>OZ007562.1:130379833-131747185 GCA_963931875.1 Pollenia griseotomentosa
GCGAAGCCGGTATTTTTTACACCATAGAGGAGAAAATCCTTGCGCCCGGCCGAAGGCCGGCTATGCAGAGAAGCTTAAGTTAGCGAAGCCAGTGTTTGTTATACCATAGAGAAGAAATTCTTTGAGTCCGGCCGAAGGCCGGCTAAGCATGAAGTTTTTGGTTGCGACATTGGTGTTTGTTATTTTATAATATTTGTATTACACTTTTGTTTAAATAAATTATACACTTAGAACACAAAAACTGTAATGTGAGCTTAAGAGTTAAAAATGTTTAAATAAATTCTATACTTAGCAGGCTAGCTGGTAGTGAGCTAGTCTATCAGCGCCGAGGTTGCGGTTTCGATTCCCGCCAAAACTCTGGTTTCTTTCATGCAGACAGGCGTAGAGCTTCGCGGGATTAGCTTAGAGAATTAAAAAAATATATATATCCAGAAAGATCTAGTCAAAACCTTCAAAATGATACCAATATTGGCCATATACCTTTAGATATGTAGTGGAAAAATTACATATTTCTATGAAAACTAAAAACGTCCATAACTCAAAAACTAAGTGTTTGCGCTGATTTTTTTATTTGATTTTTTTCTTCTAATTTTTAAATTTTCTATCATCCTATGTACTTTTCTTTTATTTGAAGCTGCGTCGGTAACCTATATTTGTTCCAAATATTTTGTAGTAAAAATGTAAAACAATGATTTTGAGCTCTACACAAATTTGCGATAAAAAAGGTGCTTCCCATAAAGTGGGAATAAAACAGGAATTTGTCCATGGATTTTCATGAAATAAAATTTATTTTATTTCTAAAGGATACAGCTTCACGACAAAGTACTATACCTGGGCAGTATTTCTTGATTAAAATTTTGTATGAATTTTTTGAGTTAAAAAATTTTATAATTAAACGAAAAAATAAAAAAATGTTCCACTTGTGACTCAATAACTCCAAAACTAATGGCTAAATTAAAAATGAAATTAGATGGCCTTTAATCTGGTGTTATTTAAAATTTTTTGAAGGATTGCATAAATCGAATATGTCGTTCCAAAGTTAAGACAGGATCTACGAAGCAGCCACTTCAAAAATCTCAAATTTTAGAAAAAAATTAAAAAAAAAACCCTACAATAGAATTTGAAATAATAATGATTTTTGACATTAGGTGACTATAGCGGATCAAAAAAATATAGTGTTTATTCAGGGAATTTTTGCTTGTTGCATAGTGTATTTGGAATGAACATATGTGACAGCTGCCAAATTTCAGAGTAGTCACTTTCACAAAAAAAAATACATGAAATTTAAAAAGTGCACTCTTACTGAGACACCCGTTAGTAATAAGGCTCCTCATTGAATCGCTTTAAATTGCCTTTTGCGCAAATAAGCAAACTTGCGAGACTTGTTTCATAAAGCCGCTCTTTAACTTTTGTGCAATTTTTGACAGTTTATTTGCGAGGACGTAAAAATAGGCTGTTTGCACAGACTGCGAGACTATTAAGCGATTTCTAGAAGACCCTTCATATTTTTAAAAAAATTTATTTTAGAACATCTTTTCATAGATTTTCTAAACTCATACTTCTTAACATTAACAACTAAAGGTACTTTTATATGATATGTTTTTAGCGATGTGCTTGTCAAATTTCCAATTGCAAAATGCAGGCATATCGTGTAATAGCAAAAAATTGCTCGTATAAATGTCAGCACGAATTTGCAGTGTAAAACTTTTCAATAAGAGCGTGTTCTATTTTAAACTGACAAACCATCTGGCATCAGCTGTTTTGCAAGTCATTTGTTTGTGGCGGCAACTATATATATAAAAATCTATTTATTTACACATATTTTTAAAGAAACAATACTTTAATTCAAATGAAATTAATCGGATGAAACCAAAAACGAACGTGTGAAAGCAAAAATTATAAGCCTTCTGTATTTGTCAATTTTGACAAACATGTACAATTACATATGGATTTTACATCTGACAAATCCACAGCAAACTACATACATATATGTAGTCTAAAAGTACCTTAAAAAAAATTATTTTATATTTCTTTAAAAAATAATAAAACAATAAAATTCCCACAACATAATTGAAAAAAAAACTACTCTGTTACACGCATCATTAGACTGAAATTGTTTGTTAAATTTCACTTTTTAACACATATTTCTTTTTTAATTGTTTAACTTTTTTCATGAACGAAAACAGTTTACACTAAAACAATAGAAATATGTTTGAAAAAAATATTTTAAATGTTGCAATTGTTAAGTGCCAAGGTAAGTTTTATGGTTAAAGCAACAATGTTGCTTAACTTGTTGAGAAAAAAACCGTTAATATTGTTTTTGTGTTTTAAATTATTTCATTACCCTAATTTTGTATATTTCTCTTAAAAAAATGTTTCTAAAACAATTCATGTAAATTAAAGGTTGCCTTATTTTTAAATATCTTAATTAAAAATTGGTAATATAAACTGCACTCATTTTGCAGGTTTAACTCACATTTACTACTAGTGCAAAAATGTTGTAATCATTTCGTAGATGTTGAGTGATGAATTGAAAATTTGCAGCCTCACTAAACATGAGTGGTAGTGATGTTAAAAAATTTTGCACTCAAAAAAATAGTTTGATTAAAAAAAGCAATCATCAGTTTATTCCAACTTTTTTCTTCTTCACTCACCAAATTTAATATCAAAGACTAGTTTTTTCATGATTAAAGCCAATAATTATACCGTTATTGACAAAATTTCATTTTGCTTAATGATCTTGGCTTATGCATATCCTCAAAAAAATTAAAAACCATGCACATACAAAGTAACATTTTTTTAAATTTTAGTGATACGATATTTGTATGCAGTTTTTTTAATTCCAACTTGAAATTTTGCACTATTTGTATTGAGTGCAGATTTTTGCATTCAAACTGCTTTTAGCGATAGTGCAAAAAGTAGCAGTTAAAAAAGTAGCAAGAATCACTAAAGCTGGTAAAAAAAATGCAAACTTATTTGTTTGCAGTTTTATTTAGTGATAGTGCACTGCTGATTTAAGTCAATATTTAGTGCACTACCCCCAACTATGAAAATTACATTGTCATATGAAGTTAAAAGATTTTAAGCCACATGTTGCCAAACTTATTAAATTTTTTGCCAAAATCTATGGTTAAGTCTCCGTCCATATTATGTTTTTCAATTCAAAATAAAAAAATTTTTATGAAATAAATACGTAAAAATGTTGATAGAGTTATACTCTGTTTATATTGCAAAAAACTTAAGAAATGTTTCTAGCAACATTTTTGTATGAAAAATAAAAATTACAAAAAAAATTATCAGCAGTTAAGTTTTTGTAATTAGTTGTTAATGCTCGTTAAATACACAGAAAAAATAAAATTGATTCTATTAAAAAATTTCTGACATTGATTAAAAAATTTATTCAATTTGTACTAGTTAACAAATAATACCCCTGACAGACATAGGATTTGTATACTAAACTATCATGGTATACTACATGTGTGTCAACCTAAACTACAATTAAATCATGAAACAAAGTGGTATATTGATGGTTTATATACTACTGTAGTATGCATACCATGGTATTGAAACTATATGTCTGTCAGGGGTATTAATTGTATCAATTAAACGTTTAATTTACTTGATGGATTAATTTACTTGATTAAATGTTTAATTTACTTGATTACATTTTTAATTAAAACTTATTTTATTTTTGATTAATGCATTAATTGGTGAAAAATTTTGAAGAATTTTTTCTGTGTAGTAATTTTTGGAATATAATTATTTTCTTTTCTAAATTTTTTTCTCAGCGCACTGTTTTTAATATTTTAAAGATTTTTTTGATTGTGTTTTGTTGTTTTTATTATCAAATACCAAAAAAAAAATATTTTAATCAAGTAGTTGTGACTTGCATACGCCTGCTATTTACTCAATAAACATTTTTTATGCGTTTTTTTTTTAAGAAATAAGAAAGGAGTTATAAAATGAATCTCTTAAAAATTTGACAGCAGATTGACATTAAAATGTTTGTTTAATATTTTTTTTTTTTTTTTGTGGATTGTTTTTTTAAAAAAAAAAACTCAAAAACTTTTCAAGATTACAATTTTTCATCCTTGATCTTTATTTATTTATCATTAAATAATTTTGTTTTTAAATTAAAAATTAATTAAGTTATTTTGAACTAAAAATAACACAAAATATTTTTATTTACAACATAAAAAAATGTATTTCGAAAAGTAAATAAAACTATAACGGAAGGTTATTTTTTTCATTAAAAGTTAAATGAAAAATAAAAAAGTCTATGAGAAAAAAATACAAGCGAAAACATTTCGTAAACAATCAATAAGCAGGCAATAACCAGTTAACTGGTCAACCTTACCTACTAAACTTGACGCCACTTTTACCAATTTGGCAACAAAATTTTATATATAAATATTTTTTTTTTTTTTTTATAAACATGCTGTGTTGTTTTTTACTCCATATAAAAACTACAGATTCATTATCTCGTATAGAGAATATGTTAACTCGAGTTAATGATTCAATTACGTACTATATTGTAAACAATAACTAATATCGAAAATAATTTTTTGTGGCAAAGTCTTTTTCAATTGTAGCAAAACATTTTTTTAACAAGTTCAATTGTGTTTGGAAAACAAGTTTGAGGTTAACAAACAGCCATTGTTTTACAAAAAATGTATTTTGTGAGATTTTGCTAACGAAAAATTAACTATTATTGTTGATTTTTAAAAATGAGTGCTAAGCACCATTTAAGATTTTTCAAAAAACTTAAAACTCTGTTCACAATAATATAAAATATTTTTTTAATTGTATTTCAAAGATGGTAAAAATTAAGCAATATGTTACTAGCAACATTTTACCATTAAATTTATAAATAAAATGTTGTTAAGACAAACTTTTATAAAAATTGTTTGTTATTGAAGAATTTATATTTTTTGAAAATTTCTTGCTGCTAGCAACATGCTGTTAAGAAACTAACTATGCATTTTTAGCAACATATCATAGAAAAAAGAAGACTCTTGTTAACATTTTAATGAAAACAGTTAAAATTTGAACTCAATTTTAAATTGCAACATTGCTTTTCATAGTAATTTTTTATACTTTTAAGCATTGTATTGTTTGTTACTTCAACATGTTGCTGCTAAGCTTTAAAAACATAAATATCTTTTTAAAAATGTATCTTGTATTTTTAACTGAAAAACTTTATTTAAATATAAAAAAAATATTGAGCAACATTTATCATTTCATACGAAAAATTTTATATGTATCAATGTTACCTATCTCGCGAAATTGCACAATTTGACGTTTTCAGTATTTCAAAGTAGACGACATTCAATTGCGTATGTAAACAATATGTAAACCAATATTCTTTTCTATTATGTTGTTTAGAAAAAAGGTATTTTACCAAAATATATTTTTTGATAAAATACTTTAATTTGTTCCTCATTTTATATCCTTTTTCCTTTTTATAATTTTATTACAAAACAAATTCAAACTACTTAAAACTGAGTACCTATTGCTTAAATTTACGCATGAAATAAGTGCAACTCATATTATTGCGCAGTTGTAAAAAAAAATGTTGCCAGAAACATTTCGTAACATTTTTACAAAACGAACAGAGTACAACTTTAGCAAAATTATTTCATAAATATTCCGCACAAGTATTTTTCATATTAGTTTTGACAGAATTTCGCGTGAAATGTTAAACAGAGTACAAGGAAAAAATGTTTTATAAAATATTTTGTTTTGCAACATGCTTAACAAATTAAAGAAATTAGAAGACCAACTTTAAACCTTGAAATAAAAGCAATTTTATTTAAAAAAAATAAATAAAAACATGTTACTCAACTTTCTGCAAGTAATAAAAATCACATGAATCGTAAAAAAAAGTTGGATAATTTTAAGACCATTTTTACATTGTTTCTTACAAGAACATGTTGCTAAGAACCATTGGATTTAGTCTATTTTTTAATTAGCAACATAATGCTAAATTTCTAGCATATTAGAAGACTTAAAAACCATTGTTGATATATATAACTTTTAAGAGATGGCAACATTGTTTTGATCGCTTACCCCGAAACCACTATTAAAAAAAATTTTTTTTTTTTTAAACCAAAAAAAAGCAAAACTCTGAATTACTCTACCTGAAATATATTTTAAAAACCTTATTGAATTGTAACAATTTCATAGACAACTTTCTAACATTGCTAAACAACTTTTTTGCTCAACTTATGCCTTTGAGAATCGTTTGAAACATTATTGCTAGACTTTAAAGCATTTACCGTAATCTAATTTACACTTACAAGATAAATGGAAAAACTTCTTCATTTAATAAAGTTGAAATTATTTTCCCAGATATATTTATTAAAAACAATTTAGCATCATTGTTGCGAATCTTTAAGAAATAATGTTAATTATTAATTTATTTTATACTTAAAGGAACCATTGTTGCTTAACTTGTTAGCATTATTATTACTGAATATTAAAGTAAGAAGATTTTAAAAAGATCAAAATCAAAATTTACTATTTCTTATACAATATAACTAAAAAGTGTTTCAACATTGTCGCTAAATTTTTGATTCTAATTTTTTGTATGCAGCTACTTACAACCTCATAGAAAATACTGTATTAGTTTACATTCGTAATGTTAATTATTGTATTTAAAGCCAAGTACTCTGTTCAACATTTCACGTGAAATGCTGTCAAAACGCATATGAAAAAAACTTGTGCGGAATATCTGTGAAATAATGTTGATAGAGTTGTACTCTGTTTTTTTGTGAAAAAGTTCCGAAATGTTTCTGGCAACATTTTTTTCAACTGCGAAGTAATGTAAGCTGCACTTATTTCACGTGGAATTTTAAGAAAAAGCAAAAAAATATGAACTTAATATTAAAAAATAAGAAATAAAAAAATTTAAATAACACAACCGGTAATATTTGTTTAGTAAAAACATGTGGGGTTTGTTACAATGTCGCATACTTTCAAGGAATAAGAACGTCAAATTGTGCAAACTCGCAAGATAGGTAACATTTTCGTGTGAAAAAACAATTGGTTTATAAAAACTGATGGTTTATAAAAGAAAGCTCCCGATAGGTGGTGCTGTGGTCGTGATATTTAAATTTTGTATTGATGGTAGATCAAGTTATTAACAAAATTCTCCAGTATTTCAATTTTTATTTTTATTTAGAAAATCCCGAGCAGCGCCGGGACCAAACAGCTAGTACAATATAAATAAAATGTGTTGCAACAGGGTCGCTAAATATTTAAGGTTAAGTTTTTACTTCACACTACATACAACTACAAAACTAAAAATTTTATGTTGAATTCCACAACTAGTGGCCAAAGAATTTTTCTATGTGCCCGGCTTTAAGTGTGAATAGCTGTAATTGTTGCAACATTGTCGCTAACCTTTTAAGTAACCTTTTTATAAATAAACATTTGAAATGTTGCCAAGCAATTTTGTTTATATTTCCCGTTTTAAATTTATTTTTTAAATTATGGTTGACAACTTTTTGCACGAAATACTGAACAGAGTACGGAGAGCCAGTACCAGGCGACAGGAACATAGGGCACCTATCGGCTCCCAGGACATAATTGTTCAATATATAGGTCTCCTAGGCGGGCTCATTTGTAGGTTTCGGACATTGGGAAATTCCGTAGATATTTAGGGCAGCTCCTTAGCAAAGGGTTTTCTGAGTGCCAAAGAGGCTATGGGCGATAAGCCGGTTGTTGGCACCTTTAAATAACCAATTCAATTGGGTCGGAACTCTGTTGCCAGAATAGCCATAAACTACGTTGGCGTTTCAGATAATAAGGTGACGACTGGTTTGATTAAGTCACTGACGTAGGGTTCCTTCATTATCCTGTTATACGGGTCTGTGTTTGGACACATATATATCACCAAACAAGGAAAGGCAGGCCACTTTTCGAATTTAATCTTTCTTGAAAACCATGGGAGATAAGGCCATGATGGCTTTATTGCTCAATTGAATGGGAGATAAAGCCATAATGGCCTTTTTGCCCAATCATTGAGAGGTAAGGTCATATTTAAAATTTTACGTAAGGAGAGATATAGCCATATTTTTTTTCGCAAATGAGAGATAAAACCATATTTTTCCAGAATATTGTTACTTTACTTAAGTGTTTCCGGGAAAAGTTATTTTTTCTTGTGACGCACGCAGGAAAACTTTATTCAGCGAAGCCACCTGCCGTGTCCTACTGGAGGAGAAAACCCATATAGTTTTTCTGCGTGGCGGCCTGCGGCCGTGCTTACGGGTTTTCTCCTCCAGTAGGACGCGGCAGGTGGCTTCGCTGAATAAAGTTTACCTGCGTGCGTCACAAGAATAAAAAAATGACTTTTCTCGGAAACACTGAAGTAAAGTATTGGAATCTGGCTTCGCATACTAAAGTTTTTCTGCGTGGCGGCCTGCGGCCAAATGAGAGATAAAACCATATTTTTCCAGAATATTGTTACTTTACTTAAGTGTTTCCGGGAAAAGTTAATTTTCTTGTGACGCACGCAGGAAAACTTTATTCAGCGAAGCCACCTGCCGTGTCCTACTGGAGGAGAAAACCCGTAAGCGCGGCCGCAGGCCGCCACGCAGAAAAACTTTAGTATGCGAAGCCAGATTCCAATACTTTACTTCAGTGTTTCCGAGAAAAGTCATTTTTTTATTCTTGTGACGCACGCAGGTAAACTTTATTCAGCGAAGCCACCTGCCGCGTCCTACTGGAGGAGAAAACCCGTAAGCACGGCCGCAGGCCGCCACACAGAAAAACTTTAGTATGCGAAGCCAGATTTCAATACTTAACTTTTGTGTCTCCGGGAAGACTTTTAATTATAAAAATAAGAAAACTATTAATCAATGTAAAATGCAAAAGTTCTTCAAAACTGAAATGAGAGATAAAGCCATTTTCTAAAATTACTTATGTGAGCTAAGGCCATGATGGCTTTATCTCCCATTCAAATGAACAAAAAAAATAAAAGACTTTATCTCCCTTTTGAATGAGAGATAAAGCCATCATGGTCTTATCTCCCATGGTATTAAAGCACCCCCTCTAAAAAACTTCGCAAAGTTCTAAAAAACAATTAAAACTATTAAAAAGCAAAAACTACAAGAAATTTTTAAATGTTGCTAAACCATGTTTATTATTTGAATTTAGAAAAGTATTCAACATTGTTGCAAGGCAACATGAACTTTATTAATTGAGGCATAAATACTTTTTAACTACTTTTTTTTAAATATAAATCTCAAATGAATATTAAATTTTGACAAAACATCTTAAGTCGATATAAGATAGCAAAAAAGTTTAAAAAAAAAACCTGGTGAAAAAATCATTTTTATCAAATAATAAAAAAAACCAAAATTTAAGAAAAATTTCGTTTATAATAAAAAAATTTTAAAAACGTAAGGAAAAATGGTTTTTGAATGAAATTTGTATGATTAACACCATTTTTTTTTAACTTTTTAATATGACTTAAGATGTTTTGTCAAAATGCCACAGACATAAATGTTGAAGTTTTTTGTGTGATTTGAAGCAACAAATGTTTGTAAGAAAACAAATTGTGCATGAGAACTTGAAAAATTCCAATGACAATCATGATGACGATGACACATTTCTGAAACACACATGTGTATATTGTTGGGGTAACTGAGCAGGCGCAAACAAATCAATGTTCAACAAAATAACAAAATAAATGCAACAGACACGGCAAACGCAATAATATTTTCATACATGTGTTTTTTTTTTTTTTTTTTTTTTTTTTTTTTTTTTTTTTGACTTTGCAACCATAATATTAAAATAAAACTTAAGTGAATGAATTTATATTTTATAGAGATGCATTTAACAGCAACGGCAGGGCAGCAGCAGTAGTCGAAGTCAAAGTCTCCAGCAAAAAAATTAAAATATCCTTAATTTAAATAAAAAAGTAGCAACAAAAAGTGACTACAAACTCATTGTCAGTCTAGGCTTTAACTATAAAAAATATATCATATACTCATATTGTATTGTAAAACGTCTCAAAGTATTAAGCATACATATATGGACGACAAATTGTCAGTCACTTGAGTCATACAGGCTGATTGTTCTACGTATGTCTGGCTGTCTGTCTGTCCTTTCATTTGCCGGCCTGTCATGGAAAAAAGCAGCAACAATTTTGTGCGTTCCAAAGTCTAAAGTTTTGAATTATGAAAAAAGAGGTTTTTACCCATTTTTAGTCAACTTGAGGTCAATGTTGTTGCTGATATTGTTGTATAGTTTTGATGTTGCTGTACATCTCAGAGTAACATGTAACTAGCATGTGTGTGTGTGTGTGTGACTGTTGCACCCAACAGCAGCTCAAACTCATGCTTCAAGATCGTGTGCAGCAGTTTTTTTTTGTGTTTTTGCTACTTTTCAGTTCATGCTGTAGCATATAGTCAGTTGGAAATTTTTCTTTTCATGTGACATGTATGAATACGATGATGAGTTAGTAGAACTTGTCTCGTTTACAACTTCTCATACATACGCTTAGTCTAGATTTACACGCTTCAACTTATGGTGCTCAACTTTCGAGTTTTTAGGAGAAGGAAGAAAGAAGAAATGGGGTTGGTCGTCAGCTAGCTTTGTTTTTTTAGGTGTAGGTATACGCACTAAAGGCCTTTTTACACGATATGTATTTTGCAGTGGCTTTGTCAGATGTAAAATTTTTACTTTCACACGTTCGTTTTTGGTTTCATCTGACATATTTCCTTAAATCGCTCGTAACGACTGAAAAACAAAACGAGTTTGCGAGTGCAGAAAAGTACGTACTTCCCTGCTATTCTCTTTTCCCTCTTCCTTCTATAAACTCGAGAACTTGCAAAGTAAACTTTGTCTGTCTAATGCTATGTTCACACTTAGGTTCTTAAACGCGTTTAAGCTCTAATCACATCAAAATCGAGATGAATTGACATGATTTCAACTAAATCACTTCATTAATCACATAGAATCCTCTGAACATACCTCAAACTAAAGTATAATGAAGAATCGGCCATCATGAACGTACCCCTCACGTGTACAACCGATCACAATTTCATCTTGATGTTTTTATTTTGTCCTTAAATAATTCATAAATTTTCACAATTTCATGATTAATATGTTTAAAATAATATTCTCATAACTTGATTTAAGTATTTTTATCCATTTTTAACACTTTAAAGAAATTTAAATTTTTTTGTTGTGTTTTTTTCTTAATCATCTCAAATGTAATGTGAACTGCGGCTTTGATTAGCTAAATCAACATTTTGCTTAAACGCGTTTAAAAACCCAAGTGTGAACATAATATAAAAGGGGTCTATTTACATTTTCTTTTGTTTCTTTTTCTCTTTCATTCGCTATAAATAAAATTGTTGTTGTTTTAAAGTATTTATAACCGAAAAAAAAACGTTGAAAAAAATTGCTGCGTGTGACCATATTGGCAACTTTAAAAGAAAATTAAAATGAAATTAAGCAGCTACAGTTGAAGCGTGTAAGCCTAAACTTAATGTTGCATTCAAACGTAGTACAAACAAAAAAAAATTTAATTTATTCAAAAAGTCATAAGTGTGAATACAGACACTGTCATTGTTCAACTGCTACTTTTTTAATGTTTGCTGGTTGCATGTATAATTTTTTTTTACGAATTTTTTATAAGAATATTTAAAAGATTGTTTATTTGTGATAAGAGAAAGAAAATTTGTATTTGTGTTTGCCTTTTTTAGAGTTTTAATTTAAAATTTTATTTGAAAATTATCATGAAATGCAAGAAGAAAAGTTTGATTCAAAATGTAACTGGGTCTTCAAATTAGAAGTGAGAAATTAAAACAGATTCAGATTTTTAAACAGATTTAAAAAAATGTTTTTTTATTAATGTAAATAAAATTAATTTATTTGTAATTAGGGACCTCAAGCAGAGTGGATTTGCTTGTAACAATCCGCAGTAAACATTGTCAAATTACATTTTTTAAAAGCTGCACTTTTGAAAAATATATCTTTCCTAAGATAGATGTCTTGGATCTTTTTAAAGGATTTCCGTCCTGGGATTTCCTGGGAAAAGTTTTTCCCGAAATTTAATGCTTGATTTTTTTAAGGCTTCACTGTTGCCAACTTTTTTCGAACACTTTCTGCCAAATCGAACTTCAAAACCGCTATTAACCGCTTAATATTTAATTTAGCGGAAATTTTCTGAAAAATACCGCTAAACTTAAACATTTTTAAAAGTTTTATACAAAGCTAGATATAGGTTGCTTTTTCAAAGGTATAAGACCCTCAAATTACGTTACATACTCAGGTTTCCAACTTCCCTATCTATTTTGTTCCCAAACAAAAGGTTATAGTGAAGTATTCGGCTGTGCGTATCTTTGATACCCTACACATACAGTTAGAAAATTTCTGGTGTGGTCTTTATATGGGACCTATGGTAAATTATGGGCCGATCTTCACGAAATTTGAAAAAGTAATTTATAGTCTTATAAAATAATGGCTGACTAAATTTAATTATAATAGAGCACAGATTGAGGCCGTTACGGTTTTACGTGTACTTAAGTTTTTTCTGAGAGAAGGCCAATGGCAAGTTATGGACAGATCGGCACGAAAGTTGACAGTGTAATTTATTGTCATGATAAATTTTTTAGGGTGGTTGTTTCATATTTTAATTCATAGCTCTTTTCCAACTGAACTGATTTTGCTGAATTTCAATCCCAAATCGCTTAGAAGAACTAGAAACAATTCGATACCGATATATATCTTTTTTCAACAAACGGAAATGGCTAAATGGATCCAGAATATATATGCTTTATGGGGTCTTAGATAAATATTAAATCAGTTTCACCCGAAATGACTAAGTATATCCTTATCACAACTAGTTGTGGCGGAGGGTAAACCAATTTCATTATAAAAACGCAAAAAAGTTTATAACATTTACGCTATTGTTGGCAATTATTTTGAATTATATTACTTGGGATCTATCGAGACAAATTAATATCAATACCTTACCTTTTGTTGCAAAATAAAATACTAATAAAATACTAACTGAAAATCGAAAAAAATGCCACATTGATCTTCAGTTCACTAAACTTACAAAATTACTTTGCAAGTTTTTAGCCAGGAAAACAAAAAATTTTAATATGCAAAAGTAAAGGGTGTTTTTTTAAGCCCGATAGAACTTGAAATTGTAAAAAATAACACAAAAAATTAAATTGTAATCAAAATTTTTTTTTTATTCGAAAGATCAATACGTGACATTAACATTTGAAAATGATTTCGGGCATATGGGCACCGCGGCTGTTCTTGACGAAGCGCATTCTGGACGTCCAATTTTGGGCCACTTTTTCGAGCACTGCTGGCCGTATGTCACGAATAACACGAACAATGCTGGCCTCCAAGGCGTCAATTGTTGCTGGTTTATCAGCATAAACCAGTGACTTCACGTAGCCCCACAGGAAATAATCGAGAGGTGTCAAATCGTACGACCTTGGAGGCCAATTGACAGGTCCATTTCTCGAAATCAACTTATCGCCAAATTTTGATTTCAATAAGTCGATGGTTGCGTTCGCCGTATGGCACGTAGCGCCATCCTGTTGAAACCACATCTCCTCCGGATCAATGTCATCCATATTTTCAAACAAAAAATCATTGATCATGGTGCGGTAACGATCTCCATTGACCGTAACGCGAGCTCCGGCCTCATTTTTAAAGAAATAAGGTCCGATGATGCCACCAGCGTGAAAACCGCACCAAACGGTGCATTTTTCTGGATGTAATGGAGTCTGTAGGGTCTCTTGTGGATTGGTCTCGCTCCATATGCGGCAATTTTGCTTATTAACAAACCCGTTAAGCCAAAAATGCGCCTCATCGCTGAACACAATTTTGCGATAAATTGTCGTCTATAAGTTGCGCGAATCGACGACTGATTTTCAAAGTAAATTTGGATAATTTCGTAGCGTTGTTCAAGCGTGAGTCTATTCATGATGATTTGTCAGAGTATACTGAAACGATAAAAAAAAATATTTCATCAAAATTTAATTTTTTGTGTTACTTTTTACAATTTAAAGTTCTATCTAGCTTAAAAAAACACCCTTTATAAAATCTGTTAATTTTAAATTCGAGCAAGGTTTTTGTAGCGAAAATGAGCCGCTGAGAGTTGTTTGAAAATCGCTAGGTTTCCCGCTAACCGCTAAAACGTATTTTTTCCCGCGATTGACATTTCAAAAACGCTAGATTTAGCGGGAAGATCTTAAAATTGGCAAAAGAAGCCTACAATTAAGAAAAAGGGGAAATAGGTCGAGATCCAAAACATCATAAAATTAAATTGAGAGAACAATGTTGTATACTTGTAGCTAAAAAAAAAACGTTAAGTTTTGCCAGACCACGCGATGGATAATATGTAATTTATACAAAATTTCGTGTGAAATATTTAAAGATGCTCAATCAAGTTAAACGATGAACAGTTTGCTTATTGTGTATGCATCGATAACTTTTATGGTGCACTTTGGGACATTTGGAGGAACGCACGGTAGATGCTGAAAATCTGAAACGCATTCACAATTGCAGCATCTTATATCTACGATCAATCAGTTATATACCTTAGACGAGAAAATCCTTGAGGACGGCCGTCTATCAAGAGAAGCTTTAGTTAGCAAAGCCAGTGTTTGTTATACCATTGAGGAGAAAATCTTTGCGCCCAAAAACGTTTTCATTATGAATTTAAAAAATATATTGGAGCTTTAATTTATAATGATTTTATTTTATATATAAAATCCTCCAATTAAAAAAAATAAATAACACCCGCAACAAAATGAAATGGCCCCCGAAAAATCGTTGTTGTTGTTCTCTGTACAGACGGGGGGTTATTTCATTATTTTTTTCGGAGGTAATATTTTGGTGGTTATTTCATGCCGCCAACTCGTAAGCGGTGCGGTGACTTTTTACGACTTTAGACGTGAATCGATAACCTTACGTCAATGTTTCGCGATGAAGCTTCATCTTTGGCCACTGTAAAATGCTGTTACAACAAATTTTACCGTGCCCGCCGTTTGCAAAGTGATGAAAATCATGCAGGTCGCCCAAAAACAGTTATTGTGCAAGAAAACATTGATGCTGTGCGCAAAATTTATAAGACATTCTTGGCCATTGCTATGACGAGCATTAATAAGAAATTGCATAAACATTTTAGCTGTTAAAAAGATGTGTTTATTTGAAAAAATTATTATTTGAAAAAAAAAACATGTACATGTGGATTGGTGCAAAGAAGTTCTTAAATTGTTGATTAATTCGCGTTGCATCAGTAGCTGCTCAGAAATAAATAAAAGTTAATTTTAATAAAAAAATTTATGATATTAGTTAAAAATTAATCAAATTTTGAACCAGTAAACATATTAATAGTATCAATTAAACGCTTAATTCACTTGGTTAAACGTTTAATTCACTTAATTAAATGTTTAATTCACTTGATTAAATTTTTAATTAAACGTGATTTGTTTTTGATTGAAGCCTAGTACTCTGTTCAAATTTGTGAAAAATGTTGAGCCACATTGATTATTTCACACGAAAATTTTGACATGTATCAATGTTACCTATTGTGCGAGTTTGTACAATTTGACGTTTTTATTCCTGCAAAGTATGCGACATTGTTTTCCGTATGTAAACAAAGACACATGTATTTTACTAAAAATTATTTTTTTTTTACAAAAATTTTAATAAAAAACAAACTAAAAATTTATAAAAAAAAACCGTTACCGGTTGTGTTATTTAAATTTTTTATTTCTTATTTGATAATCAGTTAATTTTTTTTTGCTTTTGCTTAAAATTCCACGTGAAACAAGTGCAGCTTATATTGTTTCGCAGTTGTGAAAAAATGTTGCCAGAAACATTTTGGAACTTTTTCACAAAATGAACAGAGTACAACTCTATCAACATTATTTCATAGAAATTCTGCACAAGTTTTTTTCATATGCGCTTTTACAGCATTTCACGTGAAATGTTGAACAGAGTACCAGGCTTAATGCTTTAATTTGTGAAAAATTTTGTAGAATTTTTTTTGTGAGACGAATCTTGCATAAGAGCCAGCAACAGCACTCCACTTTTTCGGTTTTTCTAACCTAATTAAGTTTAGGGTTCAATTTAAAGTTAACTTTATCAGTCAAAATTCCAAGAATTTTTTGTTTAAATTTATGATGAATATTTGAAATATGCAGATATTTAAAAAAGTTCAAGAGCAGAAAAAAATTGTTTCAAACGATCATTAAACACAATTTAACACCATACGACACATTTACGTATTTTTTAATCTGACCGCAACGTTTACGTATCCGCAACATTTACGTTTAAGTAACGAGGCCTTTAGGGTCTTATATAGAAAGCATATTCAAAACACCCTGAGGCAGAAAAAAACCATCTTCTAACTGAAAGCACAATTAGATAAAAACCGCCAAAATAAACAAACAACTTTTGTTTAATAATTTTAAAAAAAATGTCAAAAATATATAAATTGCTTGCATACTATTCACATAAATTTATTAAACAGGTAAAAAAAACAAACTTATAATCAAAATAAATAAATTTTTAATTTATTGATTAGCCCCTCTTACAACGTATTTTAAATTACTATTTTATTCAATTTCTGATTTCTAAAAACAACAAGATGATTCATATTTATTTATTCAGATCACTTAGAACATGTAACTTAGAAATTATAGTTGTTTTGTTGTTTGTTTTACAACAAAATATTTCAAAAATTACAATTATTTAATGGAACAAACAGCAACAAAAATAATCAATTGCTTAATAAAAAAAAAACAAACCGATTTGAGATTGAGGGACACCTGACATGTGTTTTTGCAAATCGGTAGTTTTCAAAAGATTTTCAATAAAATTTAATAGTAACCAAATTTTTAATAGTAAAATACTAAATTGAAAATAAAAATGTATTAAATTAAGGTGCGATTTAGTTAAATGCTATAATAAATTTGTTTAAAATTAACTTTAAAGTAATTAAAAAAAGAGAAAAAATTTAAAATGCTTTGAAAATTTTGTATAAAAGTATAAAAGAGAGTCTTAATTGCAAATTCATTAATATTTATTTGAAGTGAATATAAAGTATGCCATTCTGAAGGGTATTTATGAAAAGAAAATTCTTTAAAAATGGACAGTTTAAAAAACGGTTAAGGATTAAAAGGGTCCATTGTGCCAGAATTTGTTGTGTTAAGGGAAATCAACTGTTTAAAGTCATCCTCAAGTGTCAATCTTTACAGACCAACCTAAATCAGCGTATTAAGTTTAACATTTTGCAACTTAACTACTTAACGCGCTGCCAAAATAGAATTTTCCAATTGCAAAACGTTGACGCCGCGCTTTTTGGGTTTACTCCATTTAGTGCCCGTTTACATTGCATGATTTTTGTCACTGCGATTCATACTTTATGGACGGGATGAGAGAGAGAAAGCGATACACAAGCGAGTGTAGTCTTCGATTCGTTTTGTTCGCTTAGCTGCAAGCTGAAATTTCATAATTTTAAGTTAAAAATTTTAATTTATTTGATGGATATCTATAAGCTTTTTATTGTTTGAATCTGATCTCGGCCATGTGGTTAAGTTTTCGAAAAACTGTCCAACCATTTAGGGTCGCATTTTGGAAATGATGTTCAATAAAATAACCACAGTACTAATTATTGTTACATATGTAAGTATATTTTATAGACATAAATAAATATTGAAAGGGTATCACACAAATTAGGAGTCTTCACCAAAGTAATCGGTCGACCCAAATCTTTGCCTTGGAAGCCGAAAATGTACAGAGTCTGCTTCTTTAGGTGTGTTGAGACCTAACAAAGAGTTGACGATAAAATCCAAAGAAATTATGACCAGGTTATTGATCAAACTTTAGCTTTATTCTTAACTTTTTTTATTGACTTACTTAACTTGATTTGTAAAAAGATAATTCTATGATAAAATTTGAAAACTGTTAAATAATTTTTGATTGAGGCAAACGTTTTGCAAAAGCAAACAATTTCTTAATAAAACTAGTAGTTACGTGTAGGACGTCAAAAATTTGATAGGTGTGAACATAGCTTTTGCATTATACTCTTCGCCAGTAAATAAATTTTTTTTTTGTTCTTCGCCAGATACTAGTTTGAAAGCATATGGTTAGTGTTGAAACCCGCAAAAATTGTAACTCGATAATGTTGAACGACTCCAGGCCGTTAGACAATGCGAAATTAAACGCAAGACGTTCGAAAGGCAGACAAAGAAAGACGGTCTGTAATGACAAAGACGCACGAGCGTCCAGAGCCGTATTACGAATATGAATGATCCTGTTGGTTTATTTGCATAATTCAACGAATTTATTTCAAACTGAGCACAAAACAAAATAAGACAGTTGCAAAATCTAAAAAATCTTCAGACATTTAAAAAAAATAAAGTCTTTAAAAACACCCTTTCCTATCCGTTGATATATTTGTTGTAATTTTAGACACCTTTTTAAATGAAATGGCAATTCCAATGCAGTTAATGGAATTTATTAAGTAATTCTCACAATTGATATGCATGCAGCAACAAGTTGCGCTAATTGCGTTTAAGTTGCCTGAGTTTTATTTTAAAGTGTGTCTGTAATTAATTGCATTAAATTCTATTATTTTTTTTTATAAACTAAATACTAAACATTTCTTTGTTTAGAATTTTCTAAATGTTGCTATTTTGTTTTCTATTTAAACAAAAATATTTCTAAACATTTAATTTCTGACATTTGCTCTTACATGTCCAATGAATTTATGTGCGTTGTCATATTAGTAATGCCGATTAGATGAAATAAACAGAATAAAAAACTTCATATACGAACATCTATTTTTTTTTTTCAATTAAATCCATTAGATATGCAAAATAAATTATTTAATTTGTAATTGATGTTTTGCCGCTTTAAGGTTAATTTAAGAAGAAAAAAATATATATTGTAAAATTAACAATTAGGGGAGCAGTTTAAGATAAAATACGAGGAATTTTTGGAGACACTGTTTTGTTATTAATTCTTACTTAAATCGTTAGTTTGAATAAAAACAAGATACATTAATAGCAAATGAAGTTTATTAAATGGAATCAGTTTATAAAGAAAGTTCTCCGGAAATTGCTGGTATTGAGTCAACTGCAGCTCATAGACAGGTGGCGCAGTCTTCAGTAAAAATTAAACATTAAGCATCTAACTGGTCTTGAACAGATTTTGAGGACATTCTTAAAACTGCTCTAGGCGGGGAAGCTGCTTGCATTACGTTGTCCCTATATCTCATGAGCAAACAGGCAGCCGGCTTTGTTTGTCTGCTTTTCGTGCGTTTTACATTTCATCTCGCATTGGCTTATGACTTCACAGAAAAAATTCTCCCACATTTTTCACCAATTAAAGCATTAATCAAAAATATAATCAGTTTTAATTAAAATTTTAATCAACTGAATTAAACATTTAATCAAGAGAATTAAACGTTTAATTAATACTATTAACTGGTTTAATTAATACTATTAATTTGTTTACTGGTGCAAATTTAATTAATTTTTTAATTAATATCACAAATTTTTTAATTGAAATCAATTTTTATTTTTTTCTGTGTTGGCGTTATATAACTTTACCGAGTTATAGTTTTTGTAGATTCCAGCATTACTCGTATGCAATTGATTTTAACCCTACAGTCTTATCATGTTTGTCTGGTGGAGAACTAAAAATAACTCTACGTGACTTATGGAAGACAATAAAAAATCTAGACTCTTACTGCTGGAAACTAAAATACCCTAGAGTGGAATTCGGAAGCTCTCGCCTTTCTATACGAAGGTTTAAGTCGACCGATGACTTGTGGACGCGGCTCAAAAAAGTGTGTGATACCCAGGCGATATAGCTTTGAATAGTTAGTAAAAAGATTTGAGTTTTTAACCCTGTAAGGTTACGGTTCGTCGACGATACTGTATATTAAAATTACGTTTTTTTTTAACAACTTTAGCTGATGACGAAAACTTTAACATGTTTATTAATTTGAAAACACAAAAAAGGTTTAAATTCGAATTTAAGAGAGAGAAAAAGAACTCTTATTTATAAACTAAAAAAAATGTTTATTGATTTTTTACTTCAAAAATAATTCCGCTAGATTTTTTTAAATAGTTCGTCGATCCAACGAAGAGCATCGTAAATGAAGAGTAACCTTCCAGGGTTAAGTTAAAAGAAAAAAATATATCGAGGAACATTTATGTGGTAATGCGGAAGAATAGCTTAAGTTATTATAAGACGAAATTTAGTTATTACAAGTAGAAAAGGTGTAATATAAAATTTTACTACTATTTTTTAACGTTTACTTAAAGCCTCTATTAAAATTTTTACAAATACGATTATAAACAGACTTTAAGCAAAACCTCCTCGAATAGAACTTCAACAAAACTGGAGATATCTGCAAACTACAATTTTCGACATAACTTACATTTCCATATGGTCACAGATAAATATTTGTTTTTTTTTTTTAACTTTTAATACTTCTTAATAAAGTACTATAATTTATATAACACCTACAACCATTAGGACAAACTTGTATTTCAAACTTGTTGCAAACGAGAATCAGAAGTTTGCAGCTAATCCATTTTATTTGCTTAATATACAAAAACAGAAAGCAAAACTACAAGGCCCTTTCACATACAAAACCAGCGTCTTAAATAATCAAAAAACCTTTTTTTTTTATTAAAAAAAATATTTCTATTTTATAAAAACAAATAATATGACAGATTCAAGTATTTCAAGATACCACCTACTCAATACTAAAAAAAACATTTTTAAATGACTGTAATTTAATTTTAATTTTAGCAAAACTAAGTTTTAATTACTCATCAGTAAAATCACAGAAAATTCTACAAAAAAGCTGTAATAATAAATTTTATCAGATATTAAAATTAAGCTTCAAATAATTGCTAATAATAGGCATTTAATAGAAACAGTGCAACAAAAATATGACTCATATTAAACTTAAAGATGTGAGACAAAAAAAAAAGAATTTTAAAAACCTTTTAAGAGGTTGCGAAAAACCAGTTTAACTAGCAAATTTTTTCTGGGAACATTTTCATTAAACTAAAATGTGTTAAAATATAATGCCCTATCTAAGTCTAATGAACCTGACATACATATTTCTTTCATTGACATTTGTGTTAAAACATTTTTATTAAAAAAAAACTAGTAAAATAAAATTTTTAATGAACTGCACTTAAGTAACATATCAAAGTTAAATAAAAATCAACTTTATTTAATTTAAAATTTTTGCAAGATATTGTTAGAAACTTTGTTATAAAATAAAATAATATTTACCAAATTAAGGTTTTTGTTCAGTTTCTTTTACAAGATACCAGATCTTTTTCTTAAAACTTTTGGATATCATTTCAATACCTTTGCCGTTAGGCTAAAAGGTCTTACGTCAAAAAACGCAGTTTAAGTTTCTGATTGACCTTAACTCATTTGTTTCGTTTGGTATCTATAACTTAAGTCTAGCACAACTGCTTCGAATCGTTATCATCTGATCGTTAGGAAAAAAGTTTATGAAATACACCAAATAAATAATTTTCATTTTAGCATAACGAAAAACAAACTAAACCCCTTTTTCAAAGTTTTTCTTGGGAGTCAAAAAATTAATTAACAAGGTTTCGTTTAAATGTGCCTCATTTCCATTTCATACTATTGATAAACTGAAATTTATTGTTGATGGGATAAGCTATTCCTATGCGCGTTTCACTGGCTGCTTAGGCCAGATCGTCACGCAACTTCATCCAAAGATTTTAGAAAAACTAAAGATATTAAACAAATAAAACTGTTAAGCGAATAAGAATTATAAGCCCCAGTTTTACTAGTAACAGTATCAAAGCTTAAACAAAAACAACAAAAATAAACAGTGAGTTTATCTTTTCTTACAGTCCCTTTCTACAGACCTTTTTGCCTAGCACAAAAGATATCGTCGCAGGAATTAAAGAACGCTGTAACTAACAAAACATAAAATGTTCACCAGAGCCAAAAAAAACCTTTAAGAAAGAAAGAAGAAAAAAATTCATATCACAAAAATTATACAAATTAAAAAAATGATTTTAAAAACATATTTTTATTTTTTCTCGCTTTATATATTGGCTGCAACATTTCCTCTCAAGTCTATTATTTCCGGTGATTCTGCGGCTTCCAGCAAATGATTTTTTTTTTTTATTTTTTTGCGTAAGTGAATTTTTTTTTATCATTCCAAATATGGGACCGGGACCAATCGAAGCAGTATTTTTGTCTGATAAAAATGATGCAAAAAAACGTTTTTTCGATTTTTTGTCAGTTACAGCGTTCTTTAACTCTTGCGACGATATATTCTAGGAATTAAGAAAAAAATTTGTAACTTAAGCACAATGGGCTAAAGATTATCACTTTGAAAGATTTTTATTCAAAAATTTTAAAACATAACTTGTGTACATTTTAATAGTTTAATAGTTATTACATACTATAACCTTAAAATAGGAACTTTTTATGAATATGGCTGTTAATCTGTATGAAAAGCCATTGCAATGGAAAGTTAGTAATAATATTTAAAACTGTGTGGATACCCGGGTATGATTGTTGTCCAGTAGAAGATGTAAAATCCGGTTATTGACATAACGGCTTATGCCTATCACTTTGCATAAAATTTTAAAATCTGTTCGACGATATAACGAAACTGAATAGTGTGTGAAACACACAGTTATCTTACAAGGACCCAGAATACATATACACACAGAAAAAAATATCAATGTTAAATTAACATGGTGTATTCTTGATTAAAAATCATAGTAAATTTCTGCAAAAGTGAACATTATTTAAAATTACACTACGTGACAATTTTTTGACCAAATGAATTTGACACCTAATCTTTGTGTCAAGATTAGATTAAAGATTAGCTGTCAGATTCATTTGGTCACGACTTTGTTGAAATTTTTTCACAATGGTCTTTCTGCAGAAGTTCAAGTTTAACGTTTGTGTAATTAGTTTTAGCCCATTGTGCATTGCTTAGAATACACACATACATTTTGAATAGCTTTGTAACTTTTAGTAAAGCGTAATTAATAAAATTTAAATTATAGCACCAACATGTGAATTATAAAAAGAAGAAGCAAATATTTCATTCATAGTTTTATATAATTGTATTAAAGCTGTAACAGTGGCTAAATACAAACAGAGGGTGTCCCATAAGAAACGGGAGGTCTAATTTTTGTTTTATTTTAAAGTCAATTCCATTTTGGGTTTGCATGAACACGATGTTTAGTTAGTTTTGACGTGAAAAAAACGTCACGTTAGTGGTGCTTATTTTTAGCTTTGCACTATCGCTCTTTTCTAGCACGTTTTCCATGATTTTTTGACATATCGCTGGAGTTTCTTTTCCAATACTATTTTTGAGTTGTTGTATGGTCTTTATTTTTGTTTATACGTTATTTTAAATATCTTAAAAGGCAAAACTCATGGGGCGGTTAAATTCAGCCCCATTAAATCGTTACCTGTTGAAATAATGCATAAATGCTCCGTTACAGCTCCACTGTTAACCACGCTGTATGCTCTGTAAAAAACACATTTGTCTTTGGTTCTCCACAGCAGGCCTTAAGAAATTTCCCAACAGGAAACAGAAATACAGACTTCATTCTAAAAGAAAATAGAGCAATATTATTTTCGCATCATATTCCACACCCAACTGTACACCGAACACACCGTCTTGTCTACACCCACACACGAAATATTATTCAATATGGTCACTTCTAACAATACTTCTTTAACGAAAATGTTTAAGCATATAATGGTTAATTTAACAATATTATTGTTGCCGACAACTATATTATGGCAAAACTCGTCCTACATCAAGAAGCCACAACCATATAATGGTTGCCTGCAAACTTGTTATGGTTAATAATAACAAAAATATGTTACACAAACATCTTGTCGTTGCTGTCAAACTGCTTGCGTAGTTTACTTAGCCCTTAAGATCACTGCAGTATTGCCATATACATAAACGCCATCTATATTGTTATTGTGATTTTTTATATGGCTTGTCGTACCAAACGTATTTCCCCCATCAAAGAACATGAATATTTGTGTGTCGGTTAATCCGCCAACGTTTTGTTTTTGATCACACATACGAATCGGCCGTCAAGACGTTGTGCAAGAGGGTGTAAATGCAGATGATGATGTACAAAATCATTGTTTTCTTTAATTCAATTTGTTTGTTTAGTTCGTTTTTAAATATTTGAATATCTTTCCATTTTTGATTCTCCAATTGTTCTTTGCAACAATCTAAAGAATTTAAGAAAATGATATTAAAATAGTGAATTTGAAAACCATTTAAACTTTTTCGTTTCTTTTGAAATACCCTGTGGTCTTACTTAAAATTAAAACAGTTCCACTTGTATTTTGTTTAAAATTAAACTACATATTTACATTCGTAAAATGTCTGTCTTTATAAGCTGGTGCTGCTGTTGTTAACAAGATTTTTAAGCCAATAAAGAAACGAAACCAACTGATTTTACGTCTTTAACCAGTAACAACAACAAGATCAGCTACAACAACGAAAACAACTCAGCAACGACCTTGCGCTTATTGCGCTCCACTGCCAAAGTCGTCGCAGTCTGTTAATGCGAATCTTTTACGTGGAGTGTTGTAAATTACAAAACAAAAATATATTTATACATATATACACATTTTAATAAAAACAACAACAACTATTAATAATACAACATTATTGTTAATGTATAAACAAAATTACGTAGATTTTTATTAAAATATTTTTGTATGACGTACTAAATTCCCAAGTTTCTATATTTGATAAATCTGTGGTTTTCACGAATAATCGCGTAAGTTATAAAACCAAACTTTTCAGGAGAGCAAAAACAATTATTTTTTTCAATTGCGGCTTCTGTAGATGCTTTTTTAAACTTTTTTCTTTACTATCCTCTTAACAGTGACTTTCTACGTATTATACATAGTTTTCATGAAAAAATCCTCACAGGATCACAATCTGTAAAAGGATTAAAAATGCATATGTTTGATTGACTCATTAAGTGTGTGCAATATAACATCATATCTCCACATAAGTTCTTTTTTGTGAAAATAAATGTTATCATTTTAATCACACATGACGACTTACGTTGTTATTTTTAGCACACAAGTTGGCGACATATTCAGAGTTTTTGATACTTATAACACAACGTATGGACTTAAAATTACAAACAACCGCATATTTGCTGTTGTTGCAACTAAAGAAGTTAGCAATAAACGCACATGTACATATAAGTTGTTATTAATAGAAACATTTTCAAAAAATACTTTCATATTTTTTGCACGAATAACAACATAACATCACATATGCTTTTTATTTGGAAACATACTCAGCAATTTTACAATTTTTGGCGATGTATGTCGACATAAATCGTTATAATAGCAAAATATTTTATTAAACAGTTAACTTAAGTTGTTTTTAGCAGAAAAAAATTAATAATACTACATTATATTCTAAAAGGCTTTATACTTATAAAAACCTTATGCAAAATGTAGCACTTTGACATCATTATCTCAATTTCTGTAAAAACCGACTTACGCGATTATTCGTGAAAACCACAGAAATACACTGAAATTTATTGTTGAGGGAAAGCTAGCTTTTATGCGCATTTCACTAATTGCTTAGGTCAGATCATCAGGAACCCTTTTCCAAAGATTTTAGAAAAGCCGAAAATATAAAAATAAAACCTCAAAGCGGTTTTTGTTAATAATTTTGTTTATGTTTATTTTATTTGTTGTTATCGAAACGCTGTGCTACAGCGAAAAATTTAATCGACTAGTGATTAAATGTATTTGTAGTTAGTTTGAGAACTATATTTTGTTTTTTAAAATTTTAAATCTAAAATTTTAATTTGAAAGAAAAATTAAATTGATACTCTGAATGATAGAACAAATCAACAAAAAATCGAAAAGGACTCATTTTTGGAAGGGGACCTCTATTTGCTTTCAAAGGCCACATTTTGGACTTTATCTAATGGCTTTTAAAAACATTTAACGAAAAAATCTCATGTGATTACATTTTAGCAGTACGTTCGGTCAGCGAGGTTAAAAATTAAAAAAAATATAACCTCTATTTAATATTCTGTGCAGGTTAAGTCTTATTAAGAATGCTTTTTGTTTAGCCTGAATACGTTTGCTGCTAAACGAAATGTCAAAAATTTAAGTGGCCACAGAATTTTATCCTTTTCGCTCTTGGACCATATGTAAACGCAATAAATAAGATTTTATGTTTTCAGAAGAAAAAACAATAAAATTTTGGCAAAATTTAAATTGATCACAGAATTTCATCCTTTTCGTTCTGAGGCCATTAGTTTACGAAATAAATGCGATTTAATGTTTCCATTAAAAAGAGTAAATTTTTCTTAAGGAAATTCCAAGTTTGGCAACAAATGAAAGTGGTCACAGTATTTCACCCTTTTTGCTCTAAGAACAATAGTTTACGAAATAAATGCGATTATCGATTAGAAAACTCGAATTTTGGCAAGAAATAATGTAAACACATAATTTCATCCTTTTTGCTATTAGAACCAATATGTAATGACATAAATTCGTTTTTATGTTATCATTTTAAAAACCGATTTCTTTTAATAATATAATGCAAAACATCGTGCAAATTTTCCCCCGGCTTCACTGGTTGGCGCGTGTTAAATTTTACTATGACTCTGACGCATAAGTCAGGCTGAGTTTAACCATGCCGTCAGTCGTTTATTGGCTTTGAGAGCCAAAAGTTTCCAAGTTGTGGTTTGCTTAAGGGTGACGTTTTATAAGCAAAGCTAAATCGACTGGTTCGGTTTCTACAGCTCACGCAAATGGACTGCGGCAATGTTTTCGGCAGATCTTGCGTTTTGTCGACGTTGGTTGATTGTTTACTTAACTAGTGGACTCATATTAATCCAGCACACTGCCTGAACAGACCTACCACTTTGGTAAAACATATCCATATATGGAGTTTTGGAAAAACCGACTAAATAAAATACTGTCAAATTGACAGACTTAGCTTTAACAATATGGCCGTTATCAACTTACAAAGTCCGGAAGAATTTTTTTTTCTTCCAAAGCCACAATCTCCAATAAGATATATCTTGTATATAAGTATACTTGACAACTTCATTCAATGGCACCATGTGTTTTGAAATTTCTCGATTTTATTTAATTTTCATAATCTCGTTAAAAACTTAATAATATTTAATGAATAATTATTACTCTTATAATATAGAATTGTGTAAGGGTGATCCTAAGAAAACCTGGAAATTATTAAATAAACAAATTGGAAAAAAATAGATTCTTCTATGGAGTTATTGACCTATGATGATACCATGGTTACCTTAAATAACGAAAAAGCTTCTATTTTCAATATTTTTTTTATGATTCCGTTCGAGATATGCGCGTATGTATACCTCAAAATGATAATGATGACATCAATATGTTTCGCACAATGTCTCCTGTAAGTTAAAGATTTGTTCTAGAAGCCACAGAAAAAGGAAAAATTGATCGCTTCTTGGATTGCTTAGAAATAAATAAAAGTCCCAGTTGTGACACCATTACACCTAAAATGTTATTAGTACGAAAAGCAGCTGTGTTAGAAGAAATAACAAGCATATTTAATAAAATGATAGAGGAAATGAGATATCCGAATGTACTAAAGGTGCACAAAATTATGCCAATACCTATAGGTATTCGAAGTAATAAATTGGAGAATTATCGTCCGATTTCAGTTCTTTCAATCGTTGATAAGATATTGGAGAAAGTTTTGTTTAAGCAATTATCAAGTTACCTTGAGATAAATAACATTTTGTTTGATCGACAATTTGGTTTTAAAAAAGGCACTGGAACTGAAGAAGCTGTTGTAAATGTGGTGGAGTATGTTTGTAGCGGACTTGATGCAGGTTTTAAAGGAGTTGCAGGTGTTTTTTTTTTTTTGATCTATCGAAAGCGTTTGAATTGGTTGATCACGATATACTAGTAAAGAAACTAGATTTCATTGGTTTTTCACAAAATGCTGTTGAATTATTTAAAGATTTTTTAAGGAATCGAAGACAATTTGTTCAAGTTGGTGAATCTAAAAGTGGCATGCTTGATGTGTTATGTGGTGTCCCACAGGGTAGCGTCCTGGGCCCACTGTTGTTTAAAATTTATATAAATGATGTGAAAAATATAAAGATTTATGGAAAACTATTTATGTTCGCTGATGATATCTGTCTTTTATACAATTATAAACATGAAAAAGTATTGCAAACACAGATCGAATATGACGCCTCTATTTTGTCTGAATTTCTGAGGATTAACAAACTGATTTTAAATTCAGGAAAAACTAAATTTATAAAGTTTAAGCTATATATTTCAAGGAACGATGAAGTTATGAGCGTACACATTGGTGATAATTTGATAAATGAGTCAGAGAGTGTTAAATATTTAGGAATTAATCTATGTCACAATCTTATATGGGACAACCACATTGATCAGCTGAAATCTAATATATCATCTGGAATTGGTATTTTGTATAAATTTAGAAACAAATTGAATTCTGAAACGAAAATTTTACTCTTCAATTCTTTAATTCACTCACACTTAACATATCTCCCAATGATCTATGCCTCTAAATCTAGCTCAGTAATAAAATCGCTTCAATCAGCTTTGAAGATCGTGTTTAATCTGCCGTTAAGATACAATACAGTTAACGTATTTAAAAATTTTGCAAAAACTATACTTCCAATACGAGGGTTATATAAACAACAAATTTTAATTTATCTCACAATATACAGTTTCATCAAAATCTCATACACAGTCAGAGAATAACAAGACATGCGACGGATCTGAATGTAGCGAGATGTCGCCTCGAGTTGACTAAACAACGAGTTACTTTCGCTGGTGCTAACGAGTATAACCAATTACCTGACAACTTCAAAAATATTTTTATACTGTCAACTTTTAATGGAAGTATAAAACAGTACTTGCTTAATAACGTCGAAATACTTCTTACAAATTAACTTAAAAATGTAATTATGTACATATTTTTTATTTTATATATTTTTTTTTTTCTTTTTTATATTCATATGTAATATATTGTTAAATTTTTAATTTAAATTATACAGTGTAATATATTTATTGTTGCCTACTTTTTTTAGCCTCTATAAAGCCATAATGGGCGCTGAGGCAAAATTTTAATTTTTGTTAAATGAAATTGAAATAAAGCATTAAAAAACAAAAAAAAAAACTTAATGAGAAAAGTCTTCTTTTGAGGTATTAATTTCTTAAAAATGTTCGTACTTTTTTCATCAATAAGAAAAAAATGTATAAACTTTATTTAACTATTATTTTTCACAAGTTCTAATTGATTTATAAATAATTAATCGCGTGCTGTTTATTATTTATTTATTTTTTTAAGAGGCGTGTTTTTTTTTAATTAGTTGTATGCCACCTACAAATCACGTCAACTGAATTGAAATACAAAATAATTTTGAATGAATACGATACCACAATCTTAATGTTAAATAAAATGTATCTTAATATTACAGCAAATAATTCATTTACGGACGCAAAATACATAATTGAAATAATTTTTTAAATTCCTTAAACAAATTTTATTTAAAAAAAAAACTGGTTTTAGTGAAATCATTGCAGAATTTTATTTCTTATTTAATATTAATTTCTGTTTAAAGGAATTTTATCTTGAAAATGCTTTTAAGCAAAAATTTAAAAAAAAAATATTTTTTATTATTTTCCACAGACAGCAGCTGTGATTTAAAATTGATGATAAAACGTTTAAAAATTGACAATTACTAGACAAGAATATGCGGGTTTTTTTATTTAGTTTTCGATTTAACATAAATTTGTATTTATTTATAAAATAATTTATTTAAATGTTAGCAAAAGTAATAACTTTTGTAGGGGATTGTGAGTAAATCGTAATAAAGAAGTGTTTCTTTATTTGCGATATTTTTAGAAGGACCTGCTTATTAAAGAGAATGAGGGATTTTTAAAGGAAACAAACATAAAAATATTAACAGGGTCTGATATAGATCACATATGAAGTCTAGGTAAAATCGTAGACCGATTTATCCCCAATTTCAGTCGCATAATTCCCGCCCGCTTTAAGAGAATCAGGATTTCAATATAAAACGAACATGAAAATAATATCATGTTCATGAGTAGGTCGTATATGGCGGCTAGATCAAATCATATATGCACAAAATGTGTAGGCTTTGTTGGCCCATTCCGGGAAATCATTTGTATGGGTACCATGTAAAATCATGGACCGATCAACACATTTAAATAAGTTGCGAATGGGTTGTTTTTATAAGATATCATCAAGTTATCTTTATAAATGTTTCTGACATAATTTCGTTTCACATAATCCAGAGCTGTGGAGTCGGAGTTGTAGAGTAGGAGTTGAGGTTTTTGTACCGGAGTCGGAGTCGAAGTACCCACAACAACTCGCGACTCCGAATACAAAATTTTTTGGCATACACATTTTCTAATATTTTCCAAAATAAAAAAAAATTAAGAGGGTCTGCTTTAAAAATTTTGAAGTAAGAAAAAAAGTACCAGTCTGCTTTTCATATGTAAACAACTATATTTAAGCTCAATGCGGCACATGTTGGAGTTAAAATATCCATTTGAAATGAATTCAGAATCATTTTCTTGCTATATTTAACCATTTGAAAGGTAATGCATTAAAAAAAAGAGTTTTAAGTCAAATAAGGATCAGTCAGTTTAAGTCAAATAAGGATCAGGCGGAGTCGGATTTAAAAAATTTCAGCGGATGGAATTGGAGGCGGTGTTAGAACTATACTTTGACGACTCCACAGCCTTTATTCCAAGAAAGAATTTTTTGGGTCTGTATAAAATAATAAAAATACACTTTAAGTTAAAGAACTGATCTTGCAAAATATTCTAAGGTAACGCGCACCAGCACTTACAAGCTGCCAGAGTAATCAAATGGTAGATGTCTTTGGCATGCGGTTGATCAAATATTAAACATTTAGTAAGGACAGCTTTCAAGCCCAATTTATGAATTAAGAATACCCGGGGGCAAATTATGATATTCTATATCGATCGAATTTGCAATAGAATTTAAATGGAAATTTTGATAGATACCGAATGCCGTACTTAGCCCCCAGTACTCGATTGGTTCGGGAGATTCATGACCCCATGATACTTCCAGGGTTGGCTCACTGTAGATCACTTTTTTAGCGCGAGTCTCATAGACATACCCAATTCGAATGAACTCGTGAATCCAACTTTTCCTTAGCCAGTACTCTGTGCCCTCTTCATACATACGTTCAAAAGGAAACAAATTAGGACAGTATACGTAAAGAAAATAGATGATAACTCCAGCAGTAGGCATTTCACTCCAGGTACATTCTGCAAGCAAGAGTTCCTACCGCTTAGTGAACCGTAATTACACGCAGAGAAATTACATTTTTTATATGGTCACCTCTAACAAAACTATTTTAAGCAAAACTTTTTAAGCATATTATGGTTACTTTAACCTTATTATTGTTACCTACCAAATTAAGGCTAAATTAAAATTCCATCATGACGAGGAGGAAACTGTGTTTCATATTCTGTGTCAATGTCATGAGATACAGGATATTAAGGGAGGTACCTGGCCAAACCAGTGTTACCATGTTTCGATAATCTTTCTAAGACAAAACTAAAGCAACTGTTTTAGTAAAGAAATCAAATTGGTTTGAATCTGCAGTGCCGACTAGCTGCTCTCTAGAATGGTCACTCGAAGTTTTTTTATTATTATTAAATCTTTCTTATCGAAATTTACAATATGTATTCAAATCTTAATTCTACTTGTTGTTTATTAGTTGTTACCAATGTAACTTGTATAAGAGAATTTTTTTGTCTAAAGACAAGTTTGAGTTGCGACCGATTAGCCAATGTAGTTGAGCTGCTTTAAGTTTCATAGCAGTTATTTTCGCTTCAATATGACGAGACCAGGTCAAGCGTCTATCTATATGAATTTCCAAGTATTTAACATGATTTTCTACCGGAACAGTGATGTTATTTATTTTTACAGCTGGGCACGTATGTCTTCTAAACGTGAAAGTTAAGTGAGCACATTAAGCCGGGTTAACCTTTATTCTTTTGGGTCATGGTTAACGCTAATAAATGCTGTGTCGTCTGCAAACGTAGAGGTATGCGTGCTAATATGCTGCCTTGGGGGACACCAGCAGTAATTTATTTGAGGGGGGAGTATTTATCTTGCGACCTTACTATGAATGTTCTGCCTGTAAGATAGCTCTTTAGAAGCTTGTGAGTGTTTTGAGGAAGCATTCGTGTTATTTTGATGAGTAGCCCATCATGCCATACTTTGTCAAATGCTTGGGAAATGTCTATAAACAGGGCTGAGCAGTATTGCTTTTTCTCAAACGCCGATCTAATGAGGGTGACAATTCTATGCACTTGTTCTATTGTACCATGTTTCACTCTGAATCCGAACTGGTGATCCGGGATGATGTCGTGTTCATTTAGATGAGGAGTTACACTTAAAACGAATATTTTTTCGAAAAGCTTCGATAGGATTGATAATAAGCTTATGGGTCTGTACGACGCAACCTGGCTAGCATCTTTTCCTGGCTTGGGAATCATAACAGTTTTAGACCTCTTCCATGAGGATGGGAAGTATCCGACTCTTAATATCGCGTTAAAAATGAGCAGCAAGATTCTAGAAGCAGACGATGGTAAGTTTGTTATCATTGACCCTGTGATGCGGTCAGGTCCGGGAGATTTTCTTATATTCACTTTTTCTATTGCAGATTTTACTTGAGTTATGTTAAATTTTATTGGATGCATCGTGTGGCGTGAAAACTTTCTCAAGGTGGCCCGCGAAAGCGTTTAATTTTTCATTTGTGTTTTTGGCCCAAGTGCGGTTTTCCAGTCTTAATGGAGATTCTTGGGTTATAGAGCATTTCATATGCCGTACAGCCTTCCATAAGCTGTAATTCGATTTTGTTGTGGCATCTAGGCTGTTTAAATAGCCTTCTACTGCAGACTCGTGGTTCTGTCTCAATTTGTTGCGAAGAGTTGTCAGGCATAATTATAGTTGGGCCTTAGTGGTTGGGGAACGACTGTTTTGCCATTGTCTTCTTAACTTCCTTTTTTTCTCTGATAAGGGTCTCTATATCCGTCGATATATTGTAAGTAGAGTTTTTTTCCCGGACTTTTTCGATTCCCGGGAAAGCGGAAAATTTTTTTAAATTTCCCGGGATCCCGGGATCCCGCTTATAAATAATACAAAGTAAATTTTGGTTTTAATTAACGAAAAAAAACTTTTATAAAAAAAGTAAGGGAACTTGTTTACAAAGAAAGTAAATGAAATGGTTCAATACTAAAAAATTAACTAAAGATTGAAATAGGAACTTGAATTATTATTACCTCACGCCTTTATTCCCTATTATTATGCTCTGGATAATTCATAAAACAATAACAAAAAACAAAATAAATTATTATGCTCTGGATAATTCATAAAACAATTATAAAAACAAAATAAAAATTAAGGTACTCAAGATATGAAATCAAAAAGTTAATTAATAAAATAGATAAAATACTTTAAAGAAATATTAAATTAAATTTTATTTCTTCGACCTTTTTTAAATTATTAAAATAAAAAGTTTTTTTCGAGCTCGAGGCCAATTATTTGTAAAAAATATGTATATTATTTATTAAATATTGGAACAAATAATTTAATAAATAATATACATATTTTTTACAAATAATTGGCCTCGAGCTCGAAAAAACTTTTTATTTTAATACTTTAAAGAAATATATAACATTTTTTAATGGTTTAGGAAATAACTTTCTGATACACTCAAAGCGCTTTGTAAGTCGTCAAAAAGTATATTCGTGATTTTATTTACTAATTATCATGTTTCCGAAAAATTTCGTTAATTTTTTACCGAGGTTGGACAAATAGTTAAAAGTGCACCGTTGTAGCTTCGAATTCACAATCAGAAGCATTTTTTTCTTTTTTATAAACAACGTCTATATCAGTCAAATGTATGTCAAGGGTGATGCAAAAATAGCATCAACCGGACTGCTTCTTACAAACCTTTTTATTTTAATAGGTCCATTTGTAATCTTTAGGACAATGTGTTTTTCAAGTTGTATGTTGTAGTATCTTACACGAGTTTCCAAAATGTTATTTTATTTCGGTTTCCCCGCACTTCACGGGTATATAAACCAACACAAATTGAAATTGAAAACTTGTGTTTATCACCTAATAAACATATCGCCCCTACATTGCATCATAGTCATATCTCAAAATTTTAAATAACTTTAGCAAAGATTTCTTTCATACCTTCTCGTATTATATCTCAAACTGAACCGAAGTTATACCAAAATATATCTTTAAATCGGTACATTTTTAAAACTTTAATCGCATTTTGCCAAGATCGTTTGTTTTTGTAGATATGACTATGTTGCAATGAAGGAGCGATATGTTTAGGTATCTCCTATTTTTAAGACTTGTTCATGGACAATGAAACTTTACTGCCTGCATCTTATTTTGAAATTATGTACTTTATTAACTCTTCACTTCACTAAATGTAATAATTATTAACTGTGGCACTGCCCATTCTGCTTTTAGTAGATTTATTGCTTCAGGAGACATTGATTTTAATACATGTACTCACTTCTTGCAATTGATCTAATCCACAACCCATCCACAGATGCTAATTTTTAGAGAATAGAAAACTAAATTTCAAAGTATAAATAGCTATTTTCTGAAATTATGAGGAATTTTTTATTTCCCGGGATCCCGAAAGAAAAATCCCGGGAAAACGGGAAATAAAATAATTCCCGTCCCGGGAATTCCCGGGAAAAAACCCTAATTGTAAGGAGCACGTTTAATTGTCCGCTTAATTGGGGTTGCATTTCTTGCTGCAGAATCCAAGACTTCTGTAAATCGGTCGACAGCTATTTGGATGTCAGATGAATTTTTTAGGGGAATGCACTGTGATAGGTGAGAGCTCACATACATTTTATACTTTAACAAATAAGAAATAATTTAGAAATAAAGTTTGCAGCTGCGGCGTCAGAGTTGCCTTTTAATATGAGAATTGAAGGTGAATGATCAGACGATAGATTATAGGTGGAACTAACTAGGACCTGATCGCGCTTGATGTTTTGAATTACAGCAAAGTCAATAAGGTCTGGTAGCTTGTTGAAGTCGGTTGGCCAATAGGTAGGCTCACCACTCGATACGACATCAAAATTATTTGCAGTTACGGTATTGTATAGCTGATTACCTCTAGGACTAATAAGTCTGGAGCCCCAATAAGTATGTTTAGCGTTGTAATCGCCAGCAGCAATGAATTTCTGGCCCAATGTGAAGAAGTTAAGAAATGTATCGTGTACAATTTTGTGCCTCGGGGGACAATAAGCGGATGACAACGTTAGTTTGAAATCAGTAAGATTGATAGATGTGGCCTGGATACAATCTTCTTCGAACTCTGGCAGTGGTAAGTGTCTGATGTGTTTGTCCACAATTATGGCTGTGCCACCACAAGCCCGTCCGCTGGGATGTTTTGTGTCATACGTAAGGTATCCATTTACCCTAAAGCAGTTTTTATGAGTAAAGTGTGTTTCAGAGACAGGAAGTACGTCGATTTCATGCCTATGAAGAAAGTTTGCAACTTCGTGTTTATGTTGGGATAACCCGTTTGCATTCCAGAAACATATTTTTAACTGGTTCATTTGTTGTTGAGTAGAACTTGCAGGAGCATGTTCTGGTTTCGCATCATTTCCTGAAACATGTTCTGCATAGTGGCCATGAAGTTATTCATAGTTTGAATTAAATTTTCAATTGAGCTAGGCATATTTCCAGAAGGCATTTATAGACCTTCCCTAGGAACATTAGCGTATGGGGGTTGCTTTGCGTTGGAAGTACTCGGGGGATTTTTCGCATTAGGGTTTCCTTTTAAGACTTGTGCATATGATTGGTTTTGTTTGTTTGTGTAGTACTAGCAATAGAGCCAGCGGCTTGGCTGGGCGCATATGACGGACCATATTGGGAGTGAGTATATTTTTGAACTAAAGCAGGTTTTTTAAATGCAAGAAGACTTTACAACCCCTATAGTTTGCCGTGTGATTCTCCCACAGTTGCTGCATTTCTTTACACTCGGGTCAGCTTTAGAACGATTACATTCGGCGGTTTTATGAGCGTCGCCACAAACCACACATACGTGAGGCAATTTACAATATGATTTTGTATGCCCATATTCCTGGCTGTTTGTGCATTGGGAGGGACCCTTTCGTTTTAATGGCTCCTCAACAGTTATTCTTCCGTTGAGTAGGTAACGCAAGCTGTATATGGGATGAACTGAATTTTTGGTTTTGAGAACCGATGAATCAAACGATATCTCAATGCGGTGCATTGGTTGAGGAACTTTATTTCTGTTCAAAATGTTATGAACAGATTTTACCTCATACCCCTCTAGCTCTACGGCAGATTTTATTTCCTCTGTAGGAACAAAACTATCTATGCCTTCTTTTATGACAATAATCAAACCCTTAGCACTTTTTAATTGATATGTATAGTAACTTTTATTTTCTGCGTCCAGGTGTCTTGATATAATACGGAAGTTCGTTTCTGTACTGGCTTGAATTTTGGTCTCTTGAATTTGCCCGCGTCTTATAGAAACGACGTAGAAATTATTCTTAACTACAAGTTGTGTCAACATGTTGACTATGCTATTTGATGTTTGCTCCCGCAGATAGATAGGTGGCGGTTTAACTTCTTTAGTGGCTGATCCATAAGCTGATTCTGCTTCTTCATCGTCAGGTATGAAGAGTACAGAGAATCTGTTACCACTTGTTGGCAAAGAGACTACGTTAGAGCCTTTGTATTGTTTGGCCATGCGTTCCTGTTGGGTGGACCTAGGACTAGCCTTTCTCTTGGTTATCGTTATATATCTGTCCATGCCTGTTTGCACTTTAGTACTTTTTGTCACAGCTCCTGTATGCTAATCGTGATGATTCAGGTTTTTCGTTAATATTTCTCTGGTCAGACGACTTCACACTTTGAACCACATTTACGGTCGGATCAACACACTTGCTCAGGTTTGGCACACTTGCACTTAAATTGCTGTATGGAAAACCAGTTGCGCTGGCAATTTTTGTACCTAAATAATTTTTATTTAATTCTGGGTATCGAAAGTTTTCATTGCTCATGCTCGGAGAGCTTACCACAATATACGTATTTCTGCTATTTGTGCTGGGCCTACTCTCCTTGTTGGGAGTACTTGTGATGCTCATTCACAAATCTCTTCGGGCACCTTAGTGATTGTTATTCTTTTTTTTTACCTATTACAAAAATATTTTTTTTTTCACTTCGAATTTTTTTATTTTTTTTTTTTACTCACTGAAACACGTCCGTACTCGTCAAGAGCTGGTTTCGAACTGGTCACTCGAAATATCAGAAAAGAGCCGCTGAAGGACCCGTGGGACATAAATTAACCTGACCAAAATGGCATCACTTGAACTCATTAAGTTGGATTGTTATCGAACCGAAACTTTTTTTCAGTCAGATCACTTGTAAAAACAAACCAACTTTCAACTGATTTAAATAATAATAAATAAACTTAAAAAAAAAAAAATATGTAAGGCGAAATTTCCATTGCCAAGTTGTTTAAGTATAAGTTCTATCGTGCTAAAACAGAAGAGATCGTTACTGTGGGTTTCTATCTAAAATAATGACTTCGAACTAGCCTGTTTTTAAACCTAAGCCATTTTTTATTAACGATATCAAACTTAAACAAACTTGCTATGTATTTACCAACTACCGAGTTCGTGTGAACAATCAGGTGTTTTTTTTTGGCTGCAGAGATTTTTCGGTATTATTAAAATTTACTTTGAAAAATATAAATCTGTTCACGAAGTTCATAAAGCACATCCATCGTCCATTTTACGAAGCTAATTTCTGGTCAAGAAGCAAAATTGCTGTATTTGAAACGAAGACAGTCCTCAAGTCGTTAACGAATCCCCATTAGATCCATGAACATTTACTCTTAGTGAAATTTACACGCTCTTTCGAAATGAGCAACAGTGAATGGCGACCGCTATCGAGCTTATTTAACTGACTGAAATTTTGTTTCCAAAAAATTAATCAGTTAAACATCAACGACATTTGATTACAACAAGACGGCGCTACTCGCAATACAGCGCGCTAAACAATCGATTTATTGCTTAATGAATTTGGTGACAACTTTATTTCCAGCAGTGGTCCTATTCACTGGCCCTATCGTTCGTACAATTAAACGCCTCTGTATTACTTTTTATGGGGCTATGTTAAAACTAGCAATTCCAAAAGCATTAGAAGCCAATTTTCAAGCCACTATTTGCGCCATATGGCCAGATTTATTGGAAATAGAAGTCAAAAATTGGACTGATCGAATCGACCTTGTAACTTGTAGCCGAAAATAATATTTAAAAAATAAATGTCATGAAGTTATCAACCAGATTAAAATAAAAAAAAATTTAATTCCAACATTATTTTTGTCTTGTAGTTATTTTTAGTTCTCAGGCAGTTAAAAGAGCACCCTTTATTATAAATTCATAAATATTAAGTATGTACTACAAAGCTTAATAAAATCCATGTAAAAAATTGCTTAACAATCGTGTTAATTTGTTTACAATAAAATTTAATACTGCATTGTTTTCAAATTGATATCATAAAGCCCTCGAGAATTTAACTTAACTCTTAGTTAGTTCTCAAATGTCTAAACAAAAACCGAACCACTCCAATTTCCATAAATTATTGACGTTACACAACTTAAAACTTGATCTGATATTTTAACAAGATTAACAAAATAAATTATTAATGATTGAGATGTTATCGCTATAATTAAATTACAAACCACTTTAAATGTTTATAAATGATCGTATTTTAGTTTAATTTAATGCGTATTTTGCTTTAAAAAAAGTGATATCAAAAATTCTAGGCTAGATTTTATTTGAGTTTTGCTGTTTAACAATTTACTGTTTAAATAACTCTGTTATATTTTTATTATTTTATATTTAAAATTATGTTAAATAAAACAACAGGCAGTCAGTCTAAAATCACTGAATAGGCGGCGCCATCTTTCAATACCTTTCAATACTTTGAAAGATAAATTGTTGACAAAAATATTAAAATAAAAACAAGAACAACAACAAAATTCGTTATCAATAAATGAAAATCTTGTGCTATATAGATAAATAATGGGCTGTCATTGTGGCAGCAGGTCCGTTTAAGGAACCTGTAATGAATATTTCATAAGAAAAAAAATTAAAATATAAGAAAATTGTGCAGGCATGAAATTTTAGCACTATTGCTATTTTCTTTAGGACACTCTGTGGCAAACAATTTGGAAATGCCTTTATGACAGAAAAGGTGAGGATTTTAAAGAAAAATGTTTTCACAAATTTTTACCAAATATAAACAGGAATTAAAAACAAGTTAGAGTGCTGTATTCGGCTATGCCGAATCTTTGATACCCTCCACCGACAGTTCGAATATTTCAGGAGTGATATATGGGAGATTTCATGTCAAGTGACCCAATTTTTAAATCGATGTCTTCCGATTTGGATGAAATTCGCATCAAGCTTTCTTCTTTCAAAATAAAAAAAATACATTCCCGCTATAAAAAAATAAAAAAAAGTTAAATTTAATAAAAATATTTAAAAAAAAACAAAAATGAAATTTTTTTCAAAAGATTGATCAAATAGATATCGAAGTTACTTGGGACAAATTTTGCTAACACCAATAGGTAATAAGTTACATGGATGTAAAAGAACACCTGTACGGCCAAAATGGTAAATGTTGACCCCCTCTAACTCAGAAAATTTTGGACCGATCCTGTTGAAAATTTGTGTCTAAACTACTATCCAATAGGACTAACCTTGGTGCAAATTTCATCCAAATCGGAAGACATCGATTTAAAAGTTGGGTCACTTGACATGAAATTCCCCATATATATGATATCTATTTATTATTAATTAATCTTTATAAAAACTAACTTTAGCGTTAAAACTGGTTGCGGTTTAGACCTATATTAAATTATTGACCGACAATCAGATAATTGTATGCTTTTTTTAGAAATTGAAACTAGTTTGAGTTAAATATCATGATTCGTAAAGCTACGGTCACACTTATTAAATATTTGACGAAATAAGCATAACCACTACTTTTGTTAATAGTTAGTGAGATTTAACATGGTCTTAATATCTCAAAATTAAACTAATTATACAGCTCGACATAGTAAAAAACAGTTTTAGTAAGATGTGGTGTTATAAACAAAATAAATATTGGTATTAAAGGAAATTATATCTTAGTTTGTCTATTGGTCACATTTTTTGGGTCAAATATTTGACAAGTAGCTTAACAGTTTTAGCAGAATTAAATTGATTTTCAGAATGGGAATTTATAATGGGCCCATTGTAAATTATAGACGAATCATCTCAAAATTCTGTAGAGTGATTTCTGGTATTGAAAAACCAAATTTTCGTGAAATTAGTTTTAGCGTTTACAGTGCATTTAAGAAGGCTGCTAAATATGGGATCTGAGGTAAATTATGGACCGTATATCACAAAATTGCATGAAAATTTTCAAGGTCATATGAAACTTAGTTAGAAGAAACTTTATCGCAATATCTATATCTGCTACGGCTTTAGGCGTATTTAATTAATTTACTAGAGTAGGCTTTATAGTAGATTATGGACCCATCAATACGAAATTTATTAGTGTGATTGTTAGTCCTATAAAACTGTGAAGTATTAAATTTTATTTTGATAGCATTATTCATTACGGTACTAAACTGTTTTCCGAGAGTAGGGTTTATATAGGGCCCAGGGTGAATTATGCACCGATCTTCACAAAATTTCACAGTGTCATTTCCAGTCTTATAAAACTATAAAATTTTGTTATGATAGCATTATTAATTATGGTTTTAACATTACTTATTATGGTTTTAGGCCAGTGATGTCAGATGTAGGGAAAATTCCCTACTTGTAGGGAATTTTTCTCCAAAAATCAGTCTGAAAAAAAGACAGATTTTTTATTTTCGTAAAAATGTAGGGAATTTTTCCTTTGCATGTAAATTAAAATATAATCTAACTGACTTGTAAAAAAAACCTCTGTGGTATTAAAGCACATCGATTCAATAATCACAATCTGGCTACTTTGTTATTGAATAATTGTTTTTGAGTATCAAGTTCCCAAGTACTCAATACTTTTACAACTCTTAAAGCGACAATTATTGCATTTTTATAACTTGCATACGGTGAAATATACCACAAATTATAATATATACTAACATATAGAATTTCAATATATTGATGTTAATCTTCTTACTCAAGAATGGCTAATCCCAGAATATAGTTTTTCAGAAGAAGAAATTAATTCTCTTTCAAAGATGGATTTGGAACCATTTTGGTTATATATATCAAAGTCCAAGAACTTCAATGATAATTTAGTATTCCCTTGCCTCTCAAAATTATCCAAAATTCTATTGAGTTTACCGCATGCCAATGTAGATGCTGAGAGGATATTTTCAATTGTTACTGACGTCCGTACAAAAAAAGGAAATAAACTGAGTCACGAGGTTTTAAATTCCATATGTATTCTTAGATCATACTTACAATCAAAAATGTTAAACTGTACAAGCTTCCGTTGTACAGAAAGTCATTTTAAGAAAATGAATTCGCAAGTGCTTTACAACTGATTTTTTATACGTATACAAACATATGTAGATTTTTATTTTATTTTTTTAATTTTTGTTTTTTACTCAAACTACCTGAAATTTATTTAATGTATGTTATTGTTTTTTGTTTAAAGTAAATAAAATTTACTATATTGAATTATTAATAATATGTGTTTGAGTTTTACTAGTACCTAATATAAGGTAGGGAAAATTGTAGGGGAAAAATATTGCTGTTGTAGGGAAATGTGGGGATTTTTTTATGCAATCGTAGGGAACTATTAAAATTTCATCTGACATCACTGTTTTAGGCGTACTCAACTGTTTTTCAAGATTAATATTTATGTAGGGCCTAGGGTAAATTATAATAAAACGAATTTTTGCAAAATCTAATACCATTCAGTGCATTATTCCACCATTTATGTTAGTTTTTGTAACAAAGTTATCAATATTTTAGGGTGGTGGTTCCAGATTTTGATTCATAGCTCTGATCCTACTAAACCGATCTTGCTGGATTTCAATCCCAAGCTGCTTAGGATAACTACAAGCAATTTGACACCAAGTTTGTTTATTTATTTTGAGTGAGCGTGTTTTTAACAGACGGACATGGCTAAATCGACTTAGAATTACTCAAGGAGCCAGAATATATATACTTTATGGGGTCTAATTGTGGTGGAGGGTATAAAAATATTTTTAAATTAATTTTACTCTTCTTGCAAAAAATAAAATGAAAATTTTTGCTTGGGAATTTATATTAAAACAGCAATAAAAAACTCAAATTTGTTTTCAATATAAATGTCTTAACGAAAAAGTCTGAAAAACAGGCAGTTAAAATTTAAACAAAAATCTGAATAATTGAATATCCTCAGGATATTCTATTTATGGCATATAATTTCATTTCAGCTTTTGCCGCCGTTCTCAATATCTTAAAGTACGCTTCTCCATGTGGTCTTTGGCTGACCTTCTTTTCTGCTGTCGTGTGGGCTCCATTCTAAGACGTGACGGTATATTTCGTTATGGGCCTTATTGCGCGGCATTCGATATCGATTGAAAGTCCCATTAAATTTTATTGTAATTGCGCATAGGAATAGCTTATCCCATCAACAATAAATTTCAAGTGTTTTTGTCAAGAATAAAAACTGGGAATTAAGCACGATTAACAAAATATCTTTTAAATTAAAATTTTGTATTCCCAAAAATTACTTTTGATAATAAACTGGCAAGTGCACGGCCTAAAAAAACTTAACTTACAACTGCAATTAATTTTGGAAGAATTCCAATCAGTTGTTGTGGGAAATGTAAGGAGAGATAAACTCACTGTTTATTGTTAATGTTTTTGTTCAAACTTTGATATTGTTACAAGTAGAACTGTTGCTTATGATTCTTATACGCTTAACAGTTTTATTTGGCTTAATATCTTTAGTTTTTCTAAAGTCTTTATGGATAAAGTTTCCTGATGATCTGGCCTAAGCAGCCAGTCAGTGAAATGCGCATAGGAATAGCTTATCCCATCAACAATAAATTTCAAGTGTTTTTATCCAAAATAAAAACTGGGAATTAAGCACGAATAACATAATAATCTTTTAAATTGTAATTTCGATATTTTTATTAAAATGGATTGAGTTTTGGATTTGGTAAATAACGACATGCAACTTAATTAATAAAGAACTTTTGATGGCTATAGAATTGCTAAAATCAAACCTGAAAATATAATTTTTAGCTTCCTTATGTTTTATTTTTGTTTAACCTAAAAACTTTACTGACCAAGTTTTATTAACACAAGAGCAAACTTTTTTCTCCCTAATTTGTCAATTGATTGAAAATTGTCAATAATTTATCAAAAACAACAACAACAAAAGACAAAAATAAACCAAAACGAAGGAAAAAATCGCTTAATTTTATGAATATAAATTATGGTTATTTTATATTGGTCAAACTCTATTATTGAAATTGTTTTCATTGATAAAGTCAGCAAAGTTCAAATACAAACACAATATTTTATTAAAACAATTAATTTATGACGATCACGAAATCTTGTTTAATTCTTATTCTTCCTCTTTAATTTATTTTTATTATAATTTCAATACAACAAAAAGAAACAATTTTAAAACAAATCAAATCAGAATTTAATAACAGACCTAATATTTATAAAAAAAAAAATCAGGCACAAGACAGACACTGTTTCGGTCTGTGCGTTTTTTGTGTCTAGATCGCTCATCTAATCGAACGCTTGAAAATTGTTTTTACAAGTTTAAATGCAATAAATTAATTAAAAGTCAACATGAACCCTAGAGATTTACAAAAAAAAAAAAACTCGTCGTGTCAGTTAAAGAGGAAAAGCCTTAAGACAATTACCCAACTATCACACATTAGAGTGTATAATCATATTACACTGTTTCCGAAACAGAAGAACTGTTAGTAATTATAAGTAAAAGTGCTATATTCAGCTGTGCCGAGTCTTTGATACCCTCCACAAAATCTGAAGAGCAGTAATGGTTTTTCCAAAAGAACGCGAATAGCGTTTTTCGTTACGGTTTTAGGCGTACTTAATGGTTATCCGAGAGTGCGCTTTATATAGGGCCTATGGTAAATTATGGACCGATCTAAACGAAATTAAGAAGTATGATTTCTAGTCATATATAACGAGTTTGTGCAAAATTTATTTAATAAAAGCATTCCTCCACCAATTTATGTTCCTTCCCCCGGGCAAACGGTTCTGCGTACCCGAATGAATCGGAGTTCAAAGAACAAGGATTGCCAACTCAGCAACACCTGTTCTTCACGTATTGCTTCTACATCAGCAACAACCAATTTTTGTTGCATTTTGTAACAAAAATGTAAATTTTGTAGGGTGACTGTTCCACATTTGGGTTCGAAACACTTTTCCTACTGAACCGATTGTTCTGAATTTTAGTACCAAGCAATTTGACACCAAAATTGTTCTTTTCTTTTGAGTCGTTCGAAAGTGAGCCTGATTTCAACACACGGACAGACATGGCTAAAACGACTAAGAATTACCCAAGGACCAAAACCATAAATTTATAGGTGGGTCCAAAAAAAATGTTTCTCTTATTGACTTTTAAAAGCGTAAATATGCTGTATTTTTGTCTGCATTAGACCCCTGTAAAATATTATTAATTTATTTTTAGTGTAAGAACCCGCGCTTTGACCTTCAGTTTTGTTAAATTCTGAATATAACAACAATAGCATTGTATTGCACAGAAGCATATTACTGCATTTTAACGACTTTTAAGTTTGTAAAAATAGTGTCAGAAGCATTCATGAGCGAAGGTTTAATATAGACAAAACTAGAATCAAGACGAGAGATGCCCAGATTTGACATTAAACAAGATTTTATAACCAAAAAATGATTTGATTGTTTTATGTTGTATAAGAACCAAAGTTTTATTTTTTTTTAGGTAAAATTCAAAATGTTTTCAGTTTTACCTGATAATAATTGATAGTAAATAATATATTAAAATTTAAAAAATTGACTTTTTTTCAAATAGTATACTTAATTCTTAGGAGCTCCTGCGCGGGTTTAAGATGTGACTTTATTTTAATTTATTTTTTTGCAATTTTTATTTGTTTTAACGTATTGCTTTTATAATATGATTCGAGAACTTTTATTTTTTCTCACACATCAGTGACCCACCCTAATAAAAATACTTTATGGGGTCTAAGAAGAATACTACGGACGGAAAGACATACTAAGTGTACCCTCATTCACTGCTAGTGGTGAAGGGTATAACAAAAAGCAGGGAGTCTAGCGTGGATCCAGGGGGAAGGGATTGAATTTGGTAAGTTTTATAACAAAGGCTATAAAGATTAAAAACTGTGGAATAGAATTTAGTAAAAAAAAAAAAGGAAAAAATTTAAACTGCAATTTCTAATGAAACTCCTCAGTTAATTTTACTGTTTTATGAACAAAAAACTAAGACTATGATTCAGAAATGGATTTTAAAATCGCTAAAAATATAGCACTTTTTAAGAATGATCGTTTTGAAACCGAAACAATTATTTCTGCCAAAAAAAAAAAATCAAGAATTTAGAAATCTTATGATTTTATGAAAATATAGTAAAAAACAGAGTACGGAGAGTGCTCGTATTAAACTCGCACGCGAGCGAATTCAATTTCATCGAATTTTTTTTCCACATTAAAAATAATTATTATTTTCTGCTCGCGAATAAAGAGAGTTGAATTGATTTAAATTGAACAATCATCCCAAAAGTATTAGAAATATAGTTTTGATCACAAAAAAATGTTTCACCAAAATGTTTTCAATTAAAAAGTAATGCTGTTTCAAACTATTTTTTTAATAGTTCCAATTTATTTTAATGGTTTTTCATTTTTTCTGTGTGTACTTGAGAACTGAAATATTTAAGCAATTCGCCTTACTTTAGTGTTTCTGCGCTGCAGTATAGTCAACGACAAATATATTGCAGAATATATGCCTTCCACATTGCAGTTGTGAACGTCAATAATTTTAAGAAGCAACAGACGAAGCACTTTGGATGCTGTTTCTAATTTTATTGCTTCCAATTATTGAAAAATTTTTGCTGGGTCACTTATGCCCAATTTTTAGGATTGATATTAAAACATATTTATGTTTAAAATCGTTTTAAATACAAAATTATTTTCTTCATTTAAATTCATTTTAAGTTTCCATTGGAAAATCTTAGCAAGGTGTTCTCAATATTAAACCAATACAACAACAACAGGCAAAGCAATAGCAGACAACGGTTTTTTGAGGACAACTTGTAAATAAATACACTTTTTTATGATATTTTTTTATATTTAGTAGTGCTACCATACTTTTATCTTAATTAAATAAGACTTTTTAAACAAAACTCAAAAAATCAATCTGTATTTAAATACGATTTAAGTTTATATGGAAAATAACTTAATATAGATTTAAATATTATCCTGAAAATTGGGCACTAAAAAATTAAATTTAACTTAAATTGAAATAATTTCTAAATTAACTAGACTCGGTAGAAAAAAATCAATTAATGCATTTTTATTTTATTTTAAACAATTATACCGTATTTAACTAAATTTCAAACCCATAAATTACTAAAACTAATTCTATTTTAATTTCTTCCTTTCTTTACAGATTTTTGAAAAAAATTTTAAAGCCCCACAAAAACAAGAAGAATAAAAATGACAAAAAACAACAAAATTGTTAATTACAACAAATGTCAGCCATGTTAAGAAATGCAACAATTGCATTAAAACTAATTGACAATTCTAAACAAGTCGTCATTAAATGACAGCACATTCATTTCTCTCTATCTATTAACAACTTCTGAACAAACTCAACGAAACATTGACTGGCTGGCTGACTGACTGTCTCACTGGCGTATGCAACAAAGATACAGCAAACAAAAACAAGAAAAAGGTTTAAACAAGGAACATTAAAACCTCATTAAAATACTTAAAAAATACAAAAAACAAGAAAAATGTTTATGAAGCCTCATTTTGGGGAAACCAAACCATTTTAAAATCCCTCGAATTTAAAGTTTATTAACACCAATTTTTTGAATAAATTAAAACAAAACGAAACGGAAATCCATAAAAGGGCCCTGCTGTATATAAATTTTTGGTGTTCTTAGTTAGTGTGGCGACACCAACTTAATTTTTTATTTTCTTCCTCTCAAGCCCTTAAAGCAGCTATTGCTTATTATAGACATTCACAATGGACTCACGCATCGGCCTGGATTATATTGTCGAAAATCGTGATTATATTTCGAAATTAGGCACTGCATTGGACACGAATAATGTTGTGGTTAAGAAGCAAGTCTTTGAATTACTGTCAGCTTTATGTGCGTATAATGCAGATGGTTACGCTCGTGCCATAGAAACATTAGAATATTATAAGGTAAGTGAGTAGTTTATTATTATTTTTTTTAATTTATTTAGGTAAATAAATATTAAATTTCATTAAAGTACTGTTAATAAGTTATAAAATAGTAATGCGTACTTAAGCTATGGTCACACATGGCAAATATTTGGCGGGACACACGTAACCGCTATTTATACCTACACCAGAATAGTGAAGAGGGTATTATGCGGTTATGCTGATGTTTGGAACAAATTACAGTAGTATACCGATCGACTCAGAATCAGTTTTGAATGCATCTAACAATGTCCGTCCGTCCGTTCGACTGGCTGGATGTCCATGTTACCCTTGAGCCCAAAGTACAGGTCGCAATTTTGGAGATAATTTGATGAAATTTGGTACAGAGGTTTAGTTTGCCGCAAGGAGCATGCCTATTGAAAATGGTGAGAACCGGTATATCATTTCACACAGCCTTAGTACAAACTTCTTTCCGGAATAGAGTCTTTGTACCCATCTTCTAAGATATGCTGGTATTTGGATTAAATTTTGTCTAAACTTATTTGATTCCAATCTTAATCATCTTAACAAATTGTATTAGAACCTGTCCATATTTAACCATAGCTCCAATGTACAAACTACTCCCAATGTACAAACTACTCCCAATGGCATACAAATTGGCGTCAAAAACTTTTAAGATAGCTACTTTGTCAAGGCAACTTGTTGTGCTGGTATGTCCATTATAACTATAGGTCACATATAAGCCCCTAAACATATAAACCCCTATTCTAAAATCACTTAAATGCGAAAAAAATTTATAAATAATAAAGAACTTGTACATGAATCTTAACCTTATCATAACATAATTTTGTTCTGACGGATCATGATGTCCATGGGTCCAACATAGAGTACACTCTCAAATATTTGTTTTTAAATACTGTGGTGTAAGGTATCATAAGGTCGAGCTTGGCAACTATACTTTCTGACTTGCTTAGATAAACATTTGTTTGATTTTGCATAACGTTTGCTTGATCAAGTAGTGTTAAACAATTGATTAATTAACTACATTCTACGACGAGAGTTAATCAACAAAAATGTGTTTAAAAAAAAGTTAAAAGAGGTTGATTAATTAGGTGTTAATGCTTTTTTTTGTTGTCAAGTATTCGTTAAGAAATACCAACATTTGTCCTTGATTTACGTCGCGATTGGTTTCGAAAAATTGCGACGTAAATTTAATTTAAAATTTCATAGTTCAAGATAATAACAATCGCCAGCCGCTACTGAACTGGCACAAATTTAATCTGCGTTTTTATTTTTGTTCTTGATGTGCTAAGCAAAGGGCCCATAGTGCTGGCAATATTAAGCCTTTTTCCAATTTCGGAATGGCGATTAATTTCTATTTAAGTTTTTAATGGCAGTTTTCGTTTTCTTTTTGTTTGAGACTCAAACGATTCTGGGTTTTTAAAAATAACTTGTAAGCAACTGGAACGACGTAAACCGAATGACAACGCTAATCGAGTTTAAAAAATACACAAAATTTTAAGACGTAAATCGAAAAAGCGTAGATCAAGGGATAACTGTTTTGAGGTTATGCTTATGAACAAATTATGATTTAATCTTTTTATTTTCATAGAACACAAGACCTTAATAAGCCCGTTTAGAGTTTTCATAACGAAAGATTTTTTGTTTACCATTTTGTGAAAACTTTGTGTAAAAACCCAAAGTTTGCAGAAATGAACAATATTTGGTTTCGCAAATCACTTTCATTCCAATATCTACAGAGAAATTCTTAATAGCTTAACTATGTATATTAAAAAGCAAAAAAAAAGTAACTGTAATGTAACGTTACGTTACAAAATATGATGGTAAGAAGTGACTGTGTGACTGAGGAATTTGGATCTTAAGAATACAACTATGGAATTTTCGAGAGAAAAGAACTTAAGCAAGCATATAATAAAATACGTTGATAAAAAGGCTTAATACTAAAACTTAAACACATACAAAATATAAGCAACAATATAAAATTTACGTGACAGTACCGCAGAGTACATTAAAATCAAGTAAGAAAGCAAAGTCGGTCAAGCCCGACCATATGATACCCTGCACCACAGTATTTAAAAAAAAAATGTTCGATAATGTATGGCTATATGAAAAGGGATCTATCTATGTTTTAAATTTCATTAAAATCGGTTTAATAGTTTCCAGAAAGCAGCTTGTATTGGAGCTACATGAAATTGTGGACCGTTTCGCCCTTGTGACAATTAGAACCTATGTATCAAGGTTACATGGACAGCCAGCCAGCCGGACGGATATCGTTAGATCGGCTCAGAAAGTGATTCTGAGTCGATCGGTATAATTTAGGATCAATATTTTAAGGTGTTACACACATCAGCACAAATGCACTCTCCACTCTTGTGGTGGATTGTGGTACAGAGATACATAATATAGGTTGTTGGGATGATATCGTACAAGGGAAACACAAAATATTACCATAACGTTGAACGATTTTTTTGAACCAGAGTTGTTACAGCACAAAAAGATTGATTTTTTTAGTATTTATAAAAAAATAATAACGATTTTTGCAAAAATTTATAAAATAAGTTTTTTTTTTCGTATAAAAAAATTTAAAATTATCTTAAAATGGCAAAATAAGCAACAAAAGCCGATATCGCAAAAAAAAGCCGATATTGCCAAAATAACTATAAAAAAAAAAGCTGGCATTGCCAAAATAAGCAAAAAAGCCCTAACAAATATAGCTAATTTTTTTTGTTTTTATGATCGGAATTGGTGTTGAATCAAAAACATTCTATCTTATAAAAAGCAAATGATTATTTTTTTTGGTTGCCCAAGTTATAACATTAAAAAACCTACTAACTATAAAAGCAGCTGTGTTGGTGTCAATATAATAGACTACACATAACAGAAACTATCATTCGGAAAAAATTTGTCGTTTCTTTAAGATCCACGTTTCTTTTTTAAAAAATTATAAAAAAAACAATTTTACAAAACTGTATTATAGTGTGTTTAATCCTTTTTTTTATTTTTAAGCTAAGGTCCGACATCGGCTCAAATAGCAGAATCTGTGACGATTTTTATCGTGCTATATCGGCGCACATTTAAAAACAGTGCATAATTTATTCTTGGATGGCCCCATTATCGTCGCACATTGTGACAATTTTTTTCGGTCCATATCTGCCAAAACTCAATTGCGACAATAATCGGTACAATGCGGTCATATTGCGCTATTTGGGCAAATAAATAATTTGTTTATGTTTATTTTCTTGTTGGCAGACAACAACGCGAATCGCTACAATTAAGCACAAAAAAGTAAAATTTTAGTGGCCAGTTGGTGCAATTTCAAAATTTCGTTTTGGCATCCCTTGTATCGGCGCTGATTGTCGACTGTGATCGCCGCACAAGTGGCCGATAAAAGTCAGTGCATATTTAACAATATAATTGCTCCTCATTGAGCAAAAGAGTGTTCACATTATTGGCGCAACAAGGTTAATTTTGATTGTCCACAGCTAGCACAATCTCGGCACGGATTGCCGCACTTTAAAAATAGTGACTGTTCACACTATCGGCACCTGATATACGACAAAAATTGGTACATCTTAGCTTTACAGCCTGGCCCCCGATGTCGACCACTATCGTTCGCTTGCAATTTTAACGACAAGTAGCTGATTTGCGGCCCACGAAGTATTTTCAGCACGACAAGTCGGTCGACAATGCAAGCAAAGGATAGAGAGGAAAAAAATGGCATTCTCTCTTCTCTTTAAAGGGCACAATACTTGAAGCCTTAAGCTTCGTACAGACGGTGCACAGTAGCGCCCGTAGAGCAAACGAGGTTGCAAAAATCAAAATTTTCATGAGCGCCGACGAAGTTTTGAATAAACCCATGTTATAGGAAACTTTTTTACGATTTCAAATCTGCCACTCTTAATAATATCACATTTTTAGTTTAGAAGATATAGCCGTTCAAAGTTGACCGACTTTCGGTTTTCAAAAAACACACAATTTTTAGTAAATTTGTTGCGATTTCAGGTGTAATATCACGAAAAATAGGTAACGAATCGCCTTATTTTTTGTATGTATTGATTGATGTATTTATTAAATGTAAATCACTATTTAAAAACTATCCGTTTTTTCACTATTTTTCAACTTTGACGGAAAATAAAAAAAATCTATATTTTTCTATATTTGCCATATTTGCAAAACCTGTTCATTGATTATTTTTTTACATAATTCAAAAATTTTATCTGCCCGTACGTGCCCGTTTGGCTTCTAGAGGTAAAAAAGGTTAAAAAGACATGGTTGCAGAAATTGTATGGCGTCCATCCCTTATATGTTTTGACTGACAGTAGTTTGATCTAATAGTTTGAAAAAAACTACTTATTGAAATTAGCAGGTACGTACCTCACTTAAACAATACTTTGGCGTACAAATGGTCAAGAACAATATTGACTTATGGTCCCTACAGGTAGGCACAAATCTTATTTGGACACGTGCAATATCAAAATTGCATTATTCAGCCTAAATGCATATGTATGCAGGGAACATGTAAATTTTTAGGCATGGTAGCATAATCCTATATATTGCAAAATAAGCATAATGCCTGGATTAGTCTACGACTGAAAGTTGGCGCAATAATTACTGAAACCATTAAACAATTTAAGTACTGAAAATACATCAATAAAGGATAAGGAAAAGATCAGAAAAAAGCAAATACAGGATGCTTTTTTAAACAAGTTGGACTAAAAGTAGACTGTCCCAAGCACGGATACGGTAACTCAAACGATGGAAACACTTCTAGGAGATTTTTTGAAAATGATGAGGCAGTAACTAGAATCACTGGAATTGACAATAAAATCGTGAAAAGATTGGGAACGATCTTAGATGTTTTAAACTGCAAAGAAAATGTCAATTCTACAAAATATGGAGAATATGCGTCGAAAACTGCATCTCTTTTAGCAGAAATGTATCCACAGAAGAAGTTGACCCCGACCGTCCATAAAATATTGGCGCATGGCAAAGATATAATTGAGTACCATATACCTTCTCTTACAAACTGTGAAGAATATTTTACAGAAAATTGAAAAAATAAATTTAAAAAAAAAATAATTTTTTTTTTAATTTGTTGGGTAATAATTTAAAACATAAAGCCCTAAAGAAAAAAATAAAAACAATCTAAAAATGTAAAAATAATTTTTTTAGTTACCATAAAATTGATTTTTCTACTAGTTTTAACTTTGATAACCCATAATTAGGCCCCTACAGAGCGTAGCACCCTTTCCAAACGCTCATTTCATAGGCTGAACAGTTATCTATCATATGCTGTAAACTGTTCAATTATCTTATTCGGTTCAAAAGATATGATTTTTGCAACGAAAAAACTCAAATGGCGCCACTGTGCGGTGGTCAGATCTTACAATGTTGTCATTAAAATTGACTAAAAATGTCTTGCAACTGTGTGAACATTGTACGCTATTTTCATTTGGCAGATGTGTTAATTTATTGCATCTGACAATGGCACTATTGTCAGAAAAATTACAACATTGTAAGATCTGACCATCGTCTGTACGAAACTTAAAACTTTAAGCGTGCGAACCAACACAAAATATTTTTCACAAATTTATATGTATTCTATATTTTTTGTTTACTGCTTTGTTTGTTTTTTGTTGAATCCTTTTTTTGTATTCTGCTTTGTGTGTAGCCACAGTGTTGTATTTTTATGGCTTAATTTATATATTTTGCCGATTTTTATTTTCAAACTAGCGTTAAATGTGATGTGGCTAGCGGCAACTTGTTGCCGCTAGCTTAAGTTGTTGATCGCCATCGCGGGTCAGGCTCTTAATTTCTTATTTTTGTATGAGTTTTAATAAAATTTTTATTAAAAAAAAAAAATCGATTTTAAATTCAAAATTAATTTTTTTCTTTTATTAAAAACCTTCTTTAAACTTTTTCCATCTTAATCTTTAATATGTATTTTACACTAAAAATCTTTTATTTTCAGAATCTCAAAAATGAACGATATCGCTTAAAGATTGTTATCAACGAATTGGAAAACACTACAACGATTGAATATCAAGTTGCCCTATTGGCATTTATTAATTGTGTGATCATTTCGGCAGCAACGCTACAAGATCGCATAAGAATACGAAATGAATTTATAGGTAAGTAAGGCCCAATCTTAGTTTAAATTTCAAACCTTCTAAAAATTAAATAACAGTCATAAACAAAAACGAAATGCATAAAAATAGCTATGGGAAAAATGAAATATGTACACTCTTATAATAATATAAGTTTGTACATTCCTAAACTACTAAGCTGATTTTTCTCAATTTTCAGAGAATTTTCCGGCTCGTAACATTGGCTAAAAATTTTCCCACCAAACAAAGTTAACACTCATTTCTGTATTTTTAAAAAACTGTATAAGCTTGAAAATCTTTAGATAATCTTTATATGTATGTACTACAAACCTGCATAAGTAGGTCTTAAATTTCTTCGGTAGGAGCAGGCGAAAAGTAATCCCCGAACCCCCATACACAACAAATACTTAATTAATATCGTTTATTTAGATATCTATCAAAGCTAAAGTTTTGTAACCTCCTGCAGAGCAATTGAATGTTAATTGCATTATTAGGTTTCAAACTAGTTCGTTAGAAGCTAAAGAAAAGTTAACCATTAACCAGCCTCTATACAAAGTGAATTTGGTTTATTTACCCTCAAACGGATGAGAAGATGAGAATCTCCTTTTCTATTTATTGCTAATATTTGAATCTAAAAATAAACTGACTAATTAAATTTTTCTTTTCAGGCTATAAAAAATAATAATAGCTAATTTAAGGCAGCCAAGGGTGTTAGAGGGTTAAGAAAACAATAAAACCTAGAACTTCTGAACTTTTTTAAGATCAATAGGGTTTTAATCCACATTCCTAGGCTTAAAATAGTACCGATAGGGCCAAGGGGAATATTCACCCCCATAAAATTGCAAACTTCATCTAAAAACAAGTGGAGTAGAACCAGATGCATGGATTATTCAGAATCTAGATTCCTGACTTATAGCTGGCGCCTTTATATGAATGGGGATAGCGAAGCGTACCGGGTTAAGCTAGTTTTTCTACATAAATTTGTTTAACCAAAAACATTTTTATATATTTAAAAAGCTTAATTTTTCGCTTGTCCAAACCCATTCAAAAGCTATAAATCGGATAAAAAAATTTATAGATCGTCTTTCACATCCTAAAAAATACCGTTTTTATTCACACCACCATAGTAGAGGGGTATAGCGACACCTTTTAATATACCGATCGTCTCAGAATCACTTTTTCATCCGGCTGGCAGGTTGGCTGGCAGTTTTTGGCAAATTTTATTATAATCTGTTCATATTTGACCCTAGCTCTCATACAAATTCCAATCCCGAAAAAAGCTTTTAACGCCATAACTTCCTTGTAGATTTTGGTATTGCCATGAAATTTGGCGACAGTAAGAATTGGCCGTAGTTCCAATATAAACCCCCTTACTAAAATCACTTCAAGATGAAAAAAACTCATATAGATGTAGAAACCTAGATAATAATCAGCACGAAAACTTCTTTATGAATCTTAAGCCCATAACATAATTCTGTTTTGCCGGGTCCATGATTGCAGATGGATGCCAAACATGGTACACTCTCGAAAAGTTTCTGTAAAAACTACGGTAAACGATATGAAATGGTCGGGCTTTACCGACTGTAGTTTTTTACTTGTTATTTTTCTTTAACATCTAAATTTAAGAGGGTGTAAGCCAAATTCTAAAAATAACAATGTGATGTAAACTGCAAAATCAACTATTTTTGTTGATTTATTTATACGCTTAAATTTACATTAACTCTATGCCTGCAAAACAAAGTTCAACTTTGGTAATTTTGACATCGTTTTGTACACATTTGATTTGTGCATGTGTGAGTTTTTTATTGAAAGTGCTTTGTTTGCATTTATTGTTGGCGCACGCAATAACACAAACTCCTCTTACCCCCTGTTTCCACATGCAAGTGCAAGTTCGAAAAACTCAATACACTCACACTTTTTCACTAACATTCACACAATTTTTGTACTTTCGGCCAATCGGCTGTTTTCTCGATTTTTCGTTGATAATACGTATACACTACATGCAAGTACAAGTTCGAAAAACTCAATACACTCACACTTTTTTACTAACACCATCACATTTTTCGTACTTGCAGCCCAACTTGCAACAGAATTTGCTTGCAGAATTTTTTTGACATTTCTTCTGATTTTCGATATTAATACGTATACACTACTTGCAAGTAATTACTTGCATGTGAAAACGTGGGGTTAGTCAAAAGGCAAACATTCTTAAGGCCGTGTCAGATAAAACTTTTGCTTCGCGTTGCGTTACATATACTTTGACAGAAAAGCGTAAAGCAAAAAGTGTATGTCACAAAAAAAACTTTGACAACACTCACACATTGTGTGTTAAAAAGAAAATAAATAAAAAAAATTATACTAGAAGATTGTCAAAGCGCGCAAAAAGATGAGAGTTGCCCAACTTTTCGCTTCGCTTTGCGTTAAAAGCAGTTTATGTGACAAGTGCCATATAAACATGTACATTTAACTCAAATGTCAAAGCGTATATGTAACGCAACGCGAAGCAAAAGTTTTATCTGACACGGCCTTTATGCTTTTGCATTCACGTAGTCATTGTCCACTCGATGAGGCAACTACGAACTAAATTGGTATGAGTACGAGTCGCTTTGTTACATTAACATTAACAGCAATAACAACAATAACAACAATACATTGTTGTTAAGAAATGATAAAAAATAAAAACAGCCTTCTATTTCTATGGAAATTGTTTGTACCTAGTGCGTTTGCGTTTCATTTCAATTTTTTTTTTCTTGTACTACATACATAGCAACTGCTGAATGCCTACATGAGTAGTGATTGTTTGATTTCTGGCTTTTTTGTTTGTATTTTTTTTTTCTTTACCAAAACACTCATTGTCGCACCGAACACACAAACATCTTAATTAAAAAACGAAGCTAAATGATGGTATAAATAACAAAGCACGATGTGCATTATTTGAATGACTGCAAACCATCAGCGAATGTGTGCAGTTGCGCAAGTTTGATTGTATGACCGAAAGCGAGTGTATTTGTTGGTATTCATTAAATGCGATTTTTTTGCAATCGCACAAAGCCGTTCTCTGAGTACACCACAAGGCCTACAACCAACACTATATCTTTTAAGTAGTTTTTTTTTCTGTTACACAGTGTAACAATGCTTTCCAAAAAAGAAGAAATAATAACAGCAGTTCAAACAACTTTTTTGACAATGACACCAACTATAAAAAATTTATAACGGATATTTTTTATAATAATAAGCAAATAAAATAATTAATTTTAAATACCAACAAAAAAATCAAATTCAAAAGAAAATGATATAACGTTTTTTTCAATTTATTTCATATTTTTTATTATAAATAAAATCACGATAAGGAATTGAAGTCCAAAAATAACCAAGACAAAATGTCTAACAAATAATAATAATAAACAAAAATAAATAATTATTAAGCATTTAACGTTGGATTGACCACAACGTCCAAGAATAGTTTATTATTGAAGTTCAACTCAAATTCAATTTTGAATTTTAAATTCAAGTGTAAAAACCAATGACTAGACTACAAACAGCGTTGCCAGATGAGGCGATTTGTCCCGAAATAGGGAATTTGAACATTAATTTTGGGAAAAATTTTTTATGAAAGGGGATTTTGGGGTCTTTGCAGTATTTTGGGATATATAAAGAACTTTACTTATGTTCGTTATTACTCATAAAAAATTAAGTTTTTAATGTGTTTTGTTTCCGGGAAATCCCAGAAATTTTATATAAAAAATTTCTAACATTTTTCAAAATATGGGCATAAATTTTGCAGAAATTCGTTTTATAAGACCAGAAATCGCCAAATTTCGATAAGAGTTGCTCATATTTTCCATAAATCCCGTATAAAGTCAACTTACAAAAACACTTTTTTACGTCTAAACGTAAAAGAATTTTATTATGATCGATTCAGAATTTGGGTGTGGTATAAAGCTGCCTTTCGAAAAGCACTTTAAAACAGCTAAAATTTTAATATATTAATTTAAGAAATTAAATTATGCATACCTCCCGTTATATTGCCATGTGTCACTGTCTGCCGTGCGTCATATATTACGAGGCTGCTAACATTATTCATCAGCTAATTGGTCGATTAACTGAAGGAATGAATCCCAAACAAACGGGTTCTCTAACAAAACAATTTAAATCTAAGCTCCCAAACAAATTGTATTGCTACATTAGGGACCTATTTCACCAATTATATTTATATATCAATTCATATGTGAATATAGTTTATCATATACAATTTTATTTTTATTTGCCATGAAAAACGAATTTTAAACATAAATTGATATTTTTATACTAGAAATCACTCTACCGAATTTTGTAATGATCGGTACAGAATTGATCATTTATTAACTTCAATAGTGACATAACCCAAAAATTCAATTTTGAGATAAACGTGGTTAACGTGTTAAATTTAGAAAATAACGACCCATTCTTTTTTAACAGGAAAAGTATAAAAGGTATAAAGATTAAGTTAAGTTAAGTCACTATTGAATAGGCCCACATAAGGCCAACTCCTACACATTTTAATTTATGGTGGAGGATACCAAAGGCATGGCTCAGCCGAATATAGAAATTTTACTTGTTTCGTTTTTTTATGAAATTATTAAAATCGTTTGGTGTCACCAGTTAGGGATTAAGATATTGAGATGGAGAATTTTTGGGACATCAAACTTTAAATTGGGGAAATGAGCTAAAACTTTTCTGGCAACACTGGCTACAAAACACCGTCCCATTTATTATGCGGGTGAACTAACAAACCAACACCTCTTGATTCCAACATCAACAGCTTTTAATTAAGTACAGTGGCTTAAAAATTCAATAAGTTTCAATACTAAATAAAATGTAATGGTGTAAAAAAACAACCCATAAATATCGAGCGTGAGCCTACGTTTTTTTCTTCTAGTTGTTTAATTTTTTCCCCCACCAAATGATTTTTTTTTTTTGTTTTTTTTTTCGAAAAATGTTATACCAATTTAAGGAAAAAAATTTTAAATAAATGTGGTCAATAAGACTAAACAACTTTAAACTGAAACCGTAGCATAGCGCCAAATTAAAATGAAAAAACAAACTTTAACCCTATAAGGGTAATGGGTAGCTGAAATCGTTATTTGGTATTGATTTAAATTCAACATTTTAATTAAAATAAACAGTTACAGTTAAAAATTGAGAATTTATCAAGTTTTATAGATAAATTTATTTTAATTAAATTACATCAGATGATGCAAGACTTTAAAATAAGTACTAGCAAGAGTTTAAAGTATGTGTATGAAATATTTGTTAATAAAAATCTGTAAAGTTTAACCCGTTATTACAACTTGCTTTTAAAGTTCATCTAAGTAAAAGTTAGGTTTCGTTTCGGAATAAAATTTCCTTTAAATGTTATTCAAAGTTATAACTTCCCTGTAAGATTTAGATAAAATTGTTTAAAATATGGCAAAACAAATACCGAATACATTTGACATTGCTTTTGTAGCTTTAGTAAATCTATGTAGGACTGGTGCCTTTGGTTGTTTTGTCTAACCAAATTTCACCACAATATCCATCACGCCTATCGTGAAAAAAATTAACCGTTTTTCCCTCGAAATTTGATGATGAAATAAAAATTTCGAGGGAATTATTGAGGGAGAAGAGAACAAATTTCTAGTCAAATCTACTTTACAGATTCATTGCGGTTTAAGGCTCATTTAGCTAATTTTGGAGAATGGGCTTTATGGTATATTTCTAGTCTTATTACACTGTAAAAGGTTAAATTTTACATATATGTTATTATTTTTTAAGGTTTAAGGTGTGTAAAAGTATTTTCCGAGAGTGGGTTTTATATGGGCCTATAATAAATTATGATTCGATCTTAACGAAATTTGGTTTGATTTCGAGTCTTATAAAACTAGATGAGACCAAATTTTAGCAAAAAAAATAATATTCGTTACGATTTTAGTCATGCTAACGTGATTCTTAAGAGTGGACCAAAGGCAAATTATAAACCGATTTTCACGAAATTTGGCGATGTGATAGCTAGACATATAAAACGAATTAATGACAAGCGGTGCATTGCCACCAATTATTGTTAGTTTTTGTCAATTTTTTAGGGAGGTTGTCACACATATGGATGCATAACTCTTTTCCTACTAAACAATTCTGCTTTGATCCGAAACTGCGTAGAAGATCTAGAAACAATTTAAAACCAAAATTGAAGAAGATCTATGTAGTCGTTGAGTCCCGTGAGTTTAGTAAACGGACACAGCTAAATCGACTAAGAATTACTTAAGGAACCATCATATACAGTAAATCTTCAATACAACGAATCTGAAGAGGATCGAAAAATACTTTGTTTAAGCTTTTGATTCGTTTAACAAGTCATCAGTGAAACAATGGAATAACAAAATTTAAATAAATACGAAAAAAGTTCGTTGTAACTATAATTTTTTAATCCGAGTTCTACATTTGTAACGCTATACAAATGTAAGTGCTTGTTACAAATTTTCGTTTTTTGCTTGACAGTTTTTGGGTTTGACTGCAGTTTTTTTTAACCCTGATTTGTTCACCTTCTTCTGTAAATTGCAATTAGGTAAGTTAAAATATCGAAACAATAGCTATAACGATGTATTTTTTGGTTCCTTCAGAGTCGTAATATCGAAGTTTCATTGTTTATAGAAGATATAAGAAGAAGGTAAGATTTTTGTAGCGCAAAAAAAGCTTAAGCGACAAAAACAAAGTTTTACGGGAGAAGGTTCTGTTATTATACTTTAAAAATATTTAGCATAAAGGTTGACGCTTAAGCTAAAATTGTTTTTGCTATAAAATCGTAACGATACCTTATGTGTCCACAACATTTTAGGAAATGATGCAAGTGTTGCCAATTTATTAAAAAAAAAACGAAAATTGTAAATGATGTCGCTTAAGCTATTTTTGCGGTAAGGGCTAGATATAACAGCGTACCACTTACTTTTGGTTACTATCGCATTACATCGTAAAAAATTATTAAGTAATTTTGCCTTGTTTTATTTAAAAGGGTTAATTGTTTTGAAAATATTCAAAGACTTCTGGTTATTTACACCTAATAGATGTTTTTAGTGGCGGCAACTCATAGAAGCCGTAAGTAGCATTTTGCGTTTCCACCTTGACCGACAGTTCTGCCATACAAAAAAAAAAAAAGAAACGAGTAACGATTGATGACGAATGATGACTCTTAGCTTCTCATAGCATTTTTTATTTTAAACATAAGATTTTAATAAGCCCGCAGCGCTTTTGAGAATATAAACAAGAAGTTGATAGTCGTTGACTTAAAAGACATAAAGGCCTTACTTCAAATGTAATCTGCCTCGAAAGGTCACAAAAATTGCAGCTCGTGTTAACTATTTGATGATGATTATGATTCAAATTACAACTTATTTTATAAAGGCCTTAATAGCAATTCATTAAGAAATCAATCATAAAAATCGATTTCAGCTTATTATTGGTTGAAAATTTTTAATTTTGTAAATCAAGTTTTTTTTAGTAACTTTGTCTTTTTAATAAAATTAATGTTGATTTTGTTTTTGGTATGATTAACCAGCTTCCGGTTATTCCTTAAAAGTCTTAAATTTATTTAACGATTTTTATATTTTATACAAAAAAAAAATAATAAAAAAATAATTTCACCTGCCTTTTAAAAAAAAAAGAAAAAATAATATTTTAGCATTTTTTTTTTTTTTTTTTTTTGTTGTACAAAATAAACAACTCTTCCATTTTGGGTTGATTTGACGTAAAAACTTGTTGTGAGTGTTTTGTTTGTTCCCAATTTCTTTAAACAATTAAATGCGCCAAATTTGGTGGGGTATTTTGTTGTAATTAAAAACAATAGATGTGTATTTATTGTTAAACTTGGTAGTTTTGTTTTATTTTTTGTTAATAAAATGTATGTATAAATTAAAACTATTCAAAGAGATTTGTAAAAAACATTTAAAAGTTTTTTACGATTTTGACGTAAGAAAAAAACTATACACTTCATAAAAATTTCATTGACAATACACACATAGTTACAATAGATAATACACCATGTAAATCATGGATTGCAACAGTAGTTTTTCCTCTAAATCTGTACTTTTTTAGCGTCCTTCCATAACTTCATTGATAACCAGAATATTAAAATGGAAACCACTTCAGTAAACTAATCCTATAACTAAAAATCTTAAAGGCCTACCTTAAAAAATGCATGAGCAAGCTTAAGCTACTGTTATAAATTAACGAAAAGCCCCTCAAATGGATTTAAAACATGTGAGAGTGCTATATTCGGCTCTGCCGAATCTTTTATACCCTTCCCCATGGTGCGATTAGAACAGAAAGTTATGTTAATACCGTTCTAAAGATATATATTACTCTTTTTTTATTTTGTTTTCTAAATCTTTTATCTCTTGCCGTTTACTAGATACACAGAAATCTATAATGTCTTTTTACGGGAAGAGTCACGTCCACTTTACCAATTCCCCCCACATTTTTTTTTGTATGCTGTGTATTGATAACCAAGATGTTTTCTTCAGATACACAGGGCAAAAAACAACAACAACAAGGGATTTATGTGCAAAATTAGAGGCAGTCGTGTTTTTTTGCACATATCTCAGCTTGTTGTGGACCGGTCAAGCTGAATTTCAGTAAAAAAAATTAAACAGAGCATATGTGGCACACATAAATATATGTATACCAACCAGGTCCTTATCATATCTGGAGTCTTCGAAAACCCTATTTTAACAGACAGAAGGACATCATTAAATCAACTTCGCTACTCACAAGGACCTAGAATATATATACTTTATATGGTCTTAGATCAATATTGTAGAAATTACAAGCGGAATGATAAAATTATATAGCCATGTTCTGAAAATCGAATTCGAGTCCAATTGAAATCGAATGAATTTTCAAAACGGGCTTGTTTTAAAGGTTTATAAAAATATTCCGTTTCATATACGTCATACTCTGAGCACCACTTATATTTTTTAGAAAACTCTAAAAATCATGCAGAAAAAAAATGAAATAACCCCACAAAGTGTAGGGTCTTATATCATATGCAATAAAGCCCCAATTTTGAAAATGAAATAAACCCCCAACGAAATGAAAAACATAAATGAAATAATTTCCCAAAAATTTGGGACCCCACTTTCTGAAATAAAACAAGAGCCCAATATGTATAATACAATTAATTATACAGCTTTGCTTTAAAGAATCGCGCGATAGATATCATGGTTGGGCGCTCGGCCGGGCGCAGAGATTTCCTCCTCTATGATATACCAGCCATCAGCCTTCGGCCGGGCCCAAGGACTTTCTCCTCTATAGTATAACAAACACCGGCTTCGCTAACTAAAGCTTAACTTCATAGCCGGCCTTTGGCCCTGCGCAAATTTTTTCTCCTCTATAGTATACGCAGAGAAACTTTAGTTAGCTAAGCCGGTCTTCGCTATACCATAAAGGAAACAATTCTTACGCCCGGCTATGCAACGCAGCTTTACTTAGCGAAGCCGGTGTTTTGTATAACAAAGTGAAGAAAATCCTTGCGCCCAAAAATGTTTTCATTATAAATTTGAAAATGAAATAGTCCCCAAAAAAATATATAGGGGCTTTATTTCATAATGATTTGTTGGAGAATAATTTCATATTAGTTAATCCCCCAATTAAAAAAATAACACCCCAAACAAAATGAAATAATTACCCAAAATCGTTGTTGTTGTTCTCTGTACAAACTTTTGGCGGGTTATTTCATTATTTTTTTGGGGGGTTATATTTTGGGGAGTAATTTCATGCCACCATTTCCAGAATATGGCCGATTATAAACCTTTTTCACTTGTGGTGAAGGGCATAAAACAAAACCAAATTAAGAGAAAACATCTGATTCCGTACGGAATGGTCGATCAGTCTTGTACTTTCCTTAAGCAAATGACAGTTTCATAAAAAGTTTACAAAAAGTTTTCTTAAGTTCAATATGGTTTGACACATCGTCAGCTCATTATTGGTTTGACCTGCCGACCATTTTTAAAAAAATTTAACTAGCTGTGGGGTTTATATATTCTCACGAAATTTTTAATGGTTTCTAAGATATTAAGCAAAAATGTTGATCCATGTCAGTGTTGCCAAAACTTGGTGACCAAAAATGGCTAAATTTACGGAAAAAATTGGCTAAAAAATGGCAAATAATGGGCTAAAAAATGGCTAAAAGTTTTTTAAATAAAAACACATTAAAATTCATTAACAAAACAGAAATAATTAATTTAAAGTTGTTTACGCTGAAATTGTAAGTTAAGATCAATTTCTTAAATAAGAATAAACGTAAATTAATATTTTGAAAAAAAAAAAAATTAAATCATCGATAAATTCGATGTCGTTCTTGTTCATCTCATGGAAATCACTCGTGTCTATTAGTTTTAAATAATTTGAAGGTAAATCATAATCACGACAACTTTTACCCAACCTATAGTCGGTCAACCCCGACTATATGATCCCTACACCACATTGGAACCTTTGTACCCAATTTTATCAAATTATCTGCAAATTTCCGACCTGTACTTTGCGCACAAGGTTAACATGGACAGTCAGCCAGCCAGCCCGACAAACATTGTTAATTCGACTCAGAAAGTGATTCTGAGTCTATCGGTATACGTAAAGGTGGGCTTAGGACCAATATTTTATTTATTTTATTGATATGGTAAAAATATTTAACTAATTGATAAAAACGGTTGCTAAATGTAACCTATTTCTAAAATTACTTTCACCGATGTTTACTTGGGCTAAATACCCTCTCGTCTCCAGCATTAGACCATGGAAGTCAATTCTGAAATTTCTAAAAAAATGTTGTTGCCACCTGCATCTTTTTATTGAAATACATACTTGCAACCAAAAAGAAACACCGATGTTTGTGTTGATCCATTTTAAAAATTAAATATTAGAATAATGTTCCTTTATTTTGAAAGATGTTTCATCATCACCGTTTATAGCGATTTTCAACATTTTTAAAAGTTGTGATTGAAATTAAAAGCGTTTTAATTGTTAAAAATGTTTATTTTACTTTTATAAATTTTTATAATTAAATAAAAACAATTCTTTTAAAAGAAGAACGGCAAAAAAAATTTATGGCTAAAAAAAACGGCTAATGGCTAAACTCATTTTTAATGGCTAAACAGGGTGAAAAATGGCTAAATCTAGCCACTTAATGGCTAAATTGGCAACACTGATCCATGTCAACAATTTTTAAGTTTATTAAGTATTGTTTTGCTCTATATTGTTCGTTTAATTTTCTTAAGAAAAAAAGTAGTTAAAGCAAAAGAAAAATAAAATGTCAACAACTCAATATACAACAGTTAGTATACGTATTCAGCACAAACAGCTCCTTTTTAGAAATAAATTTAGAAAAGTGGCGTATGCGGCACACAACATTACTATTTCCTTTTAGGTTCGTTAATGAATGGGCACAAAAATTTCCATTTTTTTTCAAAACATATACCAGAAGCGTCGTGAAATTACAAAAAATCTATCGGGTATATTTTAAAAAAACTTCATGTAAACCTTCATTGTCGTTTTTCTTTACTACGACTTTATGGCATATGCGCCAAACCAATAAAGAGCTGACGACATATGATACTCATGTATCCTCATAGTTGTTTAAGCCAGCATATGCCTATTATAAATGCACCTTAAAAACGACCACTTCACGGCAGTGTATCCCGAAACATACAGCAAGGGGTTTACGGATTACGTTTCCACCCCTATTCCTAATGCAAGATATTGCGTCAAACCTTAAATCAGATATATTCGCAGCTTCTGTTTTGGAAAAATTCAGCTAATTTTAGTTTAATTGAAAAAATTTCTTCGTATTTTAATTTTAAAAAAATACATGTGCTTAAAGTCGTGATAGAAGAATTTAAAATTGTATGTATGTAGCTTGAATAAAAAAATTTCAATTACATGTAATTGTAAAAAAATTTAAATTTTGTGCAATTGTAATTGAAGATTATAATGAAAAAAATTACAGCTTTATGTAGTTTTAATAAAAAAATACAATTACAGTGTAAATTCGTTAATCCGGACTCCACTAATCCGGAATATTCGGTAATCCGGACAGAATTTTGCAGCTCATTGCGTATTCTATGATCCGGATTGATTGCAACTACATATATAGTCCGGATTGAATAACACCCGTTTTAATCTATTTTTTTTTTTTTTGATTCAAATTAAAGCATGCTTTGAAAAATACAGTCATTGCGTATTCTATAATCCGGATTGATTGCAACTCTATAACTCGGATTAAATAACACCCGTTTTTATTTATTTTTTTATTCAAATCACAGCATGCTTTGTAAAATGCAGTTAGATTAGTGTGATATGAGTATGTTTGCACATGCGTTTTTTTGCTATGAATTATTATAATTTTTAATAAATACATACATGCGGTAATCCGGATAATTCGCTACTCCGGATTGGGGTCTGCAATCAATTATCCGGATTATTGAATTTTTACTGTACATAGAATTTTTAACAAACTAAAAAAATCAATTGTAAAAAATTTTTAATTTTATACTATTGTAATGAAAAATTATAATGAAGTTACAACTAAATATATGTAATTTTAAATAAAAAAAATACAATAACGTGTAGTTTTTATTATAAAAATTTCAATTACATGTAATTTTTATTTATTATTTACAATGACATCTAATTGTGATTAAACAAAATACACTTAACTGTAATTGTAATTGAAAAAATATATAATTAACTGTAGTTATAATTAAAAAAATTTAATAACATGTAAATGATATTGAAATTAAAATACAATTTAATAAAATTTGCAATTTAAAAAATTTCAATAATATGTCTATAAAATATAAGAAATTACAGCAGCATCAATTGGAATTTTAAATAAGTTATTCATTTCAGTTAATTACAAGTAATACCTTTACTATCCATTTTAAGGAAAATTGCAATCTAGCATTTACTGAGCCTTAAAACGAGATCAGTCTCTAATTGAAATTCCTACCACCCCCTAATTAGGGGTGTGTTCCAGTAATTACTAGAAATTAAACATTTCTTTATAACAAACTATTTAAACATAATCACCAGTCAATTCTAGTTCAGAAAAAAACAAGTGTCAATCTATTAATTACCTTTTGCTGCGATAAAAATTATCCAGAAAACAATCCCAAATTGTTATTAATCTACTCTTTACAAGCAATTAACATTAAAATGTATTTGTCACAATCAAAAATGAACTTTGATTTATGGAAAGCGACAGAACAATTTGAAATTCATCTCTCATACTTAACAATTCCATTGTATTTGAAAATACAATAGATGGATAGAAAAAAATTGAGAGTGTTTGTAGTGAATATCAAATGAAACTAAATCTTTTTTTATTACTTTGAGTTAAATTTTTCAATTAATTTAATAAAATGTATATGTAGTATGCAGATATATAAAAAAATTTGTTTTAATTTTAATGAAATTTTCAGACATAAAGTTGTTAAAAGATTAAGAGAGAAGTCTGTAGTGAAAATGTATAATAGAGAGGGAAAGCTTCTTAGTAGCTAGACTCTACTTACTCTTCTATCTACTTCAGTTAGGGTGAAAAGGTAAAAAGTAATGTAGAACAGCATAATATTTCACTAACGATTTCATCAGCGAGCAAACGAAAAAAGAACGGAGTTACTTATTAATTATAAAGATTGCGAGAGTATGAGTAAACAATTTTAATATACTTAATAATTTAAAAAATTTTCCATTTTATAAAAGATATCTGAGAAAATATAGCACCATTTGGACCAAGAACGGATCCGGACTTCAGTTCAGGGGGGAGATCTTATATTAAAAATTTAGTCGTGAGAGCCTTCGAACCCAATATATTTTTATGCTCGACTATCCCAGGGGGAAGGGGTCATAACCGCTCCAACGCCTTTAATCCGCGTTAGAGTAAAAGATTTAAATATGTATAGTATTTTTTTCATACCGAAAAATTTAGGTAAAGTTCCATTTTAGGCAAAGTTCCATTTGACTAAACGGCGGGTCCAGACTTAAGTTCAGGGGGGACGGCACATAGTGAAAATTCGGCCGGGACGATCTTCAAACCCAATTTATGATTTTATGATGGCAGTGCTCGATAAGCCCAGTTGGAAGGAACATGACCGCTCACCCCATTGGATCCGGGCTTGATTTGGTCTACAGACTATAACTAAAGAGACAAAATGTATTTCAAATGTTGCCTTGGTAATAGTGAAGTCTACTTACTCCTTCGACGCTTAAAATTTTAACCCAAACTTCCCGGATTTCCACAGTTACGTCTAAGTAATTTAAATCTAGCAATTTTATTAAATTATCGCCATAGATTTTTACTTTTGCCACCAATTAGTGCTAGAGCACTAATAAAAAATTTTATTTTTTGCCAACATTATTCGTATGCAAATGAAAGTTTTAAATAATTAATTGTTTGCCTTTGGTTATAGTAATATATTATTAAATAATTAATAAAAATTTCATATTTTATGCAAATAATTTATTAACATTTGCTATTGTAATTTTAATTTCAATCCATGCATCATGGGTATTTAGCGCATTAGATAAAGTTTTTGTTTTTTGCCTTCTGGGTAAATAAAAAACTATTGTTTAAAAATAAAAATATATTTATTAAATTAAATGAACGATAAACGTTACAAAGATGTTGAGACAAAATCTAACAAGACGTCAGAGAATATTTAATTTAAAACACTTAGAAAAAAACTGAAACAGAAGAAAGAATAGAAAACACTATTTTTATTTGAAAATGAAAAAATAAATATTTTGAAAAAAAATTTATGAATAGTTTTAAAAGAAATTGTATACAAAATTTATAAAATAAATAAATTAATAAAAGAATGCCCCGGTAGGCTACCTGGTAGCGAGCTAGTCTATCAGCGCCGAGGTTGCGGGTTCGATTCCCGCCAGAGACTCTGGTTTCTTTCCTACATAGAGCTTCGCGGGATTAGGTTAGGAAATTAAAAAAAAAAAAAATTAAATTAATAAAAATAAATTTTCTAAAATAAGCGTTTTTATGCAAAAATATGCCATTTTATGATGACAATATGCAAATATCTGTTGCAATATGAAAAAGTAGCATAAGTCGATCATTTTAGTTTCGAGATAGCCTCAGTTTTGATAAAGTTTTATTTGAGGAGTATTTTTCCTTTAAGTCTGTACATTATCGCATAGTAACAACTTCAATAGAGGCTAAAAGTAAATGGTCAAACAAACAAATTTAGTTAATATATGGGGCAATCCAAGTCAAATCGGACAGTTTGGAGAACAATATTTTCAGATTTCCTTAATTTGTTTACTTGGCTTATGGTAACAGAGATATCGAGTATTAAAAAAATCGCATTATAAGAAAACTATGTTCAAATAAACATGCATAACGTTTTCAATATTAGTCCAAGTAGAATAATAAAATGTTTTTTTGCTATAAAATCATGTGTTAAAAGACTGGCAAGATGATTGCAAAATATATCAACGAATTCCGAAGAGTTTTTCCACAAGTGTTTTGAGGCTGCAACGAGGGTTAGATATCCAATACTTATACGTAATATTTTCAATAGCATTGTTGTCAAATACGTCGTCTAAAATATTTTTAAGGACATCGATTCCTGGACAATCTAAACATTTCCCAAAATAGCAATCTCAAGATGTCAAAGGACACAAATCCGTTTAAAGCAGTCACTATATTGCACTAGAGGTACTGTTTCGTTATTAGTTTATACAGCTAAAGCCCTTATGACACTAAATTTTTTATTCATTAATTGATCGAAAGAAACAGTAAATGTTAGAAAGAGCGATCTATAAAAAATGTAAACAAAGTTTTTAGTTTTTGTGTTCTCTTGTTATGGTTTTGTTTCAGGGATGGCGTTAAGAATGTTTAAAATTGTACCAACAACCTTAAAAAATTGTACATTTTTACCCTAAATTTACTAAAAGATTTTTTTTAGTTGAAATTAATTTTATTTTTGTTCATAAAAAACACCACGAAAAGGTATTATAAATCTTAGTTTAAAAAGTATTAACAAAAAAGTACAATTGAAAGAACTTAGCCATCCCTGTTTTGTTTATTTTATTAAATGTTGCCAACTTTTTGTTTATGAGAAACCTAAAAACAAAAAGCAGTAAATCGCTGAATTTGCCCATAAACCGCTGATTCAGCAACACTTTTAATATTTCAAGCTGGAAATGTCAATTTTAAGGTAAACAATTTTACATTTTTTTTTACATAACTTAATTTTTTATCGATAACTTTCGTAAAATTTTTGACGGTTTGCCATTTATCTTAATACAGCTTAACTCTTTGCACTTGGTAAATTTTTGTATTACATTATATTTGTACTGTTCACCAAAACTTGAACAATGCATTAAAAATGTAGTGTCATAAGGGCTTAAGCAAGCATCTATCATGGAATAAAGTTATGTGTGCACGAAATTGGTGAAGGGTGCTATGATCAGTAATATATGGGCATTTTCGTAAAAATGTCCACCGTGACCGATAATTTAAAAGTTATTAAAAGCTGATTATTTTACGATATTGTTATAGAGAAATATTTAGATTTGACTAATTTTATAAATTTACCCATAAATTTGTTCACTTAGATAAACAATCAGACTGCAACGTTGTGCAAACGTAATTTTTTATTTGTGAGAATGTTTTATTGTATGTTTTCTTTAATATTATCTTCTTTAATAGAGGTGATATTTGATGAAAATTATTCCAAAAAAAATGTTCTTACATGGTCTGTAATCTAAGGAAGAGTTCGAAGAGAAATATGTTATTCGGATTAGCGGTAAGTTTTTATTTTTTTTAATCATTTTTCAGTTAAATTATTCCGGAAAAAATTTCAAGTTCGAAATGTCACGTATCGAGCCAGATTTTGGCTTAAACAAAAAAATACAGAAGATTTTGGAATTATACTAAAGACATTTTAATGTTACATTGCTACGTAAAATTCTGAAAGTAGTTTGACTAAAAAATTGTGCCAGGTTTCGCTGAATTACGTCTTTTTATACATGGCCACAAAAACTACTTCTATTTTTTTCACATTCGAACCGCTACTTCTTTTGCCATTATCTTTGACCTAGACTCGCGCCCCCCATAAACTTAAGCATATAATAGTTCTTTCTTAGTGCTATAATTTAAGGGTTATAAGAACGTAAAAATATTTGTTGTTTAAAATGTTATTGCATTTTTGATGCGTACGACTTTCACGTTCAACACTTTGGAATTACCCATATTTTGCTGAGATAAAAATAAAAAAACGTATTGAAATAATTCTTAGTTAGTTTATGGCTATTTAGACATAGCCAAGGCAAATAACAAAATAAATGAATAAGTATTGAAAATATGTCCAGCGGAATCCTAGAAAATTTTTGCACAGTGGTTTAATCAAAAAAAAATTTTTGTAACAAATTTAAAAAAATCCGAAAAAATCGTATTTTTTTGAATCACACAACAAAATAGGTCTTGAAATTTGTGGAAAAAATCATAGTTGAATACAAAAAAAAATCAAAGAGTACAAACAGTGAAAAAATTTATTTAAAATATAAAATCTCGAAAATCGCAGCCAAGGCCGGATGGAAAAAACTTGGCATATTTAACATTACAATGTCCTAGGGCAGGACCATAGAACCCAACTTTGGACTACAAAGGAGTGGTCTTAAAACTATTCCATGGTATACCTCCATACTGGAGGTAGTCAACTGAGATAGATGTTTAGTTTTGAAGTCGTTTAAAAACGAAAACATTTCGTTAAAAAAACGAAGACATGTCGTCTCACTACAAACACTTTTTAACAATGACATGGTGCATGCTTGCATTGCATTGGACCAGTCCATGGAGTAGTCCATTTTATCAAAATGGATCAGGTAGTCCAATATTATTTGCAGGGTAGTTTTCTTATAACGCGATTTTTTTAAATATGTATTCGATATCTCTGTAACCATAAGAAATGTGCTGTTGAGAAGGAACACCAGCACAGTAAAAAATAAAGGAAATCAAAAATATGTTTCTTCAAACTGTCCGATTTGATTTGGATTGCCCCATATATATAAAAGATATTACACCCTTTTAATTGTAATAACTTAATTTTGTCTTATATCGACTTAAGCTATTTTTTCATATGACCAAAGATATATTCCAAAATTTGCAAGTTGATCCTTAAACATGTAATTGTATGCTAGACCATGCATTTTGTGTAAAAACATTGTTAATTTGTATGCCGAAGTATGCAATTGTATGCCAAGTTTTCTTTATAAAGCAATTTTTTGCTATAATATATAAATGTATTTAATAATTAAGCTCAGCCAAGAAAAATTATCAATAAATTTTAATAAAAATTCCAAGTTGTAAAATTCCTTTCCTCAGTGAAAATAATTTAATGAAAATTAAATTTGATGAACTCGAGCCTAATTAAAGAATATCAAAAAATTAAAAATTAACAGTTCAACTAAAAATCAAAAATTGTTCTTAGAAAAAGCTATGGCACAAGCTCTAATGTTTACATTTGTACTTTAATTTGTACAAATAAAAAATGTCGACGAAAGTGGACAAAAAAACATAATAAACAAATGTATTCAGGTTTTCAAGACAAAGTCTTGACAGAAAGAATACGAAAAAACAGAGGAAAAAGGAGGCAACATGTAATTTGAAATTTAAGTGATAATAACAGCAAATTTCGAACCACCAGTACTACTGGTTAAAGATTGATGTTTGACTGTTGGCTAACGGGCACCGCAGTGGTGCATTGGGTAGAACACTAAGATCTTCTGAGGATAGAAAGTGGTGTTTCTTGAAACATGTAAAGATCAACCCGGGTTCAAATCCCAGCTCAGCCAAGAAAAATTATCAATAAATTTTAATAAAAATTCCAAGTTGTAAAATTCCTTTCCTCAGTGAAAATAATTTAATGAAAATTAAATTTGATGAACTCGAGCCTAATTAAAGAATATCAAAAAATGTATTTAATAATTTTATATATGGGCATTTCCCCAGAATGGTCTACCAGGATGAAAAAATAAAATGTTGATAATCATCGTCTTTTATTGTTTATTATTATAAAAAAAATCTATGTTGTTATAAAAGAATGGTTTCATAGCATGTCTCAGCTGTTTTACTTGAGGAAATTGCGCTGGAAACTGGACAATTTTATACTTTCTTATATTTTCTACTTCTAAAGACATTTTTATGTACTTATTTTACATGCAAAAAAATATGTTATGTTTACACTCTTTCTTCATAATCTCTCCATTACAATCAATTGTAAATTGAGTATTAAGTTGCTTGTTAAGGAAATTTGAAGATATTTATGGGAAACTGCATGGTGGTAGTAAAAAAAAAAACATATGGAAAAAGCCAATTAAACAAAAACCAAAAGAGATATTTTATTTTGTAAATACTGTATGGAGACCTTCATTAATACACTTTTGAAATATATTAATCAATTTTGAATATTCCGTTCCATTACGCAGATTTTTACATTTCACTACGTCAGCCAAAGTTGACTTCTATTTTGCGTACGTTCGTGACCACATGTTTATAACGATTATTATGAAAACTTAAACTCGATGAAATCCATCTTTTGCACTAAACATACATCTACCCAAATGCTATCGAATCGCAAAAAAAAATGCTAGGAAAAGTTTTGTTGTCTGTATTATTTGTACATCAAAAGCGTACGAACGTACGTTCGCGACCTCAGGAAATGCCCATATACATATATAATGTATTTAAGATGCATAAAATCCTAAAAAAAAATTGTTGTTCCGTATTTAAATTTAGTATAGTGTAAGTTTTTTTAATATTAGAATTAACTAGCGAATTTGGTGATAAACGATTCATAATTAGTAATATATACAATATTGAATACCCTTCTCAAAAACAATTCAATAGCATTTCTAAAACAAATCATTATTTTTTTATTTAAATTAGGTAAAATTAAGTTTAATGTGACTTTTGTTATTACATGCGTTTATACGCCTAAAACCGCAACGAATTATAATACTGTGAGGTCAGTTTTTATAAGGATTGGTTTATTTCCCATACAAAGCCTTTTCACGGTGGAGGAGATTCGACACAACTGAATATAGCACGCTAACTTGTTTTTGTTTGAAATCGTTTATCTCAGTACCTAAATTTATATACACATTAGTTTAAAAACATGGATTATGCAATTTTGTATCAAAATAAACAGTTTTATGCTAAAAAATGCAATTATGCAGTTTTAAGCTTAATTATGCGAAGCTATGTTATAATATGCATTTTAATGCAAAAATAGGGATTTGAAAGTAAAAAAAATATAATTTTAAGAAATAACATACATATGCCTTTGCTTTACAAGAATGCATTTTTATACTTAAATATGCATTCTAATAAAATAAATATTATTTTAAACTTAATTATAAAATTTTTGGTATTACTGTTTATATTCTTCCGAATTGACATATATAAAAAAAACCTCAATTAATCAATTCTAAGCAAAGCACATTAATATGGATAGGATTAACTAAAAATAAGAATTGGATTTGTCATTAAACATTCGAAACTCTAAAATAATAAAAGAAGAGATTGATTTCCAAAGTAAATGTGCTATTCCCCAAGGAATATCAAATGATTTATCTATACATATGAAGCAAAACGCACAAACAAAATACAAAATTTTAATGATGATAAGCCTCCCTAAAAATCTCGTCCCATTCAATGTTTAAAGTAGGAAAAAATATATGATTTAAACAAGTTAGAAAGTATGGCCAGTCAAACGCGACCGTTTGATACCGTACACCAGTATATAGAGACAAATTTATAGGGTGTTCTCTATTTGGACCCACGGGCAATCATGGAGCTGGCAAAATATATAATCTTATGAGGTTAGCATTCAGATGAGAGTTCTTTGTGATGAACATTTTTCATCGATTGTAGAGGGGTTTATATATGTGGCTTATGGTCAATTCTGGATCTACCAACACAACATTTTGACAAGACATAGAACCTATTGTAAGTTATCTTGGCAAAATCGTATACCAATTTGTACACGAAATGTGGTCAAATATAAACCGATGCCCACCATTTTTAATAGGCTTCGTCCTTACAACGTTTAACATTTGTGTGGTCAAACTATCTTTAAAAACACGACCTGGGGCCTAATTCTGGCAATTGTGATCGAGTACTTTCTCGATTCGAAAGCAATTTTATTTCAGTCGATACTGAACGAATTGAAATTATTTTTTCGGTATTGTGGAACTCAAATAAATGCTTTAGAACACTGAAAAAATAATTCCGATTCGTTCGGTATTGACTGAAATAATTAGATATTAAATTGCTTTCGAATCGAGAAAGTACTCGATCACGACTGCCAGAATCAGGCCCCTGTACTTTGCGCTCAAGGTTTACAAGGACAGACAACAGCCATTCAGAAGGACGGACGGACACAGTTATATTCGACTCAGAAAGTGATTCTAGTGGGTCTGCTTTTTGTTTTGTTACACACATTAGCACAAACGCAAATTACATACCATCTCCACTATTGTTGTGTGGATAACGAAAAATAGTGATAAAGACGCGCAACCGCTGACTTTTAAAAAGTATTACTTATATTGAAAAAATAAAAATACTTAGATTAAATTCGAAGTATTGAAACATTTTACTAATGAACTAATTGAGTATGATAAATCACACGTTAAAACTTTTGACGGCGGCGATTTTATAATGTGGCAGCGGTTCTGCTCATTAGAATAACTTAGCCGTACAACGCAGTTCTTTGATGTTCGAACATGACGAAATCCACTAAAAAAAGTTTAAAAAATCGAATTTTTTTATTAAAGTACAAACATTAACTATATAAAACCTTCCAGCAAAACAGATAAAATATTTAGATTAATCGTTTAAATTATACATATGTCAGACAGTTGTTAAGTAATAGATGTGCTTTTACAACTGCCTGTTTTATTTATTAATTTTTATTTTAATTCCCAGATGACAATATTGTTCATTCTTTTCAGTATTTAGAGAATTGTTCGTACTCCATAATATTTTAAATAAATTCATTAAAAAACAATCTGTCTGGCAGACATAAAGTATAGGAACAATCAGACACATTTGCAACAAAAAAACGTATGCAGTTGTTTGTTTAAAGTTAAAAAAAACTACAGTCGAATCACAATTATTTTAAAGACATATTTTTACCGCAGACAATGTAGAAAATCCGCTTAATATGTTTAAGCTAAAAAGCATCTTCAAAAAATAACTTTATAGAAAATATTTAGCAAAAGTTTTTGTCAAAAAGTTTTTTTGCAAAAAAAATTGCTTGAAATCAAAAAAGTTTTATAGAAATTTTTTCTCAATTTTTCAAATAAAATATCTGCTACTCTACGATTGAAGACTTCATCGGATTGGCTGTTATTTATTTAGTCTATCTAACCGAATCACCATCGACGAATCTAGCGGCGAATGACACGTGCAAATGATAAAATGTTAAACAATTTTAAGCTGACATTTATTTTCATCAAAAAATCATCTTCAGCGGCGATTTCCATTTGTGGCCCACAAACAAAATTATCAAATTTGGTTCGATACCAGTTTACATAAGATCCAAGAGCGCCTAATGCATCGAAAAAGCCAATTTTTGGCGTGGATTTTTTTTTTTTTGGCGGCGTCATCTTATCAATCTTAATTAGAAAAATAGCCGGGCAGGTGGCTGGTATTTTTAGTAATTCGGCCCTTTTAGGAAGTAAACGGGTATAACCTGTATTTTCAGACTTCTTCGTCACACCGTCTAACCTTCAAACCAATAAACATAAAAATAAAGATTATACCAAGTTCGTAATTTATCTCAAAAATAAAAATATAAAGTTGGTACTTTTTCGAAATTCGAACATTTTAAAGGTGAAAATCGGATCCATTTTTGTTACTTTTTTTGCAAAACATTTTTCTCCAATCATTGACATATGCATATTAAATTTTGGGCTATTTAAATTTTTGTTACTTCAATGAGGAGAAAAAAAAGTATAAAAAAGGGGAAATACGGGAATTTTAATTTTTTTTTTACTTTTCCGTGCTGCATGTGGTTAATTTTGTGTTTTCTATAATATTAAACTTAGGCCCGTTTTCACGACTTAACGATAGCTAAATGTAGGAAGTTATCGAACAGATAATGAGCTTTTAATTATCACAAGTTCCCTTTAATCTAAAAGTGAAGGATAAGCTAAAGAGAGGAACGTTCTACCTTTAACTTTTGTCGTAACCCCACGTTTCCACATGCAAGTAATTACTTGCAAGTAGTGTATACGTATTAATATCGAAAATCAGAAGAAATGTCAAAAAAAAACACAACAATTTTTTGAGTGGCTACACAGCACAGTGCAAGTTCATTTTTAAAATGTCGTCAACAAGTAAACTTCTAGCAAAAATTGCCGTATTAAACGAATTAAAAAAATTAAAAAGCGAATATGAAAAAAAATGTGGAAAAAGAAGGTTTTGGGCAAGGCGAATTGAGTAGAAGGTGAGGTCAACTCTACAACTACAATGCTGCTGTGGTCGGGTTGTCAAAAATATTGCTAGTAAAAAAAACAGGTTTGTTTACATAAAAAACTAGTTTGTATACACATTTTGACAAGTCGACCACCGAAAAAAATTACCATATGTTGACTTGACCCCACCTTCTAGTCAATTCGCCTTGGTTTTGGGTTTCTGTTTTCTGTCCATCTTGATGAAAAAATTATGTTTATTTTATAAAATATGTGACTACAGTATTGCCGTATTGGCGATATCATAATGTTACAGAGAAAATATTTTGATTAACAATTTTTTTTTTCAAAATGCTTAAAATTCATGATTAAAATTACCATTTAGATGCGTTGTTGTATAGTTGTGCTTTTTTTATTAGTTATTTTTTATAAATACACAGAAAATCCGCTATAAACATAACTTTTATTTTACTAAGTACTAGAAGATTGAAACAAAAGTCATCCACGGCAACACTGTTTCTTCATTTGTCATTTTACTTGCGACAAGTGTCAAAAATTTACTTGCAAGCAAATTCTGTTGCAAGTTGAGCTGCAAGTACGAAAAATGTGATGGTGTTAGTAAAAAAGTGTGAGTGTATTGAGTTTTTCGAACTTGTACTTGCATGTGGAAACGCTAGGTTAGGTTTAGATTTGAGATTGCCATATTATATTCACATATTTTTTATATATGGCAACTCCAATTATTCGTATATTTTGTAAATGTAAAAAAAGTACGTAGTTGCCAGTTTCTATTTTTATTTTGGCAAAAATAATCGGTATTTTCTTTCAAAAATGTTAAGTTTATTTTATACAGAAGTTGTGAAAACGAAAAATAGTTGAAGTTAAATTTATTCCTCACTAGTGCTAAAGGTACCGTTTACTATTTCGAACTTTATAGGTAAGTCGTGAAAACGGGCCTTAGAAACATAAAATAAATAAATAAATAGGGTAGAATGAATACGAACATATAAAATTAAAATGTTGGTACATTTTTTTTCTTCAATTGGTACATTTTGAATTTTCGTTATGGTGGACCTAGAAACATAAAATTAAACAAACATGTATGGTCCTGAGTGAATAAGAATCTGTAAGGGGAAATTTTGTGGTACATTTTCGCTCTACAACTGGTACTTTTTTATTTTCGTTAATATTGGATTGGAAACATAAAATTTAACATGCAGTGTCCTGAGTGGATAAGAAACTATAAGAGGAGACTTCTTGGTACTTTTTTCAATTGGTACTTTCTGATTTTTTTTAAATTTTTGAACTTACAAAATTAATTAAACATTAACGGACTTTAGTGAAAGCTAACATACCCAGTAAAAACTTCGCCTTCAGAATAATGTGTTGAGTAATCAGAAAAACATAAAAGCACTACTTACAATTCTACTGAAAGAACCAATGAATTTAACAAGAGATGTCCCAAAATGAACGCATTCAAAAGTAAGTCATTATTTTTTTACTTAAATACATCCAGAAAAAAGTAGTTATAGAAGTTGTTACAGAAGTAGTTATAGAAGAAAGCTACTAAATAATGAGTGAAAAAGCTATTCATTTTGAAAAAGTAGGCGAAGTTTTTACTGGGTATGGAACGGAGGTTGGTCGATCAACTAAGATGGAAAAAAAACAATTGATCGAAACATAAATTCATTTCTACTTATATGTATGTTTTCTTCATATGTATTTGCAAAAATAATTATGGTCGAATTTCGACCACTGGGCAAACACTATTAAGAATTTAAAAAAGAAACATTTTTTTAAACTTTATATCATTAACAGGGATGATTTCGGAAAATAAAGATGCGAAAAGAAATTTGGAAAATTAAAATTATTTTATTTTCCTCTCGTAACAATTATTTTTTCATCGACAGTTTTATGATCTGTATCCAATATATCCTTTAGTTACCTATAGACAGACTTTTAAGGTCTTTGTTTTTATTCCTAATTAAATAAAAGACAATTTGTCTCATTTTATCAATCAATCAATGTATCTCCTATTGGTCTGGCAACATTAAATAAATACAACAAAAACATATTCAAAGTGCCGGTTCACACAAGGGCTACCAGTTTTATTTTAAGCCTTATCCCCAATATGCGATTTTTCATCCCCAAAAATCCCCACATTGTCTTAAAAATAAAATACATGATATTATGTCAATGGAAAAATATGCATACATCAACTTATTTAAATAAATCCATTTGTGTAACATTATTAAAACTAATGTTATTTATTCTTTGAGTTCTACGTATCTATTACACATGTATAGTATGTAACAAGGGTAGCAAAGGTAATTATGCGTCAATATTTATCATTTCAAAAACTAGGGAATCAAAATCTTATGATTCATCAGCCAGTGCAATTTTGTTTTACATGTTGCTTGTTAAAAAATTGCATTTGAGATGATTGAATAAATTTGTCACAGCAAGCTGCATTTTTTTAAAGTGTGTATTTATTTCTTATTAATTCTAATAACTTATATTGCATTCTATTGCATATATTGATTTTGGTTGTATTCATTACAGAAAAAGACTAGTTCAACAGAAGTAACGCTAGTTGGAACAAAAAGCATATTTAAAACTATTTCAACAAGTTCTTGAAAAAGTTTTAAGCCGCAAAAAAGACTAAAATTTGTACCCACATCTTGACCAAATCGGTCTTGCCATTGCAAAAATGAAATTTATAATAATATATTGTCCCCAAAAATCCCCAGCGAAAAAAGTGCTTTTCCCCAAAAAATCCCCTGGGGATTTTTACGAAATTTTTATCCCCAATTTGGGGATAAATCCCCAAAACAGAGAGCACTGGTTCACACAGGTCAAGTCTTGAGTTGTTAGGAGAGAGGGGAAAAAATTGCATTCTCTTTTCCCATCTCTTCTAAGAGCTCAAGACTTGACGAAGCAAACTTGACGTGTGTGAACCGGCACTTATTATAATTTTTAAATGATTGAAAATGGTAGGTGAGGAGTGGAAACCAATGTCAGGATACTTTATTAAATCCATTTTTTAATCTTTTGGGAATAAGAAATGTAATCGCAATACTATTTACAAATACTTTAACTAATTAGATCTGTTAGATCAAACATTTCTTCAGACCCCAGTTTCCATTTGATGCATTAAATACAAGATAATCAATTTTCTACTGTCCAATCTGCAAGTGTGTGTGAATGCCTTTTATACAATATCGAGTAATACATATATGCAAAGCTTTTTTTAACAACTCTTACTTTAATATTTTAAGACAAATGTTAAAAAATTGTCAGCCATTTGTCACACAAATATTCTTAAATTTAACATTGTATTCACTTCTAAATAATGAATTTAAATATCCATTGTACTGCATTTTATTGTTGTATTTAAATGTCCATTCAATAAATAAAAAACTTTAAGAAGAGAACACAACCATTTAACAAATTTATTACTTTTTTTTACTCATAACTGAAGCGCAACTTAATTTATTTTAATTGAAAACAATGAATAAATATTTTGTTTTAATACTTTGATTATAATTTTCGTTAAACTCGAAGTTTAACTAACCATTCATAGTACTCTAAGATGTTGCGCATAAATGATGCATATGCCCAAATATGTAGAAATGCATATGCTACAAGTTGCATATAATAAAGTCAAATCAAACCAAATGACAATCATTCATTTATTCATGAAGTTTTCTTCTTCAATCAGTCATTCTTTCATTCATTCTGTCATTTATTTGTGTATTTTCCTTATAATTACAAACTGGACAAATGATGCATGATGACGAAGAACACCGTTTTTTGGTTCTGAGTTTTGCTGTGTTTCCCTACTTTTTTTCAAAACAAAGTTCATGAACTCAAATTAAATTTTTTCTCAATTCATTTAAATACTTGTTGTCTTGTGCGCGTGAGTACGTGTCTCTAAGGGATTTAGCGAGACAAGTGACATTTAACATTTCAAATACTTTTTATTTTAGTCTGATTGGATCTGTATCATTTTTTGGGAGAATAATTATTATTAATTTGTGCCACATGTCATTCATTTAGATTGATTATAAGAATTTCTATGGAAATCAAGTTAAAAACTCAACTCATCGAGTTCTTAAAAAAAAAATTGTTTTTATTTTTATTACAAAAAAATAAAATGATATAGAACACATAAAATGTGGGTGTTAAGCCAATATTCCGGAAATAATTCTTTTTGTTTAACACATTTTACTTTTAAGATTATTGTTTAAGAATTAAAACTATTCAATATTTTAATAATTTTTTTTTTTTTTAATTTATAATTTTAGGTTTAAAAGTACTTCCTCTATTAAATAATTTAAGGTAAGTAAACTTTTTTTACTATTAATATAATTATTGCAGTACTTTGAAAAGTACTTTTTACAGAACTTTCACAAAAGTAATTTTTATAGCACTTGCACAAGAGAATTTTTAAAAGAACAGCATTTTTAAGTTAAACGACAAATGTAAAATATGTGCTATAGGAATTGATTAGCAAAGTAAAGAACTCTTTAATGTGATTTTAAAAATATTTACACAAATATTATTTTAGGTTATGCTTACTATTGCTTTTAGAACTTTCTAAGGTACATTACAAAGTATTTTTTAAAATTGATTTTACTAAAAGTTACTTTTGATAGAATTGAAATTGTAGTTGTGTTTAATTGCACGGCAAGATTGTTTTCAAACATTCTCAGAAAATGAAAATTGCGTGTGTTGTGATACCTACATTGAAAAAGTGAAAATATTGTATTGAAAGGAAATAGCAATAGCAAAGATTTTTACTTTTGTATGTAGCTTTAAAAAGGTTTCATTGATTTTTATTAAAATTTAATTTAATTTTGCAAATTTAAACTTTTTTGTTTTTTTTTTTTTTCTTTTCACTTATGCATATCAGGGATGGAAACTATGGTTCAGTTGTACTTTTGTGATACATTGGTGCATAATTTTAAAAAAGTTTTCATAATTAATAAAAAAAAAATTAATAGAAAGTTTCAAATTAATCATTATGAATCGCTTATAAATCTTGGAAATTTGTCAAGATGGCCTAGCATCACGCACTGGAATGACATTTGGGAGTATGTTATCAAACAAAAAAAGTCTTAAAATGTGTAACCACAAAAAGTCTTTTTTCTTAAAAAATATATATAAAGAGATGAGCCAGAAAATATAAAATTTGTACAGTCATAATCTCAAAACAACGTTTTGTTATTGAAGTTGGTCAAAAATCCTAAAGCCCAATTTCCATCTCTGATACGCCTGTATTCGCAGCGTTGCCAATAGAAAAAGGTCTCTGACAATGATGCCATCGCTTTTTCTAACAACGTTGTCAAACGAAAATTGCCAGTTCACACGGTTGAAAGACATTTTTAGCACATTTTACTGGCAATATTGTAAGACCGTCTGTACGAAGCTTTAGCAAGTTTTGAAAACTTCGCGTCTATTAACACCATCGGGTGTAAACTTCAACATTCAAGTGTTTTAACTATAGTACTTGGCTACTCGACCTGGTATAAAAGTCCTTGCGAAACTATCTAGCAACCGCTGCAAAGGCAGCTTATGTTTAACATCCAGAGCAAACAGAGAGTTACGCCAGCAGGACGTGAAATTCAGTCCACTACCCCTGTATATTTAAGAAGTTTCTTTCCGCAATTTGGGTGTAATTCACAACGGCCACTTGATTTTAAAATAGGATAAATGATTTCAAGAAAAATTTAAGCCCCTGGGGGCTTTTTGATTTCTTGGTTTTTAAAATTCTAGAAAACTAGTTAGGTTTAACTTCTCACATCATTAAATGCTTAATCTAAATTCCATCAAATGAGATTTTGAAAAAAAATCATTTCTTGTAACGCAAATTAATGGTTGACAAACTTTTTGGCATATATAATTTTAATTATACCATTTAATAGTTTTTTACTACATGAAACCAAAAAAACACACCAAATAAATTGATTAAGTTATAGAAAAATTCAAATCGCATAAAAAATGTTCAAAAATCTATTTAATCAAAAAAAAAAATAATTTTATTAACCTTTTACTTGCCGAAAAATATGCTGGTAACAAACACTAAAACATGTTTATTAGCAAAAAAAAGAAAAAAAGGAAATAAATTAGAAACAACTTTTGATTTCTAACGATAATTAAGTTAAAGCGCCACTTCAACACGCTCATAAAACCCAACTACTAGATATAGAAACTCAATACAAATTAAATATTTTGATTTGTTAGCAGAATCCCAAAATATATTTCCAGTTTTGTTTGCATGAGACTTATAAAGCGTCTTAAACATGTAAACAAAATCTGTTAAAAAACAAACAAAAATTCATTTAAAATTTAGTCAAGAAAAAAATGTAAGATTGGTATATTCGGCAGTGTCTAGTCTTCGATACCCTCTACTAAAAATTAGAAATTTTCTGGCAATATAAGAAAGGTGATAAATTATGAATTTATCTTTAAAAAATCTGGCATCACAATTTTGTAGTTATATTCAAATAATCTCTGCCCTAATTTGATGACACTCTAAGAAAAAACTTTGCTTAAATTTTTCCAACAACAACTACTGGTTGCTACTCGTAGCATTACATTACACTAATTCATAAAGTACTTCCTCATAATTCACACGGTAATTCGCAAATGATCTGATTTGGCAAGAGCGCAAAACTAAAAAGAATGATCTAAGTCTAAATCCCAGCTAGGGCGGTAAATTGTTAAAAATAAAATATAAACATTTATGCTTGTATTTATGTAAAAACAATTTGGGAATGCCGGTCTTACACTACACAAGTTTGATGCTCAAGTATGGCACTGTACAGTGCGTTTGTATAGTGTATGGCGGGGGTTTTTGGTATTTACGCAATAAACTAAGCCAAAAAAAAGTTTTTAAAACTGTACAGTAAACTTGAAACTGGAAACAATATTTTGGGCAGAGCTCCTAAAATTATAAAAAGAATCGCCTAAATAATGGAGCGATATATTCATAAAAGTCGAATCCTACGAAAAACTAATAAAAATGTTAATGAAATAATTAAAAGCGGCGAAAATTGTGTCTGTTTTTTTTTTTTTAATTGCACATGTTGTCTTTTTCGCTTTTAAATGTAAAATAAAAAATTGCACAGTCTACTTGTATAGTGTTTGTCACAAGTTTCGTCTGCGCAGTGCCTGACTTGAGTTTTGAAATTTTGTAGTGTATGGCCGGCATAACAGCCAATTAAATAAAATGGACAAAATGGAGTGTAGTTCTGGGTTCGAACCTCAGGTTAGCTTATTGTGTTTTTTCATGTTAATGTTTCTGCTGGAAAAATATCGAGTCCTTACCGCAAAAAAAGCTTAAGCGACAAAAACACAATTTTACAGGAGAATGTTTTTTATTGTATTTCATAAAAATTTTGTATGAAGGTTGGCGTTTAAGCTAAAATTGTTTTTGCTATAAAATCGTAACGGTACCTTATGTGACAATGACATTTAATGATATTATGCAAGAGTTGTAAAAAAACGAAAAGTTTAAACAATGTCGCTTAAGCTATTTTTGCGGTAAGGGCTCGATATGTTCTCCGCATTAATATTAAATTGCGTTCAAATGGGGACTTGAAAAGTGCTTTAAAAAATGTTCATTGCAATATATGAGGGCGGGTCAATAAGCCCGTGACTTTTTAAGTTAAATTTTATTAAGCACGAATAACAAAATCTTTTGAAATTAAAATTTTGTATTCCCAAAAATTGAAATTACTTTTTGATAATAAACAGGCAAGTGCACGGCCTAAAAAAACACTTAATTGACAACATCTTTTGTAAGTTGTTGTTGTTTTTATTTTTTTTTTTCTTAACCTACTTACAACTACAATTAATGTTGAGAGAATTTCAACTAATTGTAGTGGGGAATGTAAGATGAGATAAACCCACTGTTTATTGTTGATGTGTTTTGTTTAAACTTTGATATTATTACAAGTAGAACTGTTGCTATAAGTCTTATACGCTTAACAGTTTTATTTGGTTTAATATCTTTAGTTTTTCTAAAATCATTATGGATGAAGTTTCCTGATGATCTGGCCTAAGCAACCAGTGAAATGCGCATAGGAATAGCTTATCCCATCAACAATAAATTTCAAGTGTTTTTATCAATAATAAAAACTGGGAATTAAGCACGAATAACAAAATCTTTTGAAATTAAATTTTATTTTTAAATGTAGTCTCTTTTTAGCTCTATACACTTTGGCTAACGATTATCTAATTATTTTATCTCTTCCAAAAAATAAGATTTATCAGGTCATCAAAATTTTTTGTGAGATAATTTCATCGTTAGAGTCAAATCTAATTCCCCCGAGCCATGTCTTCAGCTAAGTTTGGATATTAAAGAGGATTGGCGAGCAATTCGTAGCCATGAATGCTTATTGGGCGCTACGAACTAAGCCTAAGAAACTTAGTCCTTAAAATTGGGAAAATAAAACAAGTCCCCAAAAATATGAATTAATCCCCAAAACAAAAATTTGCTAAAACACCCGTCCGAAAGCCGTCTATGCAGACAAGCTTTAGTTAGCGATTGGGGGTTTTCAAATTCGAAAGTTAGGAATTCGGGATATCAATATTTGAAACGTTAAATGCAATTTGAATGATACATGACATAAGTCCCCAAAATATTAATTGGGCTTTATGTTATTTACACAAATTGGGGTAAACAAAATTCTAAAATTTGTTTTTGTTTTAAATGTAATTTTCTATGCGAACGTTAACGTTCGAAATCGATGAATGTGATAAATTCCTAATTCTTGTTATTGATAAACTGAAATTTATTTTTAGTGGGATAAGCTAATTTCATCCAAAGATTTTAGAATAAATAAAAAAAAAAAAATTTAAGCGAATAAGAATTAAAAACACTCAAAAATCTTACCCGTAATAATATAAAAGCTTAGGCAAAACAACAACAAGTCGTTGTTGTTATTCTCTGTATACAAATTTGGGAATTAGGTTATTTTTGCTCTCGGGGCTTAGTTCATTGGGGACTTAGCTCGTAGGTTCGCTTAATAAGTACACGAAATTGCCTTTTTTCCATTTTCTCCTAAAATCACTGGGTAGTCTGCTATCAATGTCTGTCCAACATGAACTAGATGGCAAAGCTTAATGTAATTTTGACAGCAGTCATCTGAGAGATTCCTATTTACAGGAGCAGTGTTGCTCTTTTAGTTCAGTAACAGGAAATTCAAAAAGTGACAGACTTATTGACCCGCCTCTTACCTTACTTGGTAAACGAAGTTTTTTCTGGGATACTATTATACGTTACAGTTTCAGGTGTGTCAAAATGTATTCCAAGAGTAGGCTCTATATGGATACATTAAAAAAAAGTTATTTATGTTGGATCTAAATAGTAAATACAGATTGGAAATATAAATTTTTTTTAAAGATTTGGTTCATATTTGTGTCCAAGCTGCTTAAATGAACAAAAAACTATTTTTAACCAAAATATTTGTTTATTGTCCTTTTAAAGTAAACCTGTTTCTTATAGACGAATATAGCTAAATCGACTTAAAATTTCGCGACATTAGGACAACAAGGTTTTATCGGGTGTTTTTTTTACAGGTTTGTTTTTCGAATAGAGATAAAACTGGCATTTTGTGGTCAAATCTGGCAAATCTAATGTCATTTATGTTCAGTTTGGTTTGCCATTTCATCATGAACAGGTTGACAAAAGAACAACGCTTGCAAATCGTGCAAATTTATTTCGAAAATAACGGTTCAGTTCGCGAAGTTTACCGCAAGCTCCGTCCATTTTATGGTCGACATAATCGTCCATCAGAGCAATTAATTCGGTTAACCATGGATCGTTTTCGCACTACGTTTACTCTATGTGATAATACGCATCCGCAGAGACGTCGAACAGTGCGCACCGAAGAAATAATTGCCGCTGTAGAGCAAAGTGTTGAAGAGGACCCGAATGAATCGATTCGCCACCGTGCACAGCAATTGGAGCTTTGTCCATCAACTTTATGGAAGATTTTGCGCAAAGATCTTGGCTTGCGACCTTACAAGATCCAGCTTGTGCAAGAATTAAAGCCGCGAGATCATGCAATGCGTCGTGATTTTGGTGTATGGGCCGAAAATGAGATTGATCTCGATGCTGATTTTCATCGCAAAATTTTGTTCAGTGATGAGGCTCATTTTTGGTTGAATGGCTACGTCAACAAGCAAAATTGCCACATTTGGAGTGAAGAGAATCCACATGAGACCCTTGAGACGCCATTACATCCACAAAAACTGACTGTTTGGTGTGCTCTATGGGCTGGTGGAGTCATTGGGCCATACTTCTTCCGAAATAATGCTGGAGAGGCAGTTACCGTTAATGCAGACCGGTATAGAGCCATGATAAAAGACTATTTTGTTCACGAATTGGATGGCATGAATGTGGATGAGTTGTGGTTCCAACAAGACGACGCTACATGCCACACAGCGCACGCCACAATCGATTTATTGAAGGAAACATTCGATGAGCGCATAATTTCGCGGAATGGACCTGTCAATTGGCCACCAAGATCGTGTGATTTGACACCATTGGATTATTTTCTTTGGAGATATGTGAAGTCGCTCGTCTACGCCAACAAACCAGAAACGTTAGGGGAATTGGAAGCCAACATTCGTGGCGTTATTGCCGACATACGGCCCCATATACTCGAAAAAGTGGTTGAAAATTGGACCTGTAGAATTGGCTTTATTCGAGCCAGCCGCGGCGGCCATATGCCTGAAATCATATTTAAACATTAATGGCATAAAATTATCCTTCCAATAAAGCCAAATTGATGGTCATTAAAACGATTTTCTTGTGTTTTATTTCAATTCGAAGTTCTATACCACTGAAAAAAACACCCGATATCTTACATGAAGTTTAGGTGCAAATAAAACCTTGTTGTCCTAAGGTCGTGATTTCTATAGGATCTAGAATATACAACACACATACATTATACAATATAGGGTCTTAGATAAATCTTTCTTTTTGTTACACAAGAAATGAAAAACTAAGTATGCATGCCCTTATTCACCACTCGTGGTGGAGGTTAAAAAAGTGCCTTAAAGGCATTTTAAAAATCTCATGAATGCGACTGTCGGGGTATTTAATTTTAAAAACATGACTTTTTAAGTTTTCTATGCAAATCTTTTACAGATAAAAATCATGTTTTTTTTTTAATTTGTTATTGTTTTTTGTTTTGAATATCAGATACAAAACCAAATTAATAATTCGTTCTATACAAATCATTTGTGGTTTTACATTCATACATGAACGCCTTTTTTAAAACTTATCTGGTGGAGAGATACTGATAATTGTCATTACCCTCCCTCTTCTGTTTACAATTATTTTGTAGGAGTGTCTGTTTGCTTTTGAAAAATAACAATTATACAGATCAATACGTTTTATGAAACTCTCTATAATTTAAAATAATTCTTAGATTTTTATTTTAGTCCATAGAAATAGAGTATTTAATCATTTATTTTTAATTAATGACAAAAAAGTTGGAAATGTTGATGCCGATTCTGTTTAATGGTGATTTATTAAAAGTTTCATAGATTTCGATAGAAATATAATTTTTATTTTGATATATATTTTGCTGAATTATGAAACTAGATTTAAAAACTTCTTGAGTTCACTATGCATTCATTTAAGACTAAATTTAAAAATTATTTTCGTTTATGTTCTCCAATTCGAAATCTAGTAAAATTAAACTGAAATAAATTACTAAGTCCAAAGTTTTTTCGTGATTTTCGGTTTTATTTTCATTTTAACGAATACCTTCATAAACATTTTGATGTGAACGCGATTAGTCGTTGTGTGTTTTTAATATTGTTACTCGTCTTTTATTATTCCTGAATATGCCATCCAAAGGATCGGGTAATATTGAAAAGAAATAAATAATAAAGAATAAAATTTATTAAAATTGTGGCCTCGAGCTTGTTTTATTAACATAGCATTTTGAACAATATTATAAAATTTTTTAAAATGTTTCGTTCATCCAGTAAGCAACATCCACGATAAACAATTCTTTTGGTGCTATTAATACTCTTAATTACTAAAATTCATCAGAAGGAGCCGGATTATTATGCATTTATTATTAAAAGCAGTGCGTTTTTCAAAAAGTAAAAATATGCCCTAAATACACGCAGAGAAAACACATTTTTCTTAATATTCGGTCACCGCCAGCAACACTATTTTTAATGAAAAATGTTTTAACATATATCGGTTACGTTAATCACATTATTTTCTCTGGAAACCATATTATGGTTAAATTTGTCCTCCATCATGAAGTCACAACAATTTTATGGTTGCCTTCGAACATGTTATGGATAATAATAACAATAATTTGTTAACCACTAATATTTGTATGTTTTTTAAGTAACAATAACATTTATTTGTCGTAAATTATTAAAAGGGCCAAAATAGCTTTAATTTGAAACCAGACAGATTCGCCAATAAAAGTAAGACGATTTTTTCTTTAAAGGACCCCAAATAAACTACACAAGCGGCTGACAACAACAATATACTTATATTGTAATATTCGGCCATGTTCTTCAAATCGAAGTTGAATTGAAATCGAACGAGATTTTAATTTCAACTACTTACAAAATGACTGTAGTTTTTCCTTTTTTTAAGAGTTGTTCTTGTAAATATAATTGGTACTTAAAGTATGAAATATATAAAATGGAATATTTTTATGAACTTTCTTTGCAGGTTCGTTTTCAAAATTTGTTCGATTTTAAATCCACTTCCCCGATTAATAAAAAAAGTAAAAATCTTACACAAAAATTACATCTTTTATATAAATATAAGTCTTGAATGAATTTAAATACAATAGAATCGAGAAAAATTTAAACAAAATGTTGTTAGTTTTTTCGAACTATTAACTTTTCTAAGCGGGGTTAAATTTAAAAAATATACAATAATAAACATGGATATTTCATCATAACAAAAAATAAACTTAGATTTTTCATATGTATCGCAACCAGAGCTGCCGTTTTTGGTTATTTCTAACCAAAATTGGTTATATTTTTTTTCAATGTGGAGATGTGAATATTTTTTTCATTTTGGTTACTTTTTTCTAAAATAATAATACGTACGAATATGTTTTTTTGATACACGAACTCGAATAATTTATACTGTACTATGATTTTTTCATTATTTGTTACCAATGAGCGGAAGTTTTTTATACTTTATCGAAAACAAAAAATCCTTTTAAAACTGCCAACAAATAATATTTTTAAGATTTTTGTTAAGAAAAATATTGCCATTTGTGATTTTGGTCCGTGTGTGACCACACACGGTCCTGTCAATGACAGCTAAAAAGCGGAAAACAATTTTCCTTTTTTTGTTATTTTGAACTGTGAAGTACAATTTTCGTTTATTTAAAACGACATATTAAAAAATATTCGATTTGTTAACTATCAATATACATACTGAATTTTGTATGGAAATTTGACGGATTTAAACTCTTATAAAATAAAAATATTTTTTACGAAAAAAGTCTCAAATAAATAAAACTTTTACCCTCAATTTCACCAAGTTCGGTTATAATAAACTATCAGCTGTCAAAACACATTGTTAAGTGGAAGTTAAAGTTATAGTTAATTTTAACTGATCTTGGTGAAATTGGGGGTTAATTAAGTTTCTCGTTATTTTTGTAATATGTAAAATAATTTTGTTTCTTGTTTTGTTTTCTTGACTTATACAGCCTGTTCAACGATTTCGAACGTTGACGTTCGAATAGAAAATTACATATAAAACAAAATTCTAAAGTTCGTTTTTTGTTTAAATGTAATTTTCTATGCAAACGCTAACGTTCAAAATCGTTGAACAGGCTGATAATTATTATATTACTTTAAAGTGCAAATATCTTTGTATTACAATGCAACTTAAAATAAATTTTAATGATTTTCTCAATTAATAAAAGGCATTTTAAATTTGGTTATATTTGGTAACATTTGGTAACTTTTTCAAAAATTTTGGTTGCAAAAATTGTATTGGTTGTGGCAGCACTGATCGCAACATGTTCGAGAATTACAAAAAAAAATTTAATTTTTGAGATCCATAATCCAACGCTAAAAGTTTTCTTTGAATATCTTAATTCATTTTTTCAAACTCTCTACTTTCCGCGTATTTGTGATGTTTTTTTATTAAAACATTCCTAAAATTAACTTTAAGCAGGGACGCTTAAATTCGGTTTACTTATCCGCGAGATTAACCTTTCCGAGATTTAACTTTTTCGCGATTCTAATGAATTAATATCGCTCATTTGCTGCAACGTCGTTATAAAGAGTACTTATGCTGTTGCTTTAAAATATCGGAGCTACAGATATTCACAGGTAAAAAGAAATCAGAGAGGGATGAAAATAAATTGAATTATTAAAATTGGATTATTTTAAATTTAAAGACTGAGTTGATTGGTTGAAAATAGGTTCAGTGTCGTATTTTTTTAGATATGTATTTTTCAAAATATTAGAAACACTTACCCAGTTTTAGTGCAAAAAAAAGCATTACCGAAAACAAAGCTGCCTAGAAAGAAACGTTAAAGGTATTTGGCCTGATTAATGGATGATTTTATCAAAAATCAATTTAGATAATATATTTAAATTTCAACTTGCAAAAAATATTTTAAGCACCTGTTTTTATAAGTTACAAATTTATTTAATTTTATATACAAATTTTGTAAAAAAAAAAATAGTTTTACATATAAAAAAGTATGTATAACAAACACTATTTTTCTTCTGTATTTACTGAAATTAAAATCTTTGTAATACGATAAAAATCTAACCTTAAAACTACCAGCAAACACTCCTTTTTATAACTTTGTAAGTTTTATAACAACCTTGTAAATGTAGTTTTATCTTTTAAACAAATTAAAAAAATCAATCAATAAGAAAAAATAGATAAATTTAAAAAAAAAACTTTTAATATCTAATACTATTTGCTTTCAAAAATGATTAAGTGTAAATTTTTAATCATAGAAACGCACAAACACACACTCTTCTGAGTAAATTAACACTTTTAATAAATTGTTTAAATCAAGTGTGTTACTAATGTCAATTAGCAGAGTGTTTGAAGCTGCCAAAAAAAAAGACAGCAAAATTAAATAAGTAGCAAAAACTAAAATTAATAAAATTCGTTTGAATTTTGCAAAACATAGAACCAGAAAGATGAATAATTTATTAATTAAAGAGTTGTTTGTTATTAACCCAGCAAACATTTTTAGGAAGGTGCTATAAAAGAAAAAAACCTTTGGAGCAAATTGTATTCCTATCAGGAATACCCTTTAAGCATATTTTCTGCTAGATTTAGCAGATTGAGTTGGAGAATTGCCTTTTTTTTTTTAAAATATGCTAACTACTTTTTAAATTAAATACATATTTCCTTGTCCAAAAGCAGATTTTTTTTATATATATAAAAGTTTTGGTAGAATATAATATATTTAAATTCCTTTTTATTCAGTTAATTTTAAGCATATTTTTTTTTTTGCAAAAATGTACCAAATATAAAATTTAAAAAATTTTAGGTTTTAATCTCAGCAGATTTTAAGCATATATTCTTAATTTTACGATTTAGCAGATTTTTGAAGTTTTGGCATATTCTCATCAAACAGTTATGAAACACTGATTCCTATATACCTTTATGTTAGGGACGTAACGATACGCCTTTTTGCCAATACGATACCGATACTCAAGGAGAAATATCGCCGATATCGATACCGATACGAATATAAAATTAAAAATTTATTTTGAAAAGATTTTGTTATTCGTGCTTAATTCCCAGTTTTTATTATTGATAAAAACACTTGAAATTTATTGTTGATGGGATAAGCTATTCCTATGCGCATTTCAAAACACTTAATTGACAACATCTTTTGTAAGTTGTTGTTGTTTTTATTTTGTTTTTCTTAACCTACTTACAACTACAATTAATGTTGATAGAATTTCAACTGATTGTAGTGGGGAATGTAAGATGAGATAAACCCACTGTTTATTGTTGATGTGTTTTGTTTAAACTTTGATATTATTACAAGTAGAACTGTTGCTATAAGTCCTTTACGCTTAACAGTTTTATTTGGTTTAATATCTTTAGTTTTTCTAAAATCTTTATGGATGAAGTTTCCTGATGATCTGGCCTAAGCAACCAGTGAAATGCGCATAGGAATAGCTTATCCCATCAACAATAAATTTCAAGTGTTTTTATCAATAATAAAAAATGGGAATTAAGCACGAATAACAAAATCTTTTGAAATTAAAATTTTGTATTCCCAAAAATTGAAATTACTTTTTGATAATTAAAAATTTATGGTAAAATTAACAAAACTCAAGTAGAGTAATTTTAAGGTTGACCGTGTCTTCAACACTTTCAGAATGCAGAGTCATGTTAAGTAGCTCAATAAAACGTTTTTTCGATCTATTGTCTTAGACATTTTCTAGCTTTGTATCGAAGGTAAAGAATTGTATATAAACAATAGATTTCATTATTCTCTAAACACTCGAATCTTTTATTCAGAGCTAATGCTACGAAAATCGCCAATTTTCGAGACTCTTAAACTGTTCTGCATCTCAGTTTATTCATTTATTGTATTTTCTTAAAATTTTCCTAAATAGGTTGATCAAAATATAAAAAAAGTATCGGAGCATCGACAGTAAAATATCGCCGATACTGATATATCGGCAAACGTGAAGTATTGCAGACATATCGGTATCATTATTCGTTACGTCCCTACTTTATATACCGTTAAGGTCTGTTTAGACCTAACAAATATTTGACGAAAAAATACAAAAAAAAAGCGTGACTAGTAAATTTATCAAACTTAAGCTTTATTTTTAACAATTTTTTATTGATTTACTTAATTTTATTTGTAAGAAGATAATTGTATAGTGTAATTAACAAACTGTTAAAAGATGTCTGATCTATCCAAACGTTTTGCAAAAGCAAATAAGTGTTTAATATAACTAGTGGTTACATGAAGGGCCCAAATATTTAATAGGTGTGAACATAGCTTAATAGCTTTCAGAAGAAATCTTTTATAGTGTGAGAGTGGTTTATTTTTAATTAAAAGTACTCAGAGTATTCTAAAGATATCAGCTCGGTATAATGTTTTTTATGTTGTGCACGCAGAGGAAAAATATATATATGGTCTCGGATTACAAAACTATTTTAAAACAGATCTCGCGTATTCATAACGAAGCAATTTGTACTTAATTAAGATACGTTTACTGTTACCGTTCTCCAGATATACATAAATCTATATTGTTTAATATTGAAGGTGCCGTGGCCACTTTTCAATTTGAAATTATTGGTTCCAAATTTAGAAACTTTTACTGTAACCGGTTTGAAGATATACAGAAATTTACTACTTCTCCAAATCCGCCCACTTTTTGCCGGAAGTCGTGCATTAACATCGAAGATATTTATACTAAGTTTGGAAGCTTTTGCTGCTACGATTCTCCAGATATACGGAAATACTTTTTTGTATTCGATTAGGAAGTTTCACTCCCACTTCTCCAACCCCGCCCACATTATGTCAGATGTTGTGTATTGACAACGAAGGTGCTTGTAGTACCTTATTTGGTAACTTTGGCTCTTGAGTTCTCCAGATATACATACATGCATCTATAATCTTTTTGTATGGGAAGGGACACGTGCACTTCTTCAATCCCGTCCATTTTTTAGAGAGGCAGTGCATTAATGACCCAGCTATGTTTACGAAATGTTAACAATTTTTCTTCTACCGTTGTCGAGATATAAATAAATAAACATATTTTGTGCCAAGCCCATTTCACCAATCTTGCCCAAATTTTATCAAATGTTGTGTATTGATAACAAAGATATTTGTAAAATTTTTTAAACTTTAGCTCTTGCAGTTCTTGAGATATACAGAAAAATATATTATCTTTGCTTGTGAGGTGCCACGCCCACTTAAGACCACTTTTTGAAAAAAGTTGTGTACTGACAACCAAGCTGTTTGTTTCAAACTTTTGCTCTAACCGTCCACCAGCTATAAGGTTATTCATATTGTCTTGGTATAGGAGGTGCTACGCTCGCTTAAAAATTTTAAATATTTATAGCCTATGTTAAGCGCCGGGTAATCAGGAATTTACTGGTAAAACTTCAGGAAAATTAAAGTCTTTAGGGAACAAGCAATCATTCAAACATACTCTTTTTCATTTTTTATATACATATATAGATAGATAAATAGATTTTATATCGAGCCCTAACCGCGAAAATATCGTAAGAAACATCATTTTCAATTTTCGTTTTTTTAATAAATGAATTTTTTGGCAACACTTGCATCATCTCCTAAAATGTCATGGTCGCATAAGATACCGTTACGATTTTATGGCAAAAACAATTTTATCGTAAGCGACAAATTTCATACAAAATTTATATGAAATAAAATAAAAAAAACTCTCTCCTGTAAAATTTGATTTTTGCCGCATTTCGCGGTTAGGGCGCGATATATTAGTAATTGTAGAGTTTCTTAAACAACAATCACATGTTGTTTTTAGAACAATAGGGTGTTCGCATACACTTTATGGTCCTTAATAGATTTCTAGAATATTGTGTCTTTGAACTTTTTTTACTTTTATTAACTTTTATTATTTGAATTAAGAAAAATAAAAAAATATATAGAACGTTTTTATCGTTAACTCTTTCAAACGTCAAATAAAAACCTGGAAGCTTTGGCCGAAAGTACTTCAGACTCTTATTTATTTCAATGAATATTTTATCACGCCTTTTATAACAAAATTAATTTTTGGAGCCAGTGGAAAAAATTGTTTCACAAAGGGTTCGCAAAGCACTAAACTATGGGAAAAGACAAAAAATTTTTTTGCGGCTTTTCAATGAAGCAACCTGATAATGTTAACCCTAGAAAAATAATCATATTTTGTTATTCGTAATCAACAAAACTTAGGAATCGTATTTTTTAACAAAATGTATCAATAATTTTCTGCAATCAGTTACTTAAAAGATAACCAAGCGTCATTTTAACTCAAAGACTCGTTCAGTTTCAAAATTGGCAATATCTACGGCAGCGATGTGTGTGCGTCACAAAAAGTCTACGCAACGACTGGGATGTGTGATATCGTTAAAGGCTAGTTTACGCGGTAATACAATGTATTACGACTTTGTAGATTCAAAATAACATGAAATTCTCTCCGTGCTTAAAAGAAAAAAATAAAAGTCTATTGTTAGTATATTTCATGTTTACACGGATGGTATAAGTAAAATCCAAAATAATAACAAACGAGCAGATAGTTGCAGTTTTACAATTTTTACAAATGGCCAATTTCACCAATTTATTTATATATAAATTTATGTTTAAAATTCGTTTTTCATGTCAAATAAAACTAAAATAATATGAAAAACTATGTTTAAATGTGAATTGATATTTAAATAGAATTGGTGAAATTGGCCATTAGAATACGGAAATTGTGTTCGCAAAGTTCAGAGTCTGATTTCTAAAGGTTTCTTTTTTAATTTTAAATATGTAGTTTAAAAACATTTTATGCTCCTCTTGTTATTAGTACTAGTTAAAAAACAATTCGCTTGGTTATTTCTATTTTTTTCATCTATTTAAAAGATACGAGTATTTAAATTTTTGGACATCCAGATTGTCAAAAAATAAACTCGAGTTTATTTCACAAAATTAATTAATTATACAATCAAATGCTAATTAATTGGCTTTAACTTTTTAAAAGCACTGAGTAAGCTGAGTAGATCAATTAAAAATGTTGTTAGAATCAATAAACTTTAAGGTGAATTGAAAATAACAATGACTTTTTTTGTTGTTAAATGATTAAATTCAGTGAAGTGTTACAATTTTTTATTAGGAGATTTTATCGAATTTTGATCGAGCCGATAATTTTAACGTGTTTTTTGTTTATTACGTATTAATATTTATAATTAATGATTAAATAATTTAACAAATTGATATACAATTTCGTTAAAAGACATGTGCTACTGTAAAAATATTAAGATTAGTTTTTTATTCTAATTGGCAAAACATTTATTTAATTAAGTTATGAGTTTTTGAAAACAAAAGGAAGTGAATGATTAAGTGCGCATCAAAAGAAATCTTGTTTTTTTATTCATTTATTTAAAATGATAAAACGATTAATAAATAAATTTATTTATCTTTTCGATTTAATTTAAAATTGGTTTATGTTTGCATTTTGTTCTGGCACTAACTTGGTTGATAGTTAATAACTTAATTTGAAATAGAAAACCTACAAACAGTTTAAAGTGGAATTAATTTCAAAATATTTTAAAGTATTTTCATCAATTTAGGATCAGTAGACGAAATAAATCCCTTCAAATCACAAAAAAAAAGAAGAATCCACTGTACCCAACAGTATAAAAAAAAAATACCAAATTCCCTTAAAATCGCTTAAAATGGAAAAAAGTAAGTCATCAAAAAATCGATTAGATTCATTAAACGACAACTGGGATATTGTCGTTTAATGAATTGAACCCTTTGGTTAACAAAAAAGTTTAAGGTTAAAAGTCTGCAAATTTTACAGGACAGACAAAAAACATCCACTAGGGGCCTATTATGAACTAAATTTAATTTTCAACAGCAGTCGAATTAGTTGATCCAACGAATTTCCATTTGGTATTATGACGCACATTCGATAAAAAAAAGTACTATTATGATTAAGTTTATTCACAGTAGTACATTTCTATCAGCTGTCACTTAAAAAAAAAAATTTCTTTTCGTTGAAAAACTCGATGCACAACGAAATTTTCGACAGTGCTGTGTGACTCAAAATACAAAATGTACAATCGATAGTAGATATTCGATATCCAGCGAAAATCGTTTTTCGAATGTAACTCATAATAGAGGCCCTAATATTTTCTATTTCTAGCCTAAGAAGCAAAACTTTATATATTTGGTTTATTTTCTAATATTCTGTAGAGTCCTAAACTGAAGCAAATATTTTTCTTAATTGATGCGACGCCTCTTCATCTTAAGAAAGGTATCAAAATGTAATATAATGTAAAAAAAATAAACTTAGCAGGTTTGCACTCTAAACTTACGATATGTAACTTGATTGTTGGTCAGTAACAAAATTTATGTTAACTGAAAATGATCAAGTAGATTATTAAAAAAATTACAAAATTAAGAACTTGAAAAAATCGATATTTAAATATGTATTGAGAAACCACCCTGCGGGAAATTTGTGTCAATTGGTACAACAGACTGGTCCTGGGATTTGTGAAAATAGAACAAATACAAAAGAAAGGACTCATGACCAGTGAAAAAAGAACCAATCCCATAACTGGTTTATGAAGAAAAAAAAGTCAGAAAAAGTAATGAATTATAGTACAGTCTTCACCGGTGCAGTGACACATTTTTTGGTACTTTCTTAAATTTGGTTCTTGAATTTATTTCTAGGACTTGTTTTGTTGAAATAATACTACATTTTATTGAAATAATACTACATTTTAAGGCCGTTACACACTATCCCACAAAGTCTTACGTATTTTTCAAAAATGCTTCCCTGATCTAATTATTCTTTGAACATTTTTAAAAACAATAACAACTTATCACGACAGGGTTGCATTTTTGTAAATTACTAAAGAGTTTGTGGGACAGTGTAAAACTGCCTTTAGTAATAGACACTAAGCACGTTCATTGAGAATAGATCTGTGACTGGTCAAATGGTGTCAATTGGCCCCCTCCAATGACAACCCCATGTAAAAGTGACAGGTCTTATTCATATAAAGTGTTGGAGCTAGAACCGGTCTCTACCACCAAAGACCTATCACGGGACTACTTTGGTGTCAGCTCGCTTCCCTCTAGGGCAGTGTCTGAAAAAATATTAAAATAATTTGAATTTTCAGATCGACCGCCGTAGCATATTCATTATTTACATTTCGTGTCGCTATTATTTTTCACATCACTGTATATATAGATAATACCCAACAAATAACAAATTTAAAATTCCCCCTCTATTGCGAACTATGCACAAACTAGTAAATAGCCTTAAACTTTAAATCTCTCACCTTTTATCACATATTTACATCAAAAAAAATATATGTATTATCATAAAAAAAAGCTTTTCATTACGGCCACAAAAAGCCCAAAGTAGGCAATATATTTTGTATTACTAAAGTAACAGACCATTTACAAAGACCTTGCAAACATAACATCTTTTTTTCTGCCCTTTTATCTCATACAACTGGTGGTTAATATTATTTTTTTTTAATTACCTTTTAATGATGTGTAACGTTAGTAAAAAAAAAAATAAAACTTTTGACAAAACTATTAAACTTTCCAAAAACCAACCTCTAATATTATACTAAAATTACTTTCCTAAAAAAATATACAAAATTAAAAAAAAAAAAAAAAAAAAACAACCAAAAAGTGACAACATTAAAGAAATTACAGCTATCCGTTCAAACTCCTTCCTTGTTGTCATATTTAGAAGAAATACTGCATACGAATATTAATCATTTTTAAACCTTAAAGAAAAAGCCCCAAACGTGCAGAGAAACTAAAATTATTTTAATATCCTTTTTAAGCAAAAAATAATGAAAGGAGCTTTGCACAACGTCACATGGTCTTTGCCAGCAACGAAAGCCTGTAACGGAACAATATAATTGAGCAACCACACAATCGTTTATATCTCATTTTTAACATAAATACTCAAAACATTCAAAATTTTTTATACGGTGTAGAGTTTAAAACCCAAAGGTCTATCAATTTGATGGGAAGAAAAAACAAAAACAAATACAATGCGCGCGCACCACGTGGAGTCTTGAACATTAAGACAAAAACAAACACATTCCAAAACACCATGCAGTCGAGTAAATCTTTACCCAACTGAGGAGTACCAACGAAAAACAACAACAACAAAAATACCAAAGTTTATGCTTGATAGTATAAACTACTGGGTACTGGTGTATACAATTCGTACAAAAAACTGAGATTTGGCAATGGGTCAAAAATTATTTTACTCACCAGCTGTTTGCACTGAAGGAAATTTCATGGTTGAGGAGTACAAATAATAATAATGTTGGGGTTTTGTTTCGTCCTTGAGTCTGGAATATAAAATTTTATTTAGTTTTATCTATTAATAACCACAAATTATATTTCTGATTTACCGAGCAACAGTAGCGTAGGGATTCAGGCAGATATCGAATCCCTAAGCCTAGGCTGAAAGCATAACATTACAGCCCTGCAATGAAACAGAAATTAATTTTTAGAGTGTTCATGAAATTAAAATTAAGACAGTTCAAAAGAAATATTTATGTCTAACGGCAAATTGATTTTCAATTTATTATAATAGTTCAAAATCTACAATCTTTTTTATATAGATAGGTATATCTAGATAATATTCGGCATAAATAACCAGGGCTGTGGAGTCGTAAAAAATAGTTCTAACTCCGACTCCAACAGCTGAAATTTTCTAAGTCCGACTCCTACTATTACATTGATGCTAAGTGCATACAAGACTGGTCATTGGTCGGGTTTCACCGACTATACTTTTTGTACTTGTTTATTATATGCAAATATTAATAAATTGTTGAATGTTTTGTGCTCAAATAAGCTATTTCTGTTTTATGGCATATTTTCAAGTTTTTACTGCAAATTTAATGCGCATAAAACTTTTTTTCTCTAAACATATATCCAGTTTCCCTGTGAATGACTGTACAAAATACAAGAGAATATACTTCCTAACAATAAATTGCACGATTATTAGTGGCTCGTGGTGACCAATTAATTGGAGCATTTAAAGATATAAAGCAATCGCCAAATGCCTTCGATAGTTTAAATTTATGTTTGGCATATGGAGCCGTTCTATTGAGTTGGTACCTAAAAAATTGGTAATCATACCGCTCGCCGTCGATGGTAACAATTTTGCGTTCTTATTTTAGTTAAAAAAAAAAAAAACAGACAAGTTGTTTGTCGTGTATAAGGTTTTTTATCGGGATTGTACTTATGGGTTTTGAGAGGCACTTATATCTTAAACTAACTTGGAGTTTTCAATTAACAGATCCTCAAGAAATCGCAGAAAATCAGAACACAATATAAAGCCTCCCAATAGGAACTTCTAATCTTTGACAGTTGATAGCCACCATACTGTGGATGCTACATCTGTCGAATTGGCTATCAACTATTAAGTCCATATTGTTAAATTATCATGGACGGATAAAATGTTAAACAACACGTGCAAATGATAGAATTGTTTAAAAAAATAGGAGTTCTGTTCTGGCCCTAACTTTCATCGCAAAATCATTTTCACTGACGAGGCGCATTTGTGAATGAAGGGGTATGTCAACAAACAAAATTGTTTACTCCTGGACAATACCAATCCACATGAAATCAGTGGGTCGATTATAACCAACGAGTTGTGCCTGAATTGGATTATATTGCACACCTAGTTTAAAAGTGATTTAAAAACTTAATATTTCAGATATCGAAAAAAACTGTTTTTGACCTAAAAACAAATCAGAGTATCTAAAAAGTTTTTTTAATATTTATAGTATACAATTTTACACTATATAATGAACCACTGTTAGTTGTGTAATTTTTGATGATGTATTATTTGCACAAGTTACCGAATTATTAAACTATTTTCAAGTCGATGTAATATAAATTCAAATAAAGATTAATTTTATTTAAAGTGTCACAATTCAAATTAAGACTATTTATCTCTTAGCAGCAAGAAACTACTACCATTATTTTCGACACAACTAAAAATATGTAACTTTTATGAATTGAAACTTTATAGTAATTAAAATATAAAGAAAGACATAACTGTTTTTTAGTAACAGTTAACAACAATAAAACACTTATATTTTTTTATAAATAAACATGTGTATTGTGCATAGTCTAAGCATATAAGGCCAAAAAATTAAAATTTTGATTTAAGTCACTTTCGAACTAGTGTGCGAAATGAACACTAAAAATATGTTGTTTTTAACAGGAGGATTTTACGTGCCACACAGATCATGCCACAGCGGCCCTTAAAGCCAAAATAACTCATGCCATCGTTCAAATTTTTAAGAGTCATTAAAAATTAGACCTTTCGGATGCCCGTCACCCAACAAATCTCCGGCCGACATTTTTTCGATCTTATATCCTTTAAACGAATAACAATTTCGATGATATTTTATGTATATATGTATAATTCAAGGGTCACAGATCCTTATTTTTCAGGGGTGTGCTGGAAATCGAAAACGTAAAACGCTTTGGGATTACTTTTTAATACACTTTAAATCCAATTTTTATAATGATTGTTATAAAATTCTGTTTAATAGACAAATATTTGTTTAATATTTGTCATACAATTCTTTTATTACAGAAATCTAAGTAAAAAACGACTGTTAAAATTCTTGCGTTTAACGTTTTCGATTTCCAGCACACCCCTGTTTATCCAGATTCTTTGTCTTATTTTAACATGAGGACCCCACACCCACACCAACAGAAGGCATAACGTGTTTGCCTTTAAAGCCAAAGATATTTGTTTGATGCTAACCAGCACCAAAAAAAATCTTATCAAATTTTTGTCTTAACAGACAACCGGTAATCAGACAGCAATGCGACAATGTTTTTTGTCTTTTCGTTTTTTTTTACCTGTCTTAATTGGTGTGGGTTACATATTAAGAAAGCAAGCAATTATGTGCTACGAGGTTCTTTTCAGCATATTTTATTTAACTCTGTGTGGGTACGTTGTATCAAACCACATGCATTTTCTGCAACCCATGTTTTGTCGCAGTATTAGTAAAAAAAAAACAGTTTTATCTCTTCACGGCAATTAGAGCTCCTTAAAACTCATTTTTGCACGAGAATAAGATGCGTAGTTGGCCACGCTGATGGTCTGTTTTGCTGTTGCTTATAGTTTCAGTTAAAAATTTCGCATACACCCATTACCGCAAATGTATACGTTATACGCAAAAATATTACGTATAGGTATTTCCGCAGGAAAGTCTACTTTTTGCCATGTTACGGCACCAATCCTTCAAAATTGTTTCTCAAAGAATAATTTAGCGAAAGAGAGTAAACATTTTAACAGCACGGGTCTAAAATACAGGATGTATTGTTTGGTGGTGTAACGTGACACTTCTGTGGAATTATCCATATTTGAAAAAAATCTCGACAAAATAAACTGAACAAAGAATATCGTTAAACATTTCGATTTGAATAGATATCGAAAATTTTGGACACCAACGAATAAAAAAATTTTCGCCGTGTAATTGCTCGTCTACTTCGTATATTCTATATGAATTGATGTAGACAGGCTCCACCGTATAGACAAACACAAATTAAAACTCATATCGTATGTCTATATAGTATATGGCCAAATGTAGATGAAAAAAATTCTTTTAGTTCAGTCTCTAGTGGAAAGGGCGCAGAAATGTATACACAAGTTCGTTATGTTAAATAAAAACCGAAAATTATTGCACGGAAGAAATAAAGTTAAAAGAAAATTTTAACAACAAAAAATTGTACAAAAAAAAGAAAATTAATTTTTATCAAGGGAAATTAAATAAACACATTGAGTTGAGTTAATTAACAAATGAAATAATTAAATACAAAAAATTTAATTCAATTGTTAAAGAAAAAGAAAAAATCAAAGTATTTTTTTTTACAATCATGTGCCATAAAAATAATTTGCTAATAAATATTATTTAAAATGTTTGCCAACACACATACATTTACTTGAATATATAAATGTGATTGTGTGTGTGTGTAAATGTGCTAAACAGTGTGTGATTTGGTTTCCGTGTGTGAGACTGTTGTTAATGTTGTTGCCGTCATTATAATTTTGGATTCGATAGTATAGAAATTTTGGCAGTATATTGCCAAGGATCTCTCGCTAGTATAGTATTTCCGTCCTTTAAACTTGTTTTTTAAGGCTGTGGAGCCGTGGAGCCATCAACATTACAACGTCTCGGCTGTGCCGCGTTTTGTTGCTCTTTATCCAAATACAATTTAACTGGAGATTCTTTTCGTTTATTTACAAATCTAAAGTAAGTAAGTTAAGATACAAATGTATTTATTTGTTTTTATACAACACACACATGCTTACATACATACTTATATAAACAAAACCACACATATACATAAATACATACCTATTTCCTACTACTATATCCGTTTTATGTTGTTGGTTTTTCTCCAAAAATTTCTTATTTACATATGTATGTATATGTTTAATGGCTAGACATAAAATATTTAAAAAGAAAGAAAACTAAGGAAGCTCAGAAGTTAAGAAAGAAATAAAAAAACGTATCTTTTATTTTTTGGTAGTTGCTATCAATTTTATTTCTTTGTAACTTTTTTGCAGAACTTCTCTTGGCATTTTAAAATATCAACTTTTTTTGCTCGCAAACCTCCACTCCGTCCCACACACACCAGAATCAACCAATTGTTATTGTATTTAAGTGATTTTTATTTTATAAACAAAACAAAAACAATAAAAAGGGGTTAAGATAGTTCAAGTACAAACTGTCTCTATCTAGTTACCAGATTTATACTAAAGATATAATGCTAGAGCTTCAAAGTTAGAAGGGCGAAGGTGCTCATTGGTGACAAAAGGGTATCCAAATCTATTGACTCCCTTGAGCACCGTCGCAATGTTGGTTGTATTTGCTTGTTATATTACTTTATTGCGTTACTACGATGTTCTTATGAAATTTAGGAGCTGGTTCCTCGTACGTTTGTTCATAATATACGTTTATCCTTAATAGCCCATCCATTTGTGGTTGATTGGTCGGTGCATCGTACAAATAGCAGGGAAAATTAGTTCTCTAGCCGGACTGTTGTATGTTCAATTAATTTGGTACATTAAATCGGGCGCTACATGTTTTTTGCCATTTCCCAATATTCGAATAAAGTGAACGAGTTTGGCATCTCACCTACTCATATGTAAATAACTATATTAAAGCTCAATGCGGCACGTGTTGGAATTAAAAAATCGATTTGAAATAGTTACAGAATCAATTTATTGCTATAATTACCATTTTAAAGGTTTAAAGTCAAATAAGGACCAGTCTCATATACATTTAGCATCAATGTTAGAGTAGCAGTCGAAGTTGGACTCGGAGTCAGAGTTGGAGTCGAAGTCGGAGTCGCACCTAAAAAATTTCAGCAGATGAAGTCGGAGTTTTAACTATTTCCTGACGACTCCACAGTCCTGGTGTTTAGTCTCAATAATAGCTAAATTTATTTAATTGTTTGCTTCAGAGCACCCCGTCAGAAAAAGTCCTTAGGGGTCAACTCGCACAAACTTGGTACCAAGTCCAATATGGCGTGAACTGTATTCTGTTTAAACCATATGTCGTTGGTGAATATAGCATCCAATTTAGGCCAAAATAAATTGGTAATCGTCGATCTATAGCACAAGAGGTTGACGGTGATGGCCTGGCCAACGTCGTTTCCAGAAAAATATATACCGATGACTCCACCAGCCTAAAATCCACACCAAACTGTGACTCTTTCGGGATGCATTGGACGCTTTTTGATCTCATGTGAATTGGAATCGTCCCAAATGCGACACTTTTGATTGTTGATGTACCCATTCATTTAGAACTGGGGCTCATGGCTAAAAACAATTATCGGATGGGTCAGTTTAAATTTTTTTAATATAATCATTCGCAAGTGTTGTTGAACGCAATATCCATCTTAGGTGATTTAGGAAAACAGACTGACTAAATGACAGCCTATTCGACAGATGTAGCTTCATGAACATGACCGCTATCAGCTGTCAAAGTTCGAAAGTCGATATTGGTAGGCCGTTAAGTAGTTTAGTGGCCGTTAAGTAGTTTAGTGGTTTCAAAACCGTCGGTCTGGCAAGGCTGTCAGCTAATAGTTTTCTGTCTTTTGAAGTTTAAGTGAAAGCTTTGAAAACTTACTACAAAATGGCGTGTTCAAACGTGTCACTTTTCAAGCATTACGATGTGATTATGGTCGTCATAATCGACCCACTGTGCAAAAAATTTGTGCAAAAGATTATAAAGAAATTTAAAGAGCCTGGAAGCGTATCAGATGTGGGCAGGCCAATGCATCATCGCATTGTGCGCACTGCCGAAAATACCGCTTGTGTTATTGAAAGTGTGGAGGATAATCCAAATTTGTCGATTTCACGGAGTTCTCAGCGATTTGGCCTATATAACGGTTCATAATGGTGTATTTTGCATTTGGATTTGCACCTCCATCCATAAAAAGTTAAAGTCACGTAACAAAAAAAGTCGGCTGACCATTCACAATGACGTAGATATGCTGATTGGTCGCTAAAGCAACAAGCTTTCAATGCGGATTTTCCGAACAAAATTTTCATCGTGCGATTTGACGCCGATAGACTTTTTTGTGAGGCTTATTCAAAGACCGTGTCTTTGCTGATAATCCCCTAACGTTGAAGCATTTGAAAACCAACATTCGTTAAGTTATCGCCGAGATACCGCCCGAAATTTACGAAAAAGTGGTCGAAAGCTACCTCAAACTGATCGACTGCTGCGGTAATTTAAAAGACATTAAGGGTAATCACGATGGTCATTGTGCAAATTTGCAAGTAGTAAATTTGCTGTGCAAATTATTATTGATCGTGAGCATTCCACTTTAATTTTTTGTGCAAATGTGTAATTTTTCTAAAAATTTATTCTGGCAACACAAAAAACTTCTGGCAGCACTGTAAAAATCTGCATTTGCTTTCAATTATACGCAAGCATATTAAAATATTTTTTTTCTTTTTTATCTATTTTATATTAAAATCCACGAAAATGTTCAATTTATATGTTTTCTTAAAATCAATATGGCGCTAAATATGTCAAACGTTATTGTTTACATTTGTTTGCAACAGAGCAAATATGCACTACTAATTTTGCTCATGGTTTTTTTAGTGCAAACGAAGTAAAAAAGAGCAAATTGCAAATACGTACATTTTGTTGTTGTGTTGTGCAAATGTGTGTATTTTTGCACGCATTTGCATCGTTTGCACACTTTGCACTACCCATCGTGATTTCCCTTATTGTACTTCATTCGTAATGACGAGGTTCAAGCATTATAATGAAATAAAAGTTTCATCGAAATCATTGCTTTATGTGTGTTTTATTTAACTTTACTTTGAAACCGAATAATGGGTAACCCGTTGCAATTCTAATGCTAAACTTAGAATTAAAAAAAGTTAATATATAAATTATAACTTTTTATTATTTCAAAAAGTGTTTTATAAATCTGATTCTAAACTCCCTCAGCATGCTGTACTTATGCACTTTGAAAAAATATTTACGTACTATGTATGAAAACTCAAACCAGCTCTCTGCTGCATGAGGACAAAATAAAACTAAAGTTTATTGATTTTTAATTCATATTTTGTAAAGTTCGAGGTAATTTATAGTTGCGAGAAGATATTTTTCTTGTGCGCTTATAATTGAGATTAATGTTATTGTCAGAGTGTTGGAAAGAATGACGCAAAAAAAAACAGACAGACAAAACTTAAGTCTGTAAATGTCAAGAATCATATGAGATGAAATGTTACTTGAAGTGAAAATTTGTTAAGTAAATGAATAATTTTCCTGGGTACTTTTAATTCAGTAACAATCGAGTACTATGATGCACTTGGCACATAAAAAGGAGAAATTGCAATAAAAAGAATTGTATGTGATAATTTACGCAAGGATGGTTTAGATAGTGAAGTGGCAATTGGATATGGGATTATAGGTAAAGAAAAAAATTTTTTGAGAGTTGAATTTTTAGTTTTGAGAAGGAGTTTTAAACAGAGAAGATAAAGAACAGTTTATTTTATGCTAAAAGAAAAAATGTCTACCGAACACTATTGATAAGATTAATACTACTTTTAACACATACGCTTTTAGAGGTATAGGAAGCTACAGATTAACATACGTTCTTATAAATTAGACTATGATCAGCTGGGTTCTTTTCGCGATTCTCAAATTCACAAGCCTTTAACACGATATATTACAGATTTCTTTTCAGAACATTTGTTTTGAAACCACAGCCACCAAATAATTTCCGAAGAGGCTTCACCAAACGACAGTTCACTTTGCACAGAGCCACCAAGTATTTTTATGCTTCATAAGATTCGCCGATGTTATACAAATGCAAAGATATATTTAGATCAACCCGATCGGGTAAAAAATAAAAATAAAAAAAAAAATTACGTGGGATTATACAACGATTTGACCTATTTTGAATGACAAACCAACCTGATATATAAGAAATAATTATGTCATGCGCTAAGACCTTTTAGGTGGGTTCCGGTAAAACAATTCTACGAAAGATTAGTAAAATTATGGATAGGTTCCGTCCTTAATCACTTAGGAGCTTTAATTCCCTTTTGTAAGTAAAATATACTTTTTTCTTTAAAGACGGCGCGAAAACTTTGTTCTAAGCCTATTGGTTCAGGTTATTTCGAACAATAAAAATGCAAAGGTGAATATTAAAGGTGTCAAAATGGAGTCACTGTCGACTCTACTTGCAGCACGCCTAGTTCTGGGCGTGCTACCACGTTAACCAACCAAATATTAAAAATGTTGGGTAAGAAGCTGAATTAAAATACAATTGGAAATAGTGTATGATTAAAAGCAAAATCTTATGTTACGCTGAATTTGCTTAAATAAACATTATAGCCCACTAAAAGTTTAAGGTTATCAAACTGGCTCCAGTCTAAAAGCTTTAAACTTACTACATACGATTTCGTAGGATAAACAAATGGCTTTACTAAAAGCAATATACAGTCCACCCGCGATAATATGATTTCCCAAATATATTAATACCCCAAAAAATGAACACTTTTTTTCTTCCATTGTCTACTCTTAAATACAAACACAGTGCAAAAGCTTTTAAATATGAAGAGCTTATGTTTGAATTTTTTTAACACAGTACTAATTTAGCGAAAACATTTGTTTTGAAAAAATCTAAAAAATAAAACTTTATTATTAATAAAATTATAAAAAATTGTTTGAAATTTAATGTCTTTGATGAATGGCTTCAACAATTCAAAAAGAAACACGGCGATTACTTGCTTCTTATATCTAGAGGAAGTTCAGAGAGCGAGCCGTTGATGAGGTGATTAAACAAAAGAAATAGCTAAAGAAAATCACAGATTTTTTTTCATTAGAACTAAGTTTTTTTTTTCATAAATAAATTGTTGTTTTTTAAATCCATTAAAGAATAAATTTAAAGAATGAAAGATTATCAATAACAATTTTAAATAATTTTCATGTTGTAAAATTCCTTTCTTCATTAAAGCTTAATTAAAAATATTAAAAGTTTGGATTAAAAAAAATTAACATAATAAACTTTTATATTTATGAGTAAAAGATTTTACAAGGGAAACTGTATGCCATTTGTTTTAATTAGTTCATATTATCGCGAGTGCACTGTACTGTATGTATGTATGTACAGATAATTTACATCACCATTAATATTGACATTTAACAACTTATTAGCAATTACAAGTTATAAAATTCAACTAAATAAGCAAAAGAACTATTTAAATAAATAAAAACTTTTGTTTCAGTCTAATGCAAACCATAAAATGTTTATAATTTATAGATTTAATTAAGAAAAACACTTATTCGCAAATAAAATTTTTATTTTTTTACGCCATTAAATGGTATTAACACTTTAAACAATTTATACGTTACAATTTATAACAATTAATTATCGAACTTTTATTTAATAACAATATTATTTGTATTTTATTTGCATTTATAGAAAAGTTGCACAAAGTGTAGGAGATATTATTGTACAATTGGACGTATTCGACGAACAAAGAGAATGCGACGAAGCACAAAGCCTACAGGGCCCAAATGGCATCAACCTAAACTCACATCTTGACGTCTTCTATGCGATACTACGACAGGTATGTTAATTTTTTTTTTTTTTTTTTTTGCAGTTGTTTATTTAATTTAACTTATTTTGAATTGTAGTTTTATAATTTATAAGCATTTAACCCGCTACTTCGTTAGCGTCTCCCTTTCGTTCGTGAACATATTTTTAGACCAAAGTTTATGTTGCTAGATTTTAACAAAAAAGTACCAACATTTTGCATAATATTAATTTTCATTAACTCAGAACCCTGCACATATAATTTTATATTTCTAAATTCAATATACTAGAAAATTCAAAAAGTACCAAATGTAGAACGGAAAAGTAGAAAAAATGTTAAATATCCCGTATTTCCGTTCTTTAATAGTTTTTTTTCTACCCACTGAAGTATCAAAAATTAAAATATTTTAGTTAAAGCCCATAATTTATTTCGAATATGTATGTCTATAAATAGAGAAAAATATTTTGTATAAAAAGTACCAAAACTAGGTACTATTTCTACCATTTAAACGTTCGAATTTCGAAAAAGTACGTATTTTTTAGATAAGTTCCGAATGTGAACTAACTTTTATCTCTATGTTTATAATTTTAGAAGATAGATGGGGTGACAAAAAAGTTCCAAAATACAGGTTTTACCTGTTTACTTCCCAAAATCGCCAAGTTTCAAAATAGTACCAGAAACCACTCAACTCAAAAAATGACAATCGTGACTGGTTTTCTAAAGATTGTGATAATAAATTCTCCGGTTCGCGATTTTTTTAAAATAAATTTCGAGCTTCTGTTTTCGAGAAGTTTTTAAAATCCAGGATTCTCAGAGGGTATAAATGAAAATTGCTTTTTATGCTAAAAATTTTACTTGTAAACATTTGAAGAAAAAATTTATAGGCGTCAAGAATAGCTCCATTTTTTGACATCTTAGTTTCTGTAAATATAGATGCCAGCGCTAAAAGCTTATTGGTGGTCAGAGTCTAATCGTATTCCACAGGAACTACTAGCTCCCGGCATCTTGATCTCTTCCTTACAGGCATGGTACTAATCCCTCCTGAGTAGCAAATACCTCTTAAAAGATTTTCAACAACTCTCGTCTGAACGGAGTTCTATCTATTAGATTGTAAATAGGGACAGTGACCGTAACCCAGGCGAAGTTCGACCAACTGTCGCTACATTAATGCCAGCGTTAGATCGAATTCTAAAATTGTTTATTCCATTGAAAGAATATTTTCTCTCTCAACAAAGGAGCCCGATGACTGTTGGCACATAGCCTAGCCTTTATCTTCCATAAATATATTTGTCGTCTAGAGTCACACGATTTAAATCACTGCAGCCCATTGTTTACAAAAATTTTAGATTTTAATTGGCTGAGAAGTGGAGAAAAGATGATATCGAGCCCTAACCGCGAAAATAACGTAAGCGACATGATTTAAAATTTTCGTTTTTTTTTTTTTAATGACATTATTGGCAAAACTTGCATCATCTCCTAAAATGTCATGGTCTCATAAGGCACCGTTACGATTTTATAGCAAGAACAATTTTATTGTAAGCAACAAATTTTTATACAAAATTTATATGAAAAAAAAAAATAAAAAAGCTCTCTCCTGTAAAATTTGATTTTTGGCGCTTACGTTTTTTTCGCGGTTAGGGGACGATATATCAGTGGATCAAATATATTTGTAACATTTTGGCTATTGTAATGAAAAAAATATAATGAAGCTTGTAGCATTTTCTTTGTATCTACCGTCCTTTAGTGCGACAACAAAAAGATTACTTTCAATTGCTAAAAATTTTTGGATTATCGAAATTAGAAATTAAAATGGTTACTAAAGAATCACTTTTAACAACAAAGTGCAAATTTCAAATGGACTGTGCAGAATTTAAATTAGTTTTATGTAAAAACAGTGATATTTTGAAAAATTACTTCTTTAGAAATATATAAATTATTTTTAATTATAAAATTTTTTTTACATAATTTTTTTTTTTTTTTTTTTTTTTTTTTCATAGACAATTAAATAAGTATATGTATCAATTGTAGTTCTACTTGCTAATATCATATTTTTTGTAATTATCCTTTTACCTATCCAATAACTTTGATACTATTTCTCATGTTTACTACATTTCGACATGTCCTTTTTTTCGTTTGAAAAATATGGTCACCGTAGGTATAACCCATGTACCAAGCAAGTAACTTGTACCAGTTTTGGATAAAATATTTTAAGCCCATTGAAAGCCTTAACCATGAAAGGTGGTGCATCGGTTTAAAATAGAAGTATCTTTTGTCGAAATCTTGAAAATCTTGGTTTTAAAGCACAGCTCCAAAAGAATTTATTTTTTTATTTTAAAATTTGTTTTAAGAACTTTTTTTATAATATGGAAATAAAAAATGTCAAAATATGCAAAAATATGCATTTTCACCAAAATATAAAACAATATGCAAAAACAAATCTATGCCATTTTAAAGCAAATTAAATGATTCGGAAAGATAATTAGTCGACATCGTTCTTAAACTATCCACAAAAAACATGCATTTGCATGGAAATCGCGTCCCTACTAATTACGTATCTTTGATAAGCCAAGTCCTTAATCTTGTTAAGTGTATAACTAAACCTGCGATCGGCAAATTCAGGGCGCCGCGTTTTCTCTTTTCCCTTTTATTCTCTTTTATTACGTACGTGTGCACACACATTGAAGAGAATCTAACAAAATTTACAACACATATGTAAAATTCATACAACGCATACAATCGCAAAATGTAATAGTATAGGTTGCCGATCGCAGAACTAAACTGAATAAGTGTTGATTCATTATATTCAAGGTTCAAGTGGGGAACAGAATAGTCGCTGTAGTACAACCTCACGATTAGCGCTATAAGCTGTCAAAAGTTAAAAACGGCAGTTTCAAAGTAGTGTCAACAGATCCCGTAGTTGTAGTAGTCGTTGAAGTTGAAGTCGAGGAGCAAAATTCGATATTTTGAACTTTATTGCGCTAAAGAGCATTCGTCAGCTTCATCTAGTACTACAACTACTTTATTCTGTTCCAGACCTTAAGGCTCAGTTAGCCGGGAGTAACAGTAACGTTGCAAATCAGCTGCTTCATTTTAGTTAGCAGTAAGATGTTACGTCTCATCTGTAAGAAATAGATTGGTCTTACGTGTTTACATTAAGGTTAAGTTACTGTTACTCCCGGCTAACTGAGCCTTTAGTCTCAAGACTTGACTTTTTAGAGAGAGAAAGGAAAATAAATAGTATTCTCCTCTCCCTTCTCTTCTAAAAGCTCAAGACTTAACGGTTTAAACTTGAAGACTGTAAAGCCGCACTTAATGCATAAAGAACTCGTGGGAAAAATTAATAAGTTTTAAATATTGTCTTAGTACGTCAGCCATTTGCCTTTGCAAATTATAGGTAAAAAAAAGATTGGCGCCCTTTGGCCCTAAAACTGATTTTACTTCAATTAAAGTACCGGAATTAAAGCCGATTGTCAAAATAAAAGCAAATATTTTGTAAGACGATTTACTAGCTAGATGTGATTTTTTTCTAAATTCCCCCCTAATATAACAAGTTAATAAATCTGACCCGAAATTTCCAATTCAAATAATCTTTCAGTTTCTTATTTCAAATTGTTCGAAGAGTACAGGTGTAATTTCAAGTAGGAATTCTAGTTTGTGTAGTCAATTATTTGTTTTTGGCTAGAAGTTATCTGTTGATTGTAAGTGAAATATAAATTAAACATAAAAATACAAAAAAATAAAAAAAAAGTTGTGAGTACTATTAAGCCGTTTGTAATTTTTCTTACCATATTAGTATATAATTTGTCAAGGTTGTTGGTAACAAAACTTTTTCTGAAACAATAATATCGAGAATAAAACTCACAAGTGTAGAGAAATAAACAATACAGTGAGTAAGAAAAGTTTGTCAACAAAATAACAAAAATATAAGATCAACATAATATATATTTAGTTCTAACAAATTTCATAAGAATAGTTTTGTTCTACACTGTATTAACTTTTTTTGCATACCACTTATTCGCACATGTGATACTAATTTATGGCGACCGTTTCACTAGAACGTTTATGTTTGCATGTCTCTATCTGTGTAGACAGATCGTGTGCATAGTCTAATTTATTTATTAAAAAAACCAGGCAACTTTTTTATTTGTCAAGCAAATTGTTTTGCTGTAATATAAACCTATATAAGGAAAAAAAAACAACAAAAACATAAAAAATATTTTTTTTTAACTATAAAAACCATAAATCACTTCTTAAATTTGTAAAGTTAAAACTATTTTCTTTATTTCCAGGTGGCCGATACACCACAGGAAGTTCCATTCCTTAGTATACTACAGCATTTGCTGCGTATTGATCCCAAAGAACCAGTCAGTGATGTTATTTGGGATACAACCGAAAAACTAGTTCACCGTGCTACTTTACTCGAAAATCATGAAGACTCTGTGCGCTTGTTGCGCACAACTACAGCCCAGAAATTCACATGTCAAAATTGTCGCAGTGATGCTACAAGCCCAACACGTAAACCTAATGGTCCCATAGCTCCACCTCCGCCACCACCACCCGTACCAGCTCCCCCACCCAACTCAGTTAATACCGGCAAAGGAGCACCACCACCGCCTCCTCCACCTATGAAAGTGTGTAATGGACCACCAGCACCACCACCCATACCCGGAGCACCACCGGCTCCGCCGCCTGGCGGCAAATTGTTAAGCGTCAAGAATTCTATGCCAGCACGCTCTCTGACACCTGAACCCCGCGTTAATGATGTTTTGTTGCCTCAGCAGGACACCCCAGCACCCAAGGCGAAAATGAAAACATTAAATTGGGGCAAGATTCCACCTCATAAAGTGTTAGGCAAACAAAATCTATGGACTATAGTGGCGAATAATCACCAGGATAGTTCCATGGAAGATTTAGATTGGAATGAAATGGAAGGTTTATTCTGTTTACAATCGACCAGTGCCCAGGGATCTCCCAAATTAGGGAGGGCTGATAGTGGAAATGGCACTAGCGGCTATGATACGTTAGATAGGAAATCTAAGAAAGAGAGTACAGAAATTAATCTGCTAGATGGCAAAAGAAGTCTTAATGTGAATATATTTCTAAAGCAGTTTAAGGGGTAAGAAAAAGGGACAAATCCAGTTTACTTTAGAATAATTTTTCTGCGCCAATTTGTTTCTTAATTTAAAAACAAAATTGTCGAATTCATCTTAAAATTTCAAAAATCTTCTATCGCCAATTTTTTTAAACAAATGGGGAGTGTATGGAAAAAAATAGCTTTTTGAAGTTTTATTTATTGTTAATAACTCTATTTTATCAAAAATTTTAGTAACAATTCCAATGAAGACATTGTTCAGCTGATACATGATGGCAATCATGAGAGAATAGGAGCCGAAAAGCTAAGAGGTCTATTGAAAATATTACCGGAAGTAGATGAGATCGATATGCTAAAAACCTTTAATGGGGATCGCACACGTTTGGGAAGAGCAGAAAAGTTTTTGCTTCTTCTAATGGAGGTACCAAAGTAAGTACTTTACCTTAAATTTGCACTGTTCTATAATCATGAGCTCTCTCTCTCTCTTCTCTATTATAGTTACAAATTGCGAATTGAGAGTATGTTGCTCAAAGAGGAGTTTGCAGCAAATATTACATATCTAGATCCCTGTATAAATGCCATGATTGAGGCGGGTGATGGTAAGTTTTTGGATTAAGGAAAATGTTCTCGCAATAATATCGTTCTTACGTTAGATCTTATCAACAACAAAACCCTACAAGAAGTACTATATATAGTTGTGGTCGCCGGTAATTTTCTGAACTCGGGAGGTTATGCTGGCAATGCAGCCGGTGTCAAATTGTCATCTTTAACCAAATTAACCGATATACGAGCCAATAAGCCGGGTATGAATCTCATACATTTTGTTGCCATACAGGCGGAAAAACGTAATCCTGCCCTAATAAAGTTTACTAATGAGCTTAGTAATTTAGAAAATGCTTCCAAGTAAGTTTAACCTTACATTTAAAGACTTTTAGAATTCAAATGCTGTTATTTATAATTACAGAACTAATATCGAGCAAATCGGTATTGATATCAAGAATCTGGACACTCAACTACAAAAAATTAAAAAACAAATTGATTTACCCAACACTGAGGGGGATATTAAGGAACAAATGATGGACTTTTTACAAAGTGCCGAAAGTGAAATAGCGGTTCTTAAGTCTGGCATGGATGCCGTCGAATCGATGCGTTTAAAATTGGCCGATTTCTTCTGTGAAGATCCGGCCAGTTTTAAGTTAGAAGAATGTTTTAAAATCTTCCAAACTTTCTGTGATAAATTCAAACAGGCTGTTAAGGAAAATGAAAGACGACAACAGATGGAAGAGCAGGCCAATTTAAGACAAAAGCAAAGAGAGGAACAACTGGCCAGACGAGCAAAATATGGTTGGTTTTCGTTAATATACATTTCAATCATAATTTAACAAAAAAATTCCATTTCAGGCCAACAAAATGGTACTCCCGTTTCCGATTATGAAAATCAATACTCCTTTGATTCCTCCTTTGATCCACGGGCTAGTCCTGCTTTATCGCGTAAGCGTTTTGGTTCTTTCAACAATGGTAATCTGGAAACTAATAATAGTTTTATACGTATGGAGACTTTGAATGGTAATTGTGATGGATTGTCTCCAGACATTACGCCGAATGGTAGTATGAGACGACGAAGAAGTCGTGTCCTGGCCGAAGAAGATGATCTTATGGAGTTCTTGAGAACTTCCGGTCATGAGCGTAATAGTCGGGAGCGTAAAGCAGCCTACGGAAGTTTGGGTAACTTATATTGTTTTTAAGGTTTGCAATAAATTATATTTTATGATACACTTTTAGATCGTTCTTGGGCCCGACGCGCCCGTTCTGGTAGTTCTAGTCGTAAACGCCCCGAATTGTTAAATATTGACTTTGGAGCAGATCGGGAAAGAGCCGCTTCACCCCTCCCCATAAATGTGCCAGAAAAAGCTTCCCCGTTATCGCCCAGTAATGGAGAAATTGTAACACCAGCACAGGATGAAACTAAACCAAGGTAATGGTAGAATAAAGGAAACTTTTAAAAAGTTGTTTTAAATATCCTAAATAATTTTAGAATTTCTCGTGAATGGCGTCAAAAGATCGAAACCTGGTTACAATCGAACGAAAACGATGAAAAACAAGACGAGGAATACAAACGTAAGCGACGTTTGGTTAACATCAACAGGCGTTCGCTTGAAAACGAAACGGGTAGGTCTTCTTGAATTTATAAATCGGTAGTACAAATATTATCATGTTTGTTATTTTTAGAAAGCGAACGAAAGTTGGATACATTGCCTGAAGAGAAATTTGTACCAACCACTCCGAACCCTTGTACTAATGATACTAACAGCACTAACACCAACAATCGTCAAGCAAAGGATGGCTATAGACGGGTGTATCCCGATTGGAAACCTTCCAAGACATTAGACACCGATGTTGTCGGTACCATACAAGCCATCGCAGGTATTTTTAAACGTTCTCTATTTGTTTCTTAGTTTTTCTAAAATGACTTTCTGTCTTTATTTAAGATGTTAATAATGCCCGTGAAAATTCCATTAAGCAAAAAGAAAAGCCCAGTATAACAGAGTCGGATGAAACTTCTCCAGCAAATCCTTCAAGCCCTGTTAATAATAATTCTAAGTCTGAGGAAGTTGTTTATAGAAGGCAACGTTCCATAGAAAACAATATTTCTCAATTAGAGTCTATAGCAGAAGAAGATCGTCGAAAATCTCTTATACAACAATTGGGCGAAAGAGATGCTATGGATCGTTTAAAAATCTATATGCTTTCTCCTTCTTCTATAGATAAGGACCAAAACTCACAAAAGCAACGCTTAGCAGGAATGGATGTTCTTAAATCCCCTTCCTCAACTTACGGAGTAACCGCCGAAACAGCTAGTAGTACCAAAGTAAAAGCAGAAAATCATATTAAGTCTCCCATATCCAAAAATCGTACAGCCAATAGTCAGAATAAATTCAACTTTGAAGAAGTACAAACTGAAGTCAGCAATTTGGAAAGCAATACCTCAAACACACACAATCAAACAAGTCACAAAGCTACGATGAGCTCAAATCGTAAGGAAATTGATGCCGATAACATAGAAACTCCTCCAGTGTCGAGAAGAATTATATCTAGTCCTACCACCACTTTAGTAACAGTAAATAGAACAGAACCGACGACTACGAGTGCCAATAAATGTAAAGATGGAACAGAAAAGAATAATGATTTGGAACCAGCCGAGATACCGGGACTCTTCGATCGCTATTCTATGGCTAGGCGTACCAGACGTTATAAGCGCCCTACAGATTATAGCAGCGGCAATGAGGAATTAACTTCTACCAAAGATTCTAGTGAGGAAAATTGCTTAGCACAATTAGCTAAGAATACAGAAACCCAAAAATCACAAACCAAATCTGAAAACAAACTTTTAGCTTCAACAGCCTTGGTAAATAACGTTACAGCAGAAACTAAGGGCAAACGTACAAATATCTCTGCCAAAACTATAACCAAACTGGAAAAGGTGGGACGCCATATAAGTTCCATCAATCAGGAAGATGTGCAAGAAGCTTTAAGAAATCTCAAATCACCCACAGACTGTCCAGAACGCTTATGGAGTCCTCCCAGAGAGATCATGACTCAAAAAACAACCCCCTGCAACACAACCACAACAGCCACTGGTTCTACTTTAATAAAAATATCCAATCACGAGCTTAACGATGAGGGTTTTGAAGAAACGCAAAGTCTAGTCTCGGACACACCCTCTCATGGCAAGGAAAGCACAAATTCGTCTTGTAATGAAGTCAATGAATTGCCCAAGTTAACACAAAAGTCCATGTCACAAAAATCTACACCAATTCAAAAAATTTCTAGCCGTTTGGCGGATAGATTACAAATATCAAGATTACGTTCAGCATCTTCGTCCTCCAAGTCACAACCATCAACAACTACAGCCTCGCCACGCAGAGCGGCTTCGTCGGTAGATCGTTCGAAAACGACCCGTATGCCTAATGGACAAATACTGCAGGGTCCTGCCAGCTCAACGGCAGCAGCCCATATGAGCCATTTTACTAACAATGCCATAAGAAGAGCTACATCTATGCGCAAGCCCATAGCCAATTCAGAACCTTCATCTTCCTCTTCAGGATCCACAAAACGTGTTGTAGAGCGCAGCAGTTCACGCAATAGCTTACGTTCTTCTCGCTCTTCTATAAATAGTGGGGCCTCCACCCAGACCGTTAAGCGCATGCCCATAGGAAATAGCAGTTTAAATAAGTCACCTTTACAAACAGTATCCGTTGATTCCTCTCCAAGTAAACGACCCCTTACAACACAAAATCTACGCAACAATCCCACACGTTTGGCAAGTTTTGGTGGTGTACCAGCAAGTCGCTCGAGCTCAAGTGGCTCTAGTGTGGGACCTAATGTTGTAGTAGTGCGACGTCTCAACTCTTCAACGCCTAACAGCCAACAACGTCATACGTCCAGCTCAAATTTGGGCAGTACTAGTTTTAAGGAAAATCAAACAAATATCGGCTCGCCTCGTTCACAATCGGCCCGCAGTGCTTTAATGGTCAAGGCCAATGTAGCGAACCCACAAAATACCACAAGAACGGTACTGGCTCGAAGTAGTTCCAGTTCTAGAGCTGTAAGTAGTTTTATGAGACCAACAGCGGCAAGTGCCACAAAACGAAATAAATAGAATGATATGGAACATGCCAAGAAACAATGTGAGATTAGAATTAGTCATGTTATAAAAAAGGATAAAATTTATTAAATGTTGTAGTTTCTTTGTTGAGGTTAAAAAATATGGGAAACTTATTTTTTGATTATTGTTTAATGAAAATTTTAAGATCAAAAAATGAATCCATTTGATTTAAGCGAATTGTAGATTATGGGGAGATATAGTTTAAAAAGCTTTAGATAGAATATTTTAAAAGCTAAAACAATTTTAGTCTATATTCACAATATAAATGTTTTTTGCAAAAATTTTGAGTTTAATGGTGATGGGGGAAGAGAACATTCTATAATTCTCTCCCATCTAACCAATAAACTCGGATTTTCTGAAAGAAAACTTTCATAGTGTGAACTCAGACTTTTAAAGCTTTTTTGTAAATTAGGCAGTATTTAGTTATTTCGAATATCATTTGTAATCAGACTTCAAGCTTTACATAAGGTAAGATAAGAATTAGCAATTATAAAAATAGTTTCAAAATTTGTTTATGTTAAAAGCTTAATAATAATTTTTGAGGTAAGGATTATTTCTTTTAAAAAAGCTTTATTATAAAATATTTTATCAGTTTCTTTAACTATTTTTTAATATAAAGCTTTTTTTATCTTACATTCCAATTTCTAAAAACATAGTTTGAAAAAGTTTTTGGGGAAAAGCAGAGTAACAAAAAAATTGCATGTGAAAATGTAATTATAAAAGCTTTTACAATACATTTTTGCTAAAACGCAAGTTTTAGTACAAAAAGCACATTGATGGATTGAAATAATTTATATATATTTTTTTTTTGTTAATTTAATTTTAAGAGTGCTGCGTTGATAAAAAAGCTTTTTTAGTGGCTTTATAAATGTTATGTCATGTTTTATTTAAAACTTTAAAAAACGACTAAAGTAATAAAAAACTTTCAATTTAGTTCGAAAAGCTATAAAGTGCTGTGTAGGATAAAAGTTTAATTGCTTGTAATTGTTTTCTACAAAGTTTTTAATACATTATATTTTTTTTTTTTTAATTCCCGAACAGCTTTTAACTTTAACAATATATTATATAGTGCAAATGGAGTTTAAAGCTTTAAAAAGATATTTATGTTTAAATAGTAGTATTATGAGAAAAAGCATTTAAGCTTTAGAATTGAATTGTTGATTAGATTTTTAAAATGTTGTGGTTAAAAAAAGTACTTTAAGTTTTTTAAATATGAAGCTTTTAACATATTTAATTTTGTTTAATCTTTGTTAAAAACTTAAAGCTACAACATATAAATAAGAAAGATTAAATTTACTTTGATAATTGTTGTGGTTGTTTTAGATAAAGCTTTTATTATAACATAATATTCTTTTGAACTTTTTATAAATTGTTTTCTTGATAACATCTTGAAAATAAATTGCTTTAAATTAGTTATAGCTTTAAGCTTTTGTGCAGTATGTGTAAAAAACTTAAAAGCCAATCTTGATCGTGTGGCTGAGGAATAAATTACAATTAAAATAACCAAGTGTATAAATTACTTTTAAATGTTAAATTAAATGAAGTGTTAAAAGCACCATTAACTTATGTGAAATAAAGATTTTAACAACGCTTTTTAAAAGCTTTAGATATACATATTTGTGTAGTTAAAGTAACAGCTGCATTTTAAAAAGAATATTGAAACGTTTTTGGAAAACTAAAGCTTAAAAATCCCCTTTAATACTTTTTTTGTTTAATTTCTAGTCTTAATAATTTTAAAATCTATAATTCCCCCAAAATTTCAATGGATTCAAAAAACAAATTCTTCAAAAAAAAAAAAAAATGAACTTAAGCAATCCAATACCAAATCACTAAGTAGTTGTGTTTTTTTTTCTATAAATAAGTTAAATATAAATTGAAATACAGAGAATTTAACGAAATAATAAGTAATCAAAAAAATACCTTAATAAATCAAAAAACGTCCTTAAAACTTTAACAAAAAAAATTCATATTAATTAAATTAAAAAAAAACCGTCCAAAATCTTACAAAATTATGGAAACAAATTTTTGAAATAGCAAAAAAAATATAAGCCCAAATAAAAACAAAAATCTAAAATAAATTTAGAATGAAATTAAATACTTCCTGTATTAAATTGTAGATCCCTTTTTAAAAAATATATATATTTTTATATAGAACCAGTAGTAAAGTAGAACCTTAAATCTCGAATTAATGTTTAAAAAAAATCAAGAAGAACACAATATTGGCTTAAATTAAAAAAATATTAAAGAAAATTTTTCAATTAAATTTTTGATATTAACTGCCAATTTCACTAACTGCAGTTATAATTAACTATAAACGTAACTGTCAGTTAAGGTAATCAATCTTACGCTATAATACAAGTCTTAAAAATTGTGTGGAAAATGCAGCCCTGACATGATAAGTTGTTATTGTTTTTTGAAAATTTTCAAACAATCATTAAATTGGGGTTGCATTCTCGTTAAAATACTTAAAACTTGTATTATAGTGTGAAACGACCTTTGACAATATGTTTAGGGCGGCTATAGCGATAGTTAATTATAACTTAAGCGGGTGAAATTGGCCGTTCAAGTTTTTTAGAAAACCAAGGTTTCAAAAACCAAATAAAAAAGTTTTTTTTTCGAAAACTATAAAAGTTTACAAGACAAAATTTAAAGCAATATGAATTGTGTTTTTTTTTTTTTTTCTTAATTCACGTAAAAATTAAAAATCAAAGTAGAACTTAAAAAAGGTATTATCTCCAAAAAAAAATTGTTTGTAGCAATTTAAAACTAAATGTTTAATAGAGAAAAGAAAATAAGTAAAAAAAAAATAAGGTGCCTATAAACACCAATAAGTCACAAATTTTTAAATCCAAAATATTTAAATCCACAAACAAGAACAAAAAAGCAATGTAAACGAAATCAAATAGATTTAAAAATATTTAAAACTCGAATAAACTTAAAGCGGAGTACACTCTATCGAACAAGAATGACAGTTTTGCTTACATTTTCTCTTGCTCGACAGGGTATACCCCAATTAACTGACATTCTTTTCAAGAAAAGTGAAAAAAAATTAAATAAAACTTTAACTTAAACTTAAGTCACAATCGATTTCTCTTACTCTGTTTTTTTTTTTATAAAACAATTTTACACAAAATACTAAATAAATCTTTTTTTAGGATTTACTATAAAAAAGAAAAACAAACAAAATAATTTACTTAACTTAAATTAAAAATCTTTAAATGTATACAAGAATTATTTTAATTTCAATACTAATTAATAACTAATTTTAAAAAATAAGTTTCTCTTAATTGAATAAAAACATTTAAATAAAAAGATATTTTATAAATAAAAAATTACACAATTAATTTTAATAATACTTAGTTACTAAGTTAACCTTAAAACTTTAAAATAATTAATAATATTAGTTAATAAAAAGCTGACAACAACAAAAAATCTATATTATTTTAACTTATTGTTTTTACATGTTCTATTATTTTTTTTATAAAATATACATTTAAAATTATAATTATTTTTATTAATTTGTAAACTGTAAAATAATATTGACAAAAATTAAACGTTATAAAGAAATAAAAAATTATTTTATAGCAAAAAGAATTTTGAATAAAATAATTAAAACCAAGTAAAGTTCTATTATCATTGTGGCACCACTGACAAAAAATTTTTTTTTGGAAAGCAGCGTTACCATTTGTCAAGTTTTCTCTCTTATTGCAATGTTTTTTTGTTAAGTATTTTTTATATTTTTAAACAAATTGAACTTCAAATACATGTTTGTGTTTTCTTTTTAAATTTTGGCACTTTTGTAGAAAAAACTATTTGTCAAGTTTTCTCTTTTATTGCAATGTTTTTTTGTTAAGTATTTTTTATATTTTTAAACCAATTGAATTTCTTTTTTTTAATTTTGGCACTTTTGTAGAAAAAAACGTTTTTTATTTTAAAAACATTTTTTTTTTCAAAAATGGTGACATTTTTGTTTGATGGTAGATGTTAGATGTAAGGAATGTAAACGAGTGTTTCACATTTTCTACATTTTTGATGGTAGATGTGAGATGTTGATCAGTGTAAAAAGCCTATGAAAGTATCATATTCGGCTATGTCGAATTTTATCATGTCAAAACGTATATGCATGGGCGCTATGTGAAACAATCTGGTACATATGGGATAAAAAATGATCGGCGTGATGATTTTCGGCCGATTTTAAAATCCATTTCTGAAGAAGTCTTGATTGTTTGTTCGAAATACAGTTCAAATAACATATCAAATATAAAATTCAGAAGAATATAGGCAGGAAAAAGAGGAAAATGTTTTATAAATCAATTTTTAAAGATATTGAAAACGTCATTATCGATTTCAAATCGTTTTGTTTTCAAAGGCCGAGGCACTTAGAAACCGTCGTACTTTGTACGTCGCTTATGTATAAGATAACTTTTACATAAAATTTTCTAAAATTTTTGTAAAAATGTTTGGGGTGATTTTTCATTTCTTAAAATTAGTCCCAAAGTAAAAATTGCGATTTTATTTGGTGCAATTTTTCATTCCACTTTAAATGCAAAAACACCCTAACGAAAAAATGAAAGAAGAACAAAAAATTGCCCCAAAATTGCGTGTTGTTGTGTCTCATGTAAAATTTTGGGGCCGTTTTTTACTTTCCTTTTTGGGCCATATTTCCTGGGGTCATTTTGCGCGTCGCCGTTAAAATTTTATGTTAAACTTAATCCACCAAAAGTTGACCAAAAAACTGCGTCTTAAATACAGAAAATAACTATGAAATAACATTTACTTTTTTTTTAATTTAAGTTTTCCAAAAACACACTTATTAGATTAATTTATTTAAATATAAATTTATTAAAAAATAAACAATATACATTTGTCAGAAGAAACCAATAACAAAGCTTTTTTAAATTGAGTTTGACGTCTTACTTTTGAGAGAGAGAGAGACAGAGAAATTATTTTGTTCTGCAAGTTTTTCCTTGAACTGGTTTAAATTTAATTCTTGTTCAGAACAAAATGAACTGAGATTACACTTTTTTCAATTTGTACATAAAACTTAAATTGACTTAAATTTTAGAAAACATTACAATTAAGAAGTTTGCTAGTTGTACTTCCATTTTCTATAATTGCTTACATCTGTAAATCATATGGTAGCTTTGTTTTTCCGGGCAATAAATATCGTTCGGATACACAGCTTAAGAAATGGGATTTTTTTTCTGATTTTCAATAAATAATCGACATCGACACAACATTCTTAGAAAATACCAAATCAAAGATGAAGTGATATAGTCGTGAACTTGATGTGACAACAACTTAAAATTTACGTCCATACAGACAACGATTTATATAAATAAAAATGAATAACAATATCTAATATGCAAGGCCCGGATTTTTATGCAACTGCATATTTGTTCTCGTCAGTCGGAGATTACCATATACAAAATATCTGTGCGAATCAAGAAATTTGCAGTAAAATGGCATCGATTTGTTAGTGCATATTTTTGCATATTTTGCTTTGAATGCATATTTTTGCATATATTACTGATATTGCATATTTTTGTTGCATATTTTGAAAAAAAAAATTGTTTTAATTGCTTTATTTTGCCATGCACACTTCCGCAGAAGAGATAAAAGACAACTTCGATGATATTTATTTATTGACTTCTTATGGGAAAAATATTTTGTAAAGCACCTTCGCGTGTTGCCGCATATTAAAAGAATTATCCGGATTAATGTCTTCCTCTAGAGCCTATAACAACCAGATAGGGGACGTGGTTGAAACCAATTATGTATTGTGCTGAAAATTTTTGCCAATTCAAAGATGTGGTAAAAGGATTCAACAATGGTGAATTTAAGTTAATTGATATTGGCATAAACAAGATGTATTTTATAGATGGTAGCTTAAGTTAACAAATTCGTAGCAAGCTTGATAAAGTTTAAACAAAAATTTTGGATTTAAATGTATTGTTTTAAATCCTTAGCTGCTTCCATATTTAATTTAAATTTTTTTTGCGAAAAGAGCGTAGTTAAAATAAATATACCACAGAGGAACTATCAGCATTTAATCATGCACCTATCTCTTCCGTTTTATTTTGTTTTAAAAAACAGGCAGTAAACTTTTATTTTGAAAAAATGTAGGGTCAAAATCAAAAAACATTTGATTCGTATATAATTGCGAACAGTTTCGCACTTTGCTTAAGCAAATGACAGTTTCAAAAAATTTAATAAAAAGTTTTCTTAAGTTTAATATGGTTTGACAACACAGTTGCACAGTGGCTCAAGCCAGCTTATGCATATTATAGTTGGGCCTTTGCAAGTGACCTTATTTACATGATTGTCTTACTGTTTCTTTATACATTTGTGTTTTACTTTATTTTAACTTCTACTTTTGTGGTTACTTTGCCTTAGTTACGTTTATGAGACTAAATTTTAACGTTCTTCTTGTTATTTTGTTTATTCTTGTTATTTTTATGTTTTTTATTTATCCCTAATAAAAAAATTTAATATAATTTTAACTGCATTTTTTTTAAATTTTTAGCGCATATATTTCTATTTTTAGTGCATTTTTTATGCGCATAAAACGCGATTTTAACTGCATAAAAGTCCGGTCCCTGCTAATATGTTAAACACTTATAATAGTTATTTTCAACCATAACATATTGCATTTTTTAAGCTCATCGAATGCAAACTCTTACTCGTGTAGAATTTCAAGAAGTACTAATCGAAACCCACAAATCCCTATTTAGATTTTGCTACACAGAAAAAACTATTGCTAAAATACTTTCAAACAAACGCTTGTTTCAAAAATTTTTGAATTTCTACCAATTTTTTTACTGTTTAACATAATATTTTTGCTTGATATTTATTGTATCAACAAAAATGTTGGCAGCTGTTAAAAAATATGATATACGCTTTATTGGTTTCAAATATTAATAAATTTGTATGAAGTATTTAACGCTCTTTAATGTAGTCGTTTTTTTTTTTTTTTGTTGCAATTTTTTATTTGTTTTCAACTTTTTTTAAACTATTTTTTTATTAATTATTTTTATTAACTTCTAGCTTAACCCGGTGCGCTTCGCTACAATGCTTTAACCACGTTTGAAGACTCTCCCTTTAATAGTATTTCAGTTGACAGATATTTAATATAAACATCCTATGGGAGGTATTTCCCCCCTGCGCCTACCCGCTTTATTTTTATTTTCAAAAGTATAGTATACCATAAGAGTGACTTCTGCAAAAATAGAACATTCTAACTATAACAGCTCTTAAGATATGCGATATTAAACATTGGCTTCCTATGGTGGGTACCACTTCCCCCCTGCTATTTTATTTCAATTTTGGGGCTCAGAAGATCCTACTACTAACTCTTAAGAAATGCGATATTTATTATTGGCATCCTATGGGTGGTACCTATTGCCCTGCCCCTATCGAAAAAATAAGTAGTCTATTTTATTTATATATATATATATATAGATAGATAGATAGAAGATAGATAGAAAAGCTTTCGTTTGGATTTTTTGGCCTCATGAATATTCTGGCAAAAAATTTTCCTTACAATATAATTAATAATTCCTCAGAGCATTATAATACCGGAAAATGTCTTTTTCACATTTTCCAGCTGTATTTAACATCGAAAATTCAGGAAATATATTAATTATGTAGCAAAAGATAAAAAAAAAATAATTTAGGCCCCTATTACGGTTTACAACTCAACTCAGCTGAGTTGTAATTAAGACAACTGGTTGTGATCAGTTGTAATTTTTATTATGTTTTTGTTCACCGCAATATAGCAAAGTTGTAAACCATAATACAAAAATTAAGAAATAACAACTCAACTGAGTTGAGTTGTAAACCGTTATAGGGGCCTAATAATCAATATCAATTTCTGAATATTATTTTACTAAATTGTCCACAGTTTGGCAGCTGTTGGCCAAAAATGGTGAAAAGAGATATAAAAAAGCAAAATTTTTCGACATTTTGGCAATTTTGAGGCACAAGATGCAGTTTTTTTTTTTGCAATAGTTTGTTACATACCTTTTTTTCTTCCAGTCTGCAGCTACAATTGTGCCAAAGACAAGGAAACAAAATTTTTAATTGGTTTCCGAGAAAAATTGCATGTTCTTCGAAAAAAAAAACAAGTTTTAGCCAAAATCTTCATGGGGCTATAAAATCCGAACGGAAGCTAAACTTTACAAACCCAGATAGGGTTTTACTTCGAGAAATTCACACGTGAAGCAGTTTTGATTTTATGTGTTGCATAGTGTTATCGTGTTATTAATTCACTTTGGCCAAGTGGAGTTGACCCCATCCAGCTAGTCTCCTACAAGAGGGGACTGAGAATATTATTGATTGGACAAGACCGGCAAAACCACGCCAGTCATACTAATGGTATACTAATTTGGTATTAAGTCCAGTCCATATCAATAAGTTATAAAGTTTGGATCGAGAAATCTAAGCAAGGTTGGAAAGTGTGTAATCTGTTTTTTCTGACATTGGAGCTGGGCATTCAAAGAAAAGGTGGTTGTTGAACAGAAATCGGCTTGACTTGCATGTTTTCCTACCATCAAATTCCTCGTTAATACTGCCAATAAGCTTTATATATCCCTTATGTTGCAGATTATAACTAATAAGTTGAATGGTGCGTTTCGAAGCAAAAGAGGGCAACATAAACTTAGCCATTAAATTACGCCATTTGTTTTCTGCCTTTTGAGGAAAAGTCTAAACATGCTATCAGTAAACGACCCATCAGCAAAGATAGTAAGCAGAAAATGGTCTACGAAATTTAAATATTAGGGCTTAAAGGGCATGTCAAAAAAAAAAGTTATGATTACATGTTTCTTAAGGCCCCCATTAGAATTGCTCGTTTCCTGGACTTTTTCCATTCCCAGGAAATTAAAAAATTTGTCTCTCATTTCAGTGTTATTTTTTTGTAAAGAATAAAATGAACTTGTATATCAAATGTTTATTGACAGTCAATGGCATTTTGATGCAATAAAGCGTGCTTAGTCATTAAAAAAATGCTTGGAATCGTTTTTGAATCTTTAAATCATCCATTGCATCACAAGAAAAATCGTCCTAAAAATTACTCACTCACGTTTTATAATTTTATACATTGTACAAAGAATCTGACTGACGAAAAGTCTAACATTCAGCCACGTCACAGAGTACAATTCCGTTCAAAATGATACGGATCGGAACCGAAGAAAACATATTTGTTTATTGATAGAAAGTGTATTTTGATAGTTTTTTGTCCTTTCATATACAGAAAAACAAAATTGGCTTAACAAGGTTTCGTTTAAATGTGCTACATTCAAATTTCATACTATTGATAAACTGAAATTTATTGTTGAAGGGATAAGCTATTCCTATGCGCATTTCACTGGTTGCTTAGGCCAGATCGTCAGGAAACTTCATCCAAAGATTTTAGAAAATAAAACTGTTAAGCAAATAAGAATTATAAGCCACAGTTTTACTAGTAACAATATCAAAGCTTAAGCAAAAACAACAACAATAAGCAGTGAGTTTATCTTTTCTTACAGTCCCGGCTACAATTGGTTGATTTTTTGTCAACTCACTCTAAATGTAGTTGTAAGTGGGAAAAGAAACAATAAAAATAAAAACAAATTACTTTATTTTATTTTGCCAGTTCAGTTTTATTTACACTGGCACTGCCACATGCATATAAGTTATCAAAGTTTATCTTGGGATTCAAAAAGTTTTATTCCGAAAAATTTTTTCGTTATTTGCTGAAGCACCAAAATACGGATTAAATAACGTTTCCGAACGGAACTGTACTCTGTGACATGGCTGAATATGTTTGCGCCCAAAAAAAAAAACGTTAAAAAAGTAAAAAAATTGTTTTTAAAAATGGTAAGTTTTTTTCTTAATCCTTATCTACATCCTTACATTGCTGATAAACTGCTTAAACTTGGAGAAGTTTTCAAATAATGTTGAAAACTAGACCATTTCATTACAAATGAATACAAAGTTTAGCTTCTTAAATTGCAGTAAGATGACTTTCTATTTTTGCTGTTAAAAAAGGTTAATTTTTTTTTGTTTCGACATTTATAAACTGGCAGTAAGTGCCATCAAAAAATATACATCATATCGACCCCTAACCGCGAAAATAACGTAAGCGCCAAAAATCAAATTTTACAGGAGAGAGCTTTTTTATTTTATTTCATATAAATTTTGTGTGAAATTTGTCGCTTACAATAAAATTGTTCTTGCTATAAAATCGTAAAGGTGCCTTATGTGACCATGACATTTTAGGAGATGATGCAAGTGTTGCCAATAAAGTCATTTATTCAAAAAAAAACGAAAATTTAAAATCATGTCGCTTACGTTATTTTCGCGGTAAGAGCTCGATATAGATTGTTGTCCAACTTATATAAACACATAAAAATAAAAAGTGAGTATTGAAGAGAAAATAAATAGGGTGTGGGTCGTAATGTTACAGCCCGCCATATAACACGTTTCTTGTTTGAGTTGCGCCTCAAACTGTTTTAACCATAGTATGGTTGCGGATCTAATAATATGGTTAAAGTAACCATAATATGTATTAAAATTATCCGTTAAATAAATAAAAATAGATTTGTTATCCTGGACCATATGGAAACATATTTATTTCCATCTGTCTCTGACGGGGTCGTCACAGTAACACTTCTATTGCTATAATTTCCGGGAAACCGGAAATACGAAATTGCCTGTTTTCTTCTTGTGTGACCAATAAAGACAAAATCTATATACTTATCGGTTTAAGAGATTTTTGTGAATTTTGGCATCGATTTGTAAGTGCATATTTTTGCATATTTTACCCTTAAGAATTTTCAGAATATTTTTAAGTTTTTAGTGCATATTTCACCTTTTTAGAAAATTTTTGGATAATTGTTGAATTAATTTTTAATTAAAAGTGCACACCACATAATAGATTAAAAACGTCACTAATTTCTTCTCAAGCGATGGACTGTATTCAGAGGTAGATTTACACTGGGGGTTTGTTTCAACAATAGCAACCAAAAACTGGTAAAAGGAGATAAAGATAGGGAAAAAAAAGTGAAGGTTTCCACAAAAAAAACTGGTGTTCTAAATAAAAACACTTTCCTTATTAATTTTAACACGTTATAAAATGTTGGTTTTATTAGAACTTTTATATTCAAAATTTCCACGATAAAAACTTTACTTTACTCTATGGCGGTTACACAATGAATAATTACATTACCATAGATGTTTAACACGTAGAAATATGGGTTCTTGACCCACCTATTAGTATACCAGTCGACTCAAAATCACTTTCTGAATTGAAGCAACAATATCTGTCCGCCCAGCTAATTGTCTATCTATGCAAACTTTGCGCGCAAAGTACAGGTAGCAATTTTGAAGATAATTTTATTTGAAATTTGGAACATACATACGTTTTAATTGTCATAAGGACGAAGCCTATTGAAAATGGTAAAAGTCGCTCTATAATTTCACACAATCATAGCCCTCTCATTCTTCTAGTATTTGGATTTATTTCCTTACCATGCAAATACTACTCCCAAAATGCCATAGCTTTCTTATAAATGTTAATATTGATTTATTTGTCTGCAATATCTTTAATAAAAGCTATTATAACATGGACAAATTTTACAGTGGTGGGTCCAGAAATGACAAATGTGAACAACGCCTCCTTTAATCACTTTAAGGCTAATTTTACACTTCTTTTTTGTTTGTAGGCGATCGGGTTAGAGAAGAAAGAGGGGTTGCCAAACAGACACAAAACTAGTTTTCATGTTTGTTAATATGAATTTTCATGTTTTTGAATCTGTATGTATATGTATTAGGGTATTCATTCGGTTAACCGTCAATCGGTTAACCGATTAATTACTACCCGATTAACTGATCGGTTAATTTCAAATTGGCTTTTTTCGATTAACGATTAAACCGATTAATTTCAGGCGATTAACCGATTAACCGATGTAATACAATTTTTAATTATTTAGAAAATATTTTTACTTACAAACAAAGGTGTTCAGTGATATTCATTTCAACCCATTTTCCGCCGACCGATTTCAATATTCAATCAACAGGAATGTGGCGAAAAATGAGTTAAATGTTTGATTGCTAACATCTTTTTCTTGTTTCACGTACTTTTTAACAAAATTAACGGAAACAATTAGAAGTGTTAAACATTTTTAAAAATTAAAACAGGACTCTAAGGGCATAATGGAATATTTTATATGTTTAGAGAAATCCTTAAAAAGGACTGAGAAATTAGATATTCATCTACGATAAGTGACAGGATTTTTTCTAAGTCAAGTTTTGTCAAAACAAAAGAAAAGAATCGCTTAACTCCTAAACATTTAAACCAAATTACTTTTTTAAAAGATTTTTTTATAAGATCTCCTTTAACTATTGAAATAAATAACAAAATTATCTCAGTCTATTTTTTTATAAATAAATATTTGGGGGATTCACAAGATAGTCATAAAGTTGTAAAGCCTTATGTCTTTAAATAATTACTAGAACTATATATCGTAGGATTAATATGCAAACCAGCTAAATCCACTTTTAATGTAAATTGAGATATTGATGCCGTGTGGTAGAGAAAGATATGCCTCGTCGACCAGCATGTAGGTTTTCTTCTTTTTTAGTCTTGAAGTGTGTAAAACTAATTATATTTTTATTTTCTATCAAGCTGCAAATACAAAAAATAAAAAGTTTTTGGTCTCTCCTGTGAAATGTGCTGAAAGGAAGTTAGAAGGTTTGCATATGAAGCCGACGATATGACTGTTGTGGGCTACCGCTTATAATTTATATTTCTACTGTGCAGTTATGACGAATCAATGAGCACAGCATTAAAATTTTTATTTTGTTTGAAACACAACAATATTTATTTTAAGCAATTGTAAAATATTATTTAGGACATTATGACGATATGACTTGTTATGTATAAATTGAAAAATGCATATTACATATTTATTAATTGTTTTTTTGTTTGCTCGTTTTAGTTCAAGAATTTTAATGTATGGTATGTTATTGTTTTTTTTAACTAACAAACTCCAAATAATAAATGCATTTCTATGTATTGAAACTACTTAATTTATGAAAAAAACTTTATTAGTCGGTTAACCGATCAAAAACAAAATTAACCGATTATTGACCGATCAAACCAAAACCTCGGTTAATTAATCGAGCGATTAACCGATTAAAGCAAAAGGTCGATTAAATGAATACCCTAATATGTATATTAGACTATAAGACATGAAAATAGACATTTTTGAAAGACATCGTGAAAAGACAAAAAGTTTTTGGTAGCATGCTCAAAAGAGAACGTATAAAACAGACATGTCTGGAAAGACACCGTGTAAATGCCCCAACTGTTTTGTTTGTAGGCGATCGGGTTTACACGGTGTCTTTTCAGACATGTCGGACAAACACGTTTGTTTTGTTTGTTGGCGATCGGGGTAGAGAAGAAAGAGGGGTTGACAAACAGAAACGAAATGAGTTTTCATGTTTGTCTTTGTACTTTTTTTCTTCTTGTGTTGCTTTATTCTCTTTTTTCATTCAAGGTGACAGTAAATAGAAGATAAAGAGGAAAAATATAATTTAAAAAAATATGTGGAATCAAGAAATTGTTAATAAAACACTAATCTCACTTGCTAGAATAAAAGTCCGTACACCTTACGAATAAAACTTGGTCCCAGAAAAAATAAAAAACTGAAGCAGACAACTAAATCAATTCTCTTTAAATTAAGTTGTTGGTGTACCTACAAGCTTTTATTTAGTTATTTTTTTTAAGTTTATTTATTAAAAAAACAAAGTTATAACAAAAACAAGTAAAACAATTTAGGTAATTCATAAGAAAAAGTATTCGTACATTAAAATAAAATACAATTTTTTCGAACATATTTTAACAAGAATCAAATATTAATAGCCTTGCAAACAAAAGTCGAAAAAAATCTAATAAAGATGTTTTCATCTAGAAAATATTCGGCAAATGGGTCCAAAATAGGGAAATATTGTAGTGTAGGGTATCATATGGTCGAACTTGAACTATGTACTTTACTTTTTTACTTGTTTATGTTATGCTAATATTATTAAATTGTTGAATGTTTTGATTTCAAATAATCCATTTTTGTTTTTAGTGCATATTTTTTACAATTTTGTGGACATATTTTTAAGCTTTTACGGCATAATTAATGCGCATTAAACAATTTTAGAGCATTTTTCCGGTTTCTCTGATTATTACGAAAACTAACGGGCCTGTTCTGAAAATCACGTGATTTCAAATCACGTGTTTTTGAAATAACGAGCGTGATTTTGTGGTGTTCTGAAAGTCATACCGTTTTTGTGTTTCTGGGTGTGCTTTCGGCAATTGAAGATCACACCAAACACATAAAAACGGGACAATTTTAGTAGGCACATGTGATTTGAAATCACGTGATTTAATTTATAGTGATTTGCAGAACAGGACTGTAAATAACTTTAATATTTTATTTACAACTCTCAAATGTATTATTATTATTTATAATTAAAAACATTTTTCTCTATGAATATTACTCAATACTATTTCCGCCATTAAAATCTTATTATTAAGAAAAAACAGAAATATATTTTGTTTTTTAAATAAATATTAACAAAATTACTAATACCAAATAAATATCAAATAATCAAATAATGTGCTTGCTATTGTCACACGTCTCTTATTATTTATTTTAATCGGGTCTATATGGTCTATTTTTAACGCAGAAACAATAGACTTCCATATACTGCAAGTCTAAGCCAAATTTCATCAATGTACAGGTATCAAGGGAGATGCGTTCTAGAAAAATGTAGCGGCCGCAATCGTGCCAAAACATTAATTTCTAGTGGCGGCAGTATGTGGGACCGATTTGGCCCATTTTTAATTTTTAAGAGTTGGTTTTAACGGAATTTATAGGCAAATGTGGATTCTCCATAATACAATTTATGACAAATATTATTGCGTTATCAAAATTTATTTATAAATGTGAATTGCGCGACGCGACCCTATACAGGAGCTATGAAGAAATATGAACCTACTTTATTCTGATGTAAGCCAACATTTTAACAAGATTTAACCGAGTTAAAGTAAGTAAGTCCTTTTAGAACTTATAATAAATTTTGCTGCCGCGGTAACAAAATTTTTAATTAAACTAAACCACATAGGGTGTTTTTTTTATCTGCAAGAGAACTTATAATGATAATACAAGACAGAATTATTGATGGAATAAAATTTATTTTATTTTAAATTTGATTGATTTCCGGCAAATGTTCGCCAAGGCTAAGAGTTACAAGGTCGATTCGATCGTTCCAATTTTTGACTACTTTTTCCAACAAATCTGGCAGTATAGCGTCAATTGTGGCTTAAAAATTAGTTTCCAATTCTTCAGGAGTTGCTGGATTGTCGTCATAAGCCAATAACATAACATAGCCCCATGAAAAGTAATCCAAAGCCGTTGAATCGCAATAACGAGGGGGCGAGTGAACAGGACCACTTCTGGAAATAAAGTTGTCAACAAATTGATTTTTCAATAAATCGACTGTTAAGCGCGATGTATGGCAAGTTTCGCCGTCTTGTTGGAACCAAATGTCGTTGATGTTTAGCTGATTCATTTTTGGAAACAACACTTCAGTCAGCATGGCTCGATACCGCTCGCCATTCTCATTTTGCTCAAACAGTAAATTTTAATGGATCTTATGGTGATTCGTTAAAAGCTTGAGGATTGTCTTCGTTCCAAATACGGCAATTTTGCTTATGGACGGTTATACATATTTATGAACTGCGAGAACATATTTATCTTCTCTTTTTTTAAGTAAATTTCTACCTTTTGGTAGCGTTGTTCAAGGGTTAAACGATTGATGACGACTTGTCAAACCTTTCTAAGCAGAATTCTCAGCTTTCAAACCATTATTATCGATATCGAAAGTTTTCATGCAGCTTAATAAACACCTGTTCTTATGAAACCTCTTTATATTATTATTGTTTACACGGGTTAGAGAGTTGGAGCGAGATAACTCCTGAACGCAAACTTTTGTAAATTAAAAAAAACTTTTTAGAACGTTATCAAATAGTTATAGGTAGATCTAAGGGTTTTATATAACATATAAAACCCTTAGGTTGTGTTCTTTATTGTTTTTGGAAATTTTAAGTCTAAATCATAACACATTATTGATTGAAAGCACTTATTTTCAAACCCCTTTTTTGTGTTTACATATCGTTTTATTTAAAAACGTCTTTAGAGCATTTTGGGAGTTTTATGTAAAGTTTAAAAAGAATACTTTATGGGTTTTTAGCTCGAGCTTTACTTCGTTTTTCTCGTGCGTCTTCACGATCGGTATTTGTTGACTGTGTACTTTTTAGTTGTCGGTGAGGTTGGCTGCAGTTCTTTCATCAGCTGTGGATGGGGGCGTTAATGCTACAAGTGTTGATACTGCGATACCTTTTTGTTCACCGTGTGAGCAATTATAATTATAATAATTTATATTACAATGACACATTTCTATACAGAATTTTAGCAAATAACTACAAGTAAGAAAGTATAGTCGGCCAAGCCCAGCCATATGAGACCCTACACCACAGTATTTAAAAACATTTTTTGCTAGTGCACCCTATTTGGGACCCATGAGCAATCATGGACCCGCCTTAAAAAAATTCTGTTATGAGGTTAAGATTAATGTAAAAGTTCTTTGTGCCAAATATTATTCAGAAACTTCATCTATATGTGATTTTAGGATAGGTTAATTTTGGACCTACTATGACATACAACATTTATAAGAAAGTTATGACATTAATTCGGCGCTGAGGCAAAATATTGTTATATTATAATAATTAAATGAAAATAAATAAATATCAATAAAAAAAGCTATTTTCGGGAGTACAATTTGCATGGCAGCTATAGTAAAATATGGATCGATTCATATAAAATTTGTTAAACATTTTAATTAATTCGACTCAAAAAGTGATTATGAGCCGATTGGTATGCCTAAAGGTGGGTCTAGGACAATGGTGGGCGCTCCATAGCACAATTGTGCTGAGAGATTTCACACGTATTCTTAGCCTCTTTAGTTTTGTTTTTGATGAGACACATTTTCTTATATTTTTTGTATTTTTTTCAAGAGAATTTACCCAGCAAACACACGTGTTTTTTTTAAACAAGTTCATTTTGAATGAGACAGCAACGAATGCACATGAAGCGGATGCTTACATATTTTCTTATATATTTTTTCAAGAGAATTTACACACGTGTTTCATATCAAATAAATAATGTTAAGCGAAAAATATTTTACTGTGTGGACGAATTCGTACATATTTTGTAAAAAATGCGCTTCAAAAAATAATCAGTTCTTATTAAGTTCGATATTTCCAATTTTATTTGTTTTTTGGTTTCTAACTCTTCTTTCGTACGGTCAAATGCTAGCAACCATTCTTTTATTTTTCCTAAATAAATGTATTTATATATATTTAAAAGTTCTTCCCTTTCTTTGCTCCGGTATGCTCCATCAAGCATACATTCTTTTATTTTCATTTAGTATTTTTTTATTTTTTTTTAACTAATTCATTTTTAATTGAACCTTTGTTTTACATAAATGAATATGGTTTTTAATTTCTTGAACTATTAAAAAAATGTTTTATTTTACTTCAAATACGTAAAATATTAAATAAAGAAATATAATGCACCATTATATTTCAAACGCTTGGCTTTGTGTTTGGTGGGTAATTCTGCCATCTCACTAATACTAATAAACATCAATACAAGCACAGTTTTAATTGTGCCCACTTCTGGTCTAGGACCAACATTTTATAGTGTTACAAACATCAGCACAAATACATAATACCCTCTCCCAATTGTGGTGTGGGTATAATAAAAGAACATTTAAATAGCATAATGTGGTATTGTGAACCGATTTTTAATATTTTGAATAGGCTTCGTTTTTAGGCCAATAGAAGCGATCGTACTAAATTTTACAAAGACGGACTCAGATATGACTCTAAGTCGATCGGTTTACAAAAAGTTGCATTAAAAACTCCAGCAGAAATGCATAATACCTTCACACCTTTGGCGATGCATAAAAACTTTGTATATCGAATATTTAAGACATATTATATTTCCTCAGTTCAGTAAAAATACCAAACTCTTATTCCAAGAAGAACCTGGGGATTAATTCTAGCAGTCGAGATCGTAGTATTTTTCAAGGATCTTTAAAAAAGATTTATTCAATCATCTCGATATGTTACTAATGGTAGGATGTATGTATGTAGGATGTATTCGTAAATTACGTTCAGTTAAACGACCTGATCAGCTTGAGCTTAACTATGGACCTGAAAGGGAACGATGCTTGACATCATTGATAGAAACTAACCATGAAATCTCAATTACAAATACTGAAAATATTATGGAAACTCAAACTATTGAGGAAATAAGAAAGACGAGTACTGATCAGAAGTCCTGGAAGCTATTGCTGCGAAGTTATAAAGGTAAGCAGCTGTTTCTCAACAATTTCTCTTAATTTAAATTGTCCTCTTACTTCAGAATCTCAATTCCGGGACAAAGCAGACATTACGACAAAGCGTAAGAGTTTTTAAATATTTCAGCATTCCAGCACTTCTGTCGATAGTAAATCGGTTGACCTAAAAACACCATCTTCAGTGATAAATAATAAGGGACCCATACCAACAATTGCCGCAACATTCAGTTTTTCAGAAAATAAACTTCAAGCTGCTCAATCAAATATGAAGAAAAAATTAAAAGAAAATATAAATGAATTTAATTCTAGCTAAACTTTTCAAAATACTTCCGAAATTCCGACATCTTCGGAACCAGCATCTTCCATAGTAATAAAAGGTCCTAAAGTAACTTTTAAAACAATGGCTACTATAGCCAAACTCGGTCGGCGCTATAGTTCAATAAATGAAAATGATTTAAAGCAGACTATAAGAAAGCTACGCTCACCAAACTCAGAAACAACACACTTTTCTTTACGATCAGAGCGCGAGTTGGCATCGAGAAATTATATTTCTATTAGACCAAATACATTAAAAGCTGATAACTTTAACGAGGATCAGACTAAAGAATTAAATGAAAATGTTAAAGCCAATCAAATGGATATACCAAATGCTATAGATTCAAACTGCAAAACAAGAAAGGAACAAGATATTTTAAAATATCAAAGCAATAGTTCTTATACAATAAATAATACTCGTAATAATTATGGGAAATGAAAAATCGATTTTAAAAATGTTCCTAAAGAACCCGAGAAATGCAGATGTAAACCTAAAACGGAGCAAGATATTTTAAAACATCAAAGCAGAAACTTATTTCTATACATTAAGAAATAATAATAATATTCAGGATGAAGCTTATAATAACTGCCTATTTCACGATGTCACTCGAACGGCTAACACTTTCAATAAAGAATTCGAGAAGTCAAGTCGCCAGAACTTGAGTGAAATTTTAATTACTCCAATAAAACTTGAAAATAGGGAGCAAAATAGAACAACTCCGAGATCAAACTTTCCACAGCGCTTGGTAAAAAAATTTCAAAGTAAATTAAGAACTTTTTCTCTATTTCGTTGGTCAAAAGAAAAAAGTAATTTAACCTCAAACTATAGAAGAGACATGATCAATTCTTCTAGAGAGTCTATCGATATCTATAAAACAACACAAGCTGAAAATTTCCTTTCTCTAAGGCCTGAAATTAATTTACCATCAATTAAAGTTGAAAATGAAGAATCGGAGGTACAATCACCACAAAACTGTACAAAGAAAACCTTTTCCAAATCCCTGATAAATTGTTTGCATATAAAGTTTAGAGTTCTCTCACCATTTAACTAACAACCCATAATTTTTGGAAAAAAAAATAATTGGTGTAAAAATTTTTTTTTTTTTTTTGTTTGTAAAAATCTGAAATGCGAACTTTGAATAAAATTTTGATTTTGAATAAAAAAAAAAATAAACCATCTCAGATCGAATTCCTTTTTTCAGATAATATTATTTATTCATTAACTTAACCAGACACATGTATTTGTTACGAAAGTTTACGATTTCCGCCAATAATATTCTTTTTTACACTTTATGAATAAAAATCAAATATAGAAGCGTTTCCAAAATATATCGTAAAGGAAAATAAATAATTTATTTAAAAAAAGAACTTGTGATGCATATTATTCAAAACCACAAATAAAATAAGAAAGAAAGTATAGTCAGTCAAGCCCGATCATATAATACCCTACACCATTACACTATTTAGAGTGTACCCCGTTTGGGTCCCAAGGGCAATCAAGGACTCGCCGAAAGAAAAATATGTTAAAAGGTTAAGATTCAAGTTCTTTGTGCCTAATATTATTAAGATATCTTTATAAATTTTTTTTCTTTAAGTGATTTCGCTAAATCAGGAGAGGGTTTTTATAGGACCTATAAGCTATTTTGGACTTTCCAACGCACGTCCACGTTTTGTCAATACCAACATTTATAAGGAAGTTATAGCATTAAAAGCTATTTTCGGGAGTGGTATTTGTATGGGAGCTATGGTAAAATATGGACCGATTTAATAAAATTGGAGACGATTTAAATTGAAATAAATTTGGACCATATTAAATCTTAATACCAACATAATATGATTTATGGGTACAAAGTATCTATTTCGTAAAGAAGCTTGTATGGGGGCTGTTTGAAATTATGGACCAGTGGAGCAAATTTCTTTAAATTATCTCCAAAATTTTGACTTATACTTTGCTCACAATGTTTACAGGGACAGCCAACCAGACCGACGGACGGACATCGTTAGATCGACTTAGAAATGGATTCTAAATAAGTCTATCCGTATACTTAAAGATGGGCCTAAAACACCGATAGGCAAATTTTGGCGCTGCGCTTTTTTGCTTTCTCTTTTATTGCGTGTAGAGAATTTAACAACATTAACAACAATATAAGTAGAATATATACAACGCATAGAATCGTAAAATGCAATAGTGACCCTGCGGGAAATTTGTGCCAATTGTTCTTAAAGCTTTATCCTGTGAAAAGTGAATACAGTATTATAATAAAAAGGAACGAATTGTGATAGATGAAAACAAGACATTTCACTCAATTGGTGATTATGTGTTTAAAGTGTAGTTACCCCAGAGGAAAGGTAATTGACTCAAAACTATTCATGTAATTGAATTTTATACGGGTAGTGGCGGATTGTATCTGCTTTTAGTACGTTATATGAATGGGATCTATAATATAAACATGGTTCACTCGTGACATTCACCCTTATCGTGGTTGGCGTATTTAAAATACGCCTGCGACTGTTTGGTTATAGATTAAAGAGAACTTATTTCTTTTAATCTTTTACCAAACAGTCGCAAGCGTATACGATAAGGGTGAATATCTGCGACAGGCATTATATTAACCAAAATTGAATGTATCCATTTGGGTTATTTCAGTGACCTGTTATAAAGTGTTCAAAAGGTGCCAATTGACCCCCTTCTAGGACATCGCCATGTAAATGTGCCAAGTCCCCTTCATATAAAGTATTGGAGCTAGAACCGGTCCCTATAACTTTAAAACTGTCACGTGACAAGTTTGGTTTTAGTTCCTTTTCCCCTAGGCATACGTTGCCTATCGATGGTCTAGAACCAAAATTTTTAGATTCTGGAGTCCAGAGGTCTACAAAACACCGCACATGTGCGAATGCTTTCACACTTATTAATTTTTTTTACTAGATAACACTGAACAAACCAGCGTTGTCAACTTTGAAATTTTAAAACGCACCAAAACGAAAAACGGACGCGCCATTTCAAGATAAACTAACCACCTTTTTTTTTTAAAATGTTTATTTTGTTAAATAAGCATAAAAGGTTTAATTTTTGTATTGAAAATACATATAACAATATAACAGTCTTTTACAGTTCAGGGTTTTGAGAAAAAAAGAAAATACCTAACAAAAAAAACTAATCAATTCATTTGTACTACATCATCTTTCGTTGAAAATTAATAACTCCTAATGAATATTAGAATTTTAATTCGAAAATGAGAAAATTCCAAATAAAATTGAGAATTTCAATTTAAAATTGAGAAAATTCCAATTGAAATTGGATATATCACCAAATAAAATTGAGAAAATTCCAGTTGAAATTAAGAATTTTTATTTGAAATTGAGAAAATTCCACACGAAAATATCACCTTGAAATTAAGAAAATTCGAAAAGAAATTGAGAAAATTCCAGTTGAAATTGGGAATTTTTATTTGAAATTGATAAAATTTTAATTTTAAATTGATAAAGTTAAATTATAAAATTTTTATTTTTAGCTATTCATGTTCATTTGGAATTCTCTCAATTTCATTTGGAATTTTCTCACTTTCGATGAAAAATGGTGTAGATAATTGATACAAAAGTAAATTTAAAAAAAAAAAAGTATAATTTTAAAAAAGAGTCATAAAAGGTATCAAGGCCGTCGAAAAAGGGTCAAATTGATATTTTAGTATCACAACGGTAACGATGGCTGGAACAAACAAAAACCATTACGCTCAAAAATAAACAAACAGGAGAAACAAGAAATGAGAATGTATGTGTTTGGCGGACTCTGTGATGGGCACATCCGCATAAACGCATAATAGCCTCTCCACTACTGTAGTGTTGGTATTACAAGTGAGAAGTCGTGCCAAGTTTTTAATACTCACAACCATTAACCGTAAAACAATGGATCGGTTCGGAACAATTTAATATAAAACAAACTTTGTATGTAAGATTAGCTCGTTTCTTCCGGCCGCTATTGTACCAAAGCACCGAACATGGTGGTTATATTTTTAAACAAATCTTTTGGGTCGATTACGGATGGCAACACAGCTTCAGTTGCCATCCATAATCGACCCATTAATGTAATAATGAAACAATTTGGCCAATTTCCAATTCCAAAAATTCTTCGGAAAATATAAATTTTCAAGACATATTATAAACTTTAATTCGTGTGGCCGCCATCATACTAAAAGTCTGAGAGTCTATGTAAAAAATGCCAAAAACTCTTCGATAAATGTTTATATTTAAGACAAATTATATGCTTCAATTCGTGTTGCCGTTATTATAATAAAAGTCTGATTGTCTACGTCTAAGAAAATAGCTGAACCGATTTGGACAATTTCCTAAAGCAAATATGTGTGTTTCGTATATAGAAGTATTCAGAAATAACCTTATGTAGCTCATTTTTAATACCAAATGAATCTGTAGTTTCAAAATTGTCATTAAATAATTTCGTCTTGCTATTGCGCGCACAATCACAATTTTAATACACCGACGACCGGATATCGCTAGATCTTCTAAGAAAAACTTTATAAGGTGTCCGATGATGTGTTGCAAACGGTATAACAAAATCAATAGATTAAAAAAATATTTTAATCGGACTCATGATATTCTTTAGATTGTAATTTCTAATGTAGGATAATTATTTTAGTACAATTTTATATCTTCAAGCGAATAGTTCTTGTAAATGGGAAAAAATAAATTGAATACCAAAAAATTTCATAAAAATGGATAGTAATGTGGAACAAACTTTACAAATTTTATCTAATGCTACTGGTACAAATACCGAGTTATTGAATATGTGCGTATTTGAGTAAAATTATGTTTTTAAAATAAAAATGATGCATAAAAAAAGTTTAAACAAAGAATAAAATTCCATACATTTGTAGAAAGTAAACTTAATAAACTAACTAATAAAACTAAGTAAACTAATAAAGTAAACACATAATATGAAAAAAAATTTAAAGCCATGAATTTTTTTCCAAATAATTGGGGGTTTCCCTAATTCTTTAAATTAATAGTGAAATAAAAATGAAATTAATTTTTAGCCAAAAAAAAAAAATAGTGATAAAAAAATATTTTGTCGTTTATTCCAAAATTAAAGAAGAAACTTTTTTGAACAAAATATTTAATACGAATTTTACATAATAATCGCTAATGTAAAAAATGATCAAGTTGTAAAAAATTATCAAGATTGTTTTCTTTATTAATATATTATTCTCTAAAATTCCATTATTCTTACAAACATGCTTGAGTGACTAATTAATAAGATGTATAATTATAGAGGGAATCCTCTATTTAAATAACTTTAACCACCAACGGTTTTTAATATGGAGACATAAACAATAACAATAAATATTATTATATAAAATGTTTTTTTTTTTTTTAAATTTCTTATATTTTGTATATAGTAAATATAAGGTTAATGTTCTAAGGTCTTCTTCGATTCATAAAAATCTTTAAAGCCGATATTTTATGTATATTGATAACATAAACTGTGTTTGGGAGTAATTTGCACTATTGTATTTTGTATTAAATCATGTCAAAAACCCTTGTAATATCTAAAATTGTGATAGTGTTTTAAAAGTAGTTTTAAAAGTGGTACGTATTTCGAAAAAATGAACATCCCATACGACTTTGTCGTTTTTTGAAATTTTTCTAAACAATAATACTTTTTTGGTCAGGTTTGCATTTCATCAAAAGCATATAAAATAATTATTTCATGTATGCTGGTGTGAACACAAACTGTTATGTTAAATAAGATTTTTTAACAGTCGCAACATAACTCATTAGATTTGTATCTTACGAAGTATTATGTAATACGTAACCTAAAATTTAAGGCTCAGTTAGGCGAACGTTGTTGTACCGTATCTGTACTGTATCAATCAGGTGTTCGCTTTTTGTTATATGAGAAGCAATACACAAGCTTACCGAAATATAATGTACCGCAGTTGCAACGTACCATTCTGTATAAAATAGAATTTCATTTGTACATTTGTAATACAGTAATACATTGAGTGCGGGTATTTTTGCTCTTTTTTTGGTACTTTTTTCAGTATATTTATTGACTTTCGACAAAACTATTTACAATGAAACATATTTTTATATATACGAATACAGTAGTTTTGACTTAACTCCCTTTTGTTTAAGCGCACTTTTGACTTAACTGCACAAAATTAATATTTTTTGTCATTATTTTTAAAAATACCATACAAATTCCTTTTTTAAGTGCACTTTCTATACCTGTACATTTGAAATAAATGCCGAAAATTTTTGGAATTTTAAAATTATTTTCATATATAAAATCAAAGTTAGATGCACTTTGACTTAACAACCCAAAATACATATGTATTTTCTGTAATTATTCTTCAAAATCCTTGATTACGTGCCTTTTGTATACCTGCATATTTATCATATTTTTGGGCAGTTTTAAAATATTTTCATATAAAACATCAAAGTAAGCTGCACACATAAAAAATATGGTGGCCACTATTTCACATAAATATTCAATTAAAGTGTTTATAAAAACAAAAATCGCAAACAGTCAAATTGGCATCTTTATAATATATTTATTTTGTTTGAATGTACCTACAATCATGCATATGGTTTGTGGTTACAGCAACTATACCACGACTATATGAAAGGAATAACAAATCTTAGGCCTGGAACAGAATAAAGTAGTTGTAGTAGTATCTGAAGCTTCAACTGCAACGGCTACTACAACTTCGTATTCTGTTGACACTACTTTCAAACTGCCGTTTTACACTTGCAGCGCTACTCTTAACGTTGTATTACAGCGACTGTTCTGTTTCCCACTTTATTGTTACCAATTTGACTACTTCGTTCATTATAAAAATGTATAACAAATGACTACAGGTTGTTTAAACTTCATTGTTATTTCAAATACTTTACTTTAGCTGCACTTTTAGGCCAAATGTAATTAAAGTTTTAATTTAATAAATGTATTATTATGATTGATTTTTTCAAACGCGCATTAAAAAAAGCTAATTTTTAAAATAATGCTAATATAAATAAATTAAAAAATTTCCCCAAAAATGTGCCAATACGATTAACTCGGTAACTCTATTTGGTTTTCAGCTACTTTTTTTATAATTTGAGAAGTAAAAAAATTTGCTCAAGTTACATGCCACTGCTTGCATGTGTAAAGGCAGTGTAAGACTTATGTGATAGAGTAAAACACCCTTTAGCCATAGCAGCAATTATCGGGAAGTATGGCTACCTCCATATTCGTCTGATGCATTGTCAAAGCAGTGTTAAAATCAGATCCCGGAAAACTCATGGCCATTTTCTCAATGTACCGACAAACTGTCTGTTACTTAATGTCAACATAAATTTATTAGACCGATAAACTGTCTGTTAACAATTTTGGGTTTCTCAATATACCGACAAAATACATGTAAAAGTTGGGAGTCAGCTGATTCAATTTATCTGTTCGGCAAATAAAAGGAAAAGAAATAGTTGGCAGATGAGTGCTGATTAGTTTTGCGACAGAATAGAAGCAAATGAGACATTGAGAAAACCAAATTTCTTTTATGTGCAGTTTTTCGTTGGCAAAAAACATAATCATGTAATGAGAAAACGGCCATTACATTGAAAAATTTTAGTAGTACTAGTCAGACTAGAAGTCGATGTAAGAAGTGTTGCCAAAAAACTGTTATAATTATATAAATTAATTTTGATAATATCCCAAAATCTTCTAAATGAAAAATATTTCTTTTATAAATGTATCACATCTACAATATTTTAGAGCATTTTGCATATCTATCTATGTGAAAAACATCATGAAAATATGCTTAAATGGCAACGTTGAATGCCTTGGTCCTAGTTAAAATTAAAAAGCCTATATTTTAAGTATCTCTTCTTAAACGATAATCAATAATTTCTGAGTAAAGGAGGCTTAGCTCCCCCGGACCCTATCCTAAGCACTTTAGTGAAACCTTATGTAGCCTCTGTCAGTTATGAGGTTTCAAATCGGACCGGCTGTTCCGGAGATGACCTTTTCCAAACATACAAACATTGAAACAAACAAACTTTTCAGCTTTATAATATAAGTATAGATACAAATTGAAAATTTATAGATACAAGTTGAAAATTTATCTAGCGGTAACCAAAATGAGTAAAGAGGCCTAATATAAGGCTTTATTTGGAAGACACAAGCCCTCCTCGCCGCATTCCATACTTATTTATTTTTAACACATGTTGTAATTGGGAGCAAGCCCTTCCACACTCCCTTTAGTAACAACTTCGATCCCTTTCCAAAGAAGGGATTAAGGAAGGTCACTAAAAATAATAAATAAATAAAAATGAACAATTTCCTTTCTTCCTTCTTAAAGAAGGAAGTAGCGAATGTGTACTGAAAATGTTAGAAGGTCTTTCAAAAAGAAATGTATACCTTTTAGAAGGCATACTTCTGAAGGCAGGATATCAAACGAAGCGAGTCTTTTAGAAAGAAGTATAGAGGACTTCTTGCGCCACTTGCGGTCCTTCCAATATTTACCGATGGGTGAGCAATACAAAATAAAACAGAATTGCAGAGCACATGAAACGATGTACCTCTCGCCAATCTTCTCACCTTCCTCGCCCATAGGCTCAATCAAACTGCTGGAACAAAAATTTCACGTCTGGACAGAGACAAAACACGGTGCAGTAGTTTTGCCAGCGTCTGGTTAAAATCAAACAGCTATATGTACTTGCAACGCTGCGTATCAAATGTATTGTCAATTTAAACTTTTTTAAGGTTCATACGTGCTCCAACTTTTGGTGCTCAAATTTTTTGGGGGTTAAAGAAGTAAGAAGAAAGACGCTTTGTACTTTGATTCGTTGTTATTAGGGTTTCAATTATATATTTCCCGCTTTCCCGGGGTTTTGTTTGCGGGATCCCGGGAAACAAAAAATTGCTCATAGTTTCAGAAAACAGCTATTTTTACTCTGAAATTTAGTTGTCTTTTCTCTAAAAATTAGCATTTGTGGATGGGTTGTCGATTAGATCCACTAAGAGAAGTGAGTACATACGTAAATCAATGTCTCTTGCTGCAATAAATCTATTAAAAGCAGAATGGGCAGTGCAACAGTTGATATTTAATAAATTTAGTGAAAAGAAGAGTTGATAAAGAACATAAATTCAAAATAAGATGCAGGCAGTAAATTCTCATTGTCCATGGACAAGTCTTAAAAATAGGAGATACCTAAACATATCCCTACTTTTTTGCAACATAGTCATATCTACAAAAAAAAAATCAAGCTTGGCAATACACCCGGGAAGTGCGGGGAAACCGAAATAAAAACAATAAGGAAACTCGTGTAAGATACTTTAACATACAATTTGAAAGACACATTGTCCTAAAGATTACAGATGGGCGTAATGAAAAGAAAAGGTTAGTAAGAAGTAATCCGGATGATGCTATTTTTGGCATCAACCTTGACATCAGAAGCATGCAATAACGGTGCACTTTTAACTATTTATCCGACCTCGGTAAAAAAGTGAACGAAATTTTTCGGAAACATGGTAATCAGTAAATAAAATCAGAAATATACTCGTTGACGACTCACTAAACGCTTTGAGTTTTAAGCCGTAAAAAAATGTTAATATATTTATTAAAATATTTTATGAATCAACTTTTTGATCTCATATCTTGAGTTTCTCAATTTTTGTTTGTTTTTATTGTTGTTTTATTAATTAAATTGTTATGTTTATGTTATCTTTTAATCTTATATCTAGAGCATAATAATTTGCATATAAAAGCGTAAGGTAATAATAATTCAAGTTCCGCTTTTAATCTTCAATTAATTTTTGTAGTATTAAAGCATTTCTTTTACTTATGGTGTTTTCTTTTCTACAAAAAAATGTGACATTTTATTTTTAAAAAATGCAATTTGGTGTCTGTTTCTTAAAAATGTTGCTCCCGAAAAGGGTGGCTTGTTTTATTCTAAAAAACTCATCCTTTTCGGGAGCAAAATTTTTAGGAAACAGACACCAAATTGCATTTTTTTAAAATAAAATGTCACATGTTTTGTAGAAAAGAAAACACCATTACTTTGTAAGCAAGTTCCCTTACGTTTGTTTATAAAAGTTTTTTCATTAATTAAAAACAAATTTACTTTGTATTATTTGTATGGAGCGGGATCCCGGGATCCCGTGAAATTTAAACAAATTTCCCGCTTTCCCGGGAATCGAAAATCTCCGGGAAAAAAAAACTCTAGTTGTTATATGCCTCACGATTATTGCAAGTATTTTTTTCTTTTCTTTTTCTTTGTGATTCACTTTGACTAAAACTGTTGTTGTTTTAAATTTAAAGCACATATCGCACATCTAGTTCAAAAGTGACTCAACTCAATATTTAAATTTTTCGGGTTTATATGCTCAAACTATTCACAATACACTTGTTTTGAAATTAAAACAGATTGCTGCATGTATGCTGCGAATGCCTATTTCGGCAACTTTAAAAGGGAATCGAAAAGCAATTGAGCAGAAAAATTTTAATTTAAATAATGCACTAGTTGCGTTTGTTTTCATATCAGCTGCAAAACACATGACTTTTGGAATGCCATACTTTGTCCAAGTTTGCACAGTTGCGTTTATTGTCAATTAAAGAGCGATTGCAGTAAATTGTAAAAAAAATAAATTGAAATAGGTTTGTTTCCAACCGGAATAATGTTACTTCAATATCGGTATTGAATTTTAAATGTTATTTAAGCGGTATCGGTATAAATAACGGTATCAGTTGCCAACACGCATACTTTCATTTTAAAGGTAAATACACAAATTAAAACGATATGCGGGATTAGATTCTATTAAGGAAGCTACAATAAGTTTTGAAACTATAACAAAGAAATTTGGACGAACTTGCTTTAATTTAAATTCAAATTTATTAAAGGCAAGTCTTGTCTTGACTTTTTAATCTTTAACAACGTTTTCTTTTCTGGCATTATATTTTTCTTATTTTGCCCTCAATTTTATCATAAAGTTAGAAATGCAGCATTATTAAAACGGCAGTTCTTGTTTTTTTTTTTTTTTTGTACAAAAAACAATAACAAAAAAAATGTTTGATAAAAAATATTAAAATAGAATTGCTTGAAAGCTAAAAAAAGAAAATTATATAAATGGCAATGATTTTTGTTCTTTTGTGATTGTTAGATATCATCATTTAATTTCAAAAAAAAAATTTATGACGTACCTAGTTTATGTTTGCATAAATTTTGTCTTAATGCTTTAAGTTTAAGCCGATATTAGCAAAATTACTTTTTGTCAGAGCTCAGTTATCTTGAAAAAAATATATGCGGCCTATAGCTTTAAACACCCGTGGCTTACAATGCGTTAAGCTATTCTCTTAATAAGAGTTATCCAAAGGTAACAGTTCTATCATTTAACTGTCTAAATGTCTAGAAGCTAAACCATTTTAACCTTTACTGCTTATAAAGATCTGGTGGAAACAACAGCTCATGGTTAAAACGGTGTGCAGGACAAAATTCGCCACAATATCTTGACACATATTTTGCGTCTTTCCCGACTTTTTAAAGGATCTCGCTCCCAGCGTAACAAATCATTTTGAATATGAACATGGAGATTCTGTAGTAGAGCAGATGACTGATCTAATGCCTTATTTCAATAATTAGGAGGAGATAACTTTTAAAATAATTTAAACTGGAATTTTTAATCAAAAGAGATTAATTAATTTTTAATTATAATTTGGGTGCACTGGTAGACTATTCTATCAGTGAGATGTTGGTAGGTTACTGTTGTTCGGTAAATTAAGTTAAAAAATTATGTATTTGTTACATTTAATAAATTAAAATTATAATTTGTTTCCTACACAACACTTTTCAGAAAAGTTGCTCCCGGAGTCGGTGATATTGTTGTACAACTAGATGTTTTCAACGAACAGAATGCGACCAATAAAACATCTAGACAATCAAGCACTGGAAGTCTAAATTTAAATTCACATCAAGAGATTTTTCAACTCATAATGCAGCAAGTAGTTATTCGACACCATACTCCCGTCAATCTTTTTAGAAATATTTAAAATTTTATAGGTCACTAGGACTCCTAATGAAATGACATTTCTAAACACCTTGCAACATATGCTACGCGTTGATTCAAATGATAAATTAGGTTGTGTCATGTGGACTGTTATCGAAAAGTTAGTGCATCGTGCCTCGCAACTAGAAACAGCTGAAGATGCCGAACGTTTGTTAAATTCATCAATACCGCATACATTTTCGTGTAAAAATTGTAGTGCGGAGGCGAAGAATAAAGCAAGTGATGTGAGCAATGAAAATGGCTTGGTTGAGGCAACTACTGCAGCACCCATAAAAGCTACAACAACCTTTCCAACTCCACCTGCTGCACTAGGACTACCTCCTCCACCACCGCCTCCCATTCCCGGACTTCCACCTCCGCCACCACCACCCGTTTCAGGACTTCCACCTCCACCACCGCCACCCGTTCCTGGACTTCCTCCCCCACCACCACCTATTCTAGGTGGGGCGCCACCGGTACCTTCTTCAAATCAAACCAACTTGTTATTACCCCAACAAAATACTCCAAAAGCAAGTAGAAAACTAAAAACGTTTAATTGGACCAAAATTCCACAGCATAAAATTATGAATAAATTAAATATATGGACCATAATGGCGAATGATCGCCAATATAAATGTGTTGAAGTGATTGATTTCAAAGGCATCGAAGGATTATTTAGTTTACAAACAGCAAATAAAATTAGTAAAGATGTGGTGGATGGTAGTTGCTCAAGCGGCAAAAAGGAAAAGGAACAAAAACACATTCATTTATTGGATGCCCAACGTAGTCTTAAAATAAATATATTTTTAAGCCAATTTAAAGGGTAAATGTTAAGTGAAATTTGCAATAAGCTTTTACTAAATGAAGACTGCAATTACAGTTATACAGCAGAGGATATTGTACAACTAATACGCATTGGAAATCATAAAATTATGAACCTCGAAAAACTTAGAGACTTGGTTAAATTTTTCCAAAACGAAGAAGAGATTAAGCTATTAACAAATTTTGACGGAGATCGTCAACGTTTGGCAAGTGCTGAAAAGTTTCTAATGTTAATGTTGGAAGTGTCAAAGTAAGTTTGTACTGCAGTGTATAGTAAATGTTCCCAAATGTGAAGGATTATATTTGTTCTAATGAATTTATTTTAATTTTTAGCTATAAATTACGTATTGAGTGTATGATATTAAAAGAAGAATTTGCTTTAAATGTAACATATTTAGAGCCCTGCTTAAATGCTATTATTAAAGCTGGAAAGGGTAAGTTTTTCGTTCGTATTATTAATTTTTAGATTTAACGAAACAGTGAAATATATACTGTATTGTATAAAAAGCGCATCTGATATTGTTAGCGGACATTTTGTTTTGGCGGCATTAGTCACAACCTTTGTTAATGAGTCAGTTAATCATGTGAAACTTCCATGGCAAATTACACGTCCTAATTATTAAAGTTTGAGTCCGACCAAAAGTTCGGGTTCGATGTCGGAGTTCGGTAAAAAGATATGTAAGGTTAATGAAGTTTGTAAAAAGAATCTTGTCGTGGCTCGCCGCGTGGCACATTTTTGTCTATAATGGTAATAAAGCAATTTGTTAATGATGATATGACTCAGCACCATATTAAGTTTGGTTTAGATTTAAGTTACCCCTGGAAAAACAAAGCAACTGAAGAGGAATAAGGAAATAATGACAATGAAACGCGTGATGCTTCCCCACCCAGATCAGTTCTACGAATGAGCACCATGTTAACCCAACAAACACGGAAGTGTAATTTCAAATTGAAAGTGAGTTAATATCATACGTTTTCTCAAACGACAAACGTTGGATAATGATTTGAAAATCATTGCATTCTTAACAAAAAGGGGAAACAATTTTCAAGCTGAAAGATGCCTTTATTTTCAACTTGCTTTAAAACGCAAATCTCAAATGTTTTTCAAATGTGGATTATAATACAATGTGAAACATAAATAAAAACACAGAAAAAATTTTCGCCAAAATTTTTTCAATTAATTCAATAATGCTGTTTTAAACAATTTTTTTAATTGTTCCAATTAATTTGCCTTAATTGAAAACAAAAATTATAATGTTTATGTGTTTATTTGTAAATATGAAAACATACACACAAACTTCAAAATATTTTAAATTCTCAAACAATTTTTTAATTGGTTCAATTAACTGTGTTGATTGAAAAAAATATTTGGATTTGTGTTTACGTTTTATATAGCCTATTTTACTGGTAGTCAAATTTCAATTAAACCTATTGACTGAAACTGAACAGCAAGAAAAGCTCAAACTTACGAATGCGTTAATTGATATGATCAATTTGTTTGCAGGTGGAAAATCAGTAAAGAATTTAATTAATAGTACAAATTTCTAACAAATACGTTAATTGAAGTTGGTTTTTAATTTTTTCTGTGAATATTTTATTTTTTTATTTCAATAAACTGTGAGACAAACATTGGGCACCATAGTTAAAAGATGAAATAATGTTCTTTATGTCCTCTAATTCTTGGAAAGACTAAATACTTGGCTCCCTTTTATTTTGAGGATTGTAGCATCGCGATCATACAACAAACTGATAAAACTGATAAACAACAAATTGATAAAACATTTGATGTCAAATGTTTATTTTCAAATCATTATCAATTTAAATTTAAATGTTAAAATCAATCAATTGAAAAACGTTTGAGAATTGTGTTTAAAGTCAAATGATAAAGTCTTTTCATATCAAAGGTTTGACTTCGTGTTTGTTGGGAAGAGCATGAAAATATTGTTAATATAAAAAATTATAATTTATTTGATTGAAACTATATGTACTAAAATTTACATTGTGGTTAATTTGCTGAACTTCTTATGGTTTTTAATCCAAATTTTTTAATATTTTAATTAGGCTTAAGTTCATTAAATTTAATTTTCATTAAATTATTTTTATGAAGAAAGGAATTTTAAAACATGAAAATTAATTAAAATTGTTATTGATAATCTTTTATTCTTGACCGTGGCCGGGATTCGAACCGCGGCCTGCAGGTTACCATGACATGTATGAAAGATTATCAATAACAATTTTAATGACATATAAGCAAAATGTACGCATCAATAACATTTTGGGACAGATTCAAAAAAGCAAGTTGCTTTGCAACTGACGTTTTGTTTTCATTAGAAAAATAATTTACAAAAGTTCTAATTGTTTTTATTCAATAAAAAATTTTGTTTTGGGTTCAGTTTGATAAAGTGCGTTCAGTCGAACACTCATAAAAATGCATTATTAAAACTTATGTTATTTATGGTGTCCTATCAAAGTCCACTCTCCAACTTTTATCGGCATAATCCGGGTCCACCTATTTGGTCAATATGCACTCAAAAGAAAAATCAATCCATCCGTACTCAAATCAATCCGAAGCGGTATTAATAGTACGGTGAGTACGGATTTTCTTGAATCAAGTACAGAAAGATTGATTCAAGTACGGATTTTCAATCGCAAAATACTTAAATTATCCATATATAATCCCGATTTCGTACTTGAAATAATCCGAAAATGGATTGATTAAAGTAATACTAAGATTAAATCAACCTCAAAATGCGCTTGATTCGAGAATTATAAAATTGTTTTAATCCGAATTCGTACTTAAAATAACCCGAAAATGAGATTGATTTCAGCAAAACTAAGATTGAATCAATCTCAAATGCGCTTGAAAAATTATTATGAAGGAATAAGTTACCCGTTTTATACCTTACAGAATGCTAAAACACCAACATCATGCCTTATGTACATATTTAACCGGAAATATAAACTAAATGAGAAGCAAGAGTTCTAATTTACTTTTTAACCCTTCGTGGTACACATGAGTCTGACCGGACTTTTTTTCAATGTGTATAGAAAATCAAAACATGCGTAAGCCGGAGAGTTAAACACAACGAAAAGATTAATCTTTTTTTTACTTGATTTAAGAATTTTATACTTATTTCAAGAAATTCCGGGATTGATTTTCGAAAGTAATCCCATTTAGGATTGTTTTGAGTACATTTAGATGTTATTCGTACTTGAATTTTTGAGTACGACTTTTACTTAAGGTAATCATAAAAAACTTGATTTGTCCCGAGTGTTTTTCTTTTTGTGTGTAAAAAACCCATAGTAAAATTCCAGCTGTTCAGACAGAATTTTTTTTAAACAATATTAGTCATGAAATGCACACTTGTTTGCTGAGTTAGCTAAAAAAAATCATGATTTTATTGCGAACTTTTTTGCATACTAAGCTAAAAAATCATGCTTTTTAAGTGACTACACTATTAAAGTAAATGAGCGATGTGTTTAAATGTAATCTACGCCAAAAGACAAGGACGAATCAAACCAATTTACATATTCGATGTGTGTTAAAGAGAGAGGGGCAAGATCTGAACTATAAGGCTGGTGAGGCAAAAATTCTTAGCCACTAATTAAGAATGAGTGGCAGATGTTAACTCCCCGAAATCCATGTGTAAAATGTACATCATGAATACCGCTAGCTTTATTCTAATTTTTGATCTTCAATGTTCAGATAAAACATTTGCACTTCCATTGTTTTAAATGGTGATATTTTTAAAGTAATTTGAACTTATTCCGAAACGTTTCAACAAAAATAACCTGATTTGAATAGTCGTAAGTTAAATCTGTTCCTAAAAAAGAGGACAGATTCGATCAGTTGTTAATGGTGACAATACAAAATTTTTTAAATTTCCAATAATCTTGAAAGAAAATCCTCCTTTATTGCTTTTTAGCGATGCAAAAATATGGAAGGATACTTAACATTTTAAAAGATTTATTATTCTTCCTTTCTATCTTTAATCTAGAGCTTATGAAAAGTAAAACGCTACAAGAGGTTTTAAGTATTATAATAATTATTGGAAACTTCCTAAACTCCGGCGGTTATGCTGGCAATGCGGCAGGCATAAAATTGTCTTCCTTAAATAAATTAACCGATATTAAAGCAAATAAAAGCGGCATGCATTTGCTGCATTTAATAGCAATGGAAGTCGAAAGATATAATCCCGAGCTTCTGAGTATAAACAATGAATTGAGCTTTTTGGAGAATGTGGCCAAGTAAATATTTTTTTTTTATATTTGGAAAACCCCTTTTTTAAAGCAAAATACAATATTAATGTTTCAGAGTCAATATTGATCAAATTGAGAAGGATATTAAGGATATTGAATTTGCTTTCGATATTATTCGAAAACAAATAAATTTACCCACAACCGAAGATGATATTAACCTACAAATGGATGAATTTATAAAGAACGCTGAAAGAACAATGGAGAACTTAAACAAACAACTTGAGGAATTGAAATCTTTACGCATTACGATGGCTGATTTCTTTTGCGAAGATGTGACCACTTTTAAAGTAGACGAATGCTTTGAAATATTTTATAAGTTCAATGAGCAATTTAAACAGGCTTTAAAAGAAAATGAAAAACGTCAACAGTTGGAAAGACAAGCCATTATGAGACAGCAGCAAAAGGAAGAGCAATTAGCTCAGAAAGCTGTACCTCGTAAGTACCCACGAATTTCATAAAACTGCTCTAGAGTTTCAATTTTTGAAAATTTTAAAATTTTTCAGCCAATAAAAACCGCACATCACAAAATAATTCCATGTTTCTTTCACCAGCCAAACGTTTACGTTCCTCCAAAGACTCGTGTCAAAACATTAATAGTAAACTAATTCAAAGTAAAGCCAACAATATGACTTTCAATAGAAATTCCAAAAAGGATGAAGATGATTTGATGACATTTTTGGAAGCTTCTAACTCTAAACGTATTCGTGAGAAAGGTAATTTAAAATTTAATTAGAAATTTTTTCAATTTAGAAAATTTTTATATAATAATTTCAGAATGTATTCGTAAATCACGGCTTATAGATAAACGCCCCGATTTACTAAAGTTTAACTTTGAACGTGAACGAGAACGATACTCACCTCAATTGGTTGAAGATAATCATGAAAATTTACGTCCAAATAATGAAAATCAAGAATTTAAATCTCAAGCTTTAGAGGAACAAAGAAAGACGAATATTGTTCAAAAATCATGGAAACGTTTGATGCAAAGTTATAAAGGTAAATGAACTTATTGTTAAGTATGGAGAATATATACAGCCATGTTTTGGAAATCGAATTCAATTAAAATTGAAATCGAATACATTTTAAAAACGATCTTGTTTTAAAAAATTTATAAAAATATTCTCTTTGATATACTAAATACTTTGAGTTCTACTTATCTTTACCGAGTAGTACGGTTAAAATCAGGAAAAACTATGGTCGTTTAGAAAAAAAAAACTAAAAATGTCCTTCGATTTCAATTTTACTCGATTTTGATTTCCGGAACATGGCCGATATCATACAAAGGTATATTCAATTTTCTTTTATTCCAGCATCTCAATCTCGAGACAAATGCCTAACACCAGACGTAACACCAAGACGGGAGAGTTTACAAATATTTATTCGTTCCAATTCTACTGTGGATAGTAAATCTGGCCAAATGAAAAAACTGCCATCTGTAGTAAAGATTATTAAGACACCCCTACCACAAACCGCCACTGTTTTTAATTTCTCGGAAAATGATATTCAAGCTGCCCAAGCCGAAAGTAAACACAATATAACAGAAAGCATTATTAAGCCTAGTTTCAACAATAACCCGTCGCTTGCCAAAACTCCACTGACTTTGAAAATTATTAAAGATCCTAATGGAATATCTAGTGAAATTAGTAACAGCCCTTTGAATCTGAAGTCGCCAGCAGAAATGAGACGTCCTAGATTAAAGCTGAAAACAATGGCAAGTATTGTACAACTTGGTTGCCGTTACAGTTCAATAAACGAAGAAGATCTAAAGACGACAATTAAAAAGCTACGCACACCAACTTTGGAGAAATCACAATTTTGTTTTAGTCCAGTGCGTGAACTGCCGCCCAGAAGTTCATTGGCTTTTAGTCCAACTTCATTAAAACCCAATAGTCTAAAAAATAGTGCAGTTAAGGATGAAATCTGTGAAGAAGTCGATAAAAATATGGAAGATAATCAACAAGAATTTCAAAAACCACTTGAAAGTAATAATAAACAAAATGTTTTGGAATCTCAATTAGAAATTTCTAATAAGTTTAATAACCAGAATAAAGTTCCAGAAGAAGCAGTAAATGCAAATTTAGCGAAACAAAATAAGTTAAAAAAACTTAATTTAAAATCCGAAACCCCAAATATGGATCTTTGCGAAAATGCTTTTTTACCAACAAATGCTGACAATGAGAAAGTGAGTGAAACAATATTAAAGCCAAACTTTTCCCAGCGTTTGGTAAATAAACTACAGAACAAATTAAGAGCATTATCTCCATTACGTTCTACAGCACAAGTAACAGATGAAAAGATGTCTGCATCCCTAAGCAATAAAGATATGGAAAAATCATCAAGAAGTGAAGACATGGAAAAATCTACAAAAAGTGAAGATAAGGAAAAATCTACAATATCTTTAGATGAGAATTTGATAATAAATATAAGCCATAAATCGGAAAAAGCTTCAGAAGAAACGTGCAATGTTCCTGTGCCTTCTATTAAAGTTGAAACAAATGAAACAGTCCAACAACAAAATATTCCGAAGAAAAACTTTTCTAAAGGTTTTGTAAATCGTTTGCAAAGTAAATTAAGAGCTTTATCGCCACTAACATCGCATCACGGACAAGAGGCAAATTTTCAGAGTTATGTTAATTTTAAAAAAAATAACGATAATGTTCAAGAAACAAAACCAAAACAACAGGATAAAAAAACTAAATCGTATAACAATCGTCGGACATATTTGAAAAATGATTCCAATAATCTAGTAAACCAAGATGTCAAATTGTGCAGAAAGCCTAGTATTACGAAAGATAATGTTCCCGGTAAACAATTAAATAATTCAAATTCTAATAATTCCTTCGGTTCTTTACAAAAACTGACACCAAATAATACCAGTCAACAAAGACTATCGCGCCAAAGTCTACGTTCTTCTATAAGTTCTTCAAAAAGTAACATAAACTCTCCAAATACTGTTCAACGTAGATCAAGTACAGCTTCATTTAATTCCTACACAAATCTTAAAGCTCGTAGACTTAGCCTGCAAACAAACGAAAAAGTACCGAAAGCACAAATAGTTCAAGATAAATTAAAATCTTCTAAAAATCTCAACCAACGTAGAGTTAGTTTACCACTTTCGTATGTTTCAGCTACTACAGTATCCAATCCTTTGGAACGCAAAAAAAGTATTGGAAAAACTTCTGAAAACAACACAATAACAAAAACTTTGCCCAAGAAAGATAACCAGACTAGTAAAATTAATAGTTTTACTTTAAATGTCAAGACAAACGCTAAACCAACAACCGCAAAATCTTCACAACCGTTAAATCGAAAAAATAGTATTGAAAAAACCGCTTCTCATTTCAACACACCATTATGCAAAAGAGATTCCTTAAAAGTAAATAAAAAATCCAGTACAACAAGTTCAAACACCGGTTCAAGTTCCTTATTACGTAGAGGTAGTTTGCACTCTGGTACACCCTCCCAATCTTTAAATCTTGCCGAGCGTAGAAAAAGTACTGGAAAGCCATTAGTATCTACTAACAAAGAAAAAAATCTAACCGAGCGTAGAAAAATCATTGAAACCAAATCGTCTTCAAAAAAGGAGAAAATTCTTATCACTTCAAATCTAAACAAAGGTGGGAAAAGCAATGGAACGTCTGTTTCGAGTTCGCCTTCTAATAATTCGTCTCAAAAAAATGAAAAAAACTTTAAAACAACTGCTTTTGACTCCAGTCAACGTAGGTCTAGTTTACCTTATAATGCTACCACAACAAATACTGGAAAATCTTATACTGCAAGACCCGCGCCTAAAAATTCAACGTTACCAAAGAGTTCGCCTGGGACTGAACAAAACTTGAAACGTCCATGTAAAAAGTAAAATTTTAAAAATGATTTGAATGTGGAGATGTACCAGATGTTAAACGGTTAATATCGAAAGGTTTATATAAATTTGGCACGCAGAAATGTGGATGTAATTGTTTAAGTTGTGCCCAAGGTACCAAGTACCGGCAGTTGATGTTAAACTAGTTTTGGAACTGGTAGCTTTTCTGATTATTTTTTTAAGTACATACTTGATTTTTTATTTCCTTTAGTTTAAAACAATTGGCAAACACCCCAATCTAAAAATATACCTTACTTGTATTAGAGTAACTGCCATTTTGTAAATAATACATAAATTGAGGCTATCAGCGCAGAAGTGGTGTAACCGCAGACTACTTATTATGAGATAATGAGGAGTTAACACTACTCTTGCACAAAAGTACTTGGTTGTAACGGCCCGTGCAAAAACTAGGTTCTAGCGCCATCTATTTTGGATACAAACAGTTGGCTTACTCGATCGACTATTGCACTGTAAAGAACAGTGCAAAGAACATATCTTTTTTTTTAGTTCCCTTAGCTAATCCCGCGAAGCTCTACGCTTGTCTGCAGGAAAGAAGCCAGAGTCTCTGGCGGGAATCGAACCCGCAACCTCGGTGCTGATAGACTAGCTCACTACCAGCTTGCCTACCGGGGCACTCAACTTAAATTGTGGGTTACACCACTTCTGCGCTGATAGCCTCAATTATAACTGCCGCATTCAAAAGAAAAACTAAATTGGATTTAAAATCGATGCAGTTTTATAAAGCCATAGGCAATAAAGACATATGGCCTTATTTCTCAATGGAGTGAGAAATAAAACCATATGGCTTAATTACTATCATCCGAGTGTAATATCACCAAAATGGTTTAGTAACCAAAGTGGAAACAACGCCATAACAGTGTATGAGTTGCCAAAAGAATGAGTTGCCATTGTCAAGTGTTGAAAAAATATGGTACAGGAGGTGAAAGGGGGGGAAGCGCATGAGGTCCGCCACAACATAGTTACAAACTCCGAAGCAAAGCCGGCCTTCGGCCGTGCGCATGGATTTTCTCCTCTATTGCAATAAAAGTACCGGCTTCGCTAACTAAAGCTTCTCTTCACAGGCGGCCTTCGGCCGGGCGCAAGAATATTCTTCTCTATGTTATAACAAATACCGGCTTCGCTAACTAAAGCGTCTCTGCGTAGCCGGCCTTCGTTCGGAAACAAGGCAGATCTTAGAAGCTTTACTTATCGAAACCGGTACTTGCTATACCATAAAGGAGAAAATCCTTGCGCCCGCCCGATGGCCGTCTGTGCAGAGAAGCTTTAGTTAGCGAAGCCTATACTTGTTTTACCATAGAGGAGAAAATCCTTGCGCTCAAGTGTTTTCTTTATATATTTAATATATACACCCAGAGAAAAAACAACAAAACAAGTTTTAAATAAATTATAATTATAAATTATAAATAGACGAATCCCTTGATAAAGTGAACATAACATTCACGAAACGTTGGGAAAATATGGATTAAATGCATTTTTAATTACATGTAGAGCTTTAGGCCGTATTAGCTTAAATAAAATTTTATTTAATGTAGAATTATGTTTATTAAAAAAAAAATTAAATGAGCAATAACACCATAATGGCTTTGTTTCATTCCTTACATGGAAATAAAGCCATACGGCATTATTTCTCAATGGAGAATGGCTTTATAACACTGCACCTTTAAAATCTATTCAATGGAACATTTGTCTGGAGATTCAGATTAACAAACTTTTGAAATCTTAATTATTTTTTATGAATACGGCAGTAAATGTTTATACCCTCCAACATAAGTTGGATTGATTAAAAAAAAATAAAAATTTTTTTTTACTTTTTTGAAAGTATTCATCCAATGAATAACATTCATAGATCTAATGTTATGTTTCATTAAATACATTTTAATGAAACAGGTTTTAGTGATCCAACGCAGCGCTGCATAGGTTCCTTTTTAATGCAATTTTTCATGGGATTACTGTCAAAATTCATTGGTATTCTGAAGAAAATTCTTTCAGTGTAGGGCAGGACCATTTAACCCAGCTTTGGACTTCAAAGGAGTAGTTTTAAAACTACTGCATGGTATACTCAAGAGGATTAGTTTTGAATCGTTTAAAAACGAAAGCACGTCGTTAAAAAACGAAGACGTTGTCTCACTACAAACACTTTTTAACAATGACATGGTCCATGCTTGCATTACATCGGACCAGTCCATGGAGTAGTCCAATTTATCAAAATGGATCAGGTGGTCTAAAATTATTTGCAGAGTTAGAGTGATTTTTTTGTTTCGTTGTTGTGTGGATTATATTCCGTACTCTTTACACTTTTTATTTGCATTTGTGTGTTTATTTTTTTTTTTTTTTTTGTGCTTTATGTGTTTTTCACAATATAGTATTTGATTCGTTAGCAAAGAGCAATCGACAATCAGTATTTAAAAAACAAACGAATGTCTTAAAACGGCATTAAAATGCATTCGTGCAGGGCTTTAGTAAATACATATGTAAATAAATATTCACTGGTTTGTTTGTTGCGTGTCTACATTTATAAAAAGTGTCCAGCGAAAGTTTGCCAAAATCTTTTTGGAATCTTATAGATTTAACTTTGGGTTCCTAAGCCAGATTTGTCAATAAGCCATGAACTCCAAACTTATTTAATACTACCGGTTTTGTTAATTTAACTCAATTTGGTAAGGGCATTGAGGAGTATTTTTTAGTCAGAAATCCAGTTGAATGCAAAGATCCAATTGATCATACAGTACTTTTCGCTTATAGTCCATTCCGCTTAAAGGCCAAAAACGGATATAAGCCAAAACTGTCATATTCATATGCAGGTTTTTTCGAATTTCATGCAAATTATTTGTTCTAAGGTCCACTTCGCTTGTAGTCCATTTTCGTTTATAAGCCACTTTTTCTTTGCAGGCATATCTAATACTTTATGCAAAAAAATTCGGTTATAGTCCACTCTGTTTTTTAGATATTTTTTAACAAACTGGCAACAAGTTTTTTATTTACCTTTCTGGCAACTTTAATAAATGTCAAATTTTGGTAAAAGAAGTTTTAGATTCCGTTGAAATTATAAGACAATTTTGTCTTGACAACCAAATTGAGCAAAACATGGATTTTGAAAAAATAGAATTATTTATTGTAAAAACTTCTTTAAAAAAAACAAACTAAAATAACAGAATTTTTTTAAAAACGTTTAAAATTTCCCAATTTATAGCAGAATCTATGAAATTAATACTTATGTATGTTGCGTTGGATTTATACATTCAAAGAATTAAAATGATCTCATAATTTAAGCTTATGAAGCATTAAATTACATATTTACCTTTTTGTTTTTATTAAAAGCTTTGAAAGCATTTGAATTAATTTATAATTTTTTGTTTTAACTATTACTTAATTATTTGCTTGTTTTGAATATACTTTTATTCTGTTTAAAAAGAGAGTTTTTTTTTGAAGAAAATAATTTTTATATAGTCCAAAATGTGGATTATACTAGGATTCACTTATTGTCCATAAAATGGCTTATAAAAAAATTCGGTTATAGTCCAAATTCGCTTATAGTCCACAAAAGTTGTGCAACTATAGTAGTGGACTTTAAGCGAAAAGTACTGTATGACTGATTGCTTTTTCTGGATGACCAAAGTGCAAGGTGGAAAAAATGGCAAAATTATACATACATACATATATCCCTAAATAAAATCAATTGTTCCACATTCTTTTCTGTACCCAAAATGAAAACCTCTAGCACTAAAAGTAACATCAGATAATGAAGAAGAACATTGAGATCTGAGTTTTAATTCTACAAGTGATTCAAATATTAAACTAAGGCGAAGTGCACTTAATAATTTAGGTCCTGACCTAAACTTGTCAAAAGAGAACTCGGCATTAGAGTTGTGTCGTTCCGGAACGACCTAGTTCCATTGAACGATTCCCTAAAAGGAACGGTGCGGACTTTTTCAATAGTTCCTTTTTTATCGTTCCTCGTTCCGCAATTGCAATCCGTTGAATCATCACAATCATCACATGTATTTCTGTAGGTTAATTTTTTGTGTGTTGATCAGTGTTGCCGACTTTTGTGTATTTAGATCGTTACACATAAAAAATTTCTAATTAAATCAATTACTGATGTGATTCAAAGCAATATATTTTAGCAATATACCACTCGTTCACCACCAGCAACAGCATTACGCGCAGATTAAAACAGTTATTATTTTTTACAAACATTTAAGAAATTATATAATTATTATTAATATAGTCGTTACGCCACAACATGACAACAAACAATAACAAATATTTCTTTATTGACGTTTTTACGAACGACAAAGAAGTTTTATCGTTCCTCGTTCATTCATTGTTCAAAGTAAAAAACAGGAACGATGAACAAAAGGAACGACCTAGTTCCTTTGATCTAACGGATCGGTCGGAACGATTCCACAAAAGGATCGATTTTGCCCAACTCTACTCGGAATTACTTGCGTCATGTTTGAAAGAAAGAGGATTTTTGGACATAGAGACACCGAAACAGAAGAGGAAAAATATTTCATTTTCGACCAAAAATAGAATTGTGTAAACTAAATAAATTTTCTCTTAACACTTAATCCTAATCCAATCAAGGCAACTATGAAACAAAAAATTTTTTATTAAAAATTAAAATTTGGGTGTTTTTAGTAATATATATTGCAACTTTTATATTATTGTCCAATGACAACAACTTTGTGACAAATACGTTTGAAACAAAATTGTCTAAGATATGAGTTAAAATATTTAAAAAAAAATTTGTTTTTGCCTTAACGTATGTGCTGTTTCCAGGTTTCAGTGTAGAGCGGTGTAAAGAAGAGGGGTAAACAAAAAGACTCTGTTTGTGTTTTTCATTTCGTTTTTTTATATTTATCTTTAAACTTCTTGTTACGTTTATTATTTTTCTTACTTTGAAGTGTCAGGCTGAAAATACAATGAGACCTCGATTATCCATAACAGACGGGACCGGCAGGATTCTGGATTATCAATTTGTTTTTTGTGTGATTCTTATTTAATGTAAACATTTAAATAGTAAAAATAAGGAAAAAAGTAATTTTGCCCGAAATTCCCTTTCTATGTTTATTTACATAGATTGTTTTAAAGTAATCGAAAAAAAGTAAAATTTGTTTTTAATTTCGGATAACAGAGGTAATTCTTTTTTTGCCGGTTAATGGAATAACGGATAATCAAGGTTCTACTGTAAATAAAAAAGGCATGAAAGGATGGGTGCGTTCGTAAATGCATCACTGCGCTGCATCAGTGGTTATATATTTATCCGTGAAGTAAATGTGGACCAAAAAATTGTGAAATACTCCACAAAAATAATAGTCACACATTAAAAAAAAATTAAAATTATTCTTTTATCGCCATTAAAAAAAGTTTGCTTTTCTGATGCAGGGCAGTGATGCATTTACGAACGTACCCGATTTTTGAAAGTTTCTTCAAAAAGTAATGAAGAAAAAACAACGTCGTAAAAGCCCTCATGTGAGCTGGGTGCAGCAGTGTAAAGTTTGTGTAATTCAAAACAGTTTTCAAGATTATTGGAAATAGCCTTATAAACGGCAAAAAAAACCGCCTTGCACGAATATCTTCTTAAGAAAAATAAATGAATGTCATATTCGTGTTCAGCAGCCCCAATTTAGCTTAAGAAACATCTTAAATACGCCTAATAATATTTCTGAAATAAATCATGATGTTTTCACCCTTATCGTGTTTGGCGTATTTAAAATACCCCTACGACTGTTTGGTAATAGATTAAAGGAAATAAGTTCACGTTCTCTTTAATCTATAAGCAAACAGTCGTAGGCGTATTTTAAATACGCCAAACACGATAAACGTGTTTTTTTATTTAAATAAGTCAACGAATTATAACATTGTGTGGTCAGGTTTTATAAAGATTTGTATATAATTTATAGATTCCATATAAAGCCCACTTCTGAAAAATCCGAACTCTTTGTGGAGCCGAATAAAGCACTCATACTTGTTTTTTATGAAATTTAAATATAAATTAAAATTTTAGTTTAACTACAAATTAATGTGTTTGTAATTTATTAAAAGAAGTTTAAAAAAAATATATTTTTATAAAAACAATTTTTTGAATCCTATTCAATAACTTTTGACATAATAGTAAAAAAAAGTGATAAGATTATATAAAATTAGCTTTCAGGTGTTCCATCTTTAAAACAATTGCTATGAAGCCACACTTTCTATCGGTGTTGCCAAAGTGGTTGGAGTTGGATCTGTGATGGTTGGTATTTCCTTTACTTCATGTTGTGGCTCCGCGATAGATTCTTGTAATGGTGCTTTAGAATTGGCTGGCTCGCTTTCCTCCGATTTTGTTGAATCTGTCGAAATAGTAGTTGTAGTTTTTCTAATAATGTTTCCTCTTACATAATTATCTTCATTGAACCATTCTTTGTGCGACTCCAAGTAGCTAAAATTAATTAAGAATTGAACGTAATTGGCATTGCTTGCTTGATAATTATTGGTTAGTTGATTGATGTTATTTTAGGTGATGAAAATGATATTGATTGATAATTTGTATATTTATGATATTTTTTATTCTTTTAATGCTTGTGATTGCACAATTTTATATTTTTAATCCAAAACACTTTAAATTTGACTTTTTTTATTACTATTTTTTAATTATGAATTAAAATTCCGCAGACGTTATTCACTTTTCCCATTTTTTCAATTGAATTTAAATAGAAAAAAGGGGTAAAGGAAAAAAACTTCCGGGGAATTTTTATTCAGAATCGGCATGATAATGAATCTGCCTTTTGTTTAAGGCCTTAAAATAAGTTATCAAAGATCTTAAATCTAAAAATAAAAAACTAGTCGCTCTTAAATAATGATAAAATAAAGAGATAAAATAAAACTAAAAAAAAAACATTTAAAAGAAAGTTAGACCTTATGTACACACAGTTAGTACTAAGAAACGATACGAGCAAATAAATTTAACTAACTATAAAAGCATAAAAAAGAGCTCTTCTCAAGACAGTTGAAGGTAAAATATTTGTTGAACTGCAAATAAATAAATACACTAACCATATTTTGTTATTATGCAAATATATCAAATTGATATACATACATACCAGTGTTTAAAAAGCTGCAGTTGAGATAGTAAAAGTCATAAGATTGTGCTGTAACTTCGACTTCTTCATTTGTCATTGGACAAAAATAAACTTTTGCCTTTACTTCTGATTCATTAAACGAAAACATTCGCAGTCAAGGTAAAAGCAAAAAACAAAAAGTTGTACACAATAAAGAATATCGACAGTCGACAGTCGACATGTTCGGAAGTGTTTGGTTTGACAGACTGAAATGTTTAAAAAAATCCCGTAGTTAACGAAGATGGGACGTTGTGTTTTTGTTTCCCATATTTTTTTTAATACTACATACATGTGAACATAAATACATAAATATTTATTTATTTTAATGCTTAAAAATCCCCTGTAGGAAGTCAAACACATGTTTAAGTAACTTCAAACTGGTTTTTTTATAACCACATCTAGTTGATAAAGTGACTTTTTTCCTTGTCGACGACTCATTATTTTAACATAGGCATGTCATGGGCTGTAGTCAATTGGTTATCTCTGCATGACTTTTAAATTGACTACCAATTACTTTTTTTTCAACCAATTTGTAGTTATTTTATTTATTTATTTATTTAAGAGTTAATTTTGTAATAAGAAGCCCAAAGGCCAAAAAAAAGTTCATAAATAGTATAGTCGGTTTATAATAAATTATTTAAATTTTAAAAAATTTTTGGCAAAAAAATATACATACGTATGTACTACATACATATATGTATATATTTTTTATTTATTTTATATAAAAATAATTATTTAAGAATATTTTGCATCAAATTGCTTTAAATGATTATGTATGTATAATAGTGCTGAAATAAATACGCTACATAATTTCTTGAACATAAACAGATTTGTATTGATTTAATTTTTAATTATTTTGAATTATTATTATTTTATAATGTTTGTATAAATTTTTTTCATTTGACTTCATGGCATGCTTGTTTTACTTATTTTGCTTTTATTTGTGCTTTATATAAGCCTCTATGCAATATGTTTGGTTGATATCTGAATGAGATTTAAACCAATTTGTAGTCATTTGAAAAAAATTTTATTAATAGTTAGTGTTTTTTGCAACCGACTATTTTATTTACTACAGGGTCTTTTTAATTTTTTTAAAGTAAATAAAACTTTAAATAACAATAAAACATGTAAAATCAATTAAAATGGATAATCATTCAAAAAAGCAAATTTCGATCTACCAAAGGTTAAAATACAATTTGGTTTAAGGATTGATGTTTGACTATTGACGTTAGCAGTCGTCGATGGCTGCGAGTGTAAAACGGCAAATCCATCTGAGGAGATCGAGTGGTTGCGATCGAAACATGTCATGGTAACTTGCCGGCCGCGGTTCGAGCCCCGGCCACGGTCAAAAATGAAAGATTATCAATAACAATTTTAATTAATTTTCATGTTGTAAAATTCCTTTCTTTATAAAAATAATTTAATGAAAATTAAATTTGATGAACTTAAGCCTAATTAAAAATATTAAAAATATGGATTTGTATTTTTCTTTATAATTTTATAGCTTTTGCTGAGAAAATGAATATATTGAATGAATTTAAAATAATGTAGAATCATCTTACGCATGCCTAATTACATAAAAAGTAAAAACATAAACTTAAAGGTATGATGGTGCGACAATGATTAAAATTAATAAAAAATAAACTACACAATATTTTTCAATTAAATAAAAACCATTATTAAGATACATCAATGCGTAATATTTTAAAATTAGTCGCATTAAAATATTTTATCAGGTTTCGCTGAAATCAGTGTTTGAACTGTTTGCCGTAAAAACAACTTCTGTTTTTGTCGCATGCAAGTGCCTTGGGTTTTTTTAAATTTCTTGAAAACGAACAATTGCTCAAAATCAACCTAAGCACAAATTATAGTGCTAATCAAGAGCTATAAGTTTCGCCTTTTGTCAAAATAAAATTAATGTTTTGGTATATGTTTTTTCACTTTTAAGGCGTACGAATGTCGCATTCGACATTAGAGAAATGCCCATATCTATGCGATTTCTTTGGTTTATTTGGTTTGTATTTTAAAAGTTCTCTGGATTTTAATAAAGTCTATTAAATTTCAATAACAAAAGAATTTTTGGTATGTACAAAAATAACAGTAAAACAAAATACATATACAACAAATCAAAGAACAGTTTCTTTTTTTCTTCCAACAAGTAATGAAAGACATAATAGGAAAACGCACTTCAAACTGCAAAATCAAAACAAAATAAAAACACAACGTCCCATCTTCGTTTACTTCGGGATTTATTAAAAGTTTCAGTCTGTCAAACCAAACACTTCTGAACATGTCGACTGCCGATGTTCTTTGTTGTGTACAACTTTTCGTTTTTTGCTTTTGCCTGGACTACGGCTGTTTTCATTTGATGAATCAGAAGTAAAAGCAACGTTTGTTTTTGTCCAATGAAATATCAAAAAGTGGAAGAAGCAATTTTTTTATTTTGACTGCAGTTTTTAAAACCCTGATACATTGGTCGATTCACCCTTATAGCCTTTTCACACTTGTCAACATTTAACATTTAACATCAATTTGCGAAGATGTTGGAGTTTTCCCATAAGAAATACATGGGGCTAAAAATCAAAATTTTTCAACATCTTTACAGAATGTAACTATCTCATTTTGTTCCCTTTTACATTTTTTCGATTCTTTTAGTACCATCACTAGAAAAGTGGCAATAAATACTATTATTATTGTGGCATCACTGACAAAATGGAAGTTGCTTTGAAAGCAGCGTTACCATTTCTCAAGTTTTTCCTTTTTTGCAAGCCTTATTTTGCTAAAATTATTAAACAAAATGAATTAGAAATACATTTTGGTGTTATCTTTTAAAATGTTGGCACTTTTGTAGAAAAAAAGTATTTAAAAAAAATAAGTTTTTTTTCAGAAATGGTGACATTTATTATTAATAGTAGATGTTAGATGTTTCAAGTGTGAACGCGTGTTTCACATTTTCAACATCTTCCATGCGTTCCTCCGAAATGTATGCAAGTGTACAAGGGTATTAAGCTCGATTCACCCATGCGTTCCGAACAAAATTTTTGACCGGACAAAATTTTTTTTATATTGAGTTTGACATTTTACTTTTGAGAGAGAGAGCAATGATTTGTTCGGCACGTTTTTTCTTGAATTGGTTTAATTTTAATTCTTGTGCCGAACAAAATTAACTGAGATGCCACTTTTTTCAATTTGTACATAAAAGTTGAATTACGCTGCCACATACGTAGTGTTATTACATTTTTCATTTATTGCTGAACAATTAAATAAAAAAAATTTATTATTATTAAAAGTTACTATTTTTGTTATATTCGACATTTTTATTTTTCGAATTTAATTCTCTGAGATAAATTTCAATTATAAATTAAAAAAGATATTACAAAAAAGCTTTATTAAAATAATTGAAATTAGCCTTAGAGAAAAAATTTGAAAAATAAAAACGTTGAATATAATAAAAAAATTTTTATGTGATAATATGTATATTAAATGTTTTTTCTTTATTAACAATCTATATATAATTTTATAACGTTACTGACTGACTGACTGATTCATCATCGTACAGCCTAAACTCCTGAAGCTAAAAACTTGCAAATTGGACCGAAGGGTTGTCTCTCCCCAAATCGATCCACTAAGACGGGATTTTTGGAAATTCGAATGTTTAGAGGATAAAAAAGCTTAAAAACAGGTAAATGCGGTAACCTTATATCTCCAAAACTAAAAGAGATACAACAAAAAATAAATACTTATCCATTTTGCTTAGAAAAATAAGCGGATATGTGTCTGTTACTTTTTTGAAATTCGGCCCTTTTAGGGAGTAAACGGATAAAACCTGTATTTTGGCATTTTTTGTCACCCTTTCTATCTTTTAAACCAAATAATATAGAAATAAAGGCTATATCAGTTTCGAAACTTATCTAAAGAATGCAAATATAAGTTTAGTACTTCTTCTTTGCTGTAATATTTTTCTAACTGCTATTCTTTTTACTTTTAACCTTTTTTGATAAATATAATATTAATAATATTAATTTTCTTCTTTCGTCCATTTTCTTTAACACACTTTTATAAAAAAAATAATAGTTTGCTAACTGTGCTGCCACTTTGTATAATCGTTTACATCTGTAAACCATATGGTGGCTTTGTGTGTCTGGACAAATTTTCCGAAATGGGTGAATCGTTCTGCAGAACACTCTCTGTAAAAAAATTATTTTCCGAACAATATTTTTTCGGACAAAATTTTTTTTATATTGAGTTTGACGTTACTTTTGAGAGTGAGAGAGAAATTTTTTGTTCTGCAATTTTTTTCGTGAATTGGTCTAATTTTAATTCTTGTTCAGAACAAAACAAACTGAGATGTCACTTTTTTCAATTTGTACACAAAAGTTGAATTGAGCTGCCACATCATCAGGCTTGCCAGTTTAGCACTTTTAGTGCTAGATTTAGCACATTTTTTTCTGAATTAGCACTAAGAATTTCGAAAAAAGTGCTAAGTGCTTGTTTAACACATTTTTATAATTATTTAGCATTTCTAGCACTTTTTTTAGATCCCAAAACCACTTAAAAACTTACATAATCAATTCAATTAAAGTATCAATTCTTTAAGTGTATCAAGAAAAATCCATACATATTAGGCATATAACTTTTTACAATTTTTGCAAATAGTAAAAATGGCTTAGCATAGTCGAATATAACAAATTTTTTTTTTAAATCACATAAAAGTTTTCGCATCAAACGCAATTACTTTTTTATAAGATCACATAGCCATTTAATTTATCATTGAATTTTAACAAATTTTATTTGTGAAAAAATGTTTAAAAAAGTGATATAAGTGTGACACGCAATACTAATATGAATTGGCCAAAGCTTTTAAATACCTTAAAAAATATTATTTTCCCTATAACAAAATTAGAGCAATGCCAGCACTCGGTAATGCTCGTTGAATTCTGCCACTTTTGTATTTTAAACTTATTCCGGAATATCAATTGCAATTATTCGCTATTTGTAAATTTGTATTTGATGCTTAGAGCGAAGTCTGGTTTTCTGATCATGCTATCAACAAAAATAATTTCGCCACACTACAAAAATCATTGTCCGACGTTTAGAAAACAATTCATTATAAGTAGTTTGCTAGTTGTGCTGCCATTTTGTATAATTGTTTACACCTGTAAACCATATGGTAGCTTTGTTTTTCCGGAATAATTTTCCGAAATGGACGGATCGTTCTGCAGAACCTCTAACTCGTTGGTAGAGAAAAAATGAATGTAGATGGTTTATGACGGTTCGGGGCAGTTTATCAGCTATAAAAATTGTGCTCTAAGCCTTTAGTCATTTTAAATTTCGCAAACAAGGAAGAAATAATTCAGGTCATTACCTCTAACGTAGTGGTTGTGTTTAAAGATCAAAAAGTACACAAGGTGAGTGAAAGATTTTAGTAAATATAATTTTGTAGTTATACTAAACCTTTCAATCCGGATTTCACTCAAAGATGTTCAGTTAAGGTTTCTGCAATATATTCACACATTTAATAGATACCTTCTGAACATTCTTTCTTACTTCTCTGAATAATAAAATTTATATTTCATTATATTACTGCTTAAGAACAAAGGCAATTCCAGGAACGAGCTACAAAACTTAGTGGCGGTGTTAACAAGAGCTCATGCAAATAGGCTCTTTACTATTACTGTAAACATTAAATAAATGGATTACCTTTTTAATGACCTGCTTTTTTGGGGCTTTGGACTGTTTACCTAAGTACAATAGGTAACGGATAATACCCTTAATACCGTTCGTAACTATTTTCAGGAAAGAGCCGAACATTATATATTGTTCTGTTCTTCGTTAAAAACAAAACAATTGTAGTGATACTGTAGACAAACATTATATTAATATGTTTTATAATGCTTCTTTTTTTTTCATTGAAAAAGATATGACAATTTTAGCAACGACTGTGTATTGTGTATATGTTTTGTTTGTGTAAAATTATTTTGCTGGCTTTTTATACATAACCTTTAGGACCTTTTGGCAATCATGGACCCGCTAAAACAAAATTATGTAATTGAGGTTAAGATTCATATAAAAGTTCTTTGTTCCAAATATTATTTAGAAATCTTCATCTATGTATGTATATGGAATTTGTTTGTTTAAGTAATTTTAGGAAGGGGGTTTTTGTGGGACCTGTGGTTAATTTTGGACCCAGCAGCACAAGATTTTGTCATGACATAGTAGCTATCGTAAAAACATTTATAAGGAAGTTATGCCATTAAAAACTATTTTCGGGAGATGTTTTTATATGGGAGCTATGGTAAAACATGAACCGATTCCAATAAACTTTGGTAAGATGATTTTGATTATAATAAAATAAGTTTGGACCAAATGTAATCTAATAACCAACATAATATTAAATAGTTTATCGTCACAAAGATCCTATTCTGAAAAGAAGCTTGTATGGGGCCCCATTTTCAAAGGCTTGGTTCTTGTGCCAATTAGAACCTATGTACCAAGTTTCATCAAATTATCTCCAAAATTGCGACCTGTACTTTTGCAAAGACATACGAGTATTTTGCATATTAACATATTCAGCATCGATTTATTTCCAAAAAGTGAAAAATAAGAATTTTAAGTTCATACCCTTTTTATGATCAAGTGCGATATATATGTACGTAATTTTGTACATATTAATAAAAAAAAAACATTGCACCTTAAATTAAAGTACACAATTTTTAAAGTTGCATTTGATATGCTGAGGCACTATTGGGACATTTTTAACAGTGTTTAAAGATGATATTCAAGTGTTTCTTTGAATATTTTTAGTATTTAATAATGCAATTAAAAGTGCCATTAAACCCTACTTAAAAACGATCAATAATTAAAATGTGCACATTATTTAGTAATAATTCTATTGATATTATCTCATCGATAAACAGATCAATAAACCAAATTCCTAACACTTGAAAAACACTAAACAGTAAAATTAAACTAAAACAGTACTATTAAACAAAATAATATCTATAAAGCTTAATGATTTGAACAGGTGTGTTTTAAACAAATTTTATAAATGAGTAAAATAAAATCAACAACAACTAAAAAAACACATACAAACTACTTACTTGGTAAATGTGTCCAAATGTTGCAAAAGAACTTTTAACTTTTCATCAGTCATTGACGATACATTTAGAAACTCTGGTAGTTTAACTAAATAAACAAATGTTAATTAAAAATTAATTAAAACAAAAACAAACAAAAATCTTTCTTAAAATTTTACCTAATAATCTCGCTAAATGAGGAGCACCAAATATCATGGCCGGTGCTGGTACAGCATTTGTGGGCAACAGACGCCATGATAAAACATTTTGCAAGAAATCGCGTATTTGTGGTGAAATAGGTGGCAAAGATTTTAAATAATTCAAATGTGATACGGGTATATTAGAGTGTAACGGTGTTGAGGCTCCTGAACTGGTGCTTGCAATACTCGATAAGCAATTTTCCAAAGTAAGATCACAATCGTCACTACGATGTGACCGTAATTTTCTACGTTGTGGTTGATCTTCTTGTGTGGAATTTGTTATATTTGCACTATTAATTGTTGCTGTTGTTGTGGGAACAGTGGTATTCAAATTTTCAGATGGATTGGTGACCTGTGTAGTGGCTGTTGCTTGAGGAGTTTCGATTACAACTTCAGTTGTTGTCGTGGCAGCAACAGTTGTTTCCGTTGCATCTGTTTTAGTGTTAAACCATTCCATACTAAATGCAGGAGTTGCTATGTATGTAAATGTTTTCAAATTCTCTTCAGAAAGATATGACAACGCATATTCCTCTTCCTCTTTGTAAAGTAGGTATTCGGATATGGTGAAATCAAAATAAATTCTTAAACCATCAGCTACCTCTTTTAGCAGACTTATCCTGAAATATGTAATATAAGGAAAAAGTCAAAACTTAACTAAAAAAAATCATTTCATTTAATAAAGTTTTTATAGGAAATACGACTTTTTTAAAAAAAACTAAATTTTTTTCATTAAACCATTTAAACGAATTTGTATAAAAGCTTTTATAGAACCTAATTTTTTAAATTTAATTATCATAAATTTATTTCTTTATTTTCTTTTGCCTTGTATCTCGTAAATTAAAATTTATTTTCAGGATTAAGTTTATTTTCAATATAAAAAATATGTAAATATTTTATATATCCCTTTAATATATATATAGATATGTACAGTACATAGGTCTTTGTATTATAATAAAGCAGAAATAAATATTTATTTGCATTTAAAATTTAAACATATGTATTGTAAGTATTAGCATTCGCGAAAATTTATTGTGTATGTTAGCTTTTAGATTTGCTAAACATGCAAGTCCAAAAAATAATATGTACAACATAGTACTATCTATGACTTTATATAAAAGTGTATTTTTTAAATATCGTCAGCTCATTGGTAGTTTGGCGCATATGCCAAAAAGTCGTAGTGGAGAAAAACGACAATGAAGGTTTACATAAAGTTTTCTTAAAATATACCCGATAGAAATTTTTTGCAGTTTCATTAATTACTACTTTTGAAGAAAAATGTAAATTTCTGTGAACGTTCATAAACGAACTTGGAAGTTAATGGTAATTGAAAGTAAAAATTATTGTTTTGTGCCGCATACGCCGCTTTTCTAAAGTTATTTTTAAAAGTAGCTTTTGGTGCTGCATTCGTAACTGCTGTGTATTGAGTTGTTATCATTTTATTTTGCTTTCGCTTTAACTACTTTTTTTCTTACGGCAATGAAGCAAAACAAGAAATTGATTTTGTACGTTTTTTTATGAGGATTTGCCAAACAGTGGCGTGTAAACCAAAACAATACTTAATAAACTTTAAAATAATTGATATGGAGCATAATTAATGCTTAATATCCCATAAACCTTATAAAATTTCTTATAACCGGTTTGGGATTCATAAAGGGGTTATCTAAATATTTTTAACCCCATACCGAACTCAATTTTTTTTAAAAGGTCGGTAGGTAAAGCCAATAATGATCTGACGATATTAATTTTTTTGAAAAAATGATTCATTACTTAAAGCTTTTTGTCATAAAAACATCTATTTATCGAAAAATGTATTTTTGACAAAAATTAAAAATTTTCCCCATCGATATAATTGAGGTTTTGTATTTATAATTCAAAAACAAATAATTTACGTATTTATTATTTTATCAATATCCTTTTCCTTTTTATCCGCCGATCGTTGATGTGTTGTACGCCGTCTTGTTGTAGTGCCTTCAGTGTGATTATTGGTAAAGACCATCTTTAAAGCAGATTGTTTAACAAAATTTTCCAGAATGGCAACAATGGAAATGCGTGATGGTAAAGCATGCTGTTTTCCATATTTTACAATCATATCATGATCATACTCCAAGTATTGTCGCAAACGCTCACTAATACGCAACATAACACGATCTTCATCATGAAAACTTTCTACTGAACTGCAACATGAATCCGTTTCGCAATCTAAATATCGAAAAAAATACAATATATTAGCAGTCTAATTTATAAACGCATCATTGCAGCTTTATAAGTCATTAATAAGCAAAAGTCGAAAAAGGAGTATTTATAAATGTTTAATAGCCTATTAAACGTTTAATAAACATATCATAAATTTGAAATATTTATTGTAGCCTTTACCCTACTTTAAGTGTTTAATAAGTTGACATTTCAATGTTTGTTAAAATAAAATTTTAATAATTGCACGAAAAATTAAACATTTTTGTCTTTTTATTTATTTTAATAAAAAAGTTTAATACGCATAAAATTTTTTTCTCTAGAAAAACGATAACTAGTGTTTGAATTAATTTTAAATATAAACTGCTCGATAGATTTTTTTGCTAAAATAATGTGGGTCGCTAGATATGTTTTCTGTTGAAACTTAAAGTCGTTATAACTTTTTGCATAAAATATAAAAAGCTATTAAGATTTATTTCAAATATTGCAAACCTTTTTTAACCATTCATTACACTTATATTTTAAAATGTCTTTCAAATAGGTAAAGTATTTCTTAAAGCAAACACAAAGTAGAAACCACATAGTGTATCGTCTGTTAGTTACTTGTTTGCCGCACAGAACAAAAATGTTTTGTTCTACATGCTTTGAATGGAACATGCAGCACAGCAATTACAAACAATAATATTTTAAATTTTGCATCAAAAATTTGCTTCATAGCACAAAAAGTGACGAAAGAAGCAAACCAATGTTTAGAGAACTGTAAAATTAAAGATATCAGGCAATGCTAGAACTCAAAATCTCTTAATATATTCGAGCTATCAAAAAAGGGATTAAATGTTAAAAAAAGAGGGCACTATTATTGTTATATAGAATTGATTTAAAACTAATTTTTTGTAAAAATGTGTCCACCAGAAACCTCCCGACGAAATTAAATTTATAACTTTATAAATTTATTTCAGCAATTACCAAAAAAGCGCTTATAACAAATTAAATTGAAGTTAAAAAAACAATTTGTAGATTTACTGCCGTATTTTAAATGAGTCAACTATTAAACTTGAAAGCGGAGAGTTCAAAGGTATTTTGTTGGGAGACTCAGGATATAAGCTGCAGAGTTATTTATTCTCCCCACTATCCAAACCACAGAATGAAAAGGAGAACAAATATAATGCTGCACAGATAAGCACTAGAAACTCTGTTAAACGTTGCTTTGGGGCTTGGAAGCAACGATTTCGCTGCTTGTTAGATGGGTTGACGATTTATCTGGCAAAAGGGAAAACATTGATTATCGCCCTAGCAGTACTTCACAACATTGCTATTGAGGAAAATGATATTGTTCCAGGTAAAAACATTTTAACCTAAAATATTTTGGCAGTTATATGTGGCTAAAAATGTTTTGTTAAAACTTAGGAGGTTTTATTTTCAAATCATCTGCGTATAAAAAATGTATAATAAAAATTGGTTAAATTATTCATTTAACATAAAGCTGTATAATCTTTTGTGGAACCAACAAATGTATAATAAAAATTGGTTAAATTATTCATTTAACATAAAGCTGTATAATCTTTTGTGGAACCAACAGAGTTTGAGCAGTAAAAATTTAATATTGCTAATAAATGATTTACATATTTCGCTTCTATTTCAATATGTAGTATGTATTTTATTAACAAAAAAAAAAAACACATAAAATTATTTTAAATATTACGTTTTAAAAAACCGAAATTCATTTTAAATTGAAAACAAAACAGAAATTCACTTGAAATTCGTTCGTTGTATGATCTCGTATTGTTTAATCCCCAGTTGTATGCGTCACTATTACAAAAATTACAATTAAAATAACATGTTGTTGCCAACATAAAAATACAAAAGTAATATAAACGTTTAATTGTTAATCCACTCCTATTAAGCGTTTATAAATCTGACTTTTTATTAATGGCTTATAAAACAAAAAGTGTTTGATAACTATTGTAAGCATTAAAGCTGAAACAAGAAATTTTTATAAATTAGACCGTAGAACTTGTTCGAGATTTACAAAACAAATTTTTATAAATTATACTTTTAGGCATTAAATGTAAATACTTTTCGGCAAAATTTTTGGAATAATTAGCAACAAAACCATTAGACCGTTGTCACGGTTTGCACTAAACTGCAATAATGTTGCCATTACATATAAACATAAATACAATATCTACTATGTACATTTGCATGTAGTTACTTGTATATTGGTTGTAAGGGTGACACAGATACAATTTGAAGTTGTGAACAAATTTATATTATTTTGTTTTTTTTTTAGATATTTGTGCGCACATTGACCTAGATTTACCAAACCCATATACAGACGGACAGACATACATAAACGTACATGTATAGATTCTTTCGGAAAAGTTCATTGCACTAAATATATGTTTTTGATAACAAAAAAACATTTAAATAGTATGTCATATGTATGTATATGCATAATAGTTGAATAAAAAACACACCCACCCACCCTTGTTTTTTCATACTTTTGCATTATTAAACAGACAAAATTTTACACATGACAAACAATACAAATGCATTTTTCGTTTTCGTACTTGTTTGTAATCAGCTGAGGTTTCTACCGTAAGCTTTACTTACCATCTTTCATAGAACAGTTCTCATTTTTTTCAAATGTACTGCCCGAACTACTAAAATTATCTTCGGACAAGCCACGAGGTCGCAATTTTGTTGGCGAAGTACTAGCATCAGCGGAGTCTTCTGAATTTATTGCAGCCGATTTACGAGATCGCTTTTTATTTTTGGAATGCTCTTTACGATACAAATAGGCTCCTCTGTAATAAAAATTAAAAAAATAGTACAATATTACGAAAATAAACAATTGAGATGGTTATATTCGGCGCTACCAAATCTATGACAACCTCCATTATACGGAATTTATAAAACACAAAATGATAATATATATACACCATCCGAGGAGAACCCGCCTGAATACCTGTTTCTTTTCGCGCTGCTAGTAATCCCAAAAGACGAGTTAATGAAATTATTGTAAAATAAACCTCTATCTATTCAATAAATAAATATTATAGCGATTTTCACCCTTTGTGTTAAATCTACAACTCTGTTTTATTTAATGCGAATTTTACTACAAAGCGTAGGTGTCTTTTTCGTATGTGTTATAAATAAATCTGCTGAGACAGAGAGAGAGAGTTTCGTCCACCGTTTTATTCTGGTAGATTTAACACCATGATTACTAAAGACCAACCATACCGTGCTTAAGTTGGATTACGCAAATGTGCGAATACATGTAAGGCATATGAGGCAAACCATATTGAACTTAAGTCCTCATCCATATTATAAAACATTTTCTGCAAAGACTTTCTTTAATTCTCTTTTCAAACTGCATTCGTATCCATAGAATAAACATTTTGATTTACAGCATTGAGTAATTTTCTAAGCCTTCTCTCTTTCTTTCAATAACAAACTTACAAAAACTGCTTGTACATGAAACAAATTACACTTTTCCATTCGTCTTTCCCCTTTCATCAACAAACTCAAATGTTTTGCAGCAAATGTTTTTTATTGCATTTTATAAACATTTACATATTTGTAGAGGGAACATATTTTAAAGGAAATTTGATTCACGACACAACATTTAATTGTTTTAATTAACTAAACTTTACAATTAACAAAAAACTTAACAAATCTATTACTTTGGTTCTTTTATGATCTGTTTGCTAAATAGGAAGAGTTTTTGGTCCATTATATGAGGTCGCTGCCGGCTTGAATATTTAAAGAACGTTGAGGAACTATCAACCACAGCTTTTTCGTGAAAGTTTACAAAATTAATATTTAATATTTTTGTGGCATATGATGTTATTGCAATAAGCCCTTCAAATAGCTATTTTTATTTTTTACCTGTAACTTTTTCATAATTTTTTTTATTATTTAGGTGGCCGTATAAAAAAAACTAGCTAAATCCACTTTTTGCGAAAATTGAAATAACACCAAAAAAGGAAAATGTGTTTAATTTACTAGTACTCTGTCAGATCTAAAATTTGATATAATATCTTATTTAACAAAAATCAGAACAATACCAATTTGTATGTAAAAACTAGGTAACTCCATGCATTTTTTGAAAAAACAAGGTAACTCCATAGTTGCATACAGTGTTCGAAAATAAACAATATCGCTCCTTAGTGTTCGGTTCGGTAGATTTGTGGAAAACACAAACACTAAGTGTTTTTGTAGTAAATCTTTTAAAACAATAACGTTTTCCTGTTTGTCATCTTTCGAACACAAAATTAATACTGTTCTTATCCAACTCAACAAAAATATGAAAACATTTAATTCCGTTCGGAATTGTGTTCGGTTCAGCTGATTAATGTTCGTTCGTTTCTGTTGTGCGTAGCGCCCTTTTGGCTGGTAAAAAAACCGAACTTTTTTACAATAATAAAATACACATAGGAAAAAAAAACAAAAAGCCAGCAAAATAATTTTTCATACACAAAACATATACACGATACACACACAAGCTGTTCGTGCTGCCGTCGTTGTTAAAATTTTTTGTTTGTTCATTTCTTTATGAATGTGAAAAAAGAACCATTAGAGAACATTAAGATATAGGGCCATGTCACAGAGTACAATTCCGTTCGGAATGATTCCGTTCGGAATTGAAGAAAACATATTTGTTTGTTGATGGAAAGTGTATTTTGATAGTTTTATGGCCTTTCAGATACAGACAACTCCCATACCGTTCATGAAAACAAAAATGGTTTCATTCCGAAACATTTTTTCGTCATTTTCTGAAGCACCAAAATACGGAATGAATTCCGTTTCCGAACGGAATTGTACTCTGTGACATGGCTGATAATGTTTGTCTACAACTGAAAAACTGTTGTGACTTGCTCTGTTTTTAACGAATAACAAAACACTATGGCTGGTTTCATAAACGCAGAATTGCAAAGCAACACTAAAAGAAATAGCTTCATAAACTCCACAACTTTTCTGTAGACAAAGCTTTGAGTTCATTATAGCATGGTATCTGTATTTACTGCGCAACGGTTGTGAAATTCGTGCATTGTTTTTATTTGTAATGCCTTTTCAACGCATTCGTTTTAAGTGAGGCTATACAATACTGTGTTTTTTTGAAATCAGCCTATATAATGTTCGACTCTTTCTTGAAAATAGTTACGAACGGTATTAAGGGTTGTGTTGTTCTTCACAAACACTAAAAAATAGATATCGTTCCTGGGTGTGTGAGCCGAACGCTAAATAATGTTCTGTTTATTTTCGAACACTGGTTGCATATAATATAGGCATTCTTTATATGCATATTATATGTATCTTTTCTGAAGATTTTGATTCATAGAATACGACTGCCAATAAAAAGAATAGAAGAAAAAATATAATTTTGGGAAAACTAGGTAACTCCATTTTTTCGTAAAAAACCGGATATATTTACGTGCTAAGTCAAATAGTTAATGTTTTTCCACAAATGATTAATAAATTTTTTCGGAAGAACCATGTTACTCCATTTTTCAAAAAAAAAAACAAGGTAACTGAGATTGATTTTCGGTTTTAATGTCCAAAAGGATAAACTAAAGAGAGGAGCGTTCTACCTTTAACATTTGTCGTAAGGTTTAGATTTGAGATTGTCATATTATATTCAAATAGATACTGGGAATTATCTCCTTTCGTAACCTACGAAAAGAGATAATTCCCAGTTTCTATTTGTTAAAAATAGTTGAGTTAAATACATTCAATTTATAAAGCTCACTATCCAGTGTGACACAAAGAATGCTGACGAAGGCCGTAGCGGGCCAGAAAATGCATTACATTCTGCTGGTGTCTAATAATTGTAAATTATTCTGTACATACTATATACTTCATTGCTATCCAAAGGATAGCTAAGGTAAAATGTAACAAGAAAATACAATATAATAGTCTGGTAGTGTATAAAAAAGTCATTCGTAAAAATTTAAGGAATAGAACTATTACAAAAAAAAAAGCTTTATAAAATACATAACTGAAATGTAACTCATAGAATAAATTCGAAAAATAAAAAATGTTGAACATATTTTATTCACATATTTTTATATATGGCCATTCCAATTATACGCATACATATTATGTAAATTAATAACAAACTCGTATTTTGACAAATAAAATTTACTAAATGTTAAATTCGCGCGTATTAATATTTGCCATTATTAAAAACTTTTTGTGCACACAAAAATTTAAAATGAGAAAAGTAAAAGAAAGTACGTATGTGGTTGCCAGTTCGTATTTTTATTTTGGCAAAAATAATCGGTAGTTACTTTAGTATTGCCATATTTTTAAAATTCTTAAGTTTATTTTATACAGAAGTTGTGAAAACGAAAAATAGTTGAAGGTAACTTTATTCCTCACTAGTGCTAAAGGTACCATTTACTATTTCGATCTTTTTAGGTAAGTCGTGAAAACGGGACTAAGTGTGTTTTTTTCGTGTGTCTTTCCATACGGCCACAGATTTAGCATTTAAAATTGTAGGTATGAATAAAAGGAAATTACACTGTGAGAATCGGTCTATAAAATCACATAGTCCACATGCAAACTTATTTCTTTATCTCCATAATCCATTCAATCATGTTCGTATTAAGTTTAAATTTGGCTCAGATTTGAACATGCAGCTTCCATTCAAATATCAATCCCTAAAATATTCAAGCTTTTTTATTCTTTTAAATGTTAATATAATTTAAATTTTAGCGATCTTTTCTTCAATCCCTTTAAGAGAAAAGATCTCATTAATTTGGTGTATCTAGATAATATTCAGCAAAAATAACTCTTATGAATCTTAACCTCATACCATAACTTTATTCTGGTGAGCCCAGAATTTTTAAGCGTAGTTTTTTTTATCTAATAAAACACTAAAATTTGCATCATATATTCAAAATTTTTTTGGAATCGATAAATTTTTTTTATTTGTATTTGCCATTTACTTTTTAAAAATAACTTCATGTAAATGTTGCCGGCGACTCCAGTTCAAAAGGTCCATTCGTAAGGTCCAATTTCGCACCACTTTTTCGAGCATTTCGGCCTGTATTCCATGAATAACACGTGTTATGTTATACTCTAACAGCCGTATTTATAACAAAAAGTTAGCCACAGTTTGTACACTACGTACAACGAGCTGCTAACTAGAATGCCGATTAAGCATAGCAGCTTGTAAGCACAGAGTTTATTTATAACAAACTTTTGTCCAACTGCTAACTAAAAAAAAATCAACTCTGAATTTTAATGATGCCACATTATATTACTGAAAAATGCAACATGTTTGTATTAATCATCGCTGGTTTGGAATTTTTTTGTAAATTGTTTTTGCTTTTTCCTCCACATATAACAAATTTAAAAAGTTTTTGAAATTAATATAAAATAAAAAAAGAAAGAAACATAAAATAAAACAGTAATTAAAATAAAACCAACCAAATTGTTTAACATTTAACAGCTGTTTCTTACAAGTTGGCAAACGTTTGGCAGCTGGTTAAAAATAGTTTAGCAAATCGTTAGCCAGAGTTTGGTAAGTGTATTATAAATAAACTTTGTGCTAACTTCATGCCAAATTTCCATTATAAATACGGCTGTAAGGCTTTAATCGTGTTTGGCTTGTCCACATAGACCAACGACTTCACATAACCCTACAAGAAATAGTCAAGAGGCGTCAAATCACATGATCTTGGCGGCCAACTCACAGGGCCATTTCGAGAGATAAACTGCACACTAAATTCATTCTTCAATATGTCCATTGTTTCACGAGCTGTGTGGCATGTGGCACCGTCTTGTTGAAACCACATATCAACCAAGTCCAACTCAGCCAATTGGGGCAAAAAAAAATCGCGTATCATGGCTCGATATCGTTCGCCGTTGACGGTAACGTTTCTTCTACGGTCATCTTTGAAGAAAAATGGACCGATGATGCCACCAGCCCATAAACCACACCAAACTGTCGTTTTTTTGGAATGCTTTGGTAACTCTTGTACGGCATGTGGCTGTTCTTCACTCCAGATGCGGCAGTTTTGCTAGTTTACGTATCCTTTTAGCCAGACATGAGCCTCATCGCTGAACACAATTTTTCGATAAAACAGTGGATTTCCATCGAGCTGAATTTTGATAAGAAAATTTCAACGATTTGCAGTCTTTGCTCGTTTGTGAGTTTCTCCACGATGAAATGGCAGAGTATACTGAACACTTTTCACTATCACAGATGTAGTTTGGACACAATTACCAACCAGTGCTGCCAGCCCGAAATCTTAATTATGCAATTAAACGAATGAAATTTATGTGTAATTTTGTTTTGGGAGTTAAATTTTTAAGGCAATTAACCGAACTGGGTAATCAAGCGTAAGGCAATTAAAAGTGGATTTTTGTGTGAAAAATGGAAAAAAAAACGGGGATTTAAAACTCAAGGCAAATAAGCGTGAAAGGCATTTAAGCGTGGGGTAATTAACCGGGTTATACTGTATTCACTTTTACAGAACAGAGAATACATTTCTTTGGTTAACACATTTGAAAAAAAAAATTTAAGGAAAGATCAGGGCTATGGAGTCGTCCGAAAAAAGTACTAACTCCGACTCCAAACGCTGAAATTTTTTAAGTGCGACTCCGAATCACGACTCCGACTCCAACTATAATCTTCATGCTAAATGTATATGAGACTGGTCCTAATTTGACTATGAATTCTTTTTATACACTCCACCACTATTGGTGATGAGGGTATACTAAGCTTGTCATTCCATGTGAAACTTTTTTATTATGCATCTAATACCCCACAAAGTATATATATTTTCTGGTTTCTTGAGAAATTTTAAGTCGATTTAGCCATGTCCGTCTGTTGAAAATACGCTCACTTTCAAATTGATTCTATTATCCTAAGCAGCTTGGGAGTGAAATCCAGCAAAATCCGATCACTAGGATCATAGTTATCAATCAAAATGTAGAACCACCACCCTTAAAAATTGACAATTTTGTTACAAAGCCTTACGTAAAAGGTGCCATAATATACGTCTAAAACCGTAATAAATATTGCTCATCATATTTAAGTGTGCTACATTTCGTAAAGATTGGTCCATAATTTACCATAGGCCCCATATAGAGCCTGCTACCGGAAAGCAGTTAAGTACGCATAAAAACGTAATAAATATCGCTATCATAATAAAATTTGGTACGTCACAGTTTTATAAGACACTGCAAAATTTCGTGAAGATCGGTCCATAATTTGCTTTATAATGCCCCATATAATGCTCACTCTAGGAAATTATTTAAATACACCTAAAACCGTAGCAGCTATAGATTTTGTAAAACTTATTCCAATTTTGGTTCATATGGCTAGAAATAATGCCATGCAATTTTCTGATTATCGGTCCATATTTACCTTAGATCCCCTATTAAGCAGCTTACTGAAAAGCACTTTAAGCGCTAAAACAAATTTCACAACTGTATTGAAATTTGTTCCATTTAGATATTTAATAACGGAACTCACTATACAGGCATTCGTGATGATCCGTCCATAATTTATTTTTTTAAAAAAACCTCTTATTTCTGAAAAAAACCTTTGTTTACAAAAGTGCCATCATTTTTAAAAGAAAAAACAAAAACATGTTGTAAGGCTTTTTATATTACTGTTAAATAATTAAATGAAAAAAAGTATATAGAATTCATTTTATTTAAAAATATATAAAAATTTTATCTAAGTGTTTTTTTTTTTTTTTTGAATACGCCCTCGCGAAAATTTTCAATATTTTGCTCTTTCTATTAATTATGTTTCTAAAAATTAAAGCTTAAGCTATTCATTATTAACTTCTTCAATATCACTCAAATCGACTAAATTTACCACAATAGCACATAATTGATTACCTCTTATTACATAAAAAGGTGCAATTTCTTTGACGTGTTTAAGGAAGTCGTCATCAAATTCGAACTTTTTTAACAGACCATTAAAAAGTGCAACATAAAACTATAAAGAATAAACTTCAAGGTCTATTACATCAACTTCAGACAACTGATATGAATCTAGTGCTAAAGATATTTCAGAACATAAAAAAAAAATTGGGATCTTTACGAAGAAGTAAACACAATTAAAATAATAAAGGACAGAGAATTTTAAATTATGTATTTATAAAAAACTTGAAAAAACTTTATTTAAATTTAAAACTTTTTTGCATCTCAAAAGACTTTCAAAAAAGGGAAAACTTGATAAATGGCAATGCTGCCATGGAACAATATAAATGTCCCTCCTGAAAATCATTTTAGTTCGGCATAAACGGTTACGAATCATGATATGTTATTCAAGTTAGTTCAAATTGCTAGAAACAAAAGCATAACACTTTCTGATTGTCGTACAAATTGTTTGAACCGGAACCAATTTTTATACTGACGTCCGTTTTTTAAAGATTATTTAATAATTTATAGCTCTCATATATTCTAACTGTCGGTGGAGGGTGTCAAAGATTCGGTACATCCGAATATAGCACTCTAACGTTTTAATGCATTAGCTTTTAAATGGTTAAATATAGCATAAAAATGGTTCTAAAAAATTTCAAATCGAAAATATTAGAAATTTTTTTTAAATTTTTTATGCCGAAAATCTTTAAATTCGGATTAGCGAGTTTTTGTGGGTACTGCGACTCCGACTCCGGCACAAAAACCTCAACTCCGATTAATTTTTCTAAAATCTTTGGATAAAGTTTCCTGACGATCTGGCCTAAGCAACTAGTGAAATGCGCATTGGAATCAACAATAAATTTCAGTTTATCAATAGTATGAAATGGGAATTTAGCACATTTAAACGAAACCTTGTTAATTAATTTTTATATATTTGCCGTGAACGTGCGTCACGTGAGTATTCTGCAAATATGTCGTGCGTGAAAGTGCGTGATCAAAAATATTCTATTCTTGAGCATACGTTTCGTGAGTCCCAAAACACTTACGTGCACAGCTCTATTAAAAATAGCACATACTAAAGTTAAAAACACTTTCTAAAAACCATTTAAAAACGAGGGGTTTTTTTTGTGTTAAACAAGAATGTGGTACAAAATATAAATCGTGTTAGGCCGAGGCCGTGTTAAAAAAAAGCAAGTGTTAAGAGTCGACTTCGTAAGCCCGTTTGAACGAGACCTGCAATGGAAATTAGTCTCTTAGATGCGACAGAACTAATTTAAAAATGTTACCATTTTTGCGCTATTTTTTTAGTTTGGGTATAACATATCATTGCGCCCGTTAGCAAGCGCATCAGCATCTCTAGAAATATTAGGAGATCTTAGGTATCTCTGGACTTCTTCTTTAGCAGAATCACAGCAAAGGACGCAAAAAGGCTCATCCTCCAAAGGCCAGTTCTTTTAGACTTATCAGAACTTGTTCCACCGTGACCGTGTTTATCTTTGAAATATTCAAGCATTGTATCGAGGGTCAAAAATTTCAGATAAACAATAGGTTTCATTATTTTCTTAAGCCTCATTTTTATTTAAATCTAATGCTAAGTCAGCCGCTAATATTCTCCACCTCCGTTAATTCATATTTTATATGAAACAATTTAATTATTCTGTTGAATTTATGCTCTGCTTTTAAATGTATTATGTCTCTTAATTGCTATGCAAAAAATAAGAATAGAAGATTAAATTTTGTTCAAAAATACTCCAAAAAATATATATAAACGTGGTATCGACAGCAAAGTATGGCTAAAGTATAGGTAACGTTATTCGTTACCTCCCTTATTTAAACTACAAAATCGTTCATTTACTTACAATTGTAATTGTGCCTTTTCAGCCAGATCACGTTGCAATTGTCTATTTCCTTCAGTATCCTTTAGAACAAAATCAGAACCAACTTTTCGGTCCCATGAACTGCTCCAGCCTTGAAAATGTATTTTATATTGAATAATTTTGCGACCTCTTTTATCCTTACTTTCGTAAGTTCCTAATATCTGAAAATAGTCAATCAGAAATAAAAAACGGTTACAAATTTATATCACTTTACTTAGATATATTTATCTTTTAAGTAAAAATAAAATTAAGACTTATTTTCTTCTTAAGCCAAATGAACCACAAAAACGGTGATACAAACATATTAAAAAAGTGTGGAGCTTGTTTGTGTAATTCAATTTCATTTGGTTGTTGCTTTCAAACTGCTTGTGTCGTTTATTAAGCGCGGTGCCCAAAATGATCCCAGCAAATATGGCCCCAAAAATAAAATGAAGTGTTGTTGTGTCTGGCTCCACGAAAAGCCCCCCAATGAAATAACGCCCAGGAAATAACACCCAATGAAATAAACCCCAAAAAATAGGAAATAAAACCCAAAAAAAGTGAATGAAATAACATCGAAAAATAAATGAAATAAACCCCAAAGCGAAAACGAAACAACCCCCAATATTTGGGCGTTATTTCATATGAAATAACACCCAATGATGAAAATGAAATAAACCCCAATGAAATAAGCCCCATCAGCAACAAAAATGAAATTATGCCCAAAATTCATAAAAGAGTCAGTTTCACCAAGGATTTCATAAAGTCAATATGGACCAACAGCAAAGTCGCAAAAAATGAAATAACCCCCGAATAACAAATGAAATAACACCCAAATTATGCACGCTATGAAACAAGCCCCGAATTTTAAAAATTTGTTGGTTGTTATTTCATTGGAGATTATTTCATAATTTGAAAACCCCAAATGAGGAATAAAATAATTCCAAAAAAAAATGAAAAACGGCCCAAAAAAATTGGGAGTTATTTCATATGAAATAACACCTAAAAATGTATGAAAAAAATTTGGGGAATAATTCATTTCTCGTTCGGGCGTTATTTCATTGGGGGGCTTTTCGTGGAGCCGTTGTGTCTTATGTAAAATTTTGGCGCCATCATTTTACATGACACAACAACACGCAATTTTGGGGCAATTTTTTTGGGTTTTTTTTTCATTAGGGTGTTTTTACATTTCAAGTAAAATGAAAAATGGCACCAAATAAAATCACAATTTTCTCTAGAGAAGCTTTAGTTAGCGAAGGCAGTTTTCCTTATACTATAGAGGAGAAAATCATAGCGCCCGGCCGAAGGCCTGCTATGTAGTGAAGCTTTTTTAGCAAAGCCGGTGTTTGTTATAACATAGAGGAAAAAATCGTTTCTCCCGTCTGAGGGCTGTATAATTATTTTGTATACATATTAATATTCAGGACTTTGAAATTTTGGATTTTTAAACTTGGTATTTTGAAATATATTTGAAATTTTGGATTTTAAGTTTCGGGCATATGAACCAAGCCAAAATAGTTAATATAACTATGATTTTTTAGTTTTAATTTTTTTGGGTAAAAATTCATTGAAATGAAGATTTACCTCAAATTAATTAATTAATATTTCATTTTATTTTTAGGGTAATTTTTTGGGGTAGTTTTTCATTAAAAAAAATGGGATCATATTGCTTTATGAGAAAAAGTTAGAAATTTGGGGTCCATTTTATTTTTGGTGACATAACAACATTGGATTTATATATTTTATATTTTTAAAAGCGCGCACAGCTAATTAATTAGCCATGTCACAGAGTACATTTCCGTTCGAAAACGGAATTCATTCCGTATTTTGGTGCTGCAGAAAATGACGAAAAAATTTTTCGGAATAAAATTTTGTTTCGAAGAACGGAATGGGAGTTTTCTGTATCTAAAAGGCCAAACTATCAAAATACAATTTCTATCAATAAAGATATATGGTTTTTTTGGTTTCAAACGGAATCATTCCGAATGGAATTGTACTCTGTGACATGGCTGAATATGTAAACATTTTTATATTGTTACGTTACTGCCTTTTCAATAACGTGTTCGGTTTATTTCCTTTATAATAAACCTCTTGAGTTCTTTTCTTGCAACTTTAATAAAATAAACACAACACTTTTAAACAAGGTTTACAATTTATAAACTTTTATTTAAAACTTAGTCACTTGAACAACCGTAATTTATAGTGATCTACAAACTTTAATGTATGTACCAATTCTGATCCTGATTCAATACTCTATCCAAGTCTTTGAACCGTTTCCGGAACATTCGAGCTTTTATTATCTTAACTTATTTAGCTATGGCTGAATTTCAATTGAGCTATTATACATCAATTGAGGAGGTCCATGACAAAACGCAATAATTACATTTTTCAAGATTTTTGATTTTTTGATTGAATCTTATTCTAAACATTGAAATCTATATTACCTTTATTATAAAGCATTCCAAAACTCAATAACTACACTGCAATTCAATATCAATATAATGGTTCAGAGCAAAATGCAATAATTACACATCTTTGCAATAAATCGCTACAAAAAATTTAAAAAAATCAACTTTATAAATAAATTATGCTCTGGTGGTAACTCTTGTAACTGTGTAAAATGTAATCTATTCAAAGCAAAAAGCATAAAGACCAACCCTAGTTCAGATCAAAACGCAATATTTTTATACAGTTCAAAGCAAAATGAAATAAATACTATATTATTCGGATCAAAACGCAATAATTCCAAATTTGTTATTTAAATAACTTTAAAACAAACTATCAGATAAAATAATTAATTTGTGATAAATATTATTTTTTGTAGACAATAATACCTCAATTATTGTTTTTTTAAATATTGTGTGCTACTTACTTAAATTACATTTTGTCGTTTATCCAAAAAAATGTTATGGTGTAATTATTGCGTTTTGTTATGGACCTCCTCAATTAACTGAAGCGTACTTTAAGGTATAACAACAAGTTGTTAGTTATCTGTAAAGAAAATTCTAGTATTTACAGTGAGCTTGAAGTACAATTATGCACAACAATTTTAACATTAAATTTGTACTAGAAAATTCTGTACAGTGTTTTTTACAATAGAAGTAGGCAGAAATTGCCTCCTACCTCCCTCTGTGGTCCTATTTTTGAAAAACTGTATAGCTTATGTGTCCATATAGATATGGAGCTATCTATGTATTAAATTTCATTAAAATCGGTTTGGGAGGCAAAAATTACCCCTATCTCCCCTTGTGGTCCTATTTTTTAAAAATTGCATACCTTTTGTGTATGGTTCTATTTATGCTGATGGCTTGCGCAGATGAGCGCTTAGCGCTGCTTTTAAATCGGGCCATCCAACTACTAGGAGAGGTTTGGGAAGGTGCCAGGCTTGACGTGGTGTTAGTTGGAGAGATACCACGGAGGCCGAGATCGATCGCCACCATCCCCGCCGAACCATCGGAACCTGAGGAGATCTTGAAGATCATTCAGTGCTGCAACCCTCAACTGCCCACACAGGACTGGAAAGTAGTAAAGGTTTCCGCTGCTGAAGGGTCCTCAAGGACGGCGATTGTGGTTATCAACCAGGGCAAGCTCTACTATGGTTTTAGTACGATCTTGCTCCGTGTCTACCGAAGTGACAACAAGGGCAATCCGGCTCCATCGGTAAGTGAGGCCAAGCAACCTGAGAATGGCTTGCGACGATGCCGTGGGCTCAAATGACAAAGAGGATTTCCAGTCTGTCTCAGGATTGGTGGGTGACTTCTTTGATCACTTGGGTGATATGGTTGATGAGGACGTGCTGCTGGAGTCTGACCAGCAGGACGTCAACATCACAGTGGTCGCCAAAATGGATCATGGTGTAGGTGCTACAGATCAACCTCCATCACTCTAAAGCAGCATCTGCTGCACTGCTCCTCCGTTTGGTAGAAAGAGGGGAGGAGCTCGTGATGGTTAGAGAACCATGGATTCCCAACAATCGGGTTTGCGGACTAAGCCTCAAAGGCTACAAGCTATTGTTTACGAAAGGTACAGGTATTATAAGATCTTGTGTCTTAGCTAAAAACTCGTTGAACATCTTCATTCTTTCTGATTACAGTGATGAAGATACTACAACTGTTGCTCTTGAGACACCGGACGGCATATTCTGGATGGTCTCGGCGTACATGGCGCATGACCACGGGCAGGACCCACCCAACGGGCTCATCCGTGATGCAGTAACAAAGGCCACGGGCACTGGAACACCGGTTATAATCTGTGCCGATGCTAATGAGCACACATTATATGGGTTAGTACGGCTACGAATGTAAGAGGTGAGTCACTATTCTCCTTTATTATTAATTATAATTTAGGAGTAGTAAATAGCGGCTGCGAGCCTACGTTTGTTGTTGCAAATAGGTGTGAGGTTCTTGATGTCACGCTAGTTAGTATAAACCACATCGATATGATCGAGAGTTGGATGGTATCGAATGACTGTTCGCTCTCTGATCACAGATATGTGGAATTTAGTCTAGGGCTTAGGTCTTCAGGATCGATGGCTATATTGAACAGGAGACGTACGAACGGGGGGGTTCAACACTCCTCTCTGGTCCGGTCTCTATCTGACCCTCCTGGGGTTGATGATATCGAGGGGATCGATGCGGCAGTGGATCTGCTTTCGAACTCACTGCAGTTGGCGACTTCCTTGGCGTGTAAGCCAAGGGTGCGTAGGGGTAGGAACCGGCCACCATGGTGGGATCCTGACATTGCGCAGGCGAGAATTGACTGTCGTAGGTTGTTCAATGTGGCAAAGCGCCATGGCAACTGGGCGGACTATAAGTCATCATTGAATAGGTTTAGAAACTTGGTTAGATCAGCGAAAAGGATTGCTTGGAGGAACTTCTGTAGCGGCGTGGAAGGATCCTCTGAGACGAACCGTTTACGTAAGGTAATGGCTTCGAGCCCGGTTGTCCTGACCTATGTCCGGAAATCGGATGGTAGTTGGACTACGAATAGTCAAGAAACACTGGAGGTGTTAATTGATACTAACTTTCCTGGAAATTCCCAATGGGGATTGCGGGATCAAGCGTGGGAGGCGACTCCCATTCCTATGTCCATTCCATTGGACTATGACAGGATTACGTGGGCTATCGATAGCTTTAGCCCATATAAGTCTCCGGGTATGGATGGTATAATTCCGGCGGACCTGCAGAGGAATTCGACCCTGATAGTACCCTGGTTCCTGGCCATATACAGGGGATGCGCTAGATTTTCGTATCTTCCTGTGAAATGGACCCTGTATAAAGTGGTCTTTATACCCAAGGGGGGTAAGGCTTCTCACACCGAGCCGAAGTACTACAGACCGATTAGTCTTGCATCCTTTCTTCTTAAGACTCTTAAGAGGGTTATCGATATACACTTGAGGATGACCATCCCAAGGGGTTTACTCTCTGCCTCCCAACATGCCTACACCAAGAGCAGGTCTGCTGAGACGGCTCTTCACTCTCTAGTCGGAACTATTGAGAGATCGCTCGAATTCAAGGAGTACACACTTGTGGCCTTTCTCGATATTGAGGGGGCCTTCAACAATGTCAACCCGGACTCTATCGTAACGTCCATGAGGAGTCTAGGGATCGACGCTGGCATATGTAGATTTGTAGACAATCTACTAAGGAAGAGGGTCATTTGCTCTACGATAGGTGAAACCAGTGTTCAGAGGCTGGTGAACAGGGGTACTCCCCAAGGGGGAGTTCTATCCCCACTATTGTGGAACTTGACTATGAACACCATGTTGACAAAGATGGACGACATGAGGATCAAAACAGTGGCGTATGCTGATGATGTTTCAGTGGCCATTAGGGTATTCATTTAATCGGGCTTTTGCTTTAATCGGTTAATCGCTCGATTAATTAACCGAGGTTATGGTTTAATCGGTTAATAATCGGTTAATTTTGTTTTTGATCGGTTAACCGATTAATAAAGTTTTTTTCATAAATTAAGAATTTTAATAAATTCAAATGCATAAATTATTTATTATTTTGCGTTTATTAGTAAAAAAGTTATTAGTAAAACAATAACATAACAAACAAAACAATTCTTGAACTAAAAAAAGCTAACAAAAAAATAATTCATAAATATGTAATACATATCATCTTATCGAGATAAGATAGCAAAAAAAGTTTTAAAAAAAAATTCGGTAAAAAAATCATTTTTATTGAATAATAAATTAAACCAAAACTAAAGAAAAATTTCGTTTATAATACAAAACTTTAAAAACGTAAACAAAAATGATTTTTGAATGAAAATTCGGATGATTGACAACATTTTTTTCAGCGATTCTTTGCTTTAGTTTGGATAAAACTTGACTTGAAAAATTTTTTTTTCACTTATCGTAGATATTGATGAAATCGAAAGCAACCCATAATACAGAATATCCAATTTCTCAGTCCTTCTCCAGGATTTCTCTAAACATATAAAATATTTCATTATTACATTAGAGTCTTGTTTTATTTTTTTTAAAATTTTTAACACTTCTAATTGTTTGGGTAAATTCTGTTAAAAGATTGATATGAGAACAAACAAATAACTAAACACATACATATAAAAAGTACGTGAAAAAAGAAGTTGGCAAGAAACACTTATTTAAACCATTTTTCGCCACATTCCTCTTGATCGATATTGAAGATAAAAAAACATTGAAAAAAAGAGTAAGGTGCTTGTAATTTTTGTCACCGGTCGGCAAAAAATGGGTTAAAGTTAAGATCACTGAATACCTTCTTTGTTTGTATGAAAAAAATATTTTCTTAACACATACCTTTTCTAGATGAGACGAACCAAATAATTAAAAACACAAAAAAATATGTTATAATACCAAAGGGTTATTTTTATGAATTAAGTTTTTCGGGCTGGCAGCACTGGTTGGAAATTGTGTCCAAACTACATCTGTGAAAGTGAAAAGTGCTCAGTATACTCTGCCATTTTATCATGGAGAAACTCACAAACGAGCAAGGACTGTAAATCGTTGAAATTTATTATCAAAATTCAGCTCGATGGAAATCCATTGTTTTATCAAAAAATTGTGTTCAGCGATGAGGCTCATTTCTGGCTAAATAGATATTAACAATCAAAACTGCCGCATCTGGGGTGAAGAACAGCCACATGCCGTAAAAAAGTTACCGATGCATCCCGAAAAAACTTACAAAAACTTATATATTTTGTTACATCGGTTAATCGGTTAATCGACTGAAATTAACCGGTTTAATCGTTAACCGAAAATAGCTCATTTTAAATTAACCGGTCAGTTAATCGGGTAGTAATTAATCGGTTAACCGATTGACGGTTAACCGAATGAATACCCTAGTGGCCATCACAGGGAGGCATTTGGGCGTAATGTCCCAGTGTATGGAGGCTGCTTTGAAGGTACTCAGCATCTGGAGTGCATCATGCTGTCTGGGTGTAAATCCGTCTAAGACGGAACTGGTACTCTTTACGAGGAAGTATAAGACCGAGGACTTTAGGCTTCCGAGGTTAAATGTAACGGCTGGTCGACCCGTGACTATGGACACGACGGGATAATCAAATGTACGATTGTCCCTGATGGAGTGGATTACTGCACCCCGGTGCCGTTCTTTGGTGCGGGGTTCGTGACACAAGTGGCGCACGGCAATGTGCTGTCGGATACTTTCCGTGAACCAACCCTAGGGGTTTATACTGATGGTTCGAGGAAAGGTGAGAGGGTTGGCGGAGGTTTCTTCATAGAGGAACTGGATGTGAAGGTTTCCTTTCGTCTGCCGGATGGATGCAGTGTCCTGCAGGCGGAAATCTCGGCTATAAGGCGGGCGGCAAACTGGCTGAGGTATCATCGCATATCTGAGGATATACGTATATTTACTGACAGCAAGGCTGTCCTTGCTTCCCTAGCGGGTGTCTACACGACATCTAGGTTGACTGTAGAATGTCGGATGTCTTTGGATGAGATTGCGAAGCATTCAAGGGTAACGCTAATATGAATACCGGGGCACACAGAGTGCCCGGGCAATCGGGTAGCAGATGAGCTGGCCAAACAAGGTGGTCGCATGGATGATACATTCATTGACCAATTCATTGGCCTTCCAATGGCTCACTGTAAATCACTTATATGGCGCGAGTCTTATAGAGTTGCGCAGATGCGGTGGACCTGTAAGTCCACCTGCTCGATATCCAGGATACTTTGGCCTGGATATGATGAACGGAGAACTAGCTCTCTACTTGGGTTCAGCAGGGACCAGGTTAGGACGGTGATATCGGTTGTGACTGGACACTGGCCGGTGGGGATTCATGCTGGAAGAATGGGTCTGGAATTTAACGACTACTTTAGAAGTTGTCAAAACGAGGAGGAAGAGGAGACTGTGCTTCACTTTCTTTGTCATTGCCCTGGATTGCGGGGCATTAGGGAAGAATACCTGGGGGAACCGGTGTTTGCCTGCTTAGAGGATCTATCCAGGATAGAACTGAAATCGCTCCTTCTCTTCACTAGGAAGACGAAGTGGTTGGACTTTGCAGTGACGCCATCTGAGTAACTTCTCTAAGGGATGGGCATTGGCGTCGGGTATCACAAAGGGACCGATAAAGGACCCAAGTGAGCTGTCTTTTGATGGCTGCCCATGGCACCTAACCTTACCTTTTCCAAAAATGGTCCAGCTCGCGGATGGTCAACGCTAGAGCCAAAATATTTTGGGAATCATCATAAAACATATTAAGCTTAATTTTCAGAGGGGTAACAAAAACACTTTTTTTCAGCTCCATACAAGTTGATTCGGTCTAATGTACATAGTATATGTAAGTATATATACATTTATACCTATAACCCAATTTAATGGTAATATTATTCTTAAGCACGTTGGTATATAAATCTGCCAAATGGGTAGAAAAAATGGTTAAGTTATGAGCAAACTACACCAAAAAAGGACTAAAAAACATTAAAATTTTTATAAAACCAAAATTTTAGAGTTGTTATATGACCTATCCATACGTCTTTATATCAAAATATCGAAAATCTTTAGAATAACATATTTGCTGAAAAACTCGAAAAATCGGTAAAAAAAAAAAAAAGTAATGTCAAAAATATAGTTGTTTTTAAATACCTATTTTTGGGGAACCATAGATCTTCCCGACTCCGAATTTTATTACCGAAGTAAATGGTAAATTTATTCTTAAAGATGTCGGTATAAAAATCTGTCAAATCGGTTACAAAATGGCCGAGTTATGACCAAATACTGAAATTCGATCAAAACTAAACTTGCTATATATTAATTAAACTTTTAATATATTTCATAGCACGCAAACATGTGCGCAATAAATATATTTAGATATATATAAACTTCTGTTCTTTTGAAACCATGGTGAAGAGATTCAAGTGGTATAATGCAAAACTATTAATTTTAAGAAAAAACAAGAAAAAGAACAGATAAAATGGATATGCTTTATAACGCTTTATTTTCAATCTCTCCAACGTCAACAATAGCTGTGTTCGAGAACACAAAAGTTTTTACTATATTTTACTGAAATTTACTGCATTTTACTAAATTGCGTTCGCGTACACAAAATACAGTACATGAGAACACAAATTCAGAGCGAAAATTGACAGTTCTTGTCCGAGTATTTACAAATTTTTGCAGTAAAATTTAGTAAAACAAAAAAACATATGTATGTTTCAAAAGGTAAACAAACAAAAGTAACAAAAAAATGCTTACAACTTGTGAAAAAATTGTGAAATAAAAGAAAAATTTAAATAAAAATTAAACAAAAACAAAAAGTCAATAAATATTAATTAATTAAATTTGTTTGTGAAGCATTTATTTGGCTAAATACCAACATTTGAAACTTTTATTTGTTATGTTAAATTTTTAGACTTGTAGAAGTGTTAAGTACTTGTTTACTTGAGTAATCAACAGCAAAAAATTATTCAATTATTAACCCGCCACAAATTAGTAACATCAAATAAAATAAAAAACAAACAAATATGAAAGATTACATGTATTTTCCAAAAATGTTCGTGTTATGAAAAGTATTTATATGAGTACTGATAAGAAAACGAGTTAAGTAGTCAAAAGTGTAAACATTTTTTAACACTTCAATTATTTGCCATCAGCTGTTGCCTTTATTTTACGAATTTTTACAAAATTTGCGTTCGCGTACTTTTTTGGACAACAGCTTTTTGTGATGGCAAATTTTACAATTTTCTCATATACTGCATTTTACTGTAAAAGTATTCAAACGCACCTAATAAGTTAACGAATCTTTTTTAAATCAAGTGTCTTCCAAACAAAAGAAATAAATCGTTTGAAACATAAACCTTTAAACTGTATACTCTTTTTGAAAGATTAGCTTAAATGTTTATGCTATTTTTTTATTTAAAAAGTTTTCCTCTTTTTTACATGTAATAGATACCTTTTGTTAAATTGTTGTTACCTTTTTAATAAAATTTTTGTGTTAAAAAATATATTTTTTGGTTTTATTTTTAAACTTCTAAACTAGACAAAACTAAAATTATTTTATAAACCGAATAATATATAATTGTTGAATTATTGCTCGATAAAATTTTTACCTCAAATAATTGTTTGCGCAGTTAACCGATTAATACAAAACATCGTTTAATTGAATACCCTAATGTTTAACAGTTTTTATCTTTTTTTTTTTTTTTTGTTATTAATTGATTTTTAGGATTAAAAAAACAAAAAAAGAATCGTATAAAAATACTCATGAATTCAAAAGTTACAGATTTTTGAGCCGAAATGACCAATTTTCAACTGCGCTGTGGTAAATTATGGTCCGATGTTCACGAAATTTAACATTGTGATTTTAAAATCTGTGACGTATCAAATTTTATTACAATAACATCACTTGTTACACCGTACTAAACAGTTTTTCGAGAGTAGCCTTTATATGGGACCTATGTAGGCTTGCCAGACGTACTGTTTTCAGCAGTACGCGTACTTTTTTACTATCTGTACTGCTTTCAGCATAACCATTAAAGAAGTACGAGATTGTACTTTTTTAGCTTTTGTACTTTATTTTGTACTTTTTTTTTTTGCACAAAAATAATACACATTTGCTGCATATACATATATAAATTACAACAAATTTTCGACATCAACTAAAAATACTGCAAATCTGAAAGTAATGTTTGAATTTTGCGATTTTGAATAGTTTAAAATGCTGCGTCATGTACCAACTCGATGACGACTTTTGTTTAAAGCTTTTAAAAAACTATCTAGCCGTAAAAGCCTACTTGTCGTTCCAAAGCTGTTGTTCACCAGTTTTGAGCCAATTTTTTTTATAATTAACTTGATGAAGCAAACCTTGGCTTTGTACACAACATAGAAAATACTATATTAGGCATTAGAAAAAATAGGGGATAATGACAACCTAAAATTAATTGACATATTCTAGAAAGTAAAGCAACATTGCGAAAAATTAAAGCAACAAAAAAATCAAAAATTAATGGTTTCATAGCCGAACTTGCAAATTAGCCACAGCTTTGGTAATGAACAGGAGAATTGGCTTTTTAAAAAGCGTGTAGAATTTCTATAAATAATTTGTTCGTATCATTGAAAGATTTTGCTGAAAAAAATTTGAAAAGAAAAAAAACCCCGTAGAAATTAATTGAAAAGAATTTCTACAAAGTTGATTATTTCCCAATTTCGAAAATATTCCTATTTTTACATCCTCATTGAAACAACTGAAAGAATTTTAAGTTCAATGTTCTGGAGAAAATACCGAAGTTAAATTTTGATTGAAAATTAAGAGTAAATTAATAATAAAGACTAATTTTTAATACACTTCAGTTTTTAAATTTTTTAAAAACAGAAAACGGTAAAAATTGCCTTATCAGCGAAATACAAAAAAACTGATAAATATTTGTAATATTTTAAATGAATATGTAAAATTAAAATAATGAAATTTTTAAATTAGAATAATTAAATTGTTAAACTAACACGTGATATTGAACGGAAATTTACATTATTACATTCATTAAAAAAAAATTAAAATAATTTAATGAAAATTAAATTTGATGAACTCAAGCAACGCTGCTTACCAATTTCGAAAATATTCCTATTTTTACATCCTCATTGAAACAACTGAAAGAATTTTAAGTTCAATGTTCTGGAGAAAATACCGAAGTTAAATTTTGATTGAAAATTAAGAGTAAATTAATAATAAAAACTAATTTTTAATACACTTCAGTTTTTAAATTTTTTAAAAACAGAAAACGGTAAAAATTGCCTTATCAGCGAAATACAAAAAAACTGATAAATATTTGTAATATTTTAAATGAATATGTAAAATTAAAATAATGAAATTTTTAAATTAGAATAATTAAATTGTTAAACTAACACGTGATATTGAACGGAAATTTACATTATTACATTCATTAAAAAAAATTTAAATAATTTAATGAAAATTAAATTTGATGAACTCAAGCAACGCTGCTTACCAATATTGTAAGATCTGACCATCGTCTGTACGAAGCTTAACTAAAACATATCAAAATTAAAATTAACAGTTCAACTAAAAATCACAATTGTTCTTAAAGATTTTTTGTTTTAAACATTTAATTTGAAACAGCTACATAATTAAAAGATGTTAGTGCTTAAGTTTATTAAATACTTAATATTAAAAATATTTTATTTTATGTGTTTTATGAATTGCTATTCAATGCATTTAAGTAAATGAAATAAAATAAATTAATGTACTTCTTTTTAAATTAATGTACTGCCGTTTTTTCTCGATTTAGTGTTTTTATGGATTTCATATCTGGCAAGCCTAGGCTTATGGGAAATTTTTTTCTTATTTTCTTCCCTAAGATAATCCCGTAAAGCTCTACGCTTGCCTACAGGAGACCGGCGGGAAACGAAATCGAAGACGGACAGACATGCCTAAATAAACTAAATAATAACTCAAAGAGCCACTAGTGGTGGTGGAGGGTATAAAAACAAACACTGCTATCTACATGTACTATGTATGTATGTTTATGGTAAACGCTAAAAAATGTAACTAACAGTTTGCATAAATATGCAACATTGCCAATTATCAAAAAAGCTGGTAGGTTTTACAAATATGTACATAGTAAATAGTTTTTTGCTTCTCCAGTTAAATTTTAGATGTGGACTTTTCCGTAATAGGTACCGATATGCATATAATGCATACGAAATAAAATAATTTTTACTTTTCTTTTACCTTGGAATCATAGAGAACTTTTGCTTTCGAAGGATCTGGTTCGTAACACAAAACTTTTTCACCCTTCTCGAAATAACGAGACTTAGGACCGCGTGTTGAAACCATTATCAATAAATATTTAATCAAGCATTGTACAACAAACAAATTACACAAATTATATACAAAACTTAATAGTTAAACCGCTAAAAATGCATAGAGTTTTAAAGAAATTTCCAACCAACGACGTTGATAAACAATATGCTCTGAGATAAACAAAAAGACATCTGTTTTCAACAGTGTTGCAAGCAGGGTTGTTAGATGTGACGATTTTTCGTAATTTTGACGATTGTTTTGAAAAAATACTGGAAAATGACGATTGATGATTTTTTGAATACAGCGGCTCATACACTTGCAATAAAATTGTTCAATTTTACGTATTGTACAATTATATCGCCAATGTGTATGTGATTTTCGAAGGTGGCACAATATATTGGCAACAATCAAAAGACTTTTGATTTTTATTGCACAACGAAAAGAAAGTGAAATGTGTTGGCAACATTGTACAATGCTGTTTATGTTTTTCTTATAGGTTGTGTTCACCTTATTATTGAATGAATGAAACAATTGTCCGACTTATTGCATATTATAGGACAAAATGGAAATAATTGGCGAATATCATAATCAATAATATTGCAAGTGTATGGGCCGCTTAAAAGTTATTCTGTTATGACGATTTTTTGGAAACAATATGCGTGCTTAAAACTTCCTTTACTTGAGGGTTACACGATCAAGTTTTGCCTATCAAGTTTTAATACACTCACACTTTTTTACCAATACACTCATACTTTTAAAAATTGATGCGAACTTGCCTTTAAAATTCTCATGCCAGTGAGTGTTTCAATTTACGTTCAAGAAAACAGCTGATTTGAAGGTTATAGAGTTGTTTTGAAAAACAGTAGATGACACCACTAGTGTTGGCTTTTATGTTTTTAAAAATATATTAATGTAATACAAATTTGTTTCTTTTCACTACGAATCCCCTGAAGAAGTGAACATAAAATTCACGAAACGTCGGGAAAAATGAAATAAAAAATTTTGCATTTTTATTTTCACAAATGGAGTTAGGCCTCACCAGCTAAATATATATAATTAAAATATATATTAATACAAACAAAAAAGGTTAGTGAGCAAATTTTTCGTTTCTCTTTATAAATTTTTTTCTTGATGGCATCTTCAAAGTAAATTGCTCAAAAATTGAATGCAGCCTACGTCACAACTATCAATTTTTGGAAATTTTGACAAACAGTATATGTAAAAGACTATCAAGAACAACTTGACCGTGTGGCTGCACTGTTATGTATAAGAAGACTTACAAGAAATATTATCAAAGTAATTTTTGGGAATACAAAATGTTCAATTAACAAGATTTTGTTTGTCGTGCTTAATTTCCAATTTTTATTCTTGTTAAAAAGAAATATTTGCAATTATATTGGGAACAGAACGAAACGTAATAATTAATTTTTCGAACTATGAACTACGACGCCATCGATACTGCAAAAGGTATATTAGAAAATTTAAATAATACAATTGAGTTGTGTTTTTGTTCATCGTTTTTTGAAAAACTTCTAAACAATAATACTTTTCATTGGATCGGGGTTGCATTTTATATTATGTGTGAGTGTTTATACTTTGTGTGATGGTGTGAACACAAACTGTCATTTTAAATTAGATTATTTGACAGTCGCAACAAAACTCATTAGATTTCTATCTCACAATGTATTATGGAATATGTAAGACTTGTGAGATAGTGAAAACTAGCCTTAACGCATATTTCATCTTCCACTGCATTATTATCTATATCTGAAGCACTATCGGTATCGCTGTAAGAAACAGGAGCCATTTTGCAAACCAATTACCAAATAAAAACATCACTAACAAATTAAATTTTAAATCAAAACTCACGGCAAAACAAAATTTACGACATCATACTGAACACTTTTCAAGAAAGCACGAATAATTAAGGAAGAAAACAAAAAATTAATCACCTTTTCCAATATTCTGCTTAACTCTAGATAAAATATCAGAACAGAAAATTATCACTTGCTTCAAACCAATCAAGAAAAAACATAACGGCAGATAAAAGTAATTTTTGTTTCTACGTTGATTGCATTGTTATTTGTATTTTTTTTTATTTTAAGCTTTATATTTTTCTAATTAAATGGCAGCTCTCTCGTTGTTTTTATGTTACTTACGTTATTTTTCGGTCATTTATTAAGGCGTATGTGGGTTACGTTAAAACTGAAGCGCTCGTATTTCTCTAAAAATTTGGATTATCGATACTATATTTTACAGGACAATGTGTTGTTACTTACAGAACAATTGTTCATCAAAAACACAGTTTTGGAAAATATGTTGGTTTCGTTATTTTGGCAGTTAAGGCACCATATGTAATTTTACTAATGATTAATGATTATAAAGTATTGTATATATTATTCAAAAACTAAGCAAGTTTAATTTTGCTTGTAATTCGAAATTTATTTTTAATTGTTTTGTTTGAATAAAAACTGTTAAACCGTTTTTTAAACAATAAAAAAATTTAATTTTTAAAGATGAGCTTAAACAGCCTATGATTTGAAACATTTAAATATTTGACGATTTTGTTAAATGTTCGTGATGATTTTGACGAATTTTGTTAAAACTTGAGACGATTTTTTAAGAAAAAAGCCTAACAGCCCTGGTTGCAAGGTACATTTAAGTCAGGCTTGCCAGCTTTGCACTTTTAGTGCTAGATTAAGCAAATTTTTTTCTGATTTAGCACTGAGAATTTCAAAAAATGTGCTAAGTGCTAGTTTAGCACATTTTTATAATTATTTAGCATTTTTAGCACTTTTTTTGATCCAAAAACTACTTAAAAACTCACATAATCAATTCAAGTAAATTATAAAGAAAAATACATACATATACACATGCTACCTCTTTTGCAACTTTAGCGCATACTATGTAAACACAATAAATTTGGAAATGCAATCCAAAGATGCTCGTATGCACATAATTTTAGGACGCTTAAAAATTTTATTTTCGTTTAAAATTCGAGATTGCATTTTGAGAAATATTCGTTTATTTTCCACAAAAAAGAGGATAAATTCTAAAAAGTGTATGAAAACGCTGTCTGGCGGCAATCAAAACTAAAAATAAATGGATTTCTCTAACCTAAAAACCGCATGATACAGGTCTGGCTAGACCAAATACAATTTGTTTGTCTCTATTCTTTTAATTTTTGACCTATGGTTTCCTTTGCAAAGTTTCTTGGAATGACTGAGAGAAAACAAGAATCGCGAACAAATTTTAGCCACCCCATTATTATGTATAGTTAATGATGATGTATTTTTTGCTATCTATACTTTACATGTACTAATGAATTTTAAGAACCTTTTGTTTTTGTTGTACTAAATTTTGTTTTGAAAATACATACAGTTTGTCAAATAATTCTTTTCAAAAGTATAAGAAAACAAAATATTATGAAATGAAACACTATTAGCTTGTTTTAATTTTTGCAAAATTATTTTTTTTTTGCATATTTATATTTTTAAATATGTTTGTAAACATACTGCACTGTAAAAAATTATAAGTCTTACATAAGAAAATTATAATCGAGATAAAAAAAAAATTATTCAAATTTCAAAGTGTCAAAAAAATGTTTTCAAAATTAAAAAAATCAATAAAATTATTAAAAAAATATGTTAATACATAAATATTTTTTGCCCTTAGTATTTTGTGTGTCCCCCGTGAGAATCAAAAACTGACTGCAATCGCCGGCCCATTGAATGAATAAGCTTTTGTAAGTCGTATTCCTCAGATATTTTTTCCCATTCCTCTTTAATATATTGTATCAATTGTGTTTTATTTTTTGGAGATCTTTTCCCAACTTTTTTCTTTAAGAGGACCCATAAATTTTCTATAGGGGTAAGGTCTGGACTTTGAGCTGGAGTATCAATCACTTTTTTGCGGTTATATAATAGCCAGGATTTACAAATATACGATTTGTGTTTTGGGTCATTATCTTGATAAAATTTAAAGTTAAGTTTTTGCGGATTTTCTGGGTCAAAATACCCAATTTTACGGGCGCTGCTGCATAAATCATTCTTTAATATATCAAGATACACTTCTTTGGTCATAATTTCATCCAAAATTTTTATCTGGCCAACTCCTCTACATGATATACAAGCCCATGCCATAACAGACAACTTTCCGAATTTTACTGTTGGTATAATATTTTTTTTGTCAAGGGCCGTCAATGGCTTGCGCCAAACTTCTTGTGGTCCATCGTGATAGTAAAGCATGAGCTTCGTTTCATCACAAAAAAATACGTCATCCCAGTACTCTGCTCTAAAACGAACGTGCTCAATAGCAAATGTGTATCTTTTCTCTATGTTGTTCGCCGAAAGTAACGGTTTTTTTCTAGCTATTCTAGAGAAGTATTGCTATTTTTGAAGAACGTTCCGAACAGTCTCATGTGAAATAATAACTCCAAAATCATTATATATTTCGGATGCTATTCCTCTGGTGCTGGAATGTGGTTTTTCCTCAACCATTTTTATTATTTTTCTTTCAATGCGCTTGGTCACCTTTTTTGGTCTGCCAGGGGAATGTTTTGCTTCAAGCCTTTTTTCTTTTTCGGCGCGGTTAATAATGTTGTAGACTGTCCTAAGATTGAGGGAAAACATTTCCGCGATTTCTTTGTGCGATTTGCCTTTATAATGATTAAAATACACTAACTGAACAATATCTTTGCTAACACGTTTTCCGGGCATTTGTAAAACTTTATTTTATAGTCACTTGTTACAGGAACGACAACTATTTGAAGAATAAATATAGTCCACTAATATGTTAACATAGTAACATGCATTAATTTCACTCATGTTTATTAATTACACAAAAAAATAAAGGTTAATCTCTTCTTTTTTTTGTTTTTGAAAACATTTATTTGACACCATAAATAAAATGTTCTCTTACATTTTTCTTTTTGTTTTTGTACTATGCACTCTTTTATGTTATATTTTGGCATCATCATACATATCTCACATAACCAAGATAACAGAATGTGCAAAAAATAAAAAAAGTTTAAAATAAATTAGCAAGTCGTATTTCGAACTGAAATTTTTTTGCATGATTTTTTCTACCATTGAAAAGAATTATTTGACAAACTGTATATTAAAAAAAAATTTATAAAAAATATGATTTAGTACTATTAGGGCCGAAAAAGTACGATTTTAAAAGTTCGTTCGTACTATATTGGTTTTCTCATTTATCATCCCTGGTTCAAATGGATTTTTTCACAGAATGACGACTTTTCTCCGGAAATTTCTGGCACCACTGAGTATTCTATAGTTTAGGAGTCATTGCTTATAAAAATATACAACACTGTGTAGGCATTAATCGTGTTGTATGCTTTTTTTAATTTTTACATTTGTAAGAAAATTTCATACTTGTAATAACAAAAACTGTTATTTATTTTAAGCATGATTATAATTTTAGAATTGAATTTTAAGAAATTCAAAAGTGGTTTATTGTTTTTACCATAAACTTCTCTATAAACAACCACATGATTGTGTTCAAAGCCTACGGAAGCATGGGTAGTTTGCTCTAGAACATTCGAGTAATTTCTATTGTTTTGGTTTTAAGTATAAATTGAATGCACGCCTGCTAACCGGCATCAGTCTTGAAAATAAAATTGTGCAGAAAACACCAGGAGTTTGCAAAAGGAAGAAAGCTAAAAGCGTTTAATTTTTCAAAGTGTGAGAATAAAGAAAAATACTGTGGTTGATAAATTTCAATTGCTTAAAAAATAAAGTATATTTAAAATTTTTGTGAAAGAAATTTAACAAACAAATCAAGGTAAGTTCTTTTACACATATAAAAAAGGAATATTTAGTAAAATACCGTTAAGTTAACAAAAAAAAAAAATGATCTTAAAAAGTGATTTGGAAAAACGTGATGTGGATATAATTGTGAAAGATTTTCATTTTTTAACTATTTTTTTTTTTAAAGAATGGGAAACTACTGTTTAGTCAAAATTGTTTCATATGAGAGGGTCACTTTAAAATATCGATTTAATAAAGCAGCTTGTACATACAAAATTTAACCATGGCACGAAACTAACGTAGCAAACTCAACAAAAAATTTCTTCAGAAGTAATTTTTTTTTGTCAAAGTTGAGGACATTTTATTTAAATTCTATTCTGAATTTTACAATTTTTATTAAATAATTTAATCGATATTTACATAATGAAAAATGGTGAAATTATTCATCACCCCAATAAAGTTTTTTTTTTACCTTTAAGAAGATGCTTTTATGGCTAAAGCCAGCTTTTTCTCACAATTACAGCCATTAACAACAGAACGTTTTGTATGCAATACAAGAATTTCCACGTTTGTTTTTCATTACAAATTTAATTTGCCGATCAAATTTTTTATGAGACGCAAAAACCTTATACATTGAAAAATGTCGGTTTCTTTATTTTTAATTTTTAAAAAAAAAAAATTCAAGCAAATTTCCTTTAATAAGTGTTCAACGTGACTCATCGCTGTTTTTATTTTTTTTTTATTTTTAGATGCCTGAAGAAGTTGAAACTTTTGCTTTCCAAGCTGAAATTGCTCAGCTAATGTCACTGATCATCAACACCTTTTATTCGAACAAAGAAATTTTCTTGCGTGAATTGATCTCCAATGCTTCCGATGCTTTGGATAAGATCCGTTATGAATCATTAACAGATGCCTCGAAACTGGACTCTGGCAAGGAGCTATACATTAAATTGATTCCCAACAAGGAAGCCGGTACCTTGACTATCATTGATACTGGTATTGGTATGACTAAATCTGATTTGGTTAACAATTTGGGTACCATTGCCAAGTCAGGAACAAAAGCTTTCATGGAAGCGTTGCAGGCCGGCGCTGATATTTCCATGATTGGTCAATTTGGTGTTGGTTTCTATTCGGCTTATTTGGTTGCCGATAAGGTTACCGTCACCTCCAAGCACAACGATGATGAACAATACGTTTGGGAATCATCGGCCGGTGGTTCATTCACTGTCAAGCCTGACAACTCTGAACCTTTGGGTCGTGGTACTAAGATTGTTTTGTTCATTAAGGAAGATCAGACCGATTACTTAGAGGAATCCAAAATTAAGGAAATTGTCAACAAGCACTCTCAATTCATTGGCTATCCTATTAAATTGTTGGTTCAAAAGGAACGCGACCAAGAAGTCAGTGATGATGAGGCCGAAGATGATAAAAAGGAAGAAGAGAAGAAGGATATGGATACCGATGAGCCCAAGATCGAAGATGTTGGTGAAGATGAAGATGCCGACAAAAAGGACAAGGATGGAAAAAAGAAGAAGACAATTAAGGTTGCCTACACTGAAGATGAGGAATTAAATAAGACCAAACCAATCTGGACACGTAATCCCGATGATATTTCACAAGCTGAATATGGTGAATTTTACAAATCTCTTACCAACGATTGGGAAGATCATTTGGCTGTTAAGCACTTTTCCGTTGAAGGTCAACTTGAATTCCGTGCCCTTCTCTTCATTCCTCGTCGTACTCCCTTTGATCTCTTTGAAAACCAAAAGAAGCGCAACAACATTAAGTTGTACGTTCGTCGTGTCTTCATCATGGACAACTGCGAAGATCTTATCCCAGAATATTTGAACTTTATCAAGGGTGTTGTCGACTCTGAAGATTTGCCGTTAAACATTTCTCGTGAAATGTTGCAACAAAACAAAGTCTTAAAGGTTATTCGGAAGAACTTGGTTAAGAAGACCATGGAACTAATTGAAGAACTCACTGAAGACAAGGAGATGTACAAGAAGTTCTACGAACAGTTCAGCAAGAACTTGAAATTAGGTGTTCATGAAGATTCCAATAACCGCGGCAAATTGGCCGATTTTTTGCGTTTCCACACCTCTGCTTCTGGTGATGATGCCTGCTCTTTGGCCGACTATGTATCTCGCATGAAGGAGAGCCAAAAACATATCTACTTCATCACTGGTGAATCCAAGGATCAAGTTGCCAACTCTGCATTCGTTGAACGTGTCAAGGCTCGTGGCTTCGAAGTCGTTTACATGACTGAACCCATTGACGAATATGTCATTCAACACCTGAAGGAGTACAAGGGCAAACAATTAGTTTCCGTCACCAAGGAAGGTTTAGTTCTGCCCGAGAATGAGGATGAAAAGAAAAAATTCGAAGAAGACAAAGCTAAATTCGAAAACCTCTGCAAATTAATGAAATCGATTTTGGACAGCAAAGTGGATAAGGTTGTTGTATCCAACCGTTTAGTTGAATCACCTTGCTGTATTGTCACCTCTCAATACGGTTGGTCCGCCAACATGGAACGTATCATGAAGGCACAGGCTTTGCGTGACACCTCTACCATGGGCTACATGGCTGGCAAGAAACATTTGGAAATTAATCCCGACCATCCCATCATTGAGACTCTGCGCGAAAAAGCCGATGCCGACAAGAACGACAAGGCTGTCAAAGATTTGGTTATTTTGTTGTTCGAGACCTCCCTCTTGTCATCTGGGTTCTCTTTGCAAAGCCCTCAAACTCATGCTTGCCGCATCTACCGTATGATCAAACTTGGTCTCGGCATCGATGAAGATGAGCCCATGACCACTGAAGACGCCCAAAGTGCCGGTGATGCACCCCCGTTGGTCGATGATACCGAAGATGCTTCCCACATGGAAGAAGTCGATTAAACGCTTACTTAATAATGCAGCATTTAGTGTTATAAGTATTTTTAAGTTGACACACAGGACACGTTCACAATAACGCCCTACCATCAAAAAAAAACATACAGCAAGTAATAATTTTATGCATCAGAATGGAGTGGATGTTTGACTCTACGAACATGTTTGTCGCGTTCTAAGCGGTAAACGCAAAACAACATCATTATTAACTCATTAAATTTTAAATTATTTTTTAATTTAGTTTTCGTAAAAAGCAGTTGTAAGGTTTAATTTAAAACAGAAATAAAAACCAGTCATAGATTAATTGTATGATTTTTTTTTTATTATTTTTTAGATTTGTTTGTAGTTTTAATCAGGGCTGCCAGCTAGTTTTGGGGTTTTAACCCCCAAATTAGGGGCTTCTTGGTGCTAAAAGGGACAACAAATTTAATTATTTTTTTGGGTAGGTATATAAAAAAAATAGGATTTTTTTGGGGAATTACACAAAGTATTCGATCCCGACTGCCATGATTTGCCCCCAGGGGGGCTACTCTCTATTGCGATGCGAAAGAAAATGGTAGCAAATCTAGCGATTGGTACTCTTTAATGCGTTTGCAGATTTGCCTTTCGCATCCATTCATTTTTTTTCTTTTCGCAAATCATCACTATTTATTTTATTTAAAATTTCCAATTTCAAATATTTTTACATATTTTAGCATTTCATTATTGGTAATCTGCGCCATCTTTCATTTTTGTTGCCAGTAGTGCTAACTTCAAAAAATTTTGCGAAAGTAATAGAGAGTACCAAGTTGGCATTTAGCATTCGCATCGAAATTGCCTGTGCTGAAAATCGCATTTTAAGTGGTGTTCTGGAAATCGAAAACGCAAGAATTTGGAAGTTGTTTTTAATATACTTTTAATTGAATTTTTATAATTTTTGTTATAAAATTCTGTTAAATAGACAAATATTTGTATAATAGATACGTTCGTAAATGCATCACTGCGCTGCATCAGAAAAGCAAACTTTTTTTAATGGACTTGAACTCTTTTTCATTTAGTATAGTTACTGAATATGATATTTTAATTGCAATCAATTCTATTAAATCAAATGCTATGGGGCATGATATGATTCCAATTAAATTTTTGAAAATTATCAGGTATGTGATGAAAAACTATCGTTTTCAAAATGATCGTTTTAAGCAGGTGTGATGAATTTTGACCAATTTTTAAATCCATTTCTGAAGTAAAGTTTTAATTTTTTGTTCAAAATACAGTTCAATTAACATATATAATAAAGAATTTAAAAGAATATATACAAGAAAACAGAGAAAATTTATTGGAAATCAACTTTTAAACATACTGAAAACGACATTATCGTTTTCAAATCGTATTTTTTTCAAAATCGTTTTCCATCACACCTGTATTTTTCCGCTTATATCAAGGTATATTTGTCATATCATTAATACTATGGGCCTGTTCGTAAATGCATCACTGCGCTGCATATGATGTGCAGTATGTTCATAAATGCAAACAGTGGTAACACTGCAGCTGTCACATGGTCGAAAATGCAACACAGCAGTAGATTAGGAGCAAACGAAAGCAAATATAAATCATAAAAATGTCTGATGCAATGGAAGAGTAAGTATGCAAACAATGCAAACAATCAAATGAGCAAATAAAAGCATCATGCACAGCTGATTAGCAAAGTCATCGCATAATAATCATGTTATGCAGTGCAGTGATGCATTTACGAACAGGCCCTATGTTAACTGTTTCTAAATTTCCCCTCGCATGGAAGTTGGCTCGTGTAATAGAGCTGGCAAACTATCGATAGTCGCAACATTCGATATTTTCGATAGTTTGTTGACAAACTATCGATACTATCGATAGTATCGAATTTTTTGTAGAATTCCTTAATTTAATTTGTAAGTAATTACCGTACTTGTCCATGTAGAAATATAAAGAAATACAATTTTCCAAATTTGGAATAAAGTTTAATCTTTCTTAGATTTTCAGTCATTTTCCTTATCACAAGCTAAATTTTTTCAAATATGTATTAAAATATACATACAGTTTGCAATAATTCGGGTTCCAATAAAAAAGTTGTCATATTTCAATTTATTTATGATTGCATATGATGTTGAATTTTCAAAACTTCAAGAATAATAATGTGCACTGGTTAGTATGTAAAAAAAAATCAATATGTATTCAAAATTTTTCAAAATAAAATAAAAATGTAAATAAAACTGAACTGGCAAAATAAAATAAAGTAATTTGTTTTTATTTTTGTTTTTTCTTTATATATATATATATATATTATGTCCTGTGGTTCCTAGTAGGAACAAAGGGCCGCTTTTTTCTTTACCCACTTACAACTACATTTAGAGTTGACAAAAAATCAACCAATTGTAGTCGGGACTGTAAGAAAAGATAAGCTCGCTTTTTATTGTTGTTGTTTTTGTTTAAGCTTTGATATTGCTACAAGTAAAACTGGGGTTTATAATTCTTATTCGCTTAACAGTTTTATTGTATAATATCTTTAGTTTTTCTAAATTTTTTTAGATGAAGTTTCCTGACGATCTGGCCTAAGCAACCAGTGAAATGCGCATAGGAATAGCTTATCCCTTCAACAATAAATTTCAGTTTATCAATAATATGAAATGGGAATTTAGCACATTTAAAGGAAACCTTGTTAAAAATTTTCGTTTGGGAAAATATACTGAAACAACAATAAGACAACTCAACTTTGTTTTTGCTCTCAATATAAATTTCTAAACAAAAATTTTTATTTTAGTTAATATAGAAAACTTTAATAAAGGTAAAATTACTTTAGTATACTCTTTTTACTTAAACTCGTATTTGGCGATTTTAAAATCTAAAAATATTAAATGTTGGCGATTTTCGATACACTATTTGGCGATTCAGGTGGAAAATAATTTGAGAAACCTGGTACATACATTTATAAAAATTTTTTCTTTGGCATGAGGATAAGCAAGGCTATTCAAAATGGTTGATCCTTAAGGCCCAAATACACTGGTCAAAGGCTTGACATCAAGCTCGTGTACGTGTGCTTGACATTAGAACATACATTTGCTGGATCAGCTATCAAGCATTCATTTTGCATTTTATTTTGAAGTGACAACAGCAGTTGCAACCAAATATTAAAATATAGATAAAAAGTGTTTAATTGTTGCTTTTTAATAAATAAAAACTAAAATTGAAGAAAAGAAGAAGAAAATTATTAATTAAAAAGTTTTCCATAATTTCATCATTGTTTTTTTTTTCCTCCAAAGCATTTTTTTTTCATCCGACATTTTTAGCGACTGTTCGGTTTGAAATCACGTTAAAAGTGTGTGGGTGCTTGAAGAGTAACGCCAATACATTCATCAAAATCACTCGTCAAGCATGCTAAATATCTAAATTTTTGATTTTCCATCAAGCATCGTCGGTGTCACACATACAAACACATTTTCATTAATACTACCACAATGCTGGATGGGAATTCGACCAATGTATTTGGGCCTTTAAGCCGATTAGATATCTGCCGCAACTAGCTAAGCTGTGCGGCAACGACGGCTGACTTGTTATTGCCAAATCGAAACAAAAAATTATTGATAATTTTCTTAAAAAAGATTTCTACGATAGTATCGCTATCGAAAATAAACTATCGATAGTCCAATGGAAAGACAACTATCGATACTATCGATAGTACTATCGATTGTTTGCCAGCTCTATCGTGTAATTCCGATTGCTAAAAATAAAAATATTACCTATAATGTGGAAAATTTAAGACCTATCTCAATTATGCCAGTTATGTCAAAAATTGCTGAAAACATCATGAAAATACAAATTTTATCTCATTGCTCAAATTTTTCGCTTTTTCATCCAAATCAGTATGCTTTTCGTAGAAATCACAACACAACATCCCTACTTGTTGCTCTTACTGATTCAATTAGAAATAAGCTAAATAAACATGGAAAATGTATAATGATATCTCTTGATCTTTCAAAAGCATTTGATAGAATAAACCATAACGTTCTTGTTTGGAAGCTTCATGAAAAGTTCAATTTTTCAAAATCAGCTTGTCAATTAGTATACTCTTATTTAAATGATCGTTCTCAGTTTGTATCTGTTGGAAGTTTATGCTCTAGTGTTGGATTTGTCACCTCTGGCGTACCACAGGGGTCTGTATTGGGTCCCATACTGTTTCTCGCATATGTTAATGACTGCATTTCTATGCTGGAGAATAGCTTTTGCAAACCATATGTAAAAAGCTGACGATATTTTTCTTCTTTACAGTACTTACTCCGATTTCAATAATATTTTTGAAAATACACTAAATAATCATCTTAGTAATGTGCAAAATTGGATGCATCAAAATCATCTTGAAATTAATTCATCTAAAACTAAGGCAGTTTGTTTTCATTTACCTTCCCAAACGTTTAGGTATCCAAATATTTATATAAATAATCAATTAATTACATTTGTCGACTCTCATAAATGTCTTGGTATTGTTATTGACTCGAAACTAAATTTTGAAAGCCACATAAACTCTCTCTCGAGCCAAGTTTCATTTATTTTAAGAAGATTGTACGCCTTAAAGGCATATACGCCAAAGTGCATAAGATATCGGTTGGCACATGCCCTGCTTATGTCCAAACTCATTTACTGTCTGGAAATATTTACTGGAACTTTAGCTAGAAATTTAGATTACCTAGAACGGATTTTCAGACGAATTGTGAGATATATATATAATATTCCTGTTAGAGACCACAATAGAACCACTGAACTAGTCCCGCAATTATTAGGTTGTTCTTTTCATAATTTTTTACATTTACGTCTTTTGCTTCAGTTCTACAAGATTATGAAATTTGGACTGCCTATTCAAGTTGTGGATGAATTCACTTTTATGCACTCAACTCGTAATATGCAACTGGAAATACCACAAATACATCTTTCCGCTTTTGAACGCTCTTTTCAAATCAGGATATGCCGAATCTGGAATAATTTGCCTATAACTTTTAGACGGTTTACGTACTCATATAACACTTTTAAAAAGGAGCTTTTAAGATTTTATAGTGGAAATACCAATGAATGATATATGTATTTCTGGCATAAGGGAACAAATAAAAAACGTTATTATTTAAATTTATTTTTTGTAATTATTATGTGGTTGGGGAGCCATTTATTTAAATCTAAATTGAAATTACATATTGTACCATTATTGATAAATATTTATATAAAATTGTATTTGTAAATCATGGATAGATGTTAACAGCAATACATGTATAATTGGCCTTTTAGGCTTTCTTTGTATTGAAAGAATGGAATAAATAAATAAAAATAAATAAATAAAAGAATAATTATAAATTTTTTTATTGGGTGACTATTATTTTTGTGGAGTATTTCACAATTGTTTGGTCCACATTGACTTCACTGATAAATATATAACCATTTGAAATCACTGATGCAGCGCAGTGATGCATTTACGAACGCACCCATATTTGTCGTGAAATTCTTTTAGTACAGAAATCTTATTAAAAAACGACGTTTAAAATTCTTGCGTTTTCGATTTCCAGAACACCCCTGTAAATCTCAAATCGCATTTTCAGGGGTGTGCTGGAAATCGTAAACGTAAAACGCAAAACGCTAGAACTTAACGAGTCGTTTTTTCATAAGATTTCTGTAATAAAAGAATTTAACGACAAATATTATACAAATTTTCTGTTTTAAACATAATTTTATAAAAATTAGATTAAAAGTGTATTGAAAACACATTTATAAAATCATAGGTTGACCATATTTTAACAAAAAAAAAAAACAAAAAACTTAATTGGGTGTGTTCTAGAATCCGAATCCACTCGAAAAAGGATTACTTAAGCATTTTTGGTGTCCTGCATTTCGATTTAGCAAACTCAATCAGTTTTTGTTTCAAGTTTTGCAATTTTTCGCGAATTTTAGCCATGTTCGCACATTTAAACGAAACCTTGTTAATTAGTTTTTGAAACCCAAGAAAAACTTTGATAACTTATATGTATGTGGCAGTGTAAATAAAACTGAACTGGCAAAATAAAATAAAGTAATTTGTTTTTATTTTTGTTTTTTCTTTACCCACTTACAACTACATGTAGAATTGACAAAAAATCAACCAATTGTAGTCGGGACTGTAAGAAAAGATATACTCACTGTTTATTGTTGTTGTTTTTGTTTAAGCTTTGATATTGTTACAAGTAAAACTGGTGTTTATAATTCTTATTCTCTTACCAGTTTTATTTGTATATCTTTAGTTTTTCTAAAATCTTTAGATGAAGTTTCCTGATGATATAGCTTATCCATTCAACAATAAATTTCAGTTAATCAATAGTATGAAATGGGAATTTAGCACATTTAAACGAAACCTTGGGCATGTTCGTAAATAAATCACTGCGCTGCATCAGAAAAGCAAACTTTTTTTAATGCCGATAAAAAAAATTATTGACCCCTATTCTGCGTTTCGATTCGGATCGAAATTTTCTCCGTTTTTGGCAACTTTGGTGTTTTGTGCCAATGTTCTGTAACTCCCGCGTTGAAAAACTTTTCGATTGAAATATGAGAACTGAAACAAAAATACCATAAGTTGAAACAAACATGTTTTTCTCACTAAACTGTTACTGAAACATTTTTGGCGAGTAATTTCCTTACGTTACAGCTATTACACACCAAAAATGATACAGTAACAGTTTAGTGAGAAAAACATGTTTGTTTCAACTTATGGTATTTTTGTTTCAGTTCTCACATTTCAATCGAAAAGTTTTTCAACGCGGGAGTTACAGAACATTGGCACAAAACACCAAAGTTGCCAAAAACGGAGAAAATTTCGATCCGAATCGAAACGCAGAATAGGGGGTCATTAATATAATCTGTTTTATTGTGTATTATTTTTGTGTAGTATTTGACAATTTTTTGGTCCACATCTACTTCACTGATATTTATATAAACATTTGAAATCACTAATGCAGCGCAGTGATGCATTTACGAACATGCCCCTTGTTAATTAATTTTTGAATACCAAGAAAAACTTTGAAAACTTCTGTTAATACTTTTTTTTTTAATTTATATTTTATAAAAGAAAATAAAAACAATTTAAGTTTTAGATTTTTTGTTAAAATGTCTGTGGTATTAATTTTTATAAAATCGAATAAAATGAAAATATTTATTTATTTATTTATTTAAATATTTTTTATAATTAAAATTACAATAAATCTTAAAGCTAAAGCACTAGCGACTAAGGCTATCGGCTTGTGTTATATTTACAAAAATAAATTACATACAAAAAGGATTAGTATAAAGTACTTATGCGAACGTTAAGTTTTGTTTTGTAACTGAAGATCTTGTAAGAAATCATATGTATTATTTACATTATCCTCTGAAGGACATTTGAGTATATCTATAATACTGTGAGTGTTGCATATTCTTAACCTGGTGTTATAAAGAGCCTGACATTCTACTAACAGATGAATTGTTGTTAATATTGCGTAGTTGCAAAAAACGCAAACAGGTTGTAAATCTTTTGATATTAAGTGTTGGTGTGTGAGCCTAGTGTGTGTTAGGCGAAGTCTTGTAAAGCATTTATTTTTATGGCAGTTTGTTGAATTTGGAAGGATGACTGGTATTCTATTTGGGTTTATTGTTTGGTAAAGATGACTATATCTGCTCCATTTTCGGAGAATGGTGGATTCTAAATTCTTTATCGCGGATCTTGAGATATAATTTTTTGTCTGGGGTATGTAAAGGTATGTTGGTTGTATGCAAGTATTTTTTGCGGCATTGTCTGCAGCCTCGTTCCCTAGTATACCAATATGACTTGGTATCCATATAAATTTTACTCTATTTTTTAGTTGTATTAGCTTCTGCTGTATAGTGACAATTGTGTCATTTCTATTTCGGATATTAAGCGTGGCGTCAAAAACAGAGCAGCTATCAGTGCAGGGGCCTGATTCTGGCAGTCGTGATCGAGTAATTTCTCGATTCGAAAGCAATTTAATATCTAATTATTTCAGTCAATACTGAACGAATCGGAATTATTTTTTCAGTGTTGTAAAGCATTAATTTGAGTTTCACAATACTGAAAAAATAATTTCGATTCGCTCAGTATCGACTGAAATAAAATTGCTTTCGAGTCGAGAAAGTACTCGATCACGACTGCCAGAATTAAGACCCAGATAACGTTTTTCATTCGGTTGGATTAACAAATTTTTAGAGATTCTAGAACAGCTTCCGCTTCGACTTCGAATATGTTTGCGTTTTGTGGTAGTATTCTGGTTATTAGTGTTGAGCCGGTTTCGTTGGTAACAGCAAATCCAACATGATTTGTTGTTTTAGAACCGTCTGTGAAGATAAATTGCCAATTCTCGTTTTTTAACGTTGTAAAAACTTCGTTGAAAAGAAATTTAAAAATATGAGGTGTTCTATTGCTTTTATTGAAAATTTGTTAATTTTTCAAAAAAAACACTTTCATTCAACTGCCAAGGAGGAGAATTTTCTACTGGTGGGTTATATTTTGTGATATTATATTTCTTAGCCATTTTAAAAATATGTGCTAGCGATGATGGGTATTTGAGCTTGTTTTTCCTTTTTTTTAATAAAGAGATATGTTTGTAAAGCAGAGAGGATTTGGTGCAAAATATCTTATATGTTAATCGTAATTTAAGTTTGTTTGCATGAATTTGAAGCGGTTCAAATCCACCTTCAGCTAGAAGATTTTTAATAGGCGTTGTTCTAAATGCTCTAAGGCTGGCTCTAATAGCGCCATGGAGTATGGTTTCAAAAGGTTTGAAAATAGATTTAACCGCTTTGCTATAAATAACCAAACCATAGTCAATTTTTCTTAGGATGGTTGATTTAACTAGCCTAAGTAGACTGTTGGTGTGCATGTGGCTCTTTGCAGATGATAGATACTTGATGTTTTATCTATTAGTTAAGTTTTTTTTTAAGATAGATACAATGATTTTTAAAACTATATATACGATCAATTAGTAAACCTAAAATTTTACAGTTATCAACATTTTTAATATTATTATTATTAAAAATCAAATCTATATTATTACAGTTATGTTTTTTACAAATGTGCAAACGAAACATCTGCCCCTGAGGTTTTGGACCAGTTGTCAATAGCGATTAAAGTCTGTGAAAAGGCTTCTTTAATTTTATCATTTGATTGTTCTTAAGCTATAACATAGAGGTCGTCTGCGTAAATACAGTGATCTATACTCTTATTTGCGCTAATAATGCGACTTAAGTCGTCAAAAGCAATAATAAAAAGTGTTACTGATAGTGGCGATCCCTGTGGGATTCCATTGTGAAGCGAGAAAACATTTGAAAAGTTATTGTTTATGCGAACAGAAAATTTTCTGTTTAAAAGAAAAGATTTGATTTTAAACATTTTTGGGCCTATGGACCAATTTGGAATTTTTTGAAGTACAATGTGTACCTCAACCCTGTCAAATGCTTTAATAAAGTCAATTGACAAAATTGAGGTATGATTCCTTGTGGAACGATTTTTGCATATTACATGGTCTAAGTGCAATAGGGCATCAATTGTACTTCGGCCTGATTGAAAACCAATTTGATTTTTTGATACAAGTTTATGTCTTCACAAACCACATAAGGCGTCTCGAAATCATTTTTTCTAAAAGTTTTCTAATGCAAGGTAGGAGGGATATTGGACGGTAAGAGTCGATATTGTCAATTGGTTTATTATTTTTGTGAATGGCTACTATTAAAGCAGTTTTAATACTGGGTAGCCTGCTCTATCTCTCTGACTTTCACTGAACAGGTTGAAACTGTAAGAAATTGCACAGTTTGTGATTTTTCATTTTGAAAGTTTTGGGAAAAGTTAATGTCTTTTGAATTGTCGGACCAGTATTTTGCAAATGTTTCAGATATCTCAAGTGCATTAGTTATTGTACTTCCATTTAAAGAAATTGTGTTTATCGTGTTTGGGTGGTAGTTACCGGTTATCTTGCGAATGTCTTGCCATAAGATATTGGACAGTGTGGATAGGTTCAGATTATCTGTGAAGTTATTGAAAGCCTTAATTTTTGCCAACTTTTTGGCCCTATTAAAAATTGCATTATTTTTCTTGTAAAAAACTAGATTTTCTATACACATATTTCGTCGAAATTGTTTCCATGCCAACTGTTTTTCCTTTCTAATTTGTTGCAATTCAGGTGACCACCATGGAACTGTTTTTGTTCCTTTTTTATTTGAGGACTGAGGAATGCTTTCATTAGCAGACAATCTAATTATTTTTCTTATAGAGGCTGCCTCTCTGTTGACATTATCAGAAATGTTAATTTCATCACTATAATGTAATATTTTTGTCTGATAGCTATCCCAGTTTGCTCTTCTTGTGTTGAATTTGGTAAGGAAAGGTTGTTCGATATTATTGTTTGTAAGAATTTGTGTTACGATGGGAAAATGATCACTGTTATAAACGTCATTAATGATATTCCATTTGCTCTTGGGAATGATCGATAATAAAGCTATCGAAAGGTCAATGTGTGTGAAAGTACTAAGATGTGTTTCAAAACCATTATTTAACGTAGCAAGGTTTGAGGTTTGTACTATAAACAAATTTATTTGAACTTTTTAATATTAAATAAGTTGGATTCTCAAAAATTTTCTATAATTCTTTTTATATTCAAATATTCTAAGCTGAATATATTCAAATCAATTTAATTCAAATAAATACATTTGATTTGTAGTTTTAGAATTTTTGTTCAACAAAATTGGTAGAAAATAAAAATATTCAAACAAAAAAATTTTTAACGCAAAAATTTCTCTTATTTTTTTTTAATTTTTCCTTGAAAAATGAGGAAGACAATGTAATAAAATACTGGAATAAAAAAAGTGCAGCTCCATTTTAAAATACAAACATTAAAAGTAAGACGATTTCGTATTTGAAAATTTAACGATATTATACAGTTACTGGTTAAACTGGCCAGAAACTAAAAGCAGTATTATATTCCTTGAATTATGGTAAAGTGCAATTTGTGAGGTTAAATTGCTCGAAGCAAATGTATGTAGGACCACGGACTGAGCTCTAATCACTTTGTAATAAAACTTCCTTACCATTGTTTTCCAAATAGAAACGTGCAGTTATGTGCTAGAAATCAATTCGACTGAAATTTAAATGGCATAGCCAAATATACCACGTAATAACGTTTATAAACTACCAAAATCTTTTCTTATAATAAACAAAAGTTGTAAGGACTTTTTTAATTTTAGTATAAAAAAAACATACAATTCTAAAATCGAAGAACAGATTATGAATAATTCAAAAATTTTTTGTTGAATTAAAATATTTAGGGATTTTTTTTTTAAATATAAAATTTTTTCATACGAATCTAAAATTTTTTAATTCAACAAGTTTTATACAAATTTATTTTATTTGTTTTTTTTAAATTAAATTTTTTCAAACAAATTTGTGTGCTTTTCTATAGATTTGAATATATTTTTATAATATTAATTTTTTTTAATTGATATAATAGTGAATTGAACTTCCAAGAGAAGAAATGAAATTTGAAAGAAATTATCATAAATTATTTGAAACTGATTTATATTTAATTTAAAGAAGTATCAAATAAATTTAACATATTTTAATTTTTGAAAAACAGTTACAATTTGTAAATAATTCATTTTGAGCCAATATTTAGAAGAAAATAATTTACAATTAAGAGAAGTATCTCGATTTATGTCTACCTTCAGAGCCTATAACAACCAGGTAGGGAACGTAGTTGAAAGCAGTTGTGTATTATGCTAAAAATTGGTGTAAGAATTTAACGATAGTGATGCAGTATCAATAAAAAAATAACAAATTTAAATAAGAGCTCATATAATGTTTGTGTCTTTAAATTATGAATTTATCCCTGAAACTATTGTGATATTATAGTCATAAATAAAATGACCTCTAGAAATACGTTTAAAATCAATGGTTATATACTATATGATACCAAGGACCCTCGAGCTTGTGAAAATTCTGCCATTTTGATAAAAACCCGAGTCAAACATTATCGAATGTGTGATCATCGTAAATATTGTCTCCAAGCAACGAACATTTGTGTTGAGGAATTAAATAGAAACCTAGTAATTTCATCGTTATACTCCCTACCTAGATTTTCAATATCATAAAGCCAATATTAAAAATATTTTAAATCATTAGGACCCTGTTTTCTGGCCGCTGGCTGTTATAACGCTAAACATATCTTCTGGGGGTCACGACTTATAACACCAAAGGATTGTGCTTTATTTAATAAAATTTCTGAAATGGATTTAAATGTGTAGCGAGCGGACAACCAACATATTGGCCTTCTGATCTGCAAAAAAATTCCAGATGTCATCGATTTCGGCGTAGTTAAAAACATCCCCATAGAAACAATTCATGTTGAAGCTTCCTTAGAATTTTCTTCCGAACAGACACCTAAAATTGTTACTGTAATGAACCCCAATAGAATTGTATCTCCGACTGGTTACTTAGCGACGTCAGCCACACAAATTAATTGGTTAAAATATAAAAAATATCTCAGTACCCATTGCACAGAAAATATTCCGCTAAGTACACCGGAGAATGTAGATCCCTCTATTGTTAATTGTGACAGTTATCTGAAACTAGCTGTTCTACATTCCAGTATTGCCACCAAAAAACAAAAAATATTAAAGTATATTCCATAGATGATGAGCGTCTCTTGTCTGAAAAAAGGAGAGCTCGAAGAGAGTGACAATTGCACAGATCCCCTTAACTAAATAATTATTAAGAGTGTACAAAAAGGCTAAGAAAGTTACTGCAGACTCGGAAAACGGCTTCTTTGGAAAAATATATTAAGGAACTTGATGCCACTCCACAATCAGACTACTCATTATGACATGCAGCTAGAAAACTCAAAAGGCCAGTTGTCTCTAAGCCACCATTAAGAAACTTGAATGTAAGTTGGGCAAGAGTTGATATTGAAAAAATATATCTGTTTGTTAATCATTTAAAAAACGTATTTACCCCAAATATCTCACGCTATTGCGGTCGAGTTACCATTTGTTGCGGCTAGAGCAGCTGTTCCCTTAAGATTTGAGAAAAGAGAAATCGAAAAGGCTATTTGTGATTTAAACCCTAAGAAGGCCCTTGGTTTTGATAAGATAAGCAACAAAATGCTTTGGGAACTACCCAGAATAGCAAAGAAAATTATTCTTTTAATTTTTAAGCTATTTAACGCCTTGACTATCCTCGAAAGTTGAAGGTTTCCTTAGTTACCATCATACCAAAACTAGAAAAGGATCACACAAAAGTTGAGTCATAAAGGCATATAAGCTTACTTTCTAATAAATCAAAGCTGTTTGAGGAGCTGTTAGTGTCAAAATAACGATTTATAATAAATATTTAGTAGACTTTGCTATCATGCCGCTGTTAGCAAATTTTTGCGAATTTCCGCTAATTTAGCAATTTTTTCCGAACTTTGGCCATTCCGTACATTTTTAGGGACTTTTAATCAATTTTATAGCTTGTTTGAAATATTAAAAGTTTTCACAAATTTTTGCTATTTGGAAATTTTTTTTTTATTTTCCGACATTTTGTTTTTTTTAAAGATGGAAGCGATTTTTTCCTATGATTCTTTTAAGCTTTCACAATTTTTATATATAAGACTTTGCTATTATGCTGCAGTTAGCAAATTGGCGATCTTAAGTTCAACTTAAGTGTTTTCGGGCAAAAACTTCGAATACACAACATGTGTACAAATTATTATAAAATAAAACATTTGTTACGGTTCCTAACTTTATCTATTTAACAAGTACAAAATTTATATTTTACAATAAATAACTTATGCGTTTTATTTACGATTCAATTTCGTTTCTTAAGTATTCCTCAATTGTTTCCGGTGTTGAAATGCCTTTGTTGACTAAAACAACCTTGTGGCGCGATCTGGAACCCTTGTCTAAGGAAACATCACTTTTTCTTAGATTAAGAACCTTGGAAAGGTACTTGACCAATTCCGCGTTTGCTTCACCTTCCGAAGGTGGAGCAGCAATTTGCACCCCCACACCTTCACTGGAAATATCTATTATACCATTATGTTTTGCACCGGGTTTAGCTAAAACTCGTATAGTTATGTTGCCGTTTTTGTCCACTTGTATGGGTTCGTCGTTGCTGCTACGGACGGATGATGTTGTTCGCGCTGCCGGTGTTAAGTTAGATTTTTTATTTTTAGTTTTTGACATCATGTAGGAAGTGGTTTGAAATAATCTTTTCATATAAATATTTACTAAATTTTTTTTATAAAATGATGCCCATTTCAGTTTTTCTTCACATTTATTTATTTACATATTTATCAATTAAAATATTGACCAATGTTGCCAAGCATCGATTTCACAAGTTTATGGGATTCATTTGTTTGGGGGAAACATGCTACCCACAGACGAGGCACCATTATTTGAACCATGGGCATGTTTAAGTTTATGTTGATACTGTGTAGTAGACCGACTCAACTTGTATGGGGCTGAAAAAAGTGATTTTTGTTACCCCTCTGAAAATGAAGCTTGATATGTTTTATGATGATTCCCAAAATATTTTGGTTCTAGCGTTTACCATCCGTGAGCTAGACCATTTTTAAAAAAGGTCTTTTTTCAGTTTTTCGAATTTTTTGTACTTTGCTCCAAGACGACATAAATGAAATTTGGTATCATCGAAAATAGTTTTTGAAGCAACATCCAATGGTATATAAAACTTGACCCCTTGCGACCTACTAATTGAGATATTTAACTAAATACATATTTTCGTTTCGGGTTTTCATACAAATTCTACGTATGTGGAAATAATGTTCGGCTTTTCAAATTGAATCTGTTTTAAAATAATGTTAATTTATCTTATTTTTTGCAATTATTCACACAAAACGCGAAAATCGCGATTTATTTTATATTTTTTCTCTACAAAAATGTAACAATTCAAAAAACAACAGGCATTTTGTTTGTGCAAAATTCCCCGCCGTTGTCAAAATCTTACTACTACATAGGGAAAACAAAAGAAAAAATGTGATTTGTGTGCATGTATGTGTGGCAAAAAATCAAAAACGTAAACAAAAATATACATGTATAAAGGCAGAGTTAGCCGAACGTCCACGTCCCCTAACGGAACGTCTGGTTCGTTTTGTTATTTGCAAACAATGTAAATGCTTACTGAATTTAAATGTCACGTTGACGGAACGTCTCGATCTGTATAAAACAGATTTTTATGCCGTTGTTACGTGACAGTTGTAAGGCAGTGATGGGCTGCTTGTATATTCAATTGAATGTGGGTATTTTTGCTCTTTTTTTTGGAACTTTTTTCAGTAAAGCTATGGAATTGAGACAAAACAACTTAAAATAAAACATATTTCCATATAAACAAATATATTTATGTTTAGATGTAAAAAATAAAAAAATTTAAATACACATACAATGGAAATGTGAAACAAGTAATAGGCTTTAAATAGTATCAAAACCTCGTTTGGTGCGTACACCACAATACAATATATGTATGCTAAAAATATATATGCTAAAATACAAATTTGTTTATTGTAAATCTATAATATAAATATAAATTATTAATGTTTTTTACATACACAAAATTCTATTTTAATACCATTTAAATCACTTGGTACTTTTTCTGCTTAGCGGTCACCATTTAAACATTTTTGATTCCCATCACTGTGTGTTTTGTTTTATGTATACTATTGCTTTTTGTTTATGTATGGGAAACACATATGACACATTTTTAAATGTTCTATAAGTGCACCAACGTGCTTACAGTACGGTGCGGTACATTACGGGAACAGCAACGTTCGCCTAACTAGGCCTTAACACTGAGTCAAGGCCCATTGAAAAGGTCTGCGCAAGAAGCCTGATGATCATTGTTTATGTTCTTTTTAGTTGTCAAAAGTTGTTTTGATTTTGCTTACATGTGCATGTATACGTTTGTTTACGTTTGTGGTATGCCACACATACACGTTTTTTCCTTTTGCTTTGTATATGTGGTAGTAAATTTTTGACAACTAAAAAGAATCGTTTTTTGTTTTTGTACAAGTAAGCAGACCTAATAGATGGGCCCAAGGTATATTTACACAAGGTAAACTCGTTGGCTCATATGTTTGTCAGCTGTTTACCCCTAGTTGGAGCCAAAACGTCAAATTGCGTGTATATGAGCCAAAATTTGTACATGTGTGCGTTAAATTGTTTTTGTTTTATATGAAGACAATTTTGACAAATTGGCTCCTTTTATAGAGCAGCATGTCTACACTCCCAAATGAGTCTACCTTGTGTAAATATACCTTGGATGGGCCTTGCACTGAGTCTTCACCTGAGATAATATCTGATATAATATGTGAGAGAACGTCGGCAGAATGAGAGAACAAATTTCTTCATGTTAATCTTAATCTTAAACAAGGGGAACACGTATCTTATAAGATTTCATAATCGAATGATTCTCGCACAGTAAACATGTGTCGTTTTTATTCTTTTTTTTAGTTTTTTCTTGTTTTTAGTTAAAAATATTGTTTTTTTAAACACATCACAAGATTTTCACTATTTGTACAAAAAAATTTAACATTTTAATGAATGCGTCTTATTATTGTTTTTTTATGTATGCATGTATGTGTATTTTTGACAGCTCATCTTATAAGATAGTTGTTATAAGATTTCTTATAACAACTGTCTTATAAGATTTATTATACTATTAATATTAACACTATTTGAGAGTCTTCATGTAAGATAATACTCTCTGCGATTGAATTTGACGTTTGCTGATATAAGAATCTTATATCTTATCTCAGGTGGAGACCCTATGTAAGGATACGGTAAACAACTTTTGACATCGTTGAGGAATAAACAAAACAAGCATCTGGCTTGCGCAGACCTATTGGATAGACCTTGGCCTAAACCCCAAAATTACAATTATTCCAAGTAAAATGGTTAAACCACAAGTTCGTGGAAAACTAAAGGCCATGTCAGATAAAACTTCATCGCTTTGCGTGACGTTTTTAACTTTGACAGAAAAGCGTAACGCAAAAGGTGTATGTCACAATAAACACTCTGACAACACACACTGTTTGTTAAAAATAAATAAATAAAAAAAAAAATTATACTAGCAGGCTGTCAAAGCGCGCAAAAAGATGAGAGTTGCCTAACTTTTCGCTTCGCTCTGCGTTAAAAGTACTTTATGAGACATGTTTCGTATAAGTATGAATATTTCATCTTGGATGTCAAAGCGAATCTCTAACGCAACGCGAAGCAAAAGTTTTATCTGACAAGACCTTAAGCGTGGGTAGATACGTGAAAATTTAAATTTTAAAAAAGGCGATAAATTGAATATATACTTGCTTAAATTCCTCAGCAGAAGGGTTGGCCGCTTTATGCCCAGTTACTTTTGGACTTGTTCAAGTATCTGGCACCTTTCTTGCGGAACGCCGAACTAGCAAAGCCAGTACAGATGCTGTATAAAGGAACGCTGCGTGTTCTGCTTGTTCTCTTGCATGATTTTCCAGAGATTTTGTGCGACTTATATTTTGGCCTTTGCGATGCAATACTACCCAATTGCATACAAATGCGTATGTAACTGAATGTAATTGAAGAAATAAAATAAATATTATATTGGCAGCTTTTCCATGCAACATGCGCCTGCGTGATCCTTATCTTAAGATGGATATGTTGGCTGAGACAGCTACTGCTGCGAAAGTTTGCTCCAACTACGTTATTAACATTCAACCGTCCAAATTTAAAAAGGATCTTGATTCGTATTTTAAAGCAAGAGCTTCTGTTACTTTCCTCTCAGAGTTACGTAGTCAATTGCAAGTCTCCAACGAACCAGGTTCGCGTTAAAACATACCACTCATGAATGCATTGGTATTGTATGTGGGTACACAGGCTATTGCTCATAATAGGTAAAGATCCATAACTATTTTTATTCGTATGTATATTTTTTGTTACTTTTTAAACTCTCTTTGCAGAAATAAAAACTTTGTACCCAATACCTCGAAAATTGCCCATAGTGCTCACATGGATATATTCCAAAATCTAGCTGTCGACTAAGATACCGAAGGACGTTATCTATTCCTTAATGTTATTGCGAATAAGTTGCGCTACCCCAAACAACAAAAACAACACACACATATGATAAAGGAAGAAAGTAAATTTTTCTTTTTAAGCTTAAGATAAAATATCCCTCATACATACATATATAAATAAATATATATATAAATAATATTATAACGGTTGCTAATGTCACGTAGTCATGGCTTGTTGTTGTAAAACTCTGTTAAATAGAGAAATATTTGTATAATATCTGTCATAAAATTATTTTATTACTAAAATCTTAATAAAAACGACTTAAAAAATTCTTGCGTTTTCGATTTCCAGCACACCCCTCTTAAAATATTGTTTTATTTATAACTATTCATTATATACTTTCTTACGATCAATGTTTGCTCGTTTTTAATCGTGTAATTGCGAAATCTCCAGATACACAGAAAAAAAAACGGACAGGCGGACATCGTTAAAGCAACTGTGTTGTACACGTACGCATTGGTTATGTGCAGGGATGAGATTTTCATGCACTAACAATTGACAATATGCGCTTAAAACTTAAAGAATTTTCATAAAAAATCGTTTTTTAATTTTACTAAAAACAAAAATATAAAAAATTCAGCCAATTGTTACTCAAATATCTTCAAAAAACTTCAATAACTAATTTAAATTTTTGTTTTAATTAATCAAGGGATACATTTCATTAAAAATTGCAATATTATTAAATAGGCTTCTAATTTTTTCTGCAACGCGGTATAACCCATGTACAAAGCGAGTAGCTTGTAACAGTTTTGGATAAAAAAATTTAAGCCCATTGGAAGCTTTAAACATGTCTTTAATCTTTTGACGAAATCTTGAAAATCTTGCATTTAAAGCAAAGCTCAAAAAGTATTTATTAATTTTTTTAAGAACTTTTTTATAATATGGCCTTTCACTTGCCAACCTCTAAAAGGGGATAAATAAAAAAAAGCTGACAAAAATATTAGTTTAACGTTTGGTATGTCAAAAAATTGGTAGGCATGTGAACGTTTGGTATGACAAGAAATTGGTAGGCATGTGAAACAGAGCCTATGTATATTTAACTAACTTGGGAATCACCCTATGACGTTTTGCTTCAAATTTAGTTTGAAGTTTCCCTTTCACTTTTCCACTAATAGAGGGTGTTTTTTTTCAGTGGTATAGAACTTCGAATTGAAATAAAACACAAGAAAATCGTTTTAATGACCATCAATTTGGCTTTATTGGAAGGATAATTTTATGCCATTAATGTTTAAATATGATTTCAGGCATGTGGCCGCCGCGGCTGGCTCGAATAAAGCCAATTCTACAGGTCCAATTTTCAACCACTTTTTCGAGCATATGGGGCCGTATGTCGGCAATAACGCCACGAATGTTGGCTTCCAATTCCCCTAACGTTTCTGGTTTGTTGGCGTAGACGAGCGACTTCACATATCCCCAAAGAAAATAATCCAATGGTGTCAAATCACACGATCTTGGTGGCCAATTGACAGGTCCATTCCGCGAAATTATGCGCTCATCGAATGTTTCCTTCAATAAATCGATTGTGGCGATTAGAGTTGCCAGATTTGACCACAAAATGCCAGTTTTATCTCTATTCGAAAAACAAACCTGTAAAAAAAACACCCTTTACATTCATGCTCTTAAAATCTGATGCGATTAGATTCTCTTTTTCTTTCAAATTGTGTATTTCAATTAACAGTCGAGAAAACAGCTGATTGGAATTATAATGGGAAAAATTTCTCTAAAAATTGTTTTCATGTGATGACATTTTGAAAATAAATTGCTTAAAAATTGCTTACAGTCCACGTCGCAGCTTTTATAGTTTTGTGAATTTTGTCAACTTTATATGAAAAAAATTTCATCGTCTAATGGCGTTTTCTTTTCTAAAAAAAAGTGTTGCATAAGTGTTACATGTAATTTGGCAACATTTTTAAATGCTCCCCTAATTTTTAAGAAGTGCTGCATATTTTACGTTTACAAAAGAACACAAATTTCGGCATAAAACAATAAAGTACAATTAGCGTTTTCAATTTTAAGCGCTTTTTTACCGGTAATTTATAAATAAAAAAAATGGGTAAACATTACTGATTTAAAATATACATAAACAAACCAAAAAAACTCTAATTTGGCGGAAAGTTTTAACACAAAATACATTATTGGAAATAAAATGACCGAAATTAACTGCAGCAATTTGGATGAGTTTGTTGAAGTAGAATTCCTTGAATCCCCAACAAATTACAAGCAAATCCAAGGTAAGCACAACATAATTTTTTTGCTCATGCAAATAAAATGTTAAAATCTTTTTTATTAGTATGAACAGATGGAGAAACGAGGAAACTTTTGGATCTTTACGCTGCTTATATGGTTGAAGTCGGGCTCTTAAAGCAGTTCCGAACAAAAAAAAATATGTGGGCCAAAATTTCATCAATGATACCGGAAAAGACACCAAAGCAAAGGGCTGATTTTTTAAACAGTGATTAAGTCCAAAAATAAATTTCCTATGTACATACGTGTAGCATTTTAAGACATCTTCGCCAGAATCCCCTAGCAAAAAAATATACCCACCAAACAATTTTCGGAGCGCTCCCAAATATGACTCTTAAAAGATACCTTTTCTTGAGGGTTTTATGATTACCCTCCTAATTTATGAGCAATTCTGATTGATTTTGGAGCCTGTAGAAATCAGGACTCCTAAAAGACTCATTTTTATGAGCAATTTAGGAGCACATTCCTAGAAAACTCTTATTTATGAGGGTTTTCTGAGGGCAACGGTAGTTTGTTTTCTTATTCTTAATAATTTCAATATTTTGCGTTTGTCTGTCATTATTGTGATCATTTTGCGCTGTTCGGTTGTGATTTTGATAAGTACCAGTATATGCGCAGAACAAATGCTTATTATTCATTTATTTTATTTATTTTTTAACCTTTTCACTAATGTTTTTTGTGTACTTTATGTGTGAATAGTTGACTAAACATTGTCCTTTTAAATCTTTTCATTAGACAAAACTATCCATTTGAAGCCTTTGTTAAAAGAAAATTAGGTGGTTTTGTTCGCTGAAATTGGTTTAAAATGATTATTATTTCCATGCACAAAACATATTAATAAAACTTTTCCCTTAAAAGCTAACAAGCATAAATTTACAAATAAAATGAATACCCTAATTTCAAGAAAAAGAAACACTCCTATATCACTTTTTTTTGGCTCCGAAATCCCTCTTTTATGACTCTTTTAAGAGTTTTTTATGGTTGATTTGTGAGCAAAAAGGCTCACAATTTTCCATACAAATCGTTAAATTTAGGAGTCCTAAATCGCTCATATTCAGTACAAAATTTTTTGACGGTTTCATAGGAAAACACGCTCATTTCTGAGGGTTTTAGGAGCTTCTTTCTGAGCGTTTTGCTCATAAAAAGGAGTCCTAAAAGACTCTTTTAGGACTTATATTGTTTGCTGGGTATTAGGGTGCTTCCAAAGAAAACGTTATTTGGCTATCATCTTAAAAGCTCCTTATAAGCATAAAAAGCCCAACCACAAGAAAGGCTCCATATTTTGATTCTAAGCGACGCTCAAAGATTTTAAGGTTTTTCTTAGAATTTACATAGGGAAAAATTTGTTTTCGTATGTTGCAAAATACAATTTTGATGGGCATATTCTTCTAGAAAATTAAATTTTCCATAAAAAATCTCTTCCATGATTTCTCCGTCAACTTAACAGGTAAAAAGTTATCAGACTTTGAATACAATAGTTTTTCCGGTGATCGGTAACTACTTGAACAAATATTGTTTTTGTTTCTCATTTTTGCTAGTATTCAAAGTCTGAGAGATTTTTTATGGAAAATTTAATTTCTAGAAGAATGTGCCCATCAAAATTGTAAATTTTTTTTTATTATTTTTATTTGCAAAATACGAAACTGAAAGTCAAAATATGGATCTTATCTTGTGGTTGGGCTTTTTTATGCCTAAAAGGAACTTTTTAGATGATAGCCAAAAAAATTATTTTTTTTTGTTAAAAACCCTACGAACTAACAACATTAATTGATGGTACAAATTAGAATTAAATTGCTTTTCTTTTTACTTTTATCGAATTTAAAAAAAAAAATGCATTGTTATTTTTTTTTATTTTTGTTAATGTTTTTTATTACATTAGAAATAAATTTTTATGTTTGTGAATTAAATAATAAAGTTTTTATTTCATTTCTTTTTACCTGTCCCAACTGTGTTAACAAATTATCGCGTCGGTCGTCATCAAAATGGTCGGAATTATTGTTAATTTCGTTAACACATATTTCCTCGTCATAAGAGTCATTTTTTCAATGCAAATGTTGTGGAGGACGCAAGTTGCAATTATAAATTTTGCCATGTTTTCAACATTATTAAAATCAAGTCGCATCAATTGCCTAAAACGACATTTAAGAACACCAAATGCGTTTTCTATCTTCACTCGCGTCTGACAAAATTTTAAATTGTAGTTTTTTTCTGAAGCAGTTAAATTGCCATAATCACGGAACGGTGTTAAAATGTATTCTCTTAGCGGGTAGGCAGAATCACCCAGCAAATGATACTTTGGTGAACATAAATTTGGCAAATCTTTACCTATAAATGAAAGTTTCAGTATCCGTGAATCGTGAATTTTACTGGGAACTCCTGTATATACATCTAAAAATCGCAGCTTTGAATTGCAGATTCCTTGAAGAGTAATTGACACAGTGTCATGCCTATTTGCGTAGGTGGAACGAATTTTATGTTTAGGAGTTCTTACAGATACGTAGCTTCCATCAACACACCCCAAAACATTAGGAAAACCAGATATCTTTAAAACAAATTTGATAAAAATGTGTTTCTTAAAAATAATATTTACTGTATTCCCTACCTTTTGAAATTCACTGGCCACTGCTTCTTTCTCAGCGTAAGTTTGTGGAAATTTTATCACTTCAGGGGCTACTTCTTCCAATAAAAATTTTATAACTTTTTGAATGGACGTGTGAAGATTTGACAATGACATGTCAAACACATTTGCCACTTCTCTAAAGGTAGTTTTGTTGCCACTGAACCTGAAATAAAGTTTATGCTTTAGGAATATTATTTTAAATATGTACAAATATATTTTACCATAAAAATGAAAGAACTTGTTTTTCTTCGCTTGTCTGTTTTCTTCCTCCCTGATATTTCCGGACAATATTCCAATTGGAATACCTTTCTAATAGGTACTGTGTGCTTTTTCGGGTTAGTCGTAAATTGTTCTTAAACTGAAAATAAATAAACAAATAAAACATGTTAAATTTTAAATAAAAACATTTGAAATATTTATGTTTGCTTACATCGTTTTCAGAGTATTGATGAATTACATTTTCAACAAAGTCCTTAGCTCGCGGCAAAAAGTTTCTTCTAAGCAACACTGCAAATATTTCTTCATCTTCATCTGATGACGAAGATGATTCCAACAAATATTGTATCACAACATTTTTTGCTTCCATATCAACTACAAAAACTATATACATATGTAATTATCACGAGAGACGCACTACAAAAATAATTTATTTTTCAGAATGAGAAATCCAGCTGTTAATCTAGCGTAAGGTAAATTACTACAGGTGGTGGCAAGATACAACAAAACCACAACAAAACTTGCCATCACCTTGTACTGAATTCGCTTTAATCTAGTGCTGCACTCAAGGTATATTTACACAAGGTAAACTCGTTGGCCCATATGTTTGTCAGCTGTTTACCCATAGTTGGAACCACAAATTTGTACATGTGTGCGTTAAATTGTTTTTGTTTTATATCAAGGCGAATTTACACAAGGTAAGTGCAACTCTACAACTACAAAAAGCCCCATGTATTTTGTTTATGAAATTTTCCCTCTTGTTGTCAAATTTCAGTATAGAAACAAAACAATATTTTGACGTTTCAGCGTTGTTTTAATTCGCCGTGGATACAGCTGATGAACGGCTGACGAGATGAGTTTACCTTGTGTAAATTCGCCTTGTTTTATATGAAGACAATTTTGAATGAGTCTACCTTGTGTAAATATACCTTGGCTGCACTCATGCCCCTTTAATTAAAATGAGTGTTGAACATGTAGCTTTTTTTTTAATTTTAAAGGGAACATCATCAGAAAAGAACGCTATACACTTTTAAAATATCACATGTTTTTCAGAAAAGAACATAAAAAAATGTAAAAGGCAGAATAAATGCAGAATTTTACTCAGAAAAGAAAACGCCATAACCCTCAATAGTACACTCACCCTTTTTTACAAAAAAAAACTTATGCTTTTTAAAATTGAAACAAATTTTTTGTTAAAATTCTTTCAATTTAAGTGTTTTTATTACGTTCAAGAAAGCAGCTGATTAAAGCCGTTTCAGGCTTGGCAAGTTACTTGCGCAATTCTCTTGCGCATCTCTTACTTTCTAGATGTCAGCGGTATGGTCGGATGGAGGGTAAAAAATTGAGTAGACTTAGTTGTACTCGGCAATGGACTTGCGCAACAAACTTGCCGAGTCTGAAAGGGGTCTTTTAAATTTAATGATACAATTTTTCGTTTTCTTTTTAAGTTGCTTTCTTGATGATATTTTGAAAATAAAATGCTTTAAAATTTCGTGCTGCCAACATCACATTTTCAAATTTTTGTGAATTTTGACAAGAAGTATGTGTTTACATTTGATGGTACTGGCAAGACAGTAAGAAAATACATATTAGTTGCCAAAAACACTACTAGGCGTCCAGACAGTAGTTACATTTTTAAATATGTCAAACGTGAAAGTCGAAGTGAAGAAAAACAACAATGAAGGTTTACATGAGGTTTCCTGGAAATATACCCGATAAATTTTTTTGTATTTTTACTGGCATATGTTTTGAAGAAAAATTAACATTTTTTGAACGTTTAAAACAAATCGAGTTACGCCTTTTTTATATTAAGGCAGCGATATGTAAAAGACTATCAAGAAAAACTTCGTGAATTGTTTTCTTGATGGCATCTTGAAAGTAAATTGATCGAAAATTGCGTGCAGCCTACGTCACAGCTTTCAATTTTTTGAAATTTTGACAGACAGTATGGATATGTAACTTGAGGGTTACACGATCAAGTTTTGCCTATCAAGTTTTAATACACTCACACTTTTTTACCAATACACTCATACTTTTAAAAATTGATGCGAACTTGCCTTTAAAATTCTCATGCCAGTGAGTGTTTCAATTTACGTTCAAGAAAACAGCTGATTTGAAGGTTAGTGAGCAAATTTTTCGTTTCTCTTTACAAATTTTTTTCTTGATGGCATCTTGAAAGTAAATTGCTCAAAAATTGAATGCAGCCTACGTCACAACTATCAATTTTTGGAAATTTTGACAAACAGTATATGTAAAAGACTATCAAGAACAACTTGACCGTGTGGCTGCACTGTAAAAGACTATCAAGAAAAACTTGAGCCTTTACACTGCAGTTACAGTGTAAAGGTATGTTGCAAAAAAACTAGCATCCCTTTTATGCCTGGCAACTCTGTTAACAAATGTGAATGAACAATTTTGGTTTGCAATTAAATTCGTCTACCTACATGAAGAATTATTAAACACAACCAAAATATATATATATATTTTTGATAAATTTAAGATAAACACCACAAATCAGAATGTATAATGGTGAATGTATAGCAATTAAAGATATTAAACCTGGCCTTAAGAATATCAACGTTATATTTATAGTACTGGAAATAGGGACCGCCACAGTAACTAAAGAAAATCGAGAAGTACGAAATTTTAAAGTTGGCGATCACACAGCCTGTATTAATGTTAGTATATGGGACGAACCCGGTAAGCTAATAGCTCCGGGGGATATAATTAAATTAACCAAAGGCTATGCATCAATTTGGCGTCACTGTTTAACCTTGTATTCCGGCAAAAATGGTGAAGTGTATAAAATAGGAGAATTTTGTATGACTTTTAACGAGGCGGTCAATATGAGTGAACCCAAGAGACCAGAGCAGCAGCAAGTTGGTGGTGTTACGGGGCCAGTTACACAGGCCAGTGTCAGTGGAGGCATGGTTTTAAGTCCAGCGCAAATGCCTGCTGTTGCTGTAGGTGGAGGAGGTATGGCACCAAATATAGTAGTGAGCAATCAAACGCAGCAATTACCGGCTGGTGTTGGAGGTAATGGTAATACAACACCCGGAGTTCAGAGATTGCACCCTCAGGGTATGGGCGTAGCGGTGGTATCAGGGGTAGGTATTGGTGCTGGCAGCGGTAGTGTACAAGTTGTACCCAAGTCAGTGGCTGGTATGCAACAAGTCGGTATAATTGGAAATGGAACCTCAACCAAACCTAATACATTAGGTGCAACTGTACCTCAGCCAACAAGTGTTACGACAACTCAAACACAGTCCAAAACAAATAGAGGTGGTCGTACAAATATAACAAGGGCTAGTAATATTAAAACGGAAAGAAGATAAAACTGTTTATTTATGAGCCAAATATAATAATTTAAGTAAAAAAAAAACTTTATTATAAGTTTATACAATATAATAAATAAATACGCAACATCAGTTTCCAAACAAAAAGTTTAATTTCATTATCCACAACAGAGATCTGCGCAACAGTTGACAATATTTTGTGGCAGTTGTTCTTCATTTAATAGACCTTGAACATAACGTGGTCGCACAAGTGTTACTAATGCTCCTAATACACATTCTGACGGAAATTTTTTTAATACTACCTTATTATGATAGACACCATCATTGATATACAGTACATCAATGCCAATTTTAATACTGTTGCGTAAAGTTTTATTCTTCACAAATACTTCCATATCTTCCGTGATTATATCAGTTAAGAGATTAATTACGTTATCAGCTTAAAAATAAAAATATTTAATATAACCAATTCAATTCAAAATATACTTTGATATAAATATCATCATATATCCTACATACTAAGAATGTTTCTTCCACAAAAAAAAAATCAAACAAAAAATTTACTGATATTTCATAACAAAGTATAATTTTTGCAACTAATTTATACGAAAAAAAAAATAAATTTTACATACTTATTTTTTTCTGTAATAAAATCGAATAGCAAAATTTTAAGGCGAATTAAAAACACAGAAAGTTTAGATCATGTACAAAAATTGTAGGCCAGAGAGTACAACAATAAAAATTTTAAAAATATCAGGGGTGTTCTGGAAATTGTAAATGCAAAACGAAAGAATTTGAAAGTTGTTTTTAAAACAACTTTAATCTAATTTTTATAATTTTTGTTTTAAAATTCTGATTAATAGAGAATTATTTGTCATAAATTTCTTTTATCTTTTATCTTTTATTTCAGTTTTTTATATATTTAGTAATATTCTGTTTTTAATATTTACTAAGTTAACATATGTACATAGATATTTTACTAACAATACATGTTCTTGGCCACGAAGGTTTCTTTGTATTGATATTAATAAATAAATAAAAAAAAAAAATAAAAAATCTTATTAAAAAACGAGGTTTAAATTTCTTGCGTTTTACGTTTTCGATTTCCAGAACACACCTGTATACATATTAATATGTACATACTGCAAAATAAAGTTGTGAACACCATGTTTACTATTTACATATTATGATAATACATATGTATGTATATAAAAGCCTCCTAGGCCAATTAACATACATTGCTGATTTGCTGCAACGTCATCATAACTATTACGACTTTAAGTTTTAAATTTTCACACAACATAATAGAGTAAGAAAATTTTATTCTTCTCTTAAGAGATGAGTTTACTTTATCTTCATAAGAGGTATTTAAAATATCTCTTTGACTCGACGTTTGTGGCCCTTTGTTCCGAATAGGAACCACAGGACATTATATATATATATATTGACTCGACGTTTATGCGGCAAATGAGCGACATAACCGCTCGCCAGAACAAAATTATGTTTGGAGGTTCAGATTCATGTGAAAGTTATTTGTGGCGAATATTATTAAGGTATCATCTTTATAAATTTGTTTGCTTCTAAGTGATTTTAGCAGGGCTGTGGAGTCGGAGTTGATGTTTTTGTACCGGAAGAAACCACAAAAACGCGCGACTCCGACTCTAAAATTTTTCGGCAAAAAAATAAAAATTTTAAATATTTTCCAAAATAAAAAAAAAATTAAGAGGGTCTGATTTAAAAGTTTTTAAGTTGGAGAATAAGGACCAGCCTACTTTACATATGTAAATAACTATATTAAAGCTCAATGCACGTGTTAGAATTTAAATATTTCTTGCTATATTAAACCATATAAAAGGTACTGCATTTACAAAAAGAGTTTAAAGAGTTTAAAGTCATTGCCCCAATTTTAATGAAAATATTAACCTTTATAAGGAATTTATGGCATTCAAAGCTATTTGCGGGAGTACTATTTGGATGGGAGCTATCTATGTCAAATATGGCCCGATTCTAGTTAAATTTTGTGAGATGGTTTTGATTGCAATAAAATGAGTTTGGGCCAAATTTAATCATAAAGCATACCAACATAATAAGATGATTAATGGACACAAAGACCCTATTCCGGAAATATAAGGGCTATGTTAAATTATAGACCGACGCGCTTTTAATAGGCTTAGGCCCGTTTTCACAACTTACCGATAGCTTAAAGTAGACTTTAACCGGCCCTATAAAATGTGTTCCATTATTAAAACTTTACTTTTACCTAAAGTGAGCGACCGATAAAATCCTACCTTTAGCTATCTGTAAGTTGAGAAAACGAGCCTTAGTCCTTGTGTCAGAACCTATGTGCCGAAATTCCTTTGTATGTCAACCGATTTGAACAAAATATACACCATTTAAAAGGTATTTACTTACAGAAGTGCACAATATATATTTCAATAAAATCTGTTAAATTTTTATAAGCGTTCAAATTTGCTACTAACACATATTCAGAACAAATAAATTTGTTTTTCAATTCATATAAGTCTTTAAAAGACGGCCAAGTAAGAGTTATGGTAAAAACGATAAACGCATATCGAACATTTGTCTCAAGCCACTATTATTACTATTTTTTTTATAAATTCAATTCCTTTTTTACTGTAATTTTTTTTACTAAACATTTTTATATTATTATTATTATATAATTTCATTTATTATATAATTTAATAATAATTTTAATTTCTATAAATTTAATAAACTGAAGTATTTAATTAATAATTTAAATCGAAAAATATTTCTTTTTGTAATCGATTACAAATATGACTAAAAAAATGGTCGAAAAAGACTCTTAAACGATCAGAAAAAAGACTAAAAAACGACTCATAAATGATTCGCAAATGATTAGAAACAGGACTGAGAAATAAGTCGAAAAAGACACGTAAACAATCAGAAATACGACTAAAAAAAGACTCGCAAATCATTAAAAATATGAGTCATAAATGAGTCGAAACTGATCAGAAAAGCGGATAATAAAAGACTCCTCAAGAAGAGTCCCGGGTAGGGTACCATTTTCTCCCGAGAAAACAGTCATTTATGATCAGAAAATGAGCTCATATATGCTTATTTTAATCGCGCAGAGGAGTCGTAAATGACTCGAATATGATCCATTTTTTAATAAAATGCTTGCAGGGAATTATCAAATAAAAATAGGGTGGTCGATTTTTCGAAATTTTTCAGAAACCGGTTTTCGAATATTTCGACTATATAATTACGGGAAATCAAATCTTTCTTTTATCTATAAAGAGAAAATTAAACATGATTGGTCCTGAGTGAATAAGAATATGTATGAACTTTTGGTACTTTTTTGTTTTTGTTCAACATCTGGTACTTTGATTCATTTTCGTTAATATTAGACATAGAAAAATAAAATTAAACATGGAATGTTCTGAGTGGATGACAATTAATAAAGGAGATTTTTTGATACTTTTTTTGTTTTTAATTGATACTGTCAAATATTTTTTGTATTGAAGTTACAAAATTTAATTAACTCACGGGGAATATAAAATATGAACCAGAGGTTGGTCCCTCACCAAATCGATGTACTAAGAATGGAAAAAATGCTCGAAACATGCAAATTCATATATACATAGATGTACTATGTTTTTTTCATATCACTCTTTTATTGCAACATAGTCATATCTCAAAAAAATCAAACTTGGCAAAATGCGATTAAAGTTTTCCAAATGGACCTTTTTATACAGATTCAATAAAATATATTTTTTTATAACTCCGGTTCAGTTTGAGATAAAACTCTAATTTGTGTTTTACATTTAGAGGAGGTATGAAATAGCAGTTTTGCTTAAGTAACATAAAATTTTTGATTTTTTGAGATATGACTATGTTGCAATAAAGGAGCAATATGTACATAAAAATTTATGGTCGAAGATAAAAAGATGAATTTTAAACACACTATAAAAAAACAGCGAACAGTTCCAAACTCGATAATTTTATTTTTTAGTTATGACGACCTTACAGCAGGTAAGCGATATGTAAATAACAACCTAAAACAACTCTTTTTCGCTCACAAGCAAAAAACAGTAATAAAAAGATCATATCTTTATGCAGTCCAATAAGAACTAGTAGGTTTAGTTGCGTTATTTAATAGGTATTATCAAAATGAGCAACCATGGAAAAGAATCGTAAATAAAAGGAGATTAATATTTAAAATATAGAAAAACTAGTAGTCTATAAAGGAAACAAGTTAATTTATAAGCTTGAAGCTTTTAAAGAAACTCAAGCAGTTTCAATAATTTGATTTTCTTTTAATTTCAGTTACCCGCATTTCTACATATGTATACCTACTTACCTTTAATCAAGTACATTATATTTTCATCGTCCCAGGTTATTACCGTTAATTCAATATACTTCTTTTTATACGGACAATCTTTTTTACTAATGATATTAATTTTATAAATTTTATCTGGACAAAGCACTTGAATAGAAGCTGGCTTTATCTAAAAACATAAAAAAAGTTAAACGCATACTTTTAAAATAATTCGTATATACAAACCTTATATTTATTGAGTGCTACTTCGTTTAATACTTCCTTTGTAGCATACATATCTCCTGACCAACTTTTAGGTAAAAGTTTTTTGTCTAGAGCATTTTTGTGACACAGTAATAAAGGAGCATTCTATAAATCAGCAATTTTTTTTATTTTTATTTTTATTTTTTATAAAAAAAATATAAACAAATAAATATATTCCAAACCTGAAATTCTTCTAAATTTAAATACGTTTTGGAAGAATTTAATAAAGTGGGCTGAGCAAAGCAATTTAATAACATGTCAATAAAAAGTATTAAAATCGTTTTTAAATAATTTTGTTAGTTGTGCACCTCAGAAATTGAAAACAAACTCATATGATGAATATGTTGCCATATTCTTGTAGCGCAATATGTATTTAAATATCAGTGTTACCAGTAATGTAGCATTTTCAAAGCAGTTTTCGTATACATATAATTATAGAAACGAATCTTTTGTTTTGATACTTTAACTTAATTAATTTTTAAAGCGGTAAGTCGCAAAAAAATCTTTTAAAGAATTAATTTTATTTGAACTTCATTCAATCATGAAATTGGTCCTAAGCTTTATTCTTCCAATATAAAATTGTATTGTTTGTGCACCTCAGAAATTGAAAACAATCTCATATCATGGTAGAATAAGTACAAGGTATAGTCCAAGGTATATTTACACAAGGTAGACTCATTTGGAAGTGTAGACATGCTGCTCTATAAAAGGAGCCAATTTGTCAAAATTGTCTTCATATAAAACAAAAACAATTTAACGCACACATGTACAAATTTTGGCTCATATACACGCAATTTGACGTTTTGGCTCCAACTAGGGGTAAACAGCTGACAAACATATGAGCCAACGAGTTTACCTTGTGTAAATATACCTTGGTATAGTCATTAGAAATTTTGTTCTCAATTTCAAAAAGAAAATATGGAAAAAAAATTAAAACAAGCGTCAAAAATCAAATAAATTAATTTGACATAATATGGGTAAATAATGAAAACTCTCACTAATGAACATACCCCATCAACTTGGTAAGAACAGCATGTCGCACATGAATTCTGCTCGTGTAGACTGTTCATGTTCATGTTTCGTCCATGTGCTGCCATCGTTGCCCAAACATTCGTCTTAGCATCCATGTGCGCCATGATGTTGGCCATACAATGTATTTTCTGTATACAAGCAAACGCCACAACAACAAAAATTGTGGCCAATCAGAACATGAACATCAACACGTATTCGCCACATACAAGAACGTGAACAAATTAATACCGTTGCTCTGCCGGCGTTATGGTCATGTCATGTTCAAATCGAAAGCGCATGGAGACGTGGGGTAAACGACAACTTTTTTAGTGTTGTTAATTTATTGTTAAATGTCGAAAAAAAAAAATTAAGTTTAAAGAAATAATATAACTTGAAAATGGCCATTAAATAATTTGCATTTAATTTAATAGTAAAATGTTTTGCTTATCTTCTTAAAAAAAAACAAAAAACTAAAAAAAATTTTTGTTTAGTTTTAATAATTTATTTGTTTTTTTTGTATTCCTCTTTGTGTTTTTCGTTATTTGGCCATTTTTTTGACAGTGATGCCACTTGACGTTAATTTTTATCTATGTTGTTAACAACAATTTACAGAATCACATAATCGTTAGTGCAAACCACAAAACAGGTTGACAATTATAACAACAGTTGTTATTGTTAAAAGTTACAGAATCCCACTACTGGTACTTATTATACTATAGCTGCGTTCGTTTACCCCAAAATTTGTACAAATTTGTACTGGATTTTACTGAAATGCGTTCGCGTACACATACATTTGTAAAATTTTCATATTACTCCTACTGGATTTTACTGGGATTTTACTGGAAAAGTAAACGAACGCACATTATGATGATAATATGTGCGTTCGTTTACTTTTCCAGTAAAATTCAGTAGGTGAGTAATATAAAAATTTTACAAATTTATGTGTACGCGAACGCATTTCAGTAAAATCCAGGACAAATTTGTACAAATTTTGGGATAAACGAACGCAGCTAATGTTGCCATATTCTTGTCGCGCAATACCCTACAAGAAATGCATAACCAAAACTAAAAAAAATTACTAACACACTTGCAACAATTTTAGATTAGTTGTTCCACTCTAACATAAAGGGTTTTTTTTTAAGCCCGATAGAACTTGAAATTGTAAAAAATAACACAAAAAATTAAATTGTAATCAAAATTTTTTTTTTATTCGAAAGATCAATACGTGACATTAACATTTGAAAATGATTTCGGGCATATGGGCACCGCGGCTGTTCTTGACGAAGCGCATTCTGGACGTCCAATTTTGGGCCACTTTTTCGAGCACTGCTGGCCGTATGTCACGAATAACACGAACAATGCTGGCCTCCAAGGCGTCAATTGTTGCTGGTTTATCAGCATAAACCAGTGACTGCACGTAGCCCCACAGGAAATAATCGAGAGGTGTCAAATCGCACGACCTTGAAGGCCAATTGACAGGTCCATTTCTCGAAATCAACTTATCGCCAAATTTTGATTTCAATAAGTCGATGGTTGCGTTCGCCGTATAGCACGTAGCGCCATCCTGTTGAAACCACATCACCTCCGGATCAATGTCATCCATATTTTCAAACAAAAAATCATTGATCATGGTGCGGTAACGATCTCCATTGACCGTAACGCGAGCTCCGGCCTCATTTTTGAAGAAATAAGGTCCGATGATGCCACCAGCGTGAAAACCGCACCAAACGGTGCATTTTTCTGGATGTAATGGAGTCTGTAGGGTCTCTTGTGGATTGGTCTCGCTCCATATGCGGCAATTTTGCTTATTAACAAACCCTTTAAGCCAAAAATGCGCCTCATCGCTGAACACAATTTTGCGATAAATTGTCGTCTATAAGTTGCGCGAATCGACGACTGATTTTCAAAGTAAATTTGGATAATTTCGTAGCGTTGTTCAAGCGTGAGTCTATTCATGATGATTTATCAGAGTATACTAAAAAAACGATAAAAAAAAAATATTTCATCAAAATTTAATTTTTTGTGTTACTTTTTACAATTTAAAGTTCTATCTAGCTTAAAAAAACACCCTTTATATGTTAGAATGGTACAACAAACATTTTCCAAATAATGCCAATATTTATATTTTTGTCATACGCGTGTAAAAATTTGTGAATTTCTTAAATTTAATATTTGCGATTGGTATTGCAGAAAAAAAAAACAATTAAATTAAATTTATAATTTGCATAGATGGGGGTAGTGCACTCATTTTGCAGTTTCAACTCACACTTAGTGATAGTGCACAAATATTGCAATCATTTTGTTGATGTTGAGTGATGAATTGAAAATTTGCAGCCTCACTAAACATGAGTGATAGTGATGTTAAAAAATTTTGCACTCAAAAAAAAAATAGTTTGATTTAAAAAAAAGCAATCATCAGCTTACTGCAATTTTTTTCTTCTTCACTCGAGTGCAACTTAAACTGTTGCACTAAATCTAAAATTAAAAACTTGTTTTTTCATGATAATAGCCAATAATTATACCGTTATTGACAAAATTTAATTTTGTTAAATGTTTTTTACTTATGCATATCCTCAAAAGAAATCAAATACCATGCACATACAAAGTTACATTTTTAAAATTTTAGTGAGACAGCATTTTTATGCAGCTTTTCTGATTGCATGTCCAAATTTTGCACTATTTGATTTGAGTGCAGATTTTCCCATTCAAATCTACGTTTAGTGATAGTGAAAAAATTTGCAATATCACTCAAAATATTTTAGTGGTAGTTAAAAAATAACAATCATCACTAAAGCTGGTAAAAAAGAGTGCAAACTAATTTCTTTGCAGTTTTATTTAGTGATAGTGCAATGCTGATTTAAATCAATATTTAGTGCACTACCCCCAACTATGATAATTTGTAACCCCGGGTCTCCAAGTAGCAATATTTATTGCGGTAAACGTCAAATTTGATTGCTCCATTAAATTTGCGACGTATAGACCGCATATTGCCATGAGTGGCAATCTATTGCGCAATGATTGCTCTTCTGATTGCTTGAGCAATTATTGCTTAGCAATCTGCTGTCAAATCAGTTGTTATTTATCTGACATTTTATTTCTCTGTACGGTTGTTTATTTATTTGTGTATTAATTTATTAAATAGCAATTTTTTTCAAATGCAAATAAACAAAAAAGTAATACAAATCACAGCTACGACAATTACAATTAATTATTTTATTGAATTAATTGATTAATTGAAAAAAGAAAATTTAACAACCACTTGAAAACACAACATAAAACATTTGTTAGAAATACAGCCACAAAACTTCGAGTCTCTTACTGCCCGTCTACAACTGACATGATTTGCTGTTATAACTTGATGTTATAAAAGCGTTGTTAAAACATTTGCATTAACAACCGTGTTATAACATGAGAAAAATCTAACATGTGAGCAAGGCGAATTGACTAGAAGCCCTACAAGAAGTGAATGAGCGAGTAGATTTCAAGATTTCTGTCATTTCTTTCTATCATTTTCTTAACACCAACGTGAAAAAAGTGACAACTCGCTCATAAGTCGCAAACAAATCTTTTAAAGAATTAATTTTATTTGAAATTCATTCAATCATGAAATTGGTCCTAAGCTTTATTCTTCCAATTTAAAATTGTATTATTATATTAATTAATATAGAATGTACAGTTCTTCGAATGATTGAAAATGTCCAAAATTAATTTCAAATGTTTGGCTTTTGTTTCGCTTTATCCCGGTAATAAAATTAACAGCGCTCTTACTAATTTGTATGCAAAAATAATACTGAACTTATTTTTAATGGGGAAAATTTAAGGCAGTCGTGTTTTTTGCTCAGATCTCAGCCATTTGTGAACTGATCGATTTCAATGGCAAACATTTTCGGACTACATATGGTGTAAATGGTGTAATCAGAAAACATTTTTTTTACCAACACACGGACAGAAGAATATCGTTAAACCAACATTGCTACTAATAACAATTTAGAATATGATAATATGTTTATACTTAATAGGGTCTAAGATCGATATTGAAGAAATTACCGGCCGTCTATAGCAAAGATAAATATTGCGAAACATAAATGCAGTAAATGGCAAAATTATGTTAACTTTAATGCAGGATTTAAAAAACTGCAGTCGAAACAAAAAACTGTCGAACTAAAAACGAACATTTTTGTACAACTTTTAGCTTTTTGAGTTGGTTTGACAGCGACAGTTTACATTTAATGAATCAGAAGTAAAAGCAACAGTTTTTTGGCCAATGGCAAATTAAGATTTGGAAGAAATTGCAGTTTTTCTACTTTGACTGCAGTTTTTTAAAAGCTGCTTTAATGTAGATAGCACTTTTTTGTACATATTTATTGTCGCCAATATATGTTGCAATAATTGCTGGTCAATTTCCGTTGACAATTATTGCTCATAGCTGAAATTGAAAAATAGAAGAAAAAAAAAAAAAATAGAAGCAAATTGTGTGTTAGAAATTAAGTTTGTGAAATGGTAGCAATTATAATTGAAGTAAAAGAATAAAATAATTAAAAATAAATAATTTAAAAAAATAGTGAATAGTGAAATACATTTTTTTAAATAAATATTTATTTTTTGTAAATAAAATTGCAAAAATTATTTTTGTCAATATAAATTATTATTCGACCTTTATTATTTTGATTTAGTATATTAATTTTTTTAAGTTGGTCTTTTTTATATAAAAATATTAATTAATTATCAAAGTAATTTTTGGGAATACAAAATTTTACAAGATTTTGTTAGTCTTGCTTAATTCCCAATTTTGTTATGGTCACCCTAATGGTGGTAAGGCAGTGGATGGTTGGCAATGTTATAGGCAGAAGGGAAAATTGTTTTTGTTGATATAAATAGAGACAGCTGTTGTATGTAAATATAGCAAAAGAAAAGGAAAAACATAGGTAGGGAAATAAGAAATTATTATTTATGTTTTTTTAAGTAAGGGGCAAATTGCTGAAAAGTTTTCGAAAATGGTGAACAATAGCGTCCCCGAGGTTTCGTGGGGACAAAAATGGAAAATGTCGGTCCTTTTTGTTTTTCTGGAGTGGAAGTGTGACGAGTGGCCACCGGCAGTTTTGAAAAAGAAAAATTTTGTTTTTGGTGTTAAGAAATAAAAGAACATTTGTTTTGCAATAAATAAAGTTTTATTTAAACACACACGTACAAACACACGGTATAAAAAGAATTTGGAGTGGAAATAGTAAAAAGAACTTGGCAAGGGTTAAACTCATTGCACTTAAAAATTAAAACTTAAAAATTGAAATTTAAAAATTAAAATTTAAAAATTAAAATTTAAAAATTAAAAATTAAAAATAAAATTGAAAGTTAAATAAAGCCTAAAGAAAAAGACCGTATATTGAAAGTGAAAAGTTAAAATAAGAAAAAATAAACTTCTTAAAACTTAAGCTTTTGCACAACAAAATTATGAAAAAAAGTATTTAATAAAGAACTTAAAAGTAAAAGACAGTGCATTGCGTCTTAAAATTAAAATAAGCAAAGAAAATATATAAACTTATAAAAAAAAAACCAGCCGAGTGCGCCACCGAATCGTCCGGGTCACACCAGCGTGGGGATCAGTCAGCCGTAAGCACCACCAAACCTTGGGGATCACAGGTATCTGCCTTGACATCGGACAAAACTCGGAACAAACGACCTACGGACAAATAAAATTTATATGTATATTGAGGTGTTTTAAAATTTTAAGCGAGTTTTTGTTAGGGGAATCTTACCGTGGTTCAGTCCTTTGGGCGATTTAGAGCCTGAAGTGCGCGTAATTAGGGTTGAGCTCAAGCCTAGGTTCTCGGTCAGACTGGGGTAGATTTACCCGTAGTATTAAAGTTTCCCTAGGAGAAAAAGCGGTAGATTTTAAGACAGGTAAAATATATATATATATGTACTGGTTTTTTAGACTTACCATAAAATAGGACAGGGGACATTTCACGGACGGACGGCAGACTTCTGAATCTTCTTCCTCCTGGATGCAGGGGATCAGTTTTTGAAGGCAGCTGCGGCTATGAGAGAGAGAAAAAAGAATTATTAATGTTTTTGAGTTTTTTATGCTGATTTGTAATTTCGGTTTAATGTTTTTTTTAAGTAAATTCAAATCTTGAAAAAATTAAAAGTAAATTTTACCTTTGATATTTTTGAATGTAAATTAAATTGATTCCTTTGTAAATTTTATTAGAATTGCGAGCCCGAATAAATTTCCATTGAAAATTTTGTTTTTTTTCCTTTTTGCAACTTTTATTATTTTTAATAAAACATAATATGAATTGTAACGTTTTAAAATGAATAGTACCTGCGTTTTAATTATGGTTTGGTAAATTTCATTTATGGCGGGTAAGTAGAGGAGTGTAATCGGTTGCAGGTGAAGATTTGGGACATCCAGAAATTAAGGGATGTCATGGAGAGACTTCGTCTCTAGTGGGAGGGCCAATCCCGGCACGTCATCAGCCGGAGATGTGTGGAAATGGTGCGGAAAGGTATGGTTTTGGTTTTTGCTTTTTATTTTTTCAGCTACTTCGAGCCCCAGCAATTTTTTTATTCTTTTTCCAATTTCCTAGCTGGTATGGTTTTTTTTTGTACCCGGGTTTTGAGTCATTTGGTCGGCAAGAACCACCCCCATCCGGCGAGCTCTAGCCGCGCGAACCGCCAGCATACCAGCGCCGCCGACAATCTGGCCACATTCACTGGTTGTTGGTGAACAGCAACCAGCTGGTAATCTTTCCCGCCCGGTACAGTACAAAAATGGCGCCCAACGTGGGGCCCGAAGTAGTTCCATAGCCTAGAAATAAAATATATAGGAATTAGCGTAGATACCAACTGTTTAGGTTAGTAAGTCCGGATAGGTAGGAGTAAGAGTCCCTAAACCGTAGCGACCAATCTAAATAGGTTTTTTTTTTAATTTTGTTTTTTTCAGCACAATAGGCGTCATGAATCGTATGGGTTGTCATGAGCATAACGTTCACACTTATGTAAGTCCCGAATAAAGAGACTGTGCAGACTATTTCGCGCTGCGACATTAGGTGTGAGCGATATGGGCATGATGACTTAACGATTCATCACTCCCGATCCTTCCTGACAGCTTGAGGCCGGTACATGGTTACCAAAAATTAGTATCTGAGTGGCTCAAGATGTGAGGCAAGGGTTGGGAAAAATCATCCCTTATGTAATAGTAGGTTCAATAGTCAAAAATTTGATTTTTTTTTACGGTGATACTCACATTTGTTTTCCTTGTATTTTCATCCGCGAGAATCGCTATGACTAGGGTTAGTCCAGGGAACAAATTTAGTAGTTCTTATCGTAGCAGCCCAGTCAAAATTAAGGTCAATTTCCATTTTTCCAACTGTTTGTTTTAGCATCTAAAAATTATACTTTTTATTACCATTATTTCACACATAAAAATTATTTTTTTTTACTTTACCTGCAAAAGTTTACATTTCCTCGAAATAAACCGCCAAAATCTTTATTGTTATTATTATTTTTGAATTGTTTGAAATTTAAAAATTTTTTTTTTAGCAAGATTTATATAATTTTTTTTATAAGCTTTTTAATACCCTCGAGTATTGGAGTTTGAAATACCGTTTGCCTAAGGTACGTTTTTGAATTCGTTTATTTGTTTTTTTATACTAAAGTCGTTTTTTTAAATGGTTTTGACCCGTAGTTCGAGCCGTTCGGTGGAGGACAACAACAACACTATGGCGACAACCAGAGCAAGTGTCACTTGTAGTACTGATACCCCGACCACGGTAACTATCAGCAATTTAACCCACCCTACGTCCAGCACAACGACAATAATAACAACAGCCACTACAGGCAACCCAATTTTTGCCACTCAATTGCCATCATCTCATAATGTGTCAATAAGCTCTGATAGTCTTAATCAGACAGTAGTTTCACCCACTTTTTATAGCGAAACAGCCCAGAACATAAGGCGAGAGGTGCGAGAAAGCGCAATAATGGGAGCGCCAAGGAGCGTGGACAATGTCCAGCAAATAGTAGAAGCGTCTGTGGGCCTATGCCAAGCCAGGCTTATGCAAGAGGTGGATAATAAAATACAAAAAGCGCTAGATGACATTAAGCAATTGCTTATGTCACAAGCAGCAGGCACGCAAGCTGCTCCACCGCCTACAAATTCTGCGCCAGCAGTTCAAAGTCTGCCCCCAAGATCAGCTCCCTCGAGCAATTATCAGCCACCAGTGTGGGCTAGAACGTCAAGAGAGCCACAAGTTTTTAATTATGGGCAAACCGTAAGGCCAGCTGTAGCAGAAACCGTACAGCCACCGTACATACCACCACCACCTTTGGTCCCAGCTCCACATTACGCGGAAGCAGGGCAGTACGTGTATGACATGCCATCAGTGCCACAGGCACCGCGGCAAACGTCATATCAACAACAACAATTTACGTTACAACAACACAACCCTTTACCATTTTTGCCTCAAACTGCTCATCAACAGCAGCAAGTATTGCCACCACAGGCCCAGGAGCCTCGGTCAAACCCGTCTCAACCGTTTTATAGTCAACCACAGTCGTATACTAATATGCGGCCAGGCTATCCACAGGATGCCTGGTCTGCACCAGCAGTACAGCCACCAGTATGTCAGCCGCAAAATTATCACTTGGCCATGTCTATGCCAAGGCAAAATCCAGCTTTAAACCAATTTAAATTGGAAAAGTGGGGAGTTAAATTTGATGGTACAAGCAAAACAATGAATATTCAAGAATTCATCTTTAGAGTGGGAACTCTAAGAAAGGATTATAATTGTACTGATAATGAAATTTTAAGAAGTTTTCATGTGTTGTTAGATGGCCCAGCTTTGGACTGGTACTGGGATTACCGTAAAATAGTACATATCAATACTTGGGAGGAGTTGGAAAAAGCTTTGTTGGCACAGTATCGTCGCTTTGAACAAGAATACCAAGTTCAAGTGAAAATTTTAAATCGTAGGCAGTTACCCCATGAACCTTTTGATGATTTTTACAATTCTGTAATCAGATTGCGCAATCAGCAGCAAACCCCGTATGAGGAGGCACAGTTAGTGGAAATTATGAGAGGCAATTTAAAACCATCTCTGGGGCAAATGATGTTTTCCGTTCGAATTAACACATTATCAGAATTTTGCCGTGAAGCCAGGCGAGCTGAAAATTTGTTGGCCAATCAGAGGCAAATGTTTCAGCAGAGGGCAAATCTGCCTCAAAGGGTTAACGAGCTGGAGGGTGAGGAGGATTTATCGCTGGTCGATTTTGAGGTGGACGCAATACGTTCTACAAGCCATTATACTTGCTGGAATTGCAAGGTTGTCGGCCATAGTTTTGTGGATTGTCCTGAACCGTTAACTAGGCAATTTTGTTTTCGTTGTGGTAGGGATGGTGTAGTGACACCAAAATGCCCTAAGTGCCAGGGAAACCGGGCACGGAACCCGTCTCGAACTGGGGAGGCGCGGTCAACCGAAGTTTAGACCCAGTTCAACAACAACAACAACAACAACAACAACAACAACAACAACAACAACAACAACAACAACAACAACAACAACAATCAGATTCACAGGTGAGAAGTGTGTGTGTTTTAGTGAATAAGGACAGGGCAGCTCGAGAGACAAACCCTGAACCTCGGCTGCGAGAGCTTAGGCCCCTACATATTAGGCTTAAAGAATATGAAGAGGCAAAAGATAGGATTTTTGGGGAAGTATCGAGCAAAATCAAAAAGGCGCGAGAACGGTATAAGATTCGTAGGAGGATTAGAAACGAGATCGCGGCAGCAGCGTTATATGAGGGCGAAGATGCTAGGTTATATACTAGAATTGAAATAGGCGGTAAACAAATCGAAGGTCTTCTAGACAGTGGAGCCACGGTAACGTGTTTGGGGCGAAATTGTTTAGAATTTCTTAAAGATATCGGTGTTAAAATTTTCGATTTTGCGAGTATTATCAAAACCGCGGATGGTACGGCGCATAAAATTGTCGGTCGTGTACGGGCAGAGGTAAGGCTCGGTAGTAAAAGAGAAGTTGTCACCTTTTATTTAGTGCCTACTCTGAGTCGAGAGCTCTTCTTGGGTGTCGATTTTATGAAGGCTTTTAAATTATTTGCCAACCTTGATAGTCTTACGACAAATGAAGTGAGTCTCTGTAAAGAGGCAGATAGTCCTTCAGATGTCGTAACTCATAAGTTGACAGCCGAAGAGCAGCAGAAATTAGATTCGGTCATATTAAGGTTTCCCTGCTATATGAAAAATGGACTAGGAAAAACAAATTTAGAAACGCACTCAATAGACACACGGGATGCTGTTCCAGTAAAGGATCGTCACTATCCAGTCTCCCCGGCTGTGCAAAAATTAATGTTTGCGGAGCTGGATAGGATGCTTGACCTTGGTGTCATTGAGCTCAGTGAGAGTCCATGGAGTCATCCTGTTACTCTAGTCCGCAAGGGTGAGAAAAACAGGTTATGCCTGGACGCTCGTAAGCTTAATGCACTAACAGTTAAGGATGCCTACCCATTGCCGCACATAGAAGGTTTGCTCAGTCGCTTGGGAGACACGATTTTTATATCCAGTGTCGATTTAAAGGACGCTTTCTGGCAGATACCACTAGACTCGTCTAGTAGGGAGAAAACTGCATTCACTGTGCCAGGGCGACCACTTTACCATTTTACGGTCATGCCATTTGGGCTGTGTAACGCAGCTCAAAGGTTATGTCGTTTGATGGATAAGGTGATTCCCGCAGCACTACGTGATAGAGTTTTCGTCTACTTAGACGATCTTTTGATAGTATCTCCAGATTTCGAGACACACTTGGAATTGTTATCACAGGTATCTATTCAGTTGCGTGAAGCAGGGCTAACTATTAATGTGGCAAAATCTAAATTCTGTTTCAAAGAGTTACGATATCTGGGGTACATAGTTGGTGGGGGCAAATTAAAGCCTGATCCGGCTAAAGTGGAAACGATTTCTCGTTTTGCCTACCCTAAAACAGCAAAGCAAGTGCGGAGTTTCATGGGAGCAGCAGGCTGGTATAGAAAATTTATACCTGACTATGCTACCATTGCAGCTCCAATCTTTGAAACGCTAAAGAAGGGGAAGCAATTCAAGTTTTCGAACGAAGCTAAGGTCGCGTTTGATCGCCTCAAGGAAGCTCTGATTACGAGCCCACTTCTTAATCATCCGGATTTCTCCAGACATTTCTACGTTCAGTGTGACGCATCGGATGTAGGTATTGGGGCTGTTCTTTTCCAGAAAGACAATTCTGATGGTGAACACCCAATAGCCTATTTTTCGCATAAATTAACTCCAGCACAAAAGAATTATTCTGTCACTGAACGAGAATGTCTGGCAGTTGTCTTGGCGATTAAGAAGTTTAGGCCCTATATAGAATTGATGCCTTTTTCTGTTATTACCGACCACAGCAGCCTTAAGTGGCTTATGTCACATAGGGACTTGACCGGGCGATTGGCGAGATGGAGTTTGCATTTGCAGGCGTACGATTTTACGATCGAGCATAGGCAGGGGAAACAAAACGTAGTACCTGATACCCTATCGCGTTACGAAATGTCAGAGATATCGGCGGAGGTTAATAGTATGATCGACTTAAATTCTGATGCATTTAAGTCAAGTAATTATTTAGAACTTGTTTCTACTGTAGAAGCAAATTCTAAGCAATTACCTGACTTAAAAGTAGTTGATGGTTTTGTTTATAAGAGGGTACGTCCATATGATGGTGAAGTTTTAGGCGAAGATTTTGCTTGGAAGCTATGGGTACCTCTCGAGTTAACCAAAACTATCATTGGAAACGCCCACAATTCGCCGCAAGCTGCTCACGGGGGCATAGGAAAAACTCTCCGCAGAGTCCGGGAGTATTTTTATTGGCCTCACCAGACGATTGAAATCCGCGACTTTGTAAAAGATTGTGAAATGTGTAAAGAGGCGAAACCGGCTAACGTTACACTACGCCCACCTATGGGAGCGGAAGTAATAAGCGAACGTCCATTTCAGCGAATTTATATAGATTTTCTGGGCCCATACCCGCGTTCAAAGAACGGAAATTGCTATATTTTTATAGTGTTAGACCATCTTACTAAATTTGTCTTGCTTAAGGCAATGGCAAAGGCCAGTACCAAAAATGTTATCAAATTTTTGATAGCTGAAGTTTTTCATAAGTTTGGAACGCCGGAAACTATTGTTTCTGACAATGGCAAGCAATTTACCAGTAAAGAGTTTGGTACTCTAGTACAGAATTTTGGTGTAAAGCATCTCCGCACGGCAACACATTCGCCGCAGGCAAATGCGTCCGAGCGGGTGAATCAGACCATTTTGGCAGCTATTCGTACGTATTTAAAAGAAGATCACTCTGAATGGGACAAACATTTGTCCGAAATAGAGTTTTCATTGCGATCTTCAGTACAAACTTCGATTGGTGTAACACCTTATTTTGCGCTGTTCGGTATGAACATGATAGGCCATGGTAGCGTGTACAAAATAGCTAGAAAACTTAAAATTTTAAGTGAAGCTGAGTCGAGTATTTTGCCGAAATCAGCAAAAATGGACCTTTTGAGGCAAAATATGCGGGAGAGCCTACATAAAGCTTATTTACGGGGTGAAAAGTCGTATAATACGCGATGCCGAGTCGTAAAATTTATACCGGGACAAGAAGTTTACCGTAGAAACTTTCAGCAGAGCGATTTTAAAACCGGTTTTAACGCGAAATTTGCCCGAAAATTCCTAAAATGCCGTATAGTTAAGGCGGTCGGAAACAGTCTGTACGAGGTGGAGGATCTGATGGGAAAATCGTTGGGAGTATTTCACGGGAAGGACTTAAAACAATAACGTACCGCGGAAATCTATTTAATATACGCGTAGGTTATACTTAAATTTTAAACCTAACTCTACGACTATACTTTTTTTTAGTTTGATTTTCGTTAGGCGTCATAATACGACTACGCAAACACATATTGGCGTTGATTTACTTTTATTGTGGCAGTTTTGTTTTATGGTTATATTATGGGATGGCAATATCACTTTTTTTTATATTTTGAAGTCCTGATTTTGTTCCAACCAATAGCTAACGTTTCTTAACTGGCTACATATGTAACCGTCATCTTTTCTAATAGTGCAACCCCATGATCACTCTGAAGAACTATGCTATTAAGAGCTAAAGGTTGTTAGTCACCTAGAATTGATGACATTTTCTGAGTCCGATCTTACAGCAAGTTGGGACAAATATAGGGACTACTTTAATCAATGCTTGGTAAAAAACCAAAACACTGTTTTTTTATGTTATTAAAGTGAGATACTGCTATCCGAAAATTATAGTTCAGCCTGCCAGGGTAAATCTATTTCAATATGTGTAGGCAATAGGTCGTATTAGACGGGATTCGCGGAACCCTATGTAATGTCCTCTAAAGCTAGGGTCACATTAAACAAACATTTGACGCTTACAAGTAAACACTTTGTTTGTTAAGTAATGGTTTGATTTTGCTTAACAACGTTAGCTAAATCAAACGGCAATTGGCATTTCGTTAGTGACATTATTAGTGTAATTTTTTTTTTCTTTTGTTTTAATAAAATTTTGAATTTCAACCAAAATTATTAGCAGTTATGGTAAATTAATTCCATTTAATAACCATGCCTTTATTTTATTTTTTTCTCTTGTGCGTCAAATATTTGTTAAATGGGAACTAAATTTATCATACTAAATAAATACGTATATACCTAGTTTGAGTTTTTTTATTTGTAAATAACTTATAACATAAAACTCACCAGAACATCTGCATTGTTGTTGTAGTAGTTGGGTGATTCGCGTTGACATCAGAATGGATGGAAATTATCGGAAAAAACCTGTTGGTAAAAATTTTAAGGACTTTAGTATATATTTTCTTAGTAGTTTGTAATTTTAAGCAAGTATTGGGCTCACCCATTCCCCTGAATTTTTTTTTGGGTTGATTCCGATATTTGGTCTTCTCTTGGCCCAGGTCCCTTGAATTGTTTAGCCTGTGGAGAAAGGAAGACATTAATTTAGTCGATACATTTTAGTTTTGTGGATTAGATATGCTAAAAGGTTAGGAGTGAATTGTCGTAAAAACATAAGTAAAAGCACCTGTTAGGAAATTTAACCGGGAGTTTTATTTTTGATTTTTTTATTTTTGGGTTTTAGTTTTTTGGAAATCGCAGGGGGTGATTCCCGCCAAAGATTAAATTCTTTGGTGGTTTTAGTCCTTGCGTTTCTGTTTCTCGTAATATCCCCATTAATTTTTTTTATTTTCTATTTACATTTAGAATTAGTTTTTATTAATTTTTTTTACTTACGTCATTTGACGATACTTGCTGCAATTCCTCCATCTGGTCACCCGGAATTGCATTGCTAGGACCTGTGGGAAAGGGATTTAATTAGTATATTGAATTTTGAGTTCTTCATATTTGTTTTTTTGCATAACCTGATAGCCAAAATTACCTTGGTTCACATTTGAATCTTGTCTGGCAGTTTCTTAAGGGAATGGCAGGGGGTTCTTCTCGCCAAAGTCAACGAGCTTTGGTGGTTTTAGTCCCTGCATTCCCAGGCCTTAGGCCGTATAAATCCTGCACGGGTTGTTTTTGTTAATTTTCCAATGGAGAGGGCAATCTATTTCCCCGGATCTTTGGCCATAGGATAAGGTGGAATTCCTGTAGAAAAATGAGAAAAATAAGGGAAATCATCTCAGAATAAATTGCTGTGGAAATCTCAAAGAAATATATTTGTATAGTATTAAAAATTGATTTTTTTTGCCTTAAAAATGCATTTTAAATTTCATTCAAACTTAATTGGAAAGTGGCTAATGTTTTTTTTTAAGGGAAAACATTAGGAAAATTTGCATTTTAAAGTTTAAATTAATTTGATTTTTTTTTTTTTTTTTTTTTTCCACAACTCTGTTTTTATATAGAAAAAAGTTTTTTTAACTTTTCACAGCACACTTTTTTTTGCGACACTCGTAATAAAAATGCATTAAATTTTTATAATTGGTTTTGGTACAACTTTTTTTGGTACACCCTTTGAAATTCACAATCATAAAAAACACAGGGAAAATTATAAGTAGGTGTTAAATAATAAATTTTTATTTTGTTGTTGCTAAAAGGTATTTCCATTAAATTAGGGTGCTTATGGTATCAATTATATTTCGTTTTTTTTGGGAAAAAGTTAAACGTATGGTTTTGCTTTGATTGGTTTTGTTGTTTTGAAATAAAGTTTTTATTAATATTAAAAATGTCCATGATTTTAACATTTTATACACAGGAAAAATTGGAAATTTTCTCTAGTCACCAATTTTATACCAAATTCATAGAATCAAGCAACCCATTTGTTGGTTTTGCACCTGTTGCCAAAATGATTATATTGATTACTTAAAATGGTAAAATTTTATATTTTGAATATTATTTGTTTCAGTAAATGATATTTTTAATTTTAATAAAAAAAAAAAAAAGAATTATCAAAAAATTTTTGGCCGGTTCAAACAATGTGTTGATTGATTTTGACAATTTCCAACAACCATTTCACAAGTTTAAATTATTTTATTTTTAACGAAATAATTTTTTTGTTATTTGATTATTATTTTAATTCAAAATTTGTTTCAAAGCAAATAAAATGTTAGTTAAATCATAATTGTGTTTTTGATTTTCGTTCAGTAAAGAAAGTAATTGATTCAATTATCGCATTAATTAAGTTTAAACACTTTTTGAATAATTTTTTTTAATTGATGAAAAAAACTACTAATAATTTTTTCTGTGTATGGAAAAGTAGAGGCAAAAGCAACTATTGTTTTTGTGCATATAATTTTTGTAATTTTTTTCCATTTGTTTTTTTTTCGCGCACTGTCGCGTTCCAAAATTAATTATATTTTATTTTTGTTTTTATTCCACTTGCGTTTTTTTTATTTACAACCGTTTCGAAAAAATTGGATTTAATTTTTTTTATACCGTGAGAAAATTTTTGTTACGCACTGTAATGAACATTCCACACTTTTATTTAGTAACGGTAGTCGCGGAGCACATTTATATTAAAGTATTTTTCACTTAAAATCATTGCACTAACCTTAATCAACCCCTTGTGTTTTTTTGCCGTCTTTCATTGGTCCGTCCTCAGGTCCTTATCGTTGGCAAGCAGGAATTGGCTGAAAGTAAAATTGAACAACTAATTAGTTTTTCTTGCAAAATTAAGCTGTTTTTTTATTACATACCTTTTTCTAGTAAAATCCCACCGGAAAGTCGCCATCTCAGAAAAGTTGTCGCTTGTCGTCGCTATTGTAACCTGTAATAAAATTTTTCATTAATATTTTTTTTTTTGTACTCACCTTTATTTCCCAATATTGTTGAGCATTTTCCATCACTTCCTGAAAAGAAATAATATTTATTAATTGGTAATATTAATTTAATGTACAAATATTTAATTTGTACCTAAATAATTTAATTTTTAATAATTTTTCATTAAAGATGTCGACTTACCATTCATCTCTGCTTCATTGTTTTTGGTGCAATAGTATGTGTGTAAAATCACGCTACTATTTTCGTTTTCTGTCATTCTCCTTTTCCATTCATTCATAAGGCTATTAATTAATAAATGATTTGAGGTTGCCAGATCATTCAAAAGGGTACAGTACTTTCAGTGCTGTATTTATTTTCACATCGGTAATTAAAGTTGCCAGATCGTTTAATTTTTGAGAATTTAATAAAAAATACCCAAAATCCCAGAAAATTAAGTTTTGTGTTTTTTTTTGCTAGAATGGTTCCTTTTTCCCTCCCATCCTGAATTCACTGGTGAACTCAAGGAATGGTTGGGTTTGTTATGGTCACCCTAATGGTGGTAAGGCAGTGGATGGTTGGCAATGTTATAGGCAGAAGGGAAAATTGTTTTTGTTGATATAAATAGAGACAGCTGTTGTATGTAAATATAGCAAAAGAAAAGGAAAAACATAGGTAGGGAAATAAGAAATTATTATTTATGTTTTTTTAAGTAAGGGGCAAATTGCTGAAAAGTTTTCGAAAATGGTGAACAATAGCGTCCCCGAGGTTTCGTGGGGACAAAAATGGAAAATGTCGGTCCTTTTTGTTTTTCTGGAGTGGAAGTGTGACGAGTGGCCACCGGCAGTTTTGAAAAAGAAAAATTTTGTTTTTGGTGTTAAGAAATAAAAGAACATTTGTTTTGCAATAAATAAAGTTTTATTTAAACACACACGTACAAACACACGGTATAAAAAGAATTTGGAGTGGAAATAGTAAAAAGAACTTGGCAAGGGTTAAACTCATTGCACTTAAAAATTAAAACTTAAAAATTGAAATTTAAAAATTAAAATTTAAAAATTAAAATTTAAAAATTAAAAATTAAAAATAAAATTGAAAGTTAAATAAAGCCTAAAGAAAAAGACCGTATATTGAAAGTGAAAAGTTAAAATAAGAAAAAATAAACTTCTTAAAACTTAAGCTTTTGCACAACAAAATTATGAAAAAAAGTATTTAATAAAGAACTTAAAAGTAAAAGACAGTGCATTGCGTCTTAAAATTAAAATAAGCAAAGAAAATATATAAACTTATAAAAAAAAAAACCAGCCGAGTGCGCCACCGAATCGTCCGGGTCACACCAGCGTGGGGATCAGTCAGCCGTAAGCACCACCAAACCTTGGGGATCACAGGTATCTGCCTTGACATCGGACAAAACTCGGAACAAACGACCTACGGACAAATAAAATTTATATGTATATTGAGGTGTTTTAAAATTTTAAGCGAGTTTTTGTTAGGGGAATCTTACCGTGGTTCAGTCCTTTGGGCGATTTAGAGCCTGAAGTGCGCGTAATTAGGGTTGAGCTCAAGCCTAGGTTCTCGGTCAGACTGGGGTAGATTTACCCGTAGTATTAAAGTTTCCCTAGGAGAAAAAGCGGTAGATTTTAAGACAGGTAAAATATATATATATATGTACTGGTTTTTTAGACTTACCATAAAATAGGACAGGGGACATTTCACGGACGGACGGCAGACTTCTGAATCTTCTTCCTCCTGGATGCAGGGGATCAGTTTTTGAAGGCAGCTGCGGCTATGAGAGAGAGAAAAAAGAATTATTAATGTTTTTGAGTTTTTTATGCTGATTTGTAATTTCGGTTTAATGTTTTTTTTAAGTAAATTCAAATCTTGAAAAAATTAAAAGTAAATTTTACCTTTGATATTTTTGAATGTAAATTAAATTGATTCCTTTGTAAATTTTATTAGAATTGCGAGCCCGAATAAATTTCCATTGAAAATTTTGTTTTTTTTCCTTTTTGCAACTTTTATTATTTTTAATAAAACATAATATGAATTGTAACGTTTTAAAATGAATAGTACCTGCGTTTTAATTATGGTTTGGTAAATTTCATTTATGGCGGGTAAGTAGAGGAGTGTAATCGGTTGCAGGTGAAGATTTGGGACATCCAGAAATTAAGGGATGTCATGGAGAGACTTCGTCTCTAGTGGGAGGGCCAATCCCGGCACGTCATCAGCCGGAGATGTGTGGAAATGGTGCGGAAAGGTATGGTTTTGGTTTTTGCTTTTTATTTTTTCAGCTACTTCGAGCCCCAGCAATTTTTTTATTCTTTTTCCAATTTCCTAGCTGGTATGGTTTTTTTTTGTACCCGGGTTTTGAGTCATTTGGTCGGCAAGAACCACCCCCATCCGGCGAGCTCTAGCCGCGCGAACCGCCAGCATACCAGCGCCGCCGACAATCTGGCCACATTCACTGGTTGTTGGTGAACAGCAACCAGCTGGTAATCTTTCCCGCCCGGTACAGTACAATTTTTTATCATTGATAAAAACACTGAAATTTATTGTTGAAGGGATAAGCTATTCCTATGCGCATTCCACTGGTTGCTTAGGCCAGATCGTCAGAAAACTTAATCCAAAGATTTTAGAAAAACTAAAGACATTAAACAAGTAAAAACTGTTAAGCGAATAAGAATTAATTAATTCCAACCAATTGTAGTGGAGAATGTAAGAAAAGATAAACTCACAGTTTTTTGTTGTTGTTTTGGTTTAAGCTTTGATATTGTTACAAGTAAAACTGTGGCTTATAATCTTTGGATGAAGTTTCCTGACGATCTGGCCTAAGCAACCAGTGAAATTCGCATAGGAATAGCTTATCCCTTCAACAATAAATTTAAGTTTATCAATAGTATGAAATGGGAGTGTAGCACATTTAAACGAAACCTTGTTAATTAAATTTTTGAATCCCAGGAAAAACTTTGAAAAATTATTAAATTTTTAAGGTTTTGTTTTTTGGGAATTTGGGGATTTTTGGGGATATTTTTTTCAATTTTTTGGGGACAAGGAAAAAAGTAACTGGCAGCCCTGGTTGGGGTGCTGGCAGGTTTAGTCCCAATTTACACTAGGGACATTTCTTGACGGACATTTTTTAATTCTCCTTAAATCTTACCTGAACCGTTTACAATGAAGTCAGACAGAAAAATAATATAAAGTAACAAGATGTAAACTACGAAAAGTAAGAAAGAGAATTGAAAAAATGTCCAGTACAGATAGTCATGTACTACACACTCTACCTTTTTGACCCCTCGCCGTCAAACTTGGCCTGTCCGGCAAGAAATGTCCCTAGTGTAAATTGGGACTTACTTGGTTCGGGATGTAGACTCGTAAGTTGAAATCTTTGTGAAGTCGGGAACATCAATAGGTGGCTGGTTGAGGAAGGTCAGGGGTTTCTCACACTGGTTGCAGCAACCCTTATTTCCGGTAGCTTGCTGGCACTTTTGGTTTGTTGGGTTTAACCCTGTGGCTCTTCCTCTCACTTTTTGGTAGCAAAAAAGAACACGATTTTCCATTGTTTTGGTTTTTTTTCTTATTTAATTTTCACAACAGGCTTATAATTTTAACATTTTTCCTACGTCTGTTTTGAGTTACACAAGAGTAACATTAAAATTAAAAAAACTGGTGGTGCAAAATACAATAAAGTTCATTAATATATGAAAATATATGAAAAAATGTATTAAATTAACTTATTCAATATTTGCCTCTTATTAAACAAAATTAAAAATGATACCTATTCATACAAATTTTAAATATTTTACAAGAAAAAGTGTCAAGCAATTTAACACCTTCTTTCTTTCGATGGAAAAACGTCTTCGGCCTCTTGCAAGGTAACCAAAGAGCTTGCTGCTGTGGGACGATCCTGCCGCTTCTGCTCCACCGGAAGAACCAAAAACTGGAACATTGTCGTACTGCATTGATGCTGTTGCAAATATAGCAACGAAAACTGGGATTAAAAATCCTTCAGCCATGGTGCTCTTAAAGGGAATACATATTTACATTGTTAAATTCGAAAACATTAAGAAGGGGCAGGTGTCGCATGTAGGTAAAGCTACTTATTTGTGTATCGGTCGAGTGATTATGCCATTTTGCATTTTTAAATCGGCTACTTGCAACCTTGCCATCACCGTCCCGATAAACCTTCACAGTAAGCCCTGAACGCCACTTCGTTGGCCAGCCTGGTGGGTTATTATGTAATTCGATTCTAAACGAAAATACTTTCGAAAGAAATTTCCGTATCGAAAATGAAATGGTATTTTCTACTCTGTTCGAAAGCCCTACAAATTTGTTTTTGTTAGTCTGAATTTACTCGCTTCTTCTTTTGATGCTCAACTTCTTTGCAATTCCCTTTTAAAGATGCCAATATAATCACACGCGGCAATCGGTTACAGGTAAGTGCAACTCTACAACTACAAAAAGCCCCATGTATTTTGTTTATGCAATTTTCTGACTTGTTGTCAAATTTTAGTATAGAAACAAAATAATATTTTGACGTTTCACCATTTTTTAATTCGCCGTGGATACAGCTGATGAACGGCTGACGCAAGGTATATTTACACAAGGTAAACTCGTTGGCCCATATGTTTGTCAGCTGTTTACCCCTAGTTGGAACCCCAACGTCAAATTGCGTGTATATGAGCCAAAATTTGTACATGTGTGCGTTAAATTGTTTTTGTTTTATATGAAGACAATTTTGACAACTTGGTTCCTTTTATAGAGCAGCAGTCTACACTCCCAAATGAGTCTACCTTGTGTAAATATACCTTGGGCTGACGAGTTGAGCTTAAGGAGCATATAGACGACATGTTTTTGTCATCTGACATGTCAAATTTTCAAGTCACATGTAATTGTGCATGTCTGTCAAAATCGCTGTTTTACATAAGCTTTATAATATTCGGTCACAAACGTACATGTAATTTGCTTCTGACATTGTCTCTGTTTTTTTCGCATTGTTATTGCAAAAACCAAAGTAGTGCTCGGTTTAAAAATAGCTTGCTGCCGCCATGAAAAGTTTTATTTGCGCCGTAAAATAGTTTAGCCATCTTAACATTTTTTTCTTTTAATTCAAAGATACCAATTTTGGATTTTATAATAAAACGGTTTTTATATATATATTCACATAAATTCTATTCAATAGTAAGATGATCAAACATATCTCGGTATTGTAAAAAATTAACTTCAGCCGGCTAATGATTCCGTCAATAGTGGACGCCGCTGCCGGTTTCTTTCCGGCATAGCCTTCTGATGTCAGATGGTTTGTCAGAAGAAAATAGAACACGCTCTAATTGAAATTTTGTCAGATGACTTTGCGTCTGACTTTTACAGAAGCAAAGTTAAAAAGGTAACACACGACATGTATGTATTTTGCAGTGGGAAATTTGACATGTCAGATGACAAAAACATGTCGTGTACGGGCGCCTTTACCTGGAGTTAATTCGCCTTGCGTATGTATAAGCAGACTCAAGGCGAATTAACAAAAGGTAAGCTCAACTCGTCAGCCGTTCATCAGCTGTATCCACGGCGAATTAAAAAATGGTGAAACGTCAAAATATTATTTTGTTTCTATACTGAAATTTGACAAGTCAGAAAATTGCAAAAACAAAATACATGGGGCTTTTTGTAGTTGTAGAGTTGCACTTACCTGTTATAAATTCGCCTTGAGCAGACTTAAGGCCAAAATATGTACATCGATCAAAATAGTCATCAAGCATTGTGGTAGTATTAGTGAAAATGTGTTTGTATGTGTGACAACGCTTGATGAAAAATCAAAAAATTTAGATATGACGGCGAATATTACGTCCAGCACACGTACACGTTGAATTCGCCGGCTGGACAAGCATTTGACAAGTGTATTTTGGCCTTTAAAAAAGGAAAAAACAAAGTGCTGACAAATTTATACACCATAAATTTGAATATTGACAGAACTTTTTTGAAAAACAAGCTTTTATAAAAAACCTTAAATTTTCCGCAAATAGTATATATGTATAAGTGAAAACTTCATCACATCATTTCTGGGGTTTTCGGAAAACCCATTTCAACATACACACGGACAGACGGACATCGTTAAATCAACTTCGCTTTTCATAAGGACCCAGAATATATATACTTTATAGGGCGTAGGATCAATATTTTGGAACATACAAACGGAACGACAAAGTTATATATACCCTTTCCCTTCGGTGAAGGGTATAAAAACGCCAGTAACGGGGTACAGGTATGGAACAAAGATTGGGAACCACTGTTTTTGTTTCTCCTCTTCTAATAGAACTAACAAACAACAAAAAATATCGAGAAAGTATCAAAAATGCAACAACAAATTTTTTCAATGGGAAAGACAGTTAGGATTATTGGCGCGCTGGCAACACTTTTCAATAAGTCGCAAACTTGAGGCAAAAAATATTTTTAAAAATAAGCAAGAACCTATCCTCACTTTTACCGAGACACAAATTTTGTTCACTAGACACACTTGATTTAATTTAAAAGTAAGTACCTTTTTAACTTAAGCGGTAGAAGGACCAAATGTTGGGGTGCTGGCTTGGTTTACCTGGCTCGGGATGAAGGCATGTAGAACCTTGTTGAACCCCGTGTGAAGCCGATAACCTCAATAGGTAGCTGGTTGAGGAAGATCAGGGTTTTCTCACTCACTGGTTGCAGCAAACAATGAAACCCAATTCTTTTTTTCGGTGACTCACTGACACTTTTGTTTGTTGAGTTTAACCCTATGTATGTCTCTTTTTAGTAATAAAAGAAGAACAAGCTTTTCCTTTGTTTTGGTTGGTTGCAAGGTATATTTAAATATAAATATACCTTGGTTGGTTGCGATTTTTCTTTGATTTTTTTTTATTTAATTTTTACAACAGGCTTATAATTTTAACTTTTTCTTTTCACTCGTAAAGGCTCAGTTATGCGAACGTTGCTGTACCGTATCTGTACTGTATCAATCAGCTCATGGTCCAATTAGTAGGTCTGCTTGAAACGCCTGCTGATTTTATGCAGAGTTGTGTTACTTACGTGCAATTGTTTTTGTAGCAATTGTTTTTGACATTTCCACCATTTTTTACACAAACAATTGCCTTTGTTCTTGACATCTTTATCATTTTTTACACAAACAAAATGCGTGTTGTTTTTTCTATTGTTGGATTGTTGTAGTTGCGCGCAGACCTACTAACAAACCAATACAAAAGCTTACCGAAATGTAATGTACCCTTGTTGCAACCAGTGTGGTCATATCCAAAAATATTTTACAGCTAAATCGGCTTTAAAATAATGCTAAAAAATGCTAACAAAAATCTTAAACTGCCAAAAAATAATGCTACAATTTAAATTGTATTATTTTTTGTTATTTTAGTTAATATACCTTTATATGGGCATTTCCTAGAGTCACGAACGTACGTTCGTACGTTTTTTCTGTACAAATAATATAGAAAACAAAACTTTTCCTAGTTATAAGCATAAACATGTGGTCACGAACGTACGCAAAATAGAAGTCTACTTTGGCTGACAGTAGTGAAATGTAAAAATCTGCGTAATGGAACGGAATATTCAAAAGTGATAAGTTTATTTTAAAAGTGTGTTAATGTAGGTCTCTATCCAGTATTTACACAATAAAATATCTCTATTGGCTTTTGTTTAATTGGCTTATGTACCGGTCGCAAACGTACGATTTTTCCATAAGTTTTTTTTTTGTTATCACCATGCATTTTCTTATAAATATCTTAAAATTTCCGTAACAAAAAACTTAATACTCAATTTACAATTGATTTTAATGAAGAGATTATGAAGAAAGAGGGCAAACATAACATATTTTTTGCATGCAAAATAGTTACATAAAAATGGTAGCTTAAAAAGAAAATATAAAATTTTCGAGTTTCCAGCGCAATTTCCTCAAGTAAAACAGATGAGATATGCTATGAAACCTTTACAACATAGACTTTTTCATAATAATAAACAATAAAAGACGATGATTATCAACATTTTAAATGTTCTTTCTGGTTTACCTTTCTGAGGAAATACCCATATATGATTTATTTTACATAATTCTTCCTTATAAACTTACATCATATCAATAGAACAAACTGATTAAAATAAATAAAATATTTAGTAAACATAAAAAGTCTTAAAAATATAAAAGAAAAAATCAAAGGAACTTGACCTATAAATGGCTTTTATTTAGTATTTCAATAAAATTTATAACATGTTTAATAAAAAATTTCATTTTATTAATTAAATACGTCATCAAAATTAATATTATGCTTCAACTTCTGAAGAATCGATCGAGATATCATTATAATATACATATGTCCTTATCGCATTTTTATGTAAGATCGTACATTTTTTTAAAACTATGGCAAAATTTTAAACCACACTTAATATAAAATAGCGAATTCAAAGTCTTTAACGTCAGTTTATTTCGAATTTTCATTTTCAAGAGATTTATACAACTAAAACCTATTTTAACTTCCGCGTTGCTAAATGGCAAAACCCAGAACTTTATTGCAAAAGAAGCTAATTCACTAAATGGATTTTCATTAATTGCTTTTTTATATCCATATACATTTATCCAGAAATTAACTGTTGTGTTCTTATTTAACAATTCATATGAATTTAGTTTCTGCCACTGATGTTCCAAAGTTGTAATTTCTTCTACAGTGAAATCTATTATTTCTTCTTTAAAATGTTCGCTTAAGTTGCATTTATTAGCTTTTAAACTGTTTTCTACACAATAAAAGTTAGCATTTGTTAAATTATTAAAACTTTTTGGCAATCGTTGTCTAAGTTGACATATTAATTGATCTATAAAATCTCGGCATGTAATTAGTATTTGTTTTTCTATTTCAAAAGTTATGGTATCACTTTTCGTTTCCAAAAATTTTTCAAAATCGTTATTGGAAAAAATCAGCTTAACATGAATTTAATGGATCAAACTGATCAAATTTTAAAACAATTTGATATGAAACATATTTTAAAAGATTGTACAGTTTCTATAGCAAAAGAGTAGGGTTTTGTATGTGCATTCAACGTAGGCTTGTCAGATATGAAATCCATAAGAACAGTACATCGAGAAAAAAACGGCAGTACATTAATGTAAAAAGAAGTACATTAAATTTTTTTATTTTATTTTCTTAAATGCATTGAGTAGCAATTCATAAAGAACCGAAATAAGATATTTTTTAATATTAAGTATTTAATATACTTAAGCACTGAAATCTTTTAATTAGCCAGTTGTTTCAAATTAAATGTTAAAAACAAAAAGCTTTGGTAATTTTAATTTTGTAAAATAATAACGTAAGTTTCAGTTCAATATCACGTGTTAGTTTAACAATTTAATTATTCTAATTTAACAATTTAATTATTGTAATTTAACAAATTAATTATTGTAAATTTAAAATATTGCAAATATTTATCACTTTTTTGTACTTCGCAAACAAGGCCATTTTTACCGTTTTCGGTTTTTAAAACATTTAAAAACTCAAGGTGTATTTAAAATTAGATTTAATTATTAATTCACTCTCTTAATTTTCAATCGAAATTAAACTTCAGTATTTTCTCCAAAACATTGAACTAAAAATTCTTTCAATTGTTTCAATATGGAAGTGAAAATGCGAATATTTTCGGAATTGAGAAATAATCAACTTTGTGGAAATTCTTTTCATGTTATTTCTCCTGGTTTTTCTTTTCAAATTTTTTTTCAGCAAAATCTTTCAATGATACGAACAAATTATTTATAGAAATTAATTGAAATGTTTGAATTATGGCTAAAATTGGAAAGTTTTTCAAATTTATTGTGGTTTAGGCTGAAACGTTTTCGGAAATTAAGTTTCGTTTTCAATAGAAACTTATCTACACGCTTTTTAAAAAGGCAATTCTCCTGTTCAATATCAAAGCTGTGGCTAATTTGCAAGTTCGGCTATTTTTTTTTTTTTTTTTTCTCATTATTTATTTATTGAATCTTCATATATTAAATATGAACTAACAATAATTAATCAAATCTTAACCTAATACGTTATTTTTTGTCCTGCCAGTGCCAGACAAAAATGTTCTTCATCACGGGTTCTGTTCACTTATATAGGTGTTTATCGCTCATCTAATTGGATAAGTGCTGCAGTGTCTCTTCTTCTTAAGCGAGTGTGGCCGCCATGATTTAAAATATTTCGAGCTAGTGGATTTGGATGTTGTTCAAGCCTTTTTAAATATTTTACTGCATTTTTTGTTATAGTAGTTTTGACTAATGGAACATTGAGATCCTTGTGAATATTTGAGTTTTTTACATACCAAGGGGCAGCTGTGATTATTCGAAGAATTTTATTTTGGCGTCTTTGAATTTTTTCTATATTAGAGGCCGAGGCAGTGCCCCATAACTGAATACCATAGCACCAGATTGGCTTTAAGATGGAGTTGTAAAGAAGAAGTTTGCAGTCGAGACTAAGGACAGAGTTTCTACCAATAAGCCAATGAATTTGAATGGCTTTTAGTTTCATTTGAGTTAATTTTGCCTCTATATGGCATTTCCACGTTAATCGCCGATCCAGATGTATACCGAGATATTTTACATGCGAATGTTGAGGAATTATTTGATTGTTGATTGTAATATGGGGGCAAGATTCCCGGCGCAAGGTGAATGTTATATGCACGCATTTTTGCTCATTGACCATTATCCTCCATTGTTTTAACCATATTTCTAGTTGAAATATATGATGCTGTAAGTAACGAGATGCTTCATAACGGTTTTCGTGGACGCTTAGAAAAGCTGTATCGTCTGCAAATGTTGAAGTTTGGGTGTAGTTGCTTGTTGGCATGTCCGAAGTATAAATTAAGTATAATAGAGGGCCCAGGATGCTGCCTTGCGGGACTCCAGCACCAATGGGCTGAGGTGAACTTAAGAAATTTCCTTCTTTAATAATAAATTGACGACCGACTAAGTAGCTTTCTAGCAGCTTGTGTGTGTTTGCTGGTAAATTTTTCTTCAATTTATGTAATAAGCCTTCATGCCAGACTTTATCAAAAGCTTGCGAAACATCGATGAAGAGTGCTGAGCAATATTTTTTTTCTTCAAATGCTTTTCTTATGACATTAACTATTCGATGAGTCTGTTCGATTGTGCTGTGTTTTCTTCTAAATCCGAACTGATGGTTTGGAATACATCTATTTTCACTTAAAATCGGTGTTAATTTTGAAACTAATAATTTCTCAAACAGCTTTGACATATTTGATAATAAGCTAATAGGCCTATATGACTCAACTTTTGTATGATCTTTACCTGGCTTTGGTATCATGGTAACTAAGGAAACCTTCCATTTTTGAGGATAGTATTCAAGGCGTAAAATAGCATTAAAAATAAAAAGAATAATTTTCTTTGCTGTGCGAGGTAGCTCTAAAAGCATTTTATTACTGATTTTATCAATACCAGGTGCCTTCTTAGTGTTTAAGTCACAAATAGCCTGTTCGATTTCTCTTATCTCAAATCTGAGGGGAAAAGCTGCTCTAGCAGCAACAGGTGGTAACTCGACCGCAATATTGTGAGATATATTTGGTGTAAATACGTTTTTCAAGTGGCTAACAAACAGATTTCCTTTTTCAATATCGTTTCTTGCCCAACTACCATTCAAGTTTCTTAATGGTGGCTTAGATATAACTGGTTCGGCTATGAAATCATTAATTTTTGATTCTTTTGTTGTTTTAATTTTTCGCAAAGTTGCTTTACTTTCTAGAACATGTCAACTAATTTTAGATTGCCATTATCCCCTATTTTTTTTAATGAAAAATGTGTATACTATTTCCTATTTGGTGTAAAAAGCCAAGGTTTGCTTCATCAATTTAATTTAAAAAAAATTGGCTCAAAATAGGTGAATAACAGCTTTGGAACGACAAGTAAGCTTTTACGGCTGGAAAGTTTTTTTTAAAAATCTTTAAACTTCAGGCGTCATCGAGTTGGTATATGACGCAACATTTCAAACCATTCAAAAACGCAAAATTCAAACATTACTTTCCGATTTGCAGTCTTTTAAGTGGATGTCGAAAATTTGTTGTACTTTATTTACAAACGTGTAAATAACATGTTTTATTTTTGTGGGAAAAAGTACAAAATGAAGTACAAAAGCTAAAATAAAGTACAAATGCGTACTTCTTTAATGGTTATGCAGAAAGCAGTACAGATAGTAAAAAAAAGTACGCGTACTGCTGAAAACAGTACGTCTGGCAAGCCTAATTCAACGGGCCTTTGTTCCTACTAGGAACCACAGGACATAATATATACATATATATATTCAACAAAAAAGTGTGGTAGATTTTCAAAAAAATATTACTTGAATATTCTTAAATTAAATAATGCTAAAAAATGCTAAATATTTAGTTGAAAAATGCTAAAAAAAAATGCTAACTGCTAAATGAAAAATTTGCAGCAAAATCAGACAAAAAAATGCTAAATCTAGCTGCAAAAATTCCAAAATGGCCACGCTGGTTGCAACGTACCATTCTGTATAAAATAGAATTTCATACCGTTCAGAATGTACTAATAAAGTGACCTCACAAGCACAGCTGTTTGCAGTGATTTTCTTCGTGTGTGACGTTTTTCGTCATTTTTTTGTTTATTTACTTTTTTTTATAAGGCATTTTGACATTTGCCGTCTCAATTCTAGCAACAAAATGCCTGTTGTTTTTTTTATTGTTTCATTGTTGTAGTACTGAGGTCACTTTGTTAATACATTTTGATACCGTTGTTACGTGACATTTGTAAAACAGTGATGGGCGGTTTGCATGTTACATTGAATGCGGGTATTTTTGCTCCTTTTTTTGGTACTTTTTCCAGTATAGCTATGGAATTGCGACAAAACAACTTACAATACAACATATTTCCAAATATACATACATATATACATATGTTAAGATGTATAAAATAAACAAATGCATATGTACATACAATGGAAATGTAAAATATATTAGAGGCTTTAAATGGTATCGAAACCTTGTTTGGTGTATGCACATTTACCATATGTTTGCTAAAAATGTGTATATATGCTGAAATACAAATTTGTTTATTGTAAATCTATATTATAAATATTAAGCTATGAACGTTTTATACATACATAAAATACTGTTTTAATACCATTTAAATCATTTGGTACTTTTTCTGCATACCGGTCACCATTTAAACATTTTTGATTCCCATCACTGTGTGTATTGTTTTATGTATACTATTGCTTTTTGTTTATGTATGGGAAAAACATATGACACGTTTTTAAACGTTCTATAAGTGCACTAACGTGCTTACAGTACGGTGCGGTACATTACGGGTACAGCAACGTTCGCCTAACTGAGCCTTAAAGCTGCTCTGAGTGGAGAAGCAGCTCGCGCTTTTTGTCATTATTTTTTAAGGACAAACAGGTCGTTCTTGTTTGTCTGCTTTTCGTGCGTTTTGCGTTGTCACCCCGCATTGGTTAGTGTTTCGGCGTCGTATAACTGTACCGAGTTACAGTTTTTGCGGTTTCTGCATTAATTATATGCATTCGTTTCTAACCTCAATGTTAATCATGGTGGAATAAGCAGGTGGCATCGTTACGGCAACAAATACAACATTACAACAAAAATGGAAATTACATAACCGTTTACGTCAAAAAATACATTAAACAAAAATCAAACCGTGCCGCTGAACGTGATGAAATAAATAAATTTTTAGCCAATTTTTATTTAATTATGGTCAATATCTTATCAAAACTATCAAAAACTTTAATAAAAAACAAAAACCACAGCACAAAACGTGGACTTTTTGTAAACATAAACAAAACTTTGACATAAACCTAGACAAACAATGCAAGAGCAAAAAATCGTCATCTGGCGTAGTGCTGCCACCTGTTTATTTCACCATGATGTTAATGTGTTGTCTGGTGGAGAACCAAAATTAACTCAATGTGACTGGTGGAGAACCATATATAACTCAGACGTTTTACTGGTGGAGTACCAAGGAAATAACTCAGACGTTTACTGGTGGAGACCAAAATACTCTGGAGCGGATTCTGGAAGCTCTCGCCTTCCTATACGAAGGTTTAGGTCGAACGAGGTTTTTGTGTTTGAAGCTCCAAAAAATTGTGTGATACCCTGGCATTATAACTTAAATAGTTCACCAAAATTTTTTAGTTTTTTAAGCAAAATAAAAAAAAAAAAAAACTTTTTCTTTTTTTCTCTGGCTGTTTTGAGTTTTACGACAAGAGTAACATTAAAAATCAATTTGTGCCAACTCACCGGAGTACGTGTGAGGTTGCCGCAGACAAGTTTTGGGGATTTATTCCCAAATAGGGGATTTATCCCCAAATAGGGGATTTTTTTGTAAATGAGGATAAAAATTTCGTGAAAATCCCCTGGGGTTTTTTGAGGAAAAAGCACTTTTTTCGAGGGGGTTTTTTGGGGATAATACTTTACACTGTGTGTAATTTTTTAAGTCATGGAAAAATAACCATATACGGACACCACTACGTGATAAAAGACCAAAAAAAAGACCCGTGTCCCCCAGTTTTGCCCAAAGTCATGCACTTTTTTATGGGCCCCGAAAGATTTGGGGCCTCGGTGTCATTTTTGCAAAGAAGTGATAATTTTCTGAGACAAAGTTGCCATAAAGAAAATTGTGAACATATAAAATCAAAAAAACTTGATCTTCAAGATCAAAGTCGCAAAAAACCTTTTACCTTTTTTTTTCTCCTGTTCAGGTCCATAGGTAGCCAATTGTTCAATAGTTTTAAATATGCTTTCTGTACCAATATGTTACTCTTGTTTCTATAGTAAGTATAATCAAAACCACAATTCGACAGATAATGCAGTATGAGTTTTTAGAACCTCTTAGAATAAATACTTTAAAAATAATTAAGTTTGCTGTGACAAATTTATTCTACTGTCTCAAGCATGGTGGAATAAGCAGGTGGCATCGTTACGGCAACAAATACAACATTACAACAAAAATGGAAATTACATCACCGTTTACTTCAAAAAATACATTAAACAAAAATCAAAGCATGCCGCTGAACGTGATGAAATAAATAAATTTTTAGCCAATTTTTATTTAATTATGGTCAATATCTTTTTTATTTTAATTTAAAATTATCAAAAACTTTAATAAAATACAAAAATCACTGCACAAAACATGGACTTTTTGTAAACATAAACAAAACTTTGACATAAACCAAGGTATATTTACACAAGGTAGACTCATTTGGGATTGTAGACATGCTGCTCTATAAAAGGAACCATGTTGTCAAAATTGTCTTCATATAAAACAAAAACAATTTAACGCACACATGTACAAATTTTGGCTCATATACACGCAATTTGACGTTGTGGTTCCAACTATGGGTAAACAGCTGACAAACATATGGGCCAACGAGTTTACCTTGTGTAAATATACCTTGACATAAACCTAGACAAACAATGCAAGAGCAAAAAATCGTCATCTGGCGGAGTGCTGCCACCTGTTTATTTCACCATGGTCTCAAGTAGTTTTTAATACAAACAACATGTAAAACAAAATTGCAATGGCTGATGAACCAGAAGTTTTTAATTCTGAAGTTTTTGAAATGAAAAACATTGATGCATAATTTTTTTAACTGCCTGTTTTTAGAAAATGAGCCATGTATTTTTAGGAGTGGTTTTTTGTGAAGCCTATAATCAAATAAGCACCGATTTGAAAAAAATTTGGTAGGATGATTTATGTATATTGAAATTTTAAACCGATTTGCACCATTTTTAAAGGCTTGTGTCAGTTAAAATTTATATACCTAACAAATTAAATAATATAAACTTAAAAATTGTGTACTTTGTACGTCACAATTTTGCGTACAATGTTTACATGGACATATAGCCAGTCGGTCATCGTTAGGTCGATTCTAAAAGCGATTATGGATCTAGAGCAGGGATGTCAGCGCCTTGCACAATTGTGCAAATTAATTCACATGTACGCTTACGCTCTTTTATTTTGCGAGCGTAAAATATAATTGTTTACTGAGAAACACTCTCATTCAGCGGGAAATATCGCAAATATTGCAAGGCCTGTTTTGAGGCCTCTAAATATATTTATGTATATAAATAAATATACAATAACTGTATGTAGGTACATCTTTTTTTTGTTTTATTATATTTTTTATTTTAATTATTATCTATGTTTTTGTTTTGTTTTATTTCTGTTTTTGACATTGTACAATGATTTTAAAACAGGGATTTCCATTTCTTTGCACAATTGTGCAATTGTGGTTATTTTTTAAGATAGAATTTTAAAATTTTATAAAAATATATGTATATGTAAAGTGAATCCTAATCAACAAAAATTTCAAATTTTCAAAATAATTGTTTTGCATTTAAGCTAACGATATGTGTTTTGTTCGTGAAAAAAAATTCGTTGATGCCTGTAACAGGGTCCCTTTTTCTTTCGTTAAAAAGACGTACCTAAATGCAGAAATTATTAAGAAAAGAAAAAGCCACAAGAATTTGTTGGTATTTTGTGATTGTAAAAATATTTTTGTTTCTGTACCAATCGCGTCGGTGGGTTTTTTTTTTTTTTGAAAACTCTTTTCTTAAGTAGGTAATAATATTTAAAAAACAAGTTAAAAAAGTCTTGTTTTGCTACAATTTATGTGTAAACCTATACACATAAAAGCAAATGTGACAGCAGGTAAAATTTTTGGGTAAGAAGATGCGACTTCGACAAGTGTACAAGTCTAGCGGATGCTATGTTATTTTGTTTCATCTTAAGAGAAAAAAACTTTATGATGACAAAAAAAATTGATGTATTAATGAAACTTTATTGTTTCGCACTATTTTTATTGCTTACTTTTTTATGCTACAATTATATGACCGAGTCTAAAGAGTAAACCTTACTACTTTATGGTATTTATTTAACGTAACTTTGACCTGTTATAATGACTTTATACATGTTTGCAGGCAAACTCAGGTGCGCATTTGGTATTTTGTAAAAAGTTATGATATACCATTAGCTAGAATTAAAATGTATGCACAGATGTTTGAAGTATGAGTAACCCAACACCGTGAATACCCTTTCAATTTTACTTACCACTATGAATACCCTAACTTTTTACTAAAATAACTTTTTCACGTTATAATTCTCATGTAATTCATTTTATTTTTGAATAAATAGACCAGGGAAATCCATTTCTATGTACAATTGTGTATACCTGTAAACTTCAAATAAGAATTTCATTTAATAGTCTTGTAGACAGCGATAACGGACGTGCAAGCGGATGAGTTTATTAAAAAAAAGATAAATGATGCCATATAAAAAATATTTTATGATAAAAAATGCATTTCATTATTTTCAATGTCTCTTATGTTTTAAAACATTTGAACTTAAGAGATTGTATACTTTGAAAAGGCATTATGATCATTTCCATAATGATATTAAGCAATATGAAGTAAAAGAAAGGGAAAACCAGTATAAGATTAAAAAAAAGGTTTATTTGGATAGCTTGAAAAGTTGGGTATCACAAGAAGAAGAGTATGAAGATAGGATAGAAGAGTTAAAAATAGAAATATCAAATTTACTAACTTTGGAAATAGTAAAACAGGGAAGACCATTTTCCGATGGGGCATTTATAAAAAAGCTTTTCAATGCAGTTTTGGAAAAACTGAAAATCCATTGCAGCGTAATAAAAACGCTTCCCATGAGCCGAAATAGTGTCGTCAAGCGCACATCAATTTTAGCTGCACATATACAATCTGTGATTAGGGAAAAGTTAAAAAATTGTGAATATTTTTCTTTTTGCCTCGACGAAAGCACCGACATTAATGATCTTTGCCAATTGGTCATTTGTGTTCGATGCATAGATAGTGAGTAAAATGTTTTTGAAACTATGTACTCACTTGAAACGTTTTACGGTAATGTAACAGGTAAGGTATTATACGACGTAGTCTTTGAAAACCTGATATCTGTTACACAAGCTTCAAAATTAGCAGGAGTTTGCACGGATCGTGCAAACGTTATGGCCGGGAAGTATGAAGGTTTCGTAGGACAGCTTAAGCAAAATGGAATTGATGTACATGCTTTCCATTGCATAATTCATCAGTCCATGCTTGCCTCAAAATTTATAAGTGATCATGCCGCTATTAAGACTGCAGAGCGGATAATCAATAGAATACGGGGGGGTCATCATTCATTAACGCACAGAAAATTTGTAAGTTTTCTTAAAAACGTAAACGCCAATCACCACGACTTAAAAATGTTTACGGAAGTTCGTTGGCTTAGTCGGGGTGATTGTCTAAACAGGTTATTCGATCTTAGAAAAGAGGTGTTGCGTTTTTGGGAAACTGAAAATTTAGACGAATGTGAATTAATACAGTTGAATGATTATGAGTTCATTTTAGACCTTGCGTTTCTGGCGGATACAAGCAGTATTTTAAATGAGCTAAATTTGGAACTACAAGGAAAGGGAAACAATTTAAGTGACATATATACGATTGTTTTTAATTTTAAAACCAAATTATTTTTATTAACAAATGAAATAAATAATGAAGATTTTTCCAACTTTCCTAAAACTTTGCTTATTTATGACAAGGAGAAATATTTGAAAAAATCTGAGTATTTGGCAATTTTTGAAAACCTTTTTTACAACTTTCAAGATCGTTTTCAAAATTTTGAGGATATAAAACCACTACTTAACATATTCCAAAATCCCTTTAAGTGCGACATTGCGAGTTATGAATTCAGCATCCAGTCGGAACTAATCATACTTAGGAGCGAAATTAATCCTCCAGACAGGGAAAATATTATTGAGTTCTGGAAAAATTTAGACGGGGCGCTATATCCTATATTAAAAAAAAATTCCTTCAAATGTTTGTCGCTTTTCTCCTCAACATATCTTTGCGAACAAATATTTTCCGATTTAAAATACATTTGCTCAAAACAACGCAATAAATTAACATCCGCAAACCTAAAAAATGTTTTGTTGTTACGAAACTGCAATATAAATTTAGAAGATATTATTGGTAAATAAAAGTATTTATTATAGGCTAGTAAAATCTTCTCTTTTTATAATAGTGGAAAATACTTACAGAATATTTTTAAACTTAATATTTGCATTAGAATTCGCAAAGGTATGTTGAGCAAAAAACGAAAAATATTGGAAAGAATTGTATTAGGTTGTAAAAAGACTTCAAATATTGTGAACTGCGCAATTTTTCCAAAAAATAAGCAACTTTTCTGAGGTTCCAAATTAAATTTATTTAAATAATAACTGAATGTGTCTGTCCATAACTCAACATTTTTCGATAATTGTATTATTATTTATTGCTTTTAAGTCTTCATAGCAATAAATGTAAGTTAACTTTAAATGGTCTGATGAAAAATGAATGGAAAGCATGAACTATATTTGCTCGCATAATGCTGGCCCTGGTGTTTGCATCGCCCTTTCATGAAAATGTTTTGTAAGTTTTAATACCTTACCTGATTCCCACCAATTTAATCGAACATAGATGACCCTTAGAAAAGGTCTTTAATAAGGCCTCGCAATAAGCCTCGCAACCGCATATTTCGCCCGCTGGGCATGTAAGAGATAAGAGTAATCTCACCAACACAATCATAATTGACATCACTGATCTAGAGTTGTTACGTCCAAACACACATCAAATATAAAAAAAATATAACCAAATTTAAAATGGTTTTTATTATAAATCTTTTTATAAATCAAGAAACAAAACAGGAAATGTAATTCTTTTACATATTAAAAAAATAACGTGAAACTTAATTAAGAGTTTTTATTTTTTTGAGACTTTTTTCGTAAAATAAATTTTTTTTTATTTTTTGGCTCTTTGCTCCAGTGAGAGTTAAAATTATATTGATAAATCAATGTAATTTTAAAAAATTTTCAAATATGTATATAAATATACTTCTGGAAATAACCTAAATTCAGAACCTTAAACTTATTTTCAAGTTTTTAAAAACACTAAAACGACTTTTGTGTAGTTTTTCAGTAATTTTCTAATATCGATTCCGGATGATTTTATGCACTTCCTACTTTAAGTACTTATTATTTTTACTTCTCTTAAAATCAAGAAAAACTACGCTCATTTAAAAAAAAAATAATTGAAAATCTCCATTGATTAAAACATAATTTCTTCAACTTCAACACAAATGGCAATATTTTCTTAGCAAAAATCTTAAACAAATTGTTTGGTTGCTGTTTTTGAATTATAAAAAACTTCCGTTCATTGGTAACAAATAATGAAAAAATCGTAGAACACAGTACAAATTATTCGAGCTCTTAAATAATTGTACCAAGAAAACATATTCGTTCGTAATTATTATTGTTTTAGAAAAAACCCAGGAAAAACTTTTTGATTTTTAGTAATAGGTGGTAGTTATTTCATACGTTACCTGGTAAGTAGTTGTCATTGCAATTGCCATTATTTCGAAAACTTTAATAAGTACTTACTAGTAATGACCACAGCAACTACTTATTACTTCTATTATTTTCACTACTGAATATTTGCTTACTAATAATCAACTCAATAACTACTTATTACCTGTGTTGTTTTCAGTTCTGAATATTTAGTTACTGGTAACGTACTTAATAACTACTTATTAGGTCTATTAACTAGTGATTTTTTGGCTTCTGGTAATTATATTGTAAGCACTTACAATTCAACTTACTAGTAGTTAAATAATAACTAGATATTTTTTGACTTCTAGTAAGTGTATTGTAAGTACTGAATTCTGTGGACACCTCGAACAAAAATAAGTAGTTATTCAGCCGAAAAATAAGTAGTGTTTATTTTCTCCAACATTATTTGCTAACTTACCTGGTAAGTAAAGTTTTTGCTGGGAAGTAACCAAAATGAAAAAAATATTCACATCTCCACATTGAAAAAATATATAACCAATTTTGGTTAAAAATAAATAAAAACGGCAGCTCTGGTTGTCAGCGCGATTTGATGGGCTGTTGTGCTCTCATCGGTGTGAAAGCACTAAAGCTTTTTTGTGAAAGCTCGCACATTGTTCATATGAGATGGACATAACTGGGGTCTAATCACCGCATACGATATCGAGCAAAATTGATCGAAATTATATAGGTACTTTGGTATCGTGAAACTCGATATCGAATGAAATGTATTGAATTTGAAATAATTGCATTCGATATCGAGTAACTCGACATTACATTTATCGAGTTTTCATTCGATACGTCAGTGTCTATCGTATAAAAAAAAATTTGATAGTTTATTCGATACGATAGTGTCGAAAGCGGTGATTAGACCCCTGGTCTAGACTCAGGACTCTAAAGCCAATATTTTTATGTGTTACACACATTAGCACAAACTTTTTTGTATCAAAACAGACAAGCTGCACTTGCGAAATTTCAGTCTTCACAATATTTTTAAATAAATTTATCGGTGGCTGATATCCTTGTACGTTAACGGTCCTTTTAGTGAACAATCATGAGAGATTCCACGCCATTTTTCACCGATTCGACAGATTTCAATTTATAGCTATTTAACGTCTTAAATGCTACTTTCTAAAATGGAACTTTTCATTGGGTACCATTGTACCGTAGCTAGGAAAAGACCATACTAAAGTTGAGTCATATAGGTCTATTAGTATATCATCTAACATTTTTAAGCTATTTGAGAAAATAATGTTGTTAAAATCTTCAGTTTGGACTTAGAAATTAATATTTTGATCAAATAAACTTCCCATAAGTATTCAGAAGCTTTTGAAAAACTGACTGATTGGTCGAAAATTTGTTATTGAAGTAGGAAATTTTTTAAGTTCTTCTTAATCGATAAACACTTGAGTTGCATTAGGAAGCAATTTATGACCTCTATTGTATTTAATATTTACTTCAGACAATACAAACATCAACTGATACAGCTTTTTTACGAAAACTGCTTCCTAAAAAGCATCTCGATAATTACAGAACCATATACATATTTAAATTGGAATGTTGTTAAAATAATTGAAGATCAAGATCAATAAAGAAATATCTATATTTATATAAAGAATCCGCTTTGCGTTGAGATTCAATCATTAAACAATAAATATCTCAACATAAGGATGTAAAATATCTCGGTATACATTTTGATCGATGTTTAATAGGAAATTCTATATACAGACCTGTCACAGATATCAATTCCGATCAGAAGTAGAAGTAACTCTTGTTTCTCCAAAAAAGAAAATTTAATTTAAAGAAAATTCGATCGGAATTGCAACTATGGAATTTTGATCGGAATGTGTGGCAGGCCTGATAGAGGCAAAATTGACTGAAATAAAATTAAAATCAAATAACTTCGCTCCTTGTGCGGAATTCTTCCATTAGTATAGATTGTAAACTTCCTCTTTACAACTCTATATTAAAACCAATCTGGTGCAATGGCACTTAGTTATGGATTTCTTATATCGAGAAAATGCAAAGGCGCCAAAGTAAAATTGTTGCTGAAAATTTACAAAATTTTTGTACATTAAACTTTTCAATAGGTTATAGTAGTCTTAAAAATAAAATTTGTATTGAAATTTCAAGGTATATTTACACAAGGTAAACTCGTTGGCCCATATGTTTGTCAGCTGTTTACCCATAGTTGGAACCACAACGTCAAATTGCGTGTATATGAGCCAAAATTTGTACATGTGTGCGTTAAATTGTTTTTGTTTTATATGAAGACAATTTTGACAACATGGTTCCTTTTATAGAGCAAAATGTCTACACTCCCAAATGAGTCTACCTTGTGTAAATATACCTTGTGAAATTTGAATTTTTTTTTGTACCTTTTGCTTATTTCTTAGCCATTTATAAACGATTTTTATATAATAAAAGCAACTGCCGACTATAGGATCATTCATATCCTAAGTTCGGCATATATTTGGGCACTCAATATAAACTGTGCCGACTATTAGCTAAACTCATTTCTTTTTGTACTGTTGTCAAGAGAGGGGAGTAAAGAAACATTTTTGAGAATTTGAGCTTAATATGACAAAACAATGATTTTCCTGTAGTCGGCATCACTATGCCGACTACCGGAATTCGCCAAAAAATTCGTTCCAAATGCCGGCAGCCATAAAAATAAGTTAAAACTAATATTTTTTGAAGATTTATAAATTAAAGGCAATATTTGAACATATGTTCACCTTTAAAAACCGTTTTGGTAAAAATATTATTTATATTAGTACTTGTTCTAGTTTGCCTTGGCACTAAATGTTTAAAAAAATTGATTTAAAAAACAGGCACTATGGAGCGTGTAGAAAGCTTAACACTAAATAAGGACCAATATAGATTTAAGTTCACATTCTAGCCAAATGCAAATATTACATAATGGGAAATGAGTGTATTTTGAATTAAAGCTGAATTCGAAATATATATAAAATTTCCGTAATTCTTATTTATTCAAGTTTTAATTCAAAAGTGCCGACTATTAGTGAATGCCGAACTTAGGGGCTTTAACCCTACATAGTTATGTATATATCTACGTATTAAGGAAGAAATTTTTTTTTGGAATGAAATATGGTTCCCGAAAATTAGTATATCTCAAAACAAATAGTATGTTTTGGCCCTAACATTTCTAAGTATGGAATCAATTTTCTTTCCTGAACTTTTTCGGCAAATATGTTCTGCTAGAAATGTCTCATCTTTTGTTATATAAAACCTATTTCTAGGTCATACTAGAGCCCTATAATTTATGTTTTTATAAAATTGCTGGTGTTTTAGCCCATTTATGTCATAACTGTCATTTTTTACCGATTTGCTTTAAGAAAGAAATTAGGTATTTATTTTGGTTATTAAGTTTGGACTCGGGAAGATCTATGTTAACTTCCCTATAAATGAAGTTTTTATAAAGATTTTGATGTTTTTTAGCCCATTTTTAGAGTATTTTTTTGGTCATAATTCGGCCATTTTTTTTTTTATTATCTTTTTTGATATTTTTTAGACTAATTTTTTAAAATTTTTGCCCATTACTTATCCATTTATTAATTGATTTGACGGGTTTTAAATACATATATTGACGTTGTTTCATTAAAATTTAGTTTTTAATTCAGATTAAAGATATTCAGCCTTCAGCCTGATTGAGCCTGTTTGAAAGTACATCACTGCTGTGCATCATACGAACAAACATTGCTTACACTGCCGGTGCAAGTTTTTGATGAATTTTTATAGCAGGAATCATTTTTCTTCTCTATTTGACACTTGTTTGTGCGGCATATGTTTTTATTTTGGTGGTCATTTAAATTTAATAGTTTTTAAAAAGTCGTAAAAATCAAAATAAAAATTAAATTTTTCTTCGCTCAATTATGAAAAAATTAATCTTTTTTTTAATTGTTTATTAAGTAAAAAAATTAATATACATATTTATATATATTTAATATTATATTAATGAATTTATATATACATATATATGTTTATATACATATATATAAAAGAAAGGTATAATATATTTGAATTTGATTTTATATAAATTTTTTATTTACTAGAACTTAGCACTTAATGAACGGAAAAGTTAAATTATAATAATGAAAAGAGAATAGAAAAGCTTCACAAACAAATGTTTTAAATAAAATTTAAGAAACAGTACAATTATCTTTTCGCAAACAAAGGAATGGTTTTAAAATATAGAAAACATACTACAAACTAAAACAAGATTTTATATAAAAAAAACAAACATAATTTGCGATTTTTTACAATAATAAAATGATTTCTTTTTTGTGTTTCCTTTTTGGCAATTAATGACTGGCTGCTTTTGGTTAACTTGTCTTGCTTTAGTTTTTGTAGTATGGAAATTTAATTTATTTGCAGTGAGCTTGGTGTGTGAGTGGTTGTTTTTTTAGTTGTAGATGTAGTTTTGTTAAATTAATCGAAGAGAAAAATGCTTCAAATTATTAAAATTCCACTAAAAAGTTTACGCTGCACGGATGGACTGTATAATTTGAAATATTGCTGATCCACAAACTACAAAAATAAAAAGCGCCAAGAGCCAGGGTCCAACGGGATATTGTCCTTCTTTAGCTTTCTGTTAAGTAAAAGTAAAATTGTTGTTATTTTGAATTATTTATATTAAAAAGATGTTAGTTGTTTAATATTTTTTTACATATGTACATAGTTTATTAAATTTTGTTTTTAAATCAACAAAAAATAAATTTATGTATATGTATACATATCTCAAAACCACTTATTTAATCAGTTTTAGGAGTGACAGAATTAGTTTATTGTAAGTAAAAAAAAATTATTTTGCATATAAGAAAAATTAACTTTTTAGAAAAAACTTGATTGACATCCATTTATGTATTATATTTAACAGGCATTTCTTTTTATTACCGTGTTAGGAGAAAGACAAAGAATTAAATTATTAAAAAAAAAATTAAAACATCTTAATTATTATACTCTTTATACGAGATTTTAGAAGAATATAGTGCATTTTTAAAGTCACAAAAGTATTTTGCTTTTAAAAAATATCACGTATTTTTACCGAATAACAATGGCATATCCCTTGTTTTTAGAAACTGAAGCTAATTGTCGTGGTATAGATTCCACTAAATTTTGGCACTTTTCTTGAGGTTTTTTTTTCCACATTTTTGGAGCAAAACTTGTTTCAACGTAGTTTTTAAAGATATGTGGCCTTGACGAACCTTTTCCTCCAAATACGCCCATACATTTTATATTGGGTTCAAGCCCGGGCGTCGAGGAGGCGTTGGCAAATGTTTGGTATTATAAAGAATCCACAACTTAACATCTAAGGCTGTTTGTTTGGGATCGTTGACCTGTTGCAAATAAAAATCTCTTGCTGGAAGTCACACGTCTGTCCATAATCCCATCTATAAAGACTAGATTTCCAACTCCTGAGGATGACATACAGCCCCAAACCATAACAGAACCTCATTCATGTTTTACTGTCGGCTTGATATTTTTTATATTAAGGGACTCATTCGGCTTTCCCCAAACCATGCGTCGTCCATTTGACCTAAAAATATTATATTTGCTTTCGGATTTCCAAAAGTCAAAACCTTTGGTTACATGTTGATTAGCGAAGGATAATCGCTTATTTCTATTTATTACAGAAATTAGCGTTTTTTTTTTGTTGCTACTCGAGCATTAAAGTTGTGTGATAGTAGTACTCTACGAAGTGTTTCGTTGCTAACTTTGTTGCATAGAGTTCCTCTCAGCTTATCATTCAGTTTAAGTTAAATTTTTTTCAATTTGATGTCAAGGTATCAAATGTTAAATTCAACTCAAAACTAAACTTGTCAATACTAAAGCGAAAAATAAATGTAAATTTTTCTTGTGAAAAATAAAAATTATTTGTGAGATTAAGAATACGAATTAAAGAAAAATAAAGCGTAAAAGTTTGGAAATTTTAAGTTTGTTGTATGTATGATCGCGGAGCTAGAATCCTCAAAAAAAAAATAAATAAAAGGGAGCCAATTTCGTATTTGCAAGAAATAAAGGACGGAAAGAACATTATTTCATTTTTTGGCTATGGTGCCGAATGTTTATATCACCGTTTATTTCAATAAATAATGAATTTAAATTAAAAAAAAATAAAATATTTTTATTTATGTTTTACATGGTATTAAAATCCACATTTGAAAAACATTTGAGAATTACGTTTGAAAGCCAGTTAAAAATAAAGGCATTTTTCAATTTGAAAATTATTTCCCCTTTTTTGTTAAGAATGCTATGATTTTCAAATAATCTTCAAATCATTATCATACGTTTGTCGTTTGACAAAACGTTTGATTTCAAAACATTATCAATTTGAAATCAAACCTCAGTGTTTGTTGGATGTTTACGCCATCTAAAATTTTTAAATTTAAAATATATGCATTTTGTTGTCGTGTTTAAAGTCAAAATTTACAATACCTACAAGATGTAAAAGGTCTACAAAAGCAAACCGTGAATTCCACTAATAATTGTACTAATTTATAATAGCACAACCATTTTTATTTAAATCGGGATATTTTTGATATAATTTGTTTAGAAAATGAACATACATATGTAGCTTTTTCAAAAATGTTATTTAAAAGTTGTACAATGCTGCACACCTATTTATAATTCATCTTATTTTCATTACAACAAAAATATTTCATGAGATGACGATGTTACCTTCCAAAAAAAAAATATATAATTTTTTTAAAAGAAATAATGTCGCTATTTATTAATATTGGGGCACTGAATATGCTGCTGCTACAAAAAAACGCGTGATTACGAATACAAAAGCAAAAAAAAATACCAAATTAAACTGCAGTTATAAACTTACTCTAATCAAATAAAATGAAAATTTTATAAAAATATTTGAAGTTATTCATTCGCTTTTATATATGCCCGTTATTTTTTATTTTGTTTTGTGTTAATTACCGTAAAAGTGCTTTGCTTCATATATGTAAAAATTGTTGAATTTGGTGGAAATTTTTTTTTTTTAAATTTTGTCGACCTTGAATGTCGAAATATCACACTGTGCAATGGTCAGACTATAATAAACTTAATTCTCAAACATCAAGAATTTTAAAACACCCAACCGTTTAAATGTAGTATTAATGAATATCAAACTTGGTGCTGATAGTACACCTTGTGTAAACTCAATTGTCTACTTTAGATTGACAATTGATAAGGATTTAACTTTCGAAAGACATATCAAGAAAGTTTGTGCCAGTGTTAATCTATTACTTAAATCTTTATATACGCATAATTTTAGCTTCCTGTAAGTGTTAAAGGAAAAAATTGCCTGCTCTACTGATTGGAAATTTAACGTGGTAACATAGCGTTTAATTTAAGACGTATAAAAATATAAAGTAAAAAGGTGCCGCAAAGCCTAGTTTTTGAGGTATGGACCTATTATATATATATATATATATATATATATATATACATATATGCGATTTTTCACTACATTTCTCAACCTTTATGGCCTATACGGTTATAATTTTTTAGGATTACTGATCAAGTATCTCAATATTAAAAAAATTTTAATAACTGGAAATAATACAACACGGTAAAATAATCTTATGTTATCTCAAAATAATACGACACTGTAGTAATCAATTCATACAAACATTTAATTTTTTTTATTTTTAAATTGTGTTTTGAAATGTAATAATTTTAAAAAGTTTTAAATTTCACAATTTTAAGTGGTTTTAGCCTTCAAGTTATCAGCTTTAAGGAAAGAAGGGAAAAGAAAATGCAATTTTTTCCCCTCTCTTTCCTAAAAACTCAAGACTTGACGGCTAAAACTTGAAGAGTGTGAACTAGCACTAAGTGATAATTATAGAATTTATGAAAGTTTCCCCGGAACTACCAGAACGGTAAACCATTTTGACATATGGTTAGTTATCAGCTCTTGCTTACGTAGCAAGCTAAGGCCACCTAGTATAAATTCGCCTTAATAATGCATTTAATATATAATATGTAGGTACTTCCGTCAAAACAGAACTTTAGAAAGGCAATATAAAAGAAAACAAAGCAGTACCAAATAAATATTGATGTTTTGCCCAGAAAGAAACAACAATATTCATAGGGAAAAAACCAACAGAAAACTACTAGGAAAATTGATGTGTGTAAAAATGTTGGCGTGGCACTGTTGATTACAAATGCACTTTTTTCTGGAAAATTTAATGATTGCAAATGTTACAACATCGTTGTAAAAATTAAAAATGCATTCGAGACAAAATCAATTAATATGTATTATTTATGAACTTACCGAAGATTTTGGTACATTGCCACGCATTGTTATGTATTTGCTTGCTTTTTCATTAGCAACGCGCATTCTCTGTGGTGGGGCCATTTTATTTCGTTGTTGAAGTTGCTTTATATTTTGTAAATGAGCTGCAAAATGTTCAAATAAAAATGTTTTTAGTTAAAAATTTTATTTTTGCAAAAAAAATTTCTTTAGTAAATGTAGACTTTTATAGATTCAATTAATGTGAAATTAAATAAATACGTTTGTTGACTTTGTTATTTACAATTATTTATAATTATATGCACTTAATGATTAAATTATTTAATAATTAAAAAATTATTTAAAATTATTTTGCATTTAGTTTTCTTTAAGTTTACTAATTTTTTTTTGCAAAAATAAAATCGTTCGCACCTTCTCTTCTTCGTAAATAAAATGACACGTAAAACCGAAACTGACACGTATATGTAAATACAAGTAATTAGAAATGACAAGTTCTTCTTCTTTTTTAACAAGTATTTCAAAATAAAATGGTATCAAAAATAATATATTTAAAATTTTTGGATTCCTACTCAGGGTTGTCAGAATATTTTCAAACTTGTTTGGAGAAATAATTTTCGATTTGGCGACATGGCGATTTATAAAATAGTTGGCGATTTTTGATGCGCCATGAATTTGTTTTGAAATTAGTTAAACCAAATATAAATAATTGTACATATTTTCTTATCCTAGTATTTTTATGTATGAAATTTCAGGCACTCATATGTATGGCCAGTATGTGAAACTAAATTATGTAATGTTGAAGTGAAGTTATTAAAAATCTTCGAGAAATTTATAATTTTTTGATATTTATAGATGCTCTGAAAGAATAAATAAACAGAATTCCTTAAAACACGAATATATTTAAAGCTTACGAACATTTTTCTATTATAAAATGTGGCAATTTATTATCACAAACAAAATACGTTGTTGTTAAAGATATTTTAAAGGGTTTTATGAATCCTAACGTACCTTTGGATGTTTACCCCCCGTTTCCACATGCAAGTGCAAGTTCGAAAAACTCAATACACTCACACTTTTTCACTAACATTCACACAATTTTTGTACTTTCAGCCAATCGGCTGTTTCCTCGATTTTTCGTTCATAATACGTATACACTACTTGCAAGTAATTACTTGCATGTGGAAACGTAGGGTTATGAAACAGAAGGGAAAAAATTTCTGTTTGCTAATTGGAAAGAGAATCTTAAGCGGCTCATACACTTGCAATATAATTGTTTAATTTTTCATATTGTGCTATTAAATCGCCAATGTGTATGTGATATTCGAAGGTGGCACTATATATCAAATCCTTTTGATTTTTATTGCACAACGAAAAGAAAGTGAAATGTGTTGGCAACATTATACAATGTTGTTTATGCTTTTCTTATACGTTATGTTTACCTCTTCATTGAATGATGCTGGGTACACATTTACGCAATCTAGCAAATTAAATTCATTTTCATTTATTTTTCATTCATTCCAGATTGCATCAACATCAAAACGTATTGATATTTTGAGATTGCATGTAGATTGCACTGTGTGTACCCAGCATGAAAGTTGAGCCATATTTTAATTGAAGAGGTGGAGTTGTGAACAGATGATCTATATGTCAACTGAAACTTCGGAATGTGTTCATTCCAGTCTTTCTGATGTGTGCTTACTACTTTACGCAAGTGTTCCTCTAATGTGCGGTTAAATCTTTCAACCATGCCATCGGACGGTGGATGCAAAGGAGTTATTCTAGTTTTCCTTATTCCGTACAATTCACACATTTCTTTGAACACACCAGATTCAAAATTTCTGCCTTGGAAGGAGTGTAATTCTATTGGAACTCCGTAGCGGCACACCCAGTTATTCAAAAATACTTCCACAACGGTTCTGGCTTCTTGATTTGGGATGGCATACACCTCTGGCCACTTATTAAAGTAATCGATAACTACTAACACATAACGGTTGCCGGCATCACTCACAGGAAAGGCCCGGCTATATCCATTGCGATTCGCTCAAATGGGGCACCCGAGTTGTACTGTTGGAGCGGTCCCCGACTTCTCTTTGTTGGTCCTTTGGCGGCAATGCATTGGGTGCAATTCGATATCCAATCAGCCACAGCTAGTTGGCACCCAATCCAGTAGAAACGTTGTTTTAATTTTTCTAGTGTTTTTGTTACGCCAAGATGGCCACCACTAGGTCCGTTATGGAATTCATTTAAAACTTCATGTACTTTTGACGACGGCACTACGATGAGGTTCCGAACTGACTTTCCATCGGTACTTTCCCATGCACGGTACAGGCAGCCATTTATCAACTGTAGGCTGTTCCATAGGGCTCAGTATGCTTTTGTTAGAGGGCTTTCAGATGATATTTCTTTCGATTCGGCCTTCTGCCTTCTTCTTTGGCGTTCATATTTTTTTTAATATGGGGTCAGCTTTCTGTGCCATTGACCAGTCTTCGTTGGGCTCAATCTGCAGTAGGCGAACTTCACAGTTGTATTCCTTTTCTTCAGCCTTTACACAATGCTTGCATTCCAGTTTGCAGGGTCGTCTTGATTGGGCATCCGCATTTCCATGTTTCCCGCCTTTCCTGTGCTCAATGCTAAAACCTCAACTTTATAGCCGGTCAATCCATCGAGCTATCGGACCTTCTGGATTTTTGAATTGCAGCAACCACCTGAGGGCAGAATGTTATGTTTTAACATAAAATGTTGACCATACAAATACTTGTGAAAATGTCTTATGCACTCTAGTACTGCTAGGAGCTCCCTTTGTCACGCAGTATTCGACTGTAATAGCCCACGACTTGCTCTACGCCATTGACCACCTGGGAAAGCACACCACCAATTCCGTATCCGCTAGCATCGGTATCAAGCACAAATTTCTCTACAGCAATGGGGTAAGCCAAAATTGGTGCTGAGCACAATAATTACTTCAGTTTCTGAAATGCTACTTCCTGTGCTTCACCCCAGATGTATTTTTGCGCCTTTTTAGTCAATTCGTGTAAACTTGCAGCAGTATTTGCAAATTTCGGTACAAAGCGCCTGTAGTATGTACATTAGACTGCCATTAGCGCATATGGGATTTTTTGTTATTGTGAATTTGTCTTTCAGCACTCCACAGATCGGTTTCTTTTCCCAAAAAAGTAATTGTTGCAAAATTTTATTCAATTCGGTTGGGGGGAAATGGCGCCTCAAAGCCCCCAAAGTTTACTAAAATCAGCATTTTTGCACAAAAGTTAACTTTGGGCTTGAATAACTCAGCTATTACCCATTAGTCATAAAAATGACATATTACTGAAATGAAGGAAATTTAACGCTGAATAATTTTGCCAAAGAAAGTTTTTGATTATCTCCAACCGTTTTCGATTTATACCCCCCCAAACAAGATTTGCGCCTTCAATAACTTAATTTGCAAAACGTTAAATTTTGTGTTATTTATTTTATTACGTATGTAGGTATTTATAACAATGTATTAATAGTTTGTATTGAGTAACGTGTATTTGTTGCAGTCAGAAAACCTGCGGCGATAATCTTGAACTACTTGTAGTATATATTGTTTTTGTTCTTCATTTGTTGATAGTATGGAATTATAATCTTGTATCAATTAAACCCCCCCTGTGGGGTGCTGAAAGATTTTTTTTTAAGTGGCAGTCTAATGTACATAAGTCTAGAAAACTGCGTAATTCATGTAGATTTTTCGACGAGACCAATTCATTGCAGCTTTTATTTTATCATCATCCGTTGAGATGCCTTTGGAGGTTACACGATGTCCAAAGTATTTTACTTCCTTCTGGAGCAGTGAACATTTCTTAACATTTAGTTTGAGTCCTGCCATTGATATACGTTTCATCACCTCTTCTAGATTTTTCAGGTGTTCATCAAACGTTTTCCCCATGACAATAATGTCGTCAAGATACACCAAACATGTCTTTCGGCGAAGACCTTTTAACACCTGCTCCATTAAACGCTCAAATGTAGCCGGAGCATTGCAGAGTCCAAATGGCAACACATTAAACTGCCATAGACCATCACTTGCACTAAATGCAGTTTTCTCCATATAATTTTCTGAAATTTCCAGTTGCCAATAACCGCTCTGCAAATCTAATGTCGAAAACCATTCCGTTCCGGCTAACGTGTCTAAGGTATCATCAATTCTAGGCAATGGATAACTTTCTTTTTTCGTGACGTCATTCAGTTTTCTGTAGTCTACGCAGAATCTGGTACTTCCATCTTTCTTTTAAACCAAAACTATCGGTGAGCTCCAAGGACTTGATGACGCTTTAATAACTCCGTTCTTTTTCATCTCACTAACCAGCTCTCATCTAGCTTTGCTAGAGGAATGCTTCTTGGCACCTGTTTTATTGGCTTAGCTTCGCCGGTGTTGATTTCGTGTTTTACTATTGACGTTCTGTCTTGGTTTTGACCTTTCAAAGCGAATGCAGAGGCATATTTTCTTAGTAGCTGTTTGGCCTTATTTTTACTAGGCGGTGTTAGTTTTTCGGTCTATTTTCGCACATGTTCCTCTAGTGGTTCGTGGCCCTTGCTACTCTTCCTGGCTGCGCCTTGATGCTGCTCGCAATTAATTATTGCCTCTGTTGAAGTACATTGTCCAATCTGGAAGTTCTGCGGAAGGACTTTTTCACTGCTGAATAAATTTAATACTCTCACAGGAACTAGACTCTTGCTGGATTTTACGAGGGCATTCGCTTCTGCTGGCTCTACCACCCACAAACTGTTGTCCTCATAATCTCCCTCCATTCGCGCAAATACTAAGGTTTCTGTAGTGCAACGGAGAAACAGGAATCATACTGCTTGTGGTTACATTAACAGTCAAAAATTTTACTGTGGACACTGGGGCATCAAAAAAATCAATCGAACCACTAAGCGGGGTAAGTCTGCGAACGGCTACGGGCGAGTCTGTCACTGTCTATGGAAAAGTAAAAGTTCAATTAAGTATGGCCAATACAAGACGAGGTTATCATTGGCGCAGATTTCATGATTGGACAGAGTATTAATTTGGATATGGGTCAGCAAATTATGTATTGGCGTGATGTGGAAATACCCCTTGAAGTTGAATACGAAATCAAGGCCCATGTAAGACAGCTAATCGCCTTACAACGTGAAAAACTGCCACTACACTTTCTAGAATTTCAGCTGCAGTTCCTTTTAAAGCCAGAATCAGCTCTTTGACTTTTTCTTCATTTTTCCAAGCATTTTTGTTGGCAACTGTGTGAAACTGTAACTTAAACATATTCCGTCAAAACTTGGAGCTCTAATTCTATTCGAGACTTCTGAAAAAGCTCGCACCGCTCCCTCTTGGCTCTGAAGACTGTTTACTTTTTCTTCCAGATGATGTAGTTTTCCATCAAAAACCGCGACTTGTGTTTTTACATCCGTGACTTGAGTTTTTACATCAGTGACTTGTGTTTTTACATCAGTGACCTGTGTCTTTACATCAAATAGCTTCTGGTTGAATTCTATATCCATATCGTCTACTCTTTCATTTATAGCAGTATAAATCTCTTGAAGCTTCTCGAGTTTTTCATTTGTCAATCTGGAATTTCTGCTAAAATAGAATTTTCTTCCATTTTTCTAGAATTTTCTTCCATTTTTTTAGAAGTTTCAGCCAAGTTTTCTTTTACCATTCTCTCCATATATTCTAGAATTTTCTTCCATTTTCCGCATCATAGCAGCAAACATTGTGCTAACATCAATGTTGCTTGTTACTGCACGGGTAGCAACTTCTATTTCTTCTTTTTATCAAATTCATAAGCTGCGATGTCAATATTGCGCCGCTTAAATTTATCGATTAATCTTTTCTGCAGCTCAGCTTTATTTCCTGCAGTAGGCAGTAGAGGTCTGCATGTGTGCGATTAAACGACACATGAATTCACATATCAAACTAGCTAGTAGTGTGTGATTTTAGAATCATGCTTTAAACACATTCAAGACAGCAAGCTACCGACTTCAATATGTCAAAACTAGAACACATGTGTGCATATGGAAATGATTATTTTCACTACGACACGGATACATGGCTGCAGGTTGTTGTCTGTGCTTATTTTGTCGTTGTAGTCAAATTAAACTAATTTCTATTTTTGTCCACTACAAAACAGAAAAAGTGCTGCTAATATAAAAAAATATTTAAAAAATAAGTGCTTAAATTTTTTTTTTTTTTTTTTTTTTTGTTTAACAGAAAAGAATCGGCTTGAAACAAGAATATTAACTCGGCTCAACACCAAATTGTTATTTATATAATTTTTTTTATATCCTTGAAAGAAGTTCTATAGGAAGATGTTTTTCGCTTCTAGTTCAGGAGTTATAGGTCGTAAAAGTTTCAAAATACTTTATCCATATCTCTTTAGGTATAAAATGAATCTATAAAATATGGGAATCATTGGAAAATTCTTTAAAGTGTGTTCCACATGGCGTTTATGGCACACCGATTAACCAATTAAGAGCCAATTTTATATATTTATACTCCGTGGCTGACTTTTTTTTTACAAAATTGGCTTTATCTTTAAATCATGTCGATATAACAATAATTATTTAACCCTAAGATATTTGCTTAATAAAGTTTTTCTGAATTGCGGTTTTTCGGCGTTGCAGAACACTTATTATTTATGTACATATTACAATAATTCAATCAGCCCAATCATGAATAAAAATTCCCCGGGAGTTTTTTCCCTTTTCCTACTTTTACAATTGAATTAACATAGGAAAAATGAGAGAAGGGAGAAAACTCCCGGGGAATTTTCATTCATAATTGGGATGAATATGTAAGAAGTACATAAATTATTACCAGATATATATTTTTAATCAAACTTTTAAATAAATTGATTAATTTTCAAAAATAAAATTTTTTTAAATTTAAAATTTTATATGATGAAGCTACTAAAAATATGGTGCATATATAAAAGATTAAGTGTTCTTCTCTAAAGATGTTATGTTTTAATAAATATGTATATTGACAAAATTTTAAGTTTTGTAGAAAAATCTTTCAAGAAATATTTATTTTTGAAATTGGCCCTTAACGGGCTAATAAATCGGAATTTTTTAAAGATCAAGTGAAAGCCATTTCGAAGTAGTTTCTAATAATACCACTACTTCTTAGATCCAGTTTTTACCTAAAAAGTAATTGATAAAGGGTACGTTCATAAATGCAGTAGTTGGGTATCACTTGCGCAGAAGTAAAGTTTAATGTTCGTAAAAGCATCACTTGTAAGAAACTTGGCATCACTCTCATATGTCAAAAGTTTTTATGCAGTAATGCCGCAGCTCTGCAGCAAACTTTGGCAATTATTGCTTCAGTTAATTTTCTGAATCAATAACTTTTGACAAAAAAGAAATCGTTTAATTTTCTTGTCATTTATAAGAAAACTGTTACTTTTTGGTTCAATATTTTCAATTAAATTTGTCATCTTTATTGTAAAAAGCATTTTTATTATTATTTAATTTTTGCTTATTAAACTTTTGAAATTTCAATAATTCAAACTTTGCACAACTGTTGTGCAAAGTATCAGCAACACAACTGCCACTGGTAATCACGCATCAGCAACTACATTTTGCATCACTGCAGCAGTGATACATAGTTTTTATGCATTTACGTACGTACCCAAAGTGTTCTGAAACTTTTACGAACTATACCACGTGTGTTGAAGGAACAAATTTTCTTATTTTAAAAGCATTTAATCTGCCGTTAAAATTATATTGTTTATTAGTTACAAAAACAACAAAATTAAAATATTTTAATTTGTTTTTAAATAAATTCATTTGTTGATAATCTTAAATTAAGTTTGAATAAGAGTCTGCAATTATGCATGTTTTTCCATTTTATAAAAGAAAAAAAAATGATAGTGGCACCACTGAAATATAAAGACATAGTAAAAAAAAACAGCTGTTTGTAGTTTTTCAATTGTAGCTGCCGTCTTCAAAATAATTTAGTAGCTGACTACACGACTAAAATTTCAGCCAGCAGCATTTGTAGTATTGTGTTCGTGTAGCCTGCTGTGGTGAATGTGTTTAATGCATCCCTGTCGGACATTCAGTTAACTTTAAATTAACTGAAAGCTAACTATTTTTCAACTAGTGGTGGTTGACACTTGGATTTATTTTATATGTAATTTACTAACTTTTTTAACATTGCGATGTCCTAGGAAGTAGTCAATTGTCCAACTCTGCATTACTTTTAATTAACTTTAAGTTAACTTTTTGTAGCTAGCTATAAACTTACTACTTTAAGTTAGCTTTAAGTTAAGTTAGTTTAAGTTAAGGCCGATCTATGAATGTTATTCATTGGATGAATACTTTCAAAAAAATAAAAAAATTTTATTTTTTTATTTTATTTTCTTTTATTTCTTTTATTTTATTTTATTTTATTAATCAAAGTTGTTTTATTCAACTTTTTTTTTGACCAGAGTCGCTGGCGGGAATCGATCCCGCAACCTCGGCGTTGATAGACTTGCTCACTACCAGCTAGCCTACTGGGGCAGTCTAGTTTTTGAATAAAAAAACTATGTTTTTTGCCATTACTCAATTAAGAGCGTAAATATGAGATTAAATTGTCATAACATAACAACAATAACAGCGTTGATTTTTTTTGCAAACGACTTGGCTCTCACTACTTAAAATATACAACACAGTGTTTGTATACACTTTGGTTAATGTAAATTTTGCATTGCGTAGTAGTTGGCTTTAAGTTAGTCTATACAAGCTAACTTAAAGTTGGGTTTTTTTGTAGTTAGCTACTCATTTGACGGCAGGGATCATACACAATTAATTGTGTGTAAGAAATAACCTACATATGTGTGCAAAGCGTTCAATTATTTATGTGAGTGTTGTGAGAGAAATATTTGCTACAGGTATAAATAACAAATATGCTCTTTTATTCGAGTAAATACACTTGTGTGACGATGTACACATTGTGTTTTATCAACACAACATGTATTTTGTGTTTAATTTTTTTTTTATCGTATTGAAAACAAAATATTAGCAAACAGATATTGCATTAAAAAGTGATACCAAATTTTTACAAGCAAAAAGAAGTAGTTTTATGCTAGGAACACAACTGGGACGAACGACGAATTTTTGGCCGCGAATATTCGTCGCCAAAAATAAAACATATTTGTGTATATGAAAATACACACAATCATGGCGTCGGCCGAAATTCGTCATACGCGGCGACTTTGCAATAGATTTATTTCTATTTCATACGCCGGCGAACGGCGAACAAATCAGTACCGGGTGACCATGTTTGATTTTAGTTTTCAAGTATTTTAGTATATAAAGTTACTTTTTTACTTTAATAATTGTTCTTTATTATTTTATCGCATCTTAAATATATATACAAAGAAGATAACTATAAGAATAGTTTTTAATTGTGTTTTTGTTAATTTTTGTGTTTTTTAAGTAAATTTTTTTTATATGGTCACACTATTTCTCTCTCTTTGCACAAACAGCAAAGAACTTTTTAAATTAATAAAGCTGTTAGTTATTCGTCGTTATTGTGTTTCATACGACGAACTTACTCAGCGAATTTTTACTAAAAAATTCGTCGTGTAGGGCAAAATTCGTCGTTCGTCCCAGTTGTGTTCCTAGCATTAAATATATTTTTTAACAAATGGAATTTTTGTAAAATATAAAATCATGCAAATAAACATTTATTCCGTTTGTGCACTAATTTCAGTTTTTAATTCATTGAACATACATATATAGGTATGCGTGCGCGAAATTCTGTTTAAAATAGCAACTCAATATTAAGCCGTTATGACAAAACATTTGTTATTCATTGAATGGAATGTAACGGTAAATGTTAGAAAGAGCAAACTATAAAAAATGTAAAAAAAGTTTTTTAGTTTTTTTCTTTTGTTTTGTTTATGAGAAACATAAAAATAAAACAAACATTTCTAGAAATTACTGGGAAATTCATGTAGTAACTGTGATAATTTAAGTACACTTTTAGGCGTCAATACAGTTGCGTTGAAAATTATACATGACAATTTCAAGTTACTAATATGACATAAAACTATAACTTACAAGATAACTTATAACTATAAATAGTTCTTAGATAATTTAACTTTCGTAACAATATAATATGTTAAAGAAAGGATGGTATAAGCAAAAAGTGTGTGAAATATTAAAGAAATAGGAATAGTTTATTGGCCTAGAGGTTTTTGATATGACCTGCAATCAGGGGAAAAATGTAGTTTTTAAACTTTCACGGTACCATTTTTTTTTAAATTTTTTAAAACAACAAAAAAGGACATAGACATTTAATTGTAACAAAAAACAAAACTTAACATTAACATACATTATATGTATGAATAAAATAAGGTACATAAAAGTCTTATTAATATATGAGATCAAAATCAGGCACTTTTTGGAATTTTTACATCATAGCAGCATGAATTTGTCGATCTTAACCAATCCTTTGTTCGTATGAGACTTAATAAGGTTGGCACATGTAGCGTGTTTCTTTCCTTAGTTTTTATTATATTTTGAAAAGAAAAAACTTTCCACATTTGCAGACGAATGTTAAATGAATATAATTCCAGCAACGGCTCTGTATATTAGCAAGCTTTGTATATTAGCTACTGCAGACCAAAATTTGCAAATATTTTCAGTTTTTAACGACTGCAGTTGCTCTAAATTGATTATTGATTGAATTAAAATTTACAATTTCATTCGGGAACATTTTTACTAGAAGAGGTACAATAGTACTTGTTTTACCTGAAATAACATTTTCAGGAAACACATTAAAACTTCTGGCACGTTCGTAAATGCATCACTGCGCTGCATCAGAAAAGCAAACTTTTTTAAATGCCGATAAAAAAATAATTATATTTTTTTTTTTGTTATTGTTTGACTATTATTTTTGTGAAGTATTTGATGATTTTTTGGTCCATATTTACTTGACTGATATATATGGGCAGTTCCAGTGAAAAGTCTACTTTTTGTAACGTAACGCCAGAAGTAATTTAAATTGTTTTTCAAAAAATTGTATAAGTATAGTTTACTTTTTTATATTTTGGTGTAAAGCGCAACTAGCTCTTCATTAAGTAACAAAACGGATAGCGGTTGAACAACATAGTCCTTAAATACAACCTTTTTTGCATTCTGGCGTTACATTACAGAAAATAGACTTTTCGCTGAAAATGCCCATATGTACCTTAAAACTAGCAAAGATTTTTAAATTTGAAAGCTTGAAAAATAAATATATATAAGTCCAAAGCTTACTAAAAAAGGTATTATACAAAAAGCCTTGCTCATTTCGCAGTCTTATTCAGTTTTGTAATGTAAGTCAAAATCAACTTCTGTTTTTTTAACGTCACCCCAGCGCATATTTTTGCTCATATCCGCAAATTCATAGCATCGATTGTTGTATTTTTTTTTACTTTGCATATTTAAAAACCATTTTTACAAATTTGACTTCTTTATTTAATTTTTTTACATTTTGTCGTACAAATATCACGTTACGTCAAAATTGAAATGCAGCGCAGTGATGAATTTACGAACGTACCCTTCATTATTAAGTTTACTTTTGTTCTCAAAACTTTGCAAAATGAGTTTTGGACCATGATCAAAAAAAAAAACTATTTACTTTTAGTTACAAAATTGAGAATAAAATTTAATAAGAGGTCCGAGAAGAAAAACAAAAAACTTTGTTTTACACCTACAACCAAACGTTTAATTGCACATAACTAAAAAAAAATACACTAGTCGGATCAGTTTCGGTTGACAAATTTTTTTTTGTTTTACATTAATTTTTAAATAAAACAAAATCCATTTAATAGACCTTTTATAAACCTGTTTTATTTTTTATAATTGGGCCGTTAATTTTTTCATGTATGTATTATGTATGTATGTTTCATTGTTATTAAAGTTTCATTACTAAATGTTTTCCAATTAAATTATTTACTTGGCACGGGCCGCCAAAGCAGACAAATCAGCAATACATTTGTTAAGAGTTTCCTTCTCTTGTTGGGGAGTGATGGATCCTAAAACATTTCTGACAATCCAGTCGACCATGTGTTTTTGGCTAAGACGACGTTCAACGTGACGGCATTCAACTTGGTAATCCAAACGACGTTTGACCTAAAATGTTCAAATATTTATGTATATTCAACAGTTTTTATAAAACTAAATTTCAAAATAACAATATAAATAGCGCATACTTCAGTGTAAACGTTCATGGCACGTTCACGGAAAGCGGCCTCCAGTTGAAGGGCAACATTTTCCTTCTTTGCATCCATGAGCTTCAAAGCACCTTCAGCACGCCATTGTTCCTTCTTTTCATTTTCAATGGATTCTTGAAGGGTCTTCAATTCATCTTCACGACCTTGTTTCCATTCGGCTTCGATTCTGTCAATTTCCTTGTCAGCCCAGTTGGCAGCAGCTGGGCCGAGCTTCTTAACAGCAACAACAGCCATTATGGCCAAAGAAAGACCACTATAGTACTCATGTTCCATGACGTAGATTTCTTTGGAACACAAGTAGGTGAGCAAACCAACACCGAACGTGTAGGGACCAGTGACACCAGTTTTGTTATAGAAGAATTGAAACCATTCTTCAGGAATGAAACCTAAACGCACCTTTCCAGGGTGTTCTGGGCGGACAGGTCGGTCACCACTGGCGGCAGCGGAAGATGAAGTTCTGACAGCCAAAGCGCCTAATGGACGTTGAACTACAAAATTGCATTAAAAATAAAACAATTAATTTTTGTTTTAAAAATGTACAAGCATTTTTGTGCAAAAAATTTTTTCCACAATGTTTCTAGATTTTTGACATTTGCTGGGGCCTTACGAGCACAAGTGATTACATAAACGATAAAAAAAACTGTGAAGACTTGTCGTAATTAACGGCACTCCGTGTTAATTAGGTTTAAAAACTCTTGCAATGCAAATAAAAGCATTTAGAGCCTTACATTTTAGTACTTTTGATTTTTTTATTTATTTACCAGAACGAATTGCGGCCCTTGAAATCATTTTCGTATAAAATAATTTTTTTCTTTCTTTTAATCCACAAGGAAATAGACGGCTGCCCTCTCGTCCAAATTGCTTTGCTGAAGAATGACAGCCATTCACAATAGAAAAAGAAGTCTACACATAAATCACAATTGTTTTCAAATCTGTGATGGAAAACTGTGATGGTTCTGACTGACTACCAAGCAAAAGACTACTTTATTCAACATTTTGGTACTTTTTCTAAAACATATTTTTTTTTTTTTAAATTAAACTTAAAAAAAAAACAAAAATATTTAAAATTAATTACTTTCAATTATTTAAGCTTGAGGTCTTTTTATTTATAAAATATTCATTTATTTCTTCAATATTTCGCTAACCTGTTGTTTTGAATTGACTACCTAAAATTTAAGTCTTTTGTAATTAATTCGTAACTTCGTTAACTACTTTCGAATGGGAACAAATCACACCCACCCCAACGACGAGCATAGCCGAATTAATAGGTAGCGAAATATTGAAGAAATAAAAGAATATTTTATAAATAAAAAGACCTCAAGCTTAAATAATTGAAAGTAATTATAAATAAAGGTCAAATAAGAAAAAAGAACATTTAAAAATATTTAAAACTAAAAAACTAATTCATTTTAGTATAAGATATGTCGAATCTCCGGAGTCTTTTAGACCTATTAGTCTCTTACAATCAATTAGCAAAATATGTATTGGAAAACATTATTAAGGAAAAACAAGTAAGAGTGCTATATTCGGTTGTGCCGAATCTTATATACCCTTCACCATTGTGCGAGCAGAATACAGAGCAACTAGACAAAACCTAAATAATTTCTACATAAACATACATATATACAATACATAAAACTTCATTATAAATTAAATTTAAAAAGTTAAAACTGGTAAATATTTTTTTAAATCGTTTCAGAACATAAAAAAATTAAAAAAAAAATTTTCTTTTTGAAAAAAACAAGATTCGAACCAGGCAAACCCCCTAGACAACTGGACCATGAAGGAACGTTTTATGAATATCATTAAAAGTAAATATGATCAGTTTACAGTTCACAACTCAACACAGTTGACACAGAAACGGACAACTGGATTTGAACTTCGGTTTTCATAAGGACCCAGAATACCCAGAACTTTTTAGGGTATAGGACTTTCGGTGAAGGGTATAAAAAACAAACTTAATTATAAAAAGAGTAATTTTTGGGATTTCAGTATTTTGGTCATAACTCTGCTATTTCTTAACCGATTTGACAGATTTATATACCGACGTGTTAAAGAAGAAATTTTCCAGTTATTTTGGTTATAAAACTTGGACTCGGGAAGATCTATGGTTCCCGAAAATGGGTATTTTTCAAAAAAAATTAATATTTTGGTCATAACTTTTTCGTATCTGAACCGATTTTCCCGAGTTTTTCAGAAAATATTTTATATTAAAAATTTCCGATCTTTTGATATATAAGGCGTAACCATAGGTCATATGACAGTCCAAAAAATCAGGTTTTTATACAATTTTTGATATTTTTTGTACGGGAGGTACCACGCTCACTTGTTCAATCCCGCCCACATTTTGTGGGATGCTGTGTATTGATAACGTTAATGTGTGTACCCAATTTGAAAACTTTGGCTCTTGCCGTTCTCAAGATATACAGAAATAAAAAAATACAACAACAACAAGGGATTCTTGGAAAAAATTGGAAAATCTGGCGTAGTGCTGCCACCTGTTTATTTCACCATCTCACGATCTTGCAAAAATCGAGACATGCTTAATGTCTCGTGAAGTCCCCCCGCGGCCCATCCTCCACGGCGCCCTGCCGAACAAGTTGTGGACAATCTTCTCCCGAGTGTCTCCTCTGATGTCCCCTGGCCTCACAGATGAGAGTGGCATGCTCCGTAGTCTGACTATGAGCAGATATATCAACATAGTGCTCCGTGTCAGAGAGCATAAACATTAATTTCATACAATTTTCTTTCCAATAAAGCCCGTCATTGATATTAAAAATATATTTCCTTGTTTTTTTTTTATGATTTATTGTGTCACTTTTTTCAAAAGATTTTGTTATTCGTGCTTAATTCCCAGTTTTTATTATTGATAAAAACACTTGAAATTTATTGTTGATGGGATAAGCTATTCCTATGCGCATTTCACTGGTGGCTTGGGCCAGATCATCAGGAAACTTCATCCATAAAGATTTTAGAAAAACTAAAGATATTAATCCAAATAAAACTGTTAAGCGTATAAGACTTATAGCAACAGTTCTACTTGTAACAATATCAAAGCTTAAACAAAACACATCAACAATAAACAGTGGGTTTATCTCATCTTACATTCCCCACTCTATAAAAACACTCTTTACATCGAAGAAAGAAGACATACCTCAAACGATTTCACAGCAAATTTTCCAACCAGCGAGATTAACAATCAACAACCCTGATCTACCCAACAATTAAGACCGAACAAAACAGTGTCCTTCCAAGCGAATCAACCACTATCAGTTCAGCTTAGATACATATCTAGAAGTTTCGATGAAAACTACCAGATGTGGCCGAAAGGTTACTTTTCCTTTATGTTTCCGGTAGCTTTCAGCTACCCGAGGAGTACTGTGGCACCCCGTCACTAGTTAACCAAAAAAAAAGACAACCATTTTAAGAATTTTCTATTCGTTTTTCTTCCTTTATCGTTTGTAATCGACTATATCGAGCGCTTATAATTTGAAATTCTTTTTTAGTAATAAGCTACATTTTAGGTAAAAATAAAGTGAATTCAAAACATTTTCAATTAGAGTTGGGCAAAATCGTTCCTTTTGTGGAATCGTTCCGACCGATCCGTTAGATCAAAGGAACTAGGTCGTTCCTTTCGTTCATCGTTCCTGTTTTTTACTTTGAACAATGAATGAACGAGGAACGATAAAACTTCTTTGTCGTTCGTAAAAACGTTAATAAACAAATATTTGTTATTGTTTGTTGTCATGTTGTGGCGTAACGACTATATTAATAATAATTATATAATTTCTTAAATGTTTGTAAAAAATAACAACTGTTTTAATCCGGTTTTAATCTGCGCGTAATGCCGTTGCTGGTGGTGAACGAGTGGTATATTGCTAAAATATATTGCTTTGAATCACATCAGTAATTGATTTAATTAGAAATTTTTTATGTGTCAAAATCTAAATACACAAAAGTCGGCAACACTGATCAACACACAAAAAATTAACCTACAGAAATACATGTGATGATTCAACGGATTGCAATTGCGGAACGAGGAACGATAAAAAAGGAACTATTGAAAAAGTCCGCACCGTTCCTTTTAGGGAATCGTTCATGGGAACTAGGACGTTCCGGAACGACACAACTCTATTTTCAATATCTTCATCAGCCATTTTAACCTTATATAATTTAGTTTCAAATACTGACCATTCATATGAATGCCGCAAATTTCATACATAAAAATAATATTATTTTTCTTATTGAACTTAACGAATTTCAAAACATATGCATAGCTTATCAAAAATTTCCAACAACATCGCCAACTATTTTATAAATCGCCATGTCGCCAAATCGAAAATTTGGTTGCCAAATATGTTTGAAGATCGCCACGTTTGGCGAGAATTCGCCAGATATGACAACCCTGTTATTGCATACAACTGTCATTTTTAACAAAAATACATGATACGTGATTGTAGTGGAAAAAATTCAGTTTATTTTAAATTTTTAAAATATGTACAAACATGTAATAAAATGTGGTTCCAGAACTGCTTTAAGCGCATGGAAATCAAAAAATGGTATGAATACTACTTTAACGAATTCATTTCGTTTCATCATGAAACTTTCATGTGTATATAAAAAGCGTAGAATGCAAAAGGCAAAGCTGAATAGGGTAATCAAGTTTTGTATTTTGGATAAACTGTGGGTATTAAAAAAATTTTAAAAATTTACACAATTTGTGTTAAAGGTCATTTCAATGATTTATGTAATATGCTTAAATAAAAATAAAAGAAAAATAAAATTTATTCTAAGTTTTTTTTTCAAACTATTGGTAACACTTAAAAAAGTAAATGACATTTGCCGGAAAAGCAACTGCAAGAAATAAATAGAGGAAACAAAGAACAATAACAAAGCAAGTCATCTTTTGATAAAAATTGATCATTAAAATTGTGAATACTTTTTTCTACAAATATTTGCAGAATTAAATAAGTTGTGTTTAGATTTAGTGAATACAGAATTTGAACAACATTTATGCAAAGGTAATTAATAGTTTAAAAATAATTGCAAACCTTTTGTATGCAAATGCAATCCTACCGCTCTCATGAATCCCGCTTAAAAATCAAGATTTTTCTTTTGTAGCATAATTAACATATTATACGTATGTATCTACTTACTATATTTACATAATAACATAAACAATTTTCCAGTTAATAAATGCATCTGTCCCGTTAACCTAAAATATCCAAAAACAAAATTGCTTCAATCACAAAAACAACTACAACAACAGCGTAAACACTTCCAATCGTCACTTAAGATATCCCCATCCCCAACAAATCAAGTTGTATTAACTTGCCAGCTGTCAACTCGTATACTATACATTCGGCATTTACAAAGTTATCATCAAAGTTGTCGGAGTGCGGTTGTTAATTTTAAAACTATTCGTAGTCTCTCCACTTCTACAAGTACTACCACTATCACCACCAGCACTAACGCTTGTGCTATTATATTTGCTAACAAACAAAAACCTCTTTCACTCAATGTGTGTCGTGTATTAACCCCATCCTCGTTAATTTTGCAAAGAATTTCATTTTTAATAAAAAATAAAAATACTTATACTACAGAAAATTGTCATTTGAATTCTCTTATCACGGGCAAACCATACGTTAAAGTACAAAAACAATTTTATCGGGATTATTCAACGATATCATTGGGCGCACCGCTGAAAACCAGCGAAGCTCCTCTCCTAGGTGATCTTTGCGAAACGTATCGAGCCATTTTAAGTCGTACATCTGCCGATTTGGCATCAAATTCTGAAACAGCAGCTAAAGATACATCGGTAGCAAATTCTGCTAGAAACCAAGTAAATATGGCAAGCAAAATTCAACAAAAGGAGTTTCAACGATTGCCTACCAATGTAGTGCCAACGCACTATGAACTGGAATTACATCCCAACCTGGAGCTTTTCACTTTTGAAGGCAAAACTAGTGTACGTTTGCAAGTAAGTATAATATAACAGTCTAACCAACAAAAAATACCTATTTAATCTATTGTTAAAAGTAAATGTGTAAAATATTTTATGTATTGTTTTCAACCTTTCTTCTGCTTTCACTTTTATCAAAGCAAAAATAAAGAATGGGAATTTGAATAAAAAAATTCAATATGTACATTGAAAGAGGTACAAAAAATGTTAAAGCTTCAACTGATATTTTACATTTTTTAATATGTATTTATGTACCTATGTATGTATATTTGTGTTTCTTATCTGTTTATTTTATTTTTGTGTAAATTAAGGTGGATTCACCCAATTGTTGTTTTTTTTTTAAACATTTTTTACTTTATATACATTTGATGTCTCGCACATCAAACGAACTTCGGAACAAATGAGTAAATCCACATTTAATGTATGTACATTCATCTTGTGCGAAGTATGATGTTGCATTTTTTTTATTGCACCAAAAAAACAGATCTTTAAGAAAATGAATTCTTCAACATTTTTAAAAACCTATTTAATTTTTTATCTGGTAAGAAATTTGATAGAAAAAAATTAAATCTGAGAGAAAGTGCAGTACTCTATAATAAAAGCAATAAGTTTTTCAAACTGCAATTGGATCAAGAACTGAAAATTGTTCAATTGATCATCTTAAACCAGCTTTTATTAACAATGAGATTGCTGCAAATGCAAAGATTCAAGACCAGTTAAAATTAAATCGTTTAAATAAGTGTGATTAGACAGGGAAGGTGATAATGTGGTGCTAGACCGGGTCGACCTCCATACAAAAAAAAGTTGTGCTAGTCACCCCTAGAATGAAAGATATGCCAATAAAGTTTCTAAAACATGAAAATTTTTTTTATATGTGCAAATCCAGCGTAACGAACGCTACAGTCGCACGCGTTTTCTGATTGATATATAAACATTTTTTGGTCTTTCAAAAGAGATAGCTTCAACTTATATATAGTATTTAGTGACATTAATATGTATGTACTTACGAATGGTATATATCATAATTTCTTAGCAAATATTTGTTGCGAAATAATTGATCACAAAGTTTTGTGACGCACGCCACACAAAGTGGAAGTAACTTTAAAAGTTGAAGTGCGTTTTCCTAATTTTTAGCGAATTTTGCATTATAAGAAATACAAAATCTAATTCCTAAAAGAAAGATGAATATAAGAGAATTCTAAAATCAATTATTCGCAGCCAAAAAATGTTGTGATTTTTTGACAAAAGCCGTGAACTCTTTGTGAACTCACAACGCACACCATTAAGTGAAATAAATCCTGCCTAATTAGTTATTGTTTCATCAATATATCCGTTATTGGAAAATGCAAATTCTAATTGTTTTCTGATGCTATCTAAATTTTTTTTATTATGTTTTGGGTATTGCACAGGTGATACCAAAAGCCACCGCCGCGGCGCGCCGTACCACATTACTTTTTTAATTGCATAATCATCGGTATGAACAAAAATTGCAATATTATCGAATTGGCTTCTAATATCCTCTGCAACGCGGTATAACCCATTGTGACAAGCAAGTAGCTTGTAACAGTTTTAGATAAAACCATGTAAGGTGCTGCATCGTTTTAAAATAGAAGGATCTTTTGTCGAAGTCTTGAAAATCTTGTATTTAAAGCAAAGCTCTATTAGTTTTAAAATTTTTTTGTGTATTTAAAAATTATTTTAAGAATTTTTTTTATTATAAGAAAATTAAATAAAAAATCACTCAAAAATGGCAAAATATACAAAAATATGCATTAAAAACCTAAATATGAAACAATATGCAAAAACCAATCGATGCCATTTTAACGCAAATTTAATGATTCGGAAATATAGTTGGTCGACATCGTACGTAGACTATCGACAAAAAACATGCATTTGCATGGAAATCGCATTCCTAGTAATAATGAACGTGAGTATTAAATATAGCTTATATAGGGTGTTTTTTTCAGTGGTATAGAACTTCGAATTGAAATAAAACACAAGAAAATCGTTTTAATGACCATCAATTTGGCTTTATTGGAAGGATAATTTTATGCCATTAATGTTTAAATATGATTTCAGGCATGTGGTCGCCGCGGCTGGCTCGAATAAAGCCAATTCTACAGGTCCAATTTTCAACCACTTTTTCGAGCATATGGGGCCGTATGTCGGCAATAACGCCACGAATGTTGGCTTCCAATTCCCCTAACGTTTCTGGTTTGTTGGCGTAGACGAGCGACTTCACATATCCCCAAAGAAAATAATCCAATGGTGTCAAATCACACGATCTTGGTGGCCAATTGACAGGTCCATTCCGCGAAATTATGCGCTCATCGAATGTTTCCTTCAATAAATCGATTGTGGCGTGCGCTGTGTGGCATGTAGCGCCGTCTTGTTGGAACCACAACTCATCCACATTCATGCCATCCAATTCGGGAAAAAAATAGTCGGTTATCATGGCTCTATACCGGTCTCCATTAACGGTAACTGCCTCTCAAGCATTATTTCGGAAGAAGTATGGCCCAATGACTCCACCAGCCCATAGAGCACACCAAACAGTCAGTTTTTGTGGATGTAATGGCGTCTCAAGGGTCTCATGTGGATTCTCTTCACTCCAAATGTGGTAATTTTGCTTGTTGACGTAGCCATTCAACCAAAAATTAGCCTCATCACTGAACAAAATTTTGCGATGAAAATCAGCATCGAGATCAATCTCATTTTCGGCCCATACACCAAGCGTTGTTCTTTTGTCAACCTGTTCATGATGAAATGGCAAACCAAACTGAACATAAATGACATTAGAGTTGCCAGATTTGACCACAAAATGCCAGTTTTATCTCTATTCGAAAAACAAACCTGTAAAAAAAACACCCGATACATGTAATCAAACAAACTTAATATTTACAGTAATTTTAACTTAGCTGCACAATCTCCTTTGCACGATTTTTTGTGCAGGTAAATCAAAAATGCAGCTATCTTAAACGCATTTACCTGCCTTAACGGGCAGGTACACAATTGTGGTTACCTGCACAAAAGTGCAGCTAAAGTAAAGTGTTTGATTTAAAAGTGGAATAAAAAATCTTTTTATTAATACAGTTATTCCCGCTTAATTGAGTTTCTAAAAATGCACGACTTTTATCGCAATTAAACGGGACGGGAACTCAATGAATCGCCGACGCAATTAAAACAAAAATCGCCTAATTGATTGAGCAATATGTGCAATAAAACGAAACACACATGTGTAGATAGTAAATAAAACTCATTTCTTTATTTATTAAGTTAAAAAATGGTTTAGGTTTTTTTAAACAAAATAAAAATCAGGTACGTCCATCTAAACATTTGCTTTTGTTTTTCGCAGGTGACGCGAATTAACGGAACGGGTATTTTTATATTGACAGTTATACTAAATGATTTCGTTTCATGATTTTTAGTGCAATAAAGAAATAAAACGGGACACTCAATTAAGCGGGGCACAATTAACCGAAAACAACGTACATAAATTTACATTTTATTAAAATTTTATTTCAAATAACAGATCATTTTATACATGTATGTTTGTATATTTAATATAAAAGGAACATTAACAAAAACAATGAGAATTCACAAAGAACATAAAAATTAATGAAAAAAAAAAACAAAATAATCGCGATTTATATTTTTATAAACAGCTTAAATTGGATATTTATGTGAAAAAGTGGCCACCATATTTTTTTCATGTGTGCTGTTAACTTTGATGTTTTATATGAAAATATTTTATAGTTACCCAAAATTATGAAAAATATGCAGGTATACAAAATGCACGTAAACAAGGATTTTGAAGAATAATTCCAGAAAATATATATTTTGGGCAGTTAAGTCAAAGTGCAGCTAACTTAAATTTTTTGTATGAAAATAATGTTAAAATTCCAAAAATTTTGTGCATTTATCTTAAATGTGCAGGTATAGAAAGTGCAATTAAAAAAGGAATTTGTATGGAATTATAAAGAATAATTCCAAAAATTATCAGTTTTGTGCAGTTAAGTCAAAAGTGTACGTAAACAAAAGGCAGTTAAGTCAAAACTACTGTATTTAAAAAGAAAACAATTCATTAAAATAAAATAGGGTCCCCCGTAATTAAAATTATAACGTCAGCTCATTCTTGGTATGCCCTTAAAAAAATAATGAGTTAGGTATGGGTTATATATATTTTGAATACCCGCTTTTTGCATACAAAATCCGTTTCACGAAATGTTGTATAATTTCTGAGATATTAGGCATTAATTTTGCTCCATTTCAACTATTTTAAAGTTGAATTATTATTTACCTTAACGTGGTTGGCGAATTTAAAATACGCCTGCGACTGTTTGGTAAGATATTTAAGAGAACGTGAATTTATTTCCCTTAATCTATTACTAAACAATCGGAGGCGTATTTTAAATTCGCCAACCATGATAAGGATGATTGTTTTGATTTATTTTTTTTGTTATTTTTTGTTTTTTTTTTTTTTTTGGAATTTAAAACTTTTTTTTATTTTTATTTTATCCGGAATGTTTTTTTTTTCTCAAAAGAAAACTTATGTCTTTTCCTTTAATTTCTAACTCAAGTCGAGGGTTTTCAAATTTTTAGCATATGCAGCACTATTTTGAATTTTTTCCTAAAAGACTAGAACTACCTTAAAGGAAAAGACATTAGCTTTCTTTTAATCAAAAAAAAAAAAAAAAAATATTCCGGATAAAAAAAATAAAAAAAAAGTTTTAAATTTAAAAAAAAAACAAAAAAATTTTTTTTCAAAGGATTGATCAAATACCTATCGAAGCTACTTGGGACAAATTGCATATGCTAAAAATTTAAAACTATTTTTTTTATACATAACCCACTCGTATCCGAAAAAAGCGACCAAAACTACCTTAAAGGAAAAGACATAAGCTTTCTTTTGAGCAAAAAAAAAAAAAAAAAAAAAAAAAAAAAAAAAAAAAAAAACATTCCCGCTAAAAAAAAAAAAGTTTTAAATTTATAAAAAAAATTTTAAAAATTTTTTTAAAAAAACAAAAATATTTTTTAAAAAATATTGATAATAGCTATCTAAGCTACTTGGGACAAATTTGTCTAACACCAAAAGGTAATAAGTTACATGGATGAGAAAGAACACCTATATGGCCAAAATGTCAATCTTTGACCCCCTCTATTTCAGAAACTTTTTGACCGATCTTGTTGAAAATTTGTGGCTAAGCTACTATTTAATAGGACTAAGCTTGATGCAAATTTCACCCAAATCGGAAGACATCGATTAAAAAATTGGGTCACTTGACATGAAATCCCCCATATGTATTAAATTTTTTTCATCAAAATTGTAGTAAATTTTTTGCATATGTTTAATTTTGTTTATTATTTATAATATAATTTAAACAAAAGTTTTTTCAGAGGTTTTTCAAATTTTTTTAATACAATTTCAGATTACTTCTTCAACGAGTGCCATTACTTTAAATGCTTTAGATATCTCGATAAAAACCAGTGAAATCGAAGTAAATGGTGAAATATTAAAACCCCTTAAAGTTACTTATTCAACCGCAGATGAGACAGCCACATTACTGTTTGAAAAGGAACTGCCAGTTGGTTCTGGAATATTGAATATGACATTTACAGGAGAGTTAAATGATAAAATGAAAGGATTTTATCGTAGTAAATATTTGACACAAAGCGGTGAAGAACGTTATGCTGGCGTAACACAATTTGAGGCAACTGATGCCCGCCGTTGTTTTCCCTGCTGGGATGAACCTGCAATTAAATCTACATTTGATGTTGCCTTATTAGTTCCAAAAGACCGTGTGGCATTGTCTAATATGCCAGTAAAAAGTGAAGACACTTTAAATAGTGGTTTACGTCGTATTTGCTTTGATCGCACACCAATTATGTCAACATATTTAGTGGCCGTAGTTGTAGGAGAATATGATTATGTGGAAGGAAAATCAGAAGATGGTGTTTTGGTACGTGTATATACACCAGTTGGGAAAAAAGAACAAGGTCTATTCGCCTTGGAAGTGGCCACAAAAGTTTTGCCCTATTATAAAAGTTATTTTAATATTGCCTATCCTTTACCAAAAATGGATTTAATAGCAATATCAGATTTCTCAGCTGGTGCTATGGAAAACTGGGGTTTGGTAACTTATCGTGAGACCTTTGTACTTGTTGATCCTAAAAATACTTCTCTAATGCGTAAACAATCAATTGCCTTGACAGTTGGACATGAGATTGCTCATCAATGGTTTGGTATATAGAAATAACATTCAATACATGTATACACAAATTTTATTTTATTGTTTTAATTTTAAGGTAATTTGGTTACCATGGAGTGGTGGACTCATTTGTGGTTAAATGAAGGATATGCTTCTTTTGTTGAATTTTTATGTGTTCATCATCTGTTTCCGGAATATGATATTTGGACTCAGTTCGTTACTGATATGTATACACGTGCTCTCGAGTTGGATTCACTAAAAAACTCTCACCCCATCGAAGTGCCTGTGGGTCATCCTTGTGAAATTGATGAAATATTCGACGAAATTAGTTACAATAAAGGTGCATCTGTTATACGCATGTTGCACGATTACATAGGCGAAGATGACTTCCGTAAAGGGATGAATATTTATTTAACACGCCATCAGTATAAAAATACTTTTACTGAAGATCTTTGGGCGGCTTTGGAAGAGGCCAGTTCTAAGGCTGTTGCTCAAGTAATGAATTCCTGGATAAAACTTAAAGGTTTCCCAGTTGTACGTGTTGATTGTGAACAGCTGGAAGGTAACAAACGTTTATTGCGTTTATCACAAAATAAATTCACTGCCGATGGTTCGAAACCGGATGGTGATTATACATGGGTCATACCAATTACTATTTCAACTTCGAAAAATCCCAACAAAATCGCCAAGACTTTCTTATTGGAACAAAAATCCATGGAAGTTGTGTTAGAAGATGTAAGTGCTGATGATTGGATTAAGATTAACCCTGGCACCGTGGGTTATTATCGCACCCGCTATTCTAAGGAAATGTTGGAAAAATTAATGCCCGCTGTGCGTAATATGGAATTACCACCATTAGATCGTTTGGGTCTGATTGATGACATGTTCGCTATGGTGCAGGCTGGTCAAGCGAGCACTGCTGAAGTTCTTGAACTTATTGACTCGTATCGCAACGAAACAAATTACACTGTTTGGACAGCCATCACAAACTCTTTGTCGAATCTACATATTTTGATATCACACACTGATTTAATGGATCACTTTAATAAGTATGGAGAAAAACTTTATCGTCCTGTCGCTGAACGTTTGGGCTGGGAAGTTCGTGAGGGAGAAAACCATTTGGAAACTTTATTGCGTAGCTTAGTGCTTTCACGTTTAGTGTCCTTCCGCTGTAAGGATGTTATTGTTGAGGCGCAGAAACGGTAATATATCTAAATGTTGGCTTATTAAGTGTGCATACATATTAATGTCGTAAAATTTGTTTTCATTTTATGTTAGTTTCCGCGATCATGTCGATAATGTTTGCCCTGTACCCGCCGATTTACGTTCTACTTGTTACAAAGCTGTTCTACAAGATGGCGATGAGGTAATTTTCGAGGAAATGCTTTCACTATTTCGAGCCACCGATTTACATGAGGAACAAGATCGTATTTCACGTGCTTTAGGTTGTATTGGTAATGTAAACATATTAGGCAAAGTTATAGAATTTGCAATGTCGGTAAGTTCAAAATGTTTAAAGTAAATATGAAAGATTTTATTAATGGGATTCTTACATATTTTATTAGGGCGAAGTACGTGCCCAAGATTCTGTATTTGTTATTGTAGCAGTTGCGGTTAATCCCAAAGGCCGTGATTTGGCTTGGCAATTTTTTAAGAATAATAATCAAAAGCTATTGGAACAATATCAGGTATTAAAGTTTAAACGCATCCATTAAATTTAATGCATTCTATATGTTTTTACAACTAACAGGGTGGATTTTTATTGGCTCGTTTAATTAAATATTTAATTGAAAATTTCGCTTCGGAAGAACGTGCCGTTGAGGTTGAAGAGTTTTTCAAAAAGAAACAATTCCCCGGTACAGAACGTACTGTATCGCAAGCGGTAGAAACCATTCGTCTTAATGCCGCATGGTTAAAGAGAGATCGCGATTCATTGACAGCCTATTTGAAGAAAGAATAAATGGAAGAATAAATACTGTAATGGAATTTTGCAAATGATAGAATTAATAAAATAAAAAAGAAACCACAAGCTACAACATAAAAACCAAAGCCATTTATACAATTTATTTACAAAGCCCCACTTATTATATTTTTTAAACACAAATTTATTTTATTTTGTTATTTTTCGCAGCATGTTGAAAAACACACTACAAACAAATTCTTTTTAATTTGTCATTTGTAATAAGACTTTTTATTTTTGCCAATTATATTGAAGAATTTGGTGTTTATCTTACAATTAACTTTGTAAATTATAAGCAAAACTTAAAGCAATTTTAACGAATGTGTGTATTTTGTTTGAAAAATCGATAATGAAATTTAATTATTATTTATTATGTGCATTTGCTAGCGTTATTAAGAAATATTTAACGAATGGATGTATTGTGTTCGAAAAATCAATAATAAAATTTTATTATTATTTATTAAGTGCATTTGCTAGAGTTATTAACAAATTCATATACATATTAGAAAAAGACCAATAAAAATGCAGGTTTATTTAAAAAAAATACATTTCAAAAAATTGTTTCATTTATTACTTTATTTTTATTAAGAAAATAATAAAATTAATAAAATATCAAAAAAAATTATTTTAATATTTAAATCAGGGATCGTATTCGTTTTATTTTAGAAATTACTCGCTTGCAAAATAAAAGTTATTTTCTGAGTTTTATGTATTCCTCAGAAAAATAAGGTATTTCTTGAGTTTTATTTATTCCTCAGAAATAAAAGTTATTTCTTTATTAAAATTTATTCCTTAGAAAAAAATATTCACCCCTATTATGAAAGTCGACAGCACTGGAACAGTAATTGTATTTTCTTAGTCGTTATTGACAATAATCGATTGTTATTGACAGTCACTTGATATTTTCTAAGGCGCTTTTAAGTCGACGTCGAGTAGAATTGCCTGTTTTAGTCGATAGGAAATTTTACGACGACTCAAATTAACATAAATTATAAATAATTATTAAATAGGTTTAATATAAAAAAATGAAAATTTAAAAGAAGTTATGGGCACAAATTTTTTTAGAAAATAAACGCAAAAATTGCTAAGGTTCGAAAAAGATTGCTAAAATAGCGAAAATTATTAATATTTTAAACAAGCCATAAAATAGATTAACAGCCCAATTATGAATAATAATTCCACCGGGTGTTTTCTCCCTTCTCCCATTATTGCTATGTAGATCTAATTGTGAAAATGGAAAAAACTCCCGGGGAATTTGTATTGCATATAAGTCTTGTATTTAGTAATAATAAAAATCGCATCGCGCGAGAACGGCTGGAGTAATTTGACTGATTTTTTTTTTCGTTGCGAAATTTTCAGATGGTTTCAGCGTTGCCATAATTATTTTGAAAATAACTGCGTATTAAGAGAAAAAAAAACTGATTTTAACTTAAAACAAGTAAGAGTGCTATATTCGGTTATGCCGAATCTTTTATACCCTTCACCATCGTGAGGTAAGAACAAAAATTATATAAATAATGTTCTTTAGATATAAATAAATATTAATTGAGCCACGCCAACTTTTCATTTCGTAAATACATAAATGTGTATGTGTATGCGTAAAATTAAACACATTAAAATAAAATCCACAACTTGTTGTGAGGGGTAGAAAACAATAACGAAAGCAATGCCTACATACAAAAATACCCAGTTGGCCAGATTGCCGTTGACGACATCGTCGTCAATGATGTATGCACGACTTGTCCTCAGTCGTTTAGGTTTTCTAGAAGACAATTAACAGGAAATCGTCCTGCACGACAGTTTGAACGACATTGTCTTATAATTTTTCTTCTATAAAACTCTATGTATTTTCTTATAATTCTCACATCTTTTTTTTTGAATTGTTGATTTAAATACCTGCATAAAATTTATGAATTAGTACTAACCAGTTAAGTCGAAAATGCTGATGAAGTTATTCGCGGGCTGGAAATTAGATTACATGCTGTTAATACTTCACTGTCAACTTTGGGATTGCTTAAAAACATGTAACAGAAATTAAAATTCCAACTATACTAAAAAACTGTCTGAAATAGATAACCATATAGTAATTTTTGTCGTGGACGTCAAGATTTTTTTTTTTTTTGGATTTTGCTTAAAACTAAAAGTTTTTGGCGAACTATTTAAGTTATAATGCCAGGGTATCACACAATTTTTGGAGCTTCAACCACAAAACCTCGTTCGACCTAAACCTTCGTACAGGAAGGCGAGAGCTTTCAGAATCCGCTCCAGAGTATTTTGGTCTCCACCAGTAAACTTCTGAGTTATTTCCTTGGTACTCCACCAGTAAAACGTCTGAGTTATATACATATGGTTCTCCACCAGTCACACTGAGTTAATTTAGACAACACATTAAAACATTGAGGTTAAAAACGATTGCATATAGTTAATGTGGAAACCGCAAAAACTGTAACTCGGTACAGTTATACGACGCCGAACCACTAACCAATGCGGGGTGACAACGCAAAACGCACGAAAAGCAGACAAACAAGAACAACCTGTTTGTCCTTAAGAAATAATGACAAAAAGCGCGAGCTGCTTCTCCACTCAGAGCAGTTTTACGAGTGAACGTCAAGATAGACGACATGGTCATGCATGTAGTCAGCGCTGCCAGAAGTAAGATTTTACCTTATTTTTTAAGATTTTTTAACCGAAAAAAGATTTTAAGATTTTTTCCCCAAAAACAAGATTTTTTGTTTTGTCTAGACGAAGGTTAGGTTCAATTAAAAAACCTTCTTTGTTCCCATTTGAAAATTTTTAAACTAAATAATGCAACCTTGCGATTTACTTAAAAAGGAACCTCTGTTTGGCGTTTAAGGGTGATTAATCAGGTGTAAGCTTTGCACGCTTATTCTTTTGCAAAAACAGAAAATATTGCAAAAATTAAATAATAGCAAAGACATTAAATAGAAAAGTTGTATAGGTAGGTACAATTTGAATATTCTGTTGTTTTTTTTTTTTTTGTTTATTTTATGTATTAAATAAAATATGAATTGTTTTTATTATTAATAATTAGTATTGTGGTTATTTTGTTGAACTATTTATGGTTTTTAATCCAAATTTTTTAATATTTTTAATTAGGCTTAAGTTCATTAAATTTAATTTTCATTAAATTATTTTTATGAAGAAAGGTGTTTTACAACATGAAAATTAATTAAAATTGTTATCGATAATCTTCCATTTTTTGACCGTGGCCGGGATTCGAACCGCGGCCGGCAGGTTACCATGACATGTTTCGATCGCAACCACTCGATCTTCTCAAATGGATTTGACGTTTTACACGGCAATTTTAATTAATTTTCATGTTGTAAAACACCTTTCTTCATAAAAATAATTTAATGAAAATTAAATTTAATGTTTTTATTATTTATAATAAAAAGACTACTTTTTTCCAAAAATAAGATTTTTTCTTCAAAAATAAGATTTTTTTTTGGTGAAATTAAGATTTTTTGCTGAAATTTTCTGGCAGCCCTGCATGTAGTAGTGCTGGGATACTATCGATATTTTCTACTATCGACATTTATCGATAATTCAGATTTCACTTGCTATATAACTATCGACCGAATGTTTGTACTTGTGCAGGAAAACTTTGACTAGTTTTTTTATCAGGCTTCAGCTCGTCGTTTTTATCACTTTATTCAACGTATGAGACGTATGTATATACGCACGTTATTTTAGATGACAGTTTTTTAAAAATTGGTAAGTACCTTTCTGAAGGAACCGAAGAAGCAGGGTCTATAAGATATTCTATTGCAACTTTAAATAATTTCCTATGCTCGCAATGGCAATTGCATTTGGATTTGCATTTTTTTTACAATATTACAAAAATATTTGACATTTCAGTCCCTATATAAACATGTACAAGCTACGACTTAATGACCTTTAATTAGAAGTAAAAAGCACAGCTAAAGGCTAGATTACACTTTTATACTTTGTATTAATACATGTCAAAAACTCAAGTAATATGACAAAGTGTGATAGTGTGAATGCAATGTGTCACGAAAATGACAAGTATTATGAAAAAAGTTTGACATTGACATCATCGTTTTTTGAAAAATTTCTAAACAATAATACTTTTCATTGGATCAAGGTTGCATTTTATTTCATGTGTGAGTATTTATACTTTGTGTGATGGTGTGAACACAAACTGTCATGTTAAATTAGATTTTTTGACAGTCGCAACAAAACTGATTAGATTTCTATCTCACAAAGTATTATGGAATACGTAAGACTTGTGAGATAGTGTAATCTAGCTTTAAGCAAGCCATACCACTTGCCATTCTTGTTGTTTGTATTCATTGCTGTAATTCAGCGCGAATTAATAATAGCAAGTAAAAATGTGCGGCAAAAAACTGTGTGTTTAGCTGCTGTAAGATGTCTTCATAGCTGTATTTTAAATAATAATATTATCGATATTGATATTTTTACTATCGGTATTTTCGATATTTTAAGACTATCCATAATATCGATATTACTATCGATAGTTTCCCAGCACTAGCAAGTAGTCGTTGACGACAAAGTACACGACATTGTCTTTCTTTGTGTCGTGCACGATTTTCGCGACACTTGTTTGTTCGAAAATGTTGTTGACGATTTGTTCTCGCTGTCCCTCACATGTCGTGTAGGAATTAACATTGTCGTGCATCCGTCTTCGTGGATGTCTTAAAGACGTGGCCAACTGGGTAACTTTTGCCCATACATACATACACATGTAAATATGTACATACATATGTGTTTGCAATTCGTACGGATTTAATTAAATAACCCTGCCTTTACACATGCAAGTAGTGGCATGCCACTGTTGTATACATATTATCAAAGAAAAATTGTTCGAAAGAGTCGAATCTCATGCCATTGGCTTTTGTGTTTACACATGCCACTGCGAGTTCATTTTCAAAATGTCGTTGAAGCGTCAACTTAAGATAATTTGTTGACTTCTCAAATTAAAAAAAAAGTACCAAAAAACCAAATAGAGTTACCGAGTTAATCATATAGGCACATTTTTCGGGAAATGTTTTACATTTATTTATATAAGCATTATTTTAACATTATTAATGCTCTATAATTAACAAACTTGCTTTTATTAATGCGCGTTTCAAAAAATTAATCATAATAATAAACGTATCATGTTAAAACTTTAATAACAATTTGACAATAATCCAGTTAATTTGCATTAAATTTTGAACAGGGTAACATTGTTCATCGTTTTGTCATTTAGTGGCAAGCAAGTGCCAAATTTCCACTCGCATGCAATTTTTGCTGCCACTGGAGCTGCCATTGCGAAAAATTTGAGTGTATTAGTAAAAAAACGTGAGTGTATTGAGTTTTTCGAACTGGCAGTGGCATGTGTAAATGCTAGGTTACGTACAACTTTTTATGTTTGTATGTACATATATCCTTGTCGACATAAAATAAAACATTGCAAATAAAAAGAAAATATCGAAAAGCTTATAGGTAATTTTAATATCGTTTTTTAGGACATAAATAAAAATCACCTGCGGTGAAGGGTATAATAAAAAAATTTTTTTAAAACTGGAGCAACCAAGACTCGAACTTGGAACCTAAGAATCTTAGGATGCATGTTACACAACCCGGCTACGAACGCTTTTACTGAGGAAGCGTTAAATTAAAATATTGTTACGAAAGTAACTTTAGTTAAGAATTAGTTGTAATTATTAGTTAAGAATTAGTTGAATTTATTAGTTATCTTGTATTTATTAGTTAATTTTATTAGTTTACATTGTTATACAAAATTGTTATAATTTAGTACACTTCAATCCCAATGTGCAGAAAGACCTAGAAATGACCGTTAAAAAAAGCTTCATCAGTATAGGAGGTAAAATTATGTAAACATTAGCGCTGCCATACATCAAATTATAGTTGGTTGTGAATAAAAGCTATAAATTACGGTTGTTAAAAAGACTTAGTACTAAATAGAGTTGAGTAAATTGTAAATAGTGTTTAAAGTGCTTGTGTTTTATTTATTTTATTAAAGTTGCAATAAAGAACTCGAAACGGTTTATTATAAAGGAAATAAACCAAAACGTTATTGAAAGGCAGTAACGTAACAATTGGTGTCAGAAGTGAAATTGCAAAAGTAAAATAAATAAGAGTAAAAAAAAAAAAAAAATTAATTAATTAATAAAAAAAAAAAAAAATAAATAAAAGAAGACAGCAATGAAATTTGAAGAGCTTAAAGTAGAACAGCTCAAGAAAGAATTGGGCAAGTTGGATCTGCCAACTGCAGGTAATAAAGCAGAGCTGCAGAAGAGACTATTAGATGAATTCGAGCGACGCAATATGGACATTCTGAGCTACGAATTTGAGGATAAAGAAGAAATAGAGGTATGTACTCGTGCAGTTGCTAGCAGTATGGATTTAAACACAATGTTTGCTGCAATGATGGCAAAAATGGACGATATTCCAAAAGCATGGTACAGATGATAAAAGAAAATTCGAGCGATATCTTGGCTGAAACTTCTAGAAAGATTGATGAAACTTCTAGAAAAATGGACGATAATTCCAAAAGCATGGTACAGATGATCAAAGAAAATTCGAGTGATATTCTAGCTGAAACTTCTAGAAAAATTGATGAAACTTCTAGAAAAATGGAAGAGAAGTCTAGCACCATTCTGGCTGAAATTCAAGAGAATTCCAGGATCACAAATGAGAAGCTACAGGTAATTTCCAGTGAAATAAACGAAAGAGTAAACGAAATGGAAATAGAATTTAACCAGAAGCTGTCTGATGTAAAAACTCAAGTCACGGATGTAAAAACGGTTTTTGATGAAAAAACTACTCAATTTAGAAACAAAAGTTAATAACATTCAATGCCAGGAGGCAGCGATGCGAGTTTTCCCAGAAGTTTCTAGCAGAATAAAGGCCCCTTGCTTTGACGGTACTGTGCCATTAAATGTTTTTAAGTTCCAGTTCGATACAGTTGCCAACAGAAATGCATGGAACAGTGAGGAAAAAGCCATCGAGCTAATTCTTGCTTTAAAGGGGACTGCGGCTGAAGTGCTTGAAAGTGTACCAGTAAGTAGCAGAAACAATTATGATGAAATTATGGTAGCACTGCAACGTAAGTATGGAGGTGAACACAAAAAGGAAATCTACAAAATGGAGTTGCGTGGCAGAGTGCAAAAGGCAAACGAAACCATACAGGACTTCGCACTGGAGATTGAGCGGTTGGTACAGCTTACATACCCTGGTGAGAATCACCCATTGTTGGACAGCTTCAAAACAGAAGCATTCATTAACGGTATAAGAGATGCCGATGTCAAGTATGCGGTGTGTGCATCATTGAAGTCAACGTTTGCAGAAACAGTTTCATTTGCCCTGGCTCAGGAAACCGCAAGAATAGTTGCAAGGCAGAAGTCGTTTGAGGTGCAAAGGCTCGATGTTAAAGCAGATGATGATAGAGACATCATGAATGAATTAAAGCGACTTACAGAAGAAGTTTTGCGGGTATTAAATGAGAAGCTAGGCAGAAACAAACTGGAATGCTATAACTGCGGAAAGATTGGGCACATACAGCGTGACTGTAAAGCACCAAGAAAAAGTTCAAGATCTGCTTCGCCGCCGAGAAACAACCAACGGGCTAGTCATCAGTTATCACAGGAGTCGCCGTTAAGTATGGAGGGAGTGCTACCTTTCGCATCTGAGGACTCGATAATAAATTTAGTAGTGCCAAAGAGTAACAAAAATATTACGACATTTGGCTACATCAATGGTAAAAAGCGCATTTTGACTATCGACACTGGTGCAGGATTCTCGATAATAAGGCCTGACTTGGTTAAAGGAGCTGTCGAACCACTAAGCGGAGTGAGCTTGCGAACAGCTACAGGTGAGCCTGCTACTGTCTATGGGAAAACACGTGTGGTGTTAAGAATTGCCGATATTGTCGCTTTTCATGAGTTTATTGTGGCCGACATTGTAGACGAAGTACTGATTGGCGCAGATTTTATGATAAGTCATAAAATAAGTCTGAATATGGGAAAGCAAATTATGTATTTGTGTGATTATGAAATACCCCTGGATGTTGGGTATGAAAGTGAGGCTCGTGTGGGACAGCCTCTCGTATGTACTCGTCAGGAATCGTCAGCTCACAGAAAAGTTGAAAAGAGAGAAAAAGTGGTTGCTCAGGTAAGACAGCTTAGCAGATTGGAAGCCAAGCACTGTACGGAGGCAGATGGGAGGGAATGCGTCAGTGAGGGTCGCTCGTTGAAGGTAGCGCCCAGTAAAGATTGGATAACGGCGCAAAGAAGTGAGCCCGTATCGGCCAAGGTTATAAGAGCCAATAGTATAGGTGGAAGTCAAAATTTTAAAGGGAACTGCCCAAAGCGTGTGGCAGCCAGGAGCACAGCAAACAGAGGTTGTGCGTCGCTTCCACAGTGCAGTTGTAACGCACTACCTATACCCGAGGATAAGCAGGTATCTTCATTGGAGCGGAGAAATCTGTACGACCATAGAAAGTCCGTGCGTGGCCATAGAAAGTTGTCCAGATATGATTGGGTGGTGTATTCTGAAGGATCTAAGAAGGGCCAGCTGGTTTTGTCAGTGAATCAACAACCAAAGGAAGGATTAGTTGCCAAGCCACAAATACATTGGAATGGGCCATATAAGGTGATAAGAAAATTAAATGATGTTGTAAATCAACTACGGAAATATAAAAGGCCAAGGGCCAAAATGAAAGTTTTTCATTTGGAATGATTAACCCCTTATGTAAGAGGTGATTCTGAGCCTATTCGGGACGAACAGGCTTAAGTGGGGGGCAGTGTTACGAAAGTAACTTTAGTTAAGAATTAGTTGTAATTATTAGTTAAGAATTAGTTGAATTTATTAGTTATCTTGTAATTATTAGTTAATTTTATTAGTTTACATTGTTATACAAAATTGTTATAATTTAGTACACTTCAATCCCTATGTGCAGAAAGACCTAGAAATGACCGTTAAAAAAAGCTTCATCAGTATAGGAGGTAAAATTATGTAAACATTAGCGCTGCCATACATCAAATTAAAGTGTGGTGAATAAATAGTAAAGCCTCAAACCTTCGAAAAACATTTCGAAAAATAATTTTTTACCTTTCTGAAAAGGAAGTAAAGAGTTTCGGCCCACAACTCGCAAATTTTTCACCAAATCTGTCATTTCATCAATTATTTTGTTTTGCTCTTCTATACTAAGGCCATAAGCATGACATCGAGTTCTGGCATCCGCTCTTGGGACTCTGACATTCATTATATCAAACCAGTCGTTAGTCTTAAAAAATAAACCAATTGATTTATAAATAAAATTTGTAAATTAATTAACTTTACCACTTTTAATAGCTGATGACATTCCATCCAATTAAGCCCATCTAAATACCCATGACTAGCAGCTCTGGTTAAAGCTTGCGCAACTGTGTGCGAAAATAATTTTGTTGCAAACTTAACTTTTTGCCTCTGGGCTCCTGATACATTTAGATTAGCTTCAGATATTTTGTGTGTTATGTTAAGGTCGCCTGAGGTTAACTCCAAAAGCTTTGAAATTATGTCCTTTGTAACTGCTTTGTGATGGACTATAAAGCCACTGTCAATAAAGTGGTTACGCAACAGTTTTATCATATGAGGAACATCCGCAAATGAAAAAACTTTCTCGTTTTTAAACGTAAACCTGAAAGTTACTGCCTGTTTGTAGAACGCGAGCACAAAAGTGACTCGTTTAAATTACATTTAAAACAAAAACAAATTTTGAAATTTTGTTTTTGTTTTAAATGTAAGTTGAACGAGTCACTTTTGCGCTCGCGTTATACAAACAGGCAGTTAATGTTTGTACATATTTAAATCTGATTTTGTTTAATTTGCTTTTAGGTATATGTATGTATGAATGTAATTTATTTTTTACCATGGATTCTCTTCAGTTACTCCAAGTTCTTTTGTCAGTCCTCTGTTCCCGCCACCAAGATCTGAAACTATTGAAACAACGGTATAGCCACACAAACTTAGCTCCTCTAAAATTTTAAACAATATATCTTTTGTCATTTGGCAATCAAAATCATAGAAGATTGGCTGCTTCCACTTGGAAATAAGTCCTTAAATTAAAATTATCACTAAGTTATTTATTTATTCCCAAATTTTACTTACCTCTTACCATAGCCACTTGAACATAGCTAACAAGACCCAATGTAGTGTCTGCTGTTTTGTTAAAACAGAACGACTTCTTGACCTTCATCTCATCAAAACTTAAAACGCATAGTTTTTGAATTTCTGTCATGTGAGTTGATGCTGATAAAACTTTAAAGACTGGTCTTAGCAGCCCTCTATTTATGTCAACTTTTTGCGCCCAACTTTGAAGTGTCCGAATCGATGGAAGCGGAAAACTTTTCCGGTATAAAAGTTTATATAGTTTGGAGCTTGTGGCGTACAATGTTATGGACTGTGTAATATCTTCTTCCGTCCATACTTGTCTTTTCATACCATTTTTAATTTTTGAAATTTGTCCACGTGTAAAAATTATTAATAGTTTTTGCTCAATGTTTTCCAGCTCGTACTTTGATTTATTGACCTGTTTTTTCATCTCTTCAATGTTGTCTTTGTTGTTTTTTTTTAACGATAAAATTTCTTGTTGCAGATTGCGCTTGTTTTCCTTTGTTGTTGTATGAATAAAACGAAATTGACGATGACGCATAAACAATATTTTATGATAACAAATGCTTTTGGTAATTTTGACTGCTTACTATGTTATCAAACCTTTAAGTCAATTCGCTCTTATGTATTAAAAAAGCATTTCGATATTATATGTATAACATATTATATGTATAATAATATAATATATAATAATATAGTATAATATATGTATAATAATATAATATATCGTCGGTATACAAGAAAAACTGACCAAGTCCACATTTTTGAAAAAGTGAGATAATATGACTATTGGAGTGAGATAAATTGACTATATTGAATCAAATATAAGTTTAACCGCATTTATCTCCGAATGAAGTGATGTGGACTTGGTCAGTTTTTCTTGTATACCGACGATATAATAATATAATATAATATAATATAATATAATATAATATAATATAATATAATATAATATAATATAATATAATATAATATAATATAATATAATATAATATAATATAATATAATATAATATAATATAATATAATATAATATAATATAATATAATATAATATAATATAATATAATATAATATAATATAATATAATATAATATAATATAATATAATATAATATAATATAATATAATATAATATAATATAATATAATATAATATAATATAATATAATATAGTATAATATAATATAATATAATATAATATAATATAATATATAACATACATATGGGCATTTCCTGTGGTCGCGAACGTACGTTCGTACGCTTTTGATGTACAAATAATATAGAAAACAAAACTTTTCCTAGCATTTTTTCTTGCGATTCAATAGCATTTGGGTAGATGTATGTTTAGTGCAAAGGATGGATTTCATCGAGTTAAAGTTTTCATAATAAGAGTTATAAACATATATGTACATATATATCATATTAACATCTTTAAAATATGTATATCTCTTACGAACATTTTTATTTGGCTGTAAGTGCATAAATTCTCTCAATTTGCTTTTTCTCCCTTACTCACTAATACACAACCAAAAATTTTTTGGGCATCCCTGAATTAAACGCATTAAGGCCCAACCAGAATATTAACAACGCGACTTAAGCAACTGAGCAAATACATGTAAATCATATGTGTAAAACCCAAGAATAATAGAGAACAAGATTACGCACTGCGCAGGTTTCTTATTGTTTACAAAAATCAGCTGTTTTGTAAATGACGTCACATGAGAATAAAATTTTTCGCGCCCAATCATTTTGGTAGGCAATTTGAAAAAAAAGTAACAAAGAAAGTGAAAAAAAAAATAAAGGTAGTGAACATTTTCCCGCTTTTTATATCCATAAATTGCAGAAGTTGATAAAACAAATAAAAAAGAGGATTTGTATTTGTTGAAAACGTTTTAAAGTGTGTTAAAATTTTTTTTTTATCTAATTAAAAAATTATTAAAAACAAAAATTTACAAAAATGAGATGTGCTGTGGCAAATTGCAAAAACTCCAACAAATCCAAGGCATGTGAAATTAGTTTTTATGCCTTCCCAAAAGACAGCAACATCTTGAAGAAATGGGTACAATTCTGTGGCCGAAGAAGAACATTTAACCCAAATACTTCTCATGTTTGCATGTTGCATTTTGATCCCAATGATATTGAAAATAGTTTGGAATACAAAATGGGTAAGTACACGGATTGGGTTTAAACAATGGTTATATATGTATATTTTTTTCTGTAAGGATTCGCTAAAAGAAGGCTTTTAAAAAAGGCTGCTGTTCCATTCATAAAATTACCGACAGTAAAAAATGAGAAATTGCATAACGAACGATTGTTAAGATTGCAAAAACGGGATAACACAAAATTGGTTGATTCAATTCTAAAAGAGCATAATTCTGAAAATTTTGCAGAGCAGGTTCAAGAAAATGAGGACGTTGATGTTGAAATTGGCGTTTCTGAAAATATTCAACCTTGTTTAGACATTAAAGATGTTGAAAATTTAAAGAACGATTTGTAAGTAGCAGTTGCATTTTTAATGCAAACTATATATAAAATTATCATTCTTGATACAAACGTGTCTTCTCAATAGGCAAATTCTTCAGTACGAAAACAATGCTTTAAAAAAAGAAAATAGAAATCATGTTAAGGAAATACGCAATCTGCAACAAGAAATTTTATCGTTAAAAAAAAACAACAAAGACAACATTGAAGAGATGAAAAAACAGGTCAATAAATCAAAGTACGAGCTGGAAAACATTGAGCAAAAACTATTAATAATTTTTACACGTGGACAAATTTCAAAAATTAAAAATGGTATGAAAAGACAAGTATGGACGGAAGAAGATATTACACAGTCCATAACATTGTACGCCACAAGCTCCAAACTATATAAACTTTTATACCGGAAAAGTTTTCCGCTTCCATCGATTCGGACACTTCAAAGTTGGGCGCAAAAAGTTGACATAAATAGAGGGCTGCTAAGACCAGTCTTTAAAGTTTTATCAGCATCAACTCACATGACAGAAAATCAAAAACTATGCGTTTTAAGTTTTGATGAGATGAAGGTCAAGAAGTCGTTCTGTTTTAACAAAACAGCAGACACTACATTGGGTCCCGTTAGCTATGTTCAAGTGGCTATGGTAAGAGGTAAGTAAAATTTGGGAATAAATAAATAACTTAGTGATAATTTTAATTTAAGGACTTATTTCCAAGTGGAAGCAGCCAATCTTCTATGATTTTGATTGCCAAATGACAAAAGATATATTGTTTAAAATTTTAGAGGAGCTAAGTTTGTGTGGCTATACCGTTGTTTCAATAGTTTCAGATCTTGGTGGCGGGAACAGAGGACTGACAAAAGAACTTGGAGTAACTGAAGAGAATCCATGGTAAAAAATAAATTACATTCATACATACATATACCTAAAAGCAAATTAAACAAAATCAGATTTAAATATGTACAAACATTAACTGCCTGTTTGTATAACGCGAGCGCAAAAGTGACTCGTTCAACTTACATTTAAAACAAAAACAAAATTTCAAAATTTGTTTTTGTTTTAAATGTAATTTAAACGAGTCACTTTTGTGCTCGCGTTCTACAAACAGGCAGTAACTTTCAGGTTTACGTTTAAAAACGAGAAAGTTTTTTCATTTGCGGATGTTCCTCATATGATAAAACTGTTGCGTAACCACTTTATTGACAGTGGCTTTATAGTCCATCACAAAGCAGTTACAAAGGACATAATTTCAAAGCTTTTGGAGTTAACCTCAGGCGACCTTAACATAACACACAAAATATCTGAAGCTAATCTAAATGTATCAGGAGCCCAGAGGCAAAAAGTTAAGTTTGCAACAAAATTATTTTCGCACACAGTTGCGCAAGCTTTAACCAGAGCTGCTAGTCATGGGTATTTAGATGGGCTTAATTGGATGGAATGTCATCAGCTATTAAAAGTGGTAAAGTTAATTAATTTACAAATTTTATTTATAAATCAATTGGTTTATTTTTTAAGACTAACGACTGGTTTGATATAATGAATGTCAGAGTCCCAAGAGCGGATGCCAGAACTCGATGTCATGCTTATGGCCTTAGTATAGAAGAGCAAAACAAAATAATTGATGAAATGACAGATTTGGTGAAAAATTTGCGAGTTGTGGGCCGAAACTCTTTACTTCCTTTTCAGAAAGGTAAAAAATTATTTCAAATTGCATTTCAAAACCTCTTAAAATTTAAAATTTTTAAAGGTATTATTCAATCAAATAATGCCTTAAAGGGTCTGTACATGGATTTGAAAACACGGTATAGTTGCGATTACATCCTTACTTATCGACTTAATCAAGACGTTCTCGAAAACTTTTTCGGTATAATTCGATCCAAAGGCGGGTTGCATGACCACCCCGATCAAGAAGTGTTCAGGTTCCGCTTAAGGTCATATTTGCTTGGTCGCAATAATGGAGCTATCTCAAATGCATCAAATGTTGAGATCGATGACACATTCGATTTAGAAAGGACAAAACCGCTCACAGGTAATTATTTCTTTTTTTTTTAATACGAAAATGTTATTTTTTTTTTAATTTTGTAGGCATTATTTTAAGCAAAATAAATTTACAAAATGATGAAAGCGAAAATATTGATGAGGAAGAACTGGTTGATTTTGCCTATGATGGTCTAGAAAACTTCGCTGGCTACATATGTCATAGACTTAAAGATGAAGAACCCAATATTTCTGTTCCAAGAAATGAACTAACAGCTCAGCCTTGTGTAAAACCAAGGCCTATCCAATAGGTCTGCTTAAGAAGCCAGATGTTTGATTTGTTTATTTCTCAACGATGTCAAAAGTTGTTTACTTTTTCCTTATACATGTATATTTTTGTTTTTTTGCCGCACATGCACACAAAACACATTTTTCCTTTTGTTTCCTCTATGTAGTAGTAAGATTTTGACAACGGTGAGGAATTTTACACAAACAAAATGCCTGTTGTTTTTTGTGTTGTTTTATTGTTGTAGAGGTAAGCAGATCTATTGCAAGGTATATTTATAACAGGTAGTCTCGGAAAGCCAGCTGTTTATTTTATATTTGCTTGTTTTGTGGTACGAACTGTCAAATGTTGTATAGAAAACAAGTAAACAAGTTTTTTGTCTTTATCTTTTGTCTTTTTGTCTCTTATCAACCCCTTTGCTGTTTGACAGTTCGTACCACATAACAACAATAAAAAGCCCTGTTGTTTGTTTTATTGTACAATTGTTGTAATCTCGCGGCTTCCTGCTATAAACATACCTTGACCTATTGCATAGGCCTTGTGTAAAACCATATTGAACTTAAGCAAGGTGCGCAACTAATCGCTCATTCCGTACAGAATCAATGTTTTTTTTAATTTTTTTTTTTGTTATTTTAAAAATTTTTATTTTCTTTTTGACAGTAGCTTAAGTTCGTTTATGCACATTCTGGTTGGGCCTTTAAAATAAAACAACAAAACAACAACAACCACAAGGGAAAAATTTGGAATGATTAGAGGCAGTCGTGGTTTTTTGGTCATATCTCAGCCATTTGTGGACCGATCAATAGATGGTGGACTATATGTGACATAAATGTAAAACAGCCTAGCCGCTATCATGTCTGGAGTCTCCGGAAAACACCTATCAAACGTAAGACGAACAGACGGACATCGTTAAATCAACTTCTCTCCTCATAAGGACCAAAAATATATATACTTTATAGGGTCTAAGATCTATATTGTAGAAATTACAAACGGGATGACAAACTTATATATACCCTTCTCCACCTGTGGAGAATATCTCCCTCTATGTACATTAGGAATAAGACTTTTTTTTTACAAAAAATGTACCTATCACCACGTTATAGCCAATACTTAATTAGCGCTAAAAATCGTGTTTGCTGGTCATTTTGGCAGAAAAAACCTTCCGCGCCAAATGCAATTTCTAAAAATTCACACAAATAAAAATCGTAGCCTTCTGTTATATTCAAAGAGTTCCCGTTATATTTCTTAAAAGAGCTACGATTCACTTTAGCCGTTTAAAATTGTGACAATGTTAAATATGTTTCATTTGTTTTTATACCCTCCACAACAATTAGTAGCGAAAAGGGGATACTAAGCTTGTCACTCCGTGTGAAACTTGTTTATTATTCACCTCAGACCCCATAAAGTATGTATCGTTGTTCTCATGTAGAAAGGCCCTAACTCGATTTTTTTCGAAATAGAAATGATTCCAAAGCATTAACCACAAATACACCTCGTCACCAAAATTTAATGCAATAGCATCCAAAATATTGGTTTAACAAGCAATTGAAGAAGCCAATTTACATTTTGATACAAACAGTTCCTACTATGTTTTTGCGTCTCTTGTAAAGTTGCAATTATGTGAGTTAGGGCCTTTCTACATGAGACCAGCGATATATTCTGGCTCCTTGAGTAAGTCGATTTAGCCATGTCCGTCTGTTGAAAACCCACTCACTTTCGAAAAACTCAAAAGAAATGAACAAACTTTGTGTCAAATTGCTTTTAGTTATCCTAAGCAGTTTGGGATTGAATTCCAGCAAAATCGATTCAGTAGGATCACAGCTATAAATCAAAATGTGAAACCACCACCTTAAAAATTAATAATTTTGTTACAAAAACTAACATAAATGGTGAAACAATGCACGGAATGATATAAGATTTTGCAAAAATTCGTTTTATTCGACTGGAAATCACACTGTTAAATTTCGTGAAGATCGGTCCATAATTTACCCTAGGCCCCAAATAAACCTTACTCTCGAAAAACAGTTTAGTGCGCTTAAAACCATTTTTAATAACGCTATCACAACAAAATTGGTCACGTCACAGTTTCATAGAATTAGAAATGAAACAGTGAAATTTCGTGAAGATCCGTCCATAATTTACCATAGGCCCCATATAAACCCAAGTCCCGGAAAACAGTTTAGTACGCCTAAAACCATATTTAATAATGCTATCATAACAAAATTTGGCACATCACAGTTTTATAGGCTAAGAAATTACACTATGAAATTTTGTGAAGATCGGTTCATAATTTACTCTAGGCCCCATACAAACCCTACTCTCGAAAAACTGTAAAGTACGTCTAAAACCATATTTAATAATGCTATCACGCCACAGTTTTACAGGACTAGAAATGACACTGTTAAATTTCGTGAAGATTGGTCCATAATTTACCCTAGGCCCCATATAAACCCAACTCCCAGAAAACAGTTTAGTATGCCTAAAACCGTAATAAATAATGGTATTATAATATAATTTGCTACGTCACAGTTTTATAAGACTAGTAATGACACTGTGAAATTTCGTGAAGATTGGTTCATAATTTACCCTAGGCCCCCTATATAGCCTATTCCCGGAAAAGAGTTTAGTACGCCTAAAACCATAATTAATAATGTTATCAGAATAAAATTTAATACTTCACAGATTTATAGGACTAGAAATCACCTTGTTAAATTTCGTGAATATCGGTCCATAATTAACCCTAGCCCCCATATAAACCCTATTCCCAAAAAATACTTTAGTACGCCTAAAGCCGTGACTAATAATGTTATCAGAATAAAATTGAATACTTCACAGTTTTATAGGACTAGATATAACCATTATATATTTCGTGATGATCGGCCCATAATTTACTATAGGCCCCATATAAAGCCCACTCTGGTAAATTAATTAAATACGCCTTAAATCGTAGAAGATTTCTTCAAACTTAGTTTCATATGGCCAGAAAAAATGTTATGCAATTTTGTGATATACGGTTCATAATTTACCTTAGATCCCATATTTCGCAGCCTTCTGAAATTTACTGTAAACGCCAAAACTAGTTGCACCACTGTTTTGAAACTTATTGAAATGTTTGTTTCTTAATACCAGAAATCGCTCTTCAGAGTTTTGGTTTGATTGTTTCATAACTTACCATGGCTACATAGTTAGGTTAGGTTAGGTTAGGTTAAGAAAGGTTATGTGCCCAAGGGCACACTTCCACTCGGAGACCAATGCGGTCCATTGTGAATCCCTTCAATGAAAAATAGAAAGAGAGAAGTAAAGAAAAGAAGTATGAGGTGTATAGAATTAAGAAAGTTAGTAGGTACCACGTAGAACTATTTCCCTCTCTACATTCCCCTCAACAGAAACAACCGCACTATTTCCCTGACAAGACCCAGTAGATCAGCCGGATTACATCCAGGGATGCACCCCAGTTCGTCGTGAAATATATCTCCTAGCCTCTTCTGTCTGAGACTCTTCATCCTAGGACAGTGGCACAGTACATGCTCGATCGTCTCCAGCTCTTCAGAATCATCGCATAATCTGCAGAAGTCCGGTATGTTGTTGTCCCATTTTCCTGTAAACGCCCTAACAGGACAATGACCCGTCAAGAAACCTATTAGTGTTCTAAGACCACCCCTGTCCAATCCCAGTAGAACCCTGGTTGCCCCCGCGTCCAATCTGGGCCATAGTGCCCTAGACACCCTGCAATCCGTTCTGTTCCGCCAGGATCGGTTAACGTCATCACGGAATTTTTCCCGTATCACCCCATAGTAGTAACTGACTCTTACCACTAAGTCCAGATTTGAACCCCGTCTCGCGAGTTCGTCCGTCAGCTCATTTCCATCAACCATGCAGTGTCCAGGTACCCAACACAGCCTTACATTTAATGCCTCCATGAAGTTCCCTAAGAGCATTCCTACACTGAGCGACCAGGCACGATCGCACCGTATAACTTCTTAATGCCCTAAGCGCCGCCTGACTATCGACGTAAATAATCACCACAGATCCACCCACGATGTGATCCAGTGTCACTTCTGTCACCCTGCAGCTCGCTAGGATCTCAGCCTGGAAGACACTGCACTCATCAGGCACCAGTGCCGGTTTCCATCTTGGATCCATCCGTAAATACTGCCCACTCCTCAAACAGTCCATTGGATCCTCGCCAAATTTCCCTATCCCGAAACTCCACTGGTGGTGTTATACTGAAGTCCGGGGTCATAGTCTTATGATCCGAAATTCCCTCGAGAATAATACCCCTAACAAGCAGACCCACCTCGTACAAAATTCTCGTGTGATCATCCCGCCTAGGTCTAACTAAGTAAGACTCGTAAAGTCTAAGTAAGTTCCTAGCAGCCACACTCCTCACATAATGCTCAATAGGGGACAGATATCGTCGGATGTCCAGCGTTGATTGTGGAGTGCTTGTCCTTGCGCCTGTGATGCCAAGAGATGCACTCCTTTGAACCTTGCTGAGTATCTTCCTCTTAACGCACCCCACCAAACAGTGCGTTCATAGGTAAGTATAGGCCTAACCATCGATGTGTAAATCCAGTTTACCATATCCGGCCTCAGACCCCAGTTCCTACCGATAGAGTTCCTGCATGTGTTGTAGGCATTGAGTCCCCTTCTCATCCTCTCCTAAGTATTTCTCTTTCAAGACAGTTTGCAGTATAGAAAGTTACCCAAATACTTAGCACCGTCCGATAGAGGTAACTTGACGTCATCTAGCACTGGAAACCTAAATCCCTCTTCATAGGGTTAACAAACAGCCCCCTATCCTTTGCCCATGCCGAGATTTCGCCTAGCATCACCGGCATAATTTCCCCGACCGTGGACAGAAATTTTCCCCTGGCCAGCAGAACTATGTCGTCCGCATAGGCAACAACTTCCCTGCCCATGGAATCAAATGACCTGAGAGTCCCGTTGACCGCAAGCAACCACAGTAGAGGCGATAGAACCCCCCTTGTGGTGTCCCCCTGGTAACCCTCCTCCTTATCACATGATCCCCAAGGCTCGAGTTTATAATCCTACTGCAACTCATGCAGACTATTGACTCTACCAGAAAGTCCTCAACTCCCAACTCGATCAACGAATCTCTAATCGCCTCAATCCAAATGTATATTCCTTATGCCTCAGACCGTGCTCAATACAACCCACCACCTCATGTAACGCACTCTCAACAGATTTACCCTTCAAGTGGGCATGTTGAGCGTTGCTAATATTACTCCTTAGATAGAAATCTATTAGTCTGCCAAGAGTCTTCAACAATAATGAATACAGACTAATAGGTCTAAAATCCCCCGGTTTCGAGGAGCTCGCTTTACCAGCCTTAGGTATAAAATCACCTTAACCTCTCTCCACCTCCTAGGCCTAACCGGGTTCCTAAACGGAGCAACCCTAGGTAGGTCAAAATTCAAGGTGAAGGTAATACGACCATGGTCTGAAAAAGTACCGTCCGTTGCCACCCTACAATCAACAACAAGTTGCTCGTCACGGTTCACTAATGTCAGATCTATCACTGCTTGCCTATCTTTATTTCTGAACGTCGCCGTGTTACCCATATTACAGATAAAAAGATTGTTAGTAGTTATAAAATCAAACATTAACTCACCCAGGTTTATTTGCACCACTTACAGCTTCCTTGGTCCTTTCATGTTTCGGATACAGGAACCTGACGTTACCTAAACCAAACTTAACAACCTCCTCCAAAAATTCCATGGACTTCCGATCCACCGCGAAACGGAAGTCCCTGCCGGTATTCTCCTTACACGCCAGTGAGGTCACCGGCCTCCATTGGTCGGTAAGAAGCCTACTATTTAGGTTGCCCAATACTGCCAGTATAGTTTCTACCGGGCGTACGGGTGGTGGAATCCATACTGTCACTATGGACCTAATTGGTAAATCGGAGGCTTGTATGACTTCAAACCTTGCCCCCGGGTAAATGTCGCTGCATTTGTCAATTGTGGTTCTTAAGAATTCCAATGAATTCTTGTTACCACAGTTGACAACCTTCACTTCCTTAACTCAGTCCGCACTGAATGCTGCCAATTCGTCGATAAGCCTAGCCTCTACTAGCTGCCATAGCTCGGCACTGATCCTCCCATCCGGATCATTCCGATCGATGACAGCCTGCTGCAGATGACCCTCCAGGCTCGTCGACTTCTTCACCCTTTTGTTCGATGAAGAAGACTGATCATCCCCAGATCTGACCCTCTTAATGGTCTCCTTATTAGAGCCATTAGGAGCTTCAGCCGGAGATGTACCAGCTCTCTTCAATGAGCTCGGTGACTTCGGCACGACTGGTGTAGAAGGCTTGTTCCTGCCCGCGCCTTTTCCCCTATTGGCCCCCGTACGGGAACCACTAGTGGAATTGGACGGAGGATTACCAGTCTTCTTCCCCATGTCCGCTGCCTTAGCCACTTTACTTTCCGTCTTGGGTATCGCCCCCTTATCCTCCGCAGCTTGTTTCGAAGACATGGGCAACCCCTGCTTTCTCTACCTCTCTACGGCAAGTTGACGACGCCACCGGCCCTATACTATTTTAGCAGTGTCCGGGTCGGCGGCTTCATCCACCTGCTTTCTCCAAGGTTATGGCCATCCAAGCACGGTACTGACAGGGCCGTAAATTCTTTAGAATTTAGCGACGCTTTGTCGGTGCCTTCTCGGAAGGTGCCTATCCCTCACGGAGAACGTTGAAAGATCTCTCTTCGCCATATTATCCAGATATGCTAGAGAGCTCCTTGTTCCGTTCTGCGCCTTCTCCTGCTTCGTTCGGCTGGAGTTCTTGATGTCTCGAGAAGGAGAGCTTGGCCTATCCTCCACGGCGCCCTGCCGAATAAGTTGTGGACAATCTTCTCCCGAGTGTCTTCTCTTATGTCCCCTGGCGTCACAGATGAGAGAGGCAGGCTCCGTAGTCTGATTATGAGCAGATATATCAACAACGTGCTCCGTGTCAGAGAGCAGAGTCAGCCTCTCCAACCCTTGAGTAGCCCCGGTTTCACCACAGGAGTCACTCGATAGTCCCAGAAGACCATCCACATATAGGTCGGATAGTACCTTTAACTCCTGATCAAATATGTTCTCATGAACAGTCGAGAGGGTACTCGCCAACTCACAGAACATGACGTACGACTGACCCTGGTCAATCCCGTCCATCGTGTCCTTGCTAGTTGTTGTTGTATTTGTTTTTAAAAGGGGTTTCATTTTGTTCCCACGAGTATGCTCGTTCAGACGGACCGTAACACGCAGTGATGGCGTGCGTGAACTAGGCAACTAACATACAACAGCGCTTTGCGTTGACGCTGAGGGGAGCTGTTAACGACTAGTTTCTTTTCGCACTAACTAGCCACCAAGGACCTCGGCACTGCAACCAACCACGTTGTCCTTAAAAGTGCAACCACTGGTAAAGCCCCCACCTTGCAAGGGGCGAACCCGCGGGCTGGCACGCCGTGCTATATGTACTGATAAAGGACCGGCAGTGTACATTCCACAACCGCCTCATTATCTTGACAAGATGAGTAACCTTTAGTCGCACACCAGTATTCTCGATCTCCCGCGAAGACGTATTCATTACATATATCATCCCAAGAGATCAGAACCGAAGAGTGCACTTAAGCCCTCGCATCTCGACAAGATTGTTACCTAGGCGAAGGAAGCTACATAGTTAAAATTGCTCAAAAAAGCGTAAAACTTTCTGATTGTCGGTCAATAATTTAATATAGGTCTAAAGCGCAACCAATTTAAAGGTAAATGTGCATAACACGCGTTAGTGCGAGCGCGCTTTGTAGACTTCTGTCAAAACAAATTAAACTAGTGTATTTTCATAGAACAAGATACATGCAAAATATTTTGACGCGTTTGCACCAGAAAGTTGGTTAACTTTGAACTTTTTAACGCGTTGTGTATTTTTGACATGTAATCAGCTGACAATAAAAATAATAATTTAACAAATTTATGAATCATGAAAAAAAAACTTATTGAATAGCTTAAAAAAAATTACAATATCTATCTATTAATATAAAAATGGTGTAAAAAATGTATAGTATATATATATAGTATATTTATATATGTATAAAATGAGAACGGCTGGGCCGATTTCTGTAAAATTTTTTGTCAGTTGTTCGTATTTTCGAGGATAAGGTTTTTACGGAAGAAATTTTTTTGGAAAATTGATTTTTTTGTACGAAATTTTGTGTGAAATTATTCCTTAATGGCTTTCCAAATGAAAAAATAGAAAGTTCTCAGCCTTTACGTTATACGTTGACTTAGACTTTGGGCAATCTGACAGGTGTAATTTTGGCATTGTAATTTTCTACAGTAAATGTGCTATTTTTAATGCTGCAGTTTATATTTACGAGTTTTGTGTATTGTTCAACTGATTCCGGATTATCGTAAATCCCGCATTAAATCCATATACGGTAAAAGCATTACAATCAATTGAAATTCAGTGCAATATTTATCAAAAAAATCGAAAATAGTTTTTTTGTGTGGAATTATTCCTTAATAGCTGGTGCGTAAAGAACGGAAAATTGCGGAAAATTTTGAAAAACCATATTTTTAAATTCCCTAATTTTTTTATTCAAAGTCAAATCGCAGGACAACTTCATACGTACAAATCTGTTGACTGCGTGACCGACGAAAATGAAACGACCAACTACCCGACGGAATTTTTGAACTCGCTTGATGTACCAAGAACTCCGCCGCATAATTTACAGCTGAAGGTGGGATCGATCATAATCATGTTGCGGAATCTCAATCCTCAATCTCAAAAATTGTGCAACGTTACGCGGTTGTCCGTCAAAAAGCTCACGAACAATGTGATTCAGGCGACAATTATCAAGGGCAAATTCAAAGGAGAGGAAGTCCGTATCCCACGAATTCCCATTATACCAACTGACCTTCCATTCCAATTCAAGCGGATTCAGTTCCCCGTTCGATTGGCATTTGCGATGACAATCAATAAATCGCAAGGCCAATCACTAGAATTCTGTGGGATTAATCTCGAATTTCCCTGTTTTTCGAACGGTCAGCTGTACGTTGCATGTTCGCGTGTTGGCAAACTATCTTAGTTATTTGTTTTTGCGCCGGAAAACGAATCGAAAAACGTTGTTCATCGCTCATCAAATCGCTCTCTACTGATTTCATTCAAATAAATCACATTGAAAATTTAAATATTTATGTTGTATTATTACTCTTAAGTTTGGCTGAAGGCTTAAAATTGGGGAGAGGCGAAGTTCGCCGGGCGAAATGGCTTTTTTAACGCGCGTTGTGTAACTTGCAATTTTTCATGCGCTAAAGTTTATAAACGCACGACACACGTCGACGCACTAACGCGTGTTATGTACTTCTACCTTTAATGCTGATGTCTGTTTTTATAAAGATAAATTAATAATAAATATATGTACATATCTGTGGCTTGGAGCTAAAAGGGTCAATGTCACTTTTTTGCTCTTTTGAGTTAATCATTGCATTAGATTTATTTTCTTGCTCTCTTTCATTATGGTAAAACAGCTAAAGTCATACTTAACCCAGAACAGCTTTATAAATAAAATGCTGGCCAATGTCGCTATGAAAAACCTTTGTAAAACCTTTGGTAAAGCCTTCAATTCCAATTTTCTCAAAAGTGAATATTTTGACATTGGCCCTTTTAGCTCCAAGCCACAGATATCACTCCTGAATAAATTGAACTGTCGGTGGAGGATATCAAAGATTCGGCACAGTCGAATATAGCACTGTTACTTGTTTTTGACTAAAAACGTAAATTTATTTTATTGCTGTAATAAATAGTTGGGACAAGAAAAAAAATTGGAAAGAAAAGTTCTTTTTTAAACTTTTATTTAAAATTTAACCAGGCCAATTACGCACGCTGGGACTAATAATAAAAAAAGTTTTAGGGTTTTTTTTTGATTTTTTTAGAAGTTTTAACACGTTAAGAACAATGAAAATAACTAAAAAACTTTTATTAGGAATTTCAACTTTAACAACTTCACTAATCGATTGTTGCAAAGTTTTATACAAAGAAACTTTTTTACATGTAAAATTAAATAAGTTGAAAAGAAAAAAAAAAGCTTTAAAATAATTAAAATTATTCAGAAAATGTTGTTTATATTTTCTTGTATCAAAAATCTATTCTCTTAATACCCTCCACCCATCACAAGTTGTATCTCATAAAAATTTAATATTTTTTACGAAAAATTTCTTAACCTTGAAATATTCGTATAAGACCATCTCATATATAGTCCTTGAATAATTCTTAATCGAGGACTTTTTTTAATTTTTAAAATACTTTAAGCATCTATAGAGAATTTGGGATTGAAAATTTTTTTCGGTTTTTTTTTAAGTTTTTAACAAAAACAATTTGTTCTGTAAATAAAAATTTGTTTTTAACTGAAGCAAATTTAAGAGAGTTATTAAAGAAATAAAACCGAAATTGTTACTTGGGTGGTAATTAAATTAAAGTATGTAATTAAAATGTTAAAAAAAGCGTGTGACTTAAATTTGAAAAAACGACTTTTTTGTGGGACTTTTTGTTTTAAAAACGACTTTTTATTCGACTTTTTTAAAATTCGCAACGGTAACCCTGTACGTAATCATTCTATAATAGTTATGTATTCGGTTTTTTTATTTTTGTTTGTTTTGTTTTTATACCCTTCACCACAGGCGGTGAATAGGGTATATATAAGTTTGTCATTCCGTTTGTAATTTCTATAATATTGATTTTAGACCCTATAAAGTATATATATTCTGGGTCCTTATGAGGAGCGAAGTTGATTTAACGATGTCCGTTGAAATGGATTTTCCGAAGACCCCATATATGATGGGGCCAGGTTATTATACATTTATGTCACATATGGTCCGGAATTGTTTGCTATTGAAATTCAGCAAGATCGGATCGGACAAATGGCTGAGATATGAGTAAAAGACCACAACTGCCTCATATTTGTTCCTTTAAAGCAGCGGTCACCACAAAGAGAGACAGTTAAAAATGTGTATGTAGTGGTGGGTTCATATTGTGTGCATTGAAAAACACCAATTCTAGAAAAGAGAGCAAAATAAATTTACTCTTTTGAGACATTAACAATGTGTTTTGTTTTTGTTTTTTGTCGTTTCGTTAACCTTCGTGTTGTGTGTGTGAAATTCACGAAAAGTGCTCGGCCCCTGGGGGCATAGCGTGATGATCGTTGCTTTAAAGGTCCAATTACACGTGGCATTACCATACCAAGACTGTATTACCAAAACGACATAAACATACCATACAAACCAATTCAATTTTGGTTTCTACGGTCATACAGTGTCTATGGTAATACAGTGTTGGTAATGTGTTTTTTTTTGTTGTTTTTTTTATACCCTTCACTACAAGTGGTGGATTTTATTTGTAATGTGTTTAATTTTACGCATCCACATACACATTAATGCATGTATATGATATGCCGCTCAAATAAAGAAACAAACTAATAGACTCAATATATTTTAATTTAACACTTCTTCAGTAAAAGCATTCGTAGCCGAGTTGTTAAGTTCTCTCCTGAGACTGATGAATCCCAAAAATAATTATTTTTTTCATTTATTTTATTTAATTTTTTTATGTTCTAAAAAACGATTTTAAGGCCCGTTTTCACAACTTACCGATAGCTAAAGGTAGGATTTTATCGGCCGTATAAAAAGTGTTCCATTATCACAACTATACTTTAACCTTACAGGTAGGATGAACCTTAATTTACTTTATCGCTCACTTTAGGTTAAAGTAAAGTTTTAATAATGGAACAGTTTTTATAAGGCCGGTTAAAGTCTACTTTTAGCTATCGGTAAGTTGTGAAAACGGGCCTAAGATTATAAAACGAATTTCAAACATCAACTTTGGCAAAAGAGGAAACGGGCTTAGGTACATATACAAATTTTTTTTTTTTTTATATTCTTCGGCATGACGAAATGAAAAGTTGGCGTGGCTCAATTAATTTTTATTTATACCTATCTAAAGAAAGTTATTAATGTATATAACTTTTTGTTCTTATCTCATCATGGTATATAAGATTGGGCATAGCACTCTTACTTGTTTAGTTTGCTATTATTTCTCATTTGTGATACAGTATTTTTCGTTTAGCTGCACATTCAAGTTTGCACGAAAATTCGTGCAGGTACGCAAAATATTCTTTACGCAGTATTCACTTAGCAGCATAAATAATGCTGTTAAGGGAATTCACTTACCTGTATAAATGTGCTCTTATGTAAAATATTTTTCTTTAACATTTTATGTAGATGTTTTAAAATAATTTTTTAATTAAAATATCGTTTAAAGAACAAATAATTTTAATTGATTTCTTTGTTTAAAATAAAATAATTTAAACTTGTAGAACTGTTGTTGGAAATTGTCAAAGCATGAGCTGTTTTTAATTTAATCAATTAACACATTGTTTGAAACGGCAAAGTTCTTTAATCATTTTTTTAATTACAATTAAAAATATAATCTATATATAAATCGGCTAAGGCAAAACAGTTAAGAACACTTTCCTCCTCTGTATGTCAACCGATTTGAAAAAAACACACACCATTTGAAAGATATTTACTTACAGAAGTGCACAATATATATTTTATTAAAATCTGTTCAATATTTTCGGAGTAATAAGCGTTCAAATTAGCTACTAACACATATGTACAAAATACAAAATTTGTTTTTTTTCAATTATCAAATAATAAAAAAAAATAGGGTGCTCGATTATTCGACATTTTTAAGAAACCGGTTTTCGATATATCGGCTATATAAATACGGGAAATTAAATTTCATTATTTAACTTTTCCGTGCTGCATGTGGTGATTTATTTAACTTAGAAACATAATATTGCAGGGTTCTGAGTGAATTAAAACCTATAAGATGATAAATGAATAAGAACATGTAAGTAATGTAATGTAGTATCTTTAAATTTATGGTCGAATTTTGACCATTAGGCGAACACTCGTTTATTGAAAAAGAAATTCACAATTTTAAATTTTTACAATTTTTAGTTCTCTAGGTATGTAATTATATAATCATTTTTGTAATAGGTGCAAAATCAACTAGTTGTTGGCTTGATAACAACAAGCAATTTGACACCAAGTTTGTTCTTTTCTTTTGAGTTTTTCGAAAGTGTGCGTGTTTCTAACAGACGGACATGGGAGCCAGAATATACATATATACTTTTTTTGTCGTTGAAAAAAAATTGTTTTTTGCATTACTTGGAGCTACTTATAAAGGGTGGTTAAATTTCAAGGGCCGATGTTGATTTTGAATAAAACACAAACTATTTAGGAAATTATTGTAATTTTATTTTATTATGATATATTGGTATTACTCAATTATGTATGGAACAAAATATCGGCCAAATGGGCTCCGCGACCACGGCGGCACACCTCCATCCGATGGTCCAAATTTTCGATGATGCCGAATTATCTCATCCTTTAGCTCTTGAATTGTTGCTGGCTTATCGACGTACACCTTTTCTTTCAAATAACCCCAAAGAAAAAAGTCCAACGGTGTCAAATCACATGATCTTGGCGGCCAATTGACATCGCCATTACGTGAGATAAAAAGTTCGTTATCATCTCACGATAGCGAACACCATTCACAGTAACTGCCTGACCGGCCTCATTTTGGAAAAAATACGGCCCGATGATGCCGCCAGCCCATAAACCGCACCAAACAGTCACTCTTTGTGGGTGCATTGGTTTTTCGACAATCACTCTTGGATTATTATTCGCCCAAATGCAAAAATTCTGCTTATCGACAAATCCACTGAGGTGAAAATGTGCCTCATCACTGAAGATGATTTTCTTCGAAATTTATCATCCATTTTCATAATAAGTCTGGATAACTTTAACACGTTGTTGGATTGTGTATCTCTCCATGGTTCAAATTGAGTAAGTCTGAAATAGAGAAATGTCAAATAAAATTCGGAAAAAAACTTGGCGTTTAGGTGTGGTTCACATTCAACATCGGCCCTTACAATTTAACCACCCTTTATATGTACATATATGTACATATTATGTACCGTTTTAAAATTTTCAACCCCACAAGGAATGAGGCGTATGAAATCTAAAAAACCAATGTAAATTTCTGGTAAATGCAACAACAAAATTACAAAATATTTATGAATTTGTTTTTGCTTTCAATGTAACTCTTACGGCCAATTTCACCAAGTTCGGTTAAAACTAACTTTCAATTAAAGTTCCAGTTACCAATATGTTTTGACAGCTATAACCGGTAGTTAATTATAACCGAACTTGGTGAAATTGGCCGTTAGTCGTTGCGTTGTGTTTTACAAAATTAGGGCCTTAGTGTCTAGAGAAAGATTTAGGTATGATTTGAATACCACATCAGTAGTCCCTAGTACAAACTGAGTAAAAGTGCTAAAGGCTAGTTTACACTATTATACTTTGTATTAATACATGTCAAAAACTCAAGTAATATGTAAAAGTGTTATAGTGTGAATGCAATGTGTCATGAAAATGACAAGTATTACGAAAAAAAATTGACATCCCATGCGACATCTTCGTTTTTTAAAATTTTTCTAAACGATAATACTTTTCATTTGATCAGGGTTGCATTTTAACAAAAGCATGTTCATGTATGATAGTGTGACTACAAACTGTAATGGACCATTAGATTTGTTAACAGTCGCAACATAACTCATTAGATTTGTATCTCACAAAGTATTATGGAATACGTAACACTAGTGGGGTAGTGTAAACTAGCCTTAACTATTTCGCGTGTCATTGGTGGCGATTGAAACTTGTTATACCAATGGGAAGCTTTTAGCAGAACCAGTTCATATGTTTTTAATTTTTATATGTGCACACACAATCACAGCTGCCAGATCAAATGAATTTTTAATTCAGAGATTTTTTGCCTATCTTTTTCATAAAATAGCGATTGATACAATTTTTTTTTTTGTTTTTATGAGGCACTAAAAAATAATATTTTGTATTAAAAATAAACATCGTTGACCAAAAATCAAATGCTGTTTTCCACAATATGCACTTAAGCAAAATGCACGTATAAAATTTTTTCTAACAAAATGTATCCATCATACATAATGCTTTGTATTTTGTGCAGATAGGCAAAAAATGCAGTTAAGTGAAATGCAGCTAAACGAAAAATACTGCAGTGAAACATACATAAATAGTAAATATTTAAAATGTCGAAATGAAAGTTAACCGAAAAGTGTATGTATGTATATAAGAATGCCCCAATATCCCCCATTTGTGCTTGAAGTGTTTGCCAAAATACGCTCACCTAAAATAAAAACATGTATACCCTCTTTTTATACCCTTCACCGAAGGCAAAGGCTTTATAGATTTCTGTATATCTGGAGAACGACATGAGCCAAAGTTTCCAAATAGAGTACAAGTATCTTGGTTGGTAAAACCCAACATCCGACAAAATGTTGGCGGGATTGGAGAAATGTGCATGGCACAAAATAGATTTATTAAAATGAAAAAAAAACGACATTTACATAACATTCTGTTGTTATCGTACCTTGCTGAAGGGTACATAATAATATTCCGCAAAGCCGAATATAGCACTCTTGTTTTGATTTTTTGGACACAAGTTGTTATAATTTATTTATATTTATAATTTACTAGCTGGCCGTCCCGGCTTCGCTCGGTAGCTGATTACTAATGATCGATGAAGCCGTTTTCTGATTTTAGATAAATCGAAAAAAGTGGGCTTAAAAGTGGGCGGGGAAATATTTTCTTTTCTTAAAAACCTAAGTTGGACCATGGCGAACATTTTAATGAAATAATCGTCCAAATCGGTTAAATAAATAGAAAAAGTGGGCGTAAAAGTAGGCGTAGTAAATTTTTCTTTCGATGAAAACTTAAAATGGATTAACACGAACATTTGAAAAAAAAATTTGTCAAATCGATGGAGTCGTTTTCTGATTTTAGGTAAATCGAAAAGTGGGCGGGACAAAATTTTCTTTTCGTGCAAACCTAAGTTGGACCATGGCGATAATTGTAAAGGAAAAATCGTCCAAAACTGTCAAACCGTTCTCAAGTTATGCGCTTAATAGAAAAAGTGGGCGGGGCAAAATTTTCTTTACGTATAAACCTACCGGTCATTTTACTAGTTATATGACCGATAGTGTTGACCAATATATTGGTTAAAGTTTCTATTATAATAGTAATAAGTACATATACTAAGGAATGATCCTATACACTACCAGAATATCTTGTATTTTCCTTACTCCGCGTCTAAAACTGACATGATTTGCTGTTATAACATGATGTTATAACAGCGTTGTTAAAACATTTGCATTAACAATAGTGTTATAACATTTTTCTCATTTTCCTTTAGCATGATGAGTCTATACTTAACACTAACATCATATTGGTGTTTATGTTAAGCATTTCATGTCAGCTGTAGACTGCAAGTTAGAATCATTCCTAAGTCTATAGCATCAATGTTAACCAAAGGTTGGCTTAAACAAAAACGAAGTGAAATATTGAAGGAATTGGACTATTGCAAAAAAGCATTATAAAACAGGGACCGTAACCACGGTTTATTCCACCATGACCGTAACAAAATTTTCCGAAGAAGGTGAATCTTAATGTCGTTTAAGCAAACGGGATGATTGGCGGAAATTATGATTTTTCATACAATAATCTTAGATTTGCTCCACAAATCACTGTTCGACCGATGACAATTTTTGATAAGTAACTCCAAAATAGAAGGCTTTAAAGCATACATGCCTATAATTGAAGATGTTTGGCAGGCCAGGGCTGTTAAGCTTGCCAAATAAAAATTTAATAACATTTCACTTCTCATCATAGAATCTGTTGTACCCTTTATGTTTAAAGTGGCCAATGTATTGTTAACATCTTCAAGTATATGGCGATGGCTTCTTGCAGTACTGGCACATTTTTTTATAATTTTTTTTATAATTTAAATAAAGTAGAACCACCTTCTACTTGAGCTTGTACCAATGTTGGGGGAGTTACTTCACAATACCCACGGTCAAAGTAATGTGCACGGAATGCTTGCATAACAACGGTAGGCATTTTAAAAATTTTCGAAGCGTTTTCGCCTCTTATCATAATATAACATCGGGATGAGCCTCCTTATTGAGAATACGTTCAGCACCCCCAGCCAAACCAAATAATTCCCAGTAATCTACACGCAGTTCATGTCTACCTGGTGCCTAAAACAAAAAAATGAGTTTCTGCAATATTGTTCACGAAACAAAACTTACCGCTTTGCCTTCTGGCACAGGTTTTAGTGTACCAAACAATTGTACCAAACATTGTAAAAATCCGTAATGTTGTAAAAATTAAAGCTTTGCCTTGACGTCTTAAACGATGGACCCAGCCATAGATTATAACGTTTCTGTCAATTTTCGACAACTTCAAATATGCGAATTTTCTTGGCAGCTGACCAACTGGGATCTTCGGATGTGACAATCTTTTTGGCTTCATCCAAATTTTGTTTACGCTTTTCCGCATCTTAAGCTTCGCGTGTTTCTTTATCGGCATTTTTATAACTTTTACGTAACCAAATCTTTTGGATTTTCTTTATTTGTGACTTTCCTGCAACCTCATATTTTTCTGCAGCTTCAGGATCTTTGCTACCGACATAAATTACAGGAAAGGGCTCCTTTCCAGCATGTCTCATGGCTTGCAAAATAAATAAAATATTTTGCAGTATTAAATTTAAACAATTAGCAAATATTTGCCAGTAAAGCGTATGAAAAAAATTTATAAAAAATTGGCATTTTTTGTGGTGTTTTTAGTTGTTCTACTCTAACATATGTGTAAGAGTGGTACAACTAATGTAAAATTGGTGCAAGTGTATTAGTAAAAAAATTTGTTTTTTTAGTTTCGGTCATCCATTTCTTGTAGGTTAGTTCATTAAGAGCAAAATGAAAAAACTAACCGAAACTACTGCTTAGTCTGCTTTCACACGTTTCATCTTTTGATGCTCAACTCCTATGTTTTTAGGTGAGGGAAGAAAGAAGAAAGGGGGTTAGTACGAAGATGCCTGTACTCGGTCAGTACGCTTTGTGTTTTTATTCGTTGGTATATGCACAACGATGGCTGCGTGTAATTTGTTGTTTTCTTTTTCTCTTTGATTTGCTGTTATAAAAATTATTGTTGTTTTGAACCGTAAAAAGTTGAAACCCGTTGCTGCGTGTGATTATATTGGCATCTTTAAAAGGGAATTGAAAAGAAGTTGAGCATCAAAAGATGAAACGTGTAAATTCAGATTTACTCTGCTGCTTTTTATTAGACAATGATAACCAAAATAGTGGTTAATGCTAACTAGTTAGTCATAACGTAAATATTGGTTAGCACTAACTAGTTATTTATAACGTAAAAATTGGTTAGTCTGAGTTTATACGGCTCTTTCTTTATTGAAAAGATTGCTACTTTATAGGCGAGAGGGGCGAGGGGAAAAGAAACGAGTACACACATGCCTGTACTGTCTTTACGTTTGACTTTCTTATTCGTTGTTTAATTTTTTGTTTTCATACGCACGACTATACAAAATAAAAAACATGGCGTCGACATGACATGAATCATTTGAACACCAATTCATGTTCAAAGAAGGAAAAAGAAGAATCTTTTCAATAAAGAAAGAGCCGTATGAACTCAGACTTAGTACTAACCTTTAAAGAAAATACTATTTTTTTAATTTTCATTTTAAATTAAATTTTTTATTAAAAAAATTATAATGGAATTTCATTAATACATGACAGTCAGGAAATTTGATTTCAGTAAAGTAAATACCACGTACCATTATTTCTGTGGCTGCTCTTTAACGTTCCACTTCTTGCATGAGTCTGGAAATGTAGGTAAACATACGTGTTACCAATCAATTAATCGTAGATCTTAAAAAGACATTTTATTTGTTAACAATTTGTGGCAAAAAATTTTATACATACTTGAAAAGCCATCAGGATTTTTAATAATTCTGTTTGTTCCTTTATTGTCATCACCAAATCTTAAACGATTATCCTGGCAAAAGCCACCACCCGATTGACCGCTACCTGTTGAACAAGCACTCCTTTCAAAACGACACATGACCTCTGTTGTTTCCCGATAATCCAGCACCACGTCCTCTGAAGCCGCCATCAATACACCTTCCTTTACCACTAGCATTCTGATTACAGCTCTCTGCCGGTGTTACTTTTTTATAGTAATTTTTTATCTCACTTCTTTAATAGTTACAAATTATAAATTTAATTGAATTGTTTTTTTTTCTGCAATACCAATCGCAAATATTAAATTTAAGAAATTCACAAATTTTTACACGCGTATGACAAAAATATAAATATTGGCATTATTTGGGAAATGTTTGTTGTACCATTCTAACATATATGTTAGAGTGGAACAACTAGTCTAAAATTGTTGCAAGAGTGTTACCTGGCGTTTACATTTGCCAGTACTGGCATGACAGTAGCAATACATGCAAACTTAACATTCACGTTTGACATATATTTCAAAGTGAACTGTCTTAACTACTGTCTGGACGCCTACGTCACGAAGACAGTTAGCAGTGTTTTTGGCAACTAATATGTACTTTCTTACTGTCTTGCCAGTACTGTCAAATGTAAACGCTATGTTAGTAATTTTATTGGTTTTGGTTATGCATTTCTTGTAGGGATGTGTAATTCGTTTTTTCATGTGTAATTTTGGCTTGATCCATGTGTAATATACCATTTTGTTGTGGCAACACTGATTCATAGATTTTTCTTGTTTGTTTTGTTCACCTCGATTTTAGAAATTTATTATCTTCTGAATAAATTGTAATAAAATTTGCTTGTATATTAAATAAAATATAATATATAATTCATTAGTAGCGATTAATAACAATACCAAGATTTGAAAAGATAAACTTCAGTGTGAATTCTATTAAATCAATTTTAAACATTTTGTTAGAAAGGATCAACAGTTTCTAGTTATTAAAAGTGGTTCCAAAGTCATACACTTAAATTTGTTTGTAATTACATCAGAAAATGATTATCGAAGACATATTTTTTCTCGAGGCATTGTCCTAAAAACTTCAACACACAATACAAAAAAACATAAAATTTTTTCTACAACCTATTTTTCAAACGATTTCAAACAATTTATAAGAACTTTTCACCGTACATTTTTTTCGCTGCAAGCGTTCGCTTTGTTTAATTGAAAATAAGTGTATAAATGCTCAGATAATTGTAAAATATTAGAATAACAACATCTTATAAAAGTCAAACAAAATAACAATGAAATTATATAAATTATATACACATACCAAAACTTACAATGGTAATAACATGAAAAACTTTTTTCATCTGCACAATTTATATCATTGCTAATATCCATGTTTTCTTTTTGCAACACAGATGCTGATCTTTTGATCAACAATAAGGAACATCCTGAAGCAAAAGCTGGCGATATTGTGGAGGTTTTTCATCGTGACGATGAGGAGAATACGAGATTGTTGCTACAAATCACTACATTTACAGATCTAAAGAATCGCGATGTAATTAGTATAGAAAGTGGAGTGGCAAATCAATTTAAACTGCGCACCTTTAGTGATGTTGTAATGCGTGTGGTTGATGTGGCTGATGTTGCTTTAGATTCGATTGAAATTACGTTTAAGGATCAGTACATGGGACGTTCGGAAATGTGGCGTTTAAAAAAGTATTTGGTAAGTATATTGATTGTATGAAAAAATATCTTCAGCTTTAGAGTTCTTGTAATAAAAATACATACTTTAGCTCAACCGAATAATCGGACAAGTGTTTGCAAGACCAAAATGTGCTCGGACTTAGGACAAATCAAAGTATCAATGATAAAAATACCGTTAATTTAAAAACTTCGTTTTTTTCTTTTATTTTTTTATACAACTCATTTGTTGTCACTTTTGATTATTAGTAAAGAAAAGTATTGATCCCAAGTGAAAAGCAATCATCTGTTGAAATTAGGCAGTAAATATTAATATTAAATTAACAGGGTAAAACTGTGAGAGAACCCTCGAAAAAAAATGTTTACTTTTCGTTTTTTATTTAAATAAAAATCAGGTTAAAAAAATTACACATTCAGTTCAATAAAACAAATCTTAAAATTATTTTAGTCTTTTAACAGTAAAATATAAAATTCAGGCATTAAAAAATTAAATATAACAAAACAAAAACTATAAAAAAACAAAAACTATAACAAAACAATAAAATTAATTAATATAAGTATAAAAATTAATCATATTTAGCATCACTCGAAGATAAGTTTTCTATTTTTTTTGCAAAATATATTTAGAATATCTTCTGCACAAATATGAGTTTTGACTAGTTCGTTTTCAATATTTAAAATGTCCATGTTTGAAAATCTATCCTGATTCATTGTTGAACGAAGCCATGTTTTAATTCTTCTCATAGCCGAAAAACTTCTTTCACATCCAGCTAAGCTAATAGGTAGGGTCATTGCCACTTGTAGGAGTTTGAATAGGTTAGGTTAGGTTAGGTTAAGAAGGGTTATGTGCCCAAGGGCACACTTCCACCCGGAGACCGGTACGTTCCATTGTGAATCCCTTCGATAAAAAGAAAGAATGTAGAAAAGAGAGAAGTAAAGAAAAGAAGTATAGGATGGATGAAAACCAGAAAATTAGAAAATTAGTAGGTGCTGTGAAAAACAATTTCCCTCTCTACAGTCCCCTCAACAGAAACCCAGTAGATCAGCCGGATTACATCCAGCGATGCACCTCAGTTCGTCGTGAAACCTTTCTCCCAGCCACTTCTGTCTGAGACCCTGCATCCTAGGACAGTGGCATATTACATGCTCGACTGTCTCCAGCTACTCCGATTCATCGCATAATCTGCAGAAGTCCGGTATGGTGTTGTCCCATTTTACCGTAAAGGCCCTAACAGGACAATGACCCGTCAAGAACCCTATAAGCGTTCTAAGACCACCCCTATCCAATCCCAGTAGAACCCTGGTTGCCCCCGCGTCCAATCTGGGCCATAGTGCCCTAGACACCCTGCAATCCACTCTGTCCTCCCAGGATCGGTTAACGTCATCACGGAACTTTTCCCTTATCACACCAAAGTAGTAACATAGGGGAGGCTTTACCCCCCTGTCCCTTACCACTAAGTCCAGATTCGAACCCGCCCTCGCCAGTTCGTCCGCCACCTCATTTCCATCAACCATGCAGTGTCCGGGTATCCAACACAGCCTTACATTGAATGCCTCCATGAGTTCACTAAGAGCATTTCTACACCTAGCGACCAGGCGCGATCGCACCGTATAATTTGTCAATGCCCTCAGCGCAGCCTGACTATCGACGTAAATTGTCACCACAGATCCACACACGATGTGTTCCAGTATCACCTCCGTCGCCCTCCAGATCGCTAGGATCTCAGCCTGGAAGACACTGCACTCATCGGGGAGTCTGAATGACCTTTTCACATCGGTGTCCGCAATATATACACCGGCACCAGTGCCGGTTTCCATCTTGGATCCATCCGTAAATACTGCCCACCCCTTAAACAGTCCGTTGGACCCACTCCAATTTTCCCTATCCGGGAAGTCCACCGGTGGTGTTGCACCAAAGTCCAGGGTCATAGTCCTATTATCCGAAATACCCTCAAGAGTATTACCCTGACCAAGCAGACCCATCTCGTACAAAATTCTCGTGTGATCATCCCGCCTAGGCCTAACTAAAGAAGACTCGTAAAGTCTAAGTAAGTTCCTAGCGGCCACACTCCTCACATAATGTTCAATAGGGGACAGATATAGTAGGATGTCCAGCGCTGCCTGCGGAGTGCTTCTCCTAGCGCCTGTAATGCCAAGAGATGCACTTCTTTGAACCTTGCTGAGCATCTTCCTATAGCTATCCACTCCCAACGCACCCCACCAGACAGTGCATCCATAGGTAAGTATAGGCCTAACAACCGATGTGTAAATCCAGTTTTCCATATCCGGCCTCAGACCCCAGTTCTTACCAATGGAGTTCCTGCATGTGTAGTATGCATTGAGTCCCCTTCTCATCCTCTCCTGAGTATTTCTCTTCCAAGATAGTTTGCAGTCCAGAAAGTTACCCAAATACTTTGCTCCGCCCGATAGCGGTAACTCGACGCCATCTAGCACTGGCCCCCTAAATCCCTCTATCCTATACCTTCTGGTAAATAACACCAGCTCAGTCTTCACAGGGTTAACACCCAGTCCCCTATCCTTTGCCCAAGCCGAGAGTTCGCCCAGCATCACCTGCATAATTTCCCCGATCGTGGACAGAAACTTTCCCCTGACCAGCAGAACTATGTCGTCCGCATAGGCAACAATCTACCTGCCCATGGAATCAAATGATCTAAGAATCCCGTTGACCGCAATCAACCACAGTAGGGGTGATACAACCCCCCCTTGTGGTGTCCCCCTGGTAACCCTCCTCCTTATCACATGATCCCCCAGGCTCGAGTTTATAATCCTACTGCCAAGCATGCAGACTATCCACTCTACCAGAAAGTCCTCAACTCCCAACTCCAACAACGAATCTCTAATCGCCTCAATCCTAATGTTATTAAAGGCTCCTTCTATATCCAGAAACGCGGCCAGAGTATATTCCCTATGCCTCAGACCGTGCTCAATATAACCCACCACCTCATGTAACGCGCTCTCAACAGATTTACCCTTCAGGTAAGCATGTTGAGCGTTGCTTATAAGGCGTGTCTCAATATTACTCCTGAGATAGTAATCTATTAGCCTCTCAAGAGTCTTCAACAAGAAAGAAGACAAACTAATAGGTCTAAAATCCCCCGGTTTCGAGTGGCCTGCCTTTCCAGCCTTGGGTATAAAAATCACCCTAACCTCTCTCCACCCCCTAGGCAGATACCTCCTACTGAGGCACTTCTTGAATATATTCGCCAGCAGAAATGATGCGTCGTCCGGAATGTTGCAAAGCATGGCCGGAAAAATGCCATCCGGACCCGGTGATTTATATGGGTCGAAAGTATTTACCGCCCACACCAGCTTTTCCTTTGTGACCATTTCCTCGACGCAAGCGGAAGCATAATCCGATGTCATGGACCTCACGTCCCATTGACCGTCGTCCATACTTCCGGTTTCCCTGCACCCGGGAAAGTGCGTCTCAGGAGTTTGAATAAGTTTGGGTAGATATTTTTATCTATTTTAGATTTAAATTTAAGTAAACTTATATTTACACATGTTTCATTAGATACATTATTGATCAAATTTTTAAGAACAGAGACTTCTGCTTTGAGAGAGTCGCAATTAATTTTTAAAATATATTTATAATTATCAATGAATTCTGCAGATTCTTCTAAATCTAATCTGAAGAATGCATTAACAGATTTAGCAAACGGAATACTTTGAAATCTGTATTCTAAGTTGGAGGATATATTATAAACAACAGGAAAGTAAATGTTTATTTTCCAATATTCTGCTGCTGAAGTGTTGTTAGGTAAATCTAAAAACTGATCCTTACCCAATGTTGAATCAACATAGAATTCTTTTTCTAAAGAGCTTACTTTTTCTAAAGAGCTTACTTTTTTTCTTTTTGATATTCTAAGAGGTTCCAGTGGTTTCTGTGGACCGCTTTCTTTTGTTCCTAAGTCTGACACATCACCAATTTGTAAACTATTTTTTGATGTTTGAGGCTGCTCCTCTTCTAAAGATGTGACATCGGCAAAGGAACTTAAAATAACTTTAAAAACTCTAAATGGATACACTATCCAGTGTGACACAAAGAATGCTGACGAAGGCCGTAGCGGGCCAGTAAATGCAGTACATTCTGCTGGTGCCTTATACATAGTTGTAAAATTGCTAACCAAATGATAGGCAAAGTAAAACATGCATTATGAAGATACAAGATATTTTGGAAGTGTATATAATAGCTTTAATGATGACTAAAGGTTGGCTTAAGCAAAAAGTATGTGAAATATTGAAGGAAAGCAAAAAAGCTTTAAAAATTGAAATTTGATTCGTTGAATCCATTCGAAAAATAAAATGGACAACATAAAAAAAATAACATAAAAATAAAGTTTTCTCACATTTTTTTTTTTGTTAAAAACTATGAAATTTTTACAACTTTATTATTTGTCCGATTTCTTTATTGATTCACTGTAGCTAGCTTTTTATGTTATAATTTAAATAAATCATTAAAATGTATTAAACTCTTCATCTTTAAGACTAACACCTGTGTATATGTTAACAAAAAAATTGACTATAATGATATGCAAATACGGTGCCAAGTATACGAAATGTGGTCACAAGGCGAACGAGTATCATGTGGTGTTATTACCGAAGAAACAAAGATAGTTTTTCGAAGTAGTACTTCAATGGTCTATTTATTCCTACAAATGTCTTCAGAAATGTGGGACTTTGATATACATGGTGATTTGTATTTCGAAAAAGCGGTGAATGGATTTCTAACAGAACTTTTTCATAAGTGGAAAAAGTTAGGCTGTAATCATGAAGTGACAGTAGTTTTATTTTCACGCACATTTTACGCAGCCAAAACACTCGATGAATTTCCCGAACATATGCGTGAATGTTTGCAAATGGATTATAAAGGAAGGTTTTATGAGGACTTTTATCGTGTGGCCATACAAAATGATCGTAACGATGATTGGTGTACAGTTTTGGCACAATTAAGGAAGTTGTTCACATCTTATCAAAAAACCGTCTTAAATTATCACGCAAGAGATGGTGTAAAAATACCGATAGCATATAATTCAACAGCAGCACAGGGAAATTTTTTAGAAGTTTTAAATATATCACTGAACACCTTTGAAAAACATTATTTAGATCGTACGTTTGATCGTACGGGTCAATTGTCGGTGGTTATAACACCGGGTGTCGGAGTATTTGAAGTTGATCGAGAACTTACCAATATAACCAAACAACGTGTAAGTTTGAAATAATATTCTGACTATAAACGATTTTATATAATTATTTTTAAATTACGTAGATCATAGATAATGGCGTTGGGAGCGATCTAGTATGTGTTGGTGAACAACCTTTACATGCTGTGCCCTTACTGAAATTTCATAACAAAGATACTTCTTTAACTGCAGCTGATGATTATTCATTGCCGCATTGGATTAATCTAAGTTTTTATTCAACAAATAAAAAAATAGCTTATTCTAATTTTATACCTCGCATAAAGTTGCCTCCGATGATTGCAAATGCGACTATCAAAATGGACGCCAATAGTGTAAGTTCAACATTTAACTTTTGAAATTAAAATTAATACCCCTGTTACGATTAAGAACTCAATTCAGTTAAGTTTAAACTTCAACAACTTACCCTTATAACTGATAGTGATGAGCAAGGCTCATTAACACAAGGTATACTCATTAGCGGACAGATATAAACCCTAATATTCAAATTCGTATGTATAAGCCAAAATATGTGCATGTGTGCGTTAAATTGTTTTTGTTTTATTTGGTGATGATTTTGACAAGTTGGTTAATTTTGTAATGCTCTCCCAAACGAGTCTACCTTGTGTAAATGTTACATGCAGTAAATGAGTAATTTCAGAGTAAACTGAAAAAATTCTCTAAAAAAAAACTGTTCCCAAAAAAGTACGTGAACGGGAAATTTGTAAAAATTCGTAAAATTTAGGGCCAGCTAATGCCAAATAATACTTTTGACTACTTAACTCGTTTTCTTATCTCAACCATATTAAATACTTTTTACAACACGAACATTTTAGGATTTTCTGAGTTTTATGTATTCCTCAGAAATATAAATTGTTTCTTGAAAATAAATTTTGTTTCTCAGAAAGAAAGAAATTTTATTTCTTATTTTTTTTTTTATTCCTAAGACCTTTGTCTTCGACTTTGTCTGTCTGGCAAGAATGTCAACATTGTAAATTGGGTCTAAGGAAATAAAAATTATTTTTGCGTTTATTTATTAATAAGCAAATAAAAATAATTTTTGAGTTTTATTTTTTGCTTAAAAATAATAAATATTTTTTGAGTTTTATTTTTTGCTTAGAAATTTTTTTTGTTGCTCACAAAAAAAGTGATTTTCTCCGCTAAAATTAATACTAATAATTAACCGACCAAAAATTTGTATTTATTAAATTAGATTAGTTTTTTATTTTTAATATTTTTAATTAGGCTTAAGTTCATTAAATTTAATTTTCATTAAATTATTTCTATGAAGAAAGGAATTTTACAACATGAAAAATAATTAAAATTGTTATTAGTATTGTGGTTATTTTGTTGAACTATTCATGGTTTTTAATCCAAATTTCTAATAATTTTAATTAGGCTTAAGTTCATTAAATTTAATTTTCATTAAATTATTTTTATGAAGAAAGGAATTTTACGACATGAAAATTAATTAAAATTGTTATTGATAATCTTTCATTCTTGACCGTGGCCGGGGCTCGAACCCGGACCGGCAGGTTACCATGACATGTTTCGATCGCAACCACTCGATCTCCTCAGATGGATTTGCCGTTTTACACTCGCAGCCATCGACGACTGCTGACGTCAATAGTCAAACATCAATCCTTAAACCAAATTGTATTTTAACCTTTGGTAGATCGAAGTTTGCTTTTTTGAATGATTATCCATTTTAATTGATTTTACATGTTCCTCCTTACTTCTGTTTTTTCGTACTTTTGTCAAGAATTTTTCTTGAAGTCCAAAGTACATTTTTTTTGTTTTTTTTTTCATTTTTTGTCTTTCTTTTTCTTGTTGGCCTTTTTCAGCACAACTTGAAGGACAAATGAATACATAGAGCTCGTGCCTTAGCTTTAACAATAATTAGTATTGTGGTTATTTTGTTGAACTATTCATGGTTTTTAATCCAAATTTCTAATAATTTTAATTAGGCTTAAGTTCATTAAATTTAATTTTCATTAAATTGTTTCTATGAAGAAAGGAATTTTACAACATGAAAATTAATTAAAATTGTTATTGATAATCTTTTATTCTTGACCGTGGCTGGAATTCGAACCGCGGCCGGCAGGTTACCATGACATGTTTCGATCGCAACCACTCGATCTCCTCAGATGTATTTGCCGTTTTACACTCGCAGCCATCGACGACTGCTGACGTCAATAGTCAAACATATAATAACAATAATTAAAAATATTAAAAATTTGGATTAAAAAACCATTAATAGTTCAACAAAATAACCACAATACTAATTAATTTTTTATATTTAAATTAAATCTGACTTTTCTAACTGAGCTACCTAAATAAGAGCGGCAAGCGTATATTTTTTGTCAACACTTCTTATTTTCATACATACAGTTTATACGAAACAAACCTTTAGAACGCGATTTCAACACCCCCCGGCTGGAAAATCTTATTTGACAGATCGACAAGTCGGTTTATTTTATTGAAAATGTATTGGAAATAGAATTTTTTTGTTTAATAAAGCGCTTGCCGCTCTTGTTTATACCCCTTTCACACTCGGCAAGTTACTTGCGCAAGTCTCTTGCGCAACTCTTGGTTTGTAGACGTAAGCGGTAAGGTCGGGGTAAAGAAAAAAAATTTTGTACAGACTGTTGTTGCCGGCAAGTAACTTGCGCAACTAACTTGCCGAGTCTGAAAGGGGTCTTAGGTTGCTCAATAAGCAAAAAAATAAAATTCTAAAAACCTTTTTTCTGGGGAATAAAAAAAAAACTTAAAACTAATATTTATTTTCAAACAAAAACAACTTATTTCCTTTTTTAATAAAACTTAAAAAAGTAATAATGATTTTTGAAGTTGTTAAAAAGTAAAGTTTTTGGGTACTGTAAATTCTTGAGTTTATAGAAAAGAGAATAGCGGGGAGTACATACTTTGCTCTACTCACAAATTCGTTTTGTTTTTTGTTCATTGTTTCTATCTGAAGTTGGCTGTAATAACAAATTAAAATTATTAAATTAAAATTAAAAAGTCAAATTAAACTGTGTGTGTCTAAACACAAAAAAAAGTTTAAAAGAGAATTCAACAAACTTTTTCAAAATAAACTTTGCCTGTCTAAAAGGGGACTTAGTACTGCACTTGTTTTTTAAGTAATCAAAAGTATTTATGTACTTTTGAACAAATTTTATCAGTCATACATATATTAGCAAAATCAAATAAATATAAAAAAAAGCAAATATGATGAAATAAAATAAATTCTTTGTAGTTTCCTTATATGTTCGTGTTATAAAAAGTATTTAATGAAGTACCATTAAGAAAGCGAGTTAAGTAGTCAAAAGTGTAAATATTTTTCAACACTACTTTTTACATTTTGTACAAATTTTCCGTTCGCGTACTTTTTTGGGCAACAGCTTTTTTGAGAGTAATTTTTCAGTTTACTCAGTAATTACTCATTAACTTGTACGCACCCAATAATACAAAGAGTAAAATTTGAACGGAAATAGAATTGAGTTGTAAACCGTAATAGTGGCATAAATAAAATAACATTTAACTGGAATATGTATTAATATTTAGGATAACGAAAAGAACTTTCTTAGTTGCAATCAATCAGAATATATACACAATTCTTTGTTTGATTATGAAGCCTACGATGATCAAATATTTCAACCGCTACCAGCTCAGGGAACTTGGTAATTTTGTAAAATAATACTACATATAAGCGGAAATCACGCTTAGAAGTAAACTAGCATTATATACCTAGCAGATCTTGTGGATGTATTTACCACAATATTGTTAAAGTACTAAACCAAAAACTGTGCTAAATTATGTACATTTATTTATAAGCTTTTAGTTTTTTATTCGTTCTCTCTCTCTCTCGTTTTCTGTTTTGAGAAAAAATTAACTGTCTGTTAACCAATTTCGAACGTAGACGATCGTATAGCATTTTATATGAAAAAAAATGAGTAATTGACGTTTTAAAATACTTGGCTAATAATTCTATTTGCAATGTAAGAGACGCAAAACAGTTTAAGTGCAAGATAGACAATACAAGAATAGAAGATGACGAAGTTCTAAAATCATTTGACTTAATTTCATTATTTCCCAGCATTCCTGTTAACCTTGCTATTCGAACAATTGAAAGAAAATGGCATTTGTTGGAGGAACATATAAAAATACCAAAAGAGTTATTTATGGATATATTGAAGTTTTGTATAATGGATTGCAGATATTTTAAATTTAGAGATAATTATAACCAACAAAATAAGGGAATGCCAATGGGTTCTCCAATTTCTCCAATAATTGCAGACATAATCTTGGAAGAATTATTAAACATGACCCTTGATAAAATGGAGAATAAACCAAGAATGATGACAAAATATGTAGACGACCTATTTGGAATTTTAAAAATAAATCGAGTTGAGGAAACTTTAAAGACTCTTAACTCATTTAACAAACAAATACAATTTACACTGGAGAAAGAAAAGGACAATCAATTACCATACCTATATCAGAAAAAGTAATATAATTAAAGTAAACTGGTATCAAAAACCCCAAGCATCTGGTAGACTTATTAATTATTATTCTAAACATCCTAGAAGGATAATAATAAACACGGCGACAAACTTTATAACAAGGGTACTAGATACTAGTAATACAGAATTTCACGAAGAAAACAGGAAGAAGATAAAACATAGATTACGCAAAAAGGACTTTCCATACAAAACTATAAACGGCTTGATGGAATATGTTATTAATAAGCCTAGGTCAAATGATAACTAAAGGACGAGGGAACCACCAAAGATATATAGGTCGATAGAATATATACCTGGGCTGTCGGAAAGGATGAAGTATTCAGACATTTACAACAAGAAAATTTACTTATTGGCAATGAAAACGGGCAACACAATATACAGATTGTTTAATAATATGAAATCCAGAATTGACAAACTATCTAAATCCAATCTAGTATATCAGCTGAAATGTAAGGGGGACGATACTGACATATGCCAAAAGATATATGTTGGTACAACGAAGACAAAATTAAAGACAAGATTATCATCGCACAAATCAGACTTAGTCAAATGACAAACCTTTAACACAAAAAACAGCACTAGCAGCCCACTGCGCAAAAAAGGGACATCAACCAGACTTTGATAAGGTGAGAATACTTGTAGGAGAGAATAATTACACTAAACGACACATGCAGGAGATGCTACATATTATAAATACACCAAACGAAAAGAGAATTAACTACAAAACTGATAACGATAATTGCGCTTACATATATCGTCATACAATAAACAAACACAAGATTAATAAACAAAAGAAAATTACAAGACAGTCAGAGAATAAAACTTAAAACGATAACATCGGACAACACTGCATTAAATATTGGTAAATTGTTTGTTATCCCTCTGCGACTGACGTGATATAGTTCTCACAATTCTAATTACGTGGTAGACTACCAGACACCATTTCCGTGGCTTATAATTTCCAGGTTCCGTTTTGTAAAACTAATAAAGCCATTTTTGTATCTTGTTTATGAGTATAAGTTATTATTTATATAGTAATTTTTCTAATTCAAAGCGAAAATTCGTGTTGTATGTTATTTATCGGCATGGCATGAATTTTCAGTAAAAAACTAAGACCTAAACCAGAACAGAAAAAAAAATTCAAAAATAAATTTTTTTGAACAAATGTTTTTTATTTTTTATTATATAGATTTGAATTAATCAGTTGGTAACAAAAAAATTTAATTCAGTGGTTAAAAAAAAATTAATAAACATTTCAATTGGCACATTAAAGCCTATAACTTAACCAAAAAATATTTCATTTTATAATTTATATAGCAAAAATTTTAAAATTTAGATTTAGATACTATGCAAATATAACAAAAATACTGATGTGATTGTCTCTCAGACACCTACCTTAATATTGATGTGGTTGACTTTCAGACACTTTTTCGTTTACACTGGCACGTGTGCTTACATTAATCGGTCTAAACATAATATCATACCCATGAGAACGGTACAAAATACTCTTTTGTGTTTGTTGGTGTCTGCTAGACTACCACATCAGTCGCAGAGGGTTATTAAAATTAAGAAACATGTTTAAAATTATAATTATTTTTTAGATCATAACTATTTCCCTGATGACCAACAAAGTTGGTCGAAATATTAGAATTAATAAATAATAAAAATTAAAACAAAACAAGAGCTTTTATTTTTATTCTATTTTATGAAACAGACCTCAAGCCGAAAAATATAAACATAACAGATTTAACAAGTGAAAAGGTCTACATACACACAGAACTAAAAACAGAAAAATAATTTTAAAACTGAGTGCTTTTCATAGAAAATTTATATGCGAACGTTAACTTTCGAACAGGCAGTTAATAAATACATTAAAAGTTAATACAGCTAGTATTAGAATTTGGTAAACAAACATAACATTTATTTCAGACATTTTTAAGCTGTGCACTGTTTTAATTTAATGCAACACAAGCAAAAAAATCATTTTGCTTTTATGAGAAAAAAATTGATGAAAAAAAGCAAAACAAACAGTAGCTTTTTCGAAAAAATCCTAGTGCATCTAAAATGGTCTTAAATGTACTACTAATCGTGAATTCCGCTATAATAAATTAATTTAATACTAACAAATTTTTGATTTTCTAAACAGCTCTTTACAACGTGTAGTAAGAGCAAAGAAAACATCAGTGCCGAGTTTAGAAACATATGCTTTTCAAAATAATGATTGGGAAAATTTTACCCCTACTAAAGTACCAAGTTTGCGACGTAAAATGTCCGACCCGGATATACATCATGGTACTTCTGGCATATTAGCAGCTATGGTGTGTATTTTTAAATTTTGGTTGGTTTAATGTTAACAATTTTTTTTATTCTTTTAGAGTGATGTCTCTAATCTATCAGAATCTTTGGCATTTGAGAAAAATGCAAGACGTTCAATTGTTTCTATTGCGCCCATCGTAAGACCAGGAAGATCTCTTATTAATCCTTTTGATCCATCTCATGTAACAATTAAATTAACTTCAAATCGTCGTCGTTGGACTCATATATTTCCAAAAGTAAGTTTTATATATTGCTATTTATAACCACAAAAATTGGGGGAAATTGGTTTATTTCAACAATTTGCTATTACTTAAGGACATTTTGCAAAACCGCTGCTAATTATAGAAAATATTCACTTATACGAAATAAAAGTTTTGCGTCAATTGACAATTTGTAGTAAGTTTTGAGATATATAATGAATTATTTGTTGTTTTTGTTTGGCTGCAGGTCCACGTAAATTAATAAAATAAAAAATAAAAATTCGTGATATTTTCGTTTTTTTTTATATTTTTATTATTATTTTCCCAATATTTCGGTTAACATCGCTAACCATCTTCAGGGGGTCTGGATAAATAAATACAATAATAATTATTATTAACATTGAACAAAAAACAAAACATAATATTACAAAGATAATTACATGTAAACAATTAAAAAAAAAAAAAAAATATAATAAACACAAAACTTCACAATAACACTTGTGCCACTTCTTATTAGATTTTCTTAACTATATCTAGTTTATCGATCGTCTGTTTTTATTAATTAATTGTCTGTATATGTGTGCACAATTTTCTGTGTCTTGTCGGTAATTGAGACGAAGCTGTGGATTAACATCAATAATGTGTAGCATCTCTAATGTAAATCTCCTCGAATAATTTCTCTCTTCATGTAATATTTTTACTCCTTCAAAATATGGTTTGTGATTTTTCAACGTACAGTGGGCTGCTAATGCAGTTTTTTGTTCAATAGGTTTGTCAATAGTTTTAAGGTCAGATTTATGCGAAGATATTCTTGTCTTAAGTTTCGTTTTTGTCGTCCCAACGTATACTTTATCGCATATATTGAGCCCGTCACCACTACAGGGAATTTTATATACTACATTTGACTTGTCTTCCTTTTTAATTTTTGATTTTGTTTTGCTAAATAACTGATTTACAGTATTGTCCGTTCTAAATGCTAGTTCAAATTTTTCTTCGTCATAAATATCTGAGTTTTTCCATCTTTCGGAGAGTCCAGAAATATATGATATGCTTTTATATCTTTTTGGTTCTCTTATCACCTGTTGCCTGTTGTTCTTTGCACGTTTTATAAGATTTTTAATTGTCCTTATTGGGAAGTCATTCATGGTTAAAATATTGGTTATTTTTGTTATATTGTTTTTATGGAATTCCGTGTCACTTATTTTAAGAACTCGTCGTATGAAATTCGATGCTGTATTTATAATAATTCTTCTAGGATGCTTAGAATAAAAATTTATTAATCGTCCAGAGGCTGTTGGCTTTTGATACCAATTAACTTTTAAATTGTTTCCTTTTCTAATAGCAATTGCGTCTAAGTATGGCAGTTGGTTATTTTCTTTTTCCATGGTAAACTGTATTTGTCCGTTAAATGAATTTAGTTTTTCGATTGTGTCATTAATTCTGTCCTTTTTTACTATTGCGAATAAATCATCCACATTTTTCATAATTATCCTCGGTTTTTCGTCCATTTTAGCCAATGATATGTCAAGAAGCTGTTCCATAATTATATCAGCTATAGCTGGTGAGGCTGGAGAGCCCATCGGCATTCCTTTTCTCTGTTCATAGATTTTGTTATTATACACTAAATAAATACTCTCTTTGATACAGAACCTCAAAATGTCTAAAAAAAAAACCACGTATGTGCCTCTAAAAATTTCCATTTTTCTTCAATTGTCCTTAGCGCTAAATTAATCGGAATGCTTGGGAATAATGAAACCACGTCAAATGAAATAAGAACTTCATCATCGGCGATGTAAATGTTATTTATTCTTGAACTAAATTCTACAGCATCATTAATATTGTATATCGAATTTTCCGTCAAGTGTTTTAATATGTTTACCATGTATTTGGAGAGACCATAAGAGGGTGAATTAATCGAAGAGCATATTGGTCTCAAAGGCATTCCATTTTTGTGAATCTTAGGCAGTCCATATATCCTAGGAGCCATCGCAGTCTTTATGGTCAATTTGTGCTTCTCATATACATCAATTAACTTAAGACTGTATAATTTTTCCACAAATATGTTGTTTTTAGTTTGTAAACTAGATGTCGGATCTCTCTTTAAACGACGATATGTGCAAAAATCTTGTAAAATTATTTTCATCTTCTCCTCATATTCATTTTTGTCCATCACTACTGTTTTACTTCCCTTATCAGCGTTTAAAATAAGTATGTCCCCATTTTTATTCAAAAATTGTTGCGATTGTCCCACTGTGTCAAGTATTATTCTATCTCTTCTGTTAATTGTTGTTTTTTCCAAATGGTTGTCCAATAACGATGTTAATTTTATTCTTGCGTTCTCTTGTTTCTCTTTATTTTCAATTGTTTGTACACAGTCTTCCCCTTCGGCAATGCATTTAAAAAGCGGGAATGTCTTTTTTGTTGTTGGTAATGCATGCTTGTGACCAGCGTTGCCACGACCAAAAAAATTTTGTAACCAAAATGTAAAAATAAAGTAACCAAAAGCGAAAAAAAGTAACCAAAATTATTTTGTATCAAAAGTACTATTTTGTTCGCACTTCAGTTTAAAAATATGTCTAAAGAAGAAATTGTGTTTGTTTGTATCTTGTAGGCTCATTAGCCACTGGACCGATTTCGGGAAAGAACAATAGGATATACAATTTTTCGAAATTTTTAGTGGAAGTGGCACTTCCTATACAAACTTATTTTTGTAATTTTTAAAAATTTTATGAGCTATAGCTTTCATACTTTTTATATAAAGAGCTCTTACTGTGTGTTATATTATTAAAGTGCAAAATTGAGCTAAATTTTGCGGTAGATCTTTAATTTATAGATGATTTTAGCCCAGTGGTATAAACTCATATTAAACGGGATCGGATCGGAAGGGCCTTTGACCTTTTCATTTATCTAGAAAAGTGTTTCAGTTAGCCATATGAAGCATGGCTGCCCATGGAACCTAACCTATCTTCAGGGGGTCTGGATAAATAAATACAATAATAATTATTATTAACATTAAACAAAAAACAAAACATAATATTACAAAGATAATTACATACATGTAAACAATTAACTTCTTATTAGATTTTCTTAACTAAATCTAGTTTATCGATCGTCTGTTTTTATTAATTAATTGTCTGTATATGTGTGCACAATTTTCTGTGTCTTGTCGGTAATTGAGACGAAGCTGTGGATTAACATCAATAATGTGTAGCATCTCTAATGTAAATCTCCTCGAATAATTTCTCTCTCCGATTAATTTAGCACTAAGGACAATTGAAGAAAAATGGAAATTTTTAGAGGCACATACAAATATACCTATGGATTTGTTTTTAGACATTTTGAGGTTCTGTATCAAAGAGAGTAGATATTTAGTGTATAATGACAAAATCTATGAACAGAGAAAAGGAATGCCGATGGGCTCTCCAGCCTCACCAGCTATAGCTGATATAATTATGGAACAGCTTCTTGACATATCATTGGCTAAAATGGACGAAAAACCGAGGATAATTATGAAATATGTGGATGATTTATTCGCAATAGTAAAAAAGGACAGAATTAATGACACCATCGAAAAACTAAACAAATACAGTTTACCATGGAAAAAGAAAATAACAACCAACTGCCATACTTAGACGCAATTGCTATTAGAAAAGGAAACAATTTAAAAGTTAATTGGAATCAAAAGCCAACAGCCTCTGGACGATTAATAAATTTTTATTCTAAGCATCCTAGAAGAATTATTATAAATACAGCATCGAATTTCATACGACGAGTTCTTAAAATAAGTGACACGGAATTCCATAAAAACAATATAACAAAAATAACCAATATTTTAACCATGAATGACTTTCCAATAAGGACAATTAAAAATCTTATAAAACGTGCAAAGTACAACAGGCAACAGGTGATAAGAGAACCAAAAAGATATAAAAGCATATCATATATTTCTGGACTCTCCGATAGATGGAAAAACTCAGATATTTATGACGAAGAAAAATTTGAACTAGCATTTAGAACGGACAATACTGTAAATCAGTTATTTAGCAAAACAAAATCAAAAATTAAAAAGGAAGACAAGTCAAATGTAGTATATAAAATTCCCTGTAGTGGTGACGGGCTCAATATATGCGATAAAGTATACGTTGGGACGACAAAAACGAAACTTAAGACAAGAATATCTTCGCATAAATCTGACCTTAAAACTATTGACAAACCTATTGAACAAAAAACTGCACTAGCAGCCCACTGTACGTTGAAAAATCACAAACCATATTTTGAAGGAGTAAAAATATTACATGAAGAGAGAATTTATTCGAGGAGATTTACATTAGAGATGCTACACATTATTGATGTTAATCCACAGCTTCGTCTCAATTACCGACAAGACACAGAAAATTGTGCACACATATACAGACAATTAATTAATAAAAACAGACGATCGATAAACTAGATTTAGTTAAGAAAATCTAATAAGAAGTGGCACAAGTGTTATTGTGAAGTTTTGTGTTTATTATATTTTTTTTTTTTTTTAATTGTTTACATGTAATTATCTTTAATTATTATTCATAAAAAAATACATATTGCTTAACTGCCTGTTTTTCAAACTAATATAAAAATTTTTGTTTAGAAATTTATATTGAAAACAGAAACAAATTCAAGTTTTTTTTATTGTTGTTTCAATATATTTTCTCAAGCGAAAATTTTTATTTTATTTTGAAAAACAGGCGGTAAGTTTTTTATTTATAAGAAATGTCATAATTGACTATTTGTTAAATAAACTTTTAAGTAATTTTACTACTTATTGGAAATTTTGTGAAAATTTACTATTTATAAGAAAATAAACAACAAGTTTTATTTTTTTATTTTAAGTTTATTTTGTTTGTTGAAGTTTTGTAAAGCACAGAATTTGTTTTCTATTTTTATAGTTGTTCTTATTGTTAAAGTACAATAACAACCGTCATTTTTATGTTTCATCTAATTTGCTTATTATCATTTTGTGCTGATAGATTGAATTTAAAATATCGATTTTTTAGCTATTATCTTTTGGCAACACTGGTTTAAACAGCTGACGCTCGTTTCGTGTTTTGTTTCACTGTCAAACATCTTTAGTTTGGTCTATAATAGAGCTGCAAAACTATCGATAGTCGGCCCCATCGATAGTTTGTTTAAAAACTATCGATAGTATCGAAAAGGTTCTATGTGCCACTTCTGTAGATACGGTACTCAATGAAGGTGGTAAAAAATTAAAAATTTTTAAAACTTCATTTACAGAAAACGTTTTTCAGGTATAAAGACCAGCATATCCACTTTCACTTTCAATGTCATCTATGGTTTAAAATTAATAAAAACTTTATATAGAAATAGAGATGGTTAATTGTCATCAGGGTTGTCAGTTTTTTTCACCTTCGACGTCAAAATATTCAACTAAAGTCTAGAAATTTAAAAGGTTATTTCGTAACCCTTGCGTTGAAAATTTATTCATATAAAATTTTTTGAATTTTAAAAAATTTTTCAAGGAAGTAGAACAAAGTTTTTACAAAATAATTCCATTAATTTTTTAAGACTTTTCGTTAAGAAAAAAATGACAAACAGGTAAAAAAATAGCCACATATAGTGAGAAAACACCACTTGTAAGAACCCTGGTTGCTATTATTTCTTTAAACTCAAAATTATTTTAGCTGAATAAACAACGTAACACTCTTTGAATTAATTTAGTTTATATAATGTAGGTAAGATTAATATTATTTTAATATGTATATTAGTACACAACTCTGTGGAAATAACGAAAAATGCTTATATAAGTTTATTTTTTAAGAATTAAAGGTGATTTTTGAAAATTTACTCCTATTCTAATATAATCATAATTTATCTGCGGTTATATTTTTTTTAAAGTTTTTATTCCTAAGCAATCCTTATGTCACAGATCTGAAGTAAACTTAAGTTTTATTCCAAATATTATTACAAATTGAAAAAAGATATGTACGCAAGGAGTCATTTTTCTATAACTTCCTGAAAAGTCGTACAAAATAATTGAAACTTTACCCATGTGTAACTTTTATTGTGAAGGTCTCAAGGGTGCCAGTGTTTCTAGTTGTTGTTGCATGTGTACTTTTGAATATGATGATCTAAAAAGAAACTCAAATTTGGGTTAAGGCAACTTAATTACTTTTTTCATTTGCTTTTCCCAAAGAACTAAAAAAGTTTATGTACTGCTTGCATCGAATGAGTTGTTAAAAATGTTTCGTTGACTACATCGAATCAACTTTGCAGCTACTTTTAAAATTTTCCGATAGTATCGATAGTGATAAAAACTATCGATAGTCCACCAAAAATAAAACAATCGATACTATCGATTGTTTTGCAGTTCTAGTCTATAATTTAACCATGAATCGTCTTACAAACGAACAACGCTTGCAAATTATTGAATTTTATTATCAAAAAATTATCAAACAATTTATCGAAAAATTGTGTTCAGCAACGAAGCTCATTTTTGGCTCAATGGGTACCAAGGTCTATCCAATAGGTCTGCTTAAGAAGCCAGATGTTTATTTGGTTTTTTCCTCAACGATATCAAAAGTTGTTTACATTTTCCTTATACGTGTATATTTTTGTTTACTTTTTTGGTTTTTTGCCACAAATACATGCACACAAAACACATTTTTCCTTTTGTTTTGCCTATGTAGTAGTAAGATTTTGACAACGGCGAGGAATTTTACACAAACAAAATGCCTGTTGTTTTTTGTATTGTTGTATTGTTGTTATAGTAAGCAGACCTATTGGATAGGCCTTGATGGGTACGTTAATAAGCAGAATTGTCGATTTTGGAGTGCAGATCAGCCAGAAGCATTGCAAGAGCTACCAATGCATCCAGAAAAAGTCACAGTTTGGTGCGGTTTATGGGCTGGTGGCATCATTGGACCGTACTTCTTCAAAGATGATACGAATCGTAACGTAACTGTGAATGGTGAGCGCTACCGTGAGATGATATCCAACTTTTTTTTTCCCAAAATGCAAGAGCTTGACTTGCATGACATGTGGTTTCAATAAGACGGTACCACATGCCACACAGCACGCTTAACAATGGACTTATTGAGAGGCGAGTTCGGTGAACATTTTATTTCACGTTCGGGACCGGTTAATTGGCCACCTAGATCGTGCGGTTTAACGCCTTTAGACTATTTTTTGTGGGGCTATGTTAAAGCTCATGTCTATACACAAATGCCCGCTTCAATTGACGCATTGGAAGACAACATTGAAGCATTTATTCATGAGATACCGGCCGAAATGTTGGAAAGAGTATGACAAAATTGGACTAAGCGGATGGACCATTTGAGGCGCAGTCACGGTCAACATTTGCATGAAATAATCTTCAAACATTAAATTATATGGACCGTACTTTGGTTCAAATAAAGATTTCATGCATTTTTCTGAAATTTATGTGTTTTTTTTTAACTTTCCTATAGCTCTTAAAAAATCACCCCTTTATATTATAAAAAAAAGTTTTAAACAAAATTAATTTTATACTTACTGCCTGTTTTCAAAAAAAAAAAAAAAAAAAAATAAAAATTTGTTTTTGTTTTCAATATAAATTTCCAAGGTATATTTACACAAGGTAGACTCATTTGGGAGTGTAGACATGCTGCTCTATAAAAGGAACCATGTTGTCAAAATTGTCTTCATATAAAACAAAAACAATTTAACGCACACATGTACAAATTTTGGCTCATATACACGCAATTTGACGTTGTGGTTCCAACTATGGGTAAACAGCTGACAAACATATGGGCCAACGAGTTTACCTTGTGTAAATATACCTTGTAAATTTCTAAATGAAAATTTTTATTTTAGTTTGAAAAACATTCAGTTAACCCCAAGGTATATATACCTTGGTCAAGGTATATTTACACAAGGTAAACTCGTTGGCCCATATGTTTGTCAGCTGTTTACCCCTAGTTGGAACCCAAACGTCAAATTTCGTGTATATGAGCCAAAATTTGTACATGTGTGCGTTAAATTGTTTTGGTTTTATATGAAGACAATTTTGACAACTCGGTTCCTTTTATAGAGCAGCATGTCTACACTCCCAAATGAGTCTACCTTGTGTAAATATACCTTGTACTTTGGTTAACCCCTTTGAAGATTTACATATACATATATATACATATGTACATATATATATATATTTTTTTTTTTAGGGTCCCACTGGAGTTCTTATACAGCAGCATCATTATCAGGCCGTACCAGCAAAACAAAATTGCACTCAATTTAATAATAACAATGATAATGACTATTCATCTTGTTACAATTCCATGGAGTACGACCACACATCAAACTGTTCGACTCTGAGCAAACCCATTTCAAATAGCCCTAATAATACAGATCCAGAAAAACAAGAAAGTAAATTTGTTACCTTATTTTTATATTAATTTACATCGATATACATATTAAATAAATTGAAAATAATTTTTTTAGTTTCCAGAAAGCGTAACAGTTCCATATTAAATACAACAGGACTAGTTGTAAATACATCTGCTGCAGTGCCGACAAAAAGTTTTCTTTGGGGTGCTACTGGTGAGCAAGAATGGACACCCGCCATTACCACAGGTACGTTCTTAAATTTATAAAAAATTAAATAAAATGGACAATATTTTACGTGTGTTTTCTTTGTAAATTCTGATTGTGATATTGTCAACATTTTCTTATTAATCAATTTCTACGACTTGGTTTATAATTTAAAATATGTTTACTGTTTTTTACAGTTTGTTTATATACATATATGTATTGATTTTTAGTTTATGTTTTTCAAACGAGGTTTTTATTGGAAATATTGTATTTTTCTTAACAAATTGGGCTATTGTGCAAAAACGAAATGCCAAATATATATATATGTACATACAAGTTGTACACTATCAGGTATATGATGAAAATCGATCGATTTCAAAACGAACGTTTTTACAAGGTGTGATGAATTTCGAGGGATATTAAAATCCATATTTAAATTATAGTCTTAAATTTTTGTTCAGAATACACTTCAGTTAACGTATATCATATAAATTTTAAAAGAATAAAGAGTGAAAAGATACTGAAAACGATATTTTCGGTTTCAAATCGTTTCGTTTTTAAAATCGATTTTCATTACATACCCTGTCTATGTATTTATCGAAAAGCGTATATATTATGTTGGCATAACAACAAATTCAGTGCTTTTCAGAAATTTCGTAAGTGCTTTTGGTTAATCCAGTCAATCATTTACTTTATTTATTTTAATTATTTTATTAAAATAAAATTCATTTTAATTTTCTTTAAATTACATATAAGTATCATTATATTAATTTTATTTAAATATTGAAACCTTAAATAAGTTCTCTTTTTTGTTACTGCAATTACGTGTATAATGTATTATTGAGGTATTTCCAAGTAATGTATGTACTTGAAATAAAGGACAAAGTCCTTAAATTGCGATAAAAATTACTTTAAATTGTCAGTTAATAAAAAAATGTTGATTTATAACTAACATTAACTTGTAATAAATTTTAAACTCTGACAAGGCATCCGTTTTTAATACAATTACCTAAAATTTTGAAATATTAAAATTACAATTACATTTGCTTTTAATTTGAAAAATATTAGACTACAGTTACATGTAATGTCGGCATGGGCAAGTGATAAGGGACGAGGTTTAATCCGGAGGAGACGGAATTGGCTCTTTTTACTAGGAGTTACAAGGTGGAGAATTTTAGGCTACCGGTACTAGGGGGAGTGGAGTTTAGACTATCTGATAGTGCTAAGTATCTGGGAGGTTTTCTGGACAGCAAGCTCTCACGGAGAAGAAATACTCAGGAGAGACTTAAGAGAGGTCTCAATGCCTACTATGCTTGCAGATCATCTATAGGTAGGTTAGGTTAGGTTAGGTTAAGAAGGGTTATGTGCCCAAGGGCACACTTCCACCCGGAGACCGGTACGGTCCATTGTGAATCCCTTCGATAAAAAGAAAGAATGTAGAAAAGAGAAAAGTAAAGAAAAGAAGTATAGGATGGATGAAATCCAGAAAATTAGAAAATTAGTAGGTGATGTGAAAAACAATTTCCCTCTCTACAGTCCCCTCAACAGAAACAACCGCACTATTTCCCTGACAAACCCCAGTAGATCAGCCGGATTACATCCAGCGATGCACCCTAGTTCGTCGTGAAACCTTTCTCCCAGCCACTTCTGTCTGAGACCCTGCATCCTAGGACAATGGCATAGTACATGCTCGACTGTCTCCAGCTCCTCTGATTCATCGCATAATCTGCAGAAGTCCGGTATGGTGTTGTCCCATTTTCCCGTAAAGGCCCTAACAGGACAATGACCCGTCAAGAACCCTATAAGCGTTCTAAGACCACCCCTATCCAATCCCAGTAGAACCCTGGTTGCCCCCGCGTCCAATCTGGGCCATAGTGCCCTAGACACCCTGCAATCCACTCTGTCCCCCCAGGATCGGTTAACGTCATCACGGAACCTTTCCCTTATCACACCAAAGTAGTAACATAGGGGAGGCTTTACCCCCTGTCCCTTACCACTAAGTCCAGATTCGAACCCGCCCTTAACAGTTCGTCCGCCACCTCATTTCCATCAACCATGCAGTGTCCGGGTACCCAACACAGCCTTACATTGAATGCCTCCATGAGTTCCCTAAGAGCATTTCTACACCTAGCGACCAGGCGCGATCGCACTGTATAATTTGTCAATGCCCTAAGCGCAGCCTGACTATCGACGTAAATTGTCACCACAGATCCACCCACGATGTGTTCCAGTATCACCTCCGTCGCCCTCCAGATCGCTAGGATCTCAGCCTGGAAGACACTGCACTCATCGGGGAGTCTGAATGACCTTTTCACATCGGTGTCCGCAATATATACACCGGCTCCAGTGCCGGTTTCCATCTTGGATCCATCCGTAAATACTGCCCACCCCTCAAACAGTCCGTTGGACCCACTCCAATTTTCCCTATCCGGGAAGTCCACCGGTGGTGTTGCACCAAAGTCCAGGGTCATAGTCTTATGATCCGAAATACCCTCAAGAGTATTACCCTGACCAAGCAGACCCATCTCGCACAAAATTCTCGTGTGATCATCCCGCCTAGGCCTAACTAAAGAAGACTCGTAAAGTCTAAGTAAGTTCCTAGCGGCCACACTTCTCACATAATGTTCAATAGGGGACAGATATAGTAGGATGTCCAGCGCTGCCTGCGGAGTGCTTCTCCTAGCGCCTGCAATGCCAAGAGATGCACTCCTTTGAACCTTGCTGAGCATCTTCCTATAGCTATCCACTCCCAACGCACCCCACCAGACAGTGCATCCATAGGTAAGTATAGGCCTAACAACCGATGTGTAAATCCAGTTTATCATATCCGGCCTCAGACCCCAGTTCTTACCAATGGAGTTCCTGCATGTGTAGTATGCATTGAGTCCCCTTCTCATCCTCTCCTGAGTATTTCTCTTCCAAGACAGTTTGCAGTCCAGAAAGTTACCCAAATACTTTGCTCCGCCCGATAGCGGTAACTCGACGCCATGTAGCACTGGCCCCCTAAATCCCTCTATCCTATACCTTCTGGTAAATAACACCAGCTCAGTCTTCACAGGGTTAACACCAAGTCCCCTATCCTTTGCCTAAGCCGAGAGTTCGCCCAGCATCACCTGCATAATTTCCCCGATCGTGGACAGAAACTTTCCCCTGACCAGCAGAACTATGTCGTCCGCATAGGCAACAATCTTCCTGCCCATGGAATCAAATGATCTAAGAATCCCATTTACCGCAAGCAACCACAGTAGGGGTGATAGAACCCCCCCTTGTGGTGTCCCCCTGGTAACCCTCCTCCTTATCACATGATCCCCCAGGCCCGAGTTTATAATCCTACTGCCAAGCATGCAGACTATCCACTCTACCAGAAAGTCCTCAACTCCCAACTCCAACAACGAATCTCTAATCGCCTCAATCCTAATGTTATTAAAGGCTCCTTCTATATCCAGAAACGCGGCCAGAGTATATTCCCTATGCCTCAGACCGTGCTCAATATAACCCACCACCTCATGGAACGCGCTCTCAACAGATTTACCCTTCAGGTAAGTTCTCCTCGCGGAGAACGTTGAAGGATCTCTCTTCGCCATCTTATCCAGATATGCCAGAGAGCTCCTTGTTCCGTTCTGCGCCTTCTCCTCCTTCGTTTGGCTGGAATTTTTAATGCCTCGTGGAGGGGCGCTTGGCCCAACCTCCACGGCGTCCTGCCGATCAAGTTGTGGACAATCTTCTCCCGAGTGTCCCCTCTGATGTCCCCTGGCCTCACAGATAAGAGTGGCAGGCTCTGTAGTCTGACTGTGAGCTGATATAACAATATCGAGCTCCGTGTCAGAGAGCAGAGTCAGCCCCTCTAACCCTTGAATAGCCCCGGTTACACCACAGGAGTCACTCGATAGTCCCAGAAGACTATCCACGTGAAGGTCGTTAAGTACCTGTCTCTCCTGTTCGATTATACTCTCATGAACAGCCGAGAGGGTATTCTCCACCTCACAGACCGTGACGTCCGACTGACCCTGGTCAATCCCTTCCGTCGTGTCCTTGTCATCTGTTTTTATATTCTTTTTTGTTTTTAAAAAGGGGGTATTCATTTTTTGTTCCCACGAGTTTGCTCGTAAAAGACGGACCGAACCACGCAGTGACGGCGTGCGTGGACTAGGCAACTAACGTACAACAGCGCTTTGCCCTGACGCTGAGGGGAGCTGTTAACGACTAGTTTCTTTACGCACTAACTAGCCACCCAGGTCCTCGGCACTGCTACCAACCACGTTGTCCTTAAAAGTGCATATTTCGCTCCCCAGACACTGGTAAAGCCCCCACCTTACAAGGGGCGAACCCGCGAGCTGACACGCCGTGCTATATGTACTGATAATGGACCGGAAGTGTGCATTCCACTACCGCCTCATTATCTTGACAAGATGAGTAACCTTTAGTTGCACAGCCCTTCAGTGTTCTCGACCTCTCGCAAGGACGTGGCTATTGCCTGGTATTGCCCGGCTCCACTGACTATGTGGGCACTAGGGTTGATTTTTGGCGATTGCCGGAGGTAATAGTGCCTTCTAGGGAGAGCTGGTCAGGTAGGAGCAGATTATTTACTGGATTTGATATTTTCACTGATGGCTCGAAGATGACGGGCACGGGTGCGGGGGTCTACATTGAGTATCTGAACATCAGAATGTCATAGGCTTCCTGACGACTGCAGTGTTTTTTAGGCGGAGGTTCTGGTGGTCTTGATACACATTGACAGGGGCTCGGAGCTCACTATATATGTGGACAGCCAGGCGGCTTTTATGACCGTAAGGGTCTGTTATGTGAACTCCAAGCTGGCTTATGATTGAAGGAAGTGTTGAGGTTGTGCTAGGTGCCGGGTCACTGCGACATAGGCGGCAATGAGGTAGATGATGAGTTAGCGAGACATGGCTCAGAGATGGAGGATCTAACTGAATAGGATATGGGAATGGCTTCTGGGTGCGACCAATTGGGCCTGGAGGAACCGAACGGACTACCGGGTATCGCGGACGCTGTGGCCGGAGTAGGGTCTGCGCTAGTACCATGATAGGGATTATCACGGGCCATTGTATGAAAGGCAGGATGGCGGTGAGGATGGGATCCGACTTGTCGGATATGTGCAGGTTGTGTGAGGACCCGGAGGAGTTGGAGACAGTTGAGCACGTTTTGTGCCACTGTCCCAGGCTACAGGGTAGCAGGCTAAGGTGGCTGGGCAGTATATTCCTTGGCGAATTAGGGGATGTCTCGGGTTGTGGACTCGAGGGCCTGATAGGATTCGTAATGGGGATGGCTTGGCCGAGAGGAGGATGGGTGCTGGCCGCACGTAGGGCTGAGTAGGATTTCTCTCGGGTTTGGTCCGAAACTCTATTTTCCTATCTATCTTTAAAATCTATCTTATACTTTCGCTCTTTATTTCACCTACTTTCCATCTTAACATATCCATCTCTGATAAAGGCGTCACAATGGACCATATTGGTCTCTGGGTGAGGGTGTGAAGAAGACTGCACACCAGCCTTTTTACCTACCTACATGTAATTGTATTTTAAAAACAAAATTTTTTATAGTGTAATTGGCATTTTTAAATTAAAATAAAATTCCATAATGAGTCCTTCATGCTTTTAGATTAAATTTTATAAAAACAGTGACATAAAACAGAAAACGGTGAGAACTTGTTTCGGAACAATAGCTAATTAAACATTACTAGTAACCAAATTCAATTAATTTGTTATTATTATTTAATTTTATATTTTTCCGAGTAGTTTTCTAACATACATACATACAACATGTCATACAGCATTAGTATTTTATATTAGTTTTGAATTAATTATAAATTTATTTATAATATTATTAATCAAACTTTAATTTGATTTGAAATGATGTACTTTTTTCTAATACCATTCATTCATTAATTTACGAAATGCCGACAAAAAAATAATCACCATGCTAAACAAATTACAAATAACTAATTATAATTTTTTTAACTCTTTTGTTGTTCCCGTCCCATCAATATAATAAAATAAAAATAAAATTTGTTTGGAACATAACTCATTTAACAAAATCGCAGTGAATGGTAGTGTGCGTAAACATTTAATACCAATAGTTGAAACAGAAACCTCAATGGGAAATGTGTACGAAGCAGAAGCAGATGGCAAAGGAAAAGTAATCATAGGTTAGCAAATTTGTTAAAAAAAAAAATAATAATAAAATGGAAAGTAGCATATTTTTCTGTTTTGTAGTTTAAAAGAAACTGTATATTTTTTACACAAACCGCTAGCACATTTTTCAATAGTTATAACATTAAACTTGCATATTATCTTTTACCAACAGCTTCACATTTGATTTACAAAAGAGTTTACACAAAAAAATAACGAACACTTTTAATAGAAAAATAATTATATATTATTACAAGCACAATTTTGTAGATAGTTTTTAAGTATGTAATATAATTTAACGTTGTGCACATGTATATTTTAATACACAAAAATTTTGTAATTAAAACTGGTATATTTCCTCTGTAGTAAAGTAGTTAATGCATGTTTTTCATTATTAATGCATGATATTAAACAAATATTTATTTAGAATTTATAAGTATTCATTTATAACGTTTTTTTGGCGGCATGAAATAACCCCCCAAAATATAATAACGCCCAAACAAAAATGAAATAGTACCCTAATTTTTGGGGGCTTACTTCATAAGGATTTCCTTTTCTATTATATACTAAACAGCGGATTCTTAACTAAAGTTTCTCTGCATGTCTGGCCTTCGGCCGGGCGCAAGGACTTTTTCCTCTATGGAATAATAAACACCGGCTTCGCTAACTAAATTTTCACCTATATGGTGTAGGTTAGGTTAGGTTAGGTTAGGTTAAGAAGGGTTATGTGCCCAAGGGCACACTTCCACCCGGAGACTGGTACGGTCCATTGTGAATCCCTTCGATAAAAAGAAAGAATGTAGAAAAGAGAGAAGTAAAGAAAAGAAGTATAGGATGGATGAAAACCAGAAAATTAGAAAATTAGTAGGTGCTGTGAAAAACAATTTCCCTCTCTACAGTCCCCTCAACAGAAACAACCGCACTATTTCCCTGACAAACCCTAGTAGATCAGCCGGATTACATCCAGCGATGCACCCCAGTTCGTCGTGAAACCTTTCTCCCAGCCACTTCTGTCTGAGACCCTGCATCCTAGGACAGTGGCATAGTACATGCTCGACTGTCTCCAGCTCCTCTGATTCATCGCATAATCTGCAGAAGTTCGGTATGGTGCTGTCCCATTTTCCCGTAAAGGCCCTAACAGGACAATAACCCGTCAAGAACCCTATAAGCGTTCTAAGACCACCCCTATCCAATCCCAGTAGAACCCTGGTTGCCCCCGCGTCCAATCTGGGCCATAGTGCCCTAGACACCCTGCAATCCACTCTGTCCCACCAGGATCGGTTAACGTCATCACGGAACTTTTCCCTTATCACACCAAAGTAGTAACATAGGGGAGGCTTTACCCCCCTGTCCCTTACCACTAAGTCCATATTCGAACCCGCCCTCGCCAGTTCGTCCGCCACCTCATTTCCATCAACCATGCAGTGTCCGGGTACCCAACACAGCCTTACATTGAATGCCTCCATGAGTTCCCTAAGAGCATTTCTACACCTAGCGACCAGGCGCGATCGCACCGTATAATTTGTCAATGCCCTAAGCGCAGCCTGACTATCGACGTAAATTGTCACCACAGATCCACCCACGATGTGTTCCAGTATCACCTCCGTCGCCCTCCAGATCGCTAGGATCTCAGCCTGGAAGACACTGCACTCATCGGGGAGTCTGAATGACCTTTTCACATCGGTGTCCGCAATATATACACCGGCACCAGTGCCGGTTTCCATCTTGGATCCATCCGTAAATAATGCCCACCCCTCAAACAGTCCGTTGGACCCACTCCAATTTTCCCTATCCGGGAAGTCTACCGGTGGTGTTGCACCAAAGTCCAGGGTCATATTCCTATGATCCGAAATTCCCCCAAAAGTATTACCCTGACCAAGCAGACCCATCTCGTACAAAATTCTCGTGTGATCATCCCGCCTAGGCCTAACTAAAGAAGACTCGTAAAGTCTAAGTAAGTTCCTAGCGGCCACACTCCTCACATAATGTTCAATAGGGGACAGATATAGTAGGATGTCCAGCGCTGCCTGCGGAGTGCTTCTCCTAGCGCCTGTAATGCCAAGAGATGCACTTCTTTGAACCTTGCTGAGCATCTTCCTATAGCTATCCACTCCCAACCCCACCAGACAGTGCATCCATAGGTAAGTATAGGCCTAACAACCGATGTGTAAATCCAGTTTACCATATCTGGCCTCAGACCCCAGGTCTTACCAATGGAGTTCCTGCATGTGTAGTATGCATTGAGTCCCCTTCTCATCCTCTCCTGAGTATTTCTCTTCCAAGACAGTTTGCAGTCCAGAAAGTTACCCAAATACTTTGCTCCGCCCGATAGCGGTAACTCGACGCCATCTAGCACTGGCCCCCTAAATCCCTCTATCCTATACCTTCTGGTAAATAACACCAGCTCAGTCTTCACAGGGTTAACACCCAGTCCCCTATCCTTTGCCCAAGCCGAGAGTTCGCCCAGCATCACCTGCATAATTTCCCCGATCGTGGACAGAAACTTTCCCCTGACCAGTAGAACTATGTCAACGGCATAGGCAACAATCTTCCTGCCCATGGAATCAAATGATCTAAGAATTCCGTTGACCGCAAGCAACCACAGTAGGGGTGATAGAACCCCCCCTTGTGGTGTCCCCCTGGTAACCCTCCTCCTTATCACATGATCCCCCAGGCTCGAGTTTATAATCCTACTGCCAAGCATGCAGACTATCCACTCTACCAGAAAGTCCTCAACTCCCAACTCCAACAACGAATCCCTAATCGCCTCAATCCTAATGTTATTAAAGGCTCCTTCTATATCCAGAAACGCGGCCAGAGTATATTCCCTATGGCCCAGACCGTGCTCAATATAACCCACCACCTCATGTAACGCGCTCTCAACAGGTTTACCCTTTAGGTAAGCATGTTGAGCGTTGCTTATAAGGCGTGTCTCAATATTACTCCTGAGATAGTAATCTATTAGCCTCTCAAGAGTCTTCAACAAGAAAGAAGACAAACTAATAGGTCTAAAATCCCTCGGTTTCGAGTGGCCTGCCTTTCCAGCATTGGGTATAAAAATCACCCTAACCTCTCTCCACCCCCTAGGCAGATACCTCCTACTGAGGCACTTCTTGAATATATTCACCAGCAGAAATGATGCGTCGTCCGGAATGTTACAAAGCATGGCCGGAAAAATGCCATCCGGACCCGGTGATTTATATGGGTCGAAAGTATTTACCGCCCACACCAGCTTTTCCTTTGTGACCATTTCCTCGACGCAAGCGGAAGCATAATCCGATGTCATGGACATCACGTCCCATTGACCGTCGTCCATACTTCCGGTTTCCCTGCACCCGGGAAAGTGCGTCTCCATAAGTAAGGTTAGGGTCTCAGAGCCAGACTCAGTCCATGAGCCGTCATTCATTTGGATGTAACCAAGGGCCTTAGGGTCCTTGGATAAAATCCGTCGGAATCTTGACAACTCGTTGACATTATCGATGGATGCACAAAATTGCCTCCATGATAGTCGCTTTGCTCTTTTCAGATCCGCCTTATATCTATTGAACTGCACCCTATGATTGTTCCAATCCTCTGGTGCTCTGGTAAGCTTGGCCCTATTAAACAGTCTCCTAACCGTAGACCTTTGAACTTGGAGTTCCCTGGTCCACCATTTGGGCTGTTTACGCCTACCCGGAAATGTAACCGGGCAGGACTGCTCATAGCTTTCCCTTAGAAGATGAGTGAACTTGTTGACCACCCCCTCCAGATCAGTCGGCAGCAAGTCGCCCAAGGCCCTTTGCGCCAACCCAATTTGGACTCTTTCCCTAACCCCACGTCTCCATGCGCTTCCGATTTGAACATGACATGACCATAACGCCGGCAGACCAACGGTATTAATTTGTTCATGTTCTTGTATGTGGCGAATACGTGTTGATGTTCATGTTCTGATTGACCACAATTTTTGATGTTGTGGCGTTTGGTTGTATACAGAAAATACATTGTATGGCCAACATCATGGCGCACATGGATGCTAAGACGAATGTTTAGGCAACGATGGCAGCACATGGACGAAACATGAACATGAACAGTCTACACGAGTAGAATTCATGTGCGACATGCTGTTCTTACCAAGTTGATGGATGGTGGAGACGGGTAGTAAAGGAGTCCCATTTTGTTCCCCTCGGGTTCCTAAATGGAGCAACCCCAGGTGGGTCAAAATTCAATGTGAAGGTAATACGACTATGGTCTGAAAATGTACAGTCCGTTGCCACCCTCCAATCAGCAACAAGTTGCTCGTCACGGTTCACTAATGTCAGATCTATCACTGCCTGCCTATCTTTATTTCTGAACGTCGGCGTGTTACCCATATTACAGATAATAAGATTGTTAGTAGTTATAAAATCAAACATTAACTCACCCCTTTTGTTTATATCTGCACTCCCCCATTGGCTATGATGAGCATTGGCATCGCAGCCCAATACAAGGATTGCACCCCTCCTCCTTGCATATGCCGTCAGTTCCCGCACCTCAGTACCAGGTGGGTCTATCGCCTCGTATGGCATATACACCGAAGCCAGTGTAAGAGTGCGCTTACCTTTGGCTTCTCCATTTACTACGGTTAAGTCACCGCACCTGAAAGAATGAGAGATGAAAAAATTCAATTCATTCCTCGCTAATATACACGTTCTTACCTTGTCCTCTGTGGACGGGTTAAACAGAGTGTATCCCGAAACTCCTAAACCACAAACCTTATTTTTATGGTGTAACAAAAGGCGATTCGCTAACTAAACTTCCGGTATGTCATAGAAGATATGTTCACATTATGTGTACAGTCTTTTGTTTACGTGCACTTTTGACTTAACTGCACAAAATTGATAATTTTTGGAATTATTCTTTATAATTCCATACATATTCCTTTTTTAAGTGCACTTTCTATACCTGCACATTTAAGATAAATGCACAAAATTTTTGGCATTTTAAAATTATTTTCATACAAAAAATTCAAGTTAGCTGCACTTTGACTTAACTGCCCAAAATACATATTTTCTGGAATTATTCTTCAAAATCCTTGTTTACGTGCATTTTGTATACCTGCACATTTTTCTTATTTTTGGGCTGCTTAAAAATATTTTCATACAAAACATCAAAGTTAGCTGCACACATGAAACAAATATGGTGGCCACTTTTTCACATAAATATCCAATTTAAGCTGTTTATAAAAATATAAATCGCAATTATTTTGTTTATTTTTTTCATAAATTGTTATGTTCTTTGTGAATTCTCAATGTTTTTGTTTAAAATTTTTGCGTTTTCGATTCCCAGAACACCCCTGTACAACTGGTTTTCCAATACAAAAAGTGCTATTTTAGTAAAAAGGAATTCAAATTTTTAGAAGTTTATGATCATTTACAAAACTGTGGACAATGTTATTATAATTTAAAATTAAAAATTTTAAATACTTCAAAAACAACAAAACAGTATTATTCCGTTTTTAACGCGTCAAAAAAAGTGTGCAGTTTTAAAATACTAAGAAAAGTGAAGTGGGTTATACTTTGTTTGATTTCTTTTTGCTTTTATGACGGCTTGTAGTCTCTTTACTATCGATTTCACCCATTTTAAAGTTAGCTCAGTAGACATTTTTGGCCACACTTCCTGCAGAATTTTCTTCAGAGAGTGTTTGCTGCTCATGTTTTTTTTTTTTAAATTTGTCTGTCCAAATGCTCCCAGATGATTAGTTAAGTTGATGTCGAGCAACTAGTGGGCTGATGCAGCTGTTTTAGCACGTATTACAAAAGCCAACCCTATCACGCTTCACTATAGATACTGTATATTTTGCATTACATTTCTTATTTCTACCTTTTATCACGTTTTTCTTTGTCCAACTTGATTTTGTCAAAATTTGACGTAACGTATTTTTCACAGATGACAGCAAGCTTTAAGTCTGATCAAATTTGGCAAAGTAGAAATTTAACTTTTTATAACTAACATAACACTTTTTATATTGGAAAACAAGCTGCACACTTTATTTTGACGCTCACTGTAGGTTATTTGAAATAAAATTTGTATAAAATATAATTTTATGTATTAATAAAATAATTTTTTTATTCCACTTTTAAATCAAACACTTTACTTTACCTGCACTTTTGTGCAGGTAGCCACAATTGTGTACCTGCACATTAAGGTAGGTAAATGCATTTAAGATAACTGCATTTTTGATTTACCTGCACAAAAAATCGTGCAAAGGAGATTGTGCAGCTATGTCAAAATTACTGTATTTGTCATGTTGAATTTCATTTTTCTACCCACATGTGATTTCATGTGTATTTCAAAATTTGAGTTTTACATAATGTTTATAATTTTCATGTTCACATGTTGGTATGTATCATACATTTGACATAACCTATCAAAGATAAAAAAAAACATTTTTAATGATTAAAATGCCGTCACAAACAATTTTGTTAATAAAAAACAGCTGATATGCTTTGTCACTCGGAAATAGAATTCGTTCTAAATCAAAAATGTAATGTGTACTGTACACAGAGAAATAACACATGGTATTGTTTAAAGGGGTTCAGACGATATGTACAAATTTAACATGTGAAGAAGTGACAATCCAAATGACAAATACACATAATGTGAACATAGCTTAAGTTAGCGAAGCCGGTGTTTGGTTTACCACAGAGGAGAAAACGCATGCGCCCAAAAACGTTTTCGCTAAAAATTTTAAAATGAAATAGTCTTCCAAAAAAATATATTAGGGCTTTATTTCATAATGATTTTTTGGGAGATTATTTCATATGAAATAATCCCCCAATTAAAATAATTCAATCACACCCTAAACAAAATTAAATAACCCCAAAAAATCGTTGTTGTTGTTCTTTATACAAACTTTTGGGGGGCTTTTCAATGACGCCGTTTTTTTAAATTACATTAATTTGCATACAACATATGTTCAATGAAGGAGTTTAATAACAAAACAATACAATTCCACATTATAAATTTTGTTGTTTTTCGATTAAATTAAATTCTACATGTACTAAAATGTATATTACACAGGGTTTAAAAAGCTGCAGTCAAAATCAAAAAATTGCTTTTTCTTCCACTTTCTGATTTTTCATTGGACAAAAATAAACCTTTGACTTTACTTCTGATTCATTAAATGAAAACAGTCGCAGTGAAGGCAAAAGCAAAAAGTTGATCGCAACAACGAACATCGGCAGTCGACATGTTCGGAAGTGTTTGGTTTGACCGACTTAAACTTTTAATAAATCCCGAAGTTAACGAAGATGGGATGTTGTGTTTTTGTTTTTTTTTTTATTTTTTTTTTTATTTTGCAGTTCGAAGTGCGTTTTTCTATAATAAATAACAAACATATGTATGAAAACGATAATGTAATTTAAAGTTTTATTTAATTTCAAAAAATTAAAAAGATTGTTAAGCATTAAAATAAATACATTCATACAAATAAAAACATACTTACATATGTATGTATTTATGGTAGGTATTTAAAATAAAAAAAAAATTTTTTTAAAAATTAAATCACAATTCTGGACTTTAAAATGATATTATAAGTAAGGACTGTTGTAAAGATTAAAAAATATAATGAAAACATGTTTTGGTAATAAAATAAAAAATACTAATATTGTTCATCTTCTTCTTGGAAAAGTGGCATATTTTCTATAGCAGCATCGAGGTAATTTGGATTCAGCTTTACTAGCAATATGTTTTCAAGCAAAATAAAAAAAAAGAAAAAAAAAAACAAAAACACAACATCCCATCGTCGTTAACTTCGGGATTTATTAAAAGTTTAAGTCGGTCAAACCAAACACTTCCGAACATGTCGACTGCCGATGTTCGTTGTTGCGAACAACTTTCCTTTTTTTGTTTTTGCCTTCACTGCGACTGTTTTCATTTAATGGATCAGAAGTAAAGTCAACGGTTTATTTTTGTACAATGACAAATGAAGATGTCGAAGTTACAGCACATTCTTATGACTTTTACTATCTCAACTGCAGCTTTTTAAACGCTGATATTACATTTATTTATTTTATTCAGACTGTTGACAGTATGTTAAAAATATTATATTAATATCGGGTTTTTCAACAAGAACTTTGTTTTCTAAAACAAAAAGTTTTGATGAATATGATTAAAATTTTTATTGTATGAATTACGAAGAGAAAAGGTCGGTAATTATGAATGACAAATTATATCTGGCAAATGTCCACCACGATGACAGATACGGCAATTTTTCTTGTTGACATACCCTGACAAGTAGAGTTTTTTTTTCCCGGACTTTTTCGATTTCCGGGAAAGCGGGAAATTTTTTTAAATTTCCCGGGATCCCGCTCCATATAAATAATACAAAAAGGGAAATCACGATGGGTAGTGCAAAGTGTGCAAACGATGCAAATGCGTGCAAAAATACACACGTTTGCACAATAAAACAACAAAATGTACGTATTTGCAATTTGCTCTATTTTACTTCGTTTGCACTAAAAAAACCATGAGCAAGATTAGTAGTGCATATTTGCTCCGTTGCAAACAAATGTAAACAACAACATTTGACATATTAAGCATCATATTGTTTTTAAGGAAACTTATAAATTGAACATTTTCGTGGGTTTTAATATTAAATAGAGAATTAAATTTAAATTAATTAAAAAGAAAATATTTATTTTGATTTGCTTGTGTATAATTGTAAACAAATGCAGATTTTTTACAGTGCTGCCAGAAGTTTTTAGTGCTGCCAGAATAAATTTTTAGAAAAAGAGCACATTTGCACAAAAAATAAAAGTGGTATGCTCACGATCAATCATAATATGCACTGCAAATTTACACATTGCAAATTTGCACAATGACCATCGTGATTACCCTTAAAGTAAATTTTGTTTTTAATTAATGAAAAAAACATTTATAAAAAACGTAAGGGAACTTGTTTACAAAGAAAGTAAAAGAATTGGTTCAATACTAAAAAATTTATTAAAGATTGAAATAGGAACTTGAATTATTATCACCTCACACCTTTATTCCCTATTATTATGCTTTTATTCAGTATTATTATGCTCTGGATACAAGATAAAAAGATAACATAAACAAAATAATTTAATTCATAAAACAATAATAAAAACAAAATTAAAATTAAGGTACTCAAGATATGAGTTAAAAAAGTTAATTAATAAAATAGATAAAATATTTTAAAGAAATACAAAAAATTTTTAACGACTTAGGAAATAACTTTCTGACACACTCAAAGCGCTTAGTAAGTCGTCAAAAAGTATATTCCTGATTTTATTTACTAATTATCATGTTTCCGAAAAATTTCGTTAATTTTTTACCGAGGTTGGAGAAATAGTTAAAAGTGCACCGTTGTAGCATGCTTCGGATTCACAATCAGAAGCAATTTTTTCTTTTTTATAAACAACGTCTATGTCAGTCAAATGTATGTCAAGGTTAATGCAAAAATAGCATCAACCGCACTGCTTCTTACAAACCTTCAATAGGTCCATTTGTAATCTTTAGGACAATGTCTTTTTCAAGTTGTATGTTGTAGTATCTTACACGAGTTTCCAAAATGTTATTTTATTTCGGTTTCCCCGCACTTCACGGGTATATAAACCAACACAAATTGAAATTGAAAATTTGTGTTTATCACCTAATAAACATACCGCTCCTTCATTGCATCATAGTCATATCTCAAAATTTGAAGTAACTTTAGCAAAGTTTTTTTGTAGATATGACTATGTTGCAATAAAGGAGCGATATGTTTAAGTATCTCCTATTTTTATGACTTGTTCATGAACAATGAAACTTTACTGCCTGCATCTTATTTTGAATTAATGTACTTTATTAACTCTTCACTTCACTAAATGTAATAATTATCAACTGTTGCACTGCCCATTCTGCGTTTAGTAGATTTATTGCATCAGGAGACATTGATTTAAATACATGTTCTCACTTCTTGTAATTGATCTAATCCACAACCCATCTACAGATGCAAATTTTTCAGAGAATAGAAAACTAAATTTCAAAGTATAAATAGCTATTTTCTGAAATTATGAGGAATTTTTTATTTCCCGGAATCCCGCAAGAAAAATCCCGGGAAAACGGGAAATAAAATAATTGAAAAAACCCTACTGACAAGTGAAAATGGGCTTCGTCTAAAAAAATTTTTTCAGAAAAACCAGCGGGTTGTTCCTGAATGACTTGAGCGAATCTACGGTGATGTGAATGGTCGCACATAGTCGCACTTTACTTTTTGTTTTAGCTTATATTGCTACTTAAAAGTTATTGAGTGCTCCTAGATCGATGAAAATTGGCAGAAATATGTTCTGGTCCTAGGCCGGTAAAGCTCAAAAATAAAAAATCGAAACAAGGAGGAAAAAGTTTCCCCTAAAAGAACTAATCCAACCTCTGAAAAATTAAATTTTTTTAAAGTTTTGCCATACTTTTGTTTAGCAAATGCAACTTTTAATGTCGGCGAAAGTTAAAAAACCTAAAATTGGACCTAGGAGATCGTAAAATCATGCCCCTGTTTGTGGGCGGTTACATAAAAAAATATTTTAAAAAAAAATATAAATATAAAAAAAAATAGATAACTTTAAAGTAATCTGATTACTAGTAATCAGTGGAGAACTGAGCAAAAGTTTATTTATAACATTGTTGGCCAGCTTATACTACAATTGTGGAAATTAATTTACACACATTCTTCACACGCAATCTTACGCTCTTTCATTTAGTCCACGAGAGTACACAATTCAGTCGTCGACTATCAGCGAATTATTGCAAATTTTACAACATGAAAATTAATTAAAATTGTTATTGATAATTTTTCATTCTTGACTGTAGCCGGGCTCGAACCCTGGCCAGCAGGTTACCTTGACATGTTTCGATCGCAACCACTCGATCTCCTCAGAGGGATTTGATGTTTGATTATTCACGTCAGCAGTCGTCGATGGCTGAGAGTGTAAGACGGCAAAACCCTCTGAGGAGATCGAGTGGTTGCGATCGAAACATGTTCGAGAGCGGCTACAGTCAAGAATGAAAAATTATCAATAACAATCTTAATTAATTTTCATGTTGTAAAATTACTTTCTTCATAAAAATAATTTAATGAAAATTAAATTTGATGAACTTAAGCCTAATTAAAAATATTAAAAATTTGGATTAAAAACCATAAATAGTTCAACAAAATAACCACAATACTAATTATTTTTACATTTCTTAAATTTAATTTTTTGCCTAATGTCCGGCTAGATTGGCAAAAAGCCTCTATGTGGGTGGCTTCAATTCCTGCACCAGTTTAACCTTTTAAGGCTTCAAAGCCTTAACGTCGAGGAATTGACAATATCACGAATTTTACGAAACGTAACTTTAACAGAACCACCATTTTCATAGTGGATTTTATTTATTTTAATGCGATTTTCGAGCGAAATTGAACTCATTGTAACAATTTTCAATGCATTAACATACTACGAATACGTCAAAAAACTTAATGTCAAAACTGTCATGTAGCTGGTGTTGCCATTATTGAAAAACAAAGTTCTTGTTGAATACCCCTTTATATATAAGACATTTTATTGACTGTGCCAAATTTTAAAACAAGGATAAGGACATAATAACAAGGGCCACGAGGGCCTCTCCGAAACTTATCTAACAGATTTTAATGAAATTTAAAACAAAGATAGATCCCTAATTATATAAACACATCGCACTTGTTCAACAATACTGTATTAACTCGAAATTTCAAAATTTTCAGTAGAAGCAAAACAATTTTAAATTTAATATGGAAGGCATATTAAAAAGTATTTTTAAACGGCCCGTTTCGTTACAAAAAGGTACTCAAAATAGCTCGATATTTATACAGCGGGTAGAAATGAATAATACCTCTAGATTTTTTCCAAAAAGTGAGAAACTAAAAATTTTGAGTTAATACAGTATTGTTGAATAGGTACGACATAAGCTATATATTTAAAAAAAATTTAACCACGAGAGGTGGTAGGGATCGATTTCGGCTCTCCGAAATGATCTAAGAGATTAAAATGAAATTTAAAACAGGCCCCTATTACAGTTCACAACTCAACTCAGTTGAGTTGTAATTAAGACAACTGGTTGTAATTTTTGTTATGTTTTTGTTCACCGCAATATAGTAAAGTTGTAAACCATAATACAAAAATTAAGAAATTACAACTCAACTGAGTTGAGTTGTGAACCGTAATAAGGGCCTTAGATAGATCCATATTTATATGGACACATAAGCTATATATATTTTTTTAAAAAAGAGGACTAAGAGGGATATAGGGGACAATTTCTGCTTTCTCAAAACAGATTTTAATGAAATTTAAAACACAGATAGGTGTTTATTAATTTGGACACAGTAGATATGTGTTTGTTTTCAAACTATGGCCACAAGGGGCGGCTGGGGGAAATTTCTGCCTCTCCGAAACTATCTAAAAGATTTTAATGAAATTTAAAAAATATATATATCTTTACTTATTTGGACACAATAGCTATTTGGAGGAAACAACCTGGTTTGGCTCAACAAAATTATGTTTCCCGCGCTTTATGGCATGTTTCGCCGTCTCATTAGAACCATTTATCCTCCAAATGATTTGCAATGCCATGAGGAATTTAAAAAACACGAATCATTTGCTTGGAGCGTTCGCCACTAACGATAAAGTTGGCACCGGTTCCGGATTTAAAGACAAATGGGCCGATGAAGCTTTTGTCGTGTAAAACAGTACTTTCTTCGGGAAGTCTGAAGAGTTTCATGAGGGTTATGTTCTATCCAAAAACGACAATTCAGCTTGTGTACATACTAGGGCGGCCAATCCCGAAATGCCTGGATTGTCTACCATTACAAAATATGTTTTTGTTTAAATAGGATTTTTATGGTTAAATTAACAATCAATTTTGAATCCAAATTTCAACTGTTCATCTTAATTTAGTTTAAAAGAGTTTTTATTGAATCTTCAAATAAATCAATTAAACTAGAAATTGATTTATATTTAAGATTCTCCATTTAATTATTTATATAAATTAACTTTATTTTGAATTGTATAAAATACTAGCCGTTCCCGCAGCTTTGCCTGCCCAGAATGTATTTTTGACTAACTATAAAGAAATATAAAGCCTGTGTGTTTTATTGTGTGTTGATCGGTCTATAAAAGTTTTAAATTTCATCAAAATAGAAATTGCCCATCTGTCCCTTCATATTCCTAGCTTTGAAAAAGATAAAAACCCTGTGTGTTTAAAATACGCTGATCTATCTATTCATATGTAATCAAAATTAGTTACATAATTATTTTCAGAGTGGCAGCAATTCTCCATATGTTCCCTCTTGGCCGCTATTGCATTTGGTCAGGGGACGGTCGAGCGGTGAGATGAACTGGAGGCGGAATGGAGGGTGAACAGCATACTCATGTTAAAACGGCTTTCTTTTTCTTTTGAGTACGGCAACTATTGCTTTAACAAATCTCTTCTAAAACGATAATTAATATTTTCTGAATATGGAGGCTTAGCGGCCCTGAACCCTATCCTAAGTTAGTACCAGTTAGAGAAATACAAAGTACCAAAAAAGTCCCTCTTACAGATACTCATTCACTTCGGATCTTGCATGTCCAAAATTAACGGAAATTCAAAAAGTACCAATTAAAGAAAAAAGTAACAAAAAGCTCCTCTTACAGATTTGTATTCGCTCAGGACATTGCATGTTTAATTTTATGTTTATAGGTCCAATACTAATGAAAATAAAAAAAAGTAGCAGTTAAAGAATAAATAACAACCAAAAAGTCCTGTTACAGATTCTCATCCACTCGGTACCTTGCATGTTTAATTTTATGTTCATAGGTCCAATATTAGCGAAAATAAAAAACTACCAGCTAAAGAACGAATGTTTAATTTTATGTTTAAAGTCCAATACTAACGGAAACTCAAAATGTACCAGTTAAAGACCAAAAAGTTCACCCAGAGAGTCATCACTCAGGATATTGCATGTTAAATTGTATGTTTCTATGTCCAATATTAAAGGTAATAAAAAAGTACCAGTTGTATAAAAGCTAAATAAAAAAATTAAGATTTCCGTATTTCCCCTTTTTGGTACCTTTTTCTCCCCATTGAAGTATCAAAAAATGAATATCAAAAAAGAATGGAGAAAAATGCTTTGTAAAAAGTTTTTTTTTGTGTTCTTAATATTTTTTGTTTATGGTTAGGTTAGGAAGGGTGATGTGCCCAAGGGCGCACTTCCCCTCGGAGACCAATGCGGTCCATTCTGAATCCCTTCAATGAAAAAGGCAGAGAAAGAGAAAAGTGAAGAAAAAAATAAGAAAAATTATATCGATATATATCGAATCGATATTTTTTAAGATTATCGATATTTATTATTTAAAAATATCTATATATCGAACGTTTTTTGCTGAAACTATTAACAAATTTAAAAATTTAATATACCTTTGTACATACATACATATTTATGAACAAACATAATATATAATTATATGTAATTACTAGGGCAACCAAAAAAAATCAAATGCTTATTTTTTGGTTTACAAGATAGAAAAATTTGGATGAACACAAATTCCGATCATAAAAAAACAAAGAAAATGAGCTATATTTGTTAGGGTTTTTCTTTTTTGCTTATTTTGGCAATATCGGCTTTTGTTTAGTTATTTTTGCGATATCGGCTTTTTTTACTTATTTTGCCATTTTAAGATAATTTTTCATTTTTTTCATACGAAAAAAAAAATTATTTAATAAAATTTTGCAAAAATCGTTATTATTATTTTTTTTATGTGAAACTTTTTTTATAAATACTAAAAAATCAACCATTTCTGTGCTGTAACAACTCTGGTAAAAAAATTGTTCAACGTTATGGTAATAGTTATTTGGTGCTTCCCTTGAACAATATCATCCCAAAAACCTATATTATCTCTGTATGTTATTATAGCTACACTAAAGAGTCGAGAGGGTATTATGCATTTGTGCTGATGTGAGAAACACCTAAAAATATTGGTCCTAAAGTATACCGATCAACTCAAATCACATTCTGAGTCTATCTAACGATGTCCGTCTGGCTGGCTGGCCGTCCATGTAACCTCGTGCGCAAAGTACAGGTCGCAATTTTAAAGATAATTTAATTAAATTTGGTACGTGGGTTATAATTGGCACAAGGGCGAATCGGTCCATAATTTAATATAGCCCCCTAACAAGCTGACCGGAAGAGGGTCTTTGTGCCCACTATCAAACCAATTTTAATGCAATTTAAGACATATGGAGATAGATCCATATTTATATAGACACGTGTATGCATTTTTAAAAAATAGGACAACGAGGGGAAATAGACTCAATTTCGTCCCATCTGTAACTATTTAACCGATTTTAATGAAATTTAAAACATAGATAGATCCCTATTCATATAGCCATACACTCTTGAAACTTGTTAAATACTGTGGTGTTGGGTATCATACGGTCGGGCTTGACCGACTATACTTTCTTGATTTTTTTGTGCAACTCCGTCTTAGCGGTACTGTAACCTACTTTTTATAGTGTTGTGTGTAATTTTTATGTGTTTATGTTTTTATTATTAAGCCTTTTTATCAACTTATTTTATTATTTGCTTGTTTAAGTTCTTTTCTCTCGAAAATTCTATAGCTGTATTCTTACGATCAAATTCCTCAGTCTGTAACGTCTTTTACCATCATACTTTTAAACGTCTTATTTCTTTTTAAGTATAGTTTTTGTATAAAGTAACGTCTGTTAGTTCCCCTTCTCTTTGTTTTTGGTATAGTAACGTCTTATTTTTTGCTTTTTTAATATAGTTTTAGCTATTAAGAATTTCTCTATACATCAAATATTGTAAATTTCTGCAAATTTTGGGGTTTTACACGAAATTGTAACAAAATTGGAAACAAAAAATCTTTCATTAGTTTTCTAAGTGAACATAGTTATGGACCGTAAGAAAAATGACCCGTGTTCCAGGAGATATAGGAGACAAAGTTAATACAAAATTTAAATCAGTTTCATTAGAAAATTAAGGATTTTCGGTATTAAAAGATATTATGAGATATTATGAGTCCAATCGTATAAAATATACTTCAGAGCAAATACTCAATTTCAAATGTGCTCCCTTAACATCTGTTGACGTAGGAAGAACTTTTTCAATGTACAAGAACTTGCTGACTCCAAACAGACATAGTTTTCTTTCAAAAAATTTATTGCATCAATTTATTATTTACTACAACAACGTATTAAACGAATTAGGTGGAAAATAAACAAGTTTAAATTGCTTTTTTTCATTTTAACAGCTTATTTTCATGTTTTTAAACGCTTTTTTTAAGAGCTTAAAATTGTTTTTTTAGTGATTTTTTTTTGGTTGCCCTAGTAATTACATTGTTACTTTCAAAAAATTAATAAGAACAAAAAATTCAATTATAACAAAAACAAAAGGGAAGAATACAAGAAAACCATATGGAAGTAAATAAGTCATGGAAGTACTAACTTACCTTAAAATTTGAATTGCACCCCAAAAGAACCAACTTTAACTGGAAATGTTTTTGATTGTTTTATTTAAACCAGTAATCATCAGATATGGACATCAGGAGCACTCTCTGTTATATGTGCTCTCCTGTCTCCAATAATTTTAAATCTTCATATTAGTTTAGAAAACATATGATGCATGCAGTGATGCCAATTCTTAAAAAAAACATATTGTTTGAAAAACGGCTATAATTTAGAGCTTTCAATGAAGACTGACTTTAAAAATATCGAACTCGATAGTCGTATTTCAATATCGGTTTTTAAATATCGGCGGATTTTGATATATCGATATTTTTTGCCCATTCCTAGATAGAATTAAGAAAGTTAGTAGGTACCACGTAGAACTATTACCCTCCCTACAGTCCCCTTCACGGAATCATCGCACAATCTGCAGAAGTCCGGTATGGTATTGTCCCATTTGCCCGTAAAAGCCCTAACTCTGCGCTCTAGGACAGTGGCACAGTACATGCTCAATCGTGTCTAGCTCCTCAGAATCATCGCACAATCTGCAGAAGCCCGGTATGATATTGTCCCATTTGCCCGTAAAAGCCCAAACAGGATAATGACCCGTCAATAACCCTATAAGTGTCCTAAGACCACCCCTATCCAAATCCCAGTAGAACCCTGGTTGGCCCTGCGTCCAATCCGGGCCATATTGCCCTAGACACCCTGCAATCCGTTCTATCCCTCTAAAACCGGCTAACGTCATTACGGAATCTTTCCCGTATCACCCCATAGTAGTAATATAGGGGGGATTTTACCCCCTGTCCCTTACCACTTAGTCCAGATTCGAACCCTCTCTCGCGAGTTTGTCCGTCACCTCATTTCCATCAACCATGCAGTGTCCAGGTACCCAACACAGCCTATTGAAACCTCCATGAGTTCTCTAAGAACATTTCTACACCGAGCGACCAGGCACGATCGCACCGTATAATTTGTAAATGCCCTATGCGCCGCCTGACTATCGACGTAAATTGTCACCACAGATCCACCAACGATGTGATCCAGTATCACTTCCGTCGCCCTCCAGATTGCTACGATTTCAGCCTGGAAGACACTGCACTTATCAGGGATACTGAATGAGCTTTTCACTTCGGTGTCCGCGATATATACAACGGCACCAGTGCCGGTTTCCATCTTGGATCCATCCGCAAATACTGCCCACAACTCAAACAGTCCATTGGATCCACGCCAAAATTTCCTATCCGGAAACTCCACTGGTGGTGTTACACCGAAGTCGAGGGTCGTAGTCCTATGATCCGAAATTCCCTCGAGAATCATACCCCGATCAAGCAGACCCACCTCGTACAAAATTCTTGTGTGATCATCCCGCCTAGGTCTAACCAAAAAAGAGACGTAAAGTCTAAGTAAGTTCCTAGCAGCCACCCTCCTCACATAATGCTCAATAGGGGACAGATATAGTAGGATGTCCAATGCTGCCTGTGGAGTGCTTCTCCTTGCACCTGTGATGTCCTAACCACATATGTGTAAATCCAGTTCTGACGGAGTTCCTGCATGTGTAGTAGGCATTGAGTCCCCTTCTCATCCTCTCCTGAGTATTTCTCTTATAAGACAGTTTGCAGTCAAGAAAGTTACCCAAATACTTAGCACCGCCCGATAGAGTTAACTCGACGCCATCCAGCACTGGTCCCCTAAATCACTCTATCCTATACCTTTGGGTAAATAACACCAGTTTAGTCTTCACAGGGTTAACACACAGCCCCCTGTTCCTTGCCCATGCCGAGAGTTCGCCCAGCATCACCTGCATAATTTCCCCGATCGTGGACAGAAATTTTCCCCTGACCAGCAGAACTATGTCACCCGCATAGGCAACAACCTTCCTGCCCATGGAATCAAATGACCTGAGAATCCCGTTGACCGCAAGCAACCACAGTAGAGGCGATAGAACCCCCCCTTGTGGTGTCCCCCTGGTAACCCGCCTCCTTATCACATGATCGCCCAGGCTCGAGTTTATAATCCTACTGCTAACCATACAGACTATCCACTCTTGATTATGGGTAGTTCCATGTCAAATCGACCAAGGGTGGGACCCGAACCCTTTCGATTTTAATGCAATTTAGTGAGAAGGTTCCTTTTATCCTATAAGGAACATATACATATGTACATATGAACAAAAAAAATTTAAAGTTATGTCATATTCGAAATGTCATAATTTCGTCAAATTAGCTGAATGTGTATAGCTTATTCCTTCAATATTTCGAAAAATACTCATTTTGTGTTCGTGGTTAACCCTGGCTTTTGTTTACAAAAATTAAAATAAAATTTCAAAAATAAAATATTCTATAAAAAGTGTTAGTAAATTAGTAAAAAATCAAAATGTTGAATGAAAATGTTAACAACAATAGCAGTAAATAAAATAAATATATAAAGATCTTTTGCTTCACATCAACATATAGATATGTAAAATTCAGGTGGCTTATGATGGAATAACAATAAAACGTTAATTTTATTATAATCTAGTTACATATATATTTAAAACCGTTTGGGCCGTATATGTGCTCCTAAAATCAAAAACCGCTCGATCGATTGACACCAAACTTGGACAATAAATTATTTTAGTCGGGAGCCAGGTTTCTTTTAAGTTTAATCCCCATAGGTGGTGCTGTTGTCTTGATATTTAAATTTTTTTTTATTTATGGTACGATTTGGCTGAAATTCACAAAATATATTAATTAAACAAAAATAAGTTTCCTGATAAAATGTTGACCCGGTAGATAGCGTTGGGGTCAAGTTATTAAAAAAATTCTCCAGTATTTAATTTTTTTATTTAAAAAATCCCGAGCAGCGCCGGACTAAACAGCTTTTTATTTATACATTTTTTTTCATAAAATCAATTTTTACAACCACGTATTAACCTGCAAAAGTCTTTTGGGCCTTGAAAATTCATATTTGTTTTGAATTTTAAAGGAGAAATGCAACAATAGAAAAATATCGGAAAGCCAAGTCAAGGACACGATTTTAAATAATTTTGATTTATTTTGATTTTTATTTTTATGGCAGTAATAATTGTCACTCTCTGATTTTTACTATTTTTAGAATTAACAGTTATATTCAAGGCGAATTCATCCCAGGTAATCTTAGTACTACAACAAGAACAACTCGTACAAAAACCACAAGTAATTTGTTTACGTAAAATCATTGTACAATGCCAAAAACAAAAATAAAACAAAACAGAAACAAAGATAATAAAAGAGAATAAACATAATTTTGACATCCAACAGTAATTTTAGCTAATATCAGCAGGGCTTTTTAGACCACCTGTAATAAATTCGCCTTGGTTATATTTTTATTTTTTACATATTTTTTTTTTTATTTTTTTTATTTTTGGTTTATAGCAAGGTGGAATAAGTACAAGGTACAGTCATTAGAAATTTTGTTTACAATTTTAAAACCCATATAACGTCAAACAAAAGAAATTAAGGAAAAATATAAAAACAACAAGCGTCAAAATTCAAATAAATTAATTTGACATAACATGAGTAAATAATAGGCGCGTTTGTTTACTTTTCCAGTAAAATACAGTAGGTGACTAAATTTTGGGCAATATGAAAATTTTATTTAAACTAGCTCTTGCACAAAAAAGTAAACGAACGGAAAAATTGCAAAAACTTGCAGGTTAATTCAAACATATGACCGCTAAAAAGCTTGAGTGTTGTAAAATATGTGTTATTTGGATTGGATATATTAATTATAAATTCGTAGCAAATGTATTTATTAAATGAACTTCTGAAGAAGCCCCTTGTTAAGTTTGCACATGACTTTTAATTTTGTTTCTAGTTAAATAACATACGAAAATACATGAATACTTGATTTTTGATATTCGGTAAAATGAATAATATGCAGTAAGAAGTATTCATATATTTATTAGGTTTACATCTCTAAAATATTAATGCAATGTTATTTATATTAAATTTTATTTACTTTTCAAAAATACCTATTAGAAAACTAGTTTTAAGTTTATGCTTTTAATTCAGCTTGTGTTCTTTTAAATGTTTTTTTTTACATATTGTATGCTTTTTGCTTGTTTACTTTATTGTTTTTGTTTGCTACTGGATTTTACAGGCAAAAATTTGTTCAGTAAAAATTTGCAGGCTCTTTGCTGACAGCTGTCACTTTACTCTCTCATTAGATGCTCTCTTTTATGCGTAACCGAACACATTTCATTAAAATCCAGTACAAATTTTTGCAAATTTTAGGGTAAACGAACACAGCTAATGTCAAAACTAAATTTCATAAACATTTTGAAAAAATCAAAAATGAACTTTTATTTCTGCAAAAAATTTAAAAACTCAAAATAACAACATTTTTGTCAAAAAATAAAACAAAAATCAGTGCCCATGTTCTGTAACTCTCGTGTCGAGATACTTTTCGATTGAAATGTGTGAAATAGAACAAAAATGCCGTATATTGAAACAAACAGCTGTTTTTCTCACTAAACTGTGTCTGTAACTTTTTTTGGCGAGTACAAGCTGTCACGCAAGGAAATTACTCGCCAATTTACAGAAAAAGTGTGTCTGTAACATTTTGGTGAGAAAAGTTCCCACTTTGGACTGTCAAAAAAACTCACGAATAAAAATGGGGCGAGAAAAAAATTTTAACACTAAAAAACAACTAAAAATGCAAATTGCAAAGAATAATAATAATAAAATTATGTTCTTGGCCCTTTTTTTATTGTTTAATTATTTTCTTTTACCATTTTTATAAAATATACGAATTTTTTCAAAGCTCGTTGCAAACAACAAACATTAAAGTCGCACTTTACATTATTTGGCATGGCCGACGGTTGTATTTTCGCCGCCGTCGTTGAACATTTTTCAATTTTAGTAAATTTTGGTCGCCGTTAACTATATGTGTGACTGGCGTCCTCAACGTCTGCAATGTCACATCGGCTTCGAGTGCAATGTTATGACTTTTATAACGTAACGACGCACATTGGTTGAAGTTCATATAACGAGCGGCTAAAAATAGAAGAAGTTGTCGAAGGACACTGAAACTTGGCACATAGGCATTTTTTGTTTGAATCAACAAAAAATGGAAAAATCAAAATGATCCGCCCACTTTTACGCCCACCTCCCATACAACTTGTAACGAAAAAGTGGCATTACTCCCTTGATTTCGATTGTATCAACTCAATTTTCACTAAAAATAAATATTATCATTGTAGAATGGGCTCCTGAAAATATATACCTGATCCGCCTACTTTTACGCCCACCTCCCATACAACTTGTATCGAAAAAGTGGCATTACTCCCTTGATTTTGATTGTATCGACTCAATTTTCACTAAAAATAAATACTATCATTGTAGAATGGGCTCCTGAAAATATATACCTGATCCGCCTACTTTTACGCCCACCTCCCATACAACTTGTATTGAAAAAGTGGCATAGCTCCCTTGATTTTGATTGTATCAACTCAATTTTCACTAAAAATAAATATTATAATTGTAGAATGAGTTCCTGAAAATATATACCTGATCCGCCCACTTTTACGCCCACCTCCCACAGAAAAAACAAATAGAAAAAACATGAATATGAATTTTAAGAATAGTCTTTTAATAATTTTTTGACATCATTATCGTACTCCAATTTTTTGATTTGCAGCTTTGAGCGAAATGCGTTTATAACTGGGTCTGAAGACAATAAAAGATTATGCATTACATCTTCTTTAGTGGCTACACGTCCAGTTCTTCGCGAGTGATGTAATCTATAGGCTCTATAGTCTTTATTCCTTGCTTCCTAAGCTTCTTCGGACAGCATACCTGATACAAATAATTAATTAAAATGTAAAAAATCAAATTCAAATCATTGAATAAGGGTCTTTAGATAGAGACATACCTATTGGCAGAATAGCTTCTGCTATAATTTTGCTACCATGCGCCAGAATCGTATGCACAGTTACAGGCATGTAGTACCAGCCATAGAGATCAACAAACAACTTGTCAGTATCCATGCAATATATATGAAATTTGTTAGCGTCGATCGCTGCATTACAATTTATTGCGGCCAAAATAATTTTAAATCTATGTATTAACTCTTCTTTTATTCCAATTACGTCTGCAGTTTTGGCTGGATTTTCGAAAAACCTTCTTGCCGTATTGCCATCGTTTGTTGTGCCCATACCTTGCTTCACTGCATCCACATTTATGCCCAGTGTCAACTTTAATCTCTTCTCAATTTCAGCTTTATTTGCCGCCATTTCAATTTTAAATAAGTTTAGACAAATTCTTAAATATTTTCCAACAACTATTGACTAGTATGTAAATTGCATTTTGTAATAATTTTAAACAGTTAAGAATTATGACAACAACAAGCATGAACGAAAATTCATGTTTTGTTACTTTATCACTTTATCACTTTATAGTTTTTACTGTTTTTTTTTGGAAAAGTGCAAATATGTGCAGCTGAATTTTTTTTAACTTTTAGCTGAGACTTCAAGCTGTAATTTGACATCATTCGTTAAACAGCGCTCCACAGCGCTAAAAAGATACAGCCTATTAAAGTTGATGAACATTGAAATTTTGATGTTGTTTATATTTTGTTCTACGAAATTTTTTATATGGCACTTTTTCCAACTTTTTTCAATGCAAATCTCATCTTTGACAATTGTCATTTACGAAAATATATAACAAAGTCAAATGATAAGTTTACTGTGATTGTACCAAAAGATTGAATATACAGTAAATTTGCATGCCATTTTAAACAAGCGAACATATATGAACTTCGAGCGTGTCTATCCAAACAAATAATAAATATATCAGCCTAATATTACGGAATCATAATATTCAGATATCTGCCAACAAAATACCAAAAAATTATCCAAATCGGCGAACATGAAAAAAATTAATTTTGGCCACTCTTCAATCAATGTGCGACGTAATCTCTTTTGATAGTTTTCGACATAAGTTACAGACACACTTTTTTCTCACTTTTCGAGAAACGATGGAATATTTTGTTTCACATCTTTTCGATGCGAGAAGTTCTCTCTAAAGTTACAGAACATGGGTACAGAAAATAACAATACATTTTGTCAACAAATAAAAAATCAGAAAATAACTATTTTGCCAAAAAATTAAAAATAACAATTATTTCTTAAAAAAAAAAAAATAAATAAATGTATCTGCAAAGAAAAATTAAAAATAATTATTTCAGCAAAAAAAAAAATAAAAATCAGAAAATAACAAGTATGTACTTATGTATATTTTGATTTTTATTATAAATGTTACAATTGTTACGGTCCTTTGTTTTTACTATTTTCAATCAAGTTCATACATATTGATTTTGTGCAAATAAGTTTTGGTGTTTGTATTAATTTACTACATATAATTTAAGTAATATTATCCTATACATACATATTTTATTTAGTAAATTAATAAAATTGTATGATTTAATGCTTTTTAATTTTTTGCTTTAAACGTTTAATCACACTTTAGTACAATTTGTAAGTTTTTTTTTAAATAAAATGCTTTTTATTTAAAAGAACGGTTGGTTTCTTATTTAATAAATGGTATTTCACTAAACTAGAAACAAAAATTTAAATCTATATGTGTTCGACAGTGTTGTGTTATTGTAAATGTTAAAACAAAAATGTTCATTATTTTTTAAACTTATCTACAATTCCATTCAACAATAATACTTTGTAGGAGTGGATTGGAAGTCGCTAACAATACCAGCTTGTTTACCCATCACTACTGATTATTTTCCCGATAAACGGTCGTTACACAATGATTATGTTATATCGGATTATACTCTACTGCCGGATGATGTTAATTTTGATTATGCTAATAGTCGTGCTATTTATCGAAAACCTCTAAGTACCGAAGAAGTTTGTACGGAAATTGTATCACAACGTTTGGCTCAAGGTTTTCAACTGATTGTTTTGGAAGATAAAACAAATCCCCCTGCCCAGGCACCATGTTGTGGTGGTCTTAAACAGCAAAAACCCACTTCAGTGTTGCATATGAAACCTTTAACTGAAGTCACAAAGGAATACTTGTTGTCGATTGGTCGAATTTTTCATAAAATAACATTAAACGGTTCGGTTATAACGGTTACGGGCTATAGACCAAGGTAAGCATATACGAGTACATACATACATATTTTTTTTTAATGGCTTAAGCAATAATTTATTGTTGTAATTTCTAAGACATCCTTATCCTCCAATTAATGTTGATTATCGCTATCGTTTTCATGCCCCACAACATGAAACATATGAGATTTCTGGTGTAAACTTTACTACAGAAAAATTGGAAAATTTTAATTGGAATTATATGGATCATTATATATGTACAAGAGGCGATACAGACTATCCTTTAATGGAAGTAAGTAAACATAACATATTATTTTTAAATAATCCTTTTTAATTATTTCGTTATTTGGAACAATGGCTTTAAATTATTTTTTTTTTTTTATTAATTTTCTAGAGTTTAAAATTTTGGCGTTTTCGTATGTATTTATTGCCCAAAGAAAATAGAGCCATGAATAAAATAATAGAAAATGGCAGTCAGTACTGTGATGTTTTTACAGATAATGCAGCGGATAATACCAAGCAACAGATCGATGATTTTATGCGTTTCGTTGAATTGCATTTGAACAAGTTGAAAAGACGTAAAGCTCGCGTAAGCATATTGAATTTTCCAATAATTTTCTTATCTTTCGTTTAGTTTGGCAATTAGTTTATTTAATACTGTTTTTATGCTTTTTATTAATTACTTAATTTTGTTACTTTTTTAATAATTTTATTTGCAAGTTATTTTATTTTAACTATGGATTTATTTATATTACTATTTATGTACATATATGTGTACAATAATTTCCAAAAAGAAAAAAATCTTTTATGTGTTAAATAATCTATTTTTACGTACATAATAATTTATTAAGAGTTTAAACATATTTATTTACATATACATATTTAAAATACGTTTACCACACAACAATTTTAATACTTTTTCCAACATTTTTACTATTGTTGCTTTTGCCTTATGTGTTTGAGTTGGAATCGTTTACAGGATAGTCCTACTGCACAAAGTCATCTAACAAGAAGGCGCCACAGTACCAGCATAATATCCAGACCTCCACCTAATCAGGTTCTCTATCATAAACTTTTCTACCTTTAATATTTTTTACAAAAAAAAAAAAAAAAAAAATTATTTTTCGTTTGTTAAAACTTAAAATTACTCATATAGATTAATTGTCCTTTGTCTTGTTAATACAAATATTTTTTGTTTTGTTGTTAATTATATTCTCCCTGTCGCAAATAATTATATAATTATATTTAAAAGAAAGCAATAATATTAACTAAATTTGCCCGTTTTTTAACATTTAGGGACTTACGAATTCGCCGTTTCGTGAACGTGTTGGCAGTAATCGTTTACCTGAAAAACGACCAAGGTTTTTATGAAAAATTTTTTAATAAAAAATATTTTTTCTAGCTTTTTAACTGGTTTGGCTTTGTTATTTTCAAGTTTGTATATTGTTTTATACGTATGGTGTTTGCGTAATTATTTTATTTTGTATTTTATATACATACATACTTATATATTTTTATTGTTTTATACTAAATATGCAATTTTATTAAGCTAATATTGTAATGGACACGTAGCTTTATATAGGAAAATTTAAGTATTATACATTAAATGTGTATAAGGAGTAAAAATAAGTCATTAAAAACACGTAAATAAGTATACTCGTAGTTAGGCAAGCCCTTCTTTGTAACACTAAAACTTTTACTAGAGTCCGAAAAAACGTTCGGTTGATGTTTGCCGGTCGGTAAATCGCCGACACTGAACTTTGTAAAACAGTTTTGTACAATTCGTGGGAGGTACTGGTTTAAAGCAATGCACATTTTTGTCTAAATTATAAATAAAAAATTCTTTATGATATAAATGAATCAAATTTGTGCGACGCCCACTTGTTCAACCCCTCCCACATTTTTTCGGATGTTGTGAATTGATCACCAAGATACCAATTTTACCCAAATTGAGTCGGATGTTGTGTGTTAATAACCAACATGCTTGTTCCTAATTTGGAAACTTTGGCTCTTGCCGTTCCCCAGATATATGTACATAAAAATAAAATACAAAAACCATAACAACAAAAGATTTTTGGACAAAATTAGAGGCAGTCGTGATTTTTTTTTTGCTCATATCTCAGCCATTTGTAGACCGATCAGGCTGAATTTCAATAGCAAACAATTCCGGGCTGTATGTGACATAAATATATAACTACCAAGTACCCATCATACCTGGGGTATTCGGAAAACCCATTTCAAGGGACAGACGGAGATCGTTAAAGCAACTTTGCTCCGTATAAAAGGAGGGTATAAAAATATTTATTAATGGAAAATAACAATTAGGGTGTGTGTCAAACGGTAGCAAAAATCTATGGTGAATTAAAATTGTCAAGAACTTCTACGATAAAGTCAAAAATTATGCAAGCCCCCAGGGCTAGTGAAATTAAATTCACCTCAACAGTGTCAACATTTTACTTCCATAAGTACTTTTCTACCGTTTTACACACACCCTAAACCAAAAAATTTTTTCACTTTTTCGAATGAAATTTTATCTATTAAAAGTGAAATGGGTTTTTATTTGTTCCTTAAAATATTTATAATTTTTGTACCCGTACCACAATAGTGGATAGGGTATTATGCACCTTAAAATATTGGTCCTGGATCCACCTTCAAGTATACCGATAGACACAGAAGCACTCTCGTTCGAACGACGTCCGTCCGTCCAGCTGGATGTCCATGTAAACCTTGTACGCAAAGTAGAATTTAAGATATAATTTAATAAAGTTTGGTACATAGGCTCTAGTTGTCACAAAAACAAAGCCTATTGAAAATGGAAGGAATCTCTATAATTTCACATATCCCCCATACAAGATTTCTTCCGGAATAGATTCTTTGTGCCCATAAACTATCTTGTTATGTTGGTATTTTTTCCAAACTTATTTTATTGCAATTTGAATCATCTTATCAAATTTAATTGAAGTCGGTTTGTATTTGAACATAGCTCCCATACAAGTACATACTTCTGTCGAAACTAGCTGTTAATGCCATTAATGTTGGTATTGCCATTAAATTTTGCGACAATAACTTTTATGATAGCTACTATGCTTTGACAAAATATTGTGCTTGTCCAAAATTAACCATAGGTCTCATATAAACCCCCTTCCTAAAATCACTTAAAGGCAAACCAATCTTATATATATAAATTTATCTAAATAATATTCGTCACAAAGAACTTTTACATAAACCTAAACCTCATAACATAATTTTGTTCTGGCGGGTACATGATTGCCCATTGGTCCCAACTAGGGTACACTTTCGAAAATTTGTTTGTAAATATTATGGTGTAGCGTATCATATGCCTAACTATACGTTCTTACTTATTTTTGGAACATTGTTTAATATTTATTTGTATGTACTAGTGATGTTACGTATATCAATTTTTAATATTTGCAAATGCGAATACGAATATATGCGCCTTTATTCGCCGAATACAAAAACGAATATCCAAAAATCTCATATTCTCGTCCATAGCAATAAATAAATAAATAAAATAAAAGCTAAGAAATTTTTAAGATTTTTGCTAACAATTTATTAAAAGTATGATATGAAATTTTATTAAAAACTGCATAAATTTTAGGAGCTCATTTTAAAAATTTGTAATACAACTGATGTGAACAAAATACAAGCGATTTTATTTCTATGCTTTGCTCTGATTTAAAAGATTATTTAAAAAGAAATTTTAAACAAATTTATTTTGTAAAGTTGAAATTTTAAAATTTTTATTTTTTTAGCAGTTTACAGCAAACATTTGTTTCAGATATTTCGTTGGATTAACATGAAATGCACAAACATTAACACTATACAATTTTTATCTTGGGATCATTTAATTTAATATTTACATTACAATGTAAAATTTCCTTATACTTGTGTACGTAATAAAAAAAATGGAAAATATTTTTTATAATCAACATGATTAGAGATAAAACTAATCCGTTTTCATTTTCTTTTTGAGTGCAACTATTTGTAGTCAAAATTTAAAATAGTTTATAAAAAAAAGTTCAGTTAATCAATAAAACAATTCCTCCAAACTTAAAATAAATAAAAATTATTGAAAATTAATATTGTTTTGTTTCATTTTATGTATATTTTTTTTCTTTTCTTTTGGAATGTATTAACAAAATATTCGTGATGTATTCGCTTGAATTTGGCGAAAACGAATACGAATGTCGTAAAATAGGCGAATATTTGGCATTTCGAATACGAATGAATATTCGTAACATAACTAGTTGTATGTACATATACATTTTTTTTGTAAATTTCGCAATAAATACATTCATATAATAAAAAGATAAAAATCTAACATAACCAGTTTTCTGTATATGGGCTACGTGTCTATGTAATTATATATCTTTAAATTTATATACATAAGTATTTAAAAAATAATGTAATATCTTATATACATTTTAAAACTCTATTTTAAAACATTTTTTTGTGCATGCATGTATAGCCAGAAAGAAAAGTTTGGTAGTTTTTTTTAATTTATATGTAGATGTTTTAAAAGGAGTAATAAATATGAGAGAAAATGAAATGGAAAACAATTAGTATTGATTTCTATTATTTTTTTTCAGAGATAACTTCTAAATAGTTAAAGGCACTTTGCTTTAAGTAAAATAAATGCTTTGCTAGCTAGACCTTAACACTGTCAAGTTCAAATCAAGGACCGCAACAATTATTCCTTTTTTCATAAAAGTCAGATAAAAACAGTTATTTTTTGATTTTTATTTTTTTGAACAAAAATAACTGTTATTTTTGATTTTTATTTTTTTGAACAAAAATAACAGTTATTTTTTTGAACAACAATAACTGTTATTTTTTTATTTTTATTTGTTCGATCGAAAATAACAGGGGGTGTGCTGGAAATCGCAAACGCACGAATTTTTTTTAATACACTTTTAATTTAATTTTTATAATTTTGTTATAAAATTCTGTTTAATAGAGAAATGCTTGTATAATATTTGTCATAAAATTCTTTTATTACAGAAATCTTACTTAAAAAACGACTTTTAAAATTCTTGCGTTTTACGTTTGCGATTTCCAGCACACCCCTCACAGTTATTTTTGATTTTTAATTTTTCGAGCAAAAATAGAAGTCTTTAAAGAATAACTCTTATTTTTGAACGAAAATATAAAAATCAAAAAATTACTGTTATTATTGTTCAAAAAAATAAAAATTATAAAATAACTATTATTTTGGTTAAAAAAAAAAAAAAAATTAAAAAATAACTGTTATTTTTGTTCAAAAAAATAAAAATCAAAAAATAACTGTTAATTTTGATCGAAACAATTAAAATCAAAATTTTAAAAATTAATACATATACATATTTTGTCATAGACAAGTTTATAAGGATCAATATGGTATACTCGAATCAGTTTTTCGACATTTACTTCTATATGCTTTTTTTGTTTTAAAATTCGAATATAACTGTTATTTTCGGCCCCTGGTTCAAATGCTATTTTTCTTACTGGTTATATTTGTATATATTTAACACTACATTAAACATATGTATGTAGAAATATTGTCTGTATTATTTTTTAATTTGCTATACTTTTTTTTATATTTTTTAATTTGTTTATTTTTTTTTCATTTTATGGTTTTTGGCTTACAGCATGTAACAACTAGATTCTCTGAAAAACATCATATTATATTTAATTCACCACAGCAGAGGTTTGTTGCTTTATTTTGTAAAGGCACTGAAATACATATTACTAGAAATGCAAAAATAAGTATGTATGTAATTCTGTACATACTTATGTAAATCATCAGCATATTGTATATAACATTCATTAAAGTCATAAAATGCAATTTCAAATTTTTAATTTCTTTTTGATATTTTACCTTCTTTAATACACAAATATTGAAGTAAATAAAAAATCAAAACATACTGAAACCGTTTTAAAAATAATTTTATTCTAAATAGTTATATAGCTCGCTCAACTGTTTTAAAAGCGGAACGAGGAGCTGGTCGTATCATACATCCGGCAGCTGATGCCGCTGCAATTGCTTTAAATTCTGAACTAAATCAACATGATGATTACGATGAAAAGTAAATGAAATACAAATTTTAGTTAAAAATAATATTACCTTTACACATTTACATTTATAATTTACTTTGTAGTTCTTCAACTGAAATAAAATTAAGGCCAAATGCCACCATTAATGAAATATTTGATGCTATGAAACATCCAGTTCATGGTGTTGCTTTTATTTCACAAACTCAAAGTCTGCCTTCCTATACTTTTGTATCGTTTGATGCTTTATTGTGGCTAAAAAATAATTTAGATAACTCTCGTAATCCTTTGGAAATATTGGAGACTATGCGTAAAGAGAAATTAATTTGTCATGCTTCGGGAGATTTAAACAAGCCTGTTATAGCGGGGTTTTATTTCTACTTTATAGCTCAACAAGATAAAAATGCCAAAGGTAGTTAGCTTCATTATATTTATATAACTGCGGCTTGGTTCTAAAAGGGCCATATTCAATGTTATACTGTTTTGAGTTAATCATTGCAGAAGGTGTCTTTTCTTACTCTCTTCTTTTATTTAACCCAGAACCGCTTCATAAGGGTTTTGCTAGCCAATTTCGCTAAAAACTCTTCTATAAAAAAACATTAATTTAAATTTTCTCAAAAGTGAATATTTTGACTTGGCCCATTTAGCACCAATCCACAGAAATAAAACTAATTTAACTTTACTATTCCATTTATTTTTTTATAGACTACTTACGTCCTTTAAATGATTTAAGTGCTTTTGAAAATGAATGGATGGAAATTGAATTGTTAGGCTGCAACCATTTATGGAATGATGAAACTACATTGCCACATATACCAAATTTTTTAAAAGAAGTACCGCCACCGCAATCCTGGACTGCTTGTTGTAAAAGTCGTAAAAAACAGTCGTTTCATACAGACTACTTAATTTTATTATCAATGTTTGTTAAAGGGCTACTCCCTATTGCGCTGCAAATGCAATTTCGATACGAAAGCTATACGCGATAAGAGGCCAATCTGGTACCTGGTACTCTCTATCGCTTTCGCAAACCCTTTCGCAACATTTTTTGAAAACCAAAACAGAAAAAAATGTCAAAATATGTAAATATGAATGTTTAGCCGCTTAACTGGTTTTTGTTTGAAAATTTTTAATAAAATCGTTATGGTTAGCGAAAAAAGATGCGAAAGACAAATGCGCAAACGTATTAAAGAGTAGCAATCATTCGATTTGCTACCATTTTTCTTACGCATCGCAATAGTGAGTAGCCCCAGTATTCTTCGAAATGAGTATTATTGTTTTGCATAACATTATTTTTTAAAGTAAAGACCAGCACTTTTTTCGAAATGTTTTCCATAACAGTTTTTCAAAACGAATTCGTAAATTTTTTTTAAAACAGTCAGTTTATGTTTGACAAAATCTATGTATGTACCTTGTTTGTCGCTGCGAATATGACCCCGAAAATTAGAAGTGTAGTTGAATTCCCCAATATAATTGATGGACTCTATCGGGCATGTTCTAGAATTCGAAATGAAATGAAATTGAAATTGAACTAGATTTTAATTTCAATTATTTACAAAATTACTGTAGTTTTTCCTGTTTTTAAGAGTTGTTCTTGTAAAGATAATCGTTGCTCAAAGTATGAAGTTATAAACTTTCTTTGCAGGCTCGTTTTCAAAATTTCTTCGATTTGAAATACACTTCATTTTCATTAATAGAACTTGCACGAATATTAACAAGTTTAGTAGAGTATAGATAAAAATTACCATCAAAGAACGGTTCATGCCTCTTTTCTCCTGGGGCCTAATTCTGGCAGTCGTGATCGAGTACTATCTCGATTCGAAAGCAAATTTATGTCTTATTCTTTCAGTCGATACTGAGCGAATCGAAATTATTTTTTCAGTATTGTGAAACTCAAATTAATGCTTTACAACACTGAACAAATAATTCCGATTCGTTCAGTATTAACTGAAATAATTAGATATTAAATTGCTTTCGAATCGAGAAAGTACTCGATCTTGACTGCCAGAATCAGGCCCCTGATAAAAAAATTTTGCCTAGAAGTGTCAACATCATGGATAAAATTTGGCCAAAATATGTCTTTTTGCATAAAATGTTTACGATACTGGAAATAAACCAGTCGGTTTATTATTCTACAGGTCCCCACACAGAAGTTTTGATTTGTTTGAAATCGAGCCAAATCGACTAATTCCACCGTGCTTGTTGAAAAAAATGTCAAGCTGAATCCAGTGGTGCTAACCGTTTTTTTAGGCTTTTTTATTAGTAAAATTTCGATTTTTTTTTTTAACGTGATAAAAAATTGGAAAATACAGATATGTATGTTTTTAATTTTTTCTACACGTATAGAAAACAAAGTTCCAAACAAAACAAGCTATAACGGGTGTTTGACTAATACAATACAAAGATCTACAATATTTAAATTTTGCTCATATATATATGGCATCATCGCATAATCGGACATGAGTTGGCAAGACCGAAATATGCTCCAATTTTTTTTTTTTTAAATAATTCAATTAACCGTTTTTCACTTTTTCGAAACTTTATTTTCTCATCTTTACAAACAATTAAAAAGCACTTATTTTTCCGTATTACATTGAATAGAAAATGTTTTTTCCCAAGAAAATTGCAAAACTTTTATTGGTTTTCAGCGATTAAATTAAAAACGTTTTTTTCTTACTTTACACAAAATTCAATAACAAATTATTTTCAATTTTAGAAAAAATCTATCGTCATTCACATTTAGAAATTGATGTTAATCAAAAAAGTGAACGCATGGAATGGGGTCACGTTAAATACCACACTGTTATGCAAACAGGGTTTGCATTTGAATTTGTAGTACAATGGGTTACATCGTCGGGACCAATTGTTTGGGATTTGGTAAAAAATGTGCTTTAATTCCCTAAATTATGTTTAATACACTATTATCTTATTTTAAAGATAAATGGCTGGATACGTAAAGCTAATCAATGTAATTTTCAATTGGTGCCAGTCCCGGCCGATCCAATGGCTGAACCATTTACTGAAAAGTCTGATCCACTTAGAGGTCCCATCTTCATACCTTTGGCCAGTCAACATTTAAATAATGGCGTTAATTTGTTTGAGGGTAAGTTACAAAAACAAATTATTTAAATATGTATGTACAGTACAACTTCGATAAAACGAATCTGAACGGGATCGAAATATATTTTGGTATTGGCATTAATTATTTGTACCTACTTCAAAGGTTGGTATAACGAAGTTTGAAGGAATACGAAAAAGCTAAAAAAAAAATATTAAGCACTGTAATGTTTTTTGGACTTTCTTAATTTGTAACTGCACTTTGCCATGTTGCCTAAAAATTAATTTTGCTTTATTCTCACTTCCTTGTATGGGGGGTTTTTTCGTTGTAGCTATTTAATATTTAGAGCTATTTAAAGTTTTTTTAGAGGATATAAGCAAATGTTTTGCTTCGCCCTCTAAAAAAACTCTTTATTGCTGTTATATAGAAAGATATCAAAAAATTCCAATGTGCAATTAAATTAAATTTAGTCCAATTAAAAAAAGGTTAATTTTTGGTATTTAATAAGGGAAATTTTTTGTTTTAGAATTTTCTGAAGAAACGAGGGCCGATCGTACGTTATTATTCCAAGAAGCTATATTAGCACGTTTTGGATTTTTACCTTGTGTAGTGGAAAAGAATTTTAGTTTTAATAAAGATGTAAGTATTGAAAAAGTGCTTGAGTTTCAAAATTAATGCCTTTTTAAATTTGTATATAAAAGGTACCAAAGGAATATCAATATGTTCATTGCTCTGGAAATATGTTTGCTCTTATACGGTAATAAGTATAGCTGTAGAAAAAAAAAACAAATATTTATTATAATTGATATATCTGATATTTAGTTGCTCTAAAAATACAAATTATCAAATTGATTCACTTAGTCGTCAAGAGGCCAATGTTACTCGCTGTGTCTATGGTCATACAAATAATACTAACGTTCCTAAAAAGGTAACATTTATTATTATACGATTTGTAATAAGGCAAACTTAAAACTTTGCATTTGTTTTCAGATTGGTTTCTTGTGGGCCTGGAATCATATGATTCCCAATAAAAAATGGAAATCTCTTGTTATTAATAGTTCACCCGAAGGCGAATTATTTCAATTGAAAATGCTTAAGGATTTTCGTGAATTTTGTTCAAATAGCGATAATCGTTTGGTTAAATTTTGGAATCATTGTCTGGATTTAAAACGTGCTTCTTTTAATGCAATTGAAAAAAATAACAATAATAATATTGATAATAAAACTCTATTATCTTCAAGTTAAAATATATTTGTGTATATATGTACATATATACATATATGTATATTTATATAACTATATACATATATTTATGTGGGGCATTCCACGCCAAATCAGATGGTTTAAAACAACTTTTTTTTATTTCCCCAATTTTGTGATATTTTTTAAGTACACTTCAAAAGGGCCTTCCTGGTTAATTTTGACATTTTTTGATTAATTCTTTTAAGTTCTCTTTTTTTAGAGAAAAACATCAGAAACAAAAATTCAATGCAATTTTGACCATTATTAAGAAAGTTATCAAAAAAAAAAAAAAAAACTAAAAAAAAGAATCTTTTGAAGGAGTAATCAAAAAATGTCGAAAGAAATGTCGAACAGGAAGGACAGTCTGAATTGTACTTAAAAAAATATCACAATATAGGGTAAATAAAAAAAATTTTAACCAACCATCATTTGACGTGGAATGTCCCATATATATCGCACTTGATCAACAAGAAAGTATTTACTCAAAATTTTTATTTTTTCTTTTTTTGAAAAAAAAAAACGACACATACGGGTATGTTCTACCAATTGAAATGAAGTGGATTCAAAATCGAACGAAATTTTGATTTCAATTATTTACAAAATGACTATAGTTTTTCCTGTTTTTAAGAGTTGTTCTTGTAAATATAATTGGAACTCAAAGTATGGAGTTTATAAAAAGTAATATTTTTATGAACTTTCTTTACAAGCTCGTTTTCAAAATTTGTTAAATTTTAAATCCACTTTATTTCGATTTACAGAACATACCCGATAATATTTATATACATATACCCGCTGTAAAAATATCGTGCTATTTGGTCTAATTTTTGGTAATGAAACGGTTGTTTTAAAAAGTTTTTTTATATGCCTTTAATAGGTATTAAATAAAAAATGGTTTTGCTTCTAATGAAAATTGTTAAATTTTGAGTTAAAACCCTCTAGTTAATCCAGTGCGGTATACATATATGCATACATATAAGTATATACATATGCATGTATGTATACAAAACATGCTTCTTTAAGTAATATTAAAATAAAAAATTAAAATATTGATAAAAAAAACTGTATTAGCTTTAAGTTGAATATACTTATGTATCTTAACAAATTTTGTTAATCTCTTTTTGAATATGTGCTAAAATATTTTGCTTTTTTTCTTAACGAGTATATGTTACTCGTCCAGTTAAATTATTCTTATTATATCTAAATTAGAGATGTGCACATGGCAAGACATTTTCGTCATTCACTTTACTTTAAAGATTACCCACGCGAAAGAATTTAAGCGTAATTTCACATTTTAAAATACGCAGAACTCGAGCCCTAACCTCGAAAATAACGTAAGCGTTATCACTTTTAGTTTACATTTTTTTTTAATAAATGACATTCGAGCATGTTCTACAAATCGAATTGAAGTAGAATTGAAATCGAACGAGATTTTGATTTCAATTATTTACAAAATTACTGTAGTTTTCCCTGTTTTTAAGAGCTGTTCTTGTAAATATAATTGGTACTCAAGGTATGAAGTATATAAAATAGAATATTTGTATGAACTTTCTTTACAGCTCGTTTTCAAAATTTGTTCGGTTTAAAATCAACTTCATTTCGATTTACAGAACGTACCCGATTATTGGCATCACCTCATCACCTCATCACCTCCTAAAATGTCGTGGTCACATAACCCTTTCCGACCCCGGCTACACATACGTGTAGGTAAATTTAACGTATTTTGAAGAGAAAAGTTTATATATAAATATCTAACTTTTCTTACTTCTTTTATTCTCTACATGTTATGTGTTATCTCTTAATCGTTGTCTTATAAGTTTTTGCGAGGTTTAGTTTAGTATTTATGTAAACGCGTGCAAAAAAGATGATCATGTTTCGCAGTGCGGAAGACAAGATATGAAAGTATCATAATTTTTTTTAAATTACACTATATATATGAATATTTTGTTATTATTTTGTAACAAAAGCATCATACATTTAAATAATATGCAAATATTTTTAAATGCACAAAGAATTTTTGTGTTTTTTGTGAGCACAATGTGTACCTACACATATGTGTAATACTACCTGAATTTTGCGAAAGAAAACTGTGATTAGGTGCAAGCGTTTTTTGAGGACTTTGCCAAATAAATCCTTTATATTTTTTGTGCGGCATTTTACCAGCTTACTACTTTTGGAGCGATTGGCGGAAATGAATGTGCATGGAACAGGAACAATGTAAACAAGTCGTTTGCGGAAACTAACAAGTCATTTTCGCAAGCAAAAAGAAGGTCCATTTTTTGAAAATATAGCCCCTAAAACAATAAAAAAAAACAGAATTAAATCAAATTATTTACAATCGTGAGCAAGTTAGCTTTAATTTAAGTACCCACACAAAGATATAAGTAGAGGGGACACTCTTTTTTTGCCCCAGAGGACCCCAAAAGTCCTGCCCACTCCAAATTTTTTTTTCCCGTACAATTACCTTTAATTCGAGTACCTACACATAGCACTAAGTGGTCGGGGCCGTTTTTTGGATCCAGGGGGCTCACGGGCCTCAGCCCCCTTAAATTTTAAATTTGTTTTGTTTTTTTCCATTTTCAGAGGGGTAACAAGTTTTTTTTTTCGTATTCCCCGTAAACTACACTTTGCCAAAAAATGCTAATATTTTGTCCAAGTGAAGTCCCAAGGTACACATGTATGTATGTCCTGTTTCTAAGGACTTGGGCTTTTTATGTTCATTAAAAATTCATTTTTATGTTATCTTAGGGCGAATTATCATATACAGAAAATTTCTTTGAAATCCAAAAACTTTGAAATTGCTTGGGTTGGAAAGGGATAAGGTACCGTTACGATTTTATAGCAAGAACAATTTTATTGTAAGCGACAAATTTCATACAAAATTTATGTGAAATAAAATAAAAAACACTCCTGTAAAATTTGGTTTTTGGTGCTTACGTTATTTTCGCGGTAAGGGCTTGAACTCTAAACGCTCTCCCACTATGAAATATGTACATATATAAAAATTAAAAAGTGTTCTTATAAATAGCATTGTCTAAATTTATTAAAGGTTTCTGAAACGGATTTTCTATGGAAATTTGTTTTTTAACTTGAGGGTTACACGATCAAGTTTTGCCTATCAAGTTTTAATACACTCACACTTTTTTACCAATACACTCATACTTTTAAACATTGAAACGAACTTGCCTTTAAAATTCTCTTTCCAGTGGGTGTTTCAATTTACGTTCAAGAAAACAGCGGATTTCAAGGTCAGTGAGCAAATTTTTCGTTTGTCTGAGTTTATACGGTTCATTCTTTACTGAAAAGATTGCTACTTTATAGGCGAGAGGGGCGAGTGGAAAAGAAACGAGTACATACCCCTCGCCTCTCTCGCCTATAAAGTAGCAATCTTTTCAGTAAAGAATGAACCGTATAAACTCAGACTTTGCCTTTATAAATTGTTTTCTTGATGACATCTTGAAAGTAAATTGCTTAAAAATTGAATGCAGCCTACGTCACAACTTTCAAATTTTGTAAATTTTGACAAACAGTATATCGGGCCTGTTCTGAAAATCACGTGATTTGAAAGCACGTGTTCTTGAAATCACGAGCGTGATTTTGTGGTGTTCTGAAAGTCATACCGTTTTTGTGTTTCTGGGTGTGCTTTCGGCAATTGAAGATCACACCAAAACACACAAAAACGGGACACTAAAATATCACACGTGTGATTTTAGTAGGCACATGTGATTTGAAATCACGTGATTTGAGTAAAAGTGATTTGCAGAACAGGCCTGTATGTAAAAGACTCAAGAAAATCTTGATCGTGTGGCTGCACTGTAAACCTGTTTAATTTTTGTGTAACTTAGGGGTTAACCATGGAGAATAAGTACAAGGTAAAGACATTAGAAATGTTGTTCTCAACTTTAAAACCCATATAACGTCAAACAAAAAAAAAAAAATATGGACAAATATAATAAATTAATTTGACATTACATGGGTAAATAATGAAAACTCTGTCTTATGAACATACCTGGTACTTATTATACTATGGGGTTAACAAATTTTGATTTAGAAATATTAATAAAAATTTAATAAAACTAATTTATGCTTCTTTTTCAATTAAAAAACAACTTTTTTGAGTGCAAAAAAAAAAACTTTAACAGTGATGCATTATCCGGTTGGCCATAAAAATGTGAATAATACAATAGTTTTGAATTTTATAATAAATAAAGTTTTTTTATAATGTAATAGATTAGTTTTTGAATTGGAAAACCTTTTTTTGTATTTAATTGAAAATTGTTTTTTGATGTTTTGTTATATTTATTTAATTTGTTAAAAATTGTTAATTTTGTCAAACATTCAAGAAAAACCCTGAAGAAGGCACACAACGGAGTGCCGAAATATTGGTTTAATAAATTTAATATATTTTTTATATAAAAAAAAGACCTCAAGCTTAATTAAATAATAATAATAAAGTTTTTTTTTTTAATTGAACAGAAAATTAGTTTGAACCCTAATTTAGGAACCATACAAATCGAAATGAAGTGGAATTGAAATTGAACGAGATATTGATCTCAATTATTTACAAAATGGTTTTCAACAGTGGTTCTTGTAGAGATAGTTAGTACTCAAAGTATGAAGTATATAAAAAGGAATATTTTCATGAACATTCTTAACAGGCCCCTTTTCAAAATTTGTGCGTTTTTAAATCCACTTCATTTCGATTGACAGAACATGCCCGCATATGTAATTTATGTATACCTTTAAAAACACTTGGGCACTAATTCAAGTGATTTTTACAAGGTTGGCAACCGATACGAATACCCAGAATGACAAGCATTTGACAAGTGTATTTGGCGCTTTACTGATTTAAGTTTGTATTGTTATTGTGATGATAATATTTTTAGTTAAAATCAATAAATAAAATATAATACATAAACAGATGAACGTATATACGAATAATAAAACACATATGCATGTATATATCTGTGGCATTTTGAAAACAACAACTCGAGATAAGATAGCAAAAGTTATCAAAAAAAATCGGTGAAAAATCATTTTTATCAAATAATGAAATAAACCAAAATTAAAGGAAAATTTTGTTGATAATACAAAATTTTAAAAACGTTACCAAAAATGTTTTTTGAATGAAAATTCGTATGTTTAACAACATTTTTTCCAACTTTTTAAATTTGACTTAAGATGTTTTGTCAAAATGCCACAGATATGTATACATATATATGTATTATGAATATAACAAGGCGAATTTATTACAAGTGGTCTTAAAAGCCCTGCTGATAACTTTTTTATATCCTTCACCACAGGTGGAAAAGGGTTTATATAAGTATTTCATTCCGTTTGTAATTTCTACAATATTGATCTTAGACCCTATAAAGTATAAATATTTTTGATCCTTATGAGGAGAGAAGTTGATTTAACGATGTCCGTCTTACGTTTGATAGGTATTTTCCGGAGACTCCAGACATAATCAGCCTTATTCCAGTAAGGTAAGAGATTAAAGTACAACACAACCAGTGTTCTTTAATCTCTTACAAAAAACGACTTGAACGATTACGACAACGACAATCGGAATAATAGCGGCTAGGTTGTTTTACATTTATGTCACATATAGTCCACCATTTCTTGCTATTGAAATTCAGCAAGATCGGTCCACAAATGGCTGAGATATGACCAAAAAACCACGACTGCCATACATTTTTCCAAAAATATCCAATGTGGTTGTTGTTGTTTTATTTTAATGCGTTTAATTTTATGCACACAAACCCATAAACATTTATGTATGCACATGATATGCCGCTCAAATAAAGAAACAAACTCGTAGACTCAATATATTTGAATTTAACGCTTCTTCAGTAAAAGCGTTCGCAGCCAGGTTGTCTAACTTCTCGCCTGGGACTCATGAGGTTGCGAGTTCGAGTCTGAAAAATAAATTTTTTTTATTTTTATTTAATTTTTTTATGCTCTAAAAAATGATTTTAAGATTATAAAACGAATTTCAAACATCAACTTTGGCAAAAGAGGAAACGGACTTAGGTACATACAGTTTGTCAAATAATTCTTTTCAATGCTAGAAAAAATCATGCAAAAAAATTTCAGTTCGAAATACGACTGGCTAATTTATTTTAAACTTTTTTTATTTTTTGGACATTCTGTTATCTTGGTTATGTGAGATATGATGATGCCAAAATATAACATAAAAGAGTGCATAGTACAAAAACAAAAAGAAAAATGTAAGAGAACATTTTATTTATGGTGTCAAATAAATGTTTTCAAAAACAAAAAAAGAAGAGATTAACCGTTATTTTTTTGTGTAATTAATAAACATTAGTGAAATTAATGCATGTTACTATGCTAACATATTAGTGGACTATATTTATTCTTCAAATAGTTGTCGTTCCTGTAACAAGTGACTATAAAATAAAGTTTTACAAATGCCCGGAAAACGTGTTAGCAAAGATCTTGTTCAGTTAGTGTATTTTAATCATTATAAAGGCAAATCGCACAAAGCAATCGCGGAAATGTTTTCCCTCAATCTTAGGACAGTCTACAACATTATTAACCGCGCCGAAAAAGAAAAAAGGCTTGAAGCAAAACATTCCCCTGGCAGACCAAAAAAGGTGACCAAGCGCATTGAAAGAAAAATAATAAAAATGGTTGAGGAAAAACCACATTCCAGCACCAGAGGAATATCATCCGAAATATAAAATGATTTTGGAGTTATTATTTCACATGAGACTGTTCGGAACGTGCTTCAAAAACAGCAATACTTCTCTAGAACAGCTAGAAAAAAACCGTTACTTTCGGCGAACAACATAGAGAAAAGATACACATTTGCTATTGAGCACGTTCGTTTTGGAGCAGAGTACTGGGATGACGTAGTTTTTTGTGATGAAACGAAGCTCATGCTTTACTATCACTATGGATCATAAAAAGTTTGGCGCAAGCCATTGACGGCCCTTGACAAAAAAAATATTATACCAACAGTAAAATTCGGAAAGTTGTCTGTTATGGCATGGGCTTGTATATCTTGTAGAGGAGTTGGCGAGATAAAAATTGTGGATGAAATTATGACCAAAGAAGTGTATCTTGATATATTAAAGAATGATTTATGCAGCAGCGCCCGTAAATTTGGGTTTTTTGACCCAGAAAATCCGCAAAAACTTAACTTTAAATTTTATCAAGATAATGACCCAAAACAAATCGTATATTTGTAAATCCTGGCTATTATATAACTTCAAAAAAGTGATTGATACTCCAGCTCAAAGTCCAGACCTTAACCCTATAAAAAATTTATGGGTCCTCTTGAAGAAAAAAGTTGGGAAAAGATCTCCAAAAAATAAAACACAATTGAAACAATATATTAAAGAGGAATGGGAAAAAATACCTGAGGAATACGACTTACAAAAGCTTATTCATTCAATGGGCCGGCGATTGCAGTCAGTAATTGATTCTCACGGGGGACACAAAATACTAAGGGCAAAAAATATTTATGTATTAACATATTTTTTCAATAATTTCATTGATTTTTTTAATTTTGAAAACATTTTTTTGACACTTTGAAATTTGAATAATTTTTTTTTATTTCGATTATAATTATCTTATGAAAGACTTATAATTTTTTACAATGCAGTATGTTTACAAACATATTTAAAAAAAATAAATATACAAAAAAAAAATAATTTTGCAAAAATTAAAACAAGCTATTAGTGTTTCATTTAATAATATTTTGTTTTCTTATACTTTTGAAAAGAATTATTTGACAAACTGTACATATATGTATACCTTTTATTGATTTTGTCTTATTCTTCAGTATGACGAAATGAAAAGTCGTGGTTCAATTAATATTTATTTATATCTAAAGAACATTACCCTACAAGAAGTGAATGAGCGAGTAGTCACTTTTTTCACGTTGGTCTTAAGAAAATGATAGAAAGAAATGACAGAAAACTTGATTTCGGTCATTTCATTCTATCATTTTCTTAACACCAACGTGAAAAAAGTGACAACTCGCTCATTCTCTTCTTGTAGGGTATTTATATACATTTTTGTTCTTACCTCACGATGGTGAAGGGTATATAAGATTCGGTATAGCCGAATATAGCACTCTTACTTGTTTTTAGCTAAAATTATTTTTGGATGTCAAAATTTTGTTTATTATCTTTGTTTCTGTTTTGTTTTATTTCTGTTTTTGACATTGTGCAATAATTTTATTTTTTGCTTCGGGTTTGCCGATATATCGGTATCGGCGATATTTTACGGTCGATACGACGATACTTTTTACATAGTTTTTTTGAACAAAAAGTTTTATTTGCAATGCTTATTTTTTTGCAAAACAACTAAGATCAATATCACTTTTACAGCAGAGCATAAAATCAAACATAATAATAAATTGTTATTTTAATATTTAAACAGGAGGTCCACACCACGCTTTCTACGCGCATGTTACTCGTTTGACGTTTTTTCAAGACGCATGCTAAAGTGGATAGTAGTCCTACTTATTGCTTTTGATAAAAACGCTAAAGCTAGCGCCAAAGGAGTTAAATTGGCAACCCTGGTGGAATACACATTTCAGTTTTGCAAAATGGAAATTTTAAAATGGTACTCTAAACTTGAACTAAAAGCGTATTTTTCCACCAAATGGTACTTTTTGTTAAAAAAAACAATAATTTATGAAAATAAAAGGAGCAAAACATATTTTATTGCAATTCATTTATCTAAGTATTTAATGAAAACAGTAGCGGCAAGCGCCCCATCCATTTACAATATTATTGTATATGTTTGAATTAAAATATGACGCAACTCTTATTAAAAAAACATAACCTTTAAAGCAAAACAATATACATAGTACATTTTTGCCAACACATTTCACAGTATATTGCACTTCTTTTCTGATTTCGATTCTTGCCAATATATTGTGTCACCTTCGAATATCACATACACATTGGCGATAAAATTGAACAGTATATTGCAAGTGTATGAGCCGCTTAAGGTACGTTTTTTCAGTATTTTCTAAAAAAAATATTTGAAATAGGTAGTTCATATATTTCTGAATAAGTAAATATATGTATTAAAAATTTTATTTTTGCCAAAATAAATTTATACTGGTATTTATATTTTAACTTTTGCAAAGTGACATTATTCAGACTTTTACATATATGACATACTTAGAACGTAGTTCTAAAAATAGTTTAAAACATTAATGTTTAAAAATAAAGCTTTTTATTCAGTGTTTTAAGATAAAGCAAATTTACTTAAAGAGATCATAAGAAATATAATAACAACAGCAACTACCAGTTGATTTTAATAGATCTTTAGTTTTTATCAAACTTGAAACAGTTTCTACGTGTAAATGATTTCTTCCTTTGCTTTTAACATCATTTTGCATCATGAAAATGTTCGTTCAATTGATGCTCAGTAATGTGGTATCGATAAAATACCAAAAGCAATATGTGAAATGTCAGCAAACATTAATTTTGTTTCTTATATTGGCTTTATTTTTCCAAGAAATTTAAATATATTCAGTTCTGAAATGCTTTATTTCTGAAAGGTCCGCTAGAACACGGAATTGAGAATTGATATTATTATAGTATCAGTATTATGCTATTGGTTTTTTCGGAAATAATATTTTCTGGAGTGAAGCTGATTATTTTTTTTTTTTTATTTTTTACGAAATCATTATTATTAGCTTTTGTTATAAATTAACATTATATAAAAAACTTAAGTCAAAAAACATTTTCATCAGTAGGTAGTTAAAAACAACTTTGAGTCATGATACAAATACAGAAGGTAGTTTCCACCCTCTCTTTTTATCGCCATATTAACGTTCTGACGTTTATTGAAATTATGAAAATGTGTGCTATTCATTAAATAATCCTATTTTTCTGTTTTTGTTTTTGAAGTTTGAAAATATTTTATAAAAATTTACATAGAATTTAAACCAATCAATGGGGCATGTTCTGTAAATCGAAATGAAGTGGATTTAAAATCGCACAAATTATTAAAACGATCCTGTAAAGAAGGTTCATGAAAATATTCCTTTTTATATACTTCATACTTCGAGCACTAATTATCTTTACAAGAAACACTGTTGAAAACCGAATAAACTACAGCCGTTTTGTAAATAATTGAGATCAAAATCTCGTTCGATTTCAATTCTACTTCATTTCGATTTGTAGAACATGCCATATAAAAATAAGTTATTAAAGAAGGATATCCTTTCTTTTACTTTCGCAAATATTACTGCGAAGATAATGTAAAGATGCATATTCATGTGTATAAAACACTTCAAGATGCATATTCATGTGTATAAAACACTTCAAGGAACAATGTGGGCTAAGCGGGATGAATATTATTGGAATTACTTCGCATTAACTCGTTTGTTTCGTAACATTTAAGGACAGTTATGGTTAATATTAGACTTTAATATTACCTTGGATAACTCCGAACAGCATTAGTGTACGTAATACTTCAATTTTATTATTTAAGCTATTGGACTAAATTTTAATTAATTCTTTTAAAAGCTCATTTGTGATTTTTTAGATCCTTTGGACATTTTTTTTTGCAATACCTTATTAGATTGCGCCTTCTACGCTCCAGTCGTGGCGGCCACATGGCAGAAATCATATTTATTAACACCCTTTATGTGTTAAGTTTTTAAAACTTTTGAAGTTTTATAAAAAAAAAACATTTCATTCTGTTCGATTCAAACTTATTTTTTATAAATTTTCATATTAAATTGAATGTGTATTCTAAGTCAAATTACAATGTTTAAAAGCTTTTATACTTTAATAGTCTTATTCCTTCAATATTTTTCATTGCTAGCCAAAGGATAGCTAAAGTAAGCCTCGTAGCAGTAATATACAAACGAAAATTCTGATAGTGCATAGAAAATATTCCTGGAAAATATTGAAGGAATAAGATAAATCTATTATAATTTTTTATGAATACGGCAGTTAAAGTATAAAAGCTTTTAAAAATTGTAATTTGACTTAGAATACATATTCAATTTAATATGAAAATTTATAATATAAATGTTATTCAAAATATTGAAGGAATAAGACTCATTTTTTATATTCTGGCAACACGATTTGCAACCCCTTCCACTACAAATAGTTTAAGAGTCATTGTTTTTTAATGACTGCTGTCAAAATACAACACAATTTGTTTTTTTTTTTGTTGTAGTGTATTCATTTTCTTTTTTTATATTAAAACAAATCAAAATTTTTCTTTTTTGTACATTTGTGATGGTGGTACATTTAACGAAAAGAAAAAATAAAAAATGTATACATGGAACTCGCAAAAGTTAATTGAATTCAATTAAATAAATCTCAATTTTATTTAAAAGTCATAAAAATACAATAAGAACACAACGATTTTATGTATCGAGCTGTAGTTGCTGCTGTTTTGGACGTGTTGTTGCTTTTGATTGCTCTAATAGTGCTGATGAAGCTGGTTTCTTTTCTTGTTTTTAACTAGAAAATTTTAGGTGGATTCGGCATTTGTCAGAATAAGAAAAGTGTTGGGGTATTATTGTCAAGAAATCGGAAAAGTGGCTCTTGATTTATTCCATAAGCTTGCTTCGATGACTCGACTAATTGAGAGGGGTCAATTAACTATTCGGTAATAAGCAATTGTCATACAAAATAAGCAAATAAGCCTCAGTTTGCAATTGTTATTTATAGATGATCAATGCTAAATGTTTTTTACAAACAAACGAACAAAATGTGCTGCCAGTTGTGGTAAATTAAAATTTAATTAACTCCTATGTCTTGAGCGGAGATTTATACGACTGCCTGTATTCATATCAAAAGGGCGTAAACACGAATCCTTAGCTACTACTATAGAAATTCAATGCCAGTTTGTTTGTCTAGCATAATTGGAGAGCTTGGATTATGGCGCAATTTAATCTGTAAGTGCACCATTCAATAGTAAACTAATTTATAAGTACGTATGTACATACATATGTATGTAAATATATTAAATTAATGCTTTTAAGTTTTACAAGGGGTTTTCTTAATAACTTCTTCAATGTAAAACATATTTTGCGTGTCTTGTGGCTGTTTATTTATTCAAGATAGGATATTCTTTATAAGGAAAAAGGGTGGAGAAATATAATGTTTTTATTTATTTTATTATCAACTGCTAGTGATGACCACTTTTGCTGTATGGTTTAGCTCCTATGTCTTGTAAACATACATAAGAAAGTTTTTTTTTTGTTTTTAATATTTTATTGGGTTAATTTGTTGGCTAAATCACGTAATATTAAAAAAATTCATAATTCTTATATTTAGGCGAATGGCTTATCAACAAAAAATGACAACTAACACAATTTGTCAATTATGATTTTTTTAATCGAGCCATATGTAATTTTATATTAATTTAGATGTATATATATATATATATATATATTATATTAAGGAGTTTATATTTTAATAACGGCCAAAAAACATACATATTACATAGTAACTTAAAATTTTAGTAGTGCGTAAATATGCACTCAGTCGCAAATATCTACATACGATATCAAATTTTCAATATATATTATATTATAATATATTATATTAAGTAAATTTTTTGAAAAATTTTACTTGTTACTTTTGAACAAGGTCGACTTAACATAACGATGTTAAAATTGTTTCGAAAAAGTAAAGCCAAGTGTGAAATTTTTGCAATATACAACTCAGAAGACTTTGCAAAAGTGTACATACGACAATAAATATTCTGCGGAAGTAACTACAAATCTTGTTTCTTAGATGCCTAAAAGATTAAAAGAAGTTTTCGACCCAATAGGAGGCCATACAAGCCTTTAAAATATGTCGTATGTTAACTTATGGTGTTATGCAGAAACCTGAATTTTATTATTATTAATTTTTTAATTTAAATCATAAGAACAGGTGAATACATAGCTATTTTTTGTATAGATCGTTGATCCTGGGAAATAATACATATATTTAAAAAGTTTCAGTGTATGAAATCGTATGTTGTTTTGCGATGTGAACCTAGTGCGAAAAATACTGGTTTCTATTCTAGAGATAATTAGATAAAATTTGCTACATACATATTTACTTATTGTTATGAGAACGAACCCTATCGAAAATTGTGAGAATCGGTCCATAATTTCACATATACGCCATACAAACTTATTTCCGAAATAAGATATTTGTGCCAATAAACTCTCTTGTTATGTTAGTATTTATACTAAATTAATCCCATAAATATTTCATTGAAACATAAATCACTTTATATAGCTCACATACAAATACTACTTCCGAAAATAGCTTTTAATGCCATAACTTCCTTGACATACAATTTGCCTAAAATTATTTTTAAACGAAAAAAATCTCATATATTTAGATAACTATATATAATAAATCTTATTCGAATTTTAAAATTTAGTTTTGGCTGCATGGACACGCAAATGGTTCCAAAATAGAGTAAACTCTCTAACGTTTGTCTTTAAATACTGACGTGTACGGTATACGGATCGACTGGCTCTTCTTTCTTACTTGTTTTTTTTTAATTATTCAAAGAAATAATATGAAGCCTTCAGGAAAATATAAGGCCAATTTGATTTATTTTTTTTTTAATTTCATCAATATTTTTATCAATAAATTGCATCGTTTTTAAAAAAGGTGGAACTAATATCAAATTACATTCGAATTTTTATAATTTAAGTTGTATTTGATAATATGTATAATTATCAGCAATTAAAATTGGTAGTCACATATGATTGGTTACAAAACTTAAAGCTAATTTTACTTAGACCTTTAAATACCATTTTTAATTGCAAACGAAATTTTAACTCAAAGATTCTAGCAATGTTTTTCGCTTTTAAATTAATATTTGATTTAGTAAAAAGTTGAAATTATTAAATAGAAAACTTCATTATTAAATTGAAAACTGTATCATTATTTTCGGCTTTATGACAGGAGCCGTGATCGAAATCAAATTTTACGACGATAATCTAAAACACATAGGCCCGTTTTTACAACTTACCGATAGATAAAAGTAGACTTTAAACGGCCTTATAAAAAGTGTTCCATTATTAAAATTTTACTTTAACCTAAAGTGAGCGATTAAGTAAATTAAGGTTCATCCTACCTGGTAGGTTGAAGTAAAGTTGTAATAATGGAACACTTTTTATACGGCCGATAAAATCCTACTTTTAGCTATCGGTAAGTTGTGAAATCGGGTCATAGTCTATTAATGACTTATACATATTAAAAAATGTCACTCATAATTATTCCGATTAAAGATATTAAAAATGAAGAGATGTAATTGCAGTATACATTTTGTATACAGCGTGAAATAAACTTGAAATTTTACTATTTTCTTTACTCGAAAAAAATAATATAATATATAATAAAGTTTTTTAATGTTTATTATGGGGGCTATTTTGCAAAACCTCATTTGATAAAGATTTTCATAGAAATTTTAAAAAAATAAAAAATTTTATATGAAAAGGCTTACAGTACTTGTTCTATTATATGTACAAGTTGTCCAATCATTATAAATGTGTAACATTTAACATCTGACAATTTCAACCATAATACATATTAAGTCCTAATCCTTAGGCAATTTAATTAATTCCTAATCCTTAGGCAATACATACTTACAGAATTCTGCAGAAGTAATAAAATTTACATTAAAACTTAATCCTTAATTCCTTAATAAAAGTTAAATATTTTTTATACATTTAAAACTGATCTTTAAAATTGTTTAGATATAATACTACAAAAAGTAAATTTAACAACATACCATCGTCTGCAGAACCCATTGATATTAGTCGTATTGATAACGACCATGTACCTCTGTGTTCAATTAATGATGTTCAACTACGATTTCTTGTACCAGACGATTTAACAGAAGTATGTCTACACAAAAAGCATATTAGATTTATTAAGAATATTTTAATATTATCCATAGGTAAGAACATTATGTCAAGATTGGTTTCCCATCGATTATCCTCTATCTTGGTATGAGGACATAACTTCCAGTTCAAGATTTTTTTCATTAGCTGCTGTATATAATTTAGCTATTATTGGTTTAATTGTAGCAGAAATTAAACCCTATAGAAACCTAAACAAAGAGGTAAGTTTTACAATTATATTAGTAAAATGTGAAAAATATTTATCATGAAAAATATTTTATTATTTGTGTATCGTTTAGGATAAGGGCATTTTACCCGATAGTATGGGGAAAACCGCCGATATTGGCTATATACTATCATTAGGAGTACATCGAAAACACCGTCGCAATGGCATAGGTTCATTATTGTTAGATGCTCTTATAAATCACTTAACAACTGCTGAACGGGAGTCTGTTAAGGCAATATTTTTACATGTGTTAACCACAAATCAACCTGCTATATTATTCTATGAAAAACGAAGGTTAGTAAATAACAAAGGCCTGCATTGAAATTTTCTTTTAAATCAAAATGTGATAATTTCGTAGAATTAAGTGTGCCGAACACATACCATCCTTGAAGAAACACTACATATTCATCATATTTTCACCTAAAAGAGTACAAAACAGTTTTGGACTAGTGTAGTACATATAAATTAACTTAAACTGCCGTATTCATAAAAAATAAATTGGATTTGAAATCGATTTTAAAAAATTTGTTTTAAAATACATTTGAAATTTAAATTATTTTTTATGAATACGGCAGACAAAACTTGTGTGCATTTTATTTAAAATATTTATTTCCGAATTTGGTGATGAAACATTTAAGATATATATAACTATTAGAGGTCTGCATAAATATATTTGTATTCGAGTAGTACGTACGCATGTAGTGGCAAGACATGAACACTAAGTCGAAGTATCAAAACGACGAAAAGAACAAATTTTTACAACTACAAATTTCTCGAATAAAACAAGTTGTCTTCTTTGTGCAGTTTAATACATAATCATATTTTATATGTACCGCCAACGATCGAAAAATGTTCAGTCCACGAATTCATTTCCTTTTAAGGTACTCGGCCACTTTCTTCTTAGGTACATACAACGAGCTAAAACCTTCTTATATACAAAAATTTAACTTTCTCTTCATATTCAACTTGCATGCAGGTGAAGTCATAATTCAACGTTCAAATACAAAAACACATGTTCGAAGTCCAGAAAAAGAAGAAAATTGTGTTTGTCAATTTAAGTATATGCATACATTCCATACGAATGTCGCGGCGTAAGCCGTATTACGAAGAGATTTTTTTCTTCGTTTTAATCATCATTTTGTGAATAAGACTTGGGGAATTTAGCTCATTCTGCGCCTCCCGTACAAAAAAAACAACATGATTTTGTCTTCTAAGTTCATATTTACATACATAAATACGTTTACTCTTCCCTGCAAATAATAGGACTAGTCCAAACACGCGTGTAAAATGTAGCCCACAAGGGACTAGGACTAACCCAAAAGTAACCCAAACGTATGGAAAAACATGGTCTATTTAACATTACGATGTCCTAGGGAAGGACCATATAACCCAGCTTTGGACTACAAAGGAGTAGTCTTAAAACTACTCCATGGTATACTCAAGAGGATTAGTTTTGAAGTCGTTTAAAATCGAAAACATGTCGTAAAAAAACAAAGACATGTCGTCTCACTACAAACACTTTTTAACATTGACATGGTCCATGCTTGCATTACATTGGACCAGTCCATGCAGTAGTCAGTCCATTTTATCAAAATGGATCAGGTAGTCCAATATTATTTGCCGGGTTTTTACATGATATGAAAATTCTCAATGTACCATATTTGTATTCATATATTATATGTTCACTAAGTCCGACTTTAGACGAGCGAACATTTGGAAGGAAAACATCTGGAATCTCTTTTGTTTTTTCATTCGCGGTCACACAGACGAGCATGTTGCCGGAAACAATCTGCTAATATTGTTGTTTTTTATGAAAAAGCAAAGTAAATGTCAACATAGAAAATGAGAACAAAGCGTGTCGTCGAGTACCAAACACAAAAACCATTCTCTCTTCCTCACCCGTAATTTGCTACCAAACAAAATGTTTTCCTTCCAAATGTTTCCCTGTCTAAATGGGCACTAAGCTAAATTTTTTTTTAAAACACATTTGGTTGTGATTACTGCTTGAAAGTATTTGATATATAAAAATTCAGTTCTCTTCATTGTTAAAATGATGAGAATGAAAAAGGGTATGGATTAACTCGAAACAATTAGCTTCTCGTGTTCAACAAAAACTTATTTGATGCAGACCTCTAATATATATGTATTTCGCATGCGGCTATCTACTCGGAATACTAAGATTTTATTGTAATTATTAAAAGTAAATTTCCGTAATTAAATTTATATCTGAAATGTTGATTTTTTTAATTGTTTCAACAATTTTTTATATTTTCAGATTTAACCTGCACTCTTTTCTGCCTTATTACTATCATATAAGAGGTAAAGGTCAAAGAGATGGTTTCACATATGTAACATATATAAATGGAGGCCATCAACCCTGGACATTATTATATCCTTTTTATAAAACCAATCCTTGTTTTTTTTGTTGTACATTTATTCGCTTTTCAAAAATTTCGTTTTGCCTAATGATAAATATAAAACTATATTCAATCCCATCCACATAGTTTGGATTAGGGAATTGTAGGTTTGGTTGGGTCTCTTACCAGACGGCTTAGACGTCGTAGCTGCGGAATTTCTAATACGCCTTTAACCCATTGAGGCGAAGACTTTGCGCCTACGTAAGGGTGAATTGGTCGAGTGATCCCAACCTCTCCACATTTCTGAGACACAACCTTCTTTTTAAACCATTAGACCTGTCTTCAGCCCGCTATCCGTCGGAACTGTAAATGTGCTCGACAGATTTGTCTTATGTCCTTTGTCGTCCTTATCCTTGTTGTAGTACTGGAGCTTCGCCACGTCATAGGCCCCGTTAACGCGTAGTCTATTTGCTGAGGTGCCCAGGTATGAGCAACAATGACTGCAAACCAGACCGATAGGTACGGGCCGAATAACACCTCGGTTTAGGGATGCATAACCGTTAGTTGCAAAGGCCTTTGAGTTCAATGTCTTAAAGACTAATATCCCAGAGTCCTAGTAATACCTGAAACCAAGACAAACCACGGCCTCGCTACAAGATCGTTATTCAATGTGGCAGGATTTTGTTTAAAAAAATTAATTTTCGTATGCGATTTAACACTGAAATCGATTATTGGGCTATTAAAATCGATTTTCTTTTTATTGTGAGTCAAACTATGGCATTCCTGTTGACGTACGACAATGTTTAAAAAGAAAGGCCAGGAAAAAAGGATGTAAAATTCAGCGCAAATGTCTTTAACGCAAACTAAATTTGAGGTCATAGTTCCATAACCCTGCAGATAATATTGAACTACGTGATCCATTTTGATGAAATGGACTACTCCCTGGACTGGTCCAATGTTTTGAAAGAATGGACCATGTCATTGTTAAAAAGACTTTGTAGTGAAACGACATGTCTTCGTTTTTAAACGAAATGTTTTCCTTTTTAAGCGAAGTTAAAACTAATACTCTGGATTATACCATAGAGTAGTTTCAAAACTATTCCACTAGAGTAATTATGAACAGGGAGTAGTTTTAAGACTACTCCGTTGTAATGCAAAACTGGGTTATATGGTCCACTCCTAGGACATCGTAATGTTAAATCGACCACCTTTTAACCATATATTTGGAGTAGTTTTGGAGTACTCCTACTCCTTTATGTACTACTCTTTCCATGCATGTATGGACTAGTCTCGTTATTTGAAGAATAGATTTGTCGATAATCGAAACGTAATATTAGCGGTCTTCGAACGATATAGGTATTTCAAAGTTTATACCCAGCCATAAATTTACATAATGTACAATGGGTATTTATTTATTTATTAAGAGTTACAAATATAATTGCAAATTATATTCTAACTTAATTATACGAGCAAAAGTTACTTAGACCTTTAGCCCGTTGTAGTGTAACATACCAGAGTCCCCCAACCCCCGCACTGATAGACTAGCGCACTACCAACTAGTCAATCGGGGCCCCGAATGGGTATTATTTCAAACCTTTCTTTGAAAATAAAAATCTTAGTTCACATCAGGTGAAAATGGTATTTAAAGTTGTCATTCCATTTGTAATTTCTACAATATTGATTTTAAACCCTATAAAGTATATTTATGTTCTGTATCGTTATGACTAGTGAAATTGATTTAGCTATGTTCGTCTTTCCGTGTGACTGTTGAAATGGGGTTTTCGAAGACCTCATATATAATAGGTTACTAGGTTTTTTTATATGTACATCCCATATAGTCCTGAAAAATTTTGTATTGAAATTCAGCCAAATCGCTCAACAAATGGCTGATATACGAACAAAAAAACCAAGGCTGCCCCAATTTTAGCCACAAATCTATTGTTGTTGTTTTTTTTTTTTTCTGTATATCTGGAGAACGGCAAGAACAAGCACCTTGGTGATTAATACACAACATCTCTTAAAAAAATTGGCATAATTGGAGAAGTTGATGTGGCACTTTCCATAGATATTATAGATTTCAGTATACATAACGTTTCTATATTAGATACAAGCATCTTTGTTTTTTCCCCAGAGAGAGCGGGGAGATTTGCCCTCAATAGAGATGGTACCGCGATCAAGCTAGGTCTATTGTACCCACTCCCCTTTAGTTGGCCAAAAGACCGTCTGCTTCCCACCTAATCAGGTATTTTGCCGATATTGCACCGAATCGGGACGCACCTATTGTGCCGTGCCCCAAGTGTTTCCTTCTGGCCGATTCCAGCGCCAGACAGTCACACAGTATGCTTCGTGGACTCGCCCTCATCGAGACACAGTTGTGCTGATCTCTTGCCAGGCCCATCCGATAAAGGTGGTACTTGACCACGTGGTGACCAGTCAGGGAAGCCGCCAACAGTCGCGGATCCCGTCTGATGAGACCCTTCGTCATCATTATATTCCCGGGAGAGATTAATTACCTCGCCTGAGCATTCCCAACAGCGATACCCAAAGCGGAACCCTATTACTTGCGCCCAGCTCCCGTAGCCTTCCCCGGCATTCCGCCACCAACTTCGAGGACATCTTCTAGGAAGAGAGTGCTTTAAAGGCCGCTTGGCTATCAGTAAAAATTACAATACTGCCGCCAAACATTCCCTTGCCCAAAATGATATTGCAACACATATCAATAGCGTAAATCTCGGCTTGAAATACACTAGGGGATTCGCCAATGGCCATTGAGATTCACTTATTTGGTCCAAAAACCCCCGCACCTACTCCATACTCCGATATGGACCCATCAGTATACCTTTTCTTTTTCTAGGATAAGATATTCAATTATAAAGAACGGTACTTTATTAAAAAACGTTTATTGAAAATAGTATGACTTCACAAGATGATGAAATAATCAATTATGTATGCAGTTATAGAAAAACTAAGAGTTTACAGAAGTTAGTGCTGCCAATTACATTAGTGAAGATAATACACAGCAATCCAGTGTAATTCCTGGTTTCCAAGACAGGGATTTTCATTGCCCCAGACCCCCTGTCAGGAATGACTGTCCTGAACCCCTTGTTAAAGCCTTGCACAGACCGCCAGGCCAGGAGCCAATTTCATCAAGCCAGCATGCACATGGACATCCTCCTCAAGTCCCGATGTCAGCTGAAGAAGACTCGACAATGCAGTCCTCCTTTTAGGGATGTGTAGTGAAGTATTCCCACTATAACTTCAAGTGACGCCGTAGGACATGTGCGCATCACCCCTGTCAGGGCCATACACACCATCCGCTGCAACCTGTTGCCAATATACCAAGGATCCAAGGATGGGTATGCATCTTGGTTATCAAGCGACAACATCCAACAAAATGAGGACGGGATTGGAGAAGTGAGCGTGGCACAAAATAGATTTATTTATATTTTAAGATCGGTAAGAGAAAATTGTCAAATTTGATACACATTGGTGGGTTATTAATACACAACCTCTCTAAAAATATGGGCGGGATTGGAAAAGTTGGCATGGCACCTCCCGTACAAAGACATAATAGATTTCTGTATATCTAGAGAATCGTATCAGTACCAAAGACGAAGCAAATAGCTTCCATGTTTGGGATTGGAGAAGTAGTCGTAGCACAAAATATATTTTTTTTATCTAGAGAACGGTAGGAGAAAATTTTTCGAAATTTGGTACACATAGCTGGGCTGTCTATACACAACTTACGTCAAGAAGTGGGTGTTATTGGACAAGTGGGCCTGGCAGCTCCCATTTAAATACAAAATAGATCAGTAACAGTAAAAGTTACAAAATTTAGTACAAATAACTTCGATTCCAATACAAGACATCCGAAAAAAGTGGACAGTATTTATTTACATAACTTTCTGCTCTTATCGCACCATGGTGAAGAGTATATAAGATTCGGCATAGCCGAATATAGTGCTCTTGCTTGTTTAAATTTAAAGTTAATCATTTTAATTTCGTTGGTGTAAAAAGGGTACATATTTGCAGTGCTCCTTTAAACTTTCAAAAAAAAATGTTTTTGGTAATGAGAAAAGTGAGACAGTTCGGAAATATTTGTATTTCTTAAAGTTATTTTATTAAATGTATTTTATGGTTTTCTTAATTTCCTTGCACAGATCATATTAAACATTACGCATCCAAATTGCGAAGAACTGGTGAAGTATTTAAATGGTTTTCGGCCCGTATAAGACAAGTGATACGATGGATTTGTCACAAAACTGTATCAAGATTTAATTTTGCCCACTAATGATAAATAAAAGCAATACATAATAGAAATAAATTGAAGAGGATATAAATGTGTACGTTTAACAATAAAGCAAAAAGAATAATAATATCATAACTGTAAATTATGAAAGAGAAAAAAACCTTAAGCTAACATCTGTATTAAATAAATAATTGATGGCAAAAAATTATAAGTTTAATTTAAATATGTTTAACTAAAATGTACATGTTTGAATGTATAGTTAATTTTGCCTGGTATTGTACGAACAATTTGATTGAATCACACGACACGTACCTACATTACAATTCTTTGAACTTTTAATAAAATAATAATTTTAGTTAAATCTTAAGATCCTTAAGGTAACAGTTTGTATTTTTTTTTTGCAAATAGTTTCGAGAATATGTTTTTTTTTGTTTGTTAAAAGTCCCTATAAATATACATATGTACTACTTTTACCTAGTATAATTTTATATTAATAACAATAGAAATATGTAACTCTTATGGTTATTTAAATAATTACATTTAAAATACATATGAAAAAAACTTTGGTTTTAAACAAAATCTGACAAGATTATATTAGGTTTGTTCCAATTTATGCACAGAAAAACAAAGAAGTGGGTTTCTGTAATGACTTAAGGGACAAAAAAACTACACAAAAGGGTTGACAAACACACTTTTTTGACAGATGCATAAACGCAGTAAATGCGTGACGTGGACCTCCAGCTTTACACAGAAAAATTTTCACCGAAATAAATTAATTATTAGCACTAGACAGCGCAAACAGTTTGACAAATATTCAACATGTTTTAAAAGTTTCTGCAAACAAGCAAACAAATCGACAACACGAAGTTTTGTAAAAACATAATAATGTCTTGTTCGTCGAGCTGTTTTGTGTAGGTCTTTTTCGCCCTTTACATTAAATCTTATAAATTGTACATTACTGTGTTCTATATCGTCCTTTTTGTCACATAAATTTTCAAACGGCGAAATATAGGCAACACTTAATTATTCAATTGAAGCAAAGCCGCGAATAACGTTGTAAGTGACAAAGTATTAATTTTTAATTAGACCAAAAAAGCATTTTTAAAAACCGAGAATACTTTTTTTAAAATTTTTTTTATTTTTATTATTAAAAATAATAATTGAAATTTTAATGAAAAAAAAAAAAAATTTAAATGTCAAATTTAATGTAAATTTACTATATAATTTTTTTTTTTTTTTTTGTGGAAAAACGTTCATATCCAAAACGCGATGACAGCTAAAACGTTTTTCCACTAACAAAAGCTCATGACTAGTGGCTTTTAAAACATTATTCCACGTTTCACAACAATGTAAAAGAGTTATTTTAACGGTTATCTGCAAAGAAAAAGTTTTGCAAAATTTACCTTTTACAACGTTATTCGTGGCTTTGCCTCAATTGTAAAAACATGTTCCCTCTTATTCATTAAAATAAGGTCTTTAGTTTTAAATTAGAAAGTTTTATCAAATGGTGATTTATGTTCTACTTGTTTCTCTTTTTTTTAAGTAATTTTTATTTTCATATACATATTTTCATTTTTAATTCTTAATATATATGTACATCTCAAGTTTTAATTTCAATGTACAATAAGTATATATTATAAGTATGCATACATACACTTTGTATTTTAATACTTCTTAATTTTATTACCTCTCTTAATATCAGTATACAACATACACATCCAACAAAAAAGTCTAGCTACCAAATAATAAAATAAATGTATTAGTTGATTTTGTATTTTATTATAAATAATTTTTATTTTAACTCAAACTAATCAGTATCATCAGTCTTTTTTTTTAATTAAATGTTAATTTCAATTCTTTGCTCATTTATTGTTTCAAGTTATATTTTTTTTTTATTTTAATTGATATTTAAGTTTATGTCTTAATTTTGTTACTATAAAATTTGTTTATATTTTTAAGGATTTTATTTAGCAAATTTTAAAACTACTTTGTTTTTTTTTAATATTATAAGGAAATAAAATTATTTTAAATAAAAAATATATTTTTACAATTTGTTTATTTTTGATTCTGCTAAGTCTGAAAATCTTTCACTATCCCTAGAACTATTTCTATTTCTCAAGCTAAATTCTTGATCTTAATATTATTTATAACTGTATTATTATTATATCAGTGTTTTTGTTTGGAGTATTGTGTTAATAAAGCTCTTGGATATCATACAATAAAATTGTATTGTTCACGTGCCGCAGTGTACTCAGTGGTGTGTATCTCATGAGCTGAACGAGATTTCTGTGACCAAGAAGTTAAGCGCATTATGTTTACGAACTGTAGAATTTATATATATGTATTATATATGTTATTTTTTTTTATAATGTCCTGTGGTTCCTATTGGGAACAAAGGGCCACAAACACTGTAGAAGATCCCGACTAAAATGTCCTTCAATAATAACATTAAAAAACAAATTTGTTGACCTTTGGTGAAAATTTCTGTAGCTGGCCCACTTTACACAAACGAGGATTTGGTCTGTAGCTATGAATAACATTTTTGATAAGTAGGAACATCTATAAAACAAAAAAATTTCATGAAATGTATAGAATACAAAAAATACGCAAGCTTTAAACAAAATAAAAATATCGTTTATAAAAGGTTTATTAAACAAATTTTTATATGAAATCCGTTTCATAAACCTTTTATAAGCTTGTTTTATTTTTTATATCTAAGGTCGTTAGTGTTTAACCGATTTTTATAGTTTTATAATTCTGTTGTCCAGACCAAAATTTTGCCCGGCCAACATGGTTGAAGCGATCTTGTGAGAGTTAAAAATATAATTTGATTAGCAAGAATTATTTGCTTATTTCGTTTCCAAGGCAATTTTTTTAAATACCTTAAAATTAATCAATCGGACCAGAGTTCCTTAACTTACAGCTGGATTCTGTCTTACTTGCAAATTTTTGCGAATAAATCGATTATGTATTACCTTAATTAAAGTAAAAGAACAGACCTATTGTAAAATATTTTTTACAACCTAAAAGTTTGCCAACCGAGCCCTTAGAATAAAAGGGTTCCATTCATGGATGATAACGTCAGTACAGTTGTACTTTTTGCACAAGAAAGATTTTCCAATTGTTTGAACTTAATAATTTTTTAACACTGAAGAATCAGAGCTACCTAAATCAATAAATTAAGATTTTTAAAATTTTTTTAAGTGTTGTGTTAAACATTTAAAGAATTGTAAGAAAAAAAATCCGGAAAAAATATTTTTAAGAATTTTCACACGTCGCTCAAACTAAAGCAACTAAGAAGTTTTTCCCGCTTTAATTTTACAATTAAATAACATTGTGCTAGTTGAAAAAACTGTCAAGCGGGGCACCGGGCGGGTAAACCTACTTTGAGTACGCTGAATCCAGTGGTGCTAACCGTTTTTTAGGTTGGCTCTTGTTTTAGATACATAACGGTTTTTCGAAAATGGAGGATTTGGCTAACATATATTCAAGTAACTTAAAAAGGGTTTAGTTTATTAAATAATAAAAAAGACGAAAATAAAATTAGTAGTTTATAGAAAACAGTTACATATATTTATTTTTTTAAATATTTAAACAGTCTATTAAGTTTTAAAATTATATGAATTATGTATATTATATGTATTTTATTCGACCTTTATTATAATATAACTAAATTTTCAAGCTTGAGGTATTTTTTAAAAGTTTTAGTCTGTCAAACCAAACACTTCCGAACATGTCGGCTGTCGTTGTTCTTTGTTGTGTAAGTTTTAAAATTATATGAATTATATATATTATATGTATTTTATTCGACCTTTATTATAATATAACTAAATTTTCAAGCTTGAGGTCTTTTTTAAAAGTTTCAGTCTGTCAAACCAAACACTTCCGAACATGACGGCTGTCGTTGTTCTTTGTTGTGTACAACATTTCGTTTTTTGCTTTTGCCTTCACTGCGACTGTTTTCATTTAATGAATCAGAAGTAGAAAAGAAAAGTTTTACCGCCATTTGCTTATAAAATACAAGCAACAAAGGCGACTTTAATCGAATTGCGTCGCAAATCGAATCTAGAGGGCACAAAAAATCTGACGACCTAAATCGAATTTGGAAGGCAAAAAAATTTGGCGTTGCAAACCGAAACAACGTAAATCAAGGGATTACTGTATTTTATAATTTGGCAACACTGTTACACATCTTGTCAAAATAACGTTAACTTTTCTACAGTTTAGCGCTCTTCAAATTTCATGTGACTCTCAAACTATATTTAATTAAAATTCAACAAACATTGACAGGTATCAGCTGTTGATTAGCAGAAATTATAACATTATTGTTTTAATTTAGTGATTGATAGTCTGTAAAATTAAAAGGTTCGGTTTTTCTTTTATACGAAAGTTAGGAATTGACAATTCCATTTTAGTCGTAAAATAAGAAAAATATGTTAAAGTTAAGCATTAATTAACTAACGTGCCGCATGGTAAAAATAAATTAATACGCACGGATATCATTCGCTCAAAAATAATAAAAGTTTTGCAAAAACAAAAATTAGGCTATTTCGTTTATAAAAAAGTAAAGTGAAAGAAATTTGTAAATATTTTAATTTAATTATCTTAAAAGAGGAAATCAAAGTGTAAAAGTAAATTGAAAGTAAAGCTAAAAAAAAAATATAAAGCTTTAGTGTGTTCGTGTATAAAAAATCAACAATTATTAAAAAAATGTTAAAATATTCCATTATTTTAATGATACTCTATTCACACTACGCACATTGCTTGTGGGGTAAGTTGCTCATTTTTTCTGACACTATGGTTGATTGTATTGCTTTTTTCGTTATTATACAATCGATGTGACAACATTTGTTTAGATAAAAATATTGAATAATTACTTGAGACTTTAAAATAAGAAACAGTTTCATTTATCAGCACCTGCTACTAAAGTAAATATTCTTTTTATATTAATGTGTATGCCTGGTGATATACAAGCATACATTATGACACATGCGAGTTTTTCTCAATGCTGCTGCTTTTGCATTCATATGTATGCACTTATTTATTTATTTTATTTTCTTATAATACCTATTGTAATAATTCTTATTTATTGCTTCCAAATTTGTACCAAAAAAAACTAATTTTTTTATAAACTTATGTAATCAAGTTTCTCAATATGTATAATCAAATATGTACTATATATTAAAAAGATATACCTATGTTCATATGTAGGTAACTATGATACACTACATTATTTTTTAGAGTTTTTTAAAAAATGTTTTGCCAAAGTCATTTGATTGATAAAAAGAAAAAGCAAAAATAACCACAATTACACACGTACAAAAGTACTAGGTATTTATATACATACTTGTTCAACAATAGTGTATTAACTCAAATTTTTATTTTTTCACTTTTTGAAAAAATAAGCACGTAAAATTCGTAGGAATCTAACCGCTGTAAAATTATCGTGCTACCTACATTTGTAGGTATATTGTCTCTTTTTTGGTAATGAAATATGTCTTTAATGTAAAATTAAAAATTGTTTTGCTTCTACTGAAAATGTTTAAATTTTGAGTTAATAGGTACCTACAGTATTATTTAATAAGTGCAATATACATACATACATACAGTAGAATCTCAAAAATTAGAACCACTTTGTGCACCGGGCAGTTCGAATTTCTGGATATTTTTTTTTACAGAAAATGATAAAATTATAATGAAGTAGTGATAGATAATGCATAGTTGTGTAAGCGTTATTTTAACTCAAAACAGTTTTTATTTAATAAAATTTTATTAATTGAAAATATTAAATTCATAGAAAAACTTTTTAAGTTTTTTAATTATTAGGTACTTATTGGTCTTTAACATAAAACTTTTTTTTCTTTTTTTTTTTTTTTTTTTTTTTTGATTTAATAATTTTATTATTAATAATTTTATTATAATTTCTTCGACCTTTTTTTAAATATTATTCTTCTTTATTAATAAATAAAGGTGACCTTAAGCTCAAGTATTAATAAAGAAGAATAATATTTTTTTGATTTATTAAAACTGGATACAACGATATCGTTACGGACGTTCAAAAGGTTAGGCATGTGTTTACTGGAATATATATCACTGGCTTTGCACCATTTTATAACATTATTGATGCCTTCAAGGACTTTTAAAGAGGAATAGCTGGCATTATAGAGCGTTTAATTTGTTTTTTTCGCCTATTAAGTTCAAAATCATAAAAAAAAATTTTTTCTAGTAAAAAAAAAAAACAAACAAAAAAAAAAACACTTCCAGAAATTAGAACCTGAAATTAGAGCGTCCAATACATTGAAATGGCCGGTTCTAATTTCTGGACGGTTCGAATTTGTGACGGTTCTAATTTGTGAGATTCTACTGTATAATGTATATAGGTATTTATGTTTGTACGTAATTGTGCAAGGTATTTTGTATATGTATGTATATATGTACTTTGTTTCTAGCAGAACTTGAAATATTAATTGGCTATACTTAAAAATTTGATATTTTGGAAAAAAACCAAAACAAATTTGTTTTGTTGTGTTAATATAACAGTTTATGTTATACACATACATATGTACGGGCAATTCAATGAGAATGTCAACCACGACTTAAAAAAATTAAAACGCTTGAATCTTTTTTTCAGATATGTATGTATGTACATAAAGAAAGGAAAAAACACCCAAACTTTACTATGCCAAGTTACTTATTGTTTATTACAATTTTTAAAAAGCGAAAATAAAAGTTTTAAACTTGATTTTAAGTGACAGGCAATTAACAATTTTCTGCAGATTAAATACAGATACTGGCAACACTGGAGTTATGTTTTAAAACAGGGATCGTAACTGTTATGACTTGTTTCAAAAAAGTCAACAAATAACTATTATTTTTTGACCAGTATTTTTTGGTCAAAAAATAACTATTATTTTTTGGCTGATATTTTTTCAGTCAAAAATAAAAGTTAAAAATTGACATATATTTTTTCAGTCAAAAATAAAAGTTAAAATATGACAAATATTTTTTCAGCCAAAGATAAAAGGTAAATTTTGACGGCTTTTTTTCAGTCAAAAATAAAAGTTAAAATTTGACTGGTATTTTTTCAGTCAAAAATAAAAGTTAAAATTTGACTAGTATGTTAGCACCACTTAATTCAGCGTATCCGAATTAGGTTAAAACGCCATGTGCCCGGCTTGTCTGTTTTTTCAACTTCCACAGAATAATTAGTATTTTCTGATTATCGGAGGTTTAGCGCCCCTGGATCATATCCTAAGCACTTAAGTGGAACCTTATATAGCCTATGTCCATAAGGAGGTTCCATTCTTCATTTTGTTGAAACATATTTTAAAATCAGACCGGCAATTCCGGAGATTACCTGTAACAAGCATACAAACACAGAAACATACAAAATTTTCTGCTTTATAATATTAAGTATCGATACATTTTTCATAACTTAAAAAGTTAATGCAGCACATATTAAATTTTTTAACTTCGTTTTCAGGGACCGAAAATAACAGTTATATTTGAGTTTTAAAACAAAAAAAGCATGTAGAAGTTAATGTAAAAACTGATTCAAGTATACCATATTGATCCTTATGAACTTGTCTATGATAAAATATATTGATTTTTAAAATTTTGATTTTTATTTTTTCGATCAAAATTAAGAGTTATTTTTTGATTTTTATTTTTTTGAACAAAAATAGCAGTTATTTTTGATTTTTATTTTTTCGAGCAAAAATAACAGTTATTTTTTGGTTTTTAATTTTTTGAACAAAAATAACAGTTAATTTTTGATTTTTATTTTTTTGAGCAAAAATAAAAGTTATTCTTAAAAGAAATGTACGTGTAATAATAATTTAGTTGACTTTAAATGTTTATTTTAATGTGTAATCATCATTGGGAGTTCTTATGCATATTAAAATAAACATTTAAAGTCAACTAAATTATTATTACACGTACATTTCTTTAAAGAATAACTTTTATTTTTGCTCAAAAAATAAAAATCAAAAATTAACAGTTATTTTGGTTAAAAAAATTAAAAATCAAAAAATTACTGTTATTTTTGATCGAAAAAATAAAAATAAAAAAATAACTGTTATTTTTGCTCGAAAAAATAAAAATCAATTAATAACAGTTATTTTTGTTCAAAAAAATAAAAATCAAAAAATAACTGTTTTCATCTGACTTTTATGAAAAAAGGAATAACTGTTACGGTCCCTGTTCTATTTATTATTATATTTGACCAAAGGATATCGGTCAAAATTTAAGTTATTTAAAATTTTTACTTTTATTTTTGTCTGAAAAAAATCAAACTTTAACTTTTATTTTTGACTCAAAATATAACCGTTATTTTTTGACTTTTTTGAAAAAAGTAAAAAATGAAAGTATTTTAAGTAATTTATTCCATGTCTAATAACCATCACAATGCTATATGTATTTACATAAATAACGTTTAGACAAATTATTTCTGTCTGAATTTTTGAACTTAAATTTTGATAATAACTGTTATATTCGATCCCTTCTTTAAAATTATTGTTACAACAACAATGAACAAGATCCATGAGGAAAGACCAAATATCTGTGGTTTTCAAGGGCAACCGCGTATGTCCATTTTTTTCTAATTTGAAATGTTGATGCCATATTGCTTTATTTTGAACGCCCTTTACATGGTTCTAAAAATTTTGAAATACAGATGGACCCATTCCGATTTTTTAACTCAATTACAAAGATCAAAAGGTGCAATAACTAGCCCATAGTTTGATCCAGAATGGTTTTTCGGCTCTCCTGAAAAATTTTATTTTAAGACGTACGTGGTTGCCCATGAAAACCAAGGATGTATCGTTCGATCAGCGGTATACATATTTTTGTGTTTGTTTTGGATGCTATTCTAATGTCACATACGTGAAACATCATTTGTCTTTGCCATTTGAAATTTATCAGTCTTAGGTTATTCAAAATAAAAGTTCAAAGCAAGATATTTGTTACAAAAAAATATTGATCGGAATATTTTTTTAAATTTGTATAATAAAATTTATAAACTTTTAAAGTTCGTCACGTACGATATTGGAAGTACTAAAACGCAACTAAATGCATCATCTTATTATGTTGGTATTAAGTTTAAATTTGGTCAAACCTTATTTTATTACAATTAAAATCATCTTACAAATTTTATTGGAATCGGTGCATAATTGACCATATCTCCCATTCAAGTACTACTCCCGAAAATAGCCATAACTTCCTTTTAAAGGTTGGTATTTACATAAAAATTGGCGACAATGACTTTTACGATAGGTACTAGTCATGACAAAATGTTGTGCTGGTAGATCCAAAATAAACCATAGGTCCAATAAAAACCCCCTTCCTTAAATCGGTTAGGGGCAAACAAATCTCATGTAGATGAAGATAACTAAATTATATTCGGCACAAATAACTTTTATATAATTCTTAACCTCATAGTATAATTCTGTTCTGGCGACCTTCATTGGCCATGGGTCCCGAATAGGGTACACTCTCAAAAATTTTTTTATTTAATTACGATGTAGGGTATCATATGGTCGGGCTTGACCAACTATACTTTTTTGTTTTAAATTTTTATATACATATACATATTTACAAAAAATATATTTCATGCCTTGTAAATACTATGAGAGAAAAATCTGTCACGTACGGTCATCATAGGGTATCATATGGTCTGGCTTGACCGACTATACTTTCATACTTTTTTGTTTTAAATTTTTATATACATATACATATTTACAAAAAATATATTTCATGCCTTGTAAATACTATGAGAGAAAAATCTGTCACGTACGGTCAACAACGATATAACATTTTGTTCATTATTATCTTTTTTTTCATATATAATACACTCTAAATGAAATATAATGATAAAAAAAATTCCAGTTACAGTTATCTCTCGGAAGGCGTACAAATGTCACGTACGATGATATGGAAATACCCATATGTACATACATTAATATGCATACATTTGTGTAAGGGATGCGGCCTATAGATTTTAAAATGATCGTTTTTAAAAGGTGTAATGAATTGTGTGCGATTTTAAAGTCAAGTTCTGAATAAAGGGACTCATTTTTTTTCAAAATACAGTTCAATTAACATATAAAATACATAGGTATAAAATTTATAAGAATACAGACATGAAATTTTTAAGAGGCAAATGTATTTCTAATCATTTTTAAAAAACACTAAAGATAAAATTTTCGATTTCAGATCGTTTCGTTTTAAAATCGATTTCATCATATAGGTACATAATTGTTCATTTATACCTTTCACCACAGGGACAGGAACAGGGTGTAGGTATATAAGTTTTTCATTTCGTTTTTAATTTCTACAACATTGGTCTTGACTAGAGTTTTTTTAAATTTCCCGGGATCCCGCTCCATATAAATAATACAAAGTAAATTTTGGTATTAATTAGCGAAAAAAAACTTTTATAAAAAAAACATTAGGGAACTTGTTTACAAAGAAAGTAAATGAAATGGTTCAATACTAAAAAATGAATTGAAGATTGAAATAGCAACTTGAATTATTATTACCTCACGCCTTTATTCGCTATTATTATGCTTTTATTCAGTATTATTATGCTCTGGATAATTCATAAAACAATAATAAAAACAAAATAAAAATTGAGGTACTCAAGATATGAAATCAAAAAGTTAATTAATAAAATAGATAAAATACTTTAAAGAAATATATAACATTTTTTAATGGCTTAGGAAATAACTTTCTGACACACTCAAAGCATTTTGTAAGTCGTCAAAAAGTATATTCCTGATTTTATTTACTAATTAGGTATCATGTTTCCGAAAAATTTCGTTCATTTTTTACCGAGGTCGGACAAATAGTTAAAAGTACACCGTTGTAGCATGCTTCGGACTCACAATCAGAAGCAATTTTTTCTTTTTTATAAACAACGTCTATATCAGTCAAATGTATATCAAGGTTGATGCAAAAAAAGCATCAACCGGACTGCTTCTTCCAAACCTTTTCATTTCAATAGGTCCATTTGTAATCTTTAGGACAATGTGTTTTTCAAGTTGTATGTTGTAGTATCTTACACGAGTTTCCAAAATGTTATTTTATTTCAGTTTCCCCGCACTTCACGGGTATATAAACCAACACAAATTGAAATTGAAAATCTGTGTTTATCACCTAATAAACATATCGCTCCTTCATTGCATCATAGTCATATTTCAAAATTTGAAGTAACTTTAGCAAAGTTTTCCTTCAAACCTTCTCGTATTATATCTCAAACTGAACCGAAGTTATAGCAAAATATATCTTTAAATCGGTACGTTTTGAAAACTTTAATCGCATTTTGCCAAGATCGTTTGTTTTTGTAGATATGACTATGTTTTAATAAAGGAGCGATATGTTTAGGTATCTCATATTTTTAAGACTTGTTCATGGACAATGAAACTTAACTGCCTGCATCTTATTTTGAATTAATGTACTTTATTAACTCTTCACTTCACTAAATGTAATAATTATCAACTGTTGCACTGCCCATTCTGCTTTTAGTAGATTTATTGCATCAGGAGACATTGATTTAAATACATGAACTCACTTCTTGTAATTAATCTAATGCGCAACCCATCCACAGATGCTAATTTTTTTAGGAATTCCCGGGACGGGAAATCGTCAAATTGCCAATGTGTTTTAGGTGGAGAACACGTAAATATCTTACAACATAAGTTTAAAAACAAGCTAAAGACAGGTTGTGTGTTATATTCATACCTTAAACAAGTTTTTTTTCACCAATTTGCTTTTAAAATGAATTTATTTTCGGAAAACTTATTTTGCACTTTATTTTGCGCTTTAATTTGAATTATTTATCAGCCACACGCGTATACAAGACAAGAAAAAAAAAAGTTAATAAAAAGCAACAAAGAGAAGCTGTCTGTCAAACTTAAACGTCAAGTTATGTTATAAAATAGCTTTCAAGACAGATTGCTTAACAACGCCGTTAAAACACAAACAAAACACTAACATGAGGAGGCTATACCTAACACTAACATGATGTTAGTGTTAATGTTAACCATTTGATGTCAGTTGTAGCCTGGGTGTGACACCTTAAAGTATTCAAGTATGCCGATCGACTCAGAATCACTTTCTGAGTCGTAGGTACTTTACTAAAAAGTATAATGGAATAAATTCAATATTATAGAATAAATTAAATTTGACATTTTGTTTGGTTGCATTTATTTTCAGTTATCTTAGACTTTTATTATTAGGCATTAAAATAATCTAATTATACACATATTTTATTTCATTCTTTATCAATTGCCAATATAAATATTAACCTATGAACAAGTTTAAATGTCAACATAATACAGGAGACATTTGATTTGCGCCTGTTTTAAGTTTTTTTTTAAAAATTTTAAATTAAATTTAATACAAGTTTACAAAACAAATTTTCTATGAAAATTTTACTTAATAAACGTTTGTGAAGTTTATTAAACGTTTATGAATACGGGAGTAATTCTATTTGAAAAATGTTGTAATTGTTACATATATAGACTTAAGAGGGTCTAGATTTTGTTTAATTCCTAAATAACTATTACAATTCTCCAAAACTTTCTGAAAATCACAAATTTTTTTCAAGAATCTCATTTTTTCAATATGAATGTTGAGTTCGCATATTATTTAAAGTATAACGAATTAAATAAGTTTTAAAACTCGCTGTAATTAAATGTGCAAATATTTTTTTTACAGTAAAGCAAAATCTTTAAGAATATAAAGCAGTAAAATTGTAATTTTTTTATTTATAAAAAAATGTTTATTTTTAGTATTTAGATATATGAATGAAACCGCGTTTTTAAAGTTAAAAAAGTATTGGGTAATTTTGACCCTCAAGTGCATAAAAGGGTTAATACAATTATTTCTTTTGAAAAATTAACAACCAATTACAGAAAAAAGTTTAGTCAACTGTCATCAAAATAAATTTTAAAGAAGCCTCTGCAAATCTGATTTTTTTTAAATTTTGTTGAAGAAAATTTTTAAAATTTGAAATTGGAGATTCGAAAAACACCCCATAAATTCTGTCAGTTTTTGGCATAACCAGACATTTTAAAGCCATAAAAAAAAAACTTTTTACGATTCTCACAATTTTGAATAATTTTTAATAAGAAAATTATATTGCATAAATCAATTTGAAAAATGTTGAAGCTGTGTGCTTGAATTTTTCGTTCAAGAAATAATTGGCACATTAGTGGTCTTTAGCATCATTATTGCTGGACAAGTTTCTAACCGATTTTGGGTTCTTATAACTTTTTGAAAACATAATTGTATCTACATTTCAACTAACTTATTAATTAGAAAAAAAACTTTAACGACATTGAAAAATTTGATAAAAACTAAAAAAATTAGATATTTTCGCCTTGTAATCACTATTAAAATTTTCAAACGGTTTCCGCCTCGACTTTTCTTTGTCAAATCGGCACCAAACCAAATTAGCTTATTCATTGACTTTCGACTTCACTTTTATAATAAAACAATATAAATAAATTCGAACCTCTTGTCTTTAAAATTTTAATTTAATCGGATAAAGTTAAAAATTGGATAAAATTGTGCGAAATGTTAGAACATTACAATAAAATTGTATAACAATAACAAAAAAATTGCAAAATATTTTTATTAAATACATAATTGTTTTTTTTTTTTTTTTTTTTGTAAAGAAATTTTAGCCGGCTTTAAAATTAAAAGTCAACTGTTTTAATATGTATTAAAATTTGTACACTTTAATATCAAAACCAGTTTAAATGTTCATGTAGAAATATTAGCTTTGTTACAGCAAATCTATTCTATCTATTAAATACACCCAGCGGGAAAACACAGAAGACCTTCTTACTTCAGGCCTTTTTAAAGGCCTGCTTAAAAGATTTTTTGATTCAATTACTATTCTTATCTAACTGCTAAAGAAGGCCTCATAGAAGGCTTCGGCTCTTTCGTATAAAAGATAAGATACAGCTTCCACACTCGCTTCTATGAGAAGGGAGTAGAGAAGGAGTAACATTTTTTGTATTGTTTTTTTGCACAAGCAAAAGCAAAATCAATTTTTTTGGTCCCGTTACCCTTCTTATGTACCTGCTGAAGAAGCGAGAGCGGAAGGCCTTCTCCGCAATGACAACGTGTGCAAAAAAGATATGAGTATGGAATGGAGCAAGAAGGCCTAGTACATCCAAAAGAAGGCCTCCGTACTCCTTCTTTTTCCCGCTGGGCACTTAAACATACACAAAATATCTACGAGGGATCTTATACAAATTGAAAATTTATATTAACACTCAAGTAGAATAATTTTAAGCAGCAAGGATGATTTCCAACCATTAAACTAGATGCTTTTAAAACACATGTGTATGTACAAGAATTCAAATACTTTGTAGTATATGCTAAATTTCAACTGTCAAATTTTGTATAGTTCTTTTTTGGAATCTAAAAAGGTTGGCAGAGAGTAAATTTACTTTCCATTTCCAGGTTGGAATAAACTGATGAGTCTCCTCCACAAGCTATCGAATGACCTACACCTGAAGGAAGTCGAAACTTTTAAAGCCAGTCTTTTGTAAATATTAAAATAAGTTTTTGTTGGCACTCCACCAGCACGAAGCAAAAAGTTAGGAAAAAGCGAATGGTGAAAGTCGAACCCCGAAAAATGTAACGCGGTACAGTAATGTCACGTCAAACCTAAAAGCAAACAAGGACGGCCTAATGGACCTTACACATCTTTACGTTCGTTGATGACGGGTAAACGTATGGCACGACAATCCATATAAAAAGCAACAATACATTGTCGATTTTTTTAGAAGACACAGAAAAAATTGTTTTGGTCTCCTCGTACCTATTTATGTAGTTAAATATTATATACATATACTATGAAGGTATATTTACAAATGAAACAATTGAGAAGTTTCTTTTTTGTAAAAAACAACCATAAAAGAGAATTAGAAAAGAATTTAAGATGAATACCAACGGTTTTGACGAATAAGTTAACACACTTTATCATTTGAAATAAAATATTTTTCGACATAGTCATCTTACGCGATGCGGGGATCAAGTACAAGGACGTTTAGAGCCATGCTGGCGGTCATGACGTGACCTGAATACAAAAAAATAAATGAAAACTAGACGCTTCAGCTTTTATCTGATCATATTTTTTCTCTACCAAGTACTCTTATCCCCTACAAGTCGTAGCGTCAGTCAAATCGCATCTGGTATCGCTAGATATCAAAACTATATCTTAGATATCGTTTTCGATGACATTTAACGAAAAATGGATAACATTCTATACAAAACCGGATTTGAAATTCATTTTTTACTCAAATTTTAAAGAATAGCTCAGCTATTTTTCAGCCAAATTTTATTTTAAAATTTTTCTAGAAAAAAAAACTCGTTCCATCTGAACGTATACAAAATACGTCAGTAAGTTAAACAGGAACTCCTGTTGGAAAAAATCGGCATTTTGGAGTGCATATGTATGGGGACTAGATGAAATAATTGGTTGATTTAGTTTATTTTCAATATAAAATCAATTTTTTAAGTTACATACTCCTGGCTATTATATTCCAATATTTTTCAGCTTACAAGGAATAGCAATTAAACTCAATTTCGGCAATTGCTGAAGGGTAGCTTACACTATCAGACAAGTTTTACGTATTCCATAATACTTTCTGAGATAGAAAACTAGTGAGTTTTGTTGCGACTGTCAAAAAATGTAATGTAACTGCCTGTTTAACGATTTCGAACGTCAACGTTCGCATAGAAAATTATATTTAAAACAAAAACAAAATTCTAAAATTTGTTTTGGTTTTAAATGTAATTTTCTATGCGAACGTTAACGTTCGAAATCGATTAACAGGCTGTAACATAACAGCTTAGAGTCACACTATCACACATGAACATGCATTTGTTAAAATGCAACCCTGATCTAATGAAAAGTATTTATGTTTAGAAAATTTCAAAAAACGATGAAGTCGTATGGGATTTCAAATTTTCGTTTTCAAAAAACATTGCATTTAAACTATCACACTCGTTTATATTATTTCAGTTTTTGACATGTAATAATACAAAGTATAATAGTGTTACTAGTAGGGTTTTTTCCCGGGATTTCCCGTCCCGGGAATTTCAATTATTTTATTTCCCGTTTTCCCGGGATTTTTCTTGCGGGATCCCGGGAAATAAAAAATTCCTCATAATTTCAGAAAATAGCTATGTATACTTTGAAATTGAGTTTTCTATTCTCTAAAAATTAGCATCTGTGGATTGTTTGTCGATTAGATCAATTACAAGAAGTGAGTACATACGTAAATCAATGTCTCCTGATGCACTAAATCTACTAAAAGCAGAATTGGCAGTGCAACAGTTAATAATTATTACATTTAGTGAAGTGAAGAGTTAATAAAGTACATTAATTCAAAATAAGATGCAGGCAGTAAAGTTTCATTGTCCATGAAAAAGTCTTAATAATATGAGATACCTAAACATATCGCTCCTTTATTGCAACATAGTCATATCTACAAAAACAAACGATCTTGGCAAAATGCGATTAAAGTTTTCAAAATGTACCGACTTAAAGATATATTTTGCTATAACATCGGTTCAGTTTGAGATATGACTATGATGCAATGAAGGAGCGATATGTTTATTAGGTGATAAACACAAATTTTCAATATCAATTTGTGTTGGTTTACATACTCGTGAAGTGCGGGGAAACCGAAATAAAAAACATTTTGGAAACTCGTGTAAGATACTACAACATACAACTTGAAAAACACATTTTCCTAAAGATTACAAATGGACATTTTGAAATGAAAAGGTTTGTGAGAAGCAGTCCGGTTGCTGCTATTTTTGCATCAACCTTGATATACATTTGACTGATATAGACGTTGTTTATAAAAAAGAAAAAATTGCTTCTGATTGTGAGTCCGAAGCATGCTACAACGGTGTACTTTTAACTATTTGTCCGACCTCGGTAAAAAATGAACGAAATTTTTCGGAAACATGATAATTAGTAAATAAAATCAGGAATATACTTTTTGACGACTTACAAAGCGCTTTGAGTGTATCAGAAAGTTATTTCCTAAGCCATTTAAAAATGTTATATATTTCTTTAAAGTATTTTATCTATTTTATTAATTAACTTTTTGATCTCATATCTTGAGTACCTTAATTTTTATTTAGTTTTTATTATTGTTTAATGAATTTAATTGTTATGTTTATGTTATCTTTTTATCTTGTATCCAGAGCATAATAATACTGAATAAAAGCATAATAATAGGAAATAAAGGCGTGAGATAATAATAATTCAAGTTCCTATTTCAATCTTCGAATAATTTCCCAGTAAAAACTTCGCCTACAAAATAATGTGTTGAGTAATCAGAAAAACATAAGAGCACTACTTACAATTCTACTGAAAGAACCAATGAATTTAACAAGGGATGTCCCAAAAAGAACGCATTCAAAAGTATTTGTAGGCGAAGTTTTTACTGGGTTTTAAGTATTGAACCATTTATTTTAGTTTCTTTGTAAACAAGTTCCCTTACGTTTTTTTATAAAAATTTTTTTTCATTTATTAATAACAAAATTTACTTTGTATTATTTATATGGAGCGGGATCCCGGGAAATTTAAAAAAATTTCCCGCTTTCCCGTGAAACGAAAAAGTCCGGGGAAAAAAAACCCTAGTTACTAGCCTTAAGCAGAGCATTTTTAAATTTAAAACCCGTTGATCTAAATCAGGAAATTTAGATAAAACTTATATTTTCCGGCTCTTACTTATTTTATGTAAGGAAAAACAAAACAAAATGAAAAATTACCAGTTGGTCACAATTATTAAATCATTATTAAATATTAAATTGCTTTAGAATCGAGAAAGAACTCGATCACGACTGCCAGAATCAGGCCCCTGATCTTTAATCAAGGTGGGTTCTGAAAACAAATTTTTTCAAAATGCATTGGCATTCTTTAAGTACAAGACAAAGTTTTACTTTAAATAAAACAGTACTTATTTATTTATGTGTGTGGAGATAAATACGTATTTAACTAGCGGAGACATCCACCACAATTTCTTACCAGCAACTGTTTGCAGTTAACATTGCACTTAACAGTGCTGCTACAATAGAATAAAGTTGCACATTCTGAAATAATTTTGGTAGTTGAGAAATTCAGATTTGAAAAATTTCGTTTTTTACGAACATTTCTGGTTTGGATTAGTGACCATTTGGGAAAAATATGGAATGGTACTAGCAACAAACAATATGGCAAAGGTGCTCCAATGGGTCCTCTTTAGGACCCTATTTGTGGTATATCTGAAATAATTCTGAAAATTAGGAAAATTGAATTTTAAAAAAGTGCTATTTTGAAAAATGTTAAAAGACTTAATGGACATTGGACAATTTGGAGAAATGGTGATAGGTAACAATATAACACCATATAGGAATGGAGGAGAAGAGAGTCCTAAAGAGGATTCCGGTAGTGGGATATCTGAAATAATATAAGAATTTCAGAAATTCAGATTTGAAAAATTTTGTATTTTGCGGAAATTTCTGGCGAGGATTAGTGACCATTTTGGAAAAATATGGAGTGGTAATAGCAACAAACTATATGGAAATGGTGCTCCAAGGGGCCCTCTTTAGGACCCTATTAGTGTTGTATCTGAAATAATTCGGAAAATTGAAGATATCCCATTACCAGAATCCTCTTTAGGACTCTCTTCTCCCCCATTCCTATATGGTGTTATATTGTTACCTATCACAATTTCTCCAAATTGTCCAATGTCCATAAAGTCCACTTTTAACATTTTTCAAAATAGCACTTTTTTAAAATTCAATTTTCCTAATTTTCAGAATTATTTCAGATATACCACTAATAGGGTCCTAAAGAGAACCCCGTGGAGCACCATTTCCATATTGTTTGTTGCTAGTACCATTCCATATTTTTCCCAAATGGTCACTAATCCAAACCAGAAATTTTCGTAAAAACGAAATTTTTCAAATCTGAATTTCTGAAATTCCAAAATTATTTCAGAATGTGCAGCCGGTTCCATTTCCATGAAAATCGTCCTAAATACACTTTATTCTATTATAGCAGCACTATTAAGTGCAATGTTAACTGCAAACAGTTGCTGGTAAGAAATTGTGGTGGATGTCTCCGCTAGTTAAATACGTATTTATCTTCACACACATTAATTATTTAAACAAAAAAATAAAAATTTTAAATTTAAATCAGTTATTTAAGTTTTTTTAAGATATTTAAATAAAAGTAGGCTGAATTTTTTATATTTTTGTTTTTAGTAAAATTAAAAAACGATTTTTTATGGAAATTTTTTAAGTTTTTTGAGCGACTTTTTTGTTATTGCATATATATTTTAAGGGCATATTTTCGATTTTTTAGTGCATGAAAATCTCTTCCCTAGTTATTTATTATAAAAACAACACAAATGGAGATAACCACCTTTGTTTCTATACCACTCAAATATACTTTATGGGGTATAAGATTACTTTTAGTGAATTGTATAATAAGAATATGACAATCTTATCGCCAATATATGTAAGTACACACTCATAGTTACATTACATTACAAAAAGGCTTCTCACTCAAATGTGCATTAAAAGTGTTTTTGTATTATAGAGTACGCATTGTCAATACCTATTAAACATAAAATAAACCTTAAATGTAACAAATTTTTGAGTACGGTATAATTCATTTATAAATGAGAATAAATGATTGTGCGCAAAGCATTAGCACATGGTATACGTGACCAAGTAGTAAGCGATAATGGCGAAGAATTGGCTTGTGGAGATACTCTACTACCACCGGCTGTTTGGCAGAGTTAGATATGTTCATACATATATGTATGTTTGTATAGAAATGTGCAAAATTGCAAAAATAAATAAATAAATAATAGTAAAAAGAAAACAACAAGAAAATAAAGTTTCAAATGTCAGAGAGCGCAATGGTAAGCAAATTTTTGTGGTTTACAATTTTGTTTTTAAATTAATTGTTAATTAATATTCTTTTAATATGTATGTATGTATATTATTTTTATAGTACTTTATACATAACTGATAACTATTTACAGTATTCAAAAAAATGTTTTGACATGGCGAAAATAGTTTATTTTTTTACTTACTGCCTGTTTAACGATTCCGAACGTAAACGTTCGCGTAGAAAATTATATTAAAAACGAAAAAAATAATTCTAAAATTTGTTTTTGTTTTAAATGTAATTTTTTATGCGAACGTTAACGTTTGAAATCGATGAACAGGCTGTTAATCATAAAAAAGACTATTATTTTTTTGTTTAATTCATTTTTTTATTAATTCGATTTATCTATTGTACCTATATGTATCAGAGCTGTAAATGAATCATTCTTTTTATACCCTTCACCACAGGTGGAAAAGGGTATATATAAGTTTGTCATTCCGTTTGTAATTTCTACAATATTGATCTTAGGCCCTGTAAAGTATATATATTTTGGGTCCTTATGAGGAGAGAAGTTGATTTAACGATATCCGTCCGTCTGTCCGTCTTACGTTTGATATGTGTTTTCCGGAGACTCCAGACATGATAGCGGCTAGGTTGTTTTACATTTATGTCACATATAGTCCACTATTTCTTGCTATTGAAATTCAGCCAGATTGGTCCAACAATGGCTGATATATGACCAAAAAACCACGACTGCCTCTAATTTTTCCAAAAAATCCCTTGTGGTTGTTGTATTTTTATTACTTTTTTCTGTATATCTGGAGAACGGCAAGAGCCAAAGTTTTCAAATTTGGTACAAACATTAAGGTTATAAATACACACCATTCCACAAAATGTGGGCGGGATGGGAGAAGTGGGCGTGGTACCTTCCATACAAAAAGTATTAAAAATTGTATAAAAACCTGAATTTTTTGACTGTTATATGACCTATGGTTACGCCTTATATATCAAAAGATCGGAAATTTAATTAATAAAAAATATTTTCTGAAAAACTCGGGAAAATCGGTTCAGATACGAAAAAGTTATGACCAAAATATTAATTTTTTTTTGGAAAATACCCATTTTCGGGAACCATAGATCTTCCCGAGTTCAAGTCTTACAACCAAAATAAATGGCAAATTTCTTCTTTAACACGTCGGTATATAAATCTTTCAAATCGGTTCAGAAATAGCTGACCAATATACTGAAATCCCAAAAATTACTCTTTTTTGTAATTAAGTTAGTTTTTTATACCCTTCACCGAAGGTCCTGCACCCTATAAAGTATATATATTCTGGGTCCTTATGAAAAGCGAAGTTCAAATCCGGTTGTCGTCTCATCTCTCCCCCCTTTGCATTTGTTTACATATACTAGCATAATTCGCAATATGATTTTCGTTTATTATTTCCTCTATTTAACAAAATAATTTTAACAAATAGAAAGTAGGAATTTTTGTGTTTTTTTGCTACTTAAAAACTCGCCAAAAGAGATAAAAAATGACAACAGTGCCTTTACAAAAAGAAAACAAACAAAAAACTGTGTTGAGTTGTAAACAGTAAACGGTCTATATTTCATTTTAATGATATTTAAACAGCGTTCCTTCATGGTAGGGGGTGTGTTAAGTTAGAAACTGTGAGTTCCCTGGTTCGAATCTTGGTTTTTTAAAAAGAATATTTTTTAATATTGTTATGTTCCAAAACAATTTAAAAAAAATATTTACCAGTTTTCGCTTTTTAAATTTCATTTATAATGAAGTTTTAAGTATTGTAAATATGTATGTATATGTAAAAATTATTTAGTTGCTCTGTATTCTGCTCGCACAATGGTGAAGGGTATATAAGATTCGGCACAGCCGAATATAGCACTCTTACTTGTTTGATTTTAATTCGTTACGAATTAGCTAAATTTTAAATTGAATAAAATTCGAATGAATTCAAACGAATTAGGCAGAAATGAATTTCAATGCGCTTTCCAATTCAAATGAATTTGTAGAATGAGTTGTAATTCGTTTCCAATTCAAATGAATTTGTTACAGTGAATTGCAATTCATTTTACAGATTCATTAGAATTGAATTGTTTTTGAATTCATCCCAGCGGGAAAATGTGGAATAGATTACATAAATAATTAAAAAAATAATGTATTATTTTTAAAAGAATAATAATGCATTCATTGCAATCGAAAACGTAATTTTATCAGACTAAAGGCTAGCTTACACTATTAAACTTTGTATTAATACATGTCAAAAACTCAAGTAATATGTAAAAGTCTGATAGTGATGTGAATGCATGTGTGATGAAAATGACAAGTTTTATGAAAAAAAGTTTGACATCTCATACGACTTCATCGTTTTTTGAAAAATTTCTAAACAATAATACTTTTTATTGGATCAGGGTTGCATTTTAATTCATTATACTTTGTGTGATGGTGTGAACACAAACTGTTATGTTACATTAGATTTTTTGACAGTCGCAACCAAACTCATTAGATTTCTATCTCACAAAGTATTATGGAATACGTAAGACTTGTAAGATAGTGTAATCTAGCCTTAATAATAATGAATTTTGGAACCAAATATTATACAAGATATGCTATACTTTCTCGATTTCAGTTGATTATATTTTCCCGCTGGGATTCAATTGAATTAGAAAAATGAATTGCAATACGAATGAATGAAATCAAAAATGAGTTGCAATCAATCAAATTCAAGAGCAGATCTAGGGGGAATTACTAAAATTAACTATTTTTATTGCAGTTGGAAGTTTTCAATACAAAAAGTAAACAAATTTTTCCAATTGTAGTAAAAGTAGTAAGAATTCGAGTAAACGAACACAGCTTTGACAGCAAAAAACGTTGTTGAGATTCAAAGTTGCTAAAATCTTTAAAATTTGATTGAACAATTTAAAAAAAAGTAATTTTCCACAATATACAAAAGAGATTATTCATAAAAAAGAAGTAATTTTCTACAATACACAAATATGAGATTACTTTAACAAAAAATTATTGTTAAATACACTTTTAATAATATTTTCACACTATTTGATAAAAATAAACAAAATTTTTCTATTTTGATAGGATTTTCGCCTTTACCTAATATGTAATTTAATTCCTTTTCTGCCGCTACCTGACAATTCCAATACAAAATCAATTCAAATTTCAATCAATTCGATTCAAATAAGTTTGAAATGAATTGCTAATTAGTTTTTCTAATTAAATTTGAATTAATTCAAAATCAATTCAATTCAAGTGAATTTGTAAAATGAATTGCAATTCACTTTAACAAATTCATTTGAATTGGAAACGAATTGCAATTCATTCTACAAGTTCATTTGGATTGGAAAACGAATTGAAATTCATTTCTGCCTAATTCATTTGAATTGACTCAAATTTCATTCAATTAATTTTTTTGTGGGAAAAGAATTAATTTAAAATTTTCCAATTCAGTGCATGAATGATTTGCGAATTAATTCAAAAATTAATGATTCATTTACAGCTCTGATATGTGTATTACTTTACAAACAACAGCAAGAAAAGTAGAAAATCAAGAGTAAAGTAACGGTAACTTAACTTTACCGTAAAAAAGTAAGACCAATCTATTTCTTACAGATTGGGACGTAACATCTTATTGCTAACTATAATCGTTCTATTTATTTTACATACAACAAAAGGAAGCAGCTGATATGCAACGTTACTGTTACTCCCGGCTAACTGAGCCTTAAAGGCCCAACCATAATATGCATAGCCATGCTTAACCTACTGTCAAAATTTAACAAAAAGTCTCTCATACCTATGTTTATTCCGTAAGGAATGTGCGATTAGTTTTGCACTTTGCTTAAGCAAATGACAGTTTCGTAAAGCTTAACAAAAAGTTTCCTTAACTACAATATGGTTTGCCATATATGATTTACATGTATTCGCACATTTGCTTAAGCCAACTTAAGCACATTATGGTTGGCCCTTAAGTCTGTGTTTATACGGCTCATGTCTTATTGACATGATTCTTCCTTTTTTTCTTTGAACTTTCATTGACGTTCAAACAGTTCATGTCATGTTGACGACATGTTTTTTTGTAGTCTTTAATTTAAATGCCAGTAACGACCAATTACACCAAGAATAGGTTAAATTTACTATTACTTTAACTTTCAGTTAACAGTTAGTTTTTGACAGTTATAACTGATAGTTAATTATAGCTGAACTTGGTGTAATTGGCCGCAAGAAAGCAAAAAAATAGCGAATGAGAAAGCAAAACGTACTGGCAGTACATGCATCCGTGTACTCGTTTCTTTTCCCCTAGTCTCTCTCGCCTATAAAGTTGCAATCGTGTCAATCAGCTATCACACACGAGAATATTTTTCAAGCCGCACAATTTCTGTTCTTTCCGTTACACACGGGATTATTTCATCTTAGACAAGAACATATGGGGACTTAAAGGCAGGCGAAAACCCTTTGTTATCCATACGAACGCTTGCAGATGAACTAAAAGAAGAATGTAGCGGGAGAGCAGTGATGCCAATTGTAGGAAATTTTCCATTTTTGTAGGGATTTTTTCGGAAAATTTCAAGCGTAGGGAAAAAGGAAAGATTTTTTATTTTAAGGCAAATGTAGGGAATTTTTAAAATATTATCTCATTATTAATATATTGTCTAAAAATACGTAAATATTTATCTTATATGCGTTTATAAATTAAAATTTTTAATATACAATAGCATTGAAGTATAAATGTAGTATTTTTTAACAGAAACCCTATACTATGAGCCCTAAAAGCCTGGCAATCTTTAACAATGGCAAATGTACCATGTACCCATATATTCCTCGCGCCTCTAATATATAACCAGCGTTTTTCTACTTTGACTGCAGTTTTTTAAACGCTGGTTTTATATTAATAATCAACCGACGATTTGTCAATGGCAAAAAAAAAATATTGCTTTTCCTTCAGATTCATCAAATGTAAACAGCAGCTGTCAAACCAACTCAAAAAGTGAAAAGTTGTACACAAATTTTCGTTTTTTTCGACAGTTTTTGGTTTCTACTGCAGTTTTTTAAACCCTATATATAACTAGGGGGCGACGAATTTTCGCGTTAAAATCTGCGAACTATTCTCTTATACGTATGCGAATATTAAAAGCGAATATCTAATGAATGAAATTTCTACATTGAAATAAATTTGTAAAAAAACAATCACATCTCTAAACTTAGAGAAATAAAACAATACAAATTTGAGTTTTCAAAAAAGGTTTAATGAGAACTTTTAAGGATAAGGAAGGATATATTTTTAAAAGAAAAGTTTTTATATTTTAGTTCAGGGGAACTAAAGAAAATATGTTTTTAAAATTTTACAGAGCATCCCTTTTATTTGGTACCAAGTTTGCTTAAAATTATTTAAAATAAGTATTCTTGAAAAAGATTAAGCTCTTAAAAAAGGACAAAAGACGAGGAATAAAAAATCAAATATGAAGTTTTACTATGTTTCGTCTTAAGATTAAAGTGGCGTTTCTGCCAAAATAAAAAAATTTTAATTTGTTATACAGTGTTATTTTTGAAATTGAATTTTTATTTGTGCGTGTATGGCATTTACATATTTAATTTGGGTTTTACTTTTTGGTAATAAATGCTTTTATTACAATATTTACAAACTGTGAACAAAGTAGGTACATATTTGTTTGCCTGTTGCTAAAAACAATAAATATTTTAACGTAGGGATATGTGTAGGGAAAACTTTTTTTGGTTGTAGGGAAAAAAGAAATTTTTTTCTTAGACACGTAGGGATTTTTTGAAATTTCTCATGGCATCACTGCGGAAGAGTGTCTCACGAAAGGGTAAGGAATGACGACTATTTATACATAATAGACCGAAAAACACTGCTTTCAATGCAAAAACTAGAAAGACGTTTGTTTTTTTCTGTAACTTATATCTTCAAACCTCCAAAAAAAAGTCCCAAAACCAGGGTGAATTAAAAATTTTAATTTTGCATAAATGGCATAACAAACCTAGAGAATATGAGCATAAATGAAACGGCATCTGCAAGACGTGATTAATACCAATAGTGGCCGCACAAAACATTGATCATCCTTCAATTTAAGATGCACACCATTTTTTCATAATTTATTAGTATGTAAAAATAATTTCATGACAATAAAATTTTAAAGTTTCTTTTGTTTTTTGGATTTTATTCCTTAATCTTGATTTTTTCGTATTTTCTCCTTTCTGTTATTTGTTAGATAATATTTGGCTAAAATCAAATTTGTAAAAAAACAAGTAAGAACTCTATATTCGGTTATGCTGAATCTTATTTACCCTTTACCTTTTACTGACACATATTTAAGTTTTTACTTTGGCTTCGTTTTTTAGATGTGCATCTAATAATGGCATAAATACTACAACATCCATGTTATTTTAACCCTCTAATGTCTAAGAGTGCCTCAAGGCATGCTTTACAAAATTTCTACTGACGTCCAATATATAATTAATTTATATTAATTTAAATTTTTTTTAAAAATGCTTAAAGATCTAGAAAAATATATTTGAAGAAGCTTCAAAAACTCTAAAAGCATTGTAAACAATCTCGAACACAATGCTTTTGTTCAAAATGCAAACTTCAGTTATGCTGCTCAAATATTAAAATTGTTTTTCTTGATTATCATAAACAAAACCAAAGATTTTTAATTTGTTTCATTACTTTTTATTTTTAATACAAACTAACAAACAAAATTCACAAAAATTAAATGTGTTTTTATTACAAGATTCCCAAGGGTGCCTCAAGGTACTCCTGGATATTATTTCACCTGGAACGTAAACAACTCATTGTACGGGCTTAAAAATATTTTTTTTTAACACAAGGGCCCAAAAATGCTTTAAAAAAATTATTTTCATAATATATTCCCATTTATTCTGAAACTTGGCATTAGAGGGTTAATAAACTTTATTAATTTTTTATATACGTTTTATAAAAAAAAGAATTAATGCTATTAATTTATTAACTGAAAAAACACATGAGATTTAATACAAATATTTAAATACTTAAATTAATAAACTACAATTCGAGTCGGAAAAAAGCCAATCAATTGCAGGGGAATGTAAGAAAAGATATACTCAATGTTTATTGTTGGTGTTTTGTTTAAGCTTTCATATTGTTACAGGTAAGACTTTGAGTGATTATAATTCTTATTTGCTTTAAGGTTTTATTTGTATAATATTTTTAGCTTTTCTAAAATCTTTGGAAAAGGTTTCCTGACGATCTGGCCTTAGCAACTAGTGAAATGCGCATACAAACTAGCTTTCCCTCGACAATAAATTTCTGTGTATTTATCAAATATGAAAAATTGGGAATTTAGCACGTCAAACAAAAATCTTAATAATGATAAAATTAATAAATCTTATAAATAAAAACTTGCAGTCGATTTTAAATTCAGAGCAAATTATAGTATATAATGGTATCAATAGTTCTAAGTCTTGAAGAGGTCTTCTTCTTCGATATTTTATTTCTTTAATTAAGTATGTAATTGGGTGGGTTCTCTATTAAGATTGCAATAAAATAAATTTGGATATAATCTAATCTAAATATTTATGGGCACAAAGACCTTATTTGGGCTATGTCAAATCTGTGGTAATTGGGAAAAAGTACTTAAGACTACTTTTTAAGTTTAGCAGGAGAGCAATTTTCATCTTTAAACGTGATTTTTGAAAACTTACTCCAATTCTAATATAATCACCATTTAAGGGCCATTATTACAACTTCTCGTTAGTTAACGTTAGGATTTTGTCAGACTTATAACAATTGAGGTTAAGTGGAGCCAGCCAGATATATTCAAAAATTTATTTTAAGTCGGTCGGTATACTAAAAGGCGAGTCTAGGTGCAACAAACATCAGCACAAATGCATAATACCCTCTGCACTGTGGCTATAAAAAGCTGAAGTAGTTTTGCAAAATGTTTTCAAAATTATGTTTTAAATATTTACAGTAGTTTAGTTACGTCTTTTTGCATTAAGAAAAATACGTAATAGAGAGTAAGAGTAAATAGTAATATGTAGAGTAATCGCAAAAAGGTCAATGAACACTTATAAATATAGATGCAATTGTTTTACTACCATTTTTAATTTTAGGAGTCAAAATTTTTGGGTGAATATGTAGTTTAATAAAACAAACCATAATCAATCAAAACCTCGATTGCGAATGTTTTGTGTAGTTACGTCCGTTTGTATTTAAGATGACAATATGCAGAAAATAAGAGGATAATGTATTTAGAAATCTATTTTTTAAGATACCCAAAACGATTTTATCGGTTTTAAAGCGTTTTGTTTTAAAAATCGATTTTCATCACCTGAATGTAAATATGTATGCAACTATGTTGTATTATCATTGAGTTTGTGATTCCTATTAAATTGTATATTTAAATCTATTTTATGTAATATCCATAAAACTAATCACTAATACACACAATTTTGCCAATATTATACGCATCAATAATTCGTTGACCTTAATAGTTACAAAAAACTTGAGGTCAATACCATTAAAAATGTAAAAAAACCAATTTTGCTATTTTTTAACTTGTTTTTATTGTTAAACGTGTTTATTTCTTTTAAAACACTAATTAATCAAACTAGAAAAAATTATTGGTAATATTCAAACACAAGAAGGTTAAAAACTTTTTTACGCGCAAAAAAGTAGCAGATGCAAACACTATTAATACAGATACCCAGTTATTAGTTCAATAGTTTTCCCTCAAAGTCAATAGCCTTTTGCCCCACAATTTTTTTTTTTAATATGTTGGAATATAAAATAATTAAATATTAAAATGACAGGAATTCATTTAACGGCCAATTTCACCAAGTTCAGTTATAATTAACTACCAGTTATAACTGCCAAAACGTACTCTTAACTGAAAGTTAAGTTATAGTTAGTTAGTTTTAACTGAACTTGGTGAAATTAGCAGTAAAAATACAAAAGTTATACAATTTTTTTAAATCACTTTTATTTTTTAAGTGATTTATTTATTAAAGTTGAAAATTATGTACTATACGCCACTAGTTTCCAACCAATCGTTTATAAGAATTTCAAGGGCCAAATTACTCCATTCGATATCGATCGAAGAACCAATATAATATAAATGGGAATTTCGATCAATATCAAATGCCGTAGAATTGTAAAAACTGAAATAATTAGATATTAAATTGCCTTCGAATCGAGAAAGTACTCGATCACGACTGCCAGATTCAGGCCCCAGACCTTACTCCTACCTAGCAGCGAATAAGAATTGGTCTACTTAAGCACCGGACATAACGTCTGCGATACTCTACAATCTGTTCGATTTCCACAGGCCTGATCAGTCCCGCTTAGAACCCTTTCCCTTATCTTTACAAAATAAAATCCTTTTAGAGGTCTGACTGTTATTTTAAAAATTTTAAGGACATAATAACTTACCCCGATTATTACTATTGTTAAAGTAAACATTTTAGAAGGTCTTTTTTTACTTTAAACTTTTAAGGAACCTTTATTAATAAACACTCAAAGTGAAAGTTGTTTAAAATTTAATACATCTATTCAACTTTGTTATAAATTATATTGTAGTTAATTAATTATTTTAAATACAGAATTTTTAATTTTACGGAACTTTAAAAGAATTTTGTACGAATATTAAAATGTGTGTATGTAGGTAATTTTGTATTTCCGCAATGTGAAAAATCTTTAGTTTAAATGTTTTCATTTTTTGCTTTTGTCGAGAAATTTTTTTGTATTCACCTGTATTATTAATATATTTAAATGCATTAAAAATTTAACATCTGTTTTAAAACACGAATGACTTCAAGTAACGAGATTTATTTGTTTTAAATTTGCATAACGCTTAAGTTCAAAAGTGTGAATGCATCAGATGTGAATTTCTTTTTTAGGTCGACGCTTATTTACAAAATTTAATACAAAAAAGTCTTTGTCACCTAAAAGAAGGCACAACGTTTCATTACTTTTCAGAAACTTCACAGAAAAAAACGTTATAAAATTGAAACTACTTGCAATATTTGAAAAAAATTAAAATCTGGGTAAAAATAAAACCAGAAACATACATATATCGGATGTTATAAATCTGTTTTTTTTAATACAATTTGAGCTGTGTGGCTTACGTTATTGTAATTATTTTAAACAAAAACCCGTATTATCAATCTATGGAAAATACCAAAAAACTATTTACACTTATCTTAAATAAAAAGTTCAATTTTGCATTTCCCAATAAATTTTTTTTAAGGGATAATGGAATAAATTTTGAGGGGAAATTTTATTTACGATAGGGGTAATTATCTTTTTGCTAAAAATAAACCAACTGGTTTTATACTGTACTCCACAACAATTGTATACAATGTCCGTCCGTCCGAACGTCCATCATTTTAATTGTAAAAATATAAAAATATAATAATAAATAATAACAAAAAATTTATTTATAAAAATATTTCTTATATGGATACGTGTTTGTCCCATGGGGGTAGTCTTAATGGACGGCCTTGATTTTTCTTGATTTACAGTAATTTTCAATGCTTGTCACTATATAGATGTTCCTCTAACTCCCACTGGAGCATAGGGTGCCAAACTGGGAACTGGGGAAGTTTCTGACTGTCACTCACTTGGGAGTGAACAGAAATGATTCCTCTGTTAACTGTCCAAGCAGCTCACTACTTCCGGTCATAGGCCAAGTAGTATTAAATCTGTAATGTTTTAATAAAAAAATCGATTTCTTGTGAAGAAAGCTAATTTTTTGAAAAGAAAAATAACTAAAGATTTACATCTTTTAACTACAGATTACAAAATGTTTGTGAGAATACTTGGGAAAAACTTTTTATATATTCTTAAAATATGTTATTTCAACTTGCATAATCAAAAAAAAAAAATCCATGCCCGTTTTTGCTCCTTTTGAAAATATATGAGATTTTGTGAAACACATTAACTTGTTTTTTCTGTTTGGTTTCGTTTAAATGATTATTTTAGTTTTTGTTATTTTTCTGAAATCCAGAAGTTTCTGCTGAAATTACAAAAATTGATGTAGAATTGATAGAAAGATTGCGTATAATAAGTATTGTTGTTTCCTGTGGTCAGGAGATTCACTTCAAAAATTTCGCGACTTTACCTATAAAACCGCAAATCTTTTCGTAAACATTTACCCATGCTTCTTTATGCCTCCCATTTTACACAAATTCTTAATTCATTTACCAGAAATAGTTTCCCATGCTCTATTGCCAATAGGCCAACTTTCTCAGGAGGCACAAGAAGCTCGTTATAAAGATTTAAAAATTTTAAAGAACAATTTGCTTTAAAAAAAAAAAAAAAAATTATTGTTAAAAAAAATTATTGTTAAAAAAAATTACGAAGTTTTCTTTAGTTTTTAGATTATTAAAATAAAACAAAATTAAAATTCTACTAATACTTTAACAACAAAAGTTTTTTTTAGTAATCAATATAAACATGAATTAATCCTCGTTTTGCACATATTTCACCCCACTGTGCGTGGAGGATATCAGCCGAATATAATACTTTGACAAAATCTAAATATTGGATTCGTTTTTACTCTCCGTGGAGGATATCAGCCGAATATAACACTTTTACATGTTTTTACTTTATTTCAGCCATTTGTGGACAAATCTGACTGAATTTCAATAGCAAACCATTCCGGACAATATGTGATTTAAATATATGGGTATTTCCACAGATAAGTCTACTTTTTGTGACGTTACGACACCAACCATTTGTAATTGTTTCTCAAAGAATAATAAAAATATTATCTACTTTTTTGCATTTTGGTGTAGAGCGCAACTAGCTTAACATTGAGTAAAAGATAGGAAAAATTTAAACAACATGGTTCTAAAATACAAGACTAATTGCTTGCTGTCGTAACGTGACAAAAAGAAGACTTTTCTGTGGAAATACCCATATATATATAACAACCTCATCCCAATCATATTTAGCGTCCCGGGTATGTTCGTGAATGCATCTAAACTGTGCGTCACTGCTGCAGTGATGCAAAATTTTGTTGCTGATGCGTGAGCACCAGTTGCGTTGGTGATGCTGATGTTTTTTTACTGCACAACAACTGTGCAAAGTTCGATTTTTTTAACACAAACTAAATTTTGAAAAATTTATAAACGAACATGAGATAATAATAAAAATGTTATCAACAATAGCGATGGCAAATTTTATTAAAAATATTGAATCAAAAAGTGATAGTTTTCTAATAAATTATAATTACATCACTTGCACAACAACTGCATTTACGAACGTAACCCCCATTTCAACCAACGAAGGGTATACAAAGGGCGGAAATTAGGGAACTCTATAGCGCTGGCAACATAGAAACCCTTTTTTAAAAAATCCGCCTAACCATTCCTTTACGAGCGAAAAAAAATAGTTACATTTACGTAAAAAAAACCAAATTTTTTTATTTTGTTAGTATTGTGGTTATTTTGTTGAACTATTTATGGTTTTTAATTCAAATTTTTAATATTTTTAATTAGGCTTAAGTTCATCAAATTTAATTTTCGTAAGGAAAAACATGTAGACTCAATTAAAATGGATAATCATTCAAAAAGCAAATTTCGATCTACCATAGGTTAAAATACAATTTGGTTTAAGGATTGATGTTTGACTATTGACGTCAGCAGTCGTCGATGGCTGCGAGTGTAAGACGGCAAATCCATCTGAGGAGATCGAGTGGTTGCGATCGAAACATGTCATGGTAACCTGCCGGCCAGGGTTCGAGCCCCGGCCACGGTCAAGAATGAAAATTAATAAAAAAAACTAATTTTATTTTCGTTTTAAATTGATTGAAACTAGTTTTTTTTTAATTTGCAAAATAATTGAGTATATTGAGTATGAGTATATTATATATTTTATAATTGAGTATCATGACGGATTTTTCACTTTTATTTGTTTAATACATACCCAAACAACCATAGGTGGGGAGAGTATAATGCGTTTGGGCTGATGTGTGTAACACAAATCTACGCTAAGGGTTGTATTTTCCTCAAAATAGGTAAGACATGTGTGATGGTGTAAAGTTCCCTTAAATAGCATTTAAGCGTATGGACTTCTGTAAAACTGCCAAAGGAATAACTCAATTATAAATTATATCGACTTAAGCTTCTCTTTTATATGACCATATACTTATGTATTAGACCCTTCTTTAAGTATAGTGATCGGCATAAAATCGGCTTGTTGTTTGTCCATGTAAAACTGTGCGCAAAGTAGAGCTCGTAGTTTCATGAAGTTTGGTACATTTTACGTATTCATATTTATAAGGACAGTTTATAATTTCAAAAAAATAGCATACATGTACATCAGAGCTGTAAAAAACTGCAATCAATTGGGGTTGAAATCAAAATGATTCAACCAAACTGAACTCATTCTTTGATTTTAAATGATTTCAGATTTGCAATGATTGCAATCACAAAATTGCAATATTTTGTGATCATTATTTTTAAAAATAATTGAATGCAATCAATTCGATTGCAATCAAATTTTAATTGAAATCATGCCATTTCAATCGCAACTATATCGAAAGGCCAACGAAGTTATATTATTTCTAGAAAAAGGAGTTTGTTTTGAATAGAATGTAGATTTTGATTCGGATTTCAATTACTGGATTTGATTGCAATTAAATCGATAATGAGTTGATTTCAAAAAATTTAATGTATTCAAAATCGAAAAATTTATTTTATGATATAAAATTGCAATTTTCCGATTTTTTTTTTCTATTTGCAATCTATCTACAATAAGACGATATGCAAATGTGGTAACTTTAATAATATTTAACAAGAGTTATTTATCCCCAAGGGCTACATAACCATATAGAATTAAATTAAGATGAATTTATAAACATATCGAGCTCTATTTGCGATTAAGAAGGGTTTTTATTATGCAGCCCAATTATGAATACAAATTCCCCGGGAGTTTTTTTCTTTTCCCCATTTTTACAATTGAATTTGCATAGGAAAAATGGGAGAAGGGAAAAAACTCCCGGGGAATTTTTATTCATAATTGGGCTGATTATTTTTTTATTTAGCAATGCAATACTTTATTTGCATTTAGATGGGCTTTTTTTCGGCAACGAGTACTTATAACCTATTTGCAAGAAAAAATCCAAATTTCGATAAATTGTCGCTTACGATATAATCGATAAAAGGGCCTTGATATGTACATATTTACAAATAGAAGACTAGCCTCTAAAAGGCAAGTCTATTACACGAATTCGCTGCAATCTACGAATTTTAATGCTATCGTCTAATAGCGCAACAGCTAGAGGATTCCTATGGTTACTTAATTTTTGAAGATAGTTTTTACTGAACCTCTGAATTTCTTCTCGGAAATATTTTAATCTTTACGAATATTTTTGTTTGTTACAAACCATGGCGCTGCTGTAATGAGTCTTAAAATTGTTGACTGGTATCTGTCTAGAATATCGATGTTTGATTTCCTGCTGTTCCCCATAGCATCAGTCCAAACAGGTTTTAGTATAGCCTAGTACATGATCTGTTGATTGTTTAAATTTAGTTCCGACTTTGGCTACTAGGCCCAAAATATATTTTTTACCCGATTTTGAGTGCAACCAAAAAATTAGCAAATACATATTACCAAAAAAAACATGTGATTACAATCAAATCGATTGCAATCTTTAATAGCTCTGATGTACATAGACGTTGATATCTAAATAATATAATAATAAGATTGTTTGTGTGTCCATGGGTCCCAAATAGGGCGCTCTCGAAGGTTTTCTGTAATTATTGTAGTGTAGGGTATCATATGGTCAGGTTTACCCGACTATACTTTCTAACCTGTTTTTATATATCTTACTTTTATCATATGATAAGATTTACGATGTTTATATGCTTTGTCACTGTTAACGTGTATAAGATTTTGCATATTTTTGCGACCTGATATTTATTGCAATATGTACAATTCGTTAAAAAAATGTGTGTCTCGTTAAAATGATTAAGTTCGCAATTTTTTTATAATGAGTACATACATACATGAATAATATGTAAAAATATTAATAAGAAGGTGAATTCGAAATGGTACAAAACTAATGTACCGGAAATAAATTTGTATGTGTATAAAATAACGATTACAAGATCAAAAATAATAGTAATTATAATCAGGACTGGGCAGTATTTCATGTATTTATTTGTAACTGCTGCATTCACAGAAAACTAAATTGGATTTGAAATCTATTTGAAGAAAAGTTTTTATGAAAATTTTGTTTTAAAATACGTTTGAAATCTATTTTATTTTTTATGAATATCCCAGCTAGCATTTAGGTGATCATTTTTGTTTAAAATCACCTTAGACCTATTCAGATCACTTTTGATGATTAAAAACTTATTTATTACGTAAACAATTGAAAAAGGATTCATATATAATTCATTCATATGTTCAAATAAGGATTTCTAAATTTTTTGAATTTAAAACGGATGTTTCAATTGAGCGATTGAATAAGAATTCACAAATGATTCTTTGAGATGATACTCAATAAAAAATCGAGCTTCAAACGAAGCAGGTTTGTAAGGGAGAAATGTAAGAGTTTCGCTTACCATACCGCTTACGGAAGATATGAATTTTATATGGCGAGTTCCCATTTTGAAGCAATAAATTTTTTACACAAAACGCGCTTTATTCAACGCATATTAAAACTGGTGAACGTAGCTATCAGCTTTACACTCTGAATGATTTTTTTTACAGTTATTTTTGATGCTCTCCCTTACAAACCTGCTTCGTAGTAAGGGAATGCCGTGGCACTTGAAATATTATTTTTTTTTAAACTTGTTAAGAGCTTCTTCACTTACTTTACTGCATCTCTTTATGTCTAATTGCGTAGCGCATAATTGTGCGCTTATATTTTTAAATGTACCATTAGTGCTTTGCAAAATGATAAAATATTTTATTGAGTATGAGCCCATATGCGGTCATTTTGCTTGTGAAGCTGATTCCTGATTCGATTTTGTAACAAAATGCGTATTTTGTATTTCTTTTTGAAATACATTTTCAAAATTTATTTTGTATTTTAAATACCTGTCGCTCAAGTATTTTGTATTTCAATTACTAATTGTCACCATTTATCATTTGTTAAGAGTTCTATTTTTTGGAATATTTTAAAAAGGCCCCAACCGGCCGAAGTTATTGTATTTATTTTCCACAAGATAAAATTTTCTTTACGTTACTTTACTACAGCATTTTAAACATGAATGCAATCCAAATGAATCGATTGATTTGATTTCTCGGCTATCGAACTGGAATTTTTAAAATAATTTATAGAATCATTGAAACCAATTGCTTCGGCTTGAGATTGCATTCAGGCCAACAATTATTATTATTTTTTATTTCATTTATTCTCCAAAAAAGGACTGATACTGAAGCGTGCTCTCTTAGATTTTAAAATTGTAAAAAAAAGTTGGGCATATAGGCACTGCGTCTATTCTGTACGAAGTGCATTCTAAATATCCAATTCATATGTGGCAATTGTGTGTATTAACAAACCAGTTTATACAAACATGAACATACAAATTACGAATCTATAACTGATTTTCATAATAAAATTGTGTAATTTAGTAGCGTTGTTTAAGCTGGAATCTAGTCACGATGATTTGCCAAGTATACTGATCATAAATGTCAAAAACTGAGCGCTGTAGAACGGTTCGTTTGCCAGCTTACACCTTTGTAAGTTTTACCGGGCTTTAAAAAAGTATTTTGTATTTCCTATCTTAAATACACAATTTAAAAGTATTTTTTATTATAAATACACGACTTAAATGTAGTTTGTATTTCAAATACATCAATGCATGCATTTCGCCCAACCCTGAGTATAATGCTTATTTAAATAAAAATTGCTGCTTTTTTTTTAATAAAGTTGTTTTGAAAAGTTTTATTATAAAAAAATTTTCCCAATTCAAAAGTCCTTAAAACATAAGAAACATTTTTTTTTAAGTAAAATATTTTAAATTTAAGTTTAAAAACGGCTCCACGAAAAGCCCCCCAATGAAATAACGCCCGAACGAGAAATGAATTATTCCCCAAATTTTTTTCATACATTTTTAGGTGTTATTTCATATGAAATAACTCCCAATTTTTTTGGGCCGTTTTTCATTTTTTTTGGGAATTATTTTATTCCTCATTTGGGGTTTTCAAATTATGAAATAATCTCCAATGAAATAACAACCAACAAATTTTTAAAATTCGGGGCTTGTTTCATAGCGTGCATAATTTGGGTGTTATTTCATTTTTTGCGACTTTGCTGTTGGTCCATATTGACTTCATGAAATCTTTGGTGAAACTGACTCTTTTATGATTTTGGGCATAATTTCATTTTTGTTGCCGATGGGGCTTATTTCATGGGGGGTTATTTCATTTTCATCATTGGGTGTTATTTCATATGAAATAACGCCCAAATATTGGGGGTTGTTTCGTTTTCGCTTTGGGGTTTATTTCATTTATTTTTCGATGTTATTTCATTCACTTTTTTTGGGTGTTATTTCCTATTTTTTGGGGTTTATTTCATTGGGTGTTATTTCCTGGGCGTTATTTCATTGGGGGGCTTTTCGTGGAGCCTTAAAAACGACTTTTATCTTTCAAGCTGAAATAACGCGCTTTGAACAATTTATTTTTGTTTGATTTACAAAATCTTGTAGTCAATTATTTCGTCGGAGTTTTTTTTATTAAAAAAAACTGATTTAATTAATGGCGCTATAATTTTTTTTTTTTTTTTTTTGTCATTATTTTTTAATCTTAAATTGAGGACAAAATATTACGGTTATTTTTAAAGGAATTTCCCTAATATACAATATATAGATTTCTTGACCTAAAACTTAAGATTAGAAATGAATAAATAAACAAATTATTTCCAAGAATAAAAAATAGCTTTACCTTGCTAATAATGTGTTATTTATAATTTTATATTTCAAATTGCAATATTAATATTATAATAATATTACCAGGTTAAGACGATTTTTACGTTGTATATTTTATATTTGATAAGACGCATTTTGATTATTATCTAATAAGTACCTCCAATTCTAATGAAATTGAAAATTTAATCAATATATATTAAATAAATTAGTGACTTTATTTTACCTCAAATTGAGTGAAAAAAGGTTGTAAAGAAAACCGCATAACATTTGCTAGAAGCATACAAAATACAATATACAGTGGCCGACAAAAGTCTACATACGACCCTCATTTCTTCCACCTGACGAGACCAAAAGCATTATGAAAAAAAGTAATGATGCAGGTTTGTTTGAAATCTAGTTTTATTAATAGAAAACGAAAAAAATAACATACTTCAAAAAATATTTACAAAAAACGAAAAAATAGCATTGACAAAAGGGTACATACGGCCAACATGTCATGCTTTGTGTTTTGCTGGCTGCTGGATGATAACGGCTAAGTACCGTTATTTTTTTTAAATTTACTTTTCAGCATGTTTTACATTTCAAATCAATTGCATTCGGTTGTATTCTGGACAGTTTCCAGCATAATTCAATTGTAACAATGGCCTCGCGAACAGAAATTTCAACTGATGTGAGAAACTTAGTCGTAAAATATAGAAACGAGAAAAAAATCGTTCGGGGAAAAATCAAAACTGTTGAATTTAAGTAAAGCAAAAGTTCAAACTATTTAATAATTTTAAAAACACTGGTTCTATTGAAAATAAACCGCGTAGTGGTCGCCCTAAAAAGCTTAGTCACAGAGATGTCAGCTTTATAATGAAAGAAGTGGAAAAAAATCCAAAAGTGAATGCCACAACGCTGGCCCAAGAGCTAACAATAAGATTAAATACGGTTCTGCATCCACGAACAATTCAAAGAACCCACAATAATAATGGTTTCCACAGCAGAACTCCGCGCTAAAAACCCCTTATAAGCGAAAAAAAAACCGAAAACTTCGCTTGGAATTCGCCAAAATTCTTTGACAAAGGATTTGACTTCTGGAAACGAGTTTTGTTTAGAGATGAGTCAAAATACAATATTTTTGGAAGTGATGGGAAAGCGAAACTTTGGAGAAAAGCTAATACAGCGATGAATCTGAAGCACTTACTGTTAAGCATGTTGGCAACGTGATGGTTTCGGTTGCTGTCGCTGCATCTGGTGTAGGAAATCTTGTATTTGTCGAAGGTAATATGGATCGGTTTCAATATAAGTCTATTTCAGAACAAAATCTGGGAGCATCGGTCAATAAATTAGATCTTGGTGAGAGTTGGATTTTTCAACAAGATAACGACCCGAAACACAACGCTCAAGTTGTAAAAGAATGGCTGCTTTACTAAGCCCCCCGACAATTGCACACACCACCTCAAAGCCCGGACTTAAATTTCATTGAACACGTTTGAGAGATTTTAGAACGTAAAATCAGAAAGCATCATATTACTAGCGCTCCAATGTTGAAAAAGATGCTGCAAGAAAAATGGCTAAGAATTACGCCGATTGAATTGGAACATTTAGTTAATTCAATGCCCAGACGCTAACAGGCCGTTATAGATGCCAATGGTGGCCCAACCAAATACTTAATTTAAAAATAAAAATATTATTTAAGGTTACAATGAAGTTTTTTATGTAAGCTTACAAGCCGTATGTTGACTTTTGTCAATGCTATTTTTTCGTTTTTTGTAAATATTTTTTTAAGTGTATATTGAAGTAAGTTGTTTTTTTTCGTTTTCTTTTAATAAAACCAGATTTCAAACAAACCTGCATCATTACTTTTCTTCATAATGCTTTTGGTCTCGTCAGATGGAAGAAATGAGGGTCGTATGTAGACTTTTGTCGGCCACTGTACATACCCAATAAAAAATTGTATCATTTTGCGAAGCACATTTATAAAGCGTTTACATTTGACAGTACTGGCAAGACAGTAATAAAATACATATTAGTTGCCAAAGACACTACTAACTGTCTTTGTGACGTAGGCGTCCAGACAGTAGTTAAGACAGTTCACTTTTTAAATTAAAATAGAATTATTGTGTGAACAAATATAGCACTTAACTAATAAAACATAAAAAATCAAAGCAAAATATGTTAATTTTTTTCTTACTTCTTGATTTTTTTTCTTTTTCGAACAAAACTTCAAATCACTGTCCAATTTTACTGTCTGCAAAATTTGCTAGACAGTAGACAAGACAGTTGGAAAAGTGTGCATGTATTAGTAAAAAAGTTTGCATGCATTGCTACTGTCTTGCCAGTACTGGCAAATGTAAACGCTATGTTATAAAAATAAGGGCACAATTATGCGCTACACAATAAGACGTACAGAGCTGCAGTCAAGTAAGTGAAGGAACTCTTAACAAGTTTTATAAAAGAAAAAATAACATTTCAAGTGCTACGGCATTCCCTTACTACGAAGCAGGTTTGTAAGGGTGAATACAAAAAAATAACTGTAAAAAAAAAATTTTGTGTGTAAAGCTGAATGCTACTTTTAACAGTTTTTATATGCGTTGAATAAAGCGCTTTTTGTGTCAAAAATGTATTGCTTAAAAGTGGGAACTCACCATATAAAATTCATGCCTTCCGAAAGCGAGATGGTAAGCGAAACTCTTACATTTCTCCCTTACAACCCTGCTTCGTTTGAAGCTCAATTTTTTATCGGGTACTTGCTTAAAGCGCACACTGGAATATAAGACAAGTTAAGCGGCGGAAAAATCATATCTTCTAAACCAATAGTCAGATCCCAAAAATGTATGGATGAGTTCTAGGCATGGATGTAGGCTATAAGCTTTGTTAACAATTAGACAGCTTCTTTTAATACAGTTGGCGATATATGCTGTTTTATAAGAGCAATTGTTTCGATAAGATTCTTAAGTCATCGGAAAAACTCATATCTCCCAAACTTATAGTCTGATCCAAAAAAAATGTACTAACGAATTATAGGCAAAAATATAGTTTTTCTGTTGGCTTATCGACTCCTCAACTAATGAACCGATATTCCTGAAATTTTCACAGTAAATAAAATAAGCTTCTTATTTTTTCGATGGTGGCAGGGGAAGTGGTATCCTATATAGGATACCAATATTAAGTATCGCTGTACCCATTTTCTTGAACTTTTTGTAGTAGGATCTTCTGAGCCCCGAAATTGAAATAAGATAGTAGCAGTGGAAGTGGGACGCCAATGTTAAATATCGCATATATTTACAACTGTTATAGTCAGAATGTTCAAACTTGGTAGGAGTCACTCTTATGGTAAACTACACCTTTGAAAATAAAAATTAAGGGGTACCCTAGGGGGAGCAATACCCCCAATAGCATGCATATAAAGGGTGGTTAAATTTCAAGGGCCGATGTTGATTTTGAAAAAAAAAAAAATATGTATGGAACAAAATATCGGCCAAATGGGCGCCGCGACCACGGCGGCACACCTCCATCCGATGGTCCAAATTTTCGATGACCCTGAGGCATAATGGAGGTTCTATGCCGTTAATGTGCCGAATTATCTCATCCTTTAGCTCTTGAATTGTTGCATGCTTATCGACGTACACCTTTTCTTTTAAATAACCCCAAAGAAAAGAGTCCAACCGTGTCAAATCACATGATCTTGACGGCCAATTGACATCGCCATTACGTGAGATAACACGGCCATTGAATTTGTTGCGCAAAAGAGCCATTGTTTCGTTAGCTGTGTGGCAAGTGGCACCGTCCTGCTGAAACCACATATCGTCCACATCCATATCTTCCAATTCGGGCCATAAAAAGTTCGTTATCATCTCACGATAGCGAACACCATTCACAGTAACTGCCTGACCGGCCTCATTTTGGAAAAAATACGGCCCGATGATGCCGCCAGCCCATAAACCGCACCAAACAGTCACTCTTTGTGGGTGCATTGGTTTTTCGACAATCACTCTTGGATTATTATTCGCCAAAATGCGGAAATTCTGCTTATCGACAAATCCACTGAGGTGAAAATGTGCCTCATCACTGAAGATGATTTTCTTCGAAATTTATCATCCATTTTCATAATAAGTCTGGATAACTTTAACACGTTGTTGGATTGTGTATCTCTCCATGGTTCAAATTGAGTAAGTCTGAAATAGAGAAATGTCAAATAAAATTCGGAAAAAAACTTGGCGTTTAGGTGTGGTTCACATTCAACATCGGCCCTTACAATTTAACCACCCTTTACATATAAATTATCGCGGAACTGAAGAACTATTATAGCGCGAGTCTTCAAACGTAGTTGAAGCCACTATTAGTGTTAAGTATAAATTTCAAAATAAAAATGAGCGGGGTAGACGGAGGAGAAGCATAGAGCGAAAATATTTAATACCGCATATCTGAAGACAAAAGTCTTCAAGCCTATTCTTTTTGTAATCTACACCTTTCAATATAAAAATAAATGGGGTAGGTGCTGGGGAAGCAAGATGTACTATATAAAAATTAAAATGCGTATGTTTCTGTTATTGTTTCCTAGAAACTACTAAACAGATTTTCCTGAAATTTTCACCGTCATTTCCTGATCACCCGGCTTTTAAGTAAAAGCATTCAAATTTGGTACAAATAGTTTGGTTATTAATACAAAATATCTTGCAAAAAGCGAGCTAGAGTAGAAAAGACCAATACAATACAATAACCAATAACCAATACAGGTAACTTTGGTATTTGGGGGTCGCAAAGCGCAACGGGTTAGGCTAGTGTTGTTATATAAGAACAATTTTCATATCTTTTAAACTTATAGTTTGATCCAGAAACATATATGTATGAATTATAGTCAAGGATGTAAGATAGACACTATTGCATCTTAGCGGCTTATCTCGAACAAAAATTATGCCTTTTAAGAGCGCATTGGTAAGTGATTCCATTAGATCGTCTCCTTTATAAAATTCCTTTTAGGCAAGCAGTATATTTTTTGCTGGTATGTTGTTACATAAGAACAATTTTACCGATACAATTTTTAAGTCGGCGGAAAACTCATATATTTCAAACTAATAGTCTGATCGACAAAAAATGTATAGGGATTGGTGCACGCTATACAGCGGTGTGCTGGAAATCGAAAACGTAAAAAGCAAGAATTTTAAAAGTCGTTTTTTAATAAGATTTCTGTAATAAAAGAATTTTATGACAAATATTATACAAATCTTTCTTTATTAAACAGAATTTTATAACAAAAATTATAAAATTTAGATTAAAAATGTATTAAAAACAACTTCCAAATCCTTGCGTTTTACGTTTTCGATTTCCAGCACACCTCTGATAACCTTGTTAAAAATTAGGAAGATATTTTTAACACAGTGGGTGCTATATCGAGTCATTACCGCAAAAAAAGTTTAAGCGACATAATTTTCAATATTCGTTTTTTTATAAATTAATTTATTGGCAACACTTACATTATCTCCAAAAATGTCATGGTCACATAAGGTACCGTTACGATTTTATTGCAAAAACAATTTTATCTTAAGCGCCAACCTTCATACCAATTTTTTTTTTAATAAAATAAAAAACCTTCTTCTGTAAAATTTTGTTTTTGTCGCTTAAGCTTTTTTGCGGTAATGACTCTATATGTTGTTAGATAAGAACTCTTTTGACGATAAAATTATTTAGTCGACCAGTATATTAGCTTTATTTCTTTACTTGTCTTTATTGCTATTTAAAAATATGTGAGAGCCTGCAAACGTACCCTATATGCAGTATTATAGCAGTTATAAATAAAACACAAATTATAACTTTTAATTTAAAATTAATTTTATTTAAACAAGTTTAATAATGATATTTAATTTTTCGGATTCGGATTTTGGACTCTAAATCTTCTTGAATACTAGATAATAAATCTTGTACGAGAAAAGACAATTTATGTATGTGCTTATATGATATCTTTAACGATATCGATGATACAACGGGACCTGAAGAATAGAGCAACGTATTTAATAGATCCCTCAATTTGTCTAGTATGAAACTAACAATAATTTCTGGTCTTTATTTCTTGACTCCATTGTTTCCTCTAAAAACATTTTAATGTGCATAGATATAGATTTTATTATTTTAGCACTTTGAATTAAGATTAAATGTAGGCTGGAAGGCATGCTGTACCAAATAAAATGCATTAGAAGTTAATACTGTGTTTCAAATCATTGAAAATGACTACTTAATTGGTAATTTTATAACAAGTTGTTTCGGAAGCAAATTAAAACAAAATCATATAGAAGTACAAACAAGTAAGAAAATTTGATACAAGTCTCCTAATTTTTGGGATAATATTAGTCTACAATATCTATATCAGAAAAATTTCAGGTTTACAAGGTTTGTTTCTGTATTTACGCTTTTAAGCCTTAACAGAAATAGCAAATATATAAAACAAAGCCTTTTTAAATAGCTAATACATATAACATTTTATCAAAAAAATTACTTCGACCGAAAACGCCAACAAATTGTCATTTGATATAAAAATCAATAAAATATTACAACCCAATTTTTTCTCAGTGTATTTTCCGAAACAGGTAATTTTTGATGCTGCGTTAAAATTTTTTCTAAATTCAATAATTTTGTTTTTCCGCCGCGAGATTGGCCTTATTTCTCAGTGTGAACTGGATCGCTTTGCTACGCCCATTGAACAAAATTTGAAAAATAAAATGTTTAAAACCGTTCTCGTGCACTAATAACTAAGCAGTTTGTAACAAATTTAGTTACATCCTTCTTCCGATATTAAGACGTTTATATAGAGTTTCCGCGCTCACTTTACCAGTTTATCTCGCGGTCTCTAGCAGTTTTCCTTCTGAACGTTTAGTGGTTGACGTATCGCTTGATATAGAATTTATATCTGTTATTGTTAAATTAAAATACAAAAAAATAATACTAACGTGTTCATATATTCCTCCATCATCCCCGCAGTCTTTATATATCCATCATGGTGAAGCTATTAGGTCTGCTTCTCTCTCCGCTAATAACAATGATTCTATTATAATTATGGGTGACTTTAATATGTCTTCAATATCCTGGAAATATTCGCTTGATGATAAATACTTCGTGCAAACGAAATTAAGTGTAAATTACATGGACTTTTTTAATATTTTATATGATATGAGCCTTTTTCAAATAAATGGGATACTAAACGACTTTGCTAAAATACTGGATTTAGTGTTTGTAAATGATAGAGATGACTGTTATATTAAACGATCCAACCCTATTACTCTTCCGGAAGATCGATATCATCCTGCTTTTGAAGTTATTGTATCTATTCCGCCGGATTGTACTGCATCATTAAATGTTAGTACTGGAAAAGTATTTTCTTTCGAACGAGCTAACTACAACATGTTAAATAATCTTATAAGTAATACTGACTGGAGTAACATCCTGGCATATTCTTCAAATTCAAGTGATTCTATGTGTCATATATTTGATGTTTTTTACAACAAGCTGTGTTCTTTTATGGACGTGTGTATTCCAAAACGCACATCTAGAGTATTACTGGGACCGCCTTGGAATAACGTGCTGCTTTCTCGAGCAAAGAATAGGAAAAATAAATATTATAAAGTATTCAAGCGATCTGGATCATCTGTAGACTATCTAAGATATTCCGTCAGCAGGGCTGAATATGCCAGTTTTAACAAAATTTGTTATAATCGTTATTTAAATAAAATCAAATTTAATTTAAAACGTGATCCCAAATCATTCTATAAATTTATAAACTCAAAGAAAAAAACCGTTGGTTATCCTACCTCAATGACTTATCGACAAATTGAATCAAGTAATGATACAGTCATAAGTAACATGTTTGCTGATTTTTTCTCGAATACCTACTCAAATTCAACATATGATAACTCAGTCAATTATCCATTTCCCCTGGTGGAAAACAATGCAATTTCTTTATTGCTTCTTGATGTGTATACGATAACAAATAATCTAAAAAAACTAAAGTTCTCTTACAGTTATGGCCCGGATAAAATTCCTAGCTGTGTGTTAATAAAGTGTGCAGATTCCTTAGCAATCCCTCTGACAGTTTTATTCAACGCATCTATTAAATGTGCTTATCTGCCTAAATTGTGGAAAGAATCGTATATTGTTCCTTTATTTAAGTCGGGTAATAAGTCTCTTATTGAAAATTACAGGGGAATTGCAAAACTGAGTGCTATACCGAAGCTTTTTGAGAAAATTATTACGGACCATTTGAGTTATCAAGTTGCAAATATAATATCTCCTTATCAACATGGATTTCGTAAAGGAAGTTCTACGACGACAAATCTCTTACAATTTACTATGGCTGTTAATCGCGGATTTCTTAAAAAAAATCAAACTGACGTCATTTACACTGATTTTAGCAAAGCATTCGATAAAGTAAATCATTTGCTTCTTGTAAAGAAACTACAATTAATTGGTTTTACGAAGCATTGCATAAAATGGATTTACTCATATTTATCAGATAGGACGCAAACCGTTTGCATTAACAGTAGTTATTCTAAAAATATTAATGTTCTTTCTGGAGTACCTCAAGGAAGCCACCTTGGACCGCTGCTTTTTTCCTTGTTTATTAATGACTTGCCTAATGTTGTAAAGTTCTCAAATATTTTAATGTATGCTGATGATGTCAAAGTTTATCTATCCTACAACCAACTTTTCGACCACCATCGACTTCAAAAGGACTTAAATTCATTTTATGAATGGTGCAACATCAACTTTATGGAGCTGAATTTAAAGAAATGTAAGCGGATATTATGTATTGTATTTGTTCCAAATTTGGATACATTCACTGTAACCGTTCTCAAAATGTACATAAATTCACATTGTTATTTCTATTGTAATAGTATTGAAGGTGCCACGTCCACTTCTCTAGTCCTGCTCACCTTTTTGACAGAGTGGTGTATTAATAATTTAACTTTTTGTACAAAATTTGGATACTTATTGTAACTGATTGATATGCAGAAATTTATATTGCTCTGTTATGGGAGGTGCCAAACCTAATCCTCCAGTTCAACTTACTTTTTTACATCCAAGCTATTTGTTACGAACTTCGAGACTTACTACTATACAGGAAATGACATTGTCCTTGTATGGGAGGTGCCACGCCCACTTCTCCAGTACAGCTCACTTTTTGACAGATGTTGTGTGTTGAGAATCAAAGTAATTTGTTCCAAATTTGTATACATACTTCTACTGTAATCGTTTTCTATAAATACAGAAATTTATATTGTCCTTGTATGGCAGTGTTGCCAAAACTTGGTGACCAAAAATGGCTAAAAACTTTTTTAAATAAAAACACATTAAAATTTTATAACAAAAAAAAAAAAAAAAAATAATTCATTAAAAATTTTTTTACAATGAAATTGTAAATTATGATCAATTTGTTACATAGAATAAACTTAAATACATACATATTTTACATTTAAAAAATTAGATGTCGTTATTGTTTATCTCGTAGGAATCGCTCGTGCCTATTAGTTTTAAATGTTTTGAAGTAAGAAAGTATAGTTATCAAATTATCAGCACAAATGCTTAATGCCCTCTCCACTATGGTGTGGGTATAAATATGTTATTGTTATGATAAAAATATTTTCATAACTAATCAAGTCGAGTTAACGGTTGCTAAATGTAACCTATTTCTCAAATTACTTTTAACGATGTTTACTTGGCTAAATACCCTCTCTTATTCAGCATTTTACCATGGAAGTGAGATCCATTTTACAAATTTAATATTGGAATACTGTTCCTTTATTTTGAAAGTTGTTTCACTATCATCGTTTATAACGATTTTTAACATTTGTAAAAGTTGTGATTTAAATTAAATGCGTTTATATTGTTAAAAATGTTTATTTAATTTTATAAATTACTAGCTGTCCCGGCAAACGTTGTTTTGCCATATACATATGTACACAGCTTATTTCTAGTGAAAGAAAGATGAATAAAGCGCTTTAAACCATGATCGGCGTTGACAAATAAAACATTATTTATTTCTGTTCGTTACATATTCAAAAGTTAAACATAAAAATGTGATGTATTTTTTATCCTGAAGTATGAAATCAAACAGAGATAATAAATTTTTTACGAAGAGCAATTGCGTGTACGATATTTTCTGTCAGACCATCTTTAGTCAACACAAATAAGCATGATGACTTGCCGACGCTAAGCATGCCACGTCTAATTGTCCGTGTGAAAAACATGGTGTGCCCAAATCTAAGCCGCATCGTTTGGCCTTGCGACTTATTGATTGTCATTGTAAATGCCAATCTTATCGGAAATTAAACGCGTTTGAATTCAATTGGGATGTCTTTGGCAATCATCGGAGTTCGTGGCAGCAAAACATGTTCGTCTCGGAATTTGCCATTTAAAATCTTTAAAATCGTAGCTTCGACAACGCTTTCATCAATTTTTTCAACTACAAATCGTGTACCATTGCATAACCGAAGAAATATTACCGGAGTAAAAATTTTTTAAAAAAATAATAGATTTTTCAAGAATCGGTTAATTAATTAAGAAAGTATAGAAAGTGGGTTGCGTTTACCCTTTTTGCTTTATTATACGCTGTAAATGTTAAAATTTTTAGCCTGTAGTTTCTTCAAGACTTGAAACTATCATCGGATAATTAATTAAGAAGACATGGGTAGAGGGTCCCTTTACTCCTTTTGCCCAATTTTACGCCATAATTGCTGGAATTTCCTTTAGATATTACAGTGTATGCGTGCCAAATTTTAATAAAACCGGTTGGTTAGTTAGAAGATATTCTGAGGGGGAATAAAAATTATAGGCTATAGTCCCTTTCAGACGTTACACTATTTGCCTGCCAAATTTCAAGAAAATCGGTTGATTAGTAAAGAAGATATTGGCAGGGGGAGCTTTTACCCGTTTTGCCCTATTTTACACCCTCTAGCGATATGACATATACATTAAGATCTATTCCGAATGTCATTGTACACATAAGACATTACGATACATGGTTTGGTAACTTTTTAAGTGATAATAAAAAATTATAATATGGCAAATGGAGCGCATTTTGTTTTGGGAATATGTAGTAAAATCTAAATGCCATATCTCTGGAACCACTGGGCACCACTTCGTGCAAACTTCACATAAACCATCTACAGACTATCCCCAAAGTACCCTTAAATTTTGGTTTAAATCGGTTTACCTGTTTTCGCAAATAGTGGTGACATTAATGTGTACACTTCTTTTTATATTATATAAAATACTAGCTGTTTGGTCCCGGCGCTGTTCGATATTTTCTAAATAAAAATAAAAAATGAAATACTGGAGAATTTTGTTAATAACTTGACCCCAGCGCTTTCTACCATCAATAAAACAATTTTAAATATCACGACAACAGCGCCACCTATCGGGAGTTTTTTTTATAAACCATCAGTGAAAGTAGACCTTTCCAACGCATGTTCTCGTTTGAAAATCGGTTGAGTGGTTCTCGAGTTATAAAATCACGAACATAGGACTATAATTGAAAAATTTCTACGAATATGCGTTAAACGCGCACTTTTATGATGGTGTGTTTTCCCTATATAAAATGTATTTTTTTCCTTATGAGAATTACATTTTGTCTAGAAAATTTAATTTTTAATACAAAGAAATAAACGTGTGTGATTGTATTTACAAAGAAGTAAACGTGTGTGATTGTATTGTCCAGCAACGCGGGCAGGGTTACTCTAGTTTAATATCAATTTTAAAATAAAAGTTTTTTAATTTAAAGGATTTTGTTATTCGTGCTTAATTCCCAATTTTTATTCTTGATGAAAACACTGAAATTTATTGTTTTAAATTAAAATTTTGTATTCCCAAAAATTACTTTGTTAATAAAAGTTTTTTCTAATTGAACAATTATTTAATTTAGAATCATTATTTAAGAAATAAGGAATAATAAATATTTTCATTGAAGGCAGGCAGGTTCAAACCGTATTAAAATATGTTGCAGATTAAACATTAAAAAACACATGTTATGGAAATAACAGCCTACAACAGCTTAGCTAAATTGCGAATGACATTTTTACATAAAATGTTGAAGTTCTTTAATAAGAGATACCACGCCCCAATCATTAATCCAGCGCACTTTTTGACAAATCGTCGGCTTAGAGTGTAAACCTGCTAACTCCCTAATGATGTCCGTCCGACTGGCTGGTTGTATGTCCCCATTAACCTTGTGCGTAAAAAAGGCCGCAGTTTTGAGATATTTTCTCGAAAATTTGTCTGTAAAAATTTACTTTTATCATACCACGGTGAAAACATATAAAATTCTAAATGGCCAAGCGTAGCACTTTTTCTTGTTTTCACTATCATGACTAATGGGTAATACGTCATTTTGTTAAAGAAAATCGTCCATTAAATAATACGTTTTTTTAAAACTTGGTAATAACTTGGTTATTTTTGATTTGAAAAGCTTAGAATTCTAGACACATGCATATGAGGAAGGGAATCGTAATCAATAAAAAACTTTTTTTTATGAAACGTTCTTTTGTCTTTTTTAGATGACGGTATATTAGTTAATAAATAATATCTAATGATTTACTTGTTTACTTTTAATATTATTTTTTTATATAGTTCCCTATTGCAATTAAATTTTAGAACTACATATTTTCCCTCTAATTCTGATAATGGTCTAACGTTCAATAGCATCTATAATACTAATGCAGCCTTGCGGCATCATTAACATAAACTAAATATTGGCAAAGCATCAGACTTTGTAGTAATTTCACGAAGGTTGATGGATTAAGGGCAATTTTAATTAGCTCTTTTTTGTAATAAAAATATGTGTATTTGCTGTAACTGAAACTTGGCTAAAACTTTACAAACCAAATCGAGCTGATAATATATTTGAATACAATCCAGTCTATATATTTCTACTAAACTAATATTTATTCGACTGGTCTTAAGGTTTCTGATTTAAGTGTATGCGAATCTGTTTTTATTGGGTTGTGCTCTGTTAGTGCTACATATAATTGATTTTAATTAATATTAATAGAGAATCCATTTAAGTTTTTCTTTTAACAAAAAGCAAATGCTATAAACGGTCTGCACATTTAATAAATGTAATAAATATACCATAATTTAACAAAAAAAAAAAATTCTCATAAATTAATCAAAATCAATACTCATTTTTAGATAACATTTAAACTAACTGCATGTACATACACACATAGTACATATGTACAATACGAGATCGAATTGATCAAATAAAATTACTTGATAACTAATAGTTAAAGTAACATGTGATTTTGTTCTTATACATTCGTTTAATTCCTTTGCAAAAAAAAAAAAAAATAATATACCTAGCATTTTTACTTTCGTTGACATTCAAATAGCAAATTGAATGTCAAGAAAATAATTGTAAAATGCATTTCTGTTTTTTCGACACTTTATATTTATTGCTGCTTTTTTTTGTTTTTATCTTTGCAGATTTTGCAGTAACCGCCAAAACGAAAATTGTGTTTTATGATGAGCATTGGCGGGAGATCACTTCGTCTGCTCACCAATTTGATCAGCTTTCTGCAATTGCCTTTGATGAAACCGAAGAAATTGTTTATTTTGCCGATCGTTTGCACAACAACGGTAGCATATTCTCGCTAAAAATACCAACGGGACAAGACGATCCACATGTTATTGAGAAAATTGTGCAGCGAACACAAACGGAAACTATTACTAGTATAGCATATGACCCCCTTAATCGCAATATTTATTGGGCAGATCAATTAAATCGAAAAATTTACTTTATATCCATTGATGCCCATGAAAATTATCTTCCAAAAACCCTAATAGATTTTGCGAATGAAGAGAACATACCAGATGGCATAGCCATTGATATATGTCGCCGTAAGATCTATTGGACAAATTCAGATTTTAACAATGCTTCCATTGAAAGAATGGATTTGAGTGGTAATAATCGTGAAGTTATTGTTAATAAAGATCTTTATTTACCTCGTGGTATAGTGGTGGATCAGTTGTCAGATCGTATATACTGGGTTGTAGATCAACAGGGAATGCATTTTACTGTTGAAAGTTCACGCCTTAATGGTAGTGATCGAGAAGTAATTGTTAAGGGTCTAGATAGTACCCCTTCCAATTTGGCTGTTACCAAAGATTTAATATTTTGGACTGATCGCAGACATAATGCTGTTTGGATGCACACGAAGTGGACTAAAAAAACATTTAACCAAACCGAGGAACAAAACGAGGAAGCCACAAAACCACACATTGTTTTAAAACTGACAGAATCGCCTAGTGGCATTGTATCACGATCCCGCTACATGACTACACTACTAAACGACCAACATTGTTCAGGAGCCGTAAATAAAATAAAACATCATCTCCTAAATATAGCACAAACAAAGGTCAACAGAAATTCAACGGAAGTTTTGTCTGAAGTAAAACAAGACTACTGCCTAAACGGCGGAGAATATATACCACAAAGTGGTATTTGTATTTGTAAACTTGGCTTTAAAGGTGCACGTTGTGAAACTAGTGAGTGCCATAATTATTGTGTGCATGGCACATGTACAATTTCATCATCCTCATTTCCCAAATGTGCCTGTCAACGTGGTTTCTATGGCGAGCGCTGTCAGTCGTATCGTTGTTCGGGTTTCTGCTTTAATGAAGGTGTATGTAAAATAGAAAATAATGGTGAACCATCATGTGAGTGTTCTGATAATTTTGGTGGTCAACGTTGCGAACAAAATTCCACAGAGATATGTGCACTATTTTGTAGAATATTAAAACATGAACCAAACTCATATGTTCCATTTGGATGTCACGATATGTAAGTAACAGTAATTTATATACTTTAATTGGAATTGCTTTCCCAAGGTTTTTGTTTTATTATCAAGACAATTATGAATAAAAATTCCCAGGGAGTTTTCTCCCTTCTCCCATTTTTACAATTGAATTTTAATATATTTATTCGTTTGGACACTTCTTTCCTTTAAACAGTTGCGAAGAATTGGCATCAGAGAGCGAGGAAGCTGCAAAAATGTATGCCATACCCACATATAAACATTTGGAAATATGCCATAACCAAGTTACGTGGACAAATACCCTAATTATCGCACTTGTAGCTGGAGTCGTATTATGCCTTTCTCTGGTTCTATTAATTGTTCACGGTGTAAGACGTTTCTATAAGCCAGCCAGACCAAGAATTAAGAAAACTTTTGTGGTGCGTAGACAACCGGTCTCCTCATCCGATACTCCGCTAACAAATCGCCCCTTGGCTACAGAGCAGTGCGAAATAACAATTGAAAACTGTTGTAATATGAACTATTGTGATACGGTCAGTATAAAAATATATTTTAAGTACATATTATGCATATTTTCTATGTTAAAAAAATATTAAAATAATTTTATGTATATATGTTTATCTTAACAGCCTTGCTTTGATCCCAAATTGGTGCAACAGACTTTATCACGTGATACAAATACCAAAGATGATAAAAAAGTTTTAATTCACAATATGGAAGATGAATTATATTAAACGGATGAGGCTGATTAAAAGAGAAATAAATAACAGAAGTTTTGGATATTGTAAGCTAACGTCCATAAACATAACCAGCCAAGCACATAAACACAGAATAATAGAGGCCTTAAACAATTAAAATCACAGCCATTCATTATACAATAAAATTTAATGGCTGTTTAAAGTACTTAAAAACTTATTTATACGCTCAAATATTTAAGTAGCAAAAAAGACGGTTTCTAATTAATTTTCTTTTTTCTTTTTATTTTCAGTTTTATATTTGTTGTAACTAAATAGGGAAAACATACCAAAATTATGGGGGTTTGATGGTGGTTAGAAAGGGGTTTTTAATTTTATTTTGAATTGCATTGATTTTTAACTAAAATTGGGTCGTAAGTACGTAGAACGTCAAGACGTACACTTTTTTTAACTGTTCCATTTGCCCACAATTCCGTCGACAATTTCGATATTATAATATTTTTTTTTTAACTAACGCAACCTGTGTTTACGTTCAACGTAGATACGATTCCACGTTTGCTCAGCCTTTGTATTTAGTTGACAACGCATCTACCTCGTACGCTTATACGTTCATACGTTGCAATTATGTATCAAAGTTAATTATTGTTTCTATTGTATAACAAGTCTTATGGTCCCCAATTTTATTAAAATATCAATTCATATTTAAATATAGTTTTTCAAACAATTTTATTTTTATTTGATATTTAAATATATTAGTGAAATTGGCCATTAGTTTTCAAATACAAAATTAGTTTAAATATAAAGTAATAGCAAGGTGAAATACAATTTTTATACAGTCAGAAAATAAACAGGTTTTTCCAAACTTTTTTCGTTTCCTTACTGTTTAACTTGTAGCCAGAGTTGTAGTTGGAAAGCTTGTTGATGGAAAAATATAACAAAATGTCCCCCATTATCTTATATTTTGTCTATACACATCTTGGTATATTTTCCTGTTTTAATTATATAACGTTAATTTTTTTTTTTATTAAAACAAAATGGTTTTATGTGTTTTAATGTGCAAAAAATAATACTATTCACTATTAGAAAATCTTTTTTTCTCAACGTAAAAAAATTATTGTTCATGAAACAGAAAAATATTTGGAAAACAAAATAATTTGCAAAAAAAAAAATTGCACAAGTTGCAAGTAAAAATAACACAAAAAAAATCTTAAGGCTTTAAGCAAAAAAAAAAAAAAATTAATTAAAAGACGCAAGAAAAATATAAAAGTTTTTGCAAAAGCGTAAAAAATACACAAAGCTACAAAAAAAATAATACATAAATAGTGTAATCTCTTACGGCAGGACACCGAAGGGACAATCAATCTTTTTATTTGACATGAAAAACTAATTTTAAACATACATTGATATAAATAAATGGGTGAAATTGGCCATTAGTGTATTTGGATCTCTTTATAAAGAATTTCTATACAGTAAATTTTTTATTATAATAAAAAAAAATTTGCAATGGAAATGGAATGGGGGTTAGTATTTAGAAAATGTCTATTAGGCGATTCCCAAAATAAAAAAAAAAAAGAAGAAGAAAAAAATTCCACCAATAACGAAAATATCACACCGAAATAGTCACTCGTATCGTGAAAAAAAATTCAAATTTTACTGCGCAGCTATTCTTAAAATATGGTAGACAAAAAATTATTTATGTATATAATTAACGCAAAATGTTTCGAAGCAGCATTTTTGAGGATATGGATGAACAAATCTTCAAATGAATAACCGCCGCGCGCTAAAGAGTGTTACCCAAAAAATATAATTACAGTTATAATCGCTTGTTTGCACACCGGTTTAAGCATTTGTGGCTTTTGTGCATCCAAACTTGTGCAATTACAGTTTGCCATTTAAAATAGCCGATTTTGTTTGGTGTATAAGCATTTGCTTATTTGCATATCCCCTATTTATGCATCGCAAAATAAATACATTTTTAATAAATTGCATTGTAAAAAACTCATATAAGCCTCGTTTCAAACTTGAGTCAGATACAATAAAAAACGCACGAAATTTATTTCATCAAAGCAAAATTTTAATCATACTTTAAATGTATTCATGCACTTTCGGACTTTTTTCAAGATGCTGGTGAAAATTAGCTTTTTTTTTATAAGCACAGTATATAGATATAAGCGAGTTTTATAAATGTATTCCTCGTTTAGAAGCACCAAAAAACGTGAAATTATGAAATGCTTATACGCGGTAATGTATAATGATGGAAAAAAATACAATTTCTGTATAACGAAGTAAGCCTATGTAGTTTTATTATTGAGAAATTCGACGATATGTATGTACATACATATTTGTATATAAAATTGAGAACTTTAAAATTTATTTAAAACAGGCCTTAAGCTTTAAATGTCTCTCCTGGAATCCCTTTTTTTACGTAGCCCTGTGTATTATCATTTTAGTTTTAGTTAGTTATTTATTTTTAAATATAATTGAATTAATTAATTTTTTTTATTATATTTAAATGCTTATTTCTTTTTAAATAGAATATAAATGAGTTATTTATTTAAAATTGTTTTAAAAGTTATTATATAACTTACTGTTTTTAAGAAACTTTAATGAATTTGTTGCAAAAATTTGTACTTAAAACCAGAATATTTTTTTTTTTTATAAAAATTATTCGAAACGAATTCAGTTAAATTTTTTTTTAACAGCCATTAAAAAATTTGATAATATTAAAGAGAAGTTCCTTTTTATTATATTATTGACACAATTTGTCGCGCTTATCTTTCTTTTCTTTGTAATATAAACATTAAAATCACACTAATTACTTATATAAAATAAATTTTATTTTGATTGACAAGGACCATAATAATTATTCCTTTTTTTATTTAAGCCAGATAGATGATAACAGTTATTTTTTGATTTATATTTTTTTTTGAGCAACATACATTTTTTACTTTTTTTCGAGCAGAAAAAATATTTGTTTTTTGATTTGTATTTTTTTTAAAGCAAAATAAATGTTATTTTCTGAATAAAACTGATTTTTATGTGCTGTTTTCACAACACAAGTGGTTGAACGTGTAGTAAAATTTATATGAAAAGCCCTCAGTTTTTTAAGTGTTTTTCATATAAAATTTACTACACGTCCAATCACTTGTGTTCTGAAAACAGCACATTAAAACAAAATGAAATGTTTCGTTTGGGAAAGTATATTGAAACAACAATAAAAAAAACTCAAATTTGTTTTTGTTTTCAATATAAATTTCTTAAGCTGGCCACACACTAGTGATTTGTGCGAGCTCGACGTCTTGTTACTTGTTAATGGGGCTGTGCGCGCACAAGTCACAAGAATTCGAAAATTTTTAATTTCTTGTGATTTGTTCGATGTGTTAGTGGGCTTGTGTGTGAAAATTTTAAAATTTTTTAATTTAAATATACAACAAAACGTCAAATTGTTTCCATTGCGGAGTTGTTTAGGATACAAAATTTTTTTTTTTATTTTTCTTCGATTTTCTTCTTTTTTTAATTTCTTTTTTTTGTTGTGTAAACAAATAAATTATCAAAAATGTAATTGCATCGCCCGCTTCACAATTCATGTTGTCTTTTTGACAGGGCTGTGGAGTCGTCCGAAAAAAGTACTAACTCCGACTCCAAACGCTGAAATTTTTTAAGTGCGACTCCATCTCCGACTCACGACTCCGACTCCTTCTATAATCTTGATGCTAAATGTATATGAGACTCAGTGATGTAAACTATTAGTTTTTTATTACCGTACGGCCTTCTAAAAATTGCCGTTTTTGAGAAGAAATTATATGAAAAACACTTAGTCCATCGCATGTAATTTGGAAACAGCACATAAGAGCAGTATTCATAAACCATTTATTTAAATTTAAATGTGTTTTAAGAAAAAATTTGATTTGATTTTTGTTTAAAATACATTTTTAAAGAAAATTATTGTATTTTTATGAATATGGCAAAAAAATAATTTTGAATAAAATAGGTACATACATACATAGATATACATATGTATGTATATTCATTCAAATATACATGATAAGTATATTCAAAATATTTTTATTTTATCCGCTTAGCGTGCATATGTATGTTTAAAATAAACATTAAAAAAAATAATGTTTTGTTTAATTCATTTAATTTTATTATTAAAAAAAGCTATGTACTATAATAATTTTTGAATTGTTACAGTCACAAGGAAAATCAATCCATCCCCAGTGTGCCAAACGGATCCGTTTCGGATCCGTAACGGATCCGCATCTTCGTATTTTCTATCCGTAACGGAATCCGTTACTGATCCGTTACGGATCCGCAAGCGGGAGAAATTCCACTCGAAAAAACGGATTCAAAAACGGATTTTATGTCCGTTTTTTGGATACGTTACGGGTTCGTTACGGACATCATATTGGGATCCGTTACGGACCCGTTTGTTTTCATAAAACGGATCCGTAGCGGAATTCGTTACGGATCAGTTTTGGATCCGCAAGCGGGAGAAATTCTTTAAAAAAAGTTATTACAAATTCATTTTGCTGAATCCACACAAGGACCTTTTCATAAAAAACTCAATTATTAAAAACTGATTTTGCTGGGTCCACATAATGACCTTTTCTTAAAAAAAAACTCAATTAGCGATTACACTGTCAAATCGCGATTACACTGATTCCGTTTCTAAGTTTTTTACGGATCCGAAACGGGTCAGAAACGGATCAGTCAAATCGCGATTACACTGATTCCGTTTCTAACTTTTTTACGGATCCGTAACGAGTCAGAAACGGATCCGTAAATTCGTGATTGCACTGATTCCGTTTTTAACTTTTTTACGGATCCGAAACGGGTCAGAAACGGATCCGCATCCGTTTTTGTGCACATTGGGTCCGTACTTAACCAAGGCAAAGTTGTGTCAATAGTACTGTAAGTACAGATTTTCTTAAATCAAGTACAGAATGCTTGATTCAAATATGGATTATTCAAGTGCCAAACACTTAACTTTAGCCCCATTTAATCCCTGATGCGTACTTAAAATAATCCGAAAACTATAGTAAAATTTATTAGCTCACGGCTATTTGATATGTAAGTATGTTTAAATATTGTTGATTTTTAAACAAACAAAAAGTTTAATATAAATTTAATAATAACTATACAAGCATAATTTCAATTTTCTTAATTGGACTTATCGCTGTTACGAAAACATTATGTTCCTAATTTTTTGTTATAAAATTGATCTATTTTTAAATTTAAAATCACCTCTCAAACGTTAAAATTATTAAACATTCATACATATGTATGTAAGCATGTATATGTATACTAAAAAACCAAATTTCTTTAAATTACCGTTTTTTAAATAAAATTACCTTGCTACCTTTTTCGGCGCAAAATTACTCTAAAAAAGGGTACTTTCCGTACGGAATGAGGGTATACTAAGTTTGTCATTCCATGTGAAACTTTTTTAATATGCATATAATACCCCTGGTTTCTTGAGTAATTCCAAGTCGATTTAGCCATGTCTGTCTGTCTGCCCGTCTGTTCAAAATACGCTCACTTTCGAAAAACTTAAAACAAAAGTTCAATCTTGGTGTCAAATTGCTTCTAGTTATCCTAAGCAGTTTGGGAGTGAAATCCAGCAAAATCCGATCATTAGGATCATAGTAATCAATCAAAATGTAGAACCACCACCCTTAAAAATTTACAATTTTGTTACAAAAACTTACGTAAAAGATGCCATAATGTACTTCTAAAACCGTAATAAATATCGTAAAGATTGGTCCATAATTTACCATAGGCCCCATATAAAGCCTACTCCCGGAAAACAGTTTAGTACGCATAAAAACGTAATAAATATCGCTATCATAATAAAATATAGTACGTCACAGTTTTATAAGGCACTGCAAAATTTCTTGAAGATCGGTCCATAATTTACCCTAGGCATAAAAACGTAATAAATATCGCTATCATAATAAAATATAGTACGTCACAGTTTTATAAGGCACTGCAAAATTTCTTGAAGATCGGTCCATAATTTACCCTAGGCCCCATATAAACCCTACTCCCGGAAAACAGTTTAGTTCGTTACAAAACGTAATAACTAATGCTATTGTAATGCAATTTGGCACTATAACGATATAAAATTTCTAGAAGATCTCACTTTAGGAAATTATTTAAATACACCTAAAACCGTAGCAGCTATAGATATTGTAAAATTTGGTCCAATTTTGGTTCATATGGCTAGAAATAATACCATGCAATTTTCTGATTATCGGTCCATATTTACCTTAGATCCCATATTAAGCAGCTTTTGAAAAGCACTTTAAGAGATAAAACAAATTTCACTACTGTATTGAAATGTATTCCATTTAGATTTTTAATAACGGAAATCACTATACAGGATTTCGTGATGATCAGTCCATAATAATTTTTTTTTAAAAAAACCTCTTATTTCTGAAAAAAAACTTTTTTTTAACAAAAACCTCTTATTTCTGAAAAAAAACTTTTTTTACAAATTTTTAAAAGAAAAAACAAAAACACGTTGTAAGGCTTTTTATATTTCTGTTAAATAATTAAATGAAAAAAGTATATAGAATTCATTTTATTTAAAAATATATAAAAATTAAATCTAAAAATGTTTTTATTTTGAATACGCCCTCGCGTATGCTCTTTCTATTAATTATGTTTCTAAAAATTAAAGATCAAGCTATTCATTATTAACTTCTTCAATATCACTCAAATAGACTAAATTTGCCACAATAGCACAAAATTAAGAAATACTTAATTGGTAACCTCTTTTTATATAAAAAGGTGCAAGATCTTTGACGTGTTTAAGAAAGTCGTTATCATAATCGAACTTTTTTAACAGACCATTAAAAAGTGCAACATAAAACTTTAGAGAATAAACTCCAAGATCTATTACATTAACTTCAGACAACTTATATGGAACTAGTGCTAAAGATATTTCAGAATCTAAAAAAAATTTGGAATCTTTACGAAGAAGTTAACACAATTAAAATAATAAAGAACAGAGAAAATACAAGACCATTTAATAACATGAAAAAAATCACTTATGCATCTCAAAAAACTTGCAAAAAAAGGGAAAACTTGATAAATGGCAAGGCGGCCATGGGATAATATAAATGTCCCTCCTGAAAATCATTTAAGTTCGGCATAAACTATTACGAATCATGATATATTATTCAAGTTAGCTCAAATTGCTAGAAACAAAAGCATAACACTTTCTGATTGTCGTACAATTAGTTTGTACCGGAAGCAATTTTTATACTGACGTCCGTTTTATAAAGATTATTTTATAATTTATAGCTCTCAAATATTCTAACTGTCGGTGGAGGGTGTCAAAGATTCGTTACATCCAAATATAGCACTCTAACTCTTTTGATGCATTTGCTTTTAAATGGTTAAATATAGCATAAAAATGATTCTTAAAAATTTTAAATCGATATTTGAAATATTGCATCGTCAATTTCGATTAATTTTTATTTTGGAAATTTTTTTTTAAATTTTTTATGCCGAAAAACTTTGAAGTCGGAGTCGCGAGTTTTTCTGGGTACTATGACTCCGACTCCGGCACAAATACCTCAACCCCGCTCCACAGCCCTGCTTTTTGAAGTTTAAAGTAATTGTTATTTGTTCGTCGTGTGTGGAGAAATGGTACGCTAGCAAATGCCAAGCACAAATCACGAGTGTGTAACCAGCTTTAACGAAAATTTTTATTTTTGCTTGAAAAACCTGCAGTTAATATTTATTTTAATGTTTGATAATCATTGGGATTTCTTATGCACATTTAAATAAATATTTTAAATCAACTAATACCATGTTTCCACTATGAGCCAAACAACTTGATTTGAGCAAAACGGGTCAAAGTGCTTTCATTATGTTAAAGTGGTTTTGGGTTTCCTATTTCGAAATCAATTAGACATTTATTTTGTAAACAAACATGAAAGTAAAACGATATTTGCGTTGAAAAAAAGGTTTTTTTTAGCTTGGAATTTGCTTGTTTGTTTTTTAATACACAAACATACATATATTCGTAAATAACGCACACAATAAAGTACATTTTTATTGTATTGTTTAATTATTTTAATCAGAAAAAAACAAACTGCTGGAGAGCTGCATAGACCTTCTTAATTACCCTTGTTATTTTGGTAAATATCTGTGGTATTTTGACAAAACATCTTAAGTCGAGATAAAATTATGTGCGTTCGTTTACTTTTCCAGTAAAATCAAGTAGGTGAGTAATATGAAAATTTTGCAAATGTATGTGTACGCGAACGCATTTCAGTAAAATCCAGTACAAATTTGTACACATTTTGGGTTAAACGAACGCAGCTAATATGTTTCCACTATGAGCAAAACAACTTGTTTCAAGCAAAACGTGTCCAAAATGCCACAGAGATGTAATTTTTCCGAATTTGTCATTCACCCAAGGTATATTTACACAAGGTAGACTCATTTGGGAGTGAAGACATGATGCTCTATAAAAGGAACCAAGTTGTCAAAATTGTCTTCATATAAAACAAAAACAATTTAACACACACATGTACACATTTTGGCTCATATACACGCAATTTGACGTTGGGGTTCCGACTAGGGGTAAACAGCTGACAAACATATGGGCCAACGAGTTTACCTTGTGTAAATATACCTTGTCATTCACCTTTAAGCTTCGTTCACAATCAGAGAAACAATTTCGTTTTTTCTTCTATCTTTTTTCTTCCCAAAGTATTTCATATATTTTCTTTTCATTTTTAGAACAAAAATGTAACTAAAATTTTTTTAAAAATGTAAATGAAGTTGAATAACTAGAACTTCAGCAACAATTTGTATCAAATTGTTTCTGACGTTTAAAATAATTTTATTTAGTTTTAAATGAAAATTTTTGCAAAATGTTGTAAAAAATAATGATAAATGCATAATATTATTGTGGCTAAAATTTGCAAACAGTTTCATAATGCAAAATGTGTGTGGTTGCAACAGAAATTGTTGCTCTATTATGAACACCAAGTGAAAATGTTTTTTTGATTGTGAACGAAGCTTAATAAATAACCCAAAGTTGTATTCATAATTTTGGACATGCTTTGGAGAAAACGAACTACTATTTTTGCTCAAAAAATAAAAATTAAAAAATAACTGCTATTTTTGCTCGAAAAAATAAAAATCAAAAATCGCTTTTTTTTTTTGCTCAAAAAAAAAAAAAATAAAAAAATAACTTTTTCTTGCTCGAAATGATATTGATATGATTCTATTCTAGTTCACAAGAATCAATATGGTATACCTGAATAAGTTTTCCTCCATTAACTTCTTTTGTTTTGTTTTTTGTTTTAAAATATCAAAATAGCTCTTATTTTCGGGCCCTGTGTAAATATGTTTGTATTTCAGTTTTATATAGAATATTTTTAACTAATTTTCTGTGAAATCTCTTTATAAAAAGTTGTTTTTTTAATTTTATTTAGCTGCCACGATATACATACATATGTATGTATGTATGTATGTATTTTTTTGTAAAAAAATTTTGTTTAGAATTCAAAAAATGTTAACAGTCATTCATTTCATGAGAAATTGTAAAAATAAAATGGAAATTTAATGTAAATAATAAATAATGAAATTAAATAGCAATAGTATAATTTTATCATGTAGTTAAGTTTTAAAAATAAATAAATACCTATATAAAAATTAAATACAGTTGGTTTTTTTACTATCATTTACTTACATTTAAAACAAAAACATGTAAGTTATAAAGAACTGCACTGTTCAGTTTCAACGTTACAACTGCTAGTAGCAATTTGTGTGTGTTTATTGGTTTGAGTAGGTATTGATGCGTAATTTCTTTTCTGTTACAAGTTTTTATTGTTACTTTCTGAAATTGTTGAGTTTGATTTGTTATTTAGATAATTACCCTTATTATAAAAGTCGATGTCGACACAAGTCGACGGCACCTGAACAGTAATGGAATTTTCTGAGTCGTTATTGAAAATAATCGATAACTATTGACAGTCAATTGATATTTTCTAAGACGCTTTTAAGTCGACGTCGAGTAGAATTGTCCCTGTTTTAGTCGACAGGAAATTTTGTGACGACTCAAATGAAAGTTAAAGAAATTTAAAATGAAATGTAAACATATTTATTGAATGCGTTAAAAATAAAAAATGCAAATTTGAAAGAAGTTATGGCAGTGTTGCCGTTAGGATACGAAAGATACATTTTTCGTATCTTTTGACTACTTCAGGTATCATATATAATCCTGACATTTTTGGTATCTTTTGAATCTGTATGCAAAATGTACAGAAACAAAACATTCGAAAATGTTTAGCCAACTAAAACTTATTAAGACTGATCATCGTAAGCGACTCAATACTAATACAATAGCAGCCAAGGCGCATTGACTAAAAGGTGGGGTCAACTATACAACAACACTGCATCTGTGGTCGGATTGTTAAAAATATTGCTAGTAAAAAAAGATTAAGCTTCGTACAGACGGTGGTAAGATCTTACAATGTTGTCATTAAAATTGACTAAAAATGTCTTGCATCTGTGTGAACATTGTACGCTATTTTCATTTGGCAGATGTGTTAAATTAGTGCATCTGACAATGGCACCATTGTCAGAAAAACGACAACATTGTAAGATCTGACCATCGTCTGTACTAAGCTTTAGTTTACATAAAAAATTAGTTTGCATACACACTTTGATAAGTCGACCACCGAAAAAAACACCATATGTTGACCCCACCTTCTAGTGAATTCGCCTTGATAGCAGCTTTAATAATAATAATAATAAAGAAAACATTAAGGGCTTGCAACATACGATCTACCTAAATCGATGATTACTAGTAGTGCGAAGTTGTTCTAAGGAAATATGAACTTCTTTTTTATTTTCAGGAAATTTAAATGAACTTTGATATAATCGCCTTAGTATAAACGCCTTAACTCGTATATTAATTTTTACAAAAATGAATTTGTTTTGATAATATTCAAAGATAATTACATAAAATTGATTTTAAAGTTTGCTTACTGTATTTTTAAAAATTACATGTGCACCTAATATTTATGACTTAAATAAATATAAAAATTAATTTATACGAAATCATTTTCTTTACAATATGCATTTAAATATGAAATAACAATGTTATGTTAATAAATATTAAACGTTAAAAATGGATTTTAAAATTTTTTTAAAACGTATCTTTTTGGGAAAAAGTGTATCTTTTTGGAAACTAAAATGTATCTTTCTCGAAATTTTACTGGCAACACTGAGTTATGGGCACAAATTTTATTAGAAAATTTAACGCGAAAATTCGCAAAAGTTTGAAAAATAGCGAAAATTTGCTAAAATTTTTAATTTAAGACGAACGCCTCAAAGAGCCAAAATTGCGAAAATTCGGAAAAGTTTGCAAAAATCGCGAACATTTGTAATATATCAAATAAGCCATAAAATTGAGTAAAAGTACCTAAAACTATAAGGAATGGCAAAAATTCGGTAAAAATTGCAAAATTAGCGGAAAAATCACTTCTATCGCGAACATGCCTAAAATTCGCGAAAATTGCAAACTTGGAAACAAACCCTAAAATTGATTTAAAATCGGTTAAAAACAACAAAGTGTCGGAAAATAACAAAAAAAATAAAAAATTGCATGCCAAAATAGCGAAAATTCGCGAAAATTTTAAATATTTAAAACAAGCCATAAAATTTATTAAAAGTCCCTTAAACTATAAGGAATGGCAAAAATTTGTTAAAAATTGCAAAATTAACGGAAATTCGCCAAAAATTGCTAATTGATAGCAAAGTCTACTATTTATTATAAATCGTAAAGATGTAAAGAATCAGAAAACTTACAGTAAAAATATCTGTTATCGAAAACATGGCAAAAATTCGCGAAAAAATTTAAAATTGGAAACAAACTCTACACTTTATTTGAAAAAGCTAAATCGGTTAAAAAAATAATGTTTGAAGAATATCTGTTTGCCTTGGCATTTCTTGTTACTTTAACCAGACAAAAATTGTACAAATGCGTAAGGGTTTTTTACATGCAAAAATAAAAGAAAACAATATCTTAGACCAAAAACAATAATTATGCGTACAAAGTGGCGTAGAATTAACAATAGGGTTTAAATGATTTATCACATTTTTTATTCATGCGATTATTATTCATTTTTTGATTGGTTTAAAATATGAATTTAATAACAAAAAAATTTGGATTTTTTTGTTTAAAATAAAATAAAAAAAATATCGTGCAATTTTTTGTCTACTTTTTGGAAATTAAACGTTTGGCTTTAAATTATTTGTCATATGCCTTTAATATCAAATTAAAAATTTTTTTGCTTCTACTGAAATTTTTAAATTTTGAGTGCGATATGTACTTTATACATTTAACATGTTTTTTATTTTAAGCATTTCACCCGCTTTCTTTAAGTCAAAAAATTGGCGCTTACAGGTATGTTCTAGGTGTCGACTCGAGCTGTTCAAAAAAAATAATTATATTTTGTATTCTTGATTGCAAGGCGAATTTATTACAGGTGGTCTTAAAAGCCCTGCTGATATTAGCTAAAATCACTGTTGGATGTCAAAATTTTGTTTATTCTCTTTTATTATCTTTGTTTCTGTTTTGTTTTATTTCTGTCTTTGACATTGTACAATGATTTTACAAAAACAAATTGCTTGTGGTTTTTGTACGAGTTGTACTTGTTGTAGTACCGAGATTACCTAGGATGAATTCGACTTGCTTGATTGTAACAAAAATTATTCCTAAAAAAAAAACGTTCGCCAAGATAGCAACGAAAGTTAGCAACGGCGAAAATTAAAAATCAAGGGATTTAGTGGCAACGCCGGAAATGAAAATGAAGAAATCTTTTGGATATGATTTTAGAAATATTTATATAGATATAGATTAAAAAACATCAACCGTGCAATAAATGGTCCAAGCCGTTCCATAGAAAAGTGGGTTCATCCAAAATGGTCAGCAAAAATCGTTGCTGATTTATGCCAGCCAAACTAGGCAGTGCCAAGGCATAAGCTCAATGAAATATGGAAAAAAGTGCGAAAACAATGGCGAATACTTCAAAATTTAAAAAAACTGCTTCACCCGTCGTGTGAGGTGGTGTTTACCTTCAAGGCCATTACAGGTTGGGGATATAATACTCGTGTGCGGTTCAGATGCTCCAAGATCGAAATGGAAACGTGGTCGAGTTATAAAAACATAATGCGGCAAAGATGTGATCATACGATCGCCTGATATTAAAACTACTGACGGTGTTTTTAAACGACCAGTGTCAAAATTAGCTTTTCTCGATTTGGATGCCTAATGGTGAATTTCCCTATGTCAATTCACGGGAGTGAAAAATTGTTGATGTTACTTGTTTTTAATTTTACTTTTTTGTAATCAAATTAACTTTCATTTTTATGTTCTTTAAATTGTAATTTTCTGTTTATTCGTTGAAAATTATTAAACTAGAAAGAAGGCTGAACAAATGTAAGCTATTTTAAATGTATTTATTACCAAAATAAAATAAAATAAAACGATTCTTCTAGTGAATAAATAATATTTGAAACTGTTTAACAAAAAAAAAACTTTTAATTTGGATTTTTAACACCAGATAAAAGGTCAAACAGTTAATAACACTGACTTAAAAGAGGATTTTGACTACAGAGATAAATTTTCTAAAAGATCTTCCAAATTAGGCATTACTGACAATTAACCCAATCTCAACTATTAGTGAACGTGTTTTCAGTATTGCAATAAAGTATGTTTAAGTCAACTTTAATTACCAACATAATAAGATAGTTAATGGGCGCAAATAATATTCCGGAGACATGCCACCATTTTCAATAGGATTCGTCCTTGTGACAATTGAAATGTATGTATTAAATTTTATCGAAATTGCGACCTGTACTTTACATGGACAGACAACCAGCCAATCGACATACTAAGAGGTGGGCCTAAGAAAATTATTTTTTAATGTTATAATGTTACACACATCAGAACATACGCATAATGCCCTCTCCACTATTGTGCTGTGTGTATAAAAACAAGTAATTTTTTGTTTTATTAACCCATTTTGAGCCGGAGTGCAAAAATGTTCGAATCGTAAACTAAAAAGTACTTTTTTGGTCTAATTAGGCCCCAATTACCATACAAAACCGTTATCAGAAATTTTGTATCTCCAACCGTTTCCCCAGAAACGACTGTTCGACTAGTCGAACAACGGCCGTAGGCGACAAAAAAAATATATACTGCCATACAAAAATAATTTTCAGGTATCGGCAAAAAAAATCATATGTGGAACAAAAACACGATTGCAATGTTTTTTTTTTAAATATTTATTATATATATTGTCATTAAATTTTCAGTAATTTTAATTACTCTTGCTCCCATTTATGATAAGCAGCAAAACATTTATTTTCGTGCAAATGGACTTGACACTTAGAGCACATTCTCTGTGTAGGCTTATGACAAAAATTGCAACGCCTGGCATGTTTTTCAGGTTGTGTTATCATTTGGTGATGACCTGACACACGAGGGTGCGGGCGAATCTTAAATGATTTATCTTTAGTAATGTCATCCTTCCCAATATCTTCGTCGTTGTTCTCGTCAGGCGTTAGTAACAAGTTTGTGGCCAGGTCGACCCGAAATGTCAGCTGTGAATTATATTTACGAACAAGCTTCTTATTTACTAAACAATTTAATTTCCAAGCGTTCACAACAGATGACTCTAGAACGGACAACCAAAGTGGCCACCACCACTTCTTTGACCGAATCGAAACACGGTAATTGGAAACTGCATTATCATGAAGATCGACACCGCCCATGAAACTGTTATAGTTTCGGATATAACAAGTGTATTGCTGCAATAGTTTCTAATTCATCATCAGTGTCACTCATCGCCAACTCATCAAGAATTTCCTGCACACAAAGTGCTTTACGCCGGCGAATTGTCGAAGCACCCATACGATTTGATTCCAAACACTTATCCATTATAAACTGATAAATTGTTAAAAGACAATAACAAATAGGTTTTTGCCAACAAAATTATCACAACACAACAAATATTTTCCAACAAAATTGTCACAACACTTTCACTAGATTTATTATTGTAATAAACTCTGCTTAGTAAAACAAACGAGCTTATTATATATCAGTTTTTTCTTTATTTAGTAATAATTTGTTTAAACGTCGTTCTTATTGAGTTTCTATTTTATGAGTAATTACTTTTTGTGTAAATAATGTTTTACCAACTAACTATACAGAAGTAAGATGAAATATAACGGTTTATGAATTCAGTGTGTACTCAAAATACAAAAACAACAGCACGCAACAAAAAAATTCCATGGCAAGCTTTGATGCGCGTAACAAACAAATTTCATGCATTTTCAAAAATTCGAAATTCAAAGAATTTTTTTTGCATAAAATACTCAACGACAAAATACAATAATAAAGTTGTGGCCTACGGCCACTGTTCGACTAGTCGAACATCGAACTTGACGGGTCTCTAAATATACCTGGAGATTCTAAAACTCGGGAAAAGCTTAATGATCGACTATTTTGGACCTTTGCGAACAATAATAAAGTACTTTTTAAAAATTAAAATTTATATATATTTTCCATTTTATCCAAACAAAAAGTTTCTATATGCAAGGTATTTTTCAACCCCCCCCCCCCCCTGGAGCGGAGCAGAGGGGTGGTGGATAGTTGCTATATATTTTTTCTGAAAGACAACTAAATTTCATTTAATATGGTATTACTTTTATGTATGTCGGAAACACATAAAAAAGGAGGTGAAAAAGAACAATTTTGCTGTTCGACTAGTTGAACAGCGGCTCAAAATGGGTTAAACTGATCGCTATTTACATCTAACTTACATTTAATGTGGTAATATACCTAACAAGTATTATACATTTTAGATCTGAAGTACATATGTACGTACAAATTGCTTGTTTTGTTTTACTTTTTTATTAAATAAATAAAATTTAAAAAAAAACCGAAAACTATTATTCGAACCCGGTTTTTTGTTACAAAACCGAAACCGCGATTTTTCAGAAGTCGATTTTTCGAAGTATTCGAAAACCAATTTTTCTAGTTAACCGGTTTTAGTTCAAATAAAAACACCAAAAAAAAATAGTTTTTGGAATAAAAAATTCATTTCAATAAAAACAAAACATTTTTCAAAAGTAAGGAAACACCAAAATAGATAGATATGAATTAGAACTTTGCTTTTAAAAAATTAAGGAATTTAATAAATTTGTTATTTGAGATATTCTCCCAATTTTATTTTTAATAAATAAGTTTTTATTTGTTGGTGGCTAAGCATATCTATTTGAAGCATTAAGCTTCGTTCACAATCCCAGAAACATTTTCATTTGGTGTTCATAATAGAGCAACAATTTTTTTTTCGCAACCACACACATTTTGCATTAAGAAACTGTTTGCTAATTTTCCCCGCAACAATATTATGCATTTATTATTATTTTTTATAACATTATGTTTTTTAGAGGGAGTTTACACGGTGACTTTTCAGACATGTCTAACAAACACGTCTGTTTTGTTTGTAGGCGATCGGGGTAGAGAAGAAAGAGGGATTGCCAAACAGACACGAAATGAGCTTTCATGTTTGTTTATATGAATTTTCATGTTTTCAATTTGTATGTATATGTAAATTAGACTATTAGATATGAAAACAGACATGTTTGGAAAGACATCGTGAAAAGACGAAAGGTTTTTGGTAGCATGTTCAAAATAGAATGTCAAAAACAGACATGTCTGGAAAGACACCATGTAAATGTCTCCTTAGTTTTGTTCACAGTCAGAGAAACAAATTCGTTTTTTCTTCTATCTTATTTCTTCCCAAAGTATTTCACATATTTTCCTTTAATTTTATAAACAAAAATGTAACAAAAGTTTTTTTAAAAAATTGAGTCAACTAGAACTTCAGCAACAATTTGTATGAAATTGTTTCTGACGTTTAAAATACTTTTATTTAGTTTTGAATGAAAATTTTAACAAAATGTTCCAACAAATTATAATAAATACGTAATATTGCTCTGGACGAAATTTGCAAACGGTTTCATTATTTCAAATTTGTGTGGTCGCGAAAAAAATTGTTGCACTATTATGAAATGTTGCTGCCTATTGTGAACGAAGCGTTAGACTTCAACCATATTTTTAAAAAGTTACAAACAAATTCTCTTAGCCAGGATTCTTTATTTCAAATGACTTTGTTTCAGTATTATGGAAACGAGTAGTAACATGAACATGTTTTTCGTCGACCACAATTTAAAACCTTTCATTATATTGCTTGATTTCTTTAATTTTGTTTCTTAGTTCTTGGTGTTTTAATAAATAAAACTGGCGGATTTTTTTCCACGTCCTTAATTCCGCCGGAATATTGCATGAAGATATGCTAGAACTTCTTACTAAGGGCCATTATTACAACTTGCCGATAGTTAGATGAAGAATTTTGTACCACGTATAAAAAGTTTTTCACTATTACAACTTTGCTTTAAACTAAAGTGAGCAATATGTTAAAGGCTAGTTCATCCTACCGGGTAGGTTAAAGTTAAGTTGAAATTATAAATAACATGTTATACGTCCGACTAAAAATAATGGCCCTTAAGGTTTTTTAGTGCCTTAATAGGTATTCCGTCTTCGGCTTCATTTTTGGCAGCGTATTTTGTTAACGTATTATTGTATAATCTCCTAAGAACTACTTGAAACGGAGGCAAGTTTAATTTGGCGCACATTTATATCTAGCTTGTGGACTAATTAAAGGGGATTAATAAGTCGCGGCGTCGAAGAACCTTTGCAACTTATCATTTCAGGGCACTTCAATCACATTTGTCTTTTAAATCCCGTTCGAAATATCTCCATTGATGACATCTGTATAAAAATATATTTAGTATTAAGAATACGCTCACACAAATTGCTATTTACCTTTTTAACTGAACAGTTTTTTGTAGTATTTTGACTTCTTTTTAGTTTTTTGTTACAAGATCACGCGCTTTTAAATAAAAGCAATTTCTTAACAAGGTTTCGTTTCTGTTTACATCGTTCATAAAGTTTTTGACTTTTGTTACATTTTTTCGACATTCTTTATAAGAAGTTTAAGTTTGCCCAATATAAGAATTATAAAATTACTTAAACTACGAGTACATTTACAACAAAAGTAAGGAAAAGGTATATAAATTACACATTATAAAAATAACCGATTTATTTGATATTCGAAAAATGGACATTTTAAAATAGCCGACTTGGGAAAAACTAAAATAACCGGTTAAAACCGTTCGATCTCCCTAGTATGTGCTATAAATGATTTTACTGTCTGGTGTAAGTCTGGGTTCACACTATGAAAAACTTCTTGCAGATAGTTTATGCTTATTTTTGAGAGGGGAAGAGAACATGCTATGGAAAAAAGTCAGGGTTAAAAAAGCAAGTTTAACTGTGATGGACATTAAAAAAAATGACCAAAACTTAAAGTTCTAAAAGCAAAATTAATGAAAAATAGAACTTAAAGTAAAATTACACATGGATTGGCAACACTGTCTCTAACCCAAAAAGCGTTTACCATATAATTTTTTGTAGATAGGGCAGTTTGTTTTTTTTCTAAAATTTATTGTGGACATTTGTTGTATTAATGCAATACATCAGAATCCATAAAAAAGTCAATTTCTAATTTTTGGTTAGTTAAGGCCTTTTGCGTCTTAGGTAACGATATACATATATTGATTAAATTGAATGAAGAAAATTTCAAACTAAAAACCAAAATTTTGTTTTTGTTAAAAATGTTATCACATATTAGAAAAAAGTCAATTCGTTTTACTTTCAACGACTTAATACTCTAATTAAATACATACTAATAAAAAACATGTTGATATGAAATGCAGAACACCAAAAATTCTGAAGTAATTCACTTTTGAGTGGATACGGATTCTAGAACACACCCGTTAGTTTATCTTTTACTAGCCAATCAATCAATTTATATGTTTTGTTTCAATTTTACCTTCTTACCTACAAAAACGAATCCTTTATAAAAGAATTTGCGTAACTAAACTTTATTAGATACAATTAGTAATAACTGTTTTATTATTTCTTATTTAAACCTATTAAAAGTAGATAGGAAATATATGTATATGTATATCGTTGAGTAATAGTTATGCGTGAGCAGTGTTCTCATGTTAGCATATTTTCTGCTAGATTTAGCAGATTGAGTTGGGAAATTGCATATTTTTTGAAAAAATATGCTAACTGCTTTTTTAGCATATTTCCTTGTCCAAACGCATATTTTTACTTCTTAGAAAAGCAGAATTTCTTAGCAAATTTTGTTTTAAACAGACTTATTATACACATTTTCAAACAATTTCATATTCAAATTATTACTACTTCTTCGTTTTTCGCATTATTAATAAAATACTTTTTTTTAAATAAAGTTTTAAATGAAGTATTTTTTATAAAAATTTTGCAGATTTTTTGCACATTTTTGTTTACAAATTTAACATATTTTTAGAAAATTTAATACTATATTAAAAATTTTATGTTTTAATCTTAGCAGATTTTTAGCATATTTTCTTAATTTTAAGATTTAACAGATTTAAGGCATATTTTCATCAAACAATAATAGTTATCAATTTTTAAAAATAATTGTTATACTTAAGAAATAAAAATTTAATTACAATAATTACAGTGTTAACAAACGAATTTTCGAGATTTTACCCTATTTGGAAACGATAAGCAGTAATCGGCTCAAAAAAACAAAGCTATGTTAATAGGTTAAAATTCATATAAGAGTTATTTGTGCCGAATACTATCTAGATATTAACATCCATATGAGATTTTTTGTATTAAAGGCATTTTAGGGACGGTCCCTAAATTGTTTATTAATGTTAACATTTAAAAGGAAGTTGAAGTTTTTATAGATGGGAGTTTTGGGCAAATGTGAACTGATTCGAAAATAATTTAATTTGCAGTAAAATATTTTTGGGGCAAATTTAATCTAAATACCAACATAACAAGATGGTTTACGGACACAAAGAGTCTAATTTTGAAAGTAGTTTTTATGGGGAATATATAAAGTTATAGACCGATTCTCACCATTTACTAAGACTTCGTTCTTAGTAAAATTAAAATGTGTTTACCAATTTTTATTAAATTATCATCTACAAGATTGCAACTGATACTATGAGCACAAAATTAACATGGACAGGCAACCAGCCAGACGGCAGAAATTTCGCAAAAAAAATTTTTTTTGCTGCGAAAGCCCTTGCAGGCATCAAAAAAATATTTCCAAAATATGCCTCAAAAAGGCAAAATATGCGTTAAAAACTTTAAAAAAGCTCTTTTAACTAAATTATGCAATAAAATGCTGCAAATGCTAAAATATGGAAAAATATGCACTAACAAATCGATGCCAAACTTCATAAAAAGCTCTAAAACGGATAAATATATTTGGGCTATTCACAAGGCAGTCATAAAGTCATATGTCGTAAAATAATTACAAGAAATATATATGACTGCTGTGAGCAAGCGCTTATAATATTATAATCTAATAATATATCTAAATATTTAGATTTCTAATGTACAGTTACAACGAAATAATGAATACAGCATTAAAATTTTTATTTTGTTTCAAACACAACATTTTTTTAAACAATTATAAATATTATTTAGGACATTATTTTTGGTTTCCCTGGTTATAACTATTAAGTCCTTGGGAATTATATTACTACTTATATGTTCATACATCCGTAATAGAATTATTTTGTTCTATTTATTCAAATGGTTCAATAAAATTCTTTATTTTCTTTACTGAGCGCTCCGCTGGCCTTATGCACAAATGTTTTCCAAAAATTGTAAATTCCATATTTCCTAGTTTTACACCAAATACACATTCACTTTTTGGTATCGTTCGTAAGCGATCATCTTTTCCCAATAATTTCAAAACATTTTTTGTATCCAGCACGACAATGCCAGAAAGCCCAACTAATGTGGGACACTTTGACTGCATGACGTACATTTTGGCACCATGTAGATCTGTTTTTACCAAAAGTTTACTAAATGCATCATAACCGGCGTCATAAACATTCGGTACATTATCTCCCTCTTGCAATCCTAAATGCTCTTTCATATAACCCTTCCACAATCGATGCAGTGGCAGGGCCTCTTCATATTTCATTTGTCGTGTGGGCAATGCATGTAAACCTAGCTGAGCATATTGTCGCCTATTAAGAGTTGATGATTTCGTCGACTTCTTCTTACGGCTCAATTGTTTTTTACTTTTTGTTCCATGCAACATGGTTATATGCTCTGAATTTAAATTCATACAATCTCTTCGACTGGGAACAATCATATTAGTTAGATATTCTTCTAGTGATTGCATTTGTTGGTCCATTTCCAGAAAATTTTACAAGTAACGATTTTTTTAGATAAAAATAATATTTTTAAACAAAATAATTTAAAAATCAGTTTTTACAAAAAATGTGTTGCCAAGGCGAATTGATGTTGAAATAAGGAGGTGGGCTCACTTGACCAGCTGTTCACAATGTTTTTCGCCGTGTTTTAAGTAGATTCAGATACTAAATATGTTTGGTGATAATTTGGTTTCAAAAAAGCTTAAAAACGCTTAAAATAAATAAAGTGCTAAAAGATAATGCTAAAATGTAACACTACTTCTTTTTAAGCAAATATTTTGTTATAAACCGGTTATTTTTATTTAAATTTCCTTTTATTTACTTTGAATATAACACATTTGTTTAACATAAATACTATTAAAAACATAACAAAAATATTAATTCAGTATTTACTCATGTTCTATTTCTACAAACATACATCAAATGTTTGTCTAAACAGCAAACACCTTAATAATCAATACAAAATATTTGTATAAATGTAAAAATTTACATGTTTTCGAAGCAGTTTGTGTAGTTTATTTTGCCCTTAACATAATAGCACGGTGCTGCCAGATATACGTTTAAATTATTGCAATTGTTGCACGAGGAAATTGCTAATATTTAAAAATTGCATACATTATATTTTAAAATTGTATTAATTCTATTATAAAACAAGTAAGAGTGCTATATTCAGCTGTACCGAATCTTACTTATTGAGTTTTATTTTATTTATTTATTTTCTTTTATTGTTAATTGGATTTTTATTTTTTTGTGAAAAAAGTTCAAATTTAAATTTAATTAAAAAAACAAAAGTAAAATCTTATGACCAACAAACTACAAGTAAAAAATATAGAAGGTATGTATGTATATTCATTTTACGTTGGTATGTATAAATAAACATTTATTAATATTAATTTGATTATGAATTTTAATATTTTAAGAAACTAAAGGGAAATCCACACCTTTGGATAGTTTTTTATGTTAAAAAAAAACTAGATGAATTCGATAACAAAATCGATGACATCAGTAAAGCCCTTTTTTTCATTGAATTGGTATAGAATTGATAGAAAGTAACAGTAAATGATGGAAAGAGCAACCTATAAAAAATGTAAACAAAACAATTTTTTTTTAGTTTTTTTTGTTATGATTTTGTTTATTTTATTAAATGTTGTCAACTTTTTGTTTACATAGGGTCTCCACCTGAGATAAGATATAACATTTTTATATCAGCAAACGTCAAATTCAATCGCAGAGAGTATTATCTTACGTGTAGACTCTCAAATAGTGTTAGGGGACATTTACACGGTGTCTTTCCAGACATGTCTGTTTTTGACATTCTCTTTTGAACATGCTACCAAAAACCTTTTGTCTTTTCACGATGTCTTTCCAATCATGTCTGTTTTCATATCTAATAGTCTAATTTACATATACATACAAATTGAAAACATGAAAATTCATATAAACAAACATGAAAACTCATTTCGTGTCTGTTTGGCAACCCCTCTTTCTTCTCTACCCCGATCGCCAACAAACAAAACAGACGTGTTTGTTAGACATGTCTGAAAAGACACCGTGTAAACTCCCTCTTAATATTAATATTATAATAAATCTTATAAGACAGTTGCTATGAGAAATCTTATAACAACTATCTTATAAGATGAGCTGTCAAAAATACACATACATGCATACATAAAAAACAATAATAAGAAGCATTCATTAAAATGTTAAATTTTTTTGTACAAATAGTGAAAATCTTGTGATAAGTGTTTAAAAAAACAATATTTTTAACTAAAAAAAACGAATAAAAACGACACATGTTTACGGCACGAGAATCATTTGATTATAAAATCTTATAAGATACGTGTTCCCCTTGCTTAAGCTTAAGATTAACATGAGGAAATTTGTTCTCTTATTCTGCCGACGTTCTCTCACATATTATATCAGATATTATCTCAGGTGAAGACTCAATGTTAAATTTTTTTTTTTGACATAAGTCGCAATTTACACCATGCACTAGGGACATTTCTTGCCGGACAGAAAAAGTTGGTTGGGGAGAGAGGCAAGAAGTAAAGTGTTTGAAGCATACAGCGTCGCCCCCATACCAACAAACTTTTTCTGTTCGGCAAGAAATGTCCCTAGTGTAAATTGCGACTAACTTCATGTGCTGGTTCATACACGTCAAGTTTGACTCGTCAAGTCTTGAGTTTTAAGGAGAGAGTGGGAAAGAAATGGCATTCTCTTTTCCCTTCTCTCCTAAAAGATCAAGACTTGAAGAGTCAAACTTTACGTGTGTGAACCGGCACTTTTTATCGATAACTTTTTTAAAACTGTTGACAGTTTTCTATTTATCTTAATACAGCTGAACTTTTGCACTTGGAAAATTTTTCTATTACATTATATTTGTACTGTTCACCAAAACTTGAACAATGCATTAAAAATGTAGTGTCATAAGGCCTTGAGTGGGTTCATTAAAGCATGCCAACATCGTATATTGTTGCCAACACATTCCACAACGAAAAGATGTGCAAAAACAAAATCAAATGGATTGCCAATATTTTGCGCCGTCTTCGAATAGCACATATGTATACATTGGCGATATAATTTTACAATACGAAAAATTGAGCAATTATATTGCAAGTGTATGGGCAGCTTAATAGCGTGCATGATCTGTACAGACCCCTTTAAAATTGTTATGGCGTATTTTATAGTTTTTAGTAGTACTACTTTCAGTTGCAACTCGAAATAATTATTACAACACTGCGGAAATACAACTCTATTTTTAGGTAAGCCATTTTGTATGCAGAAATCTTCACAAGTTTTCTTTTTTCAGAAGAAAATTTTCATGTCAAGATTTTCTTTTAAAATTTTTACTACAGTAAAAGTAAAATAATTCATAAATGATATATGAAAAATACTGTACAAAGTTTAATTATAGACTGTGAATTGTAAAAACTAGAAATACGCACGAATAGAGTTGTAAAAAATAGTTGAAGAGGAATTCAATTAATCAGAGCACCGGTGTGCTCGAAAACCAGAACTTTGAAAAAATTGGGTGGCGTGTTTGTACGTTTTAAATTTTGTTAAAAAAAGTGAAAATCAGAATTTAATTACATTCTCGTTTATATTATTGTACGCAAATATGGCCGACGGCGTGGTGTTAGATCTCTATGCCGAAGACTTAGATAAAGACTTTTCAGCACAGAATCAGGTAGTTAATATGATGATTTTTATCTTTTATTATTTGTTTGCATTTAACATTGCCTTCTTATATTAATTAGGATGAATTTGTGGCCGACGGCGTTGATTTGTATGATGATATTGGTGCGCCGGCGGAAACAACTACTGGCACTGTCGCAGTAACTGTTACTTCAGTTATTGGTGGTGAAAGTCCCAGCATAGCTGGTAGTGGTCAAGATGGCACTGGTTCAGCCGGATCAAATGGAGTTTACCATCATGGCAGTGGTAGTTTGGCTCCTAATCAAGTGGGTCGTCGCTTCCAACTATATGTTGGTAATTTAACATGGGTTAGTCTTGTTTACTTATAATTATGTATATTCGTATATTTTTATTAATTAACTGGTTGGCCCACAATGTCCTAAAGAAAATTTCTTTCGAATATTTACATTGAAAACAAAAACAAATTAAGTTTTTTATTGTTTTCGATATAAATACAAAATATATTTTCTTTTCGATATTGCGGGCCAGGCAGTAAGTAAAAATTATAAGTAGAAAAGGTAGAAAAGAAGAAATGTAATTCCTTTTCCATGTTTGTATGAAATGTACATATCGTACTTGATCATAAAGGGGGTATTAACTCAAAATGTTTATATTATTCATATCTACCGGTGGCATGTCATAACGTCCAGTGTTATAGTCATGGGCACTATGACACTTTTATAAGTGTCATAATGTCCGCGGGCATTATAACACTTTGCAAATGGACATTATGACATTTTCAAAAGTGTCATAAGGTCCATAACTACTAAAGAAGTTAAATAGAAAAAAAGATCCACATACACGCAGAGAAAAAATGTTTTATTATGGGCACAACCAACAAAACTATTTTTAAAGAAACTAATTTAACCATAATATGATTGTCGGTGACAATGATTTGGTTAAATTAAACATAATATGGTTAAAATTTTTTAAAAATGGTTTTGCTGCTTTTTCTCTGGGTGTATATATTAAATATATAACGAAAACACTTTTGGGCGCAAGGATTTTCTCCTCTATGGTATAACAAATACCGGCTCCGCTAACTAAAGCTTCTCTGTATAGCCGGCCTTTAGCCGGGCCCAAGGATTTTCTCCTCTATGGTATAACAAAAACCGGCTTCGCTAACTAAAGCTTCTCTGCATAGCTGGCCTTCCGGTTTCGCTAAGTAAAGCTTCTAAAATCTGCCTTGTTTCCGAAAGAAGACCGCCTACGCAGAGAAGCTTTAGTTAGCTAAGCCGGTCTTTGTTATACCATAGGGGAAAAAATACTTGCGCCCGGCCGAAGGCCGGCTGTGCAGAGAAGCTTTAGGTAGCAAAGCCAACCAATGGCAGACGTAGGATTTTTCGGTACCAATTACCACAGTCTTTATTTCTTTTTATTAAATTTCAAAATCTGCTTATCTTTTGACCTCTGCATCTCAGAGCTTGGCAGTAATGGAACCAGCAACCATTTAATGACGCATTAGGAAACACATTTTCTAAAGCCTGACTTCAAGATGCTTCATATGAAAAGCCAAAGCTTCGAATTGTAAAAAATTCCTATCAATAATTAATAACTTTTTTTAAATTAAGTTTTGATAATCACTTGAAATTTTCCATGGACACTATGACACTGGACTTTATAACATGCCACCTATCTACTCCTGCAAAATATTGTTCTTTTTTTCTACCTTTTGGTAATGAAACGGTTGGCTTAAATTTTTTTTTCATACCTATGCCTTTAATTTTAATTTAAAAATAGTTTTGCTTCTACCAAGGTACATTTACACAAGGTAGCAGCACTAGGAATCTAGCTGTCCCTTTTTTCTGCATGGATTTGGCATATTGAAGACCTGTATTTGACATGTAAAAGCCTAATAAAACTACATAAAAAAGTGAAAGCCAGTATAGACTTCTCTAGTGCTACTACATTGTGTAAATATACCATGGCTTTTACTTAAACATTTTTAATATATAATCATGTGCGATATATGTTTTTTTATTGTATGTTGTTTATGGTTTTTAACTTCAATTGTAAATATATCTTAGTTCCGGGAATTCTGTGATTTTATTTGAAATTAAGATATCTATAAGATATAAAAATTTAAGATATGTATAAAAATTTGTTAGAATCTAAAAATTTACTGTGTGTTTATTGAAACACATTATATTCATAAAATACATTTCATTTTATATTCTAATATTTTTTTTAAACCACTTATTTAAAAATTGTTTTAAATATTATTATGTATGTTGAATAATTAGTAAGAATATATTGGGTTCATATATTTAAAATATAAATAAGTTTTTTTGTGATTTTTAAAAATACTATCTGCCAAGGAAAATTCATACAGGTGGTGGCATGAGGTAGAATAACGCTGGCTGTCAATCTTTTTTGTTTGCAGTTTGAAATTTAGAAAACCTATACCTATATACACAAAAGGGACAACTGGCATAACTCTCCCTCATGATGCCGCCGTCTGTACGAATTCGACTTGCATCCCCCTAAAAGTCGGAAAACTTACTGCCTGTTTTTAGAACGAGTCACTTTTGCACTCGCGTTCTAAAATCAGGCAGTTAGATTCAAAAACAAATTTAAAAATACATTCTGTGAGACTTTTTCGAATTAAAATACAGACTTTGTTACAAGTAACAACTATTTTGTTTATTATACCTTTTCTAACTTTATAGTGGAGTACCGATCAAGATATTACAAATGTTATGCGTGATATTGGTGTCACAGATTTCCAAGAAGTTAAATTTTTTGAAAATCGCGCTAATGGTCAATCGAAAGGATTTTGTGTTGTATCCTTAGGCTCAGAGGCCAGTTTACGTTTGGTTTTGGAGCGTTTACCTAAAAAGGAATTACATGGCCAGGCGCCAGTTGTTACATATCCTACCAAGCAGGCTTTAAATCAGTTTGAGAGTCTACAAAAAACACGACCAGTACCACCACCACAACAAAACGGGCCACCACGTGGCCCAACTCCTGGCGGACCAATGATGCCCGGTCCTATGCCACCACACCCTGGAGCACCCCAAGGAGTACCGCCTGGCCACCAGCCTCGGTTAATGAACCCCAATATGCCTCCAGGACAATTTCGGCCACAGCATATGCCTCCACAAGGACCTCCAGTTGGTCCAAACTCGGGACCACCCCGTATGCAGGTATGTTGTGTATAAAATAAAACGATGATCATATTTAAATTAAATATTGTATATGTAATTATTTAACCATCTTGAAACTAAATAATAACTTCTAGTAGTAGTTGCATTCAGATTTTTTGTTTTTATTTATTTTTTTTTTTCTCCTCAAATATTTTTGTATTACATATTTTTAGTTGGTGGTGGTTTTTATTCATATATTACTATCGGGCATGTTCTAGAAATTGAGATGAAGTGGATTTAAAATCGAACACATTTTAGAAACGACCCTGCAGTGAAAGTTCATAAAAATATTCCTTTTTATATACTTCATTCTTTGAGTAGTAGTTATTTCTACAAGAACAACTCTAAAACCAGGAAAAACTACGGTCAGTTTGTAAAAAGTGTAACTAAAAATTTCGTTCAAATTCAATTTCACTTCATTGCGATTTCTGGAACATGCCCCCCCTATATTTTAATCTATATTTGGTTGTTTTTTTTTTATTTTAACATCTCAATTGTTCTGAATGCCTGTTAAAAAGTCTTTTTTCTTAAATTTTCATTCATTTCATATTCATAATTTTATATAATTTAAATTATAAAATATGAAATAATTTTAGTAAATCCTTAATATATTTTGAGTGATAAATATGTATTTCAGAGCAATTAAATTTAGTTCTTCTTTTATTATATAAAACATTCAAGTAAATTTAAGCCAATGTGTTAAAAATCTAAAGAAATTGCCAAACTTTATACAAATCTGTGATGCAGAATTTAGTAAGTTTTATTTTTTTTTTTATCAAAACGTATTGTTTTGTTGTTTAAATAAATTAAATTTTGGAAATATTTTTTTTCGCATTTAAGTTTACTTAAAAACAAAAAACAACATTGTTCAAATACTAAACATTGCGAAAATATTTAATAAGAAAATTTATATTTCGTAAAAAAGCCAATAGTGTTCTATAACAACAATTTATAGAAGTTGAAATTGTGATATTTATTTTTTTGTTTTACCTTTAATCATATGACTATAATCCATAAGAAAAAGCATGTTTTTATTATCATTTCATTTCTCTAATATACTCCATGTAAACAGTTGTGATATTTATTAATGTAATGTAATATTAAAAACTTCATTTAAAGTATTTTCTTATATACAATGAAGCATTTATGTTTTAAAATGCCTACAGAACGTTGAATTTTTTTTAAGAAAAATGTTTTACTTTACGTATACAATATATTTGTATTTACATTTAATCATTGCATTAAAATTGTTTAATATAATGCATTTAGAATCAGAATGTAAATAATTTTAAATTTGAGATGTGTTAAAATTTTATATGAAAATAAATGAAAAAAATATTTTATATTTAAAATAAATATTTATTTTTTGGGAGAACGACTTTATCTATCAATCCATTTTTTATCATCCTTACCTTTCGAGTTTATTTTAAACTGCAAATCTTTGCTACTGAATACGAATTTAGCCGGAGTACTGGTTTGTTATATTACACATCAGGCAAATAGTTAAAAAAATTAAAGTTAGATGGTAAAAACAAATGAAAAAAATAGGCTGGCCTTAGATTTTTTTCTAATATTTTTTTAACTATATTTTGATTATTTTTAAAAAGTATTTTTACTTGAAAATAAAAATTTTATTTTCATTTCACTAAACTTAATTTAGTTAATAAATTTTAAGAATTAGTTATTTTTAAGTTTACAGTAGACGTTTAGGACTCATGACTACATTATTTATCACTAATTAAAACAATTCAAACGTGGTTCATTCATAAGGTATTTACATCAAAAAGTGTAATTCTGGCTGTATTTTTTTATATGAAATTTTGGCAGAGTAATAACTAAGTTCATAAATTGATCGTTTGGGCGAATGTGTACCTATGTAGTGTACCTTGTTTCTTTTGTTATAACTGTTACTATTTTTTAAACGCCCATCAATATGTAATTGAATCGTTTATTTCGAAAAAGGCTCAGGTACAAAAATACAAAGTGTTCAGGAGATACAAAAAACTGAATATCTCTTAAGCCATTTGACTTTTTGAAGCAGAGTATTTTTTCCTAAAATTGTAAGCCTCTGTCTATGTTAAAAAAGTAAAAACTAAACATTATTTGAAGTAATTTTTTGAAGGAGAAAATGGTCATCACTGTTTCCGGAGATGATCCCTTTTCGAAAATTATTATTGAATTTTCATGGTTTTATTAGCAAAATTGTATCTTTAGTGTATGTAATTCATTGAAACACACAAATATTCAAATAATCTATAACGTTTAAATATATATGTATTTGCATTATAAGATAAGATTTACCCCTTTTGAAGATTCATTTAAGAACTCCAAAATTTTAATGAAAGTAAACATCTTCAACAAAATTTTTTTATTATAAAGGAAAAATAAGAACATTTCGGTTAGTTTTTATCTGTTTATTAAGATTTCAAATTTGTAAACACATACATTCATGGAACAAAAACGAAAAAATTTCATCAAGATAATCGTATTAATTAGAAATCTTCTTTCTATATGTGCCTGGTGAATTCTTGTCGGTTGGTCATTGCAGAATATCTTCAAAAAAATTTTGGAAATCGGCAATCTAAATGTCATCCTCCGAGCAGCTGCATTCACCCCTTTTCAAAATGAAGATAAACAGAAATTGTGTTATTTTAATTTTTCTCCTAAAACGGTGTTCACTATTCAGATTTTTTAACAATGGCAAAATCAAAAAATAGTGTTTTATAATAAATTGATCACATATTTAAAACTTAACCGTCATGTAGACATTTTATGGTCAATTTTTTCATTTGCTAACTAAAACACATATTAAACATTCTAAATATACATATATCGTGATGAGCCCTTTTCGAAACTCATTTTAAAAAGCCACCTGTTTTTCACAACTATGGAAGGGGTATATAAAGTTTCATTCTTTCAGTATATCGGTCTATATATGTATCATTCATGCACTGAACTAGCAAATTTTGAATTAATTCTTTTCACACAAAAAAATTAATTGAATGAAATTTGAGTCAATTCAAATGAATTTGGTAAAAATTAATTGCAATTCATTTCCAATTCAAATGGATCTGTAAAATGAATTGCAATTCACTTTAACAAATTCATTTGAATTGAATTGATTTTGAATTAATTCAAATGAATTAGAAAAAAATTAGCAATTCATTTCCAACTCATTTGAATTTAATTGATTTTGTATTGGAATGGAATTGTGAGGTAGCGACAGAATTGGATTTAAATTATTAAATATAGGCGAAAATCCTATCAAAATGCAAAAAGTTTGTTTTTTTTTTTTTTTTTTTTTTTTTTGCTAAAAGAAACTTTTATTTAATTTTTATGAAATTGTATGAAATATTATTAAAAGTGTGTTTAACAATAATCTTTTGTATAAATTATCTCATTGGATATTGTGGAAAATTTCTTTTTTTTAAATTTTTCAATCGAATGTTAAAGATTTTAGCAACTTTGATTTTCAACAACATATTTTGCTGTCAAATCTGTGTACGTTTACCCGAAATTCTTACTACATACTTTTACAATATTGGAAAAATTTGTTTACTTTTTATATTCAAATTTTCCAACTGCAATAAAAATAGTAAATTGTAGTAATTTCCCATAAATCTGCTCTTGAATTTGATTGATTGCAACTCATTTGAATTGTAATTCATTTGAATGAATTCAAAATCAATTCAATTCAAATGAATATGTAAAATGAATTGCAATTGGAAACGAATTGCAACTCATTCTACAAATTCATTTGAATTAGAATCGAATTGAAATTCATTTCTGCCTAATTCGTTTGAATTGATTCAAATTTCATGCAATTCCTTTTTGCTGTGAAAAAATTAATTCAAAATTGAGCTAATTCATAAATTAAACAGGCAGTAATTTGTATTATTTAAAATATATATTTTACACATTAAAGTACAGGAAAAGTCGCTCAGCTTGCTTTTTGTTGCTTGTCTTCGTCTTCAAATCTCCTTATCACATCACAACAGCTTGCATAAAACAAACTGTGTTAAAAACCAATTACTTACTTTTTTATTTAATTATTTATTTATTTATTCAACTGAACGAAATCAAAAAGCCTTTATAGGTCAAAAACAGATTACAAGATAAATTTAAATTCAAGCACATTTTTAACAGATATTTAATGTATTATAATTTAGTATGTTAACATATTTTCCCCTTTTTACACCTTTTCGTAAACTTTAGCTAAAAATTTCCGTTTTAAAACTCTCGAGAATTTCAAAAATATCGAGCCCTAACCGCGAAAATAACGTAAGTGACATCGTTTTTTTTTTTTAATAAATGACTTTATTGGCAACACTTGCATCATCTCCTAAAATGTCATGGTCACATAAGGTACCGTTACGATTTTATAACAAGAACAATTTTATCGTAAGCGACAAATTTCATACAAAATGTATATGAAGTAAAATAAAAAACTCTCTCCTGTAAAATTTGATTTTTGGCGCTTACGTTATTTTCGCGGTAAGGGCTCGATATATTTCCCGGAAATTTTTGGGGATTTTACCCCGAATATAAACCCTAAAAAGCATTAACGACAATAGGCTATTTTCGTTAAATCTGATTGGTGAACAACAGCTTCCGCTATGATTTTTTCTCTCCCTAATGTTAATAAGTATTCCTAAATTAAATTTTCAATAAAATGGCAAAAATATTTTTTTATTTTTTCTTTCAAATAAATTTTACGAATGCTACGGTCACACTTAATAAATATTTGACCAAATAAGCATAACCACTACTTTTGTTAATATTTATACTACTAGACATAGCAAAAAGCTGTTTTTTGTAAGATATTATACTCAAAATAAATATTTCAATTAAAGGAAATGATTATTAAGTTTGGTTGTTGGTCGCGTTTTCTTTTCGTCAAATATTTGGCAAGTGTGACCGTAGCTTAAGTAAAAAATGTTTGTCCATTTCTTTCTATATTTTACCCCGCGAAGACGTTTGGTTTAAATGCGGTAACCCTGCAAATAATTTTGGACCACCTGATCCATTTTGATAAAATGGACTACTCCATGGACTAGTCCGATGTAATGCAAGCATGCACCATGTCATTGTTAAAAAGTGTTTGTAGTAAGACGACATGTCTTCGTTTTTTAACGACATGTTTTCGTTTTTAAACGAAGTTAAAACTAATCCTTTGCACTCCAAAGCTGGGTTATATGGTGCTGCCCTAGGACATCGTAATGTTAAACAGACCATGTTTTTCCATACGTTAGGGATACTTTTGGACTAGTCCCAGTCCCTTATGGGCTTCACTTTACACGCGTGTTTGGACTGGTTCTATTATTTGCAGGGAATATACATACATAGTGTCAGTGTTGCCAGAATATTTTGTGCAAAAATAACTACGCTGGTCTAAATTCGATTTTTTTTACCAAATAAAACTTACTGTCTATCCCTCGATTTCAAACGAAGACTTTGTTTGCCTTACATTTAAAACAAAACAAATTTTAAAATATTTTTCGTTTTAAGTCTCAAGTTAAGCGAACGAAACTGAGAGACAGGCTTAATAATTAATTAATAATACAAATTTAAATCGTGAAAATTTTACAAAACTTCTAAATACAGTGGAATGACCAAAGGGTTATTAACTTTTCAGAACTACATAGTAATTTTTTTAATTAGTTTTAAACCTAAAAAAAAACAACAATAAACAGATTTTTCGGCAATAAATCACTAAAATTATTTTTTAATGACTTGGGAAGTTCACAAATACTATTTAGCTATAATTTAAAATTATGTACATATGTATGTATATATGTACGATTTACAATCACTCGTGCATTATACATCCGATGTATGTCTCAAAAGGAGTTCTTTAAAATTTTCAGATACCGAATTCTGAGTCTTTTTTTAAATTTTGCCGGCCACCCATTACTAACATTAATGTTTTTCAGGTTGCAGTATCGCGAACTCGTGTTTAGATCTTAATATTTAAATTGGACCACAAGAATGCTTACGTTGCTTTAAGAAACATTCACACAAACTTGCTTTAAGATTGCATATTGCGGTCTATGTAATGTTTTAATGTATGCTTTTTCATAAGTATGTCAGCCCAATTATGAATAAAAATTCCCCGGGTGTTTTCTCCCTTCTCCTATTTTTCCTATGTTAATTCAATTGTAAAAATGGGAAAAGGGAAAAACTCTCGAGTACTTTTTATTCATAATTGGGCTGTGTATGACAGCCTTGAGAATTTTAAGACTTTTTTTGATATGCCTTATTCAGATACACCATAATACAATGCCAATTGTTTTCCTTGAATATCTTAATCAATTTCGTTCAAACTCTTTACTTCCTTCTGTAAATCTAATCTGAGTTAACTCTTTCGCAATTCTACTGTATGTCCTGTTTTAGACTATGCGACATAAACATGCAACAATATTTACATATTCTTTCGCTGTCCCTGCGAAAACTCGTACTCGTTTTGACGTTACGTTTTTTTGTGGCAAGCCATAAGCTACAATTTGACGTGTAACTATGAAAACGAAATTTTAAAAATTTAAACGAAATATTTTAAAGGAGTACAACTTATGCTTGATTTTTAATTTCATTTTTGATTTCGTCACAACTTCTGTTTTATTAAATATTTCTAAGCGGCATGTCGCCAAAGTGTAAAACAGGAGGGCTAATTCTGGCAGTCGTGATCGAATACTTTTTCGATTCGTTCTTTAAATTTTTTTATTATGGCACTTGATCAACAAGAGGGTATAAACTCAAAACTTTTATTTTACCCGATGTAAAAATATCATACTATTTTGTCTACTTTTTGGTAACGAAAAGGTTAGTTTAAAATTTTTTTTCATACGCCTTTAATGAAAAATTAAAAATTGTTTTGATTCTACTGAAAATTTTTAAATTTTGAGTTAATACCATCTTGTTGATTAAGTGCGATATGTTAATTGAACTGTATTTTGAACAAAAAATTAAGACTACTCACACGTGCTAAAAACGATCATTTTGAAAACGTGCGTCTTTCATCAATACCTGTATAAGTTAAAAGTTCACTAGTTTCAATTAATTTTTTTTTTAATAATGCGTATAAGTACAATAATTTTTTCTTTAAAAAACATTTTAATTGTTTTTGTCATTTATCGTCCATATTTCTGATAGTCCCATTCTTTATTATCCAACGGACATACTTGACGTGTTTTTAACCAACGCGAAATGCAATGAAAATGAAATGCATGATTACAGGTACCCCACGCTACAGTACATTCGTCTTTTGTACTACAGCATAATGGATTCGCTTGACATTCAATACATAAATCCATAATTTGATTACGACATATTGCACAGTTATCAACAGCCAAATCCCATGACCACAATACTTGAGCTTGCCATTTTTTAATGACAAAACGTTTTCCTTTCCGATTTGAACTGCATGTAGGTAAATTATCATTTAACATATCTTGAAATTCTTCAGGATTGTTTTTATCATTTTCATTATCAACTTCCATATGATGATAGATTTTCTTAAATTAAAATGTTGAAATATATTTGTAATTTGTTTGATTTTTTTTAAACAAATGAAGTTAAACTCAAAATTTTGTTACTTATGTATGTAGTTTTTTATATATATATGTATGTAGGCTTGCCATTTCTATTTTGAGAAAAAGAGGACGCCAGCATAAAAAATGTAGGACATTTGTTCCAAAAAAGAGGACACTTTCTAAACAACTTAATATTAATAAAATTAACGACGGCACACAAAAACTTAATTTGGGTAATTCCATGTCAAGTCAACCAAGAGTGGGACTCGACCCCTTTCGATCTGAATGCAATTTGGCGAGAGGGTTTATTTGATCCCATAAAGAACACATATCAACGAAAAACAATTTTTTAATTTTTTTTTCAAAAGTTATGTCATATTCAAATTGTCATAATATCGCCGAATAAGCCGAATGTGTTGAGTTTATTCTTTTAATATCTCGAAAACTACTTTACTTACGAAGATAATTTTTGTCAGTTTAAAGAGAATACTTGAGGCTACAATAAATATATTGAAAAAAATGTATATGCAAAATATCAAATTTTAAAAATGGACCAGACAAAACCCTTTTTTTGCTGATTTTTTTTTTATATAATACTTCAAACTGTTTTTTAAAAATCCTAAAACTTTGAGATATGATTTTTTTTTCTTTCCAAAAAGAATCTTCAAATAAAATTTTAATATAATCATTTGTATTTATTTGAACAAAAGTAACGACATTGATAAGGTTGCTTTTGCCTATTTGTTCCATTTTTTTTTTTTTGGGAGCTCCATTTTGGGCACATTCAAAGAAAAGTACTCTTTTTGTCACGTTACGTCCCCAAAAATTAAATCATACCTATCTTAAAAAAAAACCCGAGCACCTGAATCTTTTTTTTTAATGAATTTTGTGAACTGTGATGTAAATCCAGAAACAAATTTACAATGAAGGTGTAAAAAACCGGACAACCCCGGACACTTGATGAAAAAGAAGTAGCACTGCCCCGGATACCCAAAAAAAGAGGACGGTGTCCGGGGAAAAGAGGACGGATGGCAACCCTATATGTATGTATATTTTGTTCTTTTTTTTTATAATTATGTAAAAACGTAGCCAAAGGTTCGAAAAATAAATTCGCTTATTCTTTTCAATTTATTAATTACTACAATAAAATACTTTTTTTTTTTTTTTTTGAATTCTCAAAGCTTTACTGATTAATTTTTAGATGAATTCATTCCTATGGAATGTCGAATTCCATTGACCGATTCGTCAAGTTTAAATGCTAGTGTTTTTTAGTTTTAATACAACTCAGCCCAACAAACACGGAGTTTTGATTTCAAATTGAAAACGATTTTAAATCTTTTGAAAATTAGGCGTTCTCAAAAAAGGGAAAATTACTTTCAAATTGATGAATTTTCAACTTGCTTTCATACGTTGTTCTCGAATTTTTTTCAAATGTGGATGGTTATCCAATGTGGAACAAATATAAAAAATATGTACATATTTTTTTTAATTCAATATTTATTTAAATAAACTGTCAGCTAACCCCCCGTTTCCACATGCAAGTACAAGTTCGAAAAACTCAATACACTCACACTTTTTCACTAACACTCACACAATTTTTGTACTTTCAGCCAATCGGCTGTTTTGTCGATTTTTCGTTGATAATAAGTATACACTACTTGCAAGTAATTACTTGCATGTGGAAACGTAGGGTAAGCATTCGACCCCGTAGCTGCTGCTGAAAGATGAAATAACATTCTTTACCTTGACTCTCTTTTTATTTTGAGGATTGTCAATCCTCTGCGTAGCACCTCAATTGTACTACAAACTTATAATTTCTTCATTTTTACTTTTTTTATTTTACTCGCATTCTAACTCATTGTAATTAATTTTTTACTCACAAATCTATCAGCCATGTCACAGAGTACAATTCCGTGCGGAAACGGAATTCATTCCGTATTTTGGTGCTTCAGAAAATGACGAAATTTTTTTTTGGAATCAAAACATTTTTGTTTTCATGAACGGACGGGAGTTTTCTGTATCTGAAAGGCCAAAATACACTTTATATCAATAAACAAATATGTTTTCTTCGATTTCGAACGGAATTTTACTCTGTATATTAGATCGACTCACCTTATATAGGCAAAAAAATGTTAAAGTTGTACCCCCCTGAAAATATACTTTGACATTCTTTATGATGATTCCCAAAATACTTGGGCTCTAGCGATTATTTACAGTGAGCTTAACGCTTTAAAGAAAGGGGCCCAAAAATGGTATTTTTCATATATGTATGTATATTTCATATGTACATATACAGTCTGTCAGGAATGACTTTTCACATTAAATAAATTTTGGGAAATTTTATAATTTTTTAATAAAAAATAGTCTTGTTTAGTTTTTTAAAAAAATTTTTTAGCTCATCCGTTTTTGTTCTTTATTTATAATGCTAGAAACAAAAATAAAGACCAAATTCAGTGAAAAAGACACAAAAATATTGCAAAAACCAACATGTACTGCAGTTTATTGGTGTCAAATAACTCTTTGCACAACACTACTTTTTTAATGTTTTTGGAAACTCTTGACTGTTAACGGTAACATACCGATATTTATGACGTGTGTTAGTTTTCTTTTTAATTTTACAACTCATTTGGCACAGAATTTTTGTAGTGCATACGTAATTTACATAGTAAGTTTAAGTGTTAAAAATTGCCAGGGAAACGATTATCGTAAGAGGCAAGTACTCAGCAGCTATAAGAAAGGTTTTTGGTATCAAGAATAACCATTTATAATGTGCTTTACCGTGCTGAAAAAGAGGGTAGGCTATAATTAAAGCCTGGAGAAGGTCCTCATACTAAAATAAATAAGCGCGCAGAGCGCTTAATTCTAAGAAAAGTGACCCATAACGCAAAGATTTCTACAAGAAGACTTGCGAAGGAGTTTGAAGAAGAGTGTAATGTTGTTGTTTCTTATGAAACTGTTCGACAGGTCTTAATAAAAAACGCATACTGTTCAAGAGCGGCCGGTAAAATTAACACTGTTTTCAGCAGTAAATATAGAGAACGTTTTTCCTTCTTCATAAGAAACAAATCGCAACCTGTGGACTATTGAGACGATGTGATACTCTGCGACGAGACCAAAATAAAGTTGTACTACAACGAGGGACCAACTAGAGTGTGGAAAAAACCCCTAACATTGTTGGAAAATCGCAACATTAATCCAACAATAGAATTTGGAAAAATGTCGACGATGATTTGGGGCTGCATTTCGAGCAAAGGGGTAGGAGATTTAGCTTTTATAGAGACAACCATGGATGCGCAACAATATTTAAGCATTTTGCAAAATAATTTGATAAGCAGTGCACAAAAAATTTGGGTTCATACAAGATAATAAGCAGCAATTCAAATTTTATCAATATGGACCCCAAACACAAGTCCCATGTAGTAAGAATGTGGCTACTATATAATTACGGTACAGTTATAAAAACACCTGACCAAAGTCCGGACTTAAATCCGATTGAAAATTTGTGGGTTTATTTGAAAAAAAATAAGCTAAATGACAACCGACTAACAAGATAGCTCTCAAAGCCGCAATATTGGGAGAGTGGCAAAATATACCAGCCAACTATGACTTAAAGAAGTTAAATCACTCGATTAAAAAGAGAGTCCAATGCGTGGAAGATGCTAAGGGTAGTCACATCAAGTATTAAAAGTAAAAAATCCATTTTTTTTTTTGTAATAATGTTAATGCTTAATATAGGTCGCAATGTTTGTGAAAAGAGTTTCTTGACATCAAAAAAAATTAAGTATTAACTTTTTAGTTAAATATTTTGCTTTTTTTTAATCAAAGTGGATTTTTTTTGTTTTAAATCATTGAAAATTATGTAAATAATAACAATAAATAAAAAACAAATTTGTTTTTAAATAAAAAGTACTTTTCTTTTTATAAAATAAAGTGAAAAAGTTAATTTTTTTAATGTGAAAATTCATTCTTGACAGACTGTATATATAAAACTGTAACATAACCTGACAGGTTTTGGATTCAGAAAGAGGGTATTCAAAATATATACATATGTACTATGTATACACCATACTCAATTTGTTTTTAAATGGTCGGTAGGTCGAACCAATAATGAGCTGACGTATTGACGATTTTCAATTTATATTTGACGATTTTTTAAATGATAAATTGTTTTCAAATTTCCAAAAGTTTTTAATATAATTTGACATTTTATTTAAGCTTCTTAGATATTTTCAATTATTTAATTGGCATTAGTTTAGATGTCTTAGCAGTTTATAATTCAAAATACGCTTTATTTAATATTTGACGTTCAATTTGCTCGTTGGTACCGTTGGTTTTATTTAATCCATCTTTCAACCATTTTTTTTTTCTAAGCGCGTAAACAGGATTTCCGATACCACTCGGCTTTAGCTTATGTATCTAATTTTCTTATTTTTGAAACATTTTACATTTCAATGATTCTGGATCTTTATTAGGATACGTCTCCAGTTCTAGACTCTAAAAGCATGTCCGTCGATTTCGAACGTTAACGTTTGCATTAGTGTTTTTCATACGGGATTTCCCGGGACAAAAATCCCGGGATCTGGCAAATTTTTCGGGAAAAAAATCCCGGGAAAATTTTGCGGGAATCCCCGGGATTTTTTTTTTATTTAATTAAGGCAACTTTACTGCTGATATGTATAAATTTAAATAAGTTGTGGGTACGTTCGTAAATGCATCACTGCGCTGCATCAGAAAAGCAAACTTTTTTTAATGGCGTTAAAAGAATAATTATAATTTTTTTTATTGTGTGACTATTATTTTTGTGGAATATTTCACAATTTTTTGGTCCACATTGACTTCACTGATAAATATATAACCATTTGAAATCACTGATGTAGCGCAGTGATGCATTTACGAACGCACCCTATGTCATGAAAGAAATCTTAGCCGTTAGGCAAAAAGGTATTAAGTCGAAAAACTCATTTTGATTGGCTTTAATTAAATTTTTCTCTCTTTTGTTTGGTTTAAATCACTTTAGTCTAGCCCAACTGCTTCTAATCGTTATCATCTGCTCTAAGGAAAAAAGTCTATTAAATACACCAAATAAATAGTTTTCAATGCAATATAACGAAAAACTACAGTTTCTTACTTAAGACATTTTGCCAAACGCCAAAGATATGTCAATTCATATCCGATAAGTAAGGCAAGGTTTAATGTTTAATGCTTTGAAATTTCGCAAGAAGAAGAGTAAAAATGTACAGAACATATTATTTGTTTAAAAGCCCAGAATTATTATATAAAAACGAAAAAATGTTGTTCCCACTTGCTGCAAAAAATTTAAGGATTTTATATGCAGAGAGCTGCCTAAAAGATTTTTCGGATTAGATTCTGTAAGAGATGATGACAAAAGTTATTAGTAAAGAATATGCTTATTTGATTCGAGGAAAATAATTTTTTTAAAAAGAAGTGCTAAGAAAACTGAAAGTTTCTCGTTGAAATCTTCTTGATAAAAATAAGAAATAGGCTTTCAAACGATTCTATAATGCTTATTCTGAAATAAAAAGGTGGCTTTTAAAAATTTGCTCCAAATTTAATATAATCATCAGTTCTCCGCGGTTATAGTTTCTTAAGTTTTAATCCTAAAACCTCCTTATGTCACAGATCGAAATTATTTATTATTTCAAATATTATTGCACATTAATAAAAAAGATGACCAAAAAGTCATTTTGCTATAACTTTCTCAAAAATCCTACAAAATAATTGAAATTATGCCCATATGTACTTTTAAGATTGAAGATTTAAAATAAAAAAAGTTGAATGCATTTATAAACTTATTTAATTGATCTCAGGAAATGTTATTTGTTCAAATAAATCAAATTAAATAATATTTTGCATCAGAATGTACCAAAAAAAAAGTACAATTGTACCAACATTAACATTCCTGGGATAAACTATTCCTATGCGCATTTCACTGGTGGCTAAGGCCTGATCGTCAGGAAACTTTATCCAAAGATTTTAGAAAAACTAAAGATATTATACAAATACAACGGTTAAGTGAATAAGAATTATAAACACTCTAGTTTTACTTGTAACAATATCATCAAAGCTTAAACAAAAACAACAACAATAAGCAGTGTGTTTATTTTTTTTTACAATCCCGACTTCTTAAATGTAGTTGTAAGGGGGTAAAGAAAAATCAAAAATAAACACAAATTAGGTGCGTTTGAGTACTTTTACAGAAAAATGCAGTAAATGAGTAAACTGAAAAACTTGCTCTTACAAAAAGCTGTTGTCCAAAAAAGTAAGCGAACGCAAAATTTCTAAAAATTCGTAAAATAAAGGCAACAGGTGATGCAAATAATTCAAGTGTTGAAAAATATTTACACTTTTGACTACTTAACTCGTTTTCTTATCGGTAATCAATTAAATATTTTTTTTACCTTAACATTTTTGGAAAATACAAACAAATTATTTTATGTAATCAATAATTAGTATTGTGGTTATTTTTGTTGAACTGTTTATGGTTTTTAATCCAAATTTTGATATTTTAATTAGGCTAAAGTTCATCAAATTTAATTTTCATTAAATTATTTTTTTTTCTTCATAAAAATAATTGAAATACTTTTTTCTTCATAAAAATAATTTAATGAAAATTAAATTTTATGAACTTTAGCCTAATTAAAATATCAAAATTTGGATTTTATGGAATCTTTCATGTTTTTTTTTTTTTTTTTTTATATGATTTTACTAATTTGTGGCGTATTTATTATTCAAAAGAACATGAATAATTTTTTTGCTATTGATTACTTAAGTATCCAAGTATTTCACACTTTTACACCTCTAAAAAATTAACAACAAAAAAGTTTCAAAAGTTGGTATTAAGTCATATAAATGCTTCACAAATAAGTTTAATTAATTAACCCTTTCAGTGTTTTTGTCGAATATATTCGACATTTCATTGTACATACTCTGTTTCTACGCCCCACCACAGTGGCTGAAAATCGTTTTTCATTGGCCAAAATTCTGTAACTTTTGAACCGAAGGAGATATTTTAGTGAATTTTTTTTAATCGACATAGATTCTTACAGCCGTATTCATAAACATTTTAAACATCATTTCAAACCTGTTTTAAGCAAAAATGGTTAAAATTGTATTCATAAGCGAATATTACCTTAAAAATCCTATTTTAAACCTTGTGTAAATAAACGAATTTTAAAATTGGTTCGACCCTTGTTTAAGCCTATTTTAAAGTGACATTTTTGCTTTTTTCTGTGTGTTTATGGTCATTTTGAACATTTTTGCGAGAAATTTTTATTCAATATTTATATATACATTAATAATAAAATGAAATTCAAAAATATGTAAGTTTGTATGTATATCGAGCCTTAACCGCGAAAATAACGTAAGCGACATGATTTTCAATTTTCGTTTTTTGTAATAAATAACTTTATTGGCAACACTTGCATCATCTCCTAAAATGTCATGGTCACATACGATTTTATAGCAAGAACATCTTTATTGTAAGCGACAAATTTCATACAAAATTTATATGAAATAAAATAAAAAAGCTCTTTCCTGTAAAATTTTATTTTTGGCGCTTACGTTATTTTCGCGGTTAGGGGTCGATATTATTAATATATTTTTCAATTTCACAAATTAAAGCTCAAAAAATTATTAATTGTACAGAATGAACTAGTGATGTGTAAATGATTAAAACAAATAAAATAAAACTCGTTATTTAAATACTTTTCTTGTCAACAATTAAATCATCATCTAAATTGCACTTTTACTAAAAACTTTTTGAACTCTTTTTATTTTGTTTAATAAAAGAGAAACTATCGTACTATTATTCACAAAAAAAATTGTAGATACGAGTACGAGTATGAATTAATAACCACTGTTTTGCATCATTATGATTCAAGTGACCAATAAAAGAGATAGTGTTGCCACCTTGCAATCAAAAAATATGGTAAAACGTTTATTAGTTAAAATGCTGATTATGAATATAAATTTTTAAAAAAGCTTTTTTAGGCTTAAAATGTTTTTTAACTAAAATGTATCAAAAACCTGAATTAAGATTTTTTTATGAATACGGCTGTTATTATTTAACAAGTGAACATTGGTGTACATACATATTTACATCAAAAAAATTAATTCAAGAAGTTTATGTACATTTTTAAATTAAATAAGTATGTATACATTAAATTTTCTACTGAAAACAGGAGGCTAATAAAGGACAATAAGCAAAAAAAGAATACCATTTCTAAAAACACAAATTGTCGTGAAATGTTGTTTGTCTAATAATTTTCAACTGCCATCACGGATAATAGAGGAAATCACGGTTAATCGAAGCAAACAATGTAAAAACATTGCAAACAAAAAACAATGGACTAATCTTTGGCCATCACGGTTAATCGGGGTTACCGGTTAACCGGATCACGGATAATCGAGGCCCGACTGTACTACTTGTTTGTATTGTTTTTGTCCGAAAGAACCATCACATCCCCATTTACAAAAAAGAATTAACTTTGTGTTTCCATATTTCTTTAACTCATTTCCTTTTATTGATTGTAGCAAGCGTTCGGCTGTGTGATCAAGTAGAGATTGTAGTTGTACCTCTGCCGAAATTGATGTGTTTGGAAGTGTCCTTTAATGGCAAACAGTCCATTTTAGCAGCTGTTATGTAATGATATGCTGTATACAAATTTGAGCCTTTTTCAATCGCACACAATCTGAGCTGAATATATTGCTGTTTTGTTAATTTCATATCCAGAAATAATGCTAATGCCTCCTCATTTGTGAATTGTTTTGCATCGCTCGGAGTTGGTATACTTTTAAGAATCCGTTTTGTTCTCAATGGACTAGCTTTAACAACTTTTTCAATGATATCCACTTTTGTCAATTGTTTCTGTGATCGTAATTGATGTATGAAAGTATCTTGAATATTTACATATCCGATTTCTTCATTGATTTCCTTAAGCTTCCGCCTCTTAGATGAAGTTTCTGAAGCGATCTGGACAGAAAGTTCGTTCTCTAACCAGTTTGCAAAGCTCTTATAAAATTTATCTTTGCTGTAATCAACTTTCCTGTATCGCTGTTTTTAATGTTTGATGAAAACCGATAATTTATTTTCTAAGTCCAATTGTATTTCAGTGCTATAGGAATTTAAGCTTCCTTTTTTTCGAATGTAATTTTTAACATCTTCCTCGTTTTTATGAAAAACGTTGTTATTGCTCAGATATATTATATCCACTGAGTTTGCATCCGAATGTCACTTGCTTTTAAACCTTTTCATACTTTTTTTGACACCAAATACAGGTAGAATAAAAAGGAATAAAAAACTTAAAATCCTTTTATTTATATGCTATAAAGTACCTCACACAAATTGAACAACGCATTGCATAGTTATAGGGTCATAGAATATTATTAAAGTCATAAAAACAGATAAAATAAAAAGACCAAAAAAAAAATTTTAAAATCCCTTCTAAGGTGGGATTTACAACATACAAGTTTATCGTTGTGGGTACGTTCGTAAATGCATCACTGCGCTGCATCAGAAAAGCAAACTTTTTTTAATGGCGTTAAAAGAATAATTATAATTTTTTTTATTGTGTGACTATTATTTTTGTGGAATATTTCACAATTTTTTGGTCCACATTGACTTCACTGATAAATATATAACCATTTGAAATCACTGATGTAGCGCAGTGATGCATTTACGAACGCACCCTATGTCATGAAAGAAATCTTAGCCGTTAGGCAAAAAGGTATTAAGTCGAAAAACTCATTTTGATTGGCTTTAATTAAATTTTTCTCTCTTTTGTTTGGTTTAAATCACTTTAGTCTAGCCCAACTGCTTCTAATCGTTATCATCTGCTCTAAGGAAAAAAGTCTATTAAATACACCAAATAAATAGTTTTCAATGCAATATAACGAAAAACTACAGTTTCTTACTTAAGACATTTTGCCAAACGCCAAAGATATGTCAATTCATATCCGATAAGTAAGGCAAGGTTTAATGTTTAATGCTTTGAAATTTCGCAAGAAGAAGAGTAAAAATGTACAGAACATATTATTTGTTTAAAAGCCCAGAATTATTATATAAAAACGAAAAAATGTTGTTCCCACTTGCTGCAAAAAATTTAAGGATTTTATATGCAGAGAGCTGCCTAAAAGATTTTTCGGATTAGATTCTGTAAGAGATGATGACAAAAGTTATTAGTAAAGAATATGCTTATTTGATTCGAGGAAAATAATTTTTTTAAAAAGAAGTGCTAAGAAAACTGAAAGTTTCTCGTTGAAATCTTCTTGATAAAAATAAGAAATAGGCTTTCAAACGATTCTATAATGCTTATTCTGAAATAAAAAGGTGGCTTTTAAAAATTTGCTCCAAATTTAATATAATCATCAGTTCTCCGCGGTTATAGTTTCTTAAGTTTTAATCCTAAAACCTCCTTATGTCACAGATCGAAATTATTTATTATTTCAAATATTATTGCACATTAATAAAAAAGATGACCAAAAAGTCATTTTGCTATAACTTTCTCAAAAATCCTACAAAATAATTGAAATTATGCCCATATGTACTTTTAAGATTGAAGATTTAAAATAAAAAAAGTTGAATGCATTTATAAACTTATTTAATTGATCTCAGGAAATGTTATTTGTTCAAATAAATCAAATTAAATAATATTTTGCATCAGAATGTACCAAAAAAAAAGTACAATTGTACCAACATTAACATTCCTGGGATAAACTATTCCTATGCGCATTTCACTGGTGGCTAAGGCCTGATCGTCAGGAAACTTTATCCAAAGATTTTAGAAAAACTAAAGATATTATACAAATACAACGGTTAAGTGAATAAGAATTATAAACACTCTAGTTTTACTTGTAACAATATCATCAAAGCTTAAACAAAAACAACAACAATAAGCAGTGTGTTTATTTTTTTTTACAATCCCGACTTCTTAAATGTAGTTGTAAGGGGGTAAAGAAAAATCAAAAATAAACACAAATTAGGTGCGTTTGAGTACTTTTACAGAAAAATGCAGTAAATGAGTAAACTGAAAAACTTGCTCTTACAAAAAGCTGTTGTCCAAAAAAGTAAGCGAACGCAAAATTTCTAAAAATTCGTAAAATAAAGGCAACAGGTGATGCAAATAATTCAAGTGTTGAAAAATATTTACACTTTTGACTACTTAACTCGTTTTCTTATCGGTAATCAATTAAATATTTTTTTTACCTTAACATTTTTGGAAAATACAAACAAATTATTTTATGTAATCAATAATTAGTATTGTGGTTATTTTTGTTGAACTGTTTATGGTTTTTAATCCAAATTTTGATATTTTAATTAGGCTAAAGTTCATCAAATTTAATTTTCATTAAATTATTTTTTTTTCTTCATAAAAATAATTGAAATACTTTTTTCTTCATAAAAATAATTTAATGAAAATTAAATTTTATGAACTTTAGCCTAATTAAAATATCAAAATTTGGATTTTATGGAATCTTTCATGTTTTTTTTTTTTTTTTTTTATATGATTTTACTAATTTGTGGCGTATTTATTATTCAAAAGAACATGAATAATTTTTTTGCTATTGATTACTTAAGTATCCAAGTATTTCACACTTTTACACCTCTAAAAAATTAACAACAAAAAAGTTTCAAAAGTTGGTATTAAGTCATATAAATGCTTCACAAATAAGTTTAATTAATTAACCCTTTCAGTGTTTTTGTCGAATATATTCGACATTTCATTGTACATACTCTGTTTCTACGCCCCACCACAGTGGCTGAAAATCGTTTTTCATTGGCCAAAATTCTGTAACTTTTGAACCGAAGGAGATATTTTAGTGAATTTTTTTTAATCGACATAGATTCTTACAGCCGTATTCATAAACATTTTAAACATCATTTCAAACCTGTTTTAAGCAAAAATGGTTAAAATTGTATTCATAAGCGAATATTACCTTAAAAATCCTATTTTAAACCTTGTGTAAATAAACGAATTTTAAAATTGGTTCGACCCTTGTTTAAGCCTATTTTAAAGTGACATTTTTGCTTTTTTCTGTGTGTTTATGGTCATTTTGAACATTTTTGCGAGAAATTTTTATTCAATATTTATATATACATTAATAATAAAATGAAATTCAAAAATATGTAAGTTTGTATGTATATCGAGCCTTAACCGCGAAAATAACGTAAGCGACATGATTTTCAATTTTCGTTTTTTGTAATAAATAACTTTATTGGCAACACTTGCATCATCTCCTAAAATGTCATGGTCACATACGATTTTATAGCAAGAACATCTTTATTGTAAGCGACAAATTTCATACAAAATTTATATGAAATAAAATAAAAAAGCTCTTTCCTGTAAAATTTTATTTTTGGCGCTTACGTTATTTTCGCGGTTAGGGGTCGATATTATTAATATATTTTTCAATTTCACAAATTAAAGCTCAAAAAATTATTAATTGTACAGAATGAACTAGTGATGTGTAAATGATTAAAACAAATAAAATAAAACTCGTTATTTAAATACTTTTCTTGTCAACAATTAAATCATCATCTAAATTGCACTTTTACTAAAAACTTTTTGAACTCTTTTTATTTTGTTTAATAAAAGAGAAACTATCGTACTATTATTCACAAAAAAAATTGTAGATACGAGTACGAGTATGAATTAATAACCACTGTTTTGCATCATTATGATTCAAGTGACCAATAAAAGAGATAGTGTTGCCACCTTGCAATCAAAAAATATGGTAAAACGTTTATTAGTTAAAATGCTGATTATGAATATAAATTTTTAAAAAAGCTTTTTTAGGCTTAAAATGTTTTTTAACTAAAATGTATCAAAAACCTGAATTAAGATTTTTTTATGAATACGGCTGTTATTATTTAACAAGTGAACATTGGTGTACATACATATTTACATCAAAAAAATTAATTCAAGAAGTTTATGTACATTTTTAAATTAAATAAGTATGTATACATTAAATTTTCTACTGAAAACAGGAGGCTAATAAAGGACAATAAGCAAAAAAAGAATACCATTTCTAAAAACACAAATTGTCGTGAAATGTTGTTTGTCTAATAATTTTCAACTGCCATCACGGATAATAGAGGAAATCACGGTTAATCGAAGCAAACAATGTAAAAACATTGCAAACAAAAAACAATGGACTAATCTTTGGCCATCACGGTTAATCGGGGTTACCGGTTAACCGGATCACGGATAATCGAGGCCCGACTGTACTACTTGTTTGTATTGTTTTTGTCCGAAAGAACCATCACATCCCCATTTACAAAAAAGAATTAACTTTGTGTTTCCATATTTCTTTAACTCATTTCCTTTTATTGATTGTAGCAAGCGTTCGGCTGTGTGATCAAGTAGAGATTGTAGTTGTACCTCTGCCGAAATTGATGTGTTTGGAAGTGTCCTTTAATGGCAAACAGTCCATTTTAGCAGCTGTTATGTAATGATATGCTGTATACAAATTTGAGCCTTTTTCAATCGCACACAATCTGAGCTGAATATATTGCTGTTTTGTTAATTTCATATCCAGAAATAATGCTAATGCCTCCTCATTTGTGAATTGTTTTGCATCGCTCGGAGTTGGTATACTTTTAAGAATCCGTTTTGTTCTCAATGGACTAGCTTTAACAACTTTTTCAATGATATCCACTTTTGTCAATTGTTTCTGTGATCGTAATTGATGTATGAAAGTATCTTGAATATTTACATATCCGATTTCTTCATTGATTTCCTTAAGCTTCCGCCTCTTAGATGAAGTTTCTGAAGCGATCTGGACAGAAAGTTCGTTCTCTAACCAGTTTGCAAAGCTCTTATAAAATTTATCTTTGCTGTAATCAACTTTCCTGTATCGCTGTTTTTAATGTTTGATGAAAACCGATAATTTATTTTCTAAGTCCAATTGTATTTCAGTGCTATAGGAATTTAAGCTTCCTTTTTTTCGAATGTAATTTTTAACATCTTCCTCGTTTTTATGAAAAACGTTGTTATTGCTCAGATATATTATATCCACTGAGTTTGCATCCGAATATCACTTGCTTTTAAACCTTTTCATACTTTTTTTGACACCAAATACAGGTAGAATAAAAAGGAATAAAAAACTTAAAATCCTTTTATTTATATGCTATAAAGTACCTCACACAAATTGAACAACGCATTGCATAGTTATAGGGTCATAGAATATTATTAAAGTCATAAAAACAGATAAAATAAAAAGACCAAAAAAAAAATTTTAAAATCCCTTCTAAGGTGGGATTTACAACATACAAGTTTATCGTTAACGCGTGTCTAAGCTCTTTATTTTACTATAAAATACGCTAGTGTGAACGTAGTGCAACGGATAAGGATGCTGCCCTGATTAGCTATATTTTTCTGATTGTGTAACAATAATAAATTTTTTTATATGTACTACCTGTAGTCTGTACGATCACGATCAATATGCCCTATATCATAAAATTTTTTTTGAAGGCAATAGCACTTCTGCAAACATTTTTGCGGAATAAAAAAAAATGTAAAAAAAATTCAAACAAAACAACATTTTTTATGAGTAATTTCATTAAAATTAAAAAAGTGTTAAACAGGCGGGTCCAAGCGGGTACAAAAGTATATACAGGGTTAAAGAATACACTTTCACCTTTCTATCAGTGGTTTTACCTTCTTGGTCCCTTTTGGTGCGCAAAAGTTCTATTAAAGTGAAATTTGACAAAAATATAGTAGTTTAGAAAATATGTCTTAACATCTCAAATATAAATAACACAATAGTCGCACATATTACTTTTTTAACAATTACAAGACTATCAATTTAGCAAAAAAGCTAGCAGGTCATTACCGCTGATAGTTTTTGAGCAATGATAATTTCTTTCGGATTAAATATAAAAAAATCACTTTTTTCTGAATTAAAAAAAAGTTGTGTTTAACAACATGGCACAACCACAATTACCAATATTTTGACCTAATTTTTTGGCTACCTTAGTTTTAATATGTTTACTATTTAATAAAGTTAACATTTTTAAAATCGGTGACATACAAAAATTGGACTTTTGGCAAATGAAATAAAATTTTCAACCACTGTGCGTTCTTTTAATGTATAAAAATGTACAGTTAATTAATTTTTTTTGTTTTATCTGAAAGATAGACACTTTTGCTATTTTAAATTGTTGTTATAGTAGGCATTGACTTTATTTTCTTATTATTGAGACCATTGTCGTACACTAGTCCGGAAATTTGTAAAAAGGTTATATTTGGGAAGCAAAAAAAAAATAATTTCGGTAATCAGGCGATATTAAAAAAAATTGTATGTATTGATACAGACGTAAATAAGTGTTTACTTGAAAAAAAATATTGCAAAATAAATTGTGTTGTTCTTTTGTGGACCTTTTTCGGTTGTCGAATAAAATCGACATTTACCTTAAAGAGGTTGTATTTTTTTATTAGTAAGCACTACAAAATAGTGTTTTTATTTAAAAATCATAACATTTTCTCTTCGGATTTTCATAGAAAATGGAAAAATTAAATAATGATCAGATAATGGGCATGTTAGAAGCTGTTAAGGCCGTAATTGAAGATGATGATGATGACGTCATATATGAAATCCCACAAGTGTAATCAGAGGATATTGTGCATGCCGAGCAGAACGTTATGTTAGAAGAAAATATTGACGGTATAAATATAGGCCAAGTCAAAACGTCCATTGAGATCCGAAGTTTCCACTTGTATTGACTCCTAAAAGCAATATAATTTGGTAAACAGTTCGAATGCACGCAAATCATTGAGGCTTTAATTTTGAGCCACTGTAAAAAAACAACAGCATGTGTGAAATTGCTACACCGTTTCCATATTTCAATAAATATTTAACGGATAAATGGTTAAAAATCTATATTTTTCCTTTATTTCCGTACAAAAGAGAAGCATATATACTTAACAATAGGTATCCTTGAATGTCAATGTCGAATATATTCGACATTCCATAAAATCCAGGGGAGCGACTTGAGCCGAAAACGAATATTTTCCCGACTTCAGCGCCATGACATTACCTTAAATACAAATTTTTATCTCGCCACAAATTATTTTTAACCCTGAAAGAGTTAATATTTATTAACTTTTGTTTTGTTTTGATTTAATTTTAATTTCAACTTTTCTTATATTAAACAATTTTATCACAATTTGTATGCTTTTTGTTTGTTACTTTTGTTTGTTTACCTTTTGAAACATATCGATAATAAGCGATGTTTTTTTTTTTTGTTTACTAAATTTTACTGCAAAAATTGAAGTAAAAATTTGTAAATACTCAGACAAGAACTGTCACTTTTCGCTCTCAATTTGTGTTCTTATTAACTGTATTTTGTGTACGCGGACGCAATTTAGTAAAATGCAATAAAGTTCAGTAAAAAAAATAGTAAAAACTCAGCTAAATTACTTTTTTTTATTTTGCCAGTTCAGTTTTATTGCACTGCCACTTGCAAATTTGTTATCAAAGTTTTTCTTGGGAGTCAAGTTGGCTTAAGCAATTGTGTGAACACATGTAAATCACACGAGGGTCTTTCCAAAGTAATGGTCGTTACCGATTTTCGGAGATTTTTTAAATAAAATTCCAACCTACCCAAATATGCCACGAGGATTGGTCCATTTTGGACTTACGAAAGTTTAAGCAACAGTAGCGACCGAGAGAATTCATAAAAAATTTAATTTCAATACTTTTTTTGACCATTAAAAAAGTAACGGTCGTTACTTTATAAATGTGCTGTTTTGAAATGTCGGAAACAAACATCATGCATTGCAAAATTTTGTACAGGGTATGCCAATTAAAATATCTGATTAAATTCTTTGAAGTGTTTTGTTTAAGGAATGGATTTATTTTCAAACCAAAGAAATTAGTTACCAAAAAAATTTTTTTTTTTTTTAAGTAACGGTCGTTACATTATGAACAGTTTAAAGTTTTTGTGTTTGAATTCATTTATTAAAGGTAACAAAAAAGTAGCATATTTTTGTTAGTATAAATTTAAGTTAATCTTTCGGAAAATGACAGAAACATTACTTTGTATAATATAAGCGGAAAATAAATTCAAAATAATAATTTCATTTTTGTGCTATAAGGGGTCATTTTCTGTGTAAACACCCATGAGGCGACACATATTGAACTTAAGGAATCTTTCCGTACGGAATCAAATATTTTTGATTTTATTTTTGATTTTTTAAAAGCTTTTTTAATTTTTATACCCTCCACCACAAAAAGTTGTTATTCACCTCAGACCCCATAAAGTATATATATTCTGGCTCCTTGAGTAATTCTAAGTCGATTTAGCCATGTCCGTCGGTCTGTTGAAAACACGCTCACTTTCGAAAAACTCAAAAGAAATAAAAAAACTGGAAGTCAAATTGCTTGTAGTTATCCTAAGCAGTTTGGGATTGAAATTCAGCAAAATCGGCTCAGTACGATCAGAGCTATGAATCAAAATGTGGAACCACCACTTAAAAAAATTGATAATTTTGTTACAAAAACTAGCATAAATGATTGAACAATACACGGAATGATATGAAATTTTGCAAGTGTTCGTTTTATTCGACTGGAAATCGCACTGTGAAAGTTCATGAAGATCGGTCTATAATTTACCCTGGGCCCCCATATAAACCCTTTTTCCGGAAAACAGTTTAGTACGCCGAAAACCGTAATTAATAACGCTATCACAACAAAATTTGGCACGTCACAGTTTTTTAGGACTAGAAATAATTCTGTAAAATTTCGTGAAGATCGGTCCCTAATTTACCTTAGGCTCCATATAAACCCTACTACCGAAAAACAGTTTAGTACGCCTAAAACCGTAATTTATAATGGTATCAAAATAAAATTGAATACTTCACAGTTTTATAGGACTAGAAATAGCAATAAAAAATTTCGTGATGATCGGTCGATAATTTACTATAGGCCTCATATAAAGCCCACTCTGGTTAATTCAATTAATACGCCTAAAATCGTAGCAGATATATTTATTGTGGTAAAATTTCTTCCGACTTAGTTTCATATGGCCAGAAAAAATGTCATGCAATTTTGTGATATACGTCCCATAATTTACATTAGATCCCATATTTTGTAGCCTTCTGAAATTCACTGTAAACGCTACAACTAATTTCACCACTGTATTGAAATTTATGTTTTTAATTACCAGGAATACCTCTGCGGAATTTTGGGATGATTGGTTCATAACTTACCATGACACCAATATAAATCTCCCTCCTGAAAATCATTTAAGTTCGGCTTAAACTGTTACGAATCAAGATATTTTTTTCAAGATAGTCGGTCAATAATTTAATATAGGTCTAAGCCGCAACCAATTTTAATGCTGATGTCTGTTTTTATAAAGATAAATTAATAATTAATAGACATCATATAGATATCACACCTGAAATATTCAAATTTTCGGTGGAGGGTATCAAAGATTCAGCACAGCCGAATATAACACTCTAACTTGTTTTAAAATAAGTTTACAAGCAATTATTTCAGCAGCGCAATTATTTTCTTCATGCGGTCCCGACATTCCCTTAAAATTAAAACATATTTCCCAAAAATTAACACCCACAATATTTCATATTGCGTCACGAGTAGTGAAATGGTTGTTGTTCTTGTAGTTGTTGCGGCGTGACCTGAAGAACAGTTCTTGCTGAGTTGACAATCCTTGGTCAGTGTTCGTTGAACTTCGAGTCGTTCCGGTCCGTAGAACCGATTGTGTTGGGAACGTAGGGTAACACTTATTTAACAGATGATCATTAGTCTCGTCATGACTACTCAGAGTTCTTAGAACTCGTCGTTATAATGTTGGGAGCCATTTCTCAAAAAGAAAAAAATTACAAATGCCCGGTTTTTTCATCAGTCTCAATGGATAGCAAGGCTTTTTATTCAATAAAAATATTTCTCTTAAGAAAATAATTTCCAATTACGGAAGCTGAAAAGAAAGCATTGTGAAGGATATGTGGTTTTATTGTATTTAATTACATAAAACCATGGGTTAATGCAAAAAAAAAAAAACCATTGAAGCCCCATGGAACGACATTTTACTTTAAAAAAATTCAAATAGTTATAAAGAAAAAGATGCTATAGTTGCAGGACAATTTGTAAATCCTAATGGGTGATTTTTTAAGCGTAGTTTTTTTTTTTTTAATCTAATAAAACACTCAAATTTGCATCATATATTCAAAATTTTTATTGGAATCGATAAATTGGTCTTTGCCATTTACTTTTTAAAAATAACTTCATGTAAATGATGCCCGCGACTCCGGTTCAAATGGCCCATTCGTAAGGTCCAATTTTGCATCACTTTTTCGAGCATTTCGACCTGTATTCCATGAATAACACGTGTTATGTTATACTCTAAGGCTTTAATCGTGTTTGGTTTGTCCACATAGACCAACGACTTCACATAATCCCACAAGAAATAGTCAAGAGGCGTCAAATCACATGATCTTGGCGGCCAACTCACAGGGCCATTTCGAGAGATAGACTGTTCACCAAATTCATCCATTGTTTCACGAGCTGTGTGTCATGTGGCACCGTCTTCTTGAAACCACATATCAGCCAAGTCCAACTCAGCCAATTGGGGCAAAAAAAAGTCGCGTAACATGGCTCGATATCGTTCGCAGCTGACGGTAACGTTTCTTCCTCGGTTGTCTTTGAAGAAAAATGGGCTGATGATGTTACCAGCCCATAAACCACACTAAACTGTAGTTTTTTCGGGATGCATCGGTAACTCCTGTACGGCATGTGGCTGTTCCTCACCCCAGATGCGGCAGGTTTGCTTGTTTACGTATCCATTTAGCCAGAAATGAGCCTCATCTCTGAACAAAATTTTTCGATAAAACAGTGGATTTCCATCGAGCTGAATTTTGATAATAAATTTCAACGATTTGCAGTCGTTGCTCGTTTGTGAGTTTTTCCATTATGAAATGGCAGAATATATTGAACACTTTTCACTTTCACAGAAGTAGTTTGGACACAATTACCAACCAGTGCTGCCAGCCCGAAAAACTTAGTTCATAAAAAATCACCTTTTATTTGGTACTTAGCAGATGAGCCAGTTCTTTTTTCCATTTTTGATGACAATGTATCACTTGAAGTAAAGCAAAAAATGACAAACAAATTGTGGGAGTTCAATATCAATAGTAATGAAATTGAAAATGCTGAAGATAATGATTTAGCTCCGAAAAAGTATTTGCTAGCCTTTAAAGAAAAAAAGGATTTAGCATGTAGCTTAATCACCAAATAGTCGTTGATGTTATTTGAACGATTAAAAATAAGCACATCATTTATTGAAACTGCTGTTAGTGAATGGACTTGCAATGATCATTTTAACAAAGGAGAGGAAATATTTACCCCTTTTAGGTAAGTCGTTGTCGACGTCGACATTAATTTTTAATTGTTGTCACATCAACTCGATGACTACATCACTTCGACGTTAATTTGGTATTTTATAAGAAAGTTGTGTCTACGTCGCACATAGGTCAAAATTCAATATTAAGTGGTATTATATGTCTTATATGAGTTTTTTTTTTTTTTTTTTTAAGTTTTTTGAAAATTTAAGTAAAAGAGTCATAAACACAAAAGAAATTATGCAAAATTATTACAATATTACAAACAAACATTAATACAACTGAGTGGAAAAAATAACGTACAGTGCAATTTAAAATAAATTCTGTATTTGTTTCAATTAAATTAAAATATATGTATAAACATATACTAATTTTATACATCAAATATATAAGAAATGCTTCACGAAAAATACATTATTCCGTAATTGATTCTTCTTTCTGCTAGTCATCTGATTCTGGTTCGTTGTTGTTCGAATCTGCCGGTATTAACATCTTTATAGTCTTCGGGCTGTGTCTTTGGCATAACAGTCGTATTTCTGTGAATCTATTTTGTGTCCACTTGAAATTGTCTCCAATATGAATTTTAATCTATAAATCAGTTCATATTTTATCCCAGTTGTGTCTATCGCCAAATGGGGATTTTCGAAAAACCATCACTGGTATTTCCGAATTTTTTTCTTCTTCGTTAAGTGTCAAAAGCACTTCTTCCAAGAAAATTGATAGCCGTGTAAATGTGTTGTCAATAAGTCTCTGTAAGCTGCTTTCCACACAGGTACCTGTAACCCGTAAGAATTCCTGGATAACGTGAACGATAACGTCATTTCCAAAGGTTGGCCGGATTTCCTCGGTTTTTCGACGCTTGCTTCGTTCACTTAATTCGTAAAGATTTTGATCGATTTAACGATTTAATAGGAAGTTGAAAAGTTCCGTTCAACCAAGACTCATAACTTTTTAAAAAAAGCCTCTTTCTGTGGCATTTTGCCCATTTGCCGTTCACACCACTTTAAATAAAGAACATCTTTGTTTTAAGTTGTTTATGTCCTCGTCTGTATTGGCATAATTTAATAATAAATGACTTTCTAAGAAATTCACTTTTGCACTGAAATTCGGCAAGTTTTCGTCTTTCATAATTTGATAAACGTATTTCCGGGTAACAATTTCCATACCTGATGTGCTCGAAGTGTTTTGTTATTTTGAATTTAGCGTGTAAATTATAATTTATTAAACAAATAATACTTTATTAGCTTAATTTCTTCGACCTTTTTAATATTATTTCCTTTCAATAATTTCTCAAGCTCAAGGTCCGTTTTATATAAAGAATATTTATTTAAAATTTATCCAATATTTCGCTATCTCAATGGATAGCTTCTTCAGGGATTTTTTGGTTTTTTTATATTTCAAACAAATTTTTATAAACAAAATTTAATGAAAAAACAAAATTGTCAATTATGAAAATTAATAAAAATTATACACAGGAAACAAAAATTATTCTATTAAATTTTTATAAACTTATTTAATTTCCTATCTTATTCTTATAAATTAAATGTCTGCAATTTTGAGCTACATTGTCCGTATCTGTCTTAAAATTAATTTTTTGTTTCATTGGTATGTTTATAATTTGCAACATTTCTAACATGAAGCGTCGTTTGTAGTTTGTTTCTGTATTTAAAACTGTTGTATTTTTAAAATCTGGTGTATGATTGAAATTGGCACAATGCGATGACAATGCAGTTTTTTGAGAAGATGTATTTTTGTATTTTTGATCAGATCTATGTCCTGCTAATCTAGTTCTTAATTTGTTTTTTGTGGTACCTATATATACTTTACTACATACTTCATTATCCTTACCCTTACAAGGGTATCTTGTAAATAATATTAGATTTATCTAATTTTTCTGTCTTATCTTCCATCCTATAACACAGTACAACAGCCAATCTGGGGGGTGAGAAATTCCAAGTCAGGGTGATGGCACTAGGTCAGTATAGTAAAACCCTCAAAGGGTTTAAGTTCGTATGTGTCAGTTTTTTTTATGACCTTTTAAATTTTTTCCTTATCTTGATGTTTTTTCGCTTAGTTGTAACATTTTGGCAAAAACGTAGTTTTACATAACTCGAGAGCCACTTGTCCGATTTTGATGAAACAAATATAGAAAAATTTGTAAACCATAATACTGCGCATATTTGAAAAAAAATACTTTTCTTAAAGAAAATTTTATTATTAGTTTTTTCAATAAGCTAAAGCGTTTTTGAGTTATGCGAACATACATATGTTGTGCAACTCCTCCATTTTCGAAATTTGTGTATGGGGACCACCCTAATGATTAAAGATGGAGACTAGGTATGTTCTGACAAAATGCTCGGGTAGCAAAAATATTGGGGGTCCGTCATATATTTGGCTCCTCTAGGGGCACTCTGGGGCTAGTTAGGGCGGTGGCGGGTAATTTTATGAAAAATAATATTTAGTATGGGATCCCCCTAATGTACATATATATAGTCTTAGTTTTTAAATTAGATGACAGTTTTTGAAAAATTTTGCTGGTGTCAGTTAAAAAATATTTTTTTCTTATTTCTAAAGTATTACATTTTTATAACAACTAAAATTAATTTCAATTACTGAATAGAACAACGAAAAAAAGCTCGATTAACAACATGATTCTATTTGAAACATAAATATGTGGCATGTAGGTTAAAAAAAACACGTAAAGATTTATTTGAAAAGAAAACCATTAACATAATATTTTATTCAAAAAAACAATAAGTAAATAAATAGAAGTAAACTAAAAGTTTAACAAAAATATTAACCATTCTTTTCGAATGTGCTTTTATGAGTTGAATTTAAATAAAAAAAGCTTTTTTACAATAGTTTTATTCCCTCAATATTTCACATACTTTTTGCTTAAGTCAACCCAAGGTACATTAACACAAGGTAGACTCATTTGGAAGTGTAGACATTCTGCTCTATAAAAAGAACCGACTTTTCAAAATTGTCTTCATATAAAACAAAAACAATTTAACGCACACATGTACAAATTTCGGCTTATATACCCGAAATTTGACAATTGGGTTCTAAATGGGGTAAACAGCTGATAAACATATGGGCCAACGAGTCTACCTTGTGTAGTTGTACCATGAGTTAACCTTTGGTTAACATTGATAATAATATAATGTTCTAAATTGTGGGAAAAAACTGCGCTTATAGCTGCTGGTACATGTGTTCATAGCTGTATATTAAATAATAATAATATCGATATCGTTATTTTTTCTATCGATATTTTAAGACTCGATAGTTTCCAAACACTATAAGGAACTACTTGAATGGCCTATGGTAGAAGCAGTATTGGATGATTCTTATAAATAGTTTATAATTTTTATTATTAAGAAATGCTTATGAATAAAAAAAATACCATTTCGCTAATGTAATAAACAAATCTTGTATATATATAACGTGTTCTTAAAATTTTAATGCTATTAAGGGCAGAAAGGGGCTTACTTCATGTTCCATATTTGAGTATTGCTAAGAAACTAGTGTAAAACCTGTCATCTTAGACAACTTCAAATAAAACTATGTATGCTGACCCTCTTTGAGATCAGAACATAAAACTTGCATTTTTTTTATGCATAATTAACTACACTGTTTTAAAAAATTGTCTCAAAATGAATGTTTTTAAGTAGTTCACATTTTGCGCTTAGCGATTCAATTACACTATGCCAAAAAAAAAGGAACCTCAAAAATTAGATATTTTCTAAGCTAAATTGGGGCTGCTGAACACGAATATGGCATTCATTTATTTTTCTCAAGAACTGTTTTCGAGATATACGCGAAAATCGTGTTTTTCTGCAGTTGTTTTAGGTATTTCGAAAAATCTCGAGAACAGTTCAACTGAATTGTACAAGATGTAAACTTTTGCATAGATAGTATTTCTTTTCTCTTTCCGCCCATATTTATACCGTGTCAGTCTGATAAAGATTTAGTGAGCTACAGGACTTTAAACTTAAAGAAATGTGATTTTTGTATGTTTTTTTCAAAATTCACCATTCTAATTTGCTCCAGTAAGGCAACAAAAAATTAAAATTTTTTTTTAACATGTATCTTAAGCTGGCCACACACTAGTGATTTGTGCGTGCTCGACGTCTTGTTATTGTAATTGAAAATTTTCAATTTCTTGTGATTTGTTCGATGTGTTAGTGGGCTTGTGCGCAAACATTTTAAAATTTTTTTATTTTAGTGTACAACAAAACGTCGAATTGTGTCTATTAGTTGTTTAGCATACAAAAATTTTTTGTATTCTTCTTCGATTTTCTTTTTTTTTAATTCCTTATTTTTTTTTTTTTCAAAATTCACCATTCTAATTTGCTCCAGTAAGGCAACAAAAAATTAAAATTTTTTTTTAACATGTATCTTAAGCTGGCCACACACTAGTGATTTGTGCGTGCTCGACGTCTTGTTATTGTAATTGAAAATTTTCAATTTCTTGTGATTTGTTCGATGTGTTAGTGGGCTTGTGCGCAAACATTTTAAAATTTTTTTATTTTAATGTACAACAAAACGTCGAATTGTGTCTATTAGTTGTTTAGCATACAAAAATTTTTTGTATTCTTCTTCGATTTTCTTTTTTTTAATTCCTTATTTTGTTGTGTACACAAATAAATTATTAAAAGCGCAATTGCATCATCGGCTTCACAAATAATGTTTTGTTAACAGATTATTTTTTAATAATAAATTCCAGTTTTTTTTACAATATATAAAATTTAGATTTTACTTTGTCTTTAACATTGCTTTACATAGTTAAACATTTTTTAAAAACTTTTTTAAGATAATGGTACATTTATTAATTCAGATTTTTAAGTTAATTAACATAGTTTTTATTTATATAAATACCTATTTTCAATGATAATTTGTTGGTTATTTGTTATTCTGTTATCTCTTATTCCATGTTTTACCACCACTTCCATCATCTTCATCATCCACAAAAAAAAAAACAAAAAAAAAAAAAACAACCACACATTTTGCATATTTATCAAAAAACAACAATCAGCCGCCCATGCATCAAGGACCACCAATGGTACCACAACAAGGTATGCAAGGACCGCCCCGTTTTGGACAACAACCACAATGGCCTGGACAACCAAGACCTAATGGACCACGCCCGGGACCCTTAAATGGACCACCACAACGTCCACAAATGGTAAAAAAAATATCTTTATAACATAGTTATAATAATGTTTTAAAAATTAAAATTATTAAATCCAAAAATGCATTCAGAATATTGAGATTTTACATAGATGACTATAAGAAAATAAGAAGTTTTAAAAAAGAAAAAATTTATTTAAAAAATTTAACGATTTTTTAATTAGGATTATAAGAACGTTGTTGTGTGTAAAAATTTTGAAATGAATATGTTATATGTATAAAATTTATTTTGTTTGAATGTTTAGTTCCAGGGACCACCAGGTGGCATGCCAATGCGTGGCCCAAGACCAGATTGGAGACCCCCTATGCATGGTGGATTTCCACCACAAGGTCCACCCGGTGGACCACCACAAGGTCCTCCGCATTTACAAGGGCCACCAAGAGGTCCTCCAGGTGGTCCACCCCAAATGGGTGGTCCAGGCGGCCCTCCCCCAGGTGGACCTCATGGCGGACCAGGCGGTCCCGCACCTCATGTTAATCCAGCATTCTTCAATCAACAAGGAGGAGTTCCACCACAGCATCCTGGCGGCCCCCCTATGGCTGGAGGTCCACCACATGGACCACCTGGCCCCGGTCCACAACAAGGAATGAATATGCCTCCACAACACGGTCCACCACCTCATTTTGCCCAACAAGGCGCACCCCGTGGTCCTTGGCCTGGTCCCCCAGGACCTGTCAAACCTCAAGGTCCCTTCCCTGAGCAGGCTGCCTTGGGACCACAGCTTAGCGAAGCGGAATTTGAAGAAATTATGGGCCGTAATCGCACTGTAAGCAGTTCGGCTATTGCTCGTGCCGTTTCTGATGCGGCCGCCGGTGAATATTCCAGTGCTATTGAAACGTTAGTCACAGCAATCTCACTAATAAAACAATCAAAGGTGGCACATGATGAACGTTGCAAGATCTTAATAAGTTCCCTACAGGACACTTTACATGGTATTGAAACAAAAAGTTACAACAGACGTGAACGCTCTCGATCCCGAGAAAGATCTCATCGCCAAAGACCGCGACGCGAAAGATCCTCATCCCGATATCGCGAAAGATCTCGCGAAAGGGAACGTGACCGTGAACGAGATCGTGATCGCGATGCAGGGTAAGTTTTCCTGATAAAGCAATTTTTAAATCTTAATTATAAATCTACAATTTTCCAGTTATCGTGAACGTAGCCGAAGTCGTGAACGTGAGCGCCCCAGCAATAATGACCATTACAGGGATGACAGTTCTAGCCGATCGGCTCGCGCTCGTAAATCACCGGAACAGCCAAGCGGAGAGCCAAGCAATGAAGCACCATCAAAACGTAGTTACTATGAAGAACGTTACCGAGGATCTGATCGCGAAAGAGAACGCGATCGCGACCGTGATCGCGAGCGTGATCGTGACCGTGATCGTGAGCGTGAACGTGATCGAGAACATCGTTCAAGGCATTAATGACATCATATATAACTTGAAAATAAATTAAATCTTAGATGTAAAATAATTATGCTTCATTCGCCAGCAAATATATGGAAATAACAAAAAAGCAATGAAATTCTAATACAAGCAGTCATTTCTCATTTTTTCTGAATACATTACTGGAATTATAAATATAAACAAGACATCTTTCTATATGATTTTCAAAGAATGAAGATAAGAATTTATAATAACAATTGGATAACTTCAACACAACTAAAGTGTTAGGAATTTGTAAAATGTTTTCAATCAAAAAAAAATATCTAACTGGACGTAGAGAACAAAATACAATTTTAAACAAATATAATGTGTACACAACATGGTCTTCGCATAATTTATTATAACAACAATTAACAACTACAAATCTAGCCTTTTGTATTGGTTTAATGGAGACTATGTTGAATGGCTCTTATTCTTCAATTTTTTCTTATTAATAGTATCTACTTATACACAATTTGTTTGTAAAATGATATTTCAGTTTATTAATAAAAAAGGAAAATATAAAATAATATTAAAAATCGTAAAAAGCTATAATTTTAAAACAAATAAAAAAATGTTCTATTCCTTTCATAAAATAAAATTTTAAAAATGTATTTTTACATGTATTGTACATTATATACACATAAATTTAATTAGTTTGTAATGTAAATATGTTATATGTACAATAACAGTTTTTATTAAACAGATCTACTTACATAAATACATACGCACACACATACTCGTATGTACATATGTAGCTCATTTGTGAAACTGTCGCACGGTTGGTTTTCGTTATCCATAAATGTTGTTAGATGAACCCTTATCCAGACTGTTTTTCTCTCTCATACTAATCCCGTGAAGCTTTACGCTTGTCTGCATGAGACCAGAGTTTCTGGCGGCAATAGAACCCCGGCTGGCTGATTTTATAAAGTTTGTTAAATTTGATAATCGTTTTTGAAAACGGGTGTTAGCTTTCAATTAATACGCTATAAATTTCTTATTTACAAACTTATTTAGAATAAACTAATACTTTTGGAATTAACAACATTTTCAAAAACTTACAGTTAAATTTTATAAATGTTTAACCAAATAAATACAGATAGAACGGAAAGTAAAAGTAGATACTGATAGAGAAAACATTTTTACTCCATTCGTACATGAGAACAATGATAAAACATAAACGTTTGTGGAAAATTATATATATTTAGAATTCGAAATTGTACCTTATTTTAACTAAAATTTATTTTTTTTATATTTACAATCGAAGTTAATTGTAGAAGAAAAAAAAGGATTGTTTTTATCATTAAAGTATTGTGAACATCGATTCGAAATGAAAATAGTTCGGTTTTGTATGTCTCATACATTCTTATTAAGGAACATATAAATAAATTTTGTACGTTTGATTTACATTTAGAACAAAAAAAAAATAAATTCTTAATTTGGTTTTGTTTAAAAAATAAATTAAGCAAACGAAATATCAATGCACAGGCACGGCAGGCTGTTTTTCAAAAGTATTGAAAACGATAATATCGTTTTCAGTATCTTTAAAAATTGATTACTAATACATTTTCCTCTGTCTTCCTGTATATATTCTTTTAAATTTTTTATTATATATGTAAATTGAACTGTATTTTGAACAAAAAATTAAGACTTTACTGTACAAATGGATTTTAAAATCGGTCGAAATTCATCACACCTGCTAAAACGATCATTTTGAAAACGATCGTTTTTCATCACACCTGATTATTAATATATTTATTCAACATTTTTTATTTTTCGAATTTATTCTATGAGAAACATTTCAGTTATGTATTTTATAAAGCTTTTTTGTAATAGTTCTATTCCTTAAATTTTCAGGAATGACTTTTATACACTACCAGACTATTATATTGTATTTTCTTGTTACATTTTACCTTAGCTATCCTTTGGATAGCAATAAAGTATATAGTATATACAGAAAAATTTACAATTATTTACTTTTATACACTACCAGACTATTATATCGTATAAAAGTCATTCCTGAAAATTTAAGGAATAGAACTATTACAATAAAGCTTTATAAAATACATAACTGAAATGTAACTCATAGAATAAATTCGAAAAATAAAAAATGTTGAATATAATATAAAGTAACCTACGAAAGGAGATAATTCCCAGTTAATAATATTTTTATTTCATTATTTTATTTTTATGCATGTATTAGTTGTCTTGGCAAATTAATGTTATTATCATTTACCAGCGGATGCAATGAATATTTCTTTAATTTCCTAAACTGATTTGTTACTAATATCTGAATGAAAAAAATCGGCTGTAGCTTCCTTTATGTATTTTTTCATTCGCACAACTACATTTCATACATACAGTGCCGCCCATATTTATTGGCACAACAAGAATTTTTATGTGTATACCCGCTGCACGGCGAATTGGAACATTGTACAAGTGAACAAATGGTCTCCCATAAACATTTTTCAGTTTATTAAGTAATGCAAATATTTATTTAATTAAAATTTAATTTTATTAAGTATTTACAACATATTTAACAAAAAATAATAGCAATTCTACTGCACAAAACTATTGGCACACCTTATTCTATATCACGCAAAACGAAAAAATTATTTTATGGTATACCACATTTAATACTTTGCTGGCAAAACGTTTTGCTTTATAACTGCATCTAAACGTTTTGGCATGGAATGCACCAACTTTTTCGTTGTTTCCTCGCCATTCTTCTATCAATGCCTTCTTTGGATCAGATTTATTAGAAATTGCCCTCTTTTTCACACGTCTATCGAGTTCTTCCCACAAATGCTCTATCGGATTGAGGTCTGGAGATTGTGGGGGATGGGTAGGACATGTGCGATGTTATATATAAGCCGCATACGAACGTCATTGGCTGAATGCTTCGGGTTGTTTTCTTGTTAAAATATAAAAATGCTTGGTAGTTTCAACTCTTCAGAGCTTTTTTTTACATTTTCCTTTAACATATTTAAATAAATCGTTTTGTCCATAATGCTATCTATGGAAACCAACTCTCCAACACCCGAAGTAGACATGCAGCCGCACACCATATCTCCTCTCTCACCATGTTTTGCAATTGGAGCAAGATTTGATTTTTCAGATGCCGTATTAGTACAATACTTCGAATTGTAAAACGGTTTCTGTCCATTATTTTACCAATCTCAGCGTACGATTTGCCTTGATTGTGCAGGTACAGTATTATTTTGCGCTGAGATGTGCTAGTTTCTTTTTGTTTTGGAATCATTTTATAGTTTTGTAGACTAATTTATAAAATTTTCTTAGCAAACTGTCACATTAACTGCAAAAGCTGCTAGATTACGGTTACCAGCTAAATTTAACAGGTATTTTCTTAACTAAGTTGGCAAACCATAAACAAAAAAAGGAATAAATCAAATAACAGTTTGAGTGTGCCAATAGTTTTGTACTGCATAATTGTGCCTTTTTTTGTAAATTTCTTCCAAAAATTTATTTTATGCAGATTTTTGAATGAATTTTTTTTAGAATGTTTAAAAATTAATATAAACTATTAATATTAAATATTTTCCAACAATATAATATTTAGAATGCTCCTAACATGACCGTGAAATGAAAAAAGCTTGTTGTGCCAATAAATATGTGCGGCACTGTATGTACAATGTACATTGTACATAAACTTCCATTTTTGTTTAAACAAAAACAAATTAAGAAATTATGTACTACATAAACTACCTAAACTTCCATTTTGGTTTAAAAACTCGAAAATATTTTATGAATATCTTAAAAAAAAAAAAAACACTGTTAAAATACAAAGAATCGCGAAAAAGTTAACCAAAATGTCCCAAGGGCCGTTAACTTTTTCGAACTATTAACTTTTCTAGGCCGGTTTAAATTTATAAAATATATGTACAATAATAAACATGATCTATCGGAAATAACACACTAAACTTATTCCAATGGCTACGTTTTCATTATAACAAAAAAGCATAGATTTTTGAGATCGATAATCCAACGCTAATAGTTTTTCTTGAATATCCTAATTGAGTTTGTTCAAACTCTCTACTTTCTGTTCATTTGCGATGTTTTTTTTATTAACAAATTCAGAAAAGTTAACTTTTTAGAGCGACGCAGGGACGCTAAAATTCGGTTAACTTATCTGCGAGATTAACTTTTTCACGATTCTACTGTATTACATATTTGTGTATTAAGTTTCCAGTGTTTTATATAAAATTTGACTAAAGGTTAGTATTGCAACAATCATAATTAAATATTTACCTATAGTAATTTTTTTTATGCATTATTTATCCAATTTTTTTTATTTTATCTAACATATGGAGAATTTCATGTCAAGTGACCCAATTTCTAAATCGATGTCTTTTGATTTCGATGAAATTTGCAGTTTTTTTTTATCCGGAATGAAAAAGAACACCTGTATGGCCAAAATGTCAAACTTTGACCCCCTCTTACTCAGAAACTTTTTGTTGAAAATTTGTGTCTAAACTACTATCCAATGGGACTAACCTTGGTCCAAATTTAATCGAAATCAAAAGACATCGATTTAAAAATTGGGTCACTTGACATGAAATCCCCCATATGTAATAACAAACCACAACCTAAAAACGTCTACAGCAAATTTTTAAAAATTATTTCAATTACATAGATAATTCAAACAAAACAAGCTCAAATATTCAAAATGTGAAAAAGGGGATCTTTTTTATTTTGAAATGTGTAAATTGGGAAAATGCTTAAAAGTTATTGTAAACGAATATAAAACAACGTAAAAAGTACATTTGTCAGTTCTTTTTACCTTCTTTACGCATTAACACGAAACAGTTTTTTCTAAACAATTTTTTTTTTTTTTTTTTGGAATTTTATTTTCATTTCATTTTTTATTGAGCAATGATATACATATCTATTATTATCTGTGATATTAAATAATAAAATTACAACACAATTTGAATGTGTATATTTTTGTATAAATTAAAAATTTAATTAGATATACATATATATTTATTACCTAATACAAGAAATTGTTAGAACAATTTGAAATTTTTGGAAAAAATCATACTTTTTACCTATTAATTTTAATAAACGTGATACATAAAAAATTTAGTTTTTAAAGAAAATGGTATTTTATTATTTGTAATATGTTTTATGGTTTTCTGCCACATTGAAACAGTTTTCATAAATCGATAACACGGTCTGCAAACAACAAACAATTTTCTCGCCTTTAAACAAATATATGTGGACTATAGAGATTTTAACGCGCTTAATTCAAATATTTTTTCAATTTTTTTCTATCGGACTCAGATTTATTATGGGCTTGACTTATATTTCGCCCGAAATATGGCGGTTATACTGATTTATTTCATTACAACTTGATAACGATTTGTCCGATATTGATGAAAAGTCACAAACCAAAATATGTATGTATGTATGTATATGTCATTTTTGAATCGATCATGTGATAGATCAGTTTTTAATCATAAAAAGTGACACTACTTAAAAAAAAAAAAAAAAAATTAATGTATTGTTGGTCTTTACCTGACAATTTTTTGTCATAATAAACGTCAAACTTTATATAAAAAAACGCCGAAAAAATATTAACAGCCAGCAGCCAGGCCCACGATGTCACACGTTAATTTTCTATGCGAACCTTAACGTGTGACATCGTGGGCCTGGCTGTAAGAGTTTTTTTTTATATAGACTTTGACGTTTGGTATGACAAAAAATTGTTAGGTGGACCTCCTATGCTAGAAACACTTTTTGGAGCGCCATAGAGGGTTAACTCAAAATTTATAAAATTTCAGTAGAGACAAAAAACTTTTATTTTTATATGTACTCTTATATTAAATACAGATATATATTTTTTGCAAAATACTAGAGAAATTGACCTAAGATTTGAACAGTGCGTAGATATGACCACTGTACATCGATTTCTTGCAAAAATTAAAAATTTTTGAGTTGACTCTCTTTAGAGAAACCAAAAACTAACAATTTTAGTGCCTATTTAAACAAAATTGTTTTTGGTGTTCATTTTTAATTAAATATTTAATTATTTTACTTCAATTACCCCAGGTCTACACCAAAAATAAATATCACTGCAATTTGCAAAAATTTATATTATTAATAGAAATTTTTTTATTCGACCTTTATTATTTATATGTAAATTAATTTTTTAACTCTGAAAGGGATCTCTTCATTTTAGTAACTTAAGGTTACTCAATTTTGTTTTTCAAATTTGTAGGAGTATTGCATAATTAACCAGAAATTGCTCCTTACTTACGGAGTTTTGTGCGAGATTGATAATGGCTTAGGAAGGCATTTTAAAAATAAAATAAAATGGTGGCTTTTTCAGAATTTTTATTTTTTTTAACTTAGCGATGTTTGCAAGTGGACTGACTACCTATATATGCAATTTCTTAATGTAATTAATTTTGTAAAGCGGTATTACGATTTAAAACTTTTTTTTAACTTTTCAACAAAATCTTTTTACTGACATCTTTAATATTTTCCTAAGCACTGTGAATTAAGTCTATGCTTTCATTATAGAAACCACGTTTGTTTGTAATTTCAAGAGACTTGAGCTAAGTCACTTTTTTCGTTCGATTTTTGCAACATTAATTTTGCATTCGAATAGATTCTGCTTCATATTCGCTAAGATTTTTTTTTTTTAAGTTAAATTGACAAAAAGGGCGTTATTTGAACACTCATAAAAAAGTTATATGATAAAAAGTAAATGAGCTTCGTCGATTCGACGAACAGTAACCATCCAGGGTTAAGCTTGATGTCTTTTTTATATTAATTCTATTAAACATGATTTTTTTGTCAAAATAAAATTAATATTTTTATGTAAAAAAGACCTCGGGCGTAAAAAAAATTAATATAAATTAAAATAATAAAGATCGAATAAGAAAAATTTATATTGACAAAAATTTTTGCAATTTTATTTTAGTGCTTATTTAAAAAAAAAAAAAATATTTTAGTGTTTACTTTTAATTATTTAATTATTAAATTTCACAAAGTTTATTTCTTTCCCAGACAATTTGCTTCTATATTTCTCGTTTTGCTTCTTTTTTCAATTGACAATCATATTTGACGGTTTATGTTAGCAAGAATTGTCAACGAAAATTGACTAACAATTATTGCAACATAAATTGCTGGCAATAAATATGTAAAAAAAGTTTTGACATATGTCATCTTTAATGTAGAAATACGTATTTGTTTTTTTAGTTTCCAAAATATGTCGCAATATTTATCTCTGGTATAGACGGACAGTTATCGAACGGTTATTATATGTAGAAATTGAAACCGTCTGGCAACTACACTATCAACAACTGACGTGTCCTCACCAGTACTGATTACTTTTACTTTGCAATTTCACCATTGTCATATACCAATTACAGCAATTAACAAATACAAAGTCACAATTATTAAAAAAAATAATACACAAGAAAAAAACATCCAGAAGCAAATAAGTCAATAACAAGTGTCATAAAGAGAAAAAAATTAAGAAATTTTTGAAGAAAAATTAAATTATAAAGAACTATAAATATTTTGAAAAGGAATTTATAATCAAATTTTATTGACAATTGAAAAAAAATTTAGTTGTAAATTATCTCTAAATAAAATTTCTGTTTATAAAAAATTAAAAAATCCAATTCTTTTGCATAAAAAAGGAAACCATCCAAAGATTAAATCATGGCAACAATGACGAATAGATTTAATCAGTTTTTAAATGGACTTAACGATAAATAGTAAGTACAAAGTTTAATTTAGTTTAATAAAATAAACTATTGGAGTAGATAATCTAATGTTTCTATTTTTGGGGTTTTCATTTCTATTACTGCATTTACACGATAATTTGTAAGACGCCTTTAAGTTCTGCCTTGCTTGTTGTAAATGTCGAAGGTACATACATATATGAATTTTAAGTCTAGTTTACCAACGCAGCTCCAAATAAAAAAAAAGTACATAGGGTGATAGAAAATTGAAAAATAAGAAGAAAAAATGAAATGGCAAAATTCTCGGAAACGCATAGTTTCCGAGTTATGGACCTCTGAAGTTTTCATATGAATTGGCGATTTCCCATTACATTTCTGAACCTATATGGCCAATATTGGTATCATTTGAAAGCTTTTGAATATATCTTTCTGGATATAAACATTTTATTTAAAAATTCTTAATCCATTAAGGAGCGGCGATGAATTTACAAAAAAACAAAAGTTTTTAGTAAGCATAAAAACCAATATATGTATTTATGTTTTAAATTTGTTTTTAATTCAATTTTTTCTAAAATAAACTGGTAGAGGAGGAAACCTATGCAGAAAAGCATTAGTAAGCGAAGCCGGTGTTTGTTATACCATAGAGGAGAAAATCTGTTCATCCGGCCGAAGGCCTGATATGAGGAGAAGCTTTATTTAGCGAAGCCGGTGTTTGTTATACCATAAAGGAGAAATCCTTGTGCCCGGCCGTAGGCCGACTATGCGGAGAAGCTTTATTTAGCGAAGCCAGTGTTTGTTATACCATAGAGGAGAAAATCCTTGCGCCCGGCCGAAGGCCGGCTATGTGGAGAAGCTTTATATAGCGAAGGCGGTGTTTATTATACCATAGAGGAGAAAACCTTTGCGCCCGGTCAAAGGCCGGCTTTGTGGAGAAGCTTTATTTAGCGAAGCTGGGATTTTTTTGATTAAATTTTTATTACCTAGTGCACTTCCGTAACATTTTGATATAAAATTTTGTAAAAACTGTATTAGGAGCTAAAGTTTTAAAAAGTTTGCATTTCCAGAAAGATTTCAAAAGCTTTCAAATGGTACCAATATTGGCCATATACGTTCAGAAATGTAGTGGGAAATCACAAATTCATATGAAAACTTCCGAGGTCCATAACTCGGAAACTATGCGTTTCCGAGAATTTTATCATTTAATTTTTTCTTCTTATTTTTAAATTTTCTATCACCCTATGTACTTTTTTTTTTTATTTAGAGATGCGTTGGTAAACTAGACTTGTTCCGAATTTTATGTTATTGTAAAAAATATCGTTTCAACAAATTTTAAATGCTTGTCAATTGAAAAATTTGGCTTTTGCATGGTCCTTGGGCTATTGTATTAATTACAGTAAAATTGCGGTATAACAAACTTCGTTATAACCAGGAAAACATCTTTTGGTTAAAAAACTTAATAGATATTATCACTTTTCCAGTTCAGCTAGCAAGTTAACATTATCATATCTTTTTGGTAGAAGTCAATATGTTGTTAGTGGTAATCGGGCCTCAAGCTCGATTCTAGTGTACAGTGGTGTGCCTCAAGGATCGGGCCGGGCCTCTTACTTTTAACAATGCCTCTCAATGATTTTTCGACAAAATTTTTACCACCTGTATCCTCCTTTTTCCCTTGCTGATAATGTTCAGCTTTCGTTCAAGGGTACACCTAAATCTTTCGATGTCTTGCAAAATGTATCGGTTTCGTTTTCAAAATTGAATGTCATCACATGCCTGAATAATTACAAATTAAAATTTTAACAAAAATTATATTTCTTAAAAGAAAATAAAAAAAAAAATATGCTAGGTCTTATTGATCCCATTTATACCACCTACCTACTTATATAAAATTTAATTTTAATTTGTTTTCAGTGAACCTCATGTTCGTCACCATCTTGCTAAAGTTTATATGATGTTATGCGGTACTGCGGCCATAACAGCCACAGGATCCATGCTACAAATGAAAAATATTATTGATTTAGGCATGATAGCTGCTTTGGGTTCATTATTGCTTGTTTTGGGCCTACACTTCTATCGTGATAATGGTAAAAATTATTATAATCGTGTGGCTATGCTATATGCATTCGGTTTCTGCTCGGGACAAACAATGGGGCCACTACTTAAATACGTTGTTAGCGTTAATCCATCCATAATAGTAACAGCATTAGTTGGAACTGTGGTAACATTTGCATCACTCTCGGTGGCAGCCCTTTTGGCAGAACGCGGTCAATTTCTATTTTTGGGTGGAATTTTAGTCAGTGTTATCAATACTATGACCTTATTGAGCATTTTAAATATGTTTTTTAAATCGATGTTTGTACAAATGGTAAGTTTTGTTTTGGCGTTTTTTTCCTTTGTTATAATAAACGATATAATCCAAATAATGATAAATGTTTCTTAAATGGTCATATTTTTTATTATATTTTTTTATTTAAACTAAAGGGTCAACTTTACATTGGTGTTTTCGTAATGGCCGCATTTGTACTATTCGATACACAAAATATTATTGAAAAAGTTCGTATTGGTAACCGTGATGTTGTACAACATGCTTTGGACTTATTCTTTGACGTTTTAAGTATGTTTAGACGCTTACTCATTATTTTGACACAAAAGGTAAGAATGTGAATGTTAAATCAAAAAATTTGTGTTATTGGAATTGTTGATAAACTTTTTCTAATAAATTTTGTAATTGGTTTCCCTTTTTACTTTAAAGTGGGTGGTTAGGGTTTTTATATGTTTGTCACTTTGTCATAAATAGATATTTGCATCAAAATTAAATAAAATTGCATGAATTTCAGCAATAGAAAAGAAATTTTTTAAGTCACCAATAATGAATAAAAAATTGCTAAAAAAAATACCGAAATATTATGAAATTTACAAGAGACCAATAATAATGATGATTTTCGATATTTGAAATCAAACAAATAGTTGCTTATAATATCAGTATGTATATAGTATCTGCTAGATATATAACATTTTGAATATATTAATGTTACCCTCTAATGATGAGATTTTGAAAATGCAGTTATTTCATTTCTTTAAAAATTTTATAACAGATTTTTATACCCTCCACCAGTAGGTGTAAAAGGGGTATACTTAGTTTGTTATTTTGTGTGAAACTTTTTTATTATTCATTTAAAAGCCCATAAAGTATATATATTCTGGGTCCTTGAGTAATTCTAAGTTGATTAATTAATTTCCTTTTGCCTGTCCGTCTGTTGAAATCACGATAACTTTTGAACGACTCAAAAGAACAGAACAAAATTGGGTGTCATATTGTTTCTAGTTCTCCTAAACAATTTTTGATTGAAATCCAGCCAAATCGGTTCAGTAGGATAAGAGATATGAATCAAAATGTGAAACAACCACCCTAAAAAATTGATAATTTTGTTACAAAAACCAGCATTAATAGTGGCAGAATGCACATATTGTTATAAGATTTTGCACAAATTCGTTCTATATGACTAGAAATCATACCACCAAATATCAGTCCATAATTTACCATTGGCCCCATATAAAGCCGACTCTCGAAAAACACTGTTACCCGTTACGAATCGCAACGAATAATGTCATTATAATAAATTTTGGTCAGTCATAGTGTTATAAGACTATAAATCCTTTTTTTCAAATTTCGTGAAGGTGACCCATAATTTACCATAGTTCCCATATCAAGCCCTTTCCGGAAATATTCTAACTGCAGGAGGAGAGAATCAAAGATTCGCTCAGCAAAGTATAGCACTGTAACTTGTTTTAGTGGATTGCATTTTTTGAAACCTTAACTGCTTTTTTTAACCTTAACCAGACAAATAAAAATTTGCCGAACGTTGGCAAAACATTTCCTGAGGTTTTCGAGACGTTGGCAAAACATTACAAGTTCTACTTTTGCAGTGTACTGCCAACAACCAAATGATAACCTCTTGCTGGAGTGTCCGACTCTTTTTTAGAACGTTGGCATAACACTCTAAAACCACAATTTAAGTGCTTTTCCAATATTTTTTTTTTTTTTGTTAAGTTTATTTAACATATTCCCAATCCTCCAAACTCCAAAATCATAGTGTTTTCCCAATCAACAAACAAAAATTGTTCTAATTAAATATTATTTTCATTCATACATAGATATTTAATTAATTAAAGTAAAATAAAAGCATCCAGGCCATTATAGTGAGAATCATGTGCATATTTATTTTTTAAATTAATTAAACACGTAACACAAAAAAAGTTTTAGCGGAATTTTTTCCTCCGTAACGATCTCTGGCTTCAGCCAGTCTGCCGTTTTTATTTGATAAAGTTCTGGACTCGGTTTCCGTTGCAAACTGTTCCAGTAAAAAATCTGCAAAAAATTTAGCAAATAATAAAAAGTTAATTTACATTATGTTAATAACTCTGATTGACAAAAACGAACTTTTAATTTGTTACATAAACTTTTTGGGTCTTTTTTACTTTATTTTGACTTCCTAATGTGGAAAACAGAGGTAAAAAAAATTTGACACCCTTAGTTTTTTTTTTTTGGCTGAAATTTTATGTTTCATAAAAAATACTGATACTTTACATACAATTATACTTGATAATATGTTTTTAAAGCTACAATTTTCTGGAGTATTTGACCTGATGCTGGTCTCGAGGACTCCATGCCCTGGTATCGTTTTTCTATGATGGAACCTTTCGCCGTGTTCGTCGCTAACGGCTCCAAGGTTCTCGGGCAAGTAGTCGAGGTGGGAGTGTAGAAAGTGTATTTTGTTTGACATATTACAACCCAATGATTGAAACGTCGAAAGTAGTTCTCCTTTCAGTTTTTGTAGTTACTTGCTTCGTGGTTGCCGAAAAAAATTTTTGCGACATTTTTAAAACTTTTCCAAGCAGGTTTCTCTAACAAACTTAACTTTTCTTCGAATATGTTATCCTTTAACAATTCCTTGATCTGAGGTCCGATGAAAATTCCTTCCTTTATATTAGCTTCACTAAACTGTTTATAAATCTTTTGATCAAATTCATAAAATATGGCAAGAAATTTTATAGGATCTTCTATATTTAAGTTTCTTCTATTGTCTTTCCACAAACATGATTTCTCTTCCAGCTTATTAATTTTGTATATTTAAATTCTTTGCATGCCTTTAATATTCGCTCGTATCTCTTATTTAAATCCCTGGAAATCTGGGAAAACAATAAATTTTAATAAAATTGTTACGATTCAGTTAAATTGAAAAAAAGGTGACAACCAATATGAAATACATTGATATGCGTCCGTTAAAGCAAAGTACTGAGTACTTAATAATATTGTCTCGGCTTGATTAATTATCCGTCATAAACATATTCATTGTGTGTCCCTGCACCGTGGTTACGTTATTGACAGTTTAAAAAAGCGACGTATAAGTACAAAGATTTCTATGTGATTCATTTTGTGCCCCTGCACCGTTGTTACATTATTGACAGTTAAAAAAGCGACGTATAAAGTACAAAGGATTCTATGTCACTCGGCAAGGTCTGCAAGAATGTTTTTTTAACTACAATGCGTTGAGCACCCAATAACAACGAAGCAAATGCGAGAATAACCAAAGACAAAACAAACCAAAAGACATTCAATTCAGTCAACTCAAGTCAAATGTGTTGAATATTCAAATATATTTTGTATATAAAATTTTTTGAAATTTTATCATTTGCTAATTTATAAAGTTTACATAAAAATGCAACATAGCTTTTTTGAGTACAAAAAATATACCTAAAAAAACAAAACCATACAATTCATATTTCCATTATTTTGTGCGCAGAACACCTTTTAGTAATCTTAAATCACAAAAAGTAATTTTTAGAACGTGCCTGTTTATTTAGAATCGATGTTGCCAAAACTATATGAGCAAAAATGCCAGAATTTACGGAAAAAATTACTAAAAACTTTAAAAATAAAAACCAGGGTAGGGAAAAATTCTACTCGCGATCACAATTAGAGTCAATTCTCTCGTTTTAAAATTTGTGCTCGCGAGCTTTATTTTTAAACTCGCTAGCACAAATTTTTTACGACTCGTAAAATTTTTCTGCTCGACTCGTCAGCATAAAACAACTCGCTTTAAAATTTGTGCTTACGAGTTTTATTTTTGAACTCGTATTTGAGCAGAAAACGAGCACAAACAAGTTGAAAACGAGCCACTCTTATAACAAACCCTACAAGAAGTGTTGGTGTTAAGAAAATTATAGAAAGAAATGACAAAAAACTTGATTTCGGTCATTTCTATCATTTTCTTAACACCAACGTGAACAAAGTGACAACTCGCTCATTCTCTTCTTGTAGGGAAGTAATGTTTGCTTGTGCGAGGTAAAAACGTAGGTATGTATGTGTTTGTACTGAAAAGAAGGGCAGGCAAGCCGTGTGGGAAAGGGTTATAAAAGACATGTAGATATGTATGTATGTACTCTTGTTTAAAATTATGTATATGTACATGCAAAATGTTTCGTAATATATAGAAGTGTTTGTGATTGGCAACATACCCCAGTTGGCCATGTCGTGCACGAATCATTGACGATTCGTGCACGACAATGTTAATTCCTGCATGACACGTAAGGGACAACTAATGCAAATCGTCGACGACATTTTCAAACAAGTGTCGCGTAAATCGTGCACGACACAAAGAGAGACAATGTCGCTCAGCCTGTCGTTGATGACTACATGCACGACATTGTCGTCCATATAGTCGTTGATGACCACATGAACGACATTGTCGTTCATATTGTCTTTGATGACCACATGAACGACATTGTCGTTCACTTGTCTTTGACGACTATATGGACGACAAAGGATTCTACTTTATCGTCAACGACTGCGTATAAGACAATGTCGGTGAAGTTATAGGAGTTACAGCTTACACGACAATGTCGCCTATAAACCTAAACGAAAAAATAAAAATATACAATAGCACATACATATTTTTAGAATAAGACCTTAGTCTTTGAGTTCTCAGACTTGACTGACTGATTTTCTTCACTTTGCTTTGGAAGTTTTTTATTATTATCGTTATTTTACAGTTATTTTTATTATTTATTGGGAACAAATTATTTTTGTTTGTTTTGAAGACAGCTTACAAGACAATGTCGCTCATATTGTCGTCCTTAGAAGCTGATAGAGGACACCTAACAAGACACTGTCGGTCATGTTGTCGTGCATACACTTTAATAAAGGACAGCTTACAAGACACTGTCGCTCATACTGTCGTGTATAGTTGTTGATAGAGGATACCTTACAAGAAAATGTCTGTCATGTTGTCGTGGATAAGCTTTGACAAAAGACAACTTGTAAGACAATGTCGGTCATGTCGTCGCTTATTAACTTCTTTAAAAGACAGTGCACTAGACAATGTCGAGTATTTTGTCGTCCACGACATTTTCCTCAAAATTGTCTTCCAGAAATCCTAAGTGATAGAGGACATGTCGTGCATAAATCGTTGACGACAATGTCGTCGACGGCAGTTTGGCCAACAGGGACAGTGTAAAGCATTGATGCCCAAGGTAGTAGTATTGGTGAGAGTGACGAAATAACACTGGAAGAAATCAATTTGCTATTCATTTTATTTAGTCGTCAACGAGATTGCGACGAAAGCACATGTGTGGCGGGTGTTGTCATTTTTTTCTGTTTCTTTGTTAAACAAAAGGGAAATGTAAAATTAATGAATGTACATATTTTAGTAATACTCTTGGTGAATGTATTTATTTTAGTAATACTCTTGATGAATGTATTGATAGGTATATATATCTATAATACTATGGATAGTGTGATATATTTCGAAATAAAAAGATTCTTCGAAGTGTTTATAAATTTTCCCTCAATTAATCATTGTTCAATTTGCAATTAAAACGTAATAAAATCTTCTAAGTTGATACTCTTATTGCAGTTACGCAATAAAAGTATATTTCTCAAACTAGAAGAATTCAGCTTATTGCGTTTTTTTGAGCAAATATAATTCAATATAAAATGGCCTTCCTTTTTTTACAATATATAAACTTATTAAGTTAGATAAACCCATTTTTAATTTAAAAAGAAGATTTTATTACGTTTTAATTGCAAATTGAACAATGATTAATTGAGGGAAAATTTATAAACACTTCGAAGAATCTTTTTATTTCGAAATATATCACACTATTCAGATGTCCGCATATATAAATTATATATGTATGTATTATAGATATATATATACCTATCAATACATTCATCAAGAGTATTACTAAAATAAATACATTCACCAAGAGTATTACTAAAATATGTACATTCATTAATTTTACATTTCCCTTTTGTTAAACAAAGAAACAGAAAAAAAATGACAACACCCGCCACACATGTGCTTTCGTCGCAATCTCGTTGACGACTAAATAAAATGAATAGCTAATTGATTTCTTCCAGTGTTATTTCGTCACTCTCACCAATACTACTACCTTGGGCATCAATGGTGTAAAGCAAAAATGCCCAGTAGTGGCTGATATCAGCAAATTAAACTCACACGTATACTTACGCTCTTTTGTTTGATCGTCAGTCAACCAATAGGAAATCAGCATGTTGAGTGGGAGAGACAAACTACACTTGCAGAACTTCTGTGTCTTATTTTACATTTTAATCATCATCGAGACTGCTGTGAGTTAACACATAAATTGAAATTATTGCGATTTATTAATGATGTCAGCCGAAAATTATTTTATGTTACAAAATGCTTTTGATGATATGCAATGTCTTATTTGTCATAAGACATTTAAAAAAACTAAGAAATATATTTTAAAAAAACATTTTGAAGATGTTCACAAAGACATGAATTATTTTCAGGGGGAAGAAAAAGAAAAACAATTTAAAATTTATAAGAAAATTTTTATTGAAAAGTTGAAGGAATGGGTAAATCAATATAAAGAAAATGATGAAGATATGGTGGAGGAGAATTTAAAAATGGGTTTATCTAACTTAATAAGTTTTTATATTGTAAAAAAAGGAAAGCCATTTTATATTGAATTATATTTGCTCAAAAAAACGCAATAAGCTGAATTCTTCTAGTTTGAGAAATATACTTTTATTGCGTAACTGCAATAAGAGTATCAACTTTGAAGATTTTATTACTTTTTAATTGCAAATTGAACAATGATTAATTGAGGGAAAATTTATAAACACTTCGAAGAATCTTTTTATTTCGAAATATATCATACTATCCATAGTATTATAGATATATATACCTATCAATACATTCATCAAGAGTATTACTAAAATAAATACATTCACCAAGAGTATTACTAAAATATGTACATTCATTAATTTTACATTTCCCTTTTGTTTAACAAAGAAACAGAAAAAAATGACAACACCCGCCACACATGTGCTTTCGTCGCAATCTCGTTGACGACTAAATAAAATGAATAGCAATTGATTTCTTCCAGTGTTATTTCGTCACTCTCACCAATACTACTACCTTGGGCATCAATGGTGTAAAGCATAAATCAAGGTACCTCTTTTGAAATAAAACAATTTCTAATATTTTTTTAAAAACAAGTAAGAAAGTTTGTGTTATTTATTCCTATTTTGTAAAATTATTCATATACTACAGTCCAACAAAATTTTGCACTTTTATTCTAAGAAACAACCATATAATATCCTTAAGTACCTGACAACTCCATAATTTTGCACAGCAAAAGTCTTGGTACCCTCTAAAGTGATCTATGTTTAAGTATTGGCATTTCTATTATTTTAAATATTTTTTCTTTCTATGTTAATAAGGGTACCTTTAGAATGTATTCAGAGTTATTTCTTGTTGATATCAGTAGTAATAATTGGGTTTTTATTGAAAAAAGTGTTAAATAAAATGTCTCGCAAGGAGCTATAGTTTGAGGAGCGCAATATCATTATTAATAATCATAGATTGGGAAAATCATATTCTGAAATTGCTCAAATAACTTATAGAAGGAAGTCAACAACGCAAAAGGTAATAAATCGCTTTCAAAAAGAAAAACGAGTTGAAAATAAGACAAGGTTGCGCGTTCTTGCAAGCTTAGTATCCTAGAAGAAAGAAAAATTGTGTCTTTAATTAGGAATGACCCCTTTAAAAGTGCACCAAAGATTAATGCCGAGTTGAAAGAGTCCACGGACAAAAGTGTTTCCGCGGACACAGTACACAGATCAATCAAAAGAGCTGGGTACAACGCTCGTACAGCACGTACACGGAGAAAACTGTTGTGCATTATTTATGCACAAGCTGTTCATAACTATAAAATGATTAGGTACATTTTTGAATATGCAACTTTGCGCATAAATTATGCCTAATAATCATAAATTCTGCACAATCTATTGAAATTGTGCATAAGTTATACACAAAAAATGTGCACAGTTTGTGAACATTGTTCATAGCTTAATTATTTGAAAATTAAACACAATTGATCATAATATATGAACATTGTGCATGAACGACTATTAACACTTATTGTTCATGAGTTATGCCTACTTGTGCATGGATTTTGCCCAACATTTTGATATGTGTGTATCTTGTTCATAAGTTGTGCGCATTTATGCATAGATTATGAACAATATTATGTTCCTTGTGTCAAGAGCGCCGGTTGTGTTTAGAAGCGACAGTAGTTGAAGTGAATTGAAGTGAATATTATTTAGAAATATATAATTGTGCAAAAAAAACAGAGGTAAGTATTGAGTTATCATCAAATATTTATCACAGAACAAAGATAACTGATACAGCCAATTGTTTTTCTGACTGGGTAGTTGCTTGACGAACTGTTTATGGAGTTCTGCTTCAGCTGATTTTGTTTACTTTTTGTTTGTGTTTTGCAGAAAAACTTCCATTGAAGTGCTAAATATGGAAAACTTCGCAGGTCAACAAAGAAGTGAATATATGTTTTCTACAAATTTAGAAGGTATTAATTTATATTTTAATTTAATTTGCTGTTATTTCTGTATACTTGTTGTATATTATTAGAAGACGGCATATATTTATTACTTAATGAATACCAAATTGAAAATTTTGATTTGCATTATTATGCATATATTATTGATGAAAGAACGGAAAATTATGTATTAAAATCTATTACAGAAATTGAATTTCCTAAACCCTTTGAGCTTCATCCAATATAAAGCACTAGACTATGTTTTATAATAAGAATTTTATAGAAATGTAAAAAAAATTAATTACATATAAATTATATAAAATAAACATGTTAATACTGAAGTATAAGATTTATTTTATTTTAATATGTGTATGTATATATAATATTAGTTATAAAGCGCTTGTACTTTGAAATAAAGACATTTAAAAATAAAATGAAATTTTGTTTCTTTAATATTTGCAGGAGGTGTAAAATGTTTCCTACTTGTTCACAATCTATGAAAATGTTGTTCATAACCTATGCACAGTTGTTCATAGTCTTTTCCCAGTTGTTCACAATCTATGAAAATGTTGTTCATAACCTATGCACAGTTGTTCATAGTCTTTTCCCAGTTGTTCACAATCTATGAAAATTATGTTCATAACCTACGCCCAGTTATTCATAAAACATGCTCATAGTGCTGAACTTAAGTTATGAACAAGTGTGCATAGATTATGAACAACTGTTCTTGGTCGTTTTTCGTGAACAATTTGTGCATAAGTTGTGCCCATAGCGCATAATTTCTGCACACAATTCTCTCCGTGTAAAAACCCTCGGCTAAGGCAAAACAGTTAAGAACAATTTCCTCCTCTGTATGTCAACCGATTTGAAAAAAACACACACCATTTGAAAGATATTTACTTACAGAAGTGCACAATATATCGAGCCCTAACCGCCAAAAAAAACTTAAGCGACAAAAGCTGAATTTTTCAGGAGAAGGTTTTTTTTAGTTTTCTCAGTACTCAGTGCAGGTATTAGCATTCAAATTATGCTTTTCTTTGAGTAATTAACTAATCTTAGTCGTTACATTCGTCATTTTTAAATAAGAAGTAGGATTTTTGTGACTTAAGTTTTTTGCGCTGTCATTGTAACAAGCTAAAGTGATGTATTTGTGTCGGTTAAGTTATTTTTTAAATTTATTTTCGAAATGTGGACAACTTAAAAGAAAGGAAATAACGTTTAATGTAATAAAAAAAAATTAAATTCAGGGTAATATAAGGTTTATTCTTTAGTGTCTTCTTCATCTGTTTCTGGTAATGTATCTTTAATATTATTTGCGTGTTTTAGGCTTTAATATGCGTTGTGGAATTTTTTATTTATTGCATTTTTATCACAAAGCTTTTTTAAATCATTGTATTTAGCAGATGAAATTTTTAAGAAATCGTTATGTGCAGGAATTGGTCCATTTTTTGTTATGGACAAATTTCGTTTTGAGCGTGATATCGTACTGAGATCGATTTTTGTTGTTTCGGAATTTTGAAAAAAACCATACTTAAGTATGATAATGGAACTGTCTTTTTCAAATATGGCAGAGCGTAAAGTTTTAAATGAAATTTTTATTGAACTAGAAAACAGTACATGTGAAAAAGCTTTCCAGTCTTTAAAATCTCCATTATTCATTGAAACACATTCATAACCAGCTGGTCGAGTTCTTGCATTGGAAATCACAGTATACCATTCACTTGGAGCCCAAACACTTCTGTCGCGGATAAACGACTCTATAGTGCTGTGATTGGAGTCCACAGGCATCATTGTATGTCCAGGTAATAAATATGTAATTTTTATTTTCTGTATAAAAACAGCAGTTTCAAGAAAAAACTTCAAAGCTGAAAGCACTGCTCTATTTCGGCTTTGACCCGCACAGCTGTCGCAGTAAAGGCTTATTGAAGAACAGGTTCCTCTCTGGTCAACACGTGTCAAATATTGGAACAATACTGTGGCAATTTCATTGCATCCTCTTTTTCCGTCAGTTTCTCCCCACAAAAAGCAATAACCATTTCTTGCACCATTTTCATAAACACTTTCGTTATAGTATGAGAATTTTCTTGAGTAAAATAATGTAACACTTTTTGAATGGGGCGTGTTTAAAACTTTTTGTAAATCGAAGCTTGCGCATAAAAACGATGAATTTGTTTTGCTTTGAGTCTGTTCCTCCAAAAATATTTTTTTACACTCCTCCTTGTCCTTTATATGATTTTTGTATTTTTCGGACTGCTCCATAGTTTTTTTTCTTCCTCTTCCAAGCTTTTGTAGCTTTCACATGTATCGCATTTGTCCTATTTAGGCAAGTGGAAACCAATATTGAAGTTATTTTTAAAAACTGAACGAAAAACTCTTAGGGACAACTGAGACGATTCCTTATGAATACTTATTAAATGTTGTGTAAAGGCCTTATATAAACCAGACATTTTTCGAAATTCACTTGAAATATACAGCTTATTACTTTTATTTCGGCAATAATGCGACGGAACTGCGGGCAAATTTTCAATAAATGATTTCAATACCAGTATTTTTGATTCATCAGTTTTATTGTGTGACTTTGATTTCGTTTTAATATCACCAACAGCACTCATTGTGTTTTTTCTATTTCTGACGTTTCTTAGCATTTGTTGGAATATATTTAGTGTTTTAAGTAAAAATTGTTGACAAACTTCAATATGTTTGAAGTTGTAGTTCATGTGGTACTCATAAGTAAATTGTCTTTTTGCACTTTTTGATCTTTTTCAGGCAACAGATTTACGTTTAATACATGAGCGCAACCATTCTTTTTGTCTATTGCTGTTGCCCATGCCCCAAAAATGCTCGTTTAATAACTCCCTGTCCTTTTCAGTGAAATTGGAGCTGCACTTTCTTCCACAATTGTTATGGATACAGGGATTCGGCTTAACTGTAGTATTTCGCTGTTTCTATTTTTGCAATCGATTAGGAACAGCTTTAGGAGCTTTGTATCCTCTCTTTCCTACACACATTTCTTTGTCAATGTCTAGCTCGGAGTCGCTGCTGATATACGGAACAAGAACAATTTTCGTTGGCAACTTAAAAAAAAATGGTTACACTTAAATCACATTTAGGAAAAAGCAGCCAAAAATGATTTGCATTTTTATATTATTGTACACATCACTAACATGTGTATTGCAAAACTCGATGAAATTTCTATAGATAGAGATATAGACATTTTATGATAATTTTTTGTTTTTCAATTGATATTTTTTATAGTAGAAGATAGAATATGAACCAGATGTTGGTCCCTTACCAAATCGGTACACTATGATGGAAAAAATGAATGCTCAAAACATGTAAATTCATATATACATACTTAGATGTAGTATTTTTATATGAACCTTAAAATTTATGGTCGAATTTTGACCATTAGTCGAACACTCGTATGAATAATTTTACAAAACAGGAATAAATAACGCAAACTTTCTTACTTGTTTTTAAAAAAATTTTAGAAATTGTTTTATTTCAAAAGAGGTACCCTGATTTATGCTTCACACTGTATTTTTTCATAAACACTGCTTTTAATAGTGAATGAAATAAACATTTGCCAACCGATTTTCATTGTTAATGCCTTATTCGTTGTAAGCTTGTAAGCTTGCCTTATTCGTTGTAAGCTTGGCTTTTTTAATAAATGATAAAAAAAAGTAAAATTTTTGTTCTTTTTATTTGTTTTTGTGAATTTTCGAAAACAAAAAGTAGTAATAATTTTGCATAAATAAAATCAGGCCACTAATTTCTGAATAACTCCAAAATAGTTGCAAATATAAAAAAAATTTTCGTATGACTTAAAGGAAATTTTATTCCAAATCGTTCTAAAGTTATGATAATATGTATAAGCAGAACCGCCTCATTTCGGGCAAAACATAAGTCAAGCTCAACAAAAAATCTGAGCCCGATAAAAAAAAAAAAAATTAAAACGGATTTGTTAAATTTTTTGTTTGGCCATGTGAATTAATATCCCAGATTTGATTGTTATTTAGCCAATATTTAAAATTTAAAATTTTATAGTCTGTGGCCCATACTTATAGTCAAATAAAGTATACTTTAAACTAAAACCGGCTTTAAATGAATGTAAACATTACTGTTTTAAAGTATACTTTAAAAAGAGTCGACTTTATTTTTGACTATGATTATGGGCCTGTATATTTTTAGTTGAGGGCTTGAAAATATTTAGGCCCTAATAATGTAAATCGTACGCATCGCAACGTAATAAATATTTTGTAATTTTGTTGTTGCTTTCTATCGACAATCTCAAAAATTTATTATATTAATATTTATTGTTAAACTAAAATTATTTGTTTACTTCTTTTATTTTGTTCATTCGATAACGAGCGCAAAACTTACTCGTTTGACATTCATTTATAATAAAAACAAATTTTGTTTTGAATGACAGTTAAACGAGTTTTTATTTTAGGTGCGTTTGAGTACTTTTACAGTAAAATGCAGTAAATGAGTAAACTGAAAAATTTGCTCTCACAAAAAGTTGTTGTTGTTGTTGTTGTAGCAGCTCGACCTGAAAAACAAGTACATATGTATAAAATTTATTTTCTATTCTTCTTCGCTCTGTCCATCCAACTGTGCTACCTCACGTGGGCGGTTCCGTAAGGACACTGCTTCTAGCTGGGTTGGGTTTGCACTGCAGTTGAATAGGTGTCGTACGTCGTGTGGGCCTATTCCACATGCAGGGCAAAGGTCAAGGATGGTACTATTCATTCTGGACCAGTGCGAGTTTAAACGTGTGCACCATCCCGATCTCAATTGCGCCAATGTCACCCTCGTCCGTCGTGGTAAGTCCCGCTCTTCGTTTGCAACTGGTGGTGGCCGACCTCCTAACACGATATTATCTCGGTGGCCGTTCATCGCACTTTTCACCGACTCCCTATGTATTGCATTCAGTGTGCCCTGTATGAAGTGTGGTCTGTCATAGAGTCCAGGTGTTGTTGGACTTCACTCTCATACCAGCGAAGATCTTTCCTGAAATGTCTGCGACACCAAATGCTGTTGTGCAATGTTTTGGTTTAAATTTTATTTCAAGTTTTCTTTTATTAAACAATTTTTTCACAATTTGTATGCTTTTTGTTAGTTTACCTTTTGAAACATATGTTTTTTTTTTTTGTTTTACTAAATTTTACTGCAAAAATTTTTATTTTGTGTACACGAAAGCAATTTAGTAAAATGCAGTAAAGTTCAGTAAAAATAGTGAAAACTTTTTTGTTTTCGAACGCAGCTTTTAACAGCAACAAAATTTATTTAAAAAAAAAATTTAATAAGTGTATTTTCTTGTTGTTAATATAACTAAAAATCATATAACCAGCCTTCCGTGAACAACCCAATTTTGTTGTTGTAAATGTTAGTACTTTAACTGCATTATCAAGATTTAGAAGGTCTCCAAAGGTACTTTACTACCAAGAGTGAAAACCGCTACCGTCCATGGACACTGTGACACTTTTGAAAATGTCATAAGGTCCATAATTAATAGAGTTGTCAATTATTCGCCTTTTAACTTTGTTCGAATAATTCAAATAATTATTTTTGTTCGTTCGATCAAACGATTAAATCTAAAAAATTATTCGATTAATCGATGAGAATAACGAATAAAAAAATTATTTTTACAAAAAAAGTATATATTAAATAAGATATATCCGTCCATTCATCTACAACTAAAATAAAAAAACTTCCATTTTCTTCATTATTTTTTCTTAATCCGCAATGACTTCTTCTGTTTTTGATGGGCACAACTTTTCATCGGAACTCCATATCGTTGTATTACTTAAAGGAGTCATAAAACCTTTAATTCTTTAATAATCCGATACTACTTTAGATTTCTGAAAAGTGTTTGTAGACCTTCTATTTTTAGCCAAACTTTTGCATACAATTTCTTCTATAGAATCGTTGTCACTCTATGTATTTTTCCACTGGAACAAGTTCGGCATTTCTTGATTGTCATTACATCATTTTTAATGGTTATATTGTGACACTTACGCAAATGGTAAATCTATATATATAATTGTAAAAATATATATACATACATATATAATACAACAAAAACATTTTCTACTTTCATGATATGATTTATATAAATCAATTCTTTATTTTTTTTTAGTTTTTCACCCGAGAGTGAAAATTTGTTAACGTTTGATTTAAAAAGAAAAAAGCTGTTACAATTGTTTGTCAAAGATTTGTTTAATAAGAACACAAAATACATTTTGAAATACTATGAGTACACAACTCGGGTTTTTTGCTTACTAAATATTAAGATTAATTACAATCAGGGCTAAGCTTCAATATTTATTACCTTTTCTACATTTTGTATAAAATCACTAAAAACATATGAGAATAAGTCAAAAGCTTTTATTATTAATTTTTTATTAATCTATTATTATTAATTAATTTTTTAATAAAAAAAATTGTTAGATTAAGCGACATTTATTAATCGACTTATTCGTTATTCGAAAACCGCCCTTTTAAAATTATTCGAACAATAGTTTGTTTTTGTTTGATCGATTAATCGAATTATTCTTAATCGGTTGACAACTCTAATAATTACTAAAGAAGTTAAATACGCAGAGAAAAAACATGTTTTATTATGGTCACAACCAACCACACTATTTAAAAAAAAAACTAATTTAACCATAATATGGTTGTCGATGACAATGATTTGGTTAAATTAAACATAATATGGTTAAATTTTTTTTTTAAGTTGTTTTGTTGTTTTTTCTATGGGTGTACATATTTTAACGCCTGTATTTATAAACAATTTTTAAATTTAATAAAGGTTAACAAAACAAATTTTGTATAAAAATTCTCCTTAATAAACGTTTGTTAAATTTAATAATCGTTTATAAATATGGGGGTAAATATATAACGAAAACACTTTTGGGCTCAAGGATTTTCTCCTCTATGGTATAACAAATACCGGCTGCGCTTACTAAAGCGTCTCGACATAGCCGGCCTTCGGCTGGGCGCAAGGATTTTCTCCTATATGGTTTAACAAGTACCTGCTTCGCTACGTCCACGGACGTTATGAAACTGCTCTGATGGACAGTATGACAGTGGACGTTATGACATGCCACCTAGCATCCAGTCGCCATCCAGGCTATCCCCACTACAAGTCCTATCAGACTCTCGAGTCCGCAGCCCTAAACATCCCCTAATTTGCCTAGGAATCTAATGCCTAGCCATCTCAGCCTGCTGCAGCCTCCATGCAGTTAGGATCCTTCATCTCTGGGCCCTGTCTCGCTAACTCATCAGTCACCTCATTGAAAATTATGTCGCAGTGACCCGGCACCCAGCACAACCTTAACAAATACTCTCCTAAGACTCCCTCAAAAGCTCTCCTACAATCATCAACTAGCTTGGAGTTCACATAACAGCCCCTTACGGCCATAAGAGCCGCCCGGTTGTCCACATATATAGTGACCTCCGAGCCCTATCAATGTTGTCCCCCATCAGTTGCACGGCCCTCAGAACCCCCGGAACCTCCGCCAGAAAAACACTGCAGTCGTCAGCAATCCTATATGACATTTCGATGTCCAAATCCTCAATGTAGACCCCCGCACCCGTGCCCCTCATCTTCGAGCCATCAGTGAAAACGGTAAATCCACTAAATAATCGGCCCATACCTGACCAGCTCTCCCGAGAAGGCATTATTACCACCGGCAACCGCCCAAAATCCACCCTAGTGCCCGCGTATTCAGTAGAGCCGGGTGATCAAAGGTAATAGCCAGCAGCCTTAATCCAGCGTGACATTCCCCACTAATCCTAACTCCCTCAGTCTAATAATACTCCTGGCTGCAGTCCCATCACATACTGAGCAATAGGAGAAGATGTATAATGACATCCAGGGCCGCTTGAGGAGTACTTCTTATGGCACCTGTTTTGCCGATTGAAGCACACCTCTGAGCCTTAGGCAGAAGGTTCCTTCGACTAGCCAATCTCAATGACTCCCACCAAACACTGCATCCATACGTAAGAAAGGGTCTAACCACCGATGTGTACAGCCATCCCACTACTGACGTCCGGAGTCCCCAGCTCCTACCTATCAATGATCTGCAAGCGTAGTAGGCATTGAGACCCCTCTTAAGTCTCCCCTGAGTATTCCTTCCCCATGACAGCTTGCTGTCCAGAAAAACTCCTAGATACTTAGCATTATCAGATAGCCTAAGCTCTACTCCTCCTAGTTCCAGGTGCCTAAACTTCTCCACCATGTTCCTCCTAGTAAAAAGAACCAACTCCGTCTTCTCCGTATTAACTCGCAGTCCCTTCTGTCAAAAAGTCCCAGAACAACATTGATGGCCAAGAGCCATAATAAGGGAGAGAGAAATTCCCCCTGTGGGGTCCCCCTAGTCACCAGTTTTATTAAGCGTTCGTTTCCATAGTCCGAGTGAATAACTCTTAGCATCATAGTTATCCATTCGACCAAGAACAACGGAACCCCTAGATCAACCAATGCCTGCCTAATAGCCTCTATCTTTAAATTATTAAAGGCGCCCTCTATATCCAGGAATCCCGCCAAGGTGTATTCCTTGCTTCGCAATCCCCGTTCTACATAACCAACCACATCATGAAGCGCACTCTTAACAGATCTTCCCTTAAGGGCGCTGATGATGCTGGCGTCCATCCTCGTCCTCAGATGTAGATCAATCAGTCATTCCAACGTCTTCAAAAAAAAAAAAGACGATAAGCTGATTGATCCAAAATCCTTAGGCTTAGAGTGACCGGTTTTACCCGCCTTGGGTATTAAAACTACCCTGACCTCCCTCCACCCTCTAGGAATGTACCCGTTCAGCACACATACCGTAAACAGTTCAACCAACAACAGGAGTGATGATTTCCCGATATTCTGTAGCGTCGCCGGAAAGATGCCATCTGGTCCTGCCGATTTGTAAGAACCAAAGGTATTAAACGCCCATTTAACCTTATCCAAGGTGATCACATCCCCTACGTCTTTCAATTCCCGAAAAAGAATCCCAATCCGTTCATCTCGGATTCCTATACGGACACCTTTTCGACTTCTCAAACATTAGATTAAAAAAAAACCCAATAATTCCCTATAGTTCGTCAATGTTATATCTATCACTGCCTCTCTTTCCCTATTTCTGAACGTTGGCGTATTCCCCCTGTTACAGATAAAAAGATTACTGGCATTAATAAAATCAAACATCGACTCACCTCTTTTGTTGATGTCGGCACTTCCCCATTGGGTATGGTGTGCATTTGCGCCACAACCTAGACCAGCCTCGAGCCGTTTCTGCCTAAGTGCTACAACAACTCCCGCACTTTCTCACCAGGTGGATCGGTAGCCTCGTATGGCAAGAATAACGATGCTAGTGCCAGGACCGTTCTATCCCTTTCCTCTCCTGTCACAACCGAGAGGTCTCCATTACTGTAAGAATGAGATATCATAAATTTGTGCTCAATTCTCGCTAATATACTAGTTCGTACCTTCTCATCCGTGTGTGGTACGAACAAAGTATACCCCTTGACCTTTAATCCAACTACCCGGTTTTTGTTAATCCAGGGCTCTTGGATTAAAGCCACGTCCACGTTGTTATCAATGAAGTGGGTTGCTAATTCGGTTGAGGCTGCTTCACAGTGGTGCAAGTTTATCTGCACCACTTTCAACCTCTTAGTGGGTATCATTTTAAGGAAACCTAAATCTGATAGACCCCAACCGCAACCCTCTCATCGATTCCAGCTTTTTGATGGATTCCTGGTCCATTGCGAAGTCTCTCCACTGGTTCTCCTTACAACCCAGTGAAGCTATCAACTTCCACTGGCTTGTAATGAGTCCACTGTTCTGGTTGGCCAGTACCCCCAGTATGACCTCAACCGGTTTCATAAACGGATTTATACATACCGTGACTACCGGCCTTAGTGGCAAATCAGACGCGAGTGTAACGTCCAAGCTAGCTTCCGGACAAGCGCTGCCACACCTACACATTGCGGTCTTTAAAAACTCAAATGTTTTTTGATTGCTGAAACTGATAGTTTTGACACCTCTTGCCCAGTCAACCCCTTTGAACGATACTTCGTCAGGCCATCCTTTCACGCTAAAGATTTCGTCGAGTAGTTTGTTTTATAGCAATTGTCATATCTTGACACTGATCCTTCCATCAAGATCCATACGGTCAATGACAGCCGCCAGATTACCGTCCTTACTCGACGACTCCTTCAGTTTCTTCGACGTGGAGGGTTGGTCCTCTGGATCCAGTCTTCTTAGTGATCTCCTTGCGGGGATCTTTAAGAGAGCTGACAACAGTCGGACCAGTCCTCTTAGCCGCTGGGGATTTCTGGTCATCACCAGACCTCACTCTCTTAATTACCCCTTTATTAAGGCCCTTAGAGCTCTGTCGGTGATCGCCCGATTTCCTTGCAGATGTTGACTGGTTTTTCCTGGTAACAATTTCTTTAGTGACTCCTTTTTGGGAGTGACTGTCGGAAATTATCAAGACATTTCCAGTCCTCATCTCGCGACTAGTAGTGGGTAATTCGTTCACAGGCCTAGCTCCCTTAACTGTGACCATACTGTCACGATTAAGAGGACCAGGTGTTAAACCTTTACTTTCCTTTCGGTTATCCGCTTCTTTATTAAAGGATTCAACAGCAAGGGGTGCTGATGATTCGTTGTCTTTACTGACAACATTTGATTCCTTAGTAGCCCTTGCTGTGTATCCCGCAGTATAGGGAAGCCCTAGGATAGCACCGACAGAACCGTGGCTAGTTCGAATCTAGCAACGTTCTTTTGGTGCTTTGTCAGCAAATGCCTATCCTACAGTGAGGAGTCATTCTTGGCTATATTTTATTGAAAGGCTAAGGAGAGTCTCACACCACTCTTGGCTTTTTCATAGCTCGTTCGGCTTCCTAATGTGACTTGTTCTGTCGTATCCTGCCGAACAACGAGTTTTGATAAACTCTCCAATCCGCTCTCCATCCCGAGTGTGAGTTCAGAAGCCGATGGTCCAGCCCTTTGGTCCTGATCATTAGCCGAAATCATTGAAATTATCAGAGCCCAGAATTAGAACACCGAGTTTTTTCGAGGCCCCTGTACGAGACGGGGAGGCTATCATGTCCGTCTTTGTCAGTTCTGTCATTAACTGACTCTCCTGCAGCAGAATATCTCTGTGAATGCTCAGCTAGTCGGCGTCTGAATCTGACATCGAACCTGCTGAGTTGTCTGTCAGTGATATTCCCAGCTCCTAACGATACGTCCTTCTGTTTTTCTATAAATTTTTCCAGTTTTTGGTCCCACGAATCTGCACTTATAAAAAGGACCATCTCGCGCAGTCACGGCTTGCACGGACTAGGCTAGAATTACAACTGACCCTTGAAATCGGCGTCAGAGGAAAGCTGTTCGTGACCAGTTTTTTAAACCACTAACTAGTCATTCAGGTCCTCGGACCTGTTATCAACCACCTTGACCTTAAAAGTGGGGGATGTGGGAAAAAGGGGGATGGAGGGATAACCCTTGGTCATGCTGGCATTAAAGCTTATGCCTTCCAACTTGTTCCGGCAAGACTACACATATTCAAGTTTTAAGATATACACTACATCCGGCATTTAATCCACCACATTGCGGCATGATAGTTATCCAGGTGGTGAAACTCTAATGGCCATTTTCTCATTAGGCGATTATCTTTTTCCCAACGAAAAACTGCACATTAAAGAAATTTGGTTTTCTCAATGTCTCATTTGCTTCTATTTTGTCGCAATGCTAACCGGCACTCATCTGCCAATTATTTATTTTCCTTTTATTTGACGTTCAGATAAATTCAATCAGCTGACTCCCAACTTTTACATGTATTTTGAGTGGTGTTGCCAACTCAAACCAATGTTTTTTGTCGGTATATTCAGAAACCCAAAATCGTTAGGTGACAGTTTATCGGTATAATAAATTTATGTTGACATTAAGTAACAGACCGTTTGTCGATACATTGAGAAAATGGCCATAAGCAAGTTTTATAAAAAAAAAATCACTTCAAGTGTCACGCTTTTTCTTACTACGAAGCAGGTTTGCCAGGGAGAATACTTAAAAATAACTAACAAAACATTCAGTGTGGAAAGCTGATCGCTACACTCACCAGTTTTTATAAGCATTAAATAAAGCGTTTTTTGTGTCAAAAATGTATTGCTTCAAAGTGGGAACTCACCATTTAAAGTTCAGGCCTTCTGTAAGCGAAACTGTTACAAATCTGCTTCTTTGAAGCTCCATTTTTTATTAATATTTGTGAGAATATAAATCATTTTTTTTACACATTTTGGGAAACTTCGAAGAGACCATAAAATCCATATGGAAAGCCACTGCTACAATCACGCTTATCGTAGTTGGCAAATCTTAAATACAGCTCCGACTGTTTGGTAATAGATTAAAGAGAACGTAAACTTATTTCCTTTTATCTATTATCAAACAGTCGCAGGCGTTTTTTAAATTTGCCAACCACGATAAGGGTGATTGCAAGTTAACAGTCTTAGAACATTATTAGAAAATGTAATAAATTAATAAACTGAGATGTAGAATAGTTCAGAACCAAAAATTGGCGACTCATTTAGTGCCAATTTCAATGAATGAACGAGACACAAATCTCTAATATTTCAAAGACAATATATTGAGAAAAAACGTCGTATTGAGCTACTTAACAACACTCTGCATTCCGAAAGTGTTGAAGACACGGTCACCCCTACATCTAGTAAAAGTTCTGATAAGTCTACAAGAACTGACCTTTGGAGTGTTTTTGAAAATTTTATAAGAAAGAAGAAGTCTAAAGATACCTTAGATTTTCCGCTTGTTTACTGGTGGATTGAAATGTTGTACCCAAAATTTATGAACACGCAGAAATGAGTTCTGTCGCATCTGAGAGACTCTTTCGCACTGCAGGTCTTCTTCAAACGGATTTGCAAAATACAAAAACAAAAATTTTATAGCTACTTATTTTAAATAATAATCTCTTACACCTTTTTTGTTGTATATTCGTATCGGTATCGGTAGAGATTGCTGTTTGGTTTTAACCGAAATCGAAAACGCGATTTTAATGCCTAAAAACCGAAACCGAAAACCGACCAAAAAACTTCGGTTTTAGCTTTTACTTTAAATATATTTATGCTAAAAGAAATTACAAATTAAACATAATACTCGCACTTCATAAAAAAAAAAACTTTATATATAACAGTCTGGAACAATGGCAACGTATTTCAAAATTCTTTAAATTTAAAATAAGTACTCAGAAGAAGAAATGTTTCTTTCTTAATAAAATTACCTGAATTGAAACAAATAAAAAATTGTATTACATACAAAAAAGTAAATATGTATGTAGTTTTACTTGGATATTTTTAAAACCGAAACCGACCGGTTTTTATCATTTAAAAACCGAAACCGCGGTTTCATATTTTTACGGTTTTAGCAAACTCTAGGTATCGGCATGAATGTTTACACAGTCAAGTGAAAGTTCCTTATAAATCAGAGTTACAGTTAACATTAACAATTATTACTTTTTCTAATGAGATTGATGTTTTAAAATTTAAATCAATTGTCTTCTTGTTTATATTTGTAATACAAACAAGATATACTTTTATATATACTGTTACGTTACTGCCTTTCAATAACGTTTTGGTTTATTTCCTTTATAATAAACCGTTTCGAGTTCTTTATTGCAACTTTAATAAAATAAATAAAACACAAACACTTTAAACACTATTTACAATTTACTCAACTCTATTTAGTACTAAGTATTTTTAACAACCGTAATTTATAGCTTTAATTCACAACCAACTATAATTTTCTTAGCGTTATACGTTATTGACAAAGTCTGAACTTAGAATGAACTAATTACGCTAGTCGCCGCTAGTATTTATACAGCAATTTGGTGGTCTAGAACATTCGAAATGTTTTTCGAAGGTTCGAGGCTTTACTATTTATTCACCACACTTTAATTTGATGTACGGCAGCGCTAATGTTTACATAATTTTACCTCTTATACTGAAGCTTTTTTAACGGTCATTTCTAGGTCTTTCTGCACATTGGGATTGAAGTGTACTAAATTATAACAATTTTTAATAACAATGTAAACTAGTAAAATTACTAAAAAATACAAGTTAACTAATAAATACAAGATAACTAATAAATTCAACTAATTCTTAACTAATAATTACAACTAATTCTTAACTAAAGTTACTTTCGTAACACTGCCCCCCACTTAAGCCTGTTCGTCCCGAATAGGCTCAGAATTATCTCTTCCATAAGGGGCTAATCGTTCCAAATGAAAAACTTTCATTTTGGCCCTTGGCCTTTTATATTTCCGTATTTGGTTTACAACATCATTAAATTTCCTTATCACCTTATATGGCCCATTCCAATGTATTTGTGGCTTGGCAACTAATCCTTCCTTTGGTTGTTGATTCATTGGAAAAACTAACTGGCCCTCCTTATTTCCTTTGGAATTCACCGGCCGATCATATCTGCACAACTTACTACGGCTACGCACGGACTTTCTATAGTCGTAAGTATTTCTACACACAAGTGAAGATACCTGCTTATCTTCTGGTATAGGCAGCGCATTACAATTGCTCTGCGGAAGCGGCGCACAACCTCTGTTTATTGTGCGCAAGGCTGTCATACGCTTTGGCCAGTTTCTTTTAAAAACTTGACTTCCTCCTATACTCTTGGCCCTTATAACCTTGGCCGATACGGGCTCTCTTCTTTGCGCCGTTATCCAATCTTTACTGGGCGCTACCTTCAACGAGCGACCCTCACTGACGCATTCCCTCCTATCTGCCTCCGTACAGTGCCTGGCCTCCAATCTGCTAAGCTGTCTTACCTGAGCAACCACTTTTTCTCGCTTTTCAACTTTTCTGTGAACTGACGATTCCTGACGAGTACATTCGAGAGGCTGTCCCACACGAGCCCCACTTTCATACCCAACATCCAGGGGTATTTCATAATCATACAAATACATAATTTGCTTTCCCATATTCAGACTTATATTATGACTTATCATAAAATCTGCGCCAATCAGTACTTCGTCTACAATGTCGGCCACAATAAACTCATGAAAAGCGACAATATCGGCAATCCTGCACCAAATGCGCTTTTTACCATCGATGTAGCCAAATGTCGTAATACTTTTGTTACTCTTTGGCACTACTAAATTTATTATCGAGTCCTCAGATGCGAAAGGTAGCACTCCCTCCATACTTAACGGCGACTCCTGTGATGACTGATGACTAGCCCGTTGGTTGTTTCTCGGCGGCGAAGCAGATCTTGGACTTTTTCTTTGTGCTTTACAGTCACGCTGTATGTGCCCAACCTTTCCGCAGTTATAGCATTTCAGTTTGTTTCTGCCCAGCTTCTCATTTAATACCCGGAAACTTCTTCTGTAAGTCGCTTTAATTCATTCATGATGTCTCTATCATCATCTGCTATAACATCGAGCCTTTGCACCTTAAACGACTTCTGCTTTGCAACTATTCTTGCGGTTTCCTGAGCCAGAGCAAATGAAACTGTTTCTGCAAACGTTGACTTCAGTGATGCACACACCGCATACTTGACATCAGCATCTCTTATACCGTTAATTAATGCTTCTGTTTTGAAGCTGTCCAAGAATGGGTGATTCTCACCAGGGTATATAAGCTGTACCAACCGCTCAATCTCCAGTGCGAAGTCCTGTAAGGTTTCGTTTGCCTTTTGCACTCTGCCGCGCAACTCCATTTTGTAGATTTCCTTTTTGTGCTCACCTCCATACTTACGTTGCAGTGCTACCATAATTTCATCATAGTTGTTTCTGCTACTTACTGGTACACTTTCAAGCACTTCAGCCGCAGTCCCCTTTAAAGCAAGAATTAGCTCGATGGCTTTTTCCTCACTGTTCCATGCATTTCTGTTGGCAACTGTATCGAACTGGAACTTGAACACATTTAATGGAACACTACCGTCAAAGCAAGGGGCCTTTATTCTACTAGAAACTTCTGGAATAACTCGCACTGGTGCTTCTTGGCATTGAATGTTATTAACTTTTGCCTCCAGATGGTGTAGTTTTTCATAAAAAACCGTAACTTGTGTTTTAACATCCGTGACTTGAGTTTTTACATCAGACAGCTTCTGATTAAATTCTATTTCCATTTCGTTTACTCTTTCGTTCTTCTCACTGGAAATCTCCTGAAGTTTCTCGTTTGTTATTCTAGAATTCTCTTGAATTTCGGCTAATATGGTAACTGAATTCTCCTTTACCATTTTTTCCACATTTTCATTCATTATTCTAGAAGTTTCATCAATTTTTCTAGAAGTTTCAGCTAGAATATCACTCGAATTTTCTTTTATCATCTGTACCATGCTTTTGGAATTTTCGTCCATTTTTCTAGAAGTTTCGCTCGAGTTTTCTTTTATCATCAATACCATGCTTTTAGAATTATCGTCCATTTTTCTAGAATTTTCTTCTGAAATTTTTTCCATTTTTGCCATCATAGCAGCAAACATTGCTTTTAAATCCATACTGTTAGCAACTGCACGAGTACATACCTCTATTTCTTCTTTGTCCTCAAATTCGTAACTCACAATGTCCATATTGCGTCGCTCGAATTCATCTAATAGTCTCTTCTGCAGCTCTGCTTTATTACCTGCAGTTGGCAGATCCAACTTGCCCAATTCTTTCTTGAGCTGTTCTACTTTAAGCTCTTCAAATTTCATTGCTGTCTTCTTGTTATTTATTTTTTTATTTTATTATGCAATTTCACTTCTGACACCAATTGTTACGTTACCGCCTTTCAATAACGTTTTGGTTTGTTTCCTTTATAATAAACCGTTTCGAGTTCTTTATTGCAACTTTAATAAAATAAATAAAACACAAACACTTTTAACACTGTTTACAATTAACACAACTTTATTTAGTACAAAGTCTTTTTAACAACCGCAATTTATAGCTTTTATTCACAACCAACTATAATTTTCTCAGCGTTATACGTTATTGACAAAGTCTGAACTTAGAATGAATTTGTTCTGCTACTCGCCGCTAGTATTTATACTGCAATTTGGTTGTCTAGAACATTCGAAATGTTTTTCGAAGGTTCGAGGCTTTTCTATTCACCACACTTTAATTTGATTTATGGTACACAGAAAAAATTATTGCTGAATTATTTTCAAACAAACGCTTGTTTGAAATTTTTTTTAATTTCTACAAATTTTTTTACTGATTCAATTAATATTTTTGTTTGATTTTTATTTTAGCCAACAGAAATGTTGACAACTATTCAAAAATATAATACAGTACTTTTCGCTTATAGTCCATTCCGCTTAAAGGCCAAAAACGGATATAAGCCAAAACTGTCATATTCACATGCAGATTTTTTCGAATTTCATACAAATTATTTGTTCTAAGGTCCATTTCGCTTGTAGTCCATTTTCGTTTAAAAGCCACATTTTCTTAGCATGCGTATATAATTCTTCATGCAAAAATGTTCGCTTATAGTCCACTCGGTTTTTTATATATTTTTAATCAACTGGCAACATGTTTTAATTTACCTTTCTGGCAATTACAGCACACGCTCGGAAATTCGATCCACTTTGTTTTTAGGGCGATTCGAGTTTCCGAGTTATTCGAATTTCTGGACGGTTTTTTTTTACAAAAATTTAGATAAATTTGACCATAAAGATATACAAAACTATACTTTTTTTAATTTTAGTTTATTTAACATAAAAACTATAAAAAACTTAACGAAATATAAAAAATAACAATTCAGTTCATTTGACTTTATTTAGTATGTGTAATACAAACACCAAAAAACTGAGTTTTAAACTCTAACAACATCAAGTTGATTCTGAGAGTTCGAATTTCTGAGCGTCTGCTGTATTATAAATGCTAAATTTCGCAATTTATATTTCATGACATGGTGTCTTCGTCTGACAATTTTTTGTTAAATAAACGTCCAACTTCATAAAAAAACGCTAATAAAAATAAAAGAGTTTTTTTATATAGACTTTGACGTTTGGTATAACAAAAAACTGGCAGGTGGAGACCCCATGTAAAAATCCTATGAAATTGATATTTATGTTGTGTTTGATTTCGTCATCCAAAGAATTAAAATGAATCTCATACGCATTTGTTTTTATTGAAATCTTTTAAAGCATTTGAATTAATTAATTAAAAAGATTTTTGTTTTAACTATTTATTTAAAATAAATCAATATTTGGTTATGTTTTAAATAAACTTTTCTTTGGTTTAAAAAGAGTGGATTTATTGAAGAAAATAATATTTATATAGTCCAAAATGTGGATTATACTAGGTTTCACTTATTATCCATAAAATGGCTTATAAAAAAAAATCGGTTATAGTCCAAATTCGCTTATAGTCCACAAAAGTTGTGCAACTATAGTAGTGGACTATAAGCGAAAAGTACTGTAAACGCGTTATTGGCTTCCAGTTTTCATAATTTTGTATGAAATATTTAACGCTCTTTATTGTTGTCGTGTTTTTGCATTTTTTTATTTGATCGTAAGCAACACTTCTTTATGTAAAATATAAGAACAACAAAAAAAAAACACATACAGTCTATTTTTGGACGCTTTGAAAAGGTACAACTATAAGAAAGATGATAAAATAGCGTGGCGAGGTTTGTAGTAAAAAACAACAAAAACAATAATAGGTAAAAAACGTTTCACTCTTTTTAAACAACAACAACATTAGAAGAAACAAAATAAATTTTTTGTTGGTTTCAAAGTTGGTAAAAAAGAATGAAAAACAAAATCCCGTATTCAATTTTTTAAAAATGTTTAGTTAAATACCTACATCAAATAAAAGAAATAAAATGATGACGAAAAACATGTCGAGTCGGTCTGCTGCCAAGGAAAGGATACAGAACAGTGAGTGAAGAAGAAAAATTGTGTAAACAAACAAGACTTGGTGCAAAAATTATTCCAACAAAAAAATGTGTCTCAAAGCCAGCCGGCGCCGCTCTGCTCTGCCTTCATCTACTTCTACAGTGCTTGCTTGTGTGCGCGTCATTGCTTGTGCAAAAACTTTTTTGTTTGATTCAGCAAAATTATTTGTTTGAAATTTATATGATTTTCAGTAAACTATTTGTTTGATTCCGTTAAATTATTTGTTTGAAAAAATCAGTGTTTTTTTTCAATAAACGAAATGCAAATAAATTGTTTGAATATGCAAATTTGTTCGTAGGACCGATTTCAGACAAAAAATGTTTTGATTCTACAAATTTTTTGTTTGAATTGGAAAAATAATTTTTTCTGTGTAGCACTTATGTTTACATAATTTTACCTCTTATACTGAAGCTTTTTTAACGGTCATTTCTAGGGCTTTCTGCACATTGGGATTGAAGTGTACTAAATTATAACAAAAACGATGTAAACTAATAAAATTACTTATGAATACAAGTTAACTAATAAATACAAGATAACTAATAAATTCAACTAATTCTTAACTAATAATTACAACTAATTCTTAACTAAAGTTACTTTCGTAACAATATGTACACATTGATTTTTTTAAATAAATCCATTTGTGAAATATTATTAAAACTAATGTTATTTATTCTTTGAGTTCTACATACTGTGAGCATCAAAATAAAGTAAACAGCTTGTACATGTGTACATACACTCAACAGCTTTATTTCCAATATAAAAAGTGTTATTTTAGTAAAAAAGAATTTAAATTTTTAGAAGTTTATTATCATTTACAAAACTTTGGACCTATTACAATTAAAAATTTTAAATACTTCAAAAACAATAAAAAACAAATTTACTCTGTTTTTAACGCGCCAAAAAAAGGTGTACAGTGTTAAAATTCTAAGAAAAGTGAAGAGGGTTATACTTTGTTAAATTTCTTTTTGCTTTTAAGACGGCTTCTAGTCTCTTTGGCATCGATACCACCCATTTTAAGGTTAGCTCAGTAGACATTTTTGGCCAATCTTCCTGCAGAATTTTGTTCGGAGAGGGCTTGCTGCTTATGTTTTTTTTAAATTTGTCGGTCCAAATGCTCTCAGATTCTTAGTTGAGTTGACATCGAGCGAGTATTGGGATGATCCAGCTGGTTTAGGACGTTTTTTAAAAGCCAACCCTACCACGCTTCACTATAGATACTGTATGTTTTCCGTTGAATTTCTTATTTCTACCTTTTAACTCGTTTTTTTTTTTGTCCAACTTGCTTTCGTCAAATTTTGTAGTAACGTATTTTTCACAGATGACAGCAAGGTTGAATTCTAATCAAATTTGACAAAGTAGAAATTTAACTTTTTATAACTACATAACACTTTTTATATTGGAAATAAAGCTGTTCACTGTATGTACATGTATAGTATGTAACAAGGGTAACGTAAAAACACAAAAGAAAAAGATATTTATCATTTCAAAAACTAGGGAATAAAAATCTTCTGATTCATCAGCCAATGCAATTTTGTTTTTCATGTTGTTTGTTTAAAAATTGCATTTGAGATGATTGAATAAATTTGTCACAGCAAGCTGCATTATTTTAAAATGTGTATTTATTCTAAGAAGAGCTTCTAATAACTCATATTGCATTCTGTTGCAAATATTGATTTTGGTTGTATTCATTATGGAAAAAGACTCGTTTAACAGAAGTAATGTTTGTTGGTACAAGAAGCATATTTAAAACTATTTCAACAAGCTCTTTAATATTGACCAAATCGGTCTTGCCATTGCAAAAATCGAATTTATAATAATATATTATCCCCAAAAATCGCCAGTGAAAAAAGTCCTTTTCTCCAAAAATCCCCTGGGTATTTTCACGAAATTTGTATCTCCAATTACAAAAAAATCCCCAATTTGGGCATAATTCGTCAAAACTGAGAACCCTGTCACTGTCAAGAGAAATGTCTTGCAAGTTGAGCTGCAAGTTGTCTGCAAATACGAAAAATGTAATGGTGCACTAACAAAAGTGTGTGTGTAAAGGCCAGGTTAACAAAGTCCACTATTAATTGCAAATCACTTGTTCTTCAAACTTCAAATTTGTTTATATTCTGATGATCTTTTATCACGCTTACTAAATATGGCTTGGACCAAAAAAATTTTGAATGATTCTCGTCCAAGCCAAAAATTACTTATTTAACTTATTATTATACTTGGTTTAATCAAAATGTTTTTGTATTTAAGAGCATTTTACTAATAAAGAACAAAATAAGTTAAAATAAAGAAATTATGAAATTCTAGGGTTGCAATTTTTTATTTTATCCTTTTCTTTTTATATTTAATATAAAAATACAAATACACCTACAACCAACTTCAAATTGAAAAGTATGTGAATTACAAAGCAAAACAATTGCAGAGTACATGAAATTGAGTACCCCTCTCTTATCTTTTTACCTCACTCACCAATAAACTCGAGTATTTCTGCAACAAAAATTGCAAGTCTAGACGATGACATACTGAGATATTTTCACAACGTTGCCAGAAAAATTAAAACAAATAAAAAACTAGAGTTATATTTTGGGCTATGCCGATTCTTATATAATATACCCTTCACCAAAACATCTAAATACATTGCAGTGATGCGGTTTTGATACTGTTTCGATACAAAATAAAACGTGCTATTCTGATGTACTGTTTACGCATCGATAACTGTTACACTGTGCTAGAAATTGACACTATTTTTGAGACAAGCTTGGCACTTGGCGTTTTAACCTAATTCGGGCAGCTGAATCCCGTGATAATAGCCGCTTTTTTTTTAGGTTAGCTCTGGTTTTCGTGATATAATGTTATTTCGAAAATGAAGGAGGTTGCACCAGATATGTTCGCGTAACTCAAAAACGCTTTAGCTTATTGAAAAAACTAAAAAAAACCGAAACTCCGCAATAAAATTTCCTTTAAGAATATGCGCAGTCGTTTTAGAAACCTAATTTTTTTTTTGGAGAAAATGTGGTTTTTGTGCCTTTTACAAAACAAAATAACAAACATTAAAAATGTATGCTATTCCAAACAAATATGCATACAACATTACCACACTTTGACTTTGCGGGAGGAATTTTGGAAAATCCACAGTTACCGAAAAAAATTCTTAGAATTAAGAAATAAAGTCATTAATTTTTACATCTTTGTATTTTATTGTGCGGACAAAACCGTAACACAGCGTGTTTCTTGCTCCTAAATGATATACCCTTGCGTAATTGGGCCGGATATAGTAATGTCTTTTATTGTGCAGACAAAACCGCACTAATCGGTCTTGTAAAAACCTTAAGTAACATATTCTATTGTTATACCTGGAGCAGGTAGAAACATAAATCGTCCCGGCTTTGTTTTTTTTTACAAAAATGGTCATGAAGGTCTCGACAGGTACTTTGATTAAAACAATTACAGTATAAATAAGAGTGTCTCAACCCCTTCATTGTCATATGGCAAGTGCTTGCGAAAGTGATTAACGAAGTTTAAAGCCAATAACAGTCTTGTATCTAATCAGTTATATTGAAATATCTAAGATGGAGGCGTGTAAAATTTTTATTTAATTTTGTTATGTGAATGGGAAATAAACAAAAATGTCAAGTCGCCGTAAAATCACTATATATATATGTGGTAAGAGTTGGACACCATCAATAGTGCACTGAAAGAAAAATGCTTCATATATTTAATGAATCATTTTCATAAAAATATTTTCATTGGTTAAATTAAAATTTTCATTCTCTAAATTGAATTTCATAGTTATAATGAAGTCTTTTCGTTAAAATCGCTTAATTGGATTTCGTAATTACATTAAAAATTTTCTTTGGATATATGAAAACATAAGTTTGTCCAAGTTAAACAAACAATTTTAATTGGGAACATAAAAAAACAATATACAAACATAACTATATTCACAAATTAATACAAAATTATAGTTTCCTTAAATAAATGTTTTTATTGTTAATTAAAAAATGTAAGATTTAATTATTTCATACATCTAATGTTATATGCCAAGGCGAATTCATACAAGGTGGTCTTATTTTGAAAACGGATACAACACTGTTAACTACTTTAACGTTGTGTCAAAATAATACAACACTGTAGTAAACAAATTAGCTGTGCACTAACATACAAACATGTAAATATAAATGTCAACAAAAGTAACATCATATCATTTTGACACCAGGTTAGTTTTCAGCTGTTGCTTACGTAGCAAGCCAAGACCACCTTGTATGAATTCGCCTTGTTATATGCCATTAAATTTATGAAATCAAAATTTTTTTTATAAAAGCAACATATTTCAATAATTGCCTTCATAAATATAAATTTTCATTATGACAATAAAAATGTCATTATAGTAATGAAACAAAAACTTTCAATCCACTTTCAATCAACTTTGTTATTGTTGTTATGTACAATTTAATCTCATATTTACGCTCTTAATTGAGTAAAAAACGTAGTTTTTTTATCCAAGAACTACACTGCCCCGGTAGGCAAGCTGGTAGTGAGCTAGTCTATCAACACCGAGGTTGTGCGATCGATTCCCGCCAGAGACAGAAAAAAATAAAATAAAAAAACAAAAAAAAAAAATAAAATAAAATAAGAAAAAATTTGTTTACTTTATTGAAAGTATTCATCCAAAGATTAATATTCATAGATCTAATGTAATGTTTCATTAAATACATTTTAATGAAAAATGTTTCATTGATCCAACGAAGCGCTGCATAGGTTACTTTTTAATGCAATTTTTCATGGGATTAATGTCAAAATTCATTGGTATTGCGAAGAAAATTCTTTCAGTGCGTGTACACAGCGAATTTACCATTTAAATAAGTGGAAAAAAATCCCATACTTCATGTTGAAGATGAGTGTTACGCGTGCATAAACTATACTGCCGGTATGAACAGAAAAAAATGACTTCTATATCTTACACTGCAACAGCATATGCTCGATTTCCGCTGCCACATTCTGATGAAATTCCTGTTCCGGATAGCCTAATACCAACAGAACCTATTCCCTCAATAATTCATTCTGTTGAAGCGTGTGGACCAGCTTCTTCAATGTATCAACCGTCATGCATCACAGTTCCATGCAGTCACAATGAAATCACGCAAGATCGTCCGGATATAATGGTACGGCGCCTAAAATTGTCTTAATTCAGAGCATTCTTTTGACAAAAGAATTTAAACGAGCTAATATTTTAGCACCACATGTACAAATATACGGGGGTATCAATCGCCATAGTCGATTTACGACTTTTTTTAAATCTATTGAGAATATTTCTATCGCGTATTGTACTGACATCCGCGGCTTGGTTTTAACAATGCAAAATGAATATAATCCTGGAGATTGGCGCTTATTCAAATTTAATGAACAACTACCAGCCGAGTCTGATGAACATGGCGAGAGATTTCACCAAGTAACAGACAGGCTCGAACACTGGTATAGCGGCAAACGACTTGATTCGCTATTAGGGGATATTTGTTGGAATCTGCAGGAGGAAGGAGAATAAATTTCTAAATAAAAACACCCCCATATTCATAAAAAATATTTTTTATGTATAAAAGGCTTTTAGAACACATTTTCATAGGAAATTTGTTCAATAAACAACAAAAATAAATGTTTTAACATTTTTAAGTTTCGGTTGGTTATTATAAAAAAAAATTTCATTTCTTGTGAACAAAATTAAAAGTTGTAGAAAAATTTTAATCACTGTTGGCTTATTTTGTTTATAACTTTGTTTTCGCGTAGAACCCTAGCCTTTAATTTTGCCCCTGCAGCGCCTAAAATACCCCCGACGGGTCAAGTGTATGACCAACCCAACTTTATTTTTCATCCCCATCATTTGTTTCTAAGGCCTAGGAGTCACTCCTAGGGGAATGAAATGTAAAACGGACCTGCATTATTTTTTCGTACTTAACATTTTCTCAAATCATAGGCTGTTTTCCTAAACGCCTGTTGCATTGTAGTAATACAATTGTAGTAAATGCAACCATAAAAATTTTGACAATGCATTTAGATCCAAAATGCAACTTTGTAGTTGTTACTGCTACTGCGCAGACAAAAGCAAATAAAGCCGTTAAAATAATGTATGTAAATGCAAACCATATTCATACACAATACAACGAAGGTAAAAATTTTAGTACACAATGCATCAACACGGTATTGATACATTGTGAACACACGTTTAGGAAAACAGCCATACTTTCCCTTTATCTACACCTCTTAGGGGGCTCCCATAAAAATATTGCGTTTTATGAAATTCTTAGATTTATTTAACATTTTTCGTGTTTTGTGAATAAAATCAAAAGTTGTAAACAGATTTTAATTATTTATGGCTTGTTTTGTTTGCATTTTCGTTTTTTATACGTCTGGAAAAATTAGAAGCCTAGCTGCATTTTCCAATTTTTTATGAGTTTTTAAAAAAACAAAAATTTTGTAAAAAAAAAATTTTTATTGCAGAATTTCGGTTTTTTAGTTTTTTCAATAAGCTAAAGCGTTTTTGAGTTAAGCGTACATATATTGTGCAACCTCCTCCATTTTCGAAACAACGGTATATCTCGAAAACCAGAGCTAACCTAAAAAACGGCTAGGACCACTGAATTCAGCGTACCCGAATTAGGTTAAAACGCCAGGTACCCAGCTTGTCTGGTTTTCAACTAGCACAGTGTTATAATACAATTAGGGACGTATGACATTGTCAATGTTTATATGGCTGCGTTTACGAATGCTGCAATGCTTTGTTCGGTTGCATTGCAAATTACGTTTTGTATTTCAACCTCAAATACCGTTCAAGGTATATTTATAGCAGGTAGTCTCGGAAAGCCAGCTGGTTATTTTTTATATGCTTGTTTTGTGATACGAACTGTCAAATGTTGCTTAGTAAACAAGTAAACAAGTTTGTTGTCTTTATCTTTTGTCGTTTTTGTCTCCTATTGCAATAAAAAGCCCTGTTGTTTGTTTTATCGTACAATTGTTGTAATCTCGCGGCTACCTGCTATAAATATACCTTGATACCGTTCTTTAGATATTAATAAATCTATTTTGGCCACGACCACTTTTCCAATCCCGCCGTTATTTAAACAGAATATGTATCTAAATTTCATACATTATATTTGCTTTCAGCTTAAGGATTTTTTACTTTCATGATTATTAGCGAAAACCTATTAAGAAATATATTCAAGAAACCTTTAAGATTTTGTAACAAAACATTAAGCCAAAGAACAATAAAAAATATAGCATGCAATTATATATAGGTATATGTTACGTTTTTGTATTAAGTACTAATTAAGATGCGTCAAGTTTACGTAGTCAAGCCTTGTTTGTTAGAAAAGAGGGGTAAAGGGAATGAAAAGCGGTACAGACATGACCGTACACTCGTTTTTCCCCTTTTCTTCTCGTATTGGCAATATTCTCGATAACTTAAAATTTTAGGCAAATAACTAGAAAACTAAAAAAATGGGGTTTAATCACAGCATGCAATATCGAGCAAAATTTTTTTTTTTATCATGACACTCGATATCGAATGAAATGTATCGTAATTCGATAGCATTCGATATCGTATAACCAAAGATATTACATCTCTCGAGTTTTCATTCGATGCATCAATGTCTATTGTATGCAGAAAAAAACGATTGTTTACTTGATACGATATTTTACACGATATCGAATGCGGTGATTAGACCCTATATTGTTCAAAATAAAATTAAAGAGAAAAACCTGACGTATCTGAATCAGCACTTACAAAAAGTTTCATTCAAATAAATAAAATTAATGCTGAAAAATTTATTATTTTTTTTCTTGCAGGAGGAACGCAGCCGTGAAGACAAACGCAAACGCAACTAAATATTGAGAAAATAACAATTTCATAATGGTAGTTGAAGTGGTGTATTAAACATTGATTGTTCGTTGAACTGCACTTTCAATTGGGTTTTTAGGAAACTATTTTTTTTTTGTATGATTCTAAAACATTTTTTGTCCGTATAATCATTACAATTTTTTTTTTAATTCTAACATATGTTTATAAAATTCGTTTTAATTACACAACTCATCATAAAATTTCTTAATTTTATTATAAAAATTATATTGTTAAATAAAAGAAATAAATAAAACCCTAATAGTTTTATGAAATAGAAAAAACGAATTTATTAATTAAACTAGATAGTTATTTCTCATTTATCAAATACACTTAATTATCATTAGATTAAAATCTGTGTAACCCTCTTAACAAATAACTTTAATTAAATTGAGTGCTTCTGCCATAAGGAGAGTGCCTTATTTTTGTATGTCACATAGCACTTTCAATAATAAATGTATTTAAGTTACTTTCTGTTTTATTAACAAGTTTGAGCCACGATGTCGCAGTATACGGTGCAATCAATACTTTTACATTTTTCAAAATTATTTACATTGTGTAAAATTTTGGGTATTTATCCATATAATTTGCAAATATTTCAACAATATCGTGTATTAAAAAAATCGACAATTGGAACGATTGGTGTAGTTATGGCTTTGATTATTGTAGTTGTTTTATATAATTTATTAATATATTCATTTTCTGGAGAGGATAATTCATTAAAAAATTCACAAAGTAAGTTTAAAAGAAATAGATGCTAAGCAACTAAGTTTGAATTTGACCACTTACTATTATAACAACTTAAATAAGAGCAAAAAAAATGCTGAAAATTTCTTAATGAAAAGCTAGGCAGAAAACTAAAAAGGGAAGTAAATATTAAAAGCTTAAATAGAGATTTTATAGCAGACAATAAAGTTAAATGGGATTTGTTTAATAAATACTTTCTGAAAATTCCAACGACACTTAAGCAACAAATTGAACAACAACCAGGTAGGTGATTCTTGTAATGGGCTAAGAACACTAAATATAAGTCAGCAATCGTTTGATTTCGTTTATGCAACCGATTTGGAAGTTTCTCAGATTATTTCAAAACTAGATTTATCGAAAAGTTGTGGATATGACGGGATTCCTAAAAAAGGCTTTTTGAATGTAAAGATGACATTTCTCCTAATTTGCCTACGATTTTTAACAATATTGGCATGTTCGTAAATGCATCACTGCGCTGCATCAGAAAAGCAAACTTTTTTTAATGCCGATAAAAAAAATTATTAATATAATCTGTTTTATTGTGCATTATTTTTGTGTAGTATTTGACAATTTTTTGGTCCACATCTACTTCACTGATATTTATATAAACATTTTAAATCACTAATGCAGCGCAGTGATGCATTTACGAACATGCCCTATGCTTGATTCTTTGGTGTAGCCAGATGAGTTAAAAATTGACAAAATAATACCAATACCAAAGCAAAGCCATGCCACTTTTCGACCGGTTGAATTACTTTCGTTGATTGACAAAATTTTTTAAAAATTGTTGTGTAAACAGCTGACGGCGTATTTAGACCAACATTATTTGTTATATAGATGTCAATTTGGTTTTAAAAAGGGGTGTGGTACGGAGGAAGCAGTAGTAAACATTGTAAATAATATTTGTCAAGGACTAGACAATGGTTTTAGAGGTGCGGCTGGTGTTTTTTATGACGACCTAGTAGATCACAATATTTTAATAAATAAACTCCGTTATTATGGACAGAATACGCGAGCGGTGATGTTGTTGGAAAACTATTTAACTTTTCGAAGACAAAATGTGAAATTAATAACTACAAAAGCTTTATTGGTGCTGTTGAGAATGGTGTCCCACAAGGCAGTGTGTTGGGACCATTACTCTTTAAAATTTATATTAATGATTTGATGAACCTGGAATTATTTGGGAAACTGTTTTTATATGCTGACGATATATGTCTTTTTTATCCATATAAACATCAAATTGCGTTGAAGGTACATATGGAACGAGATTCAGCGTTAATAGCATAGTTTGTAAGGCTAAACAAATTGGTGTTAAATACCGAAAAAACGAAGCTAATAAGATTCTATTCTGACGGGTGCAACATTTAGACGCTTTAAACGTCTTTTACTAATAGAAAGAAACACATTTGCAATTAAGTTATTTCTAGAAGGAGTAACATTTTATTATATACTATTGTTATCTATTTACAAGAATTTATATAAAACGATCAAATAGCCACGAGAGAGCTTTAAAGTGCATGACGGGTGCAACCAAATTGGCCAACTTTCATAAGATCATACCACAAAACTCTGTTAATTTTTAAACTTTTATTGTATTATTCTTTTTTATTGTGAAAGATGAGATATCAGACGATGATTATCAAACCAAACATCGTAGAGAAATATCTAGAATAGAATCGCCCTTTTAGTATTTTTTATAGATGGGAAAGAATTTTTTTAAACCTTTCAAACGAAATACATACTTAGGTGTGTAAGAATAAACGCACGAGTTAAGAAACACCATCAAAAAAATCTGGCGTTTTATGATTTCAAATCGTGCGATTGTCAGAACATGGCCGATAGGTTTAATTTATAAATTTAAGAACGAGTTTAACACAAGAACTAAGTTACATATCTATAATGCATTAATACATACATAGTCATCTTTGTTACCTACCCATCAGAGAACGGCTTTGTGCGATTGCAAAAAAATCCCATTTAATGAATACAAACAAATACACTCGCTTTCGGTCATAAAATCAAACTTGTGCAACTGCACACATTCGCTGATGGTTTGCAGTCATTCAAATAATGCACATCGTGCTTTGTTATTTATACCATCGTTTAGCTTCGTTTTTTAATTAAGATGTTTGTGTGTTCGTTGCGACAATGATTGTTTTGGTAAAGAAAAAAAAAATACAAACAAAAAAGCCAGATATCAAACAATCATTACTCATGTAGGCATTCAGCAGTTGCTATGTAGTACAAGAAAAAAAAATTGAAATGAAACGCAAACGCACTGGGTACAAACAATTTCCATAGAAATAAATAGAAGGCTGTTTTTATTTTTTATCATTTCTTAACAACAATGTATTGTTGTTATTGCTGTTAATGTTAATGTAACAAAGCGACTCGTACTCATACCAATTTAGTTCGTCGTTCCCTCATCCAGTGGACAATGACTACGTGAATGCAAAAGCATAAAGGCCTAACCATAATAGGCATAGTCTTGCTTAACCTACTGTCAAAAATTAACAAAAAGTCTCTCAAATGTATTTAAAAAAAACAAAAATAAAAAAAAAACAATTGATTCCGTACGGAAAGAGCGATTAGATTCGCACCTTGCTTAAGCAAATGACAGTTTTAATAAACATAGCAAAAAGTTTCTTTAAGTTCAATATGGTTTGCCTCATATAATTAAGCACATTATGGTTGGGCCTTAAGAATGTTTGCCTTTTGACTAAGAGGAGTTTGTGTTATTGCGTGCGCCAACAATAAATGCAAACAAAGCACTTTCACTAAAAAACTCACACATGCACAAATCAAATGTGTACAAAACGATGTTAAAATTACCAAAGTTGAACTTTGTTTTGCAGGCATAGAGTTAATGTAAATTTAAGCGTATGAATAAATCAACAAAAATAGTTGATTTTGCAGTTCTCTGCTGCCCATTACATATGGTTCCAAAAATGCAATGAGCTTAAGGTCCCTATTACGGTTCACAACTCAACTCAGTTGAGTTGTAATTTCTTAATTTTTGTATTAGGGTGTACAACTTTGCTATATTGTGGTGAACAAAAACATAACAAAAATTACAACTGATCACAACCAGTTGTCTTAATTACAACTCAATTGAGTTGGGTTGTGAACCGTAATAGGGGCCTACGTTATTCCAAAGAGTTCAGAACAAAGCACTGAAAACTGTCTTTAATCTCCCGAGAATGTATCCAACGTTATCTCCTTATAAAAATATTGCTGAAACAGTACTGCATGTACATGGAATGTATAAAATTCAACTTCTCATGCAAGTCTTAAAATCTCTGCATAATATTGGTTATGATTAGGGCAACCAAAAAAAAGCACTAAAAAAACAGTTTTAAGCTCTTAAAAAAAGCCTTTAAAAACATGAAAATAAGCTGTTAAAACTTAAAAAAAAAGCAATTTAAACTTGTTTATTTTTCACTTAATTCGTTGTTATAGTAAATTATAAGTTGATGCAATAAATTTTTCGAAAAGAAAACTATGTTTGTTTGGAGTCAGCAAGTTCTTGTAGATAGAAAAAGTTCTTCCTACGTCTACAGATGTTAAGGGAGCATATCTAAAATTGAGTATTTGCTCTGAAGTATATTTTATACGATTGGACTCATAATTGCGCTTGCCTCCCAAAATATCCCCAATATCTTTCAATACCGAAAATCCTTAATTTTTTAATGAAACTGATCTTAATTTTGTATTAACTTCGTCTTCTATATCCCCTGGAACACGGGACATTTTTCTTACGATCCACAACTATGTTCACTTAGAAAACCAATGAAAGATTTTTTGTTTCCAATTTTGTTACAACTTCGAGTAAAACAACAAAATTTGCAGAAATTTACATTATTTGATATACAGAGAAATTCTTAATAGCTAAAACTATATTAAAAAAGCAAAAAATAAGACGTTACTATACCAAAAGCAGAGAGAAGGGGAACTAACAGACGTTTCTTTATACAAAAACTATATTAAAAAAGAAATAAGACGTTACAAAGTGTGATGGTAAAAGACGTTACATACTGAGGAATTTGATCGTAAGAATAGAGCTTTGGAATTTTCGAGAGAAAAGAACTTAAACAAGCAAATATTAAATTAGGTTTAAAAAAAAGGCTTAATACTAAAAACATAAACACATACAAATTATACACAACACTATAAAAGGTAAGTTACAGTACTGCTAAGACAGAGTTGCATAAAAATCAAGTAAGAAAGTATAGTCGGTCAAGCCCGACCGTATTATACCCAACACCACAGTATTTAAAAACAAGTTTCGAGAGTGTATGCCTTTATGAATAGGGATCATCTATGTTTTAAATTTCATTAAAATCGGTTTGATGGTTTCTGGTAGGCAGAAATTGCCCCCTATCCCCCTTAAAAAATGCATACCTTACGTGTCCACATAAATATGGATCCATCTCCATATGTCTTTAATTGCATTAAAATTGGTTGATAGTGAGCAGAAATACCCTCTTCCTGATAGCAGCTTGTATGGAGGCTATATTTAATTATGGACCGCTTCGCCCTTGTGCCAATTAGAACCCACGTACCAAATTTCATTAAATTGTCTTTAAAATTGCGACCTGTACTTTGCGCACGAGGTTACATGGACAGCCAGCCAGCCGGACGGACATCGTTAGATCGACTCATAAAGTGATTCTGTGTTGACCGGTATACTTAAGGACCAATATTTTAAGGTGTTTCTCACATCAGCACAAATGCATAATACCCTCTCCACTCTTTAGTGTAGCTATAATAACATAAAGAGATAATATAGGTTTTTGGGATGATATTGCTCAAGGGAAGCACAAAATATTACCATAACGTTGAACGATTTTTTTAACCAGAGTTGTTACAGCACAGAAATGGTTGATTTTTTAGTATTTATAAAAAAAAGTTGCAAATAAAAAAATAATAATAACGATTTTTGCAAAATTTTATTAAATAAGTTCTTTTTTTGTATGAAAAATTATCTTAAAATGGCAAAATAAGCAAAAAAAAGCCGATATCGCAAAAATAACTAAAAAAAAGCCGATATTGCCAAAATAAGCAAAAAAAAGCCCTAACAAATATAGCTCATTTTCTTTGTTTTCTTATGATCGGAGTTTGTGTTCAATCAAAATCTTTCTATCTTGTAAACCAAAAAATAAGCATTTGCTTTTTTTTGGTTGCCCTAGTTATGATACAACAAGTTATTCTCGAAATCAATCAAGTTTTAATACAAGAAACAATACTCATCTTTGGATAGCAAGATGTAGGCTGGAAACAACAAAGCAACGTGTTGAACACATGGGTAGTTTGGAATACAACCATTTGCCTGATAACTTAAAGAGTATTGGAAGAATTCTCTTTTTAAGAAAAAGCTAAAAGAATATTTACTTGAAAATTTGGAAATGCTTCTTTAGTAATATTGCATTTAAAAACTTAAACATTTTAATTTTTTTTAATTTTTAAACTTTTTTTTTGGGAAATACTTGTATTAACATGCATTTAACTTGTTGCCAACTCGCCTCAAAAATGTCCAATGGACGCTGAGGCAACACCTTTCTTTGTAATACATTTTTTTCTGAATAAAAAAAAAAACAGAAAAAAATTGAACGCAAGCAAGTAAGATGGTCAAGCCCGACCATATGATACCCTACACCACAGTATATAAAAAAATTCTTTGTGCCGAATATTATTTAAATATCTTCATCAATATAAGATTTTAGTATTGGGGCTTATGTACAGCACAATTATGAATAAAAATTCCCCTGGAGTTTTCTCCCTTCTCTGATTTTTCCTATGTTAATTCAATTGTAAAAATGGGAAAAGGGAAAAAACTCCCGGTGAATTTTTATTCATAATTAAGCTGATAGTTAATTTTGGACCTACCAGGCGAACAATTTGTCATGACATAGTAGCATTCGTAAAAGCAATCGCAAATTTGTATGTTAATACCAACATTTATAAGGAAGTTATGGCATTCAAAGCTATTTTCGGGAGTAGTATTTGTATGGAAGCTATGGTCAAATATAGACCGATTCCAATAAAAATTGCAATAAAACAAGTTTGGACCAAATTTAATCTAAATACCAACAAAATAAGATAATTTATGAGTACCTTTATGGAAAAAAGCTTGTATGGGGGCTTTGTGAGATTATTGACCGATTCGCCCCATTTCCAATGGAATGATTGGTCATTGTGCCAATTAGAACATATATTGGACCAACTTTCATCAAATTATCTCCAAAATTGTTCTTTACGCACAAGTTTTACATGGACGGCCAGCCTAACAGACAGTTAATTCGACTCAGATAGTGATTCTGAGCCGAAAATTAAATATGGTTACGCGTTTTCCATTGGGTGTATTTAAAACTTTTTAAAGATTAAAACAAGCACATAACAACCATACATTGGCTTTACTTTCTTTTTGATCCTCTTACAATTTTGCTTTACACTTATCTTTATCTCAATGTGTTTTTGGTAATCTTCTGTTTGCACTAATTTATTTTACTGTCCAAGTTTTTGTAATTTTCTGGAGTTGTCAAAACCGATTTCCGAAGTATTCAAAAAATCGATTTTTTCTATTTTTTCGGTTTTTTAAAACTGGGTTTTTAGAAAGGCCGGTTTTCGAAGTATTTGAGAAATCGGTCTCGAATAATCGACTTTTTCTTATATTTAATTTTTTATTATCTTTCATTCGATGAAATTTTTTATTAACCACTTTCTTTATTCACAACAGTATTTTAATTGTACATAACATATTCATTACAGTACTAAGCTATTGAACTTGCAGAAGAATTCTACAACACGGGTTTTTCTGTAATTGCCAGCAGTATGAGTTAAGCAACAGTTCTGACTTTGGCTTTGGTTGCTGGTATACAACTCAACTCAGTTGAGTTCAAATTAAAACAACGCATTTGCAAGTGAATCCGATATGCAAGTCATTATTAAAAATATTTCGAAATATGCGTAAGGATAACAGTGACGCTTATGCTATGTTCACACGACAGAGTTCTTTCGTAATTCCCTTTTCATTCGTAATTCACAGCCCAATTATGATTCAAGTTACATAGTTAGTCATACAAAATTTTGAGAGCGAATGAATGACTGCGAAGCATTCGAAGGTTACACTAATGTGGGTACCAGGGCATGCGAACTGCCCGCGTAAAAAGATGCGTCTATATGACACATTCATTGATCATTTTGTTGTCTTTCCAATGGCTCCTGTAAGCTACTTATAAAGAGCAAGTATTATAGACTTGTACAGTTGAGGAGAATTCGCGAATCCTCCATATCCAGAGCATCGTGGTCTGGCTATGATGAATGGAGAACTAGTTCTCTACTTAGGTTCAATAGGGACCAGATTAGAACAGTGGTCTCAGCTGTGACTAGGCACTGGCCTGTAGTGTTTCATGCAAGAAAAGTGGGTCTTGCATTTAATTATTAATGCAGAAGTTGTCATGACGAGCAGGAAGAGAAAACTGTGTTTAATTTTCTATGTAAATTTCCTGGAATTCGGGACATTATGAAGAAATACCTGGGAATACCGGTAGAATATCTATCTACTAAGATTGCTGCTTCTCTTCATTAGCAAGAACAATTGGTTGAATTCTGTTGTGACGCATATTTAGTAACTGCTCTGTAGGATTAGTATTGGCACACTGTACTACTTTTATCATTATAATTAACATAATTATAGATAAATTACCTTTTGTACCTATCACATCTTCGTCTTTGGACGGGCATTCGTGTGATACACATGAAAATGCTATATTGCTAAACAATCTCATAGCTGAACTTATCGCCACAAATATTTCAATCTTATTCACAGATTCTGTAGGTATTAATGGTTAATGGCGGTATGGAAAATTACCACTTTTAGATAAAAACTGAAACAAAATTTTAAAATATCAAAAGATAAAATACCTATAATTTCTCATAAATTGTTTCCACAACTCTATCAGCCCAATTATGACTAAAACTTCACCGGGAGTTTTCTCCCTTCTACCGTTTTTCCTATGTAAATTCTTTTGCAAAAGTGGGAAAAGGGAAAAAACTCCCGGGGTATTAGTATTCATAATTGGGCTGTATATGTCAGAAACACTGAAATTATGCAATACTTTTCATAAAAAATTAAAATCGATAATCATGGCGGTTATGGCTCGATATAATTGAGCTTAAGGCCCTTTTTTAAGAAATAAAAAAATCTTTAAGCTTAATTATATAGAAACTATTATGAAAGAGAACGTCAAACCAAGGCCGGTCTGTTTTGACGGCCGAAGTATTTAAGTGTTAAATTTTTGAATTCTAATTCTAAGAAAAAAATCTTTACAGGCACCTTAACATTTGTTATTGGTATATTTCTAACATATATTGGTCTTTTAATGATGGCTACCGATCAATTAACTGCAATACGTAATCAGAAAAGCTTAGGTCATCTTTATGATCGTATACGTGTAGTTGACGAACGCCTATTGCGTGAAGGTTGCTATGTTGACAATACAACGTTACGCAAGCGTATTACTATTATGATTGTGTTGGTTTTTATATTTGAAATAATTATTATGCTATCGAATTATATAGTTTTAATCGATCATACTAAATGGAAATCATTGCTATGGGTGTTTTCCTGTTTTCCCACACTTTACAATTCATTGGACAAAATATGGTTTGCGGTTACGTTGTATGCATTGCAGCAAAGATTTTTGGCTTTAAACAACTCATTAAGTGAATTGGCAGAAGAACATGAGCGTTTCAAATTAAACAACTCGAACTTTAAGAACTCTGGTAATAAAAAGGAAAACCTAATGACCGAATTCTTAAGAGAAATGCAAGAAGAAAATTTAAACTATTTATATGCGGAGTTAAGTGGAGCCACTGCTGCTGATATTGTCAGGTATAAAATCGGCAAAAATCGAATTTTACCTGTTGCAGGTGTAACAACATCCCTAAATAAGTTTAATAAACTATCAGCCAAAAATAATAGTCAAACGAAGGTCATGTACGAGAGTCAATTAAATAATATTCTCAAAATTGAAGAAAAGCTTAATCATTTTTGTCAATTACATGATGAGATATGTGAAATTGGTAAAACGCTTAATGAGCTGTGGAACTATCCGATACTGGTGCTAATGGCCTATGGGTTTCTTATATTCACAGCGCAATTATATTTTTTATATTGTGCTACACAGAATCAGGTTAGTATGTATAGACCATGGTCCAATTAGTAGGTTTGCGCGAAACGCCAGCTGATTTTTTAGTGAGTTGTATTTTTTTGGTCAATTGTTTTTTTTTTTTTTTTGTAGCAACTGTTTTTGACACCTTTATAATTTTTAACCAAACAATTGCGGTTGTTTTTGACTTCTTTATCATGTTTTACACAAACAAAATGCGTGTTGTTTTTTCTACGGTTGCATGGTTGTAGTTTTGTGCAGACCAACTAATTGGACCATGGTATAGATAAGGTTATGAGACACATACGGTTGATTTATAAAAACTTCAAGTTTTAAAACTTGAGCATAAAAGAAATATTGTTTAAATTAAAATTTTTTTTATTTTAGACTATACCATCTTTATTTTTGTCGGCAAAAAATGCTTTTATAACGGCCTTGGTTCTATTATATACAGCTGGGAAATGTGTTTATCTTATTTATCTTAGCTGGAAGACTTCTTTAGAATCAAAGTGTACTGGTATATATTTACACAAATGTGGAGTGGTGGCCGATAATAATGAACTTTATGAAATTGTAATATGAAAATTTTTAGATGTACCTATTTACATATTTTTTTAAGCTTTTTAATGATATAATTTTTTCCTCATTAACATATTTTTTCTTTAAATAGATAAATCATTTGTCTTTGAAGCTCTTAAATCATACCGTTGACTTTTCTGCTTGCGGCTTCTTTTCTTTAAATATGGAAACATTATATGGAGTAATGCCTAAATGAGAGACATCATTGTTATATTTTTATTTGTCGTTTAACTGATGTTCTATTTTAGATAAGTGGAGCCATAACCAGCTATTTGATTATTTTAATACAATTTAATTTGGCCGCCCAACAGGCTAAAGAGGCCGCCAATAGTCATAGCACAAATGATGCATCGGATATGGAGCCGGAAGAGGAACAACTAAATACAACAACATCATTAAGTACCTTTATATCCAGCACTATAACTACAGCAATTACAACAGAGATATAAACATTTCAATTAATATTAGCTCGCGGATTATGAAAAACTAAAAAACATGGTTAAGGCTAAAAAGGCTTTTGGAATTTTATAGTAAAGTATGCATTAATATAATAAAATAAATGCTTTAAATAACGGCTTTAAAATGCATTGCTAGAGAAAACAAAATTGCTGCTACTCGTAATTTTTAATATTCATCTTTACTTTTGGTGTATCGCACATTGATAAATTAAATAAACAATAATGAAAATTACATGAAGAAAAAAAGGATAATAGGGCGTTTACATTACAACGAAATCTAGTACACTGAAAGAATTTTCTTCAGAATACCAATGCAGCGCTTCGTTGGATCAATGAAACCTGTTTCATTAAAACGTATTTAATGAAACATTACATTAGATCTATAAATGTTATTCATTTGATGAATACTTCCAAAAAAGTAAAAAAAATTTTTTTAAAAATTTTTTTTTTTTAATCAAAGTTGTTCTTATTCAACTTTAACCCGAGTCGCTGCTGGCGGGAATCGATCCCGCCACCTCGGCGCTGATAGACTTTTTTTTAAATTTTTTTTTTTAATCAAAAGTTGTTCTTATTCAACTTAACCAGAGTCGTTGGCGGGAATCGATCCCGCAAACCTCGGCGCTGATAGACTAGCTCACTACCAGCTAGCCTACAGGGGCAGTGTAGTTTTTGAATAAAAAAACTATGTTTTTTGCCATTACTCAATTAAGAGCGTAAATATGAGATTAAATTGTCTAACATAACAACAATAACAACGTTGATTTTTTTTGCTAACGCATAATAAAAAAAAGACCACATAAAGAGAGAACAAGCTTTTTCGTATACATCATTTGGTTGACAACAGTTTAAAATAAGGGTGTGTTTTTTTTAAAGGAGAACATTTATTTGTTCATTACTTAGTACATACTATATGTATTTAGGTATGTACATATTAAAGAAAACTAAAAACATACGTATTTATGGATTGAAAGTTTTTGTTTTATTACTAGGTGCGTTTGAGTACTTTTACAGTAAAATGCAGTAAATGAGAAAATTGTAAAATTTGCTCTCACAAAAAGTTGTTGTCCAAAAAAGTACGCGAACGCAAATTTTGTAAAAATTCGTAAAATAAAGGCAACAGCTGATGCCAAATAATTGAAGTGTTGAAAAATGTTAACACTTTTGACTACTTAACTCGTTTTCTTATCGGTACTCGATTAAATACTTTTTATAACACAAACATTTTTGGAAAATACAAACAAATTGTTTTATGTAATCTTTCATATTTGTTTGTTTTTTATTTTATTTGATGTTACTAATTTGTGGCGGGTTAATTTATTAAAAGAACATGAATAATTTTTTGCTATTGATTACTTAAGTACCCAAGTACTTAGCACTTTTACAACTCTAAAAAATTAACATAACAAAATAAGTTTCAAATGTTTTTATTTAGCCAAGTAAATGATTCACAAACAAGTTAAATTAATTAATATTTATTCACATTTTGTTTTTGTTTAATTTTTATATCAACTTTTCGTTTATTTAACAATTTTTTCACAATTTGTAAGCATTTTGTTTGTTACTTTTGTTTGTTTACCTTTTGAAACATACATATGTTTTTTTGTTTTACAAAATTTTACTGCAAAAATTTCTGCAGTAAAAATTTGTAAATACTCAGACAAGAACTGTCACTTTTCGCTCTCAATTTGTGTTCTCATTTACTGCATTTTGTGTACTCGAACGCAATTTCGTAAAATGCAGTAAAGTTCAGTAAAAAATAGTAAAAACTTTTGTGTTCTCGAACGCAGCTACTATAATGACATTTTTCATTGTCATAATGAAAATTTAAATTTATGAAGGCATGCTTTTTCGGAATATTTTTATTCTTTTTTTTCAATTATTGAAATATGTTGCTTTTATAAAAAAAATTTTTGATTTCATAAATTTAATGGCATATTAAATTAGATGTATGAAATAATTTAATCTTACATTTATTAATTAACAAATAAACATATTTTTAAGGAAACTATATTTTTGTGTTAATTTATGAATATAGTTATGTTTGTATATTGTTTTTTATGTTCCCAATTAAAATTTTTTGTTTAACTTGAAAAAACTTTAGTTTTCATTTATCCAATGAAAATTTTTAACGTAATTACGAAATCCAATGAATCGATTTTAACGAAAATACTTCATTAAAACTACGAAATTCCATTTGGACAATGAAAATTTTCATTTAACCAGTGACATTTTTTTTATAAAAACGATTCATTCAATATATGAAGCATTTTTCTTTCAGTGTAGATATGATTTAAAATCTTCCTAAAAAACCAATGCGGTTACATTGTATGCGACGCGTTATTTAGTAGCCATTCGAACAAGATATAATTAATTTCAATTGAACTAGTATTTCATTTCGGATGGCGCCTGAAAGAGAAGTATACATTGAAAAACACAAATGTACCGTTATCTCGCAAATGCGACGTGCTATTAATCATATCAATATCGTTTCCCTTTACTTTTATGACAATAACTACAAATAAAAATAGTTTGAGGAAAAATTTTAAAAACAATAATTTCGAAGGCCCGTGTTATTATACCCTTCACCACAGGTGGATTCAGATCTGAATCGAACCAAGTCATTAAATATAAAACATATGTATACGTATTTCAAAAGTGGTTCGCAAAGTTTAACTATATCCAGTACTGTAAGGGTCTATATTAGTGGGATGTGAGTGGGATATCTATCAAAATAAATGTTTTGTAACTCAATACAAGGGTGTTAGCATGCACAATTTTGAATATTTTCCTATTTGTGTGTAAGTGTTTCTAAAACCTTAAAAATAAAACTTATACTGAGAAACTATACAAATTAACTTTTCCAACGTTATGTAACCTACCCAACTAAAATTTCACACCCTCGATACTGTAAAACAAACAATATGTTAACCTCAGGAAGAAATCATTTTTTTATAGAAATGTTGAAAAATTAATTTTTTTTATTTATTTGTATTAATCCTATGTTATACAAGCTCGAGGCCACAATTAATTTTTTTAATAAATTTAATTCTTTATTATTTTTCTTTATTCAATATTTCTTCATTCTTTGGATGACATCTTCAGGAATAATAAAAGACGAGTACCAATATTAAAACACACAACGACTAGTCGCGTTCACATGTAAAAAATGTTAATTTTATTTAAAAAAAATCAATTGTGGCCTTAAGCTTTTTTATTAACATGGGATTGGAAATTTAAAGGCCGAATAAAGATAATATGTAATATTTGTATTAATAATTAAATTAACATATAAAGCCCAATTATGAATACAAATTTCCCGGGAGTTTTTTCCCTTTTTCCATTTTTACAATTGAATTTACATAGGAGGGAGAAAACTCCCGGGGTATTTTTATTCATAATTGAGTTGATAATACATAATAAAAAAAAAATAAAAAGATAAACACAAGTATGTTCTAGGTTTCGACTCGAATTGAAAACGAAAAATTTTTTGAATACGAATAATTCATAAATTGGTGTTCTCAAATCCGCATGTGTTTGTGTATTCGAAGTTTTTGTTCGTTAATTTGCTAACTGCAGCATGATAGCAAAGTCTAATATTTATTTATAATCGTGAAAGCTGTAAAGAATCACAGGAAAAAAAACCGCTTCTATCGCGAACATGGCTAAAATTCGCGAAAAATTACAAACTTTTAAACAAACACTAAAATTTATTAAAAATTAAAATTTATTGCAAAAATTTCTGAACATTTAAGAAATAGCAAAAATTCGGTAAAAATTGCTAAATTGGCGAATTAGCGGCATGATAGCAAAGTCTACTATTTATCGTTAAAGCTGGTAAGATTCAGAAATCTTACAGGAACAAATCGCTTCTATGCGAACATGACTAAAGCTCGTGAAAAATTGTCATCTTTTAAACAAACAATAATTATTTGCCCAATAAAATTAAGCAGTCGCATCAAATATGCGATCTTGGGTAGAGAAGGCTGTACTTCGCAGCCTTTCCAATACCATCACATGCTCCTTTACCATGAGGATGAAAACGCCACTTTCATGAGCTATAAGATTTGCGAAGCTTCTTTTGTTTTTAAAATGTTGACCAGCCGCGTCCGAAACGTAGTAAACCTTCTCTACTGTAAATCCAGATTTTATATAATTTAGTATTATCTTTTGGTACTCATAAACTGTAACGTTATCATGTTCAAAATCTTCGTATATGATTGCGATCTTATTGAAAACAATAGGACTAACCTAAGTGCAATATGAACATGCTATTTTATGAAATATCTCTTAATTCGTCGATCACAATTTAAAACCTTCCATGACATTGTTCGATTCCATAATTAGTATTGTGGTTATTTTGTTGAATTATTTATGGTTTTTAATCCAAATTTTGATAGTTATTTTAATGAGGCTAAAGTTCATCAAATTTAAATTTGATTCCTTCAATTTTGCTTTAAGTTCTTGGTGTTTTAATAAATAAAACTGATGAATTTTTCCATATCCTAGACTCCGCTGGTATGTTATAGTTTTAAGCATGAAGATATGCTAGAGCTACTTAAGAGTTTTAGTGCCTTAGCGGGCATTCCGTCCTCGGCAACACAACAGGCTGATATTTCACCCAATGATTCATTTTGGCAGCATATTTTAGTAAAGTATTATTTGCTGTCTTTTAACCCTTAAATGCATGAGGTCAGCACCCAGAGTGGAGACTAAGTTACTCTAACGTAAAAATGGTCGCATATTACGAATCCGTCCTTCATTTTTTCGGAAAAAGTATAGATTTTCTGGAAAATCGGAAAAACACCAATTTCCGTTGTGTACCATATATTATTTATAAAATATCATATATTATTCATAAAAAGTTCATAAAAGTATATTTAAATGAAAATTTTTTAGCTTCCAATTTATTTAGTGTGATAGTCTGCAAAACAATTACGTTTCTCGTTCAAGCAGAGGTGAACGTTACATTTTTGACACTTAAAAACTTAACGATTATTTACATTTTTGTCTTCAAAACATTTTTGGTTTTTACTCCGAGTTCTTCCTTCAACAATTGGAAGGTGATCGAAAACATCATATCGCAAATTGTGAGACGGTTGATGTTCATTTTGGACACGTGTACGAAGCAAATCATGCCCACAATTTTTTTTTTTTTTGTGGCCTTTTTGTTAGTACAAAAAGCCTTTTGGGTAATCGGAATTGATGGATTTGCTCTTTTAAAAAGTAACCAAGCATTAACCATGGAAATATCAAGTAAATGATAGAATAAACTGATATAACATTTACGGCTTTTTAACCAGATTTTAAGGCACCCAAAGAATAGTCCATCAGGTCTACAACGCCCATTTGTAGGGTGTATTATTTAATAATTTGGGGGCAAGCAATAATTTCTACTCTGTGGTCTTTCTGATTCCAACGGTCAACAGTGGGGATGTCAGTATTAACACTATGTTCCGAAAGAAACAGTTTTGTGCAAAGAACATTCTCTTTAAATAGGGATAATATGAATGATGTAAACATGAAGTTTATACACAATATAAAGAAAAACAAAGTGACTAAATCTGCTTCACTAACTCTAAAACTTCATTCCAGTAATCCCTTACACAAGGAACTTTGTGATAGGACATATACTATATAATGCCAATGTATTTTCCGAGTTCCAGTGCGTCAAAAGAAAAAAATTGATTATTTTTTGGCCAATGTACGGTCTCATTAATTATTTTTGTCGTTTGGTTGTCTGTAAAAAAATTTTTTTCAAGAATAAGGAGTTTCGAAATAATTTTCTGGTTGTGGTTCCAGTTTAGACTTGCCAATCAAATATATATCTTCGTGCAACTGTAGAATGCTTTTTTTCAAAATTCATGGGTCGCACATAAGTTAAACAACAAAGTTAAACAAATCGACTGAAATTAATTAATTTTTATTGGGTATAGGAATTCCAGAAGCCTCATGAATGGGAACATCCATTTCGTCAATGCTAAGAATCCTACTTTAACTGGTTTCGTCTCGATTTCTTACAAAATTCGCACGCGTATTTGTGTTTTTATTGAAACCATCTTCATATCAGCTACCTCATAAGCGTTATATTTTTTTTCCATCTGTAATATGGTTATCCATTTCTTAAAAAAGCAGAAGCAATCACGTACAATAATAACATAGTCAAAGAGTAACGTACGTTATAAGCACGGTGTCTAAATGCATGGCGTACCATATATGGTTCATAGAAAAAAAGGCGAAAAACTATTCTACGGTACAAAACTTGATAAAAACTCACTTAAATTAACTAAAACAAAGTCCAATATATTTACTAATGTTTACCCTATAGAAAAAATTAATATTATAAGTAATTTCTTCACTTAATAAAATCACTTTAACAATTATAAGCAAAAACCGCATCCGTCCACTTTGCCAGCTTATTGACAAAAAAAAAAAAAAAATATGTATATTGCAAGCGGGACGAAGTAGTATTCAAATGAACTCTTATATTGTATTCTTTAGTTTAAAGCCTTTTATATACAACTTTAGTTTAATTGGTACGATTTACATGAATTTTTAAACGTGTACCATATATGGTACGGTATGCATATAAGGGTTAAGAACTACTTGGAACAGAGTCGAGTTTTACTTACTGATTATTAATGTCAAGCGTGTGGACTAATTATAGGTGATTAATAAGTCGTGACGTTGAAGAATCTTTGAAACTTATAATTTTAGGGCCTTTTAAACACTTTTGTCTTTTAAATCAGTTCGAGATATCACCAGAGATTACATCTTTATAAAAATATATGTATATAATATTTAAAATAATGTCAAATTGCTTATTACTTTTTAAGCTGAACTTTTTTTTTTGAGTATGTATTTTGAATTGTTTTTGGTTTTTGTTACAAAAACACACGCATATACTTATAAGCGATTTGTATTTGCATTGATCATAATATTTTTTGACTTTGTTACATTTTGTTTTGACATTTTTCATAAAAAGTTTAAGTTTCCACAATATTCAATTAGAAAAATACTGACTGTCACTTCAACGATTTCGAACGTTAACGTTAGTATAGAATTTTGTATGAAAAATATTTTTAAAACTGAGTGTTTTTCATATAAAGTTTCTATGCGAACGTTAACGTTTTACTCGTATAAATTACGAGTAAATTTATAACAAAAGTTAGGAAAAAGTTTATAAATTACACATACTAAAATATGGACATTTTTAAATATTCGACTTGGGCAAAAATAAACTAACCGGTTAAAACCAGTCGAATACTAACCGTTTGATATCCCTACACTTCACTTCAAGAAACTCTTTCTTTCTCTTTGCCTGTGTTCAAATGGCTCATGTTTTAATGACATGCAGGGCTGTCAGACTTGGGGATTCATCCCCAAAGTTTGGGATTTCATGTGAGAAAAAAGGGCAAAGAAAGTCATTTGGGGATTGGGGATTTTTTTTGGGGATTTTACACTTTTTTAATATATTTTCTCTTCTAAATATTATATTGTGTTTAATTCGACCTTTAAAATGTATAAATAAAAGAACTTTTTTTCCTTTTGAGCTCGAGGTCCTCTACCGAGATCACTAAAAATATTTTTAATTTGTTCTAGAAATTTTTTTGGATGCCGAATTCTTTTTTTTAAGACTTGTAAAAAATTTTCAAAAGCATACGCTGAAAAATCCTGACTAATACCATATTGTTGGACACATTGTGTTAAATGAAGCAGTCCATGAACATTAAAGGAGATGCTACTTTCCCCAAAGATCTTATTAAAATTTTCTACAAACAACTGCAAAAGTTCGGTAGCAGCACTAATATTTGTAAAAAAATATTTTGGAGTAGAAATTAATCGTTATGCTGCATGAAGCAATAGATAATAAAAATCATCGTCTACTATGCCTTTTAACACAAGTGGTGCAAAATATAATATAAAATGCCTGAACTCTGTTGCTTTCCACCTCAAAATGTCTTTAATTCCTCGTGACTTCCGCTGAAACTCAGCTGGAAGATAAGGAGATAGTGCAATTAAATTTTTTGAAAAACTGGCTTTTTTGGAGGTTGTCATTAAAGTTTTAGATTTGTTATTAATTAAGGCTAGTTTTCACTATCTCACAAGTCTTACGTATTCCATAATACATTGTGAGATGGAAATCTAATGAGTTTTGTTGCGACTGTCAAAAAATTTAATTTAACATGACAGCCTGTGTTCACACCATCACACAAAGTATAAACACTCACACATGAAATAAAATGCAACCCTGATTCAATGAAAAGTATTATTGTTTAGAAATTTTTCAAAAAACGATGAAGTCGTATGGGATGTCAAACTTTTTTCATAATACTTGTCATTTTTGTGACACATTGCATTCACACTATCACACTTTGTCATATTACTTGAGTTTTTGACATGTATTAATGCAAAGTATTATAGTGTAATCTAGCCTTTAAAGATAATAAATTTTTTTTTTGTAACACCCAGATCAACTAAATGCATTGGGTCTAGAGGAAATTGTTTTACAATTCGTATGCCAAACATTTCCAATGAACTGTGGCTTATTTCCTTATGAAAGTCGGATTGTTTTCTATTGAAAAGATCATCATCTGTTCTCAGATCAGACAGCGTGGAAGAATAGGTTACTACGTTATTTATTTTTGAACCTCTTTGATAACATTTTGGACAACCATTAATTGATTTGTGTCATTCAGTATTGCACAAAAAAGCTCTTGCAGGAGTGTCACAAATAAATGCTCGTATTGAAACTTTGATCCGTTTTCCGTACAAGACTATATCGTCACTTTTAAGTGATTTAAGCTCGTACATTAAATCATGCAGATAATTGTCTACACTACATGGCTGCTTATTTCCAATAAAAGAACCAATTAAAAAAACATCCACATTTTTAATATTTACAATTTTGCCCATTATTGGCCATTGCGGAACTTTTATATAAAGGCAACCCATCTATTCCAATGTCTATTTGTATAGAGTCCATATTTTCAACCAGATTTCTGTCGAGTTTTTGGAGTTGATTTTTTATACCTAAATGGTAATATGTACCAGGGAAAACTGTCCTAACCACAATTTTTTCTTTTTTTCTCTTTACAAGCCCATTGAAAGAAGAAGGAACATCGAGATTTTCAGACTTTAAAACTCTGAGTAATCCATCTACGCACCTGCGCGTAGGATGGAATTCCCTATACCACTGCAATAGTTTTTTTTCTAAATTTTCATTCAATTCACTTGGTGTTAATTCTATTTCATTAATTGTTTCCACTATAATTTTAGTATTTTGTGTTAGTTTATTAATATCACTTTGTTTATCAATTTTCGTTAAAATATTAATATCACTTTGTTTATCAATTTTCGATAAAATATTTTCTTTTTCTAATTTTGTTAAAAGTCTAAGCGATCTTTTATTCATTTTGTAATTTAATAATAATTTTAAATATTACCACAAAAAAATAATACACAACACACAACCGTTAATCTAAGAATTTAAGAAAACTAATTTAAATTTACTTCTTTTTAAAACCTTTTCTTTAGCTTCACTTCGGAAAATCAAATCTTGTAACGTTAATTTAACCGCCTTATACTCAATGCAAATGGATGAAACTTTGCAGGCATACATATTCCCGATGACAATACACGAATACATGGGCGTAGCCAGGATAAAATCTAGGGGGGGCAAAATGTTTTTTTTGGTAAAATGCTTTTTTGACAGCCTTTTACTCAAAGCAAATGGATGAAACTTTGCAGGCATACATATTCCCGATAACAATACACGAATTCATGGGCGTAGCCAGGATAAAATCAACGGGGGGGCCACAATTTTTTTAAATGCTTTTTATTAGCTTCACTTTGGAAAATCAAATCTTGTAACGTTAATTTAACTGCCTTTTACTCAATGCAGATGGATGAAACTTTCCACGCATACATATTCCCGATGACAATACATGAATCCATGGGCGTAGCCAGGATAAAATCTAGGGGAGGGGGGTTAAAACCTTTTCTTTAGCTTCACTTCGGAAAATGAAATCTTCTAACGTTAATTTAACCGGCTTATACTCAATGCAAATGGATGAAACTTTGCAGGCATACATATTCCCGATGACAATACACGAATACATAGGCGTAGCCAGGATAAAATCTAGGGGGGGCAACATTTTTTTTTTTGGTAAAATGCTTTTTTGACTGCGCTTTACTCAATGCAAATGCATAAAACTTTGCAGGCATTCATACTCCCGATGGTAATACACGAATACATGGGCGGAGTGGGGTTAAAACCTTTCCTTTGGCTTCACTTCGGAAAATCAAATCTTGTAACGTTAATTTAACCGCCTTTTACTCAATGCAGATGGATGAAACTTTACAGACATACATATTCCCGATGACAATACATGAATACATAGGCGTAGCCAGGATAAAATCTAGGGGGGGCAACATTTTTTTTTTGGTAAAATGCTTTTTTGACTGCCTTCTACTCAATGCAAATGGATGAAACTTTGCAGGCATACATATTTCCGATGACAATACACAAATACATGAGCGTAGCTAGGATTAAATCTAGGGGGGCAGAATTTTTTTTTGTGAAATGCTTTTCTTTACATTCACTTCGCAGCATAAAATCTTGCATCCATTTGCGTTAAGTAAAAGGCGGCTAAAAAAAGCATTTTACAAAAAAAATTCTGCCCCACGTAGATTTCATCCTGGCTAAAAAAAAATTTCTAATGAATTCCTTACTTACTGCAGTTTTTACCACTAAATATTAAAAATATTTTCATTTAAATTTAAAACTATTTTCGTATATGTAAATGTAAATGTAAATTGTAATGTATTAATTAAAGCTATTCGTTACTAAAAAGTAAAAAATAAAAAAAAATAAAAAAAATTTTAAGAAACGCTTTTCTTTACCTTAATATATTGATCAGTTGTGAACACAGAATAAATATGAATACCAAAAAAATCGACTAAAAGTCAAAAAATAACAACATTTCAAACAACATAAGCTTTTAAATCAAAATGGAAAACAACTCACACATCCCTTAAAGAAAAGCGTGGGGCGCGTTGTTATGAAACAAAATGCTCAATTATTGAAAATTGGTAGCTTTAAACATGATTGGTTGTATTTCTTTCGGTCTGAAATATTAAAATGTACTCACGGCAGTCATGTTTTTTTTTTTAAGTTTAGGTTGGTATGGGCGCCCCACGCTTTTCTTTAACTTGGTGGCCACACGATCAAGTTTTGCCTTTCAATTCCATTCAATTTACTCAACTCTCTCATTTTTTTACTAACACACTCACACTTTTTAAATTGACCACGAGATGGCTTTCAATTTCACCTTTCCATTTGTTTGACAATTTACTTTCAATTTAACAGCTGAGTACATGTTTGTCTTTATAAATTGTTTTTTTTTTATGGCATCTTGAAAGTAAATTGAGTGCCACCTACGTCACACCTCTCAATTTTTGTAAATTTTGACAAGCAGTATATGTAAAAGACTATCAAGAACAACTTGATCGTGTGGCCGCAGGGTAAGGGATGTGTGAGTTGTTTTCCATTTTGATTTAAAAGCTTATGTTGTTTGAAATGTTGTTATTTTTTGACTTTTAGTCGATTTTTTTGGTATTCATATTTATTCTGTGTTCACAACTGATCAATATATTAAGGTAAAGAAAAGCGTTTCTTAAAATTTTTTTTATTTTTTTTTATTTTCTTTTCACTTTTTTATTTAAAGTGTTTGTTTTTTTGTATTGGGAATGTGTTTTTTTCAGGGACCCGAAATAACTGTTATTATTTTTTAAATATCCAATAGGTTATGGAAAAAATAACTGAAAAAATTGGTCTTGTAATAATAATTACAAATAACCCAGAAAATTATAGATCTACCATAAACATTATGAAAGATTATTATTTATTTGGCCTTTGATAACCGTTATGAAAGATTATTAATTTTTTTGGACTTTGGTAACTATTATGAAAGATTATTAATTTTTTTGGTCTTTGGTAATCATTATGAAAGATTTTTATTCTTTTTGGTCTTCTATAACCATTATAAAAGATTTTTATTTTTTCTATCTTCTATAACCACGCTACAGTTCGCAAATCTTAAGATATTTTTATAAAATTTCGCACACTGACTTATATTTGCACAAGGACGAACTTTTTTTTTTATTGATTTTGGTTAGGATCCGCAAATTTTTTGATATCTTTCTCCAGTTTTAGGCATATTTTCCCGATTTTTTTTAAAAACACGAAATTTCGCACTAAAATTGTATTTATATACCATTGAGTAGTGAGTGCTGTTGGTGTAGTAGCTTAGATGTGGACTCTGAAACCGATAGAGCCCGGATTCGAATCTGGCTCGAGCGACCAAAAAAAAAAAAAAACATTTTTATGTATATTAACAAAAGAGTGAATAGTAACAATAAAGAAACAAAAAGGAACATAATTAAAAGCAAAACATAAAAATATACCGTTTTATATATAATCGAAAAAAAGATAGTATAAAAGTTTCAGCTAAATTCAAAGATCGGTTTTAGCTTAATTAATTTTGAATATTAACTAATTTTTTCTAAAATTTAGCTCATCTAAATATAGCAGACACGGATTCTTATATATTCATTGATTTTTCTACAGCCGAAAATACTGGTATGTACTGTTATCAGTTATTTCTGCAGAGGTTTTCGCTATTTCTACTGACATTTTTTTAGGAGTGTAAACAAGCGCTTAAAATTTATGAAAATCTCATCGATTCTAAAGTGAGAGTGAAAAAATCTTAAACAAAAACCGCAACAAATGCAAATATTGCTAGTAATACAAATGTTATTAAAAATGATAATTTAATGAAGCTCTTTTTAGGAATGACTTTTATGAAACTGTTTCATAGATTCTATAAAATGCTTCATGACCTGACAGAAACGAACAAAAGGAAAGAAAATTTTTTTGAATACAGGAAGACCGAAAAAAGAAAAATCTTTCATTGGATCTAAAAAAAGGTCTAAGAAGGTCTTACAGAAGGCCTTATAAATGAAGGCCTCCAAAAGTTTACCGCTGGGATGTACTGTCAGTACGCTTTCCCTACAGGAAGAGAATGGCCGAGTTGTCACTTTTTTCACGTCGGTGTTAAGAAAATGATAGAATAAAATTACCGAAATCAATTTTTCTGTCATTTCTTTCTATCATTTTCTTAACACCAACGTGAAAAAGTGACTACTCGCTCATTCACTTCTTGTAGGGTTGCTTTTTTATTCTATACAAAAAAACAAGTTAGAGTGCTATATTCGGCTGTGCCGAATCTTTGATACCCTCCACCGACAGTTTAAATATTTCAGGAGTGATATCTATATGATGTCTATTTATTAATAATTTATCTTTATTAAAACAGAAATCAGCATTAAAATTGTTTGCGGCTTAGACCTATATTAAATTATTGACCGACAATCTTGATCTTGGGTAAATTATGGACCGATCTTCACGAAATTTCACAGTATAATTTATAGTCCTATAAAACTGTGACGAGCCAAAATTTGTTATAATAGCTTTGTTAATTACGGTTTTAGGCGTACTAAACTGTTTTCCGGGAGTAGGGTTTATATGGGGCCTAGGGTAAATTATGGACCGATCTTCACGAAATTTCTCAGTTTCATTTCTAGTCCTATGAAACTGTGACGAACCAATTTCTATTATGATAGCATTATTAATTATGGTTTTAGGCGTACTAAATTGTTTTCTGGGAGTAGGGTTTCTATGGGGCCTAGGGTAAATTATGGACCGATCTTCTCGAAATTTCACAGTATCGTGTATAGTCCTATAAAACTGTGACGAACCAAAATTTGTTATGATAGCTTTGTTAATTACGGTTTTAGGCGTACTAAACTGTTTTCCGGGAGTAGGGTTTATATGGGATCCGCAATTAGGATCCGCAAATTTTTTGATATCTTTCTCCAGTTTTAGGCATATTTTCCCGATTTTTTTTAAATACACGAAATTTCGCACTAAAATTGTATTTATATACCATCGAGTAGTGAGTGCTGTTGGTGTAGTAGCTTAGATGTGGACTCTGAAACCGATAGGGCACGGATTCGAATCCTGGCTCGAGCGACCAAAAAAAAAAACATTTTTATGTATATTAACAAAAGAGTGAATAGTAACAATAAAGAAACAAAAAGGAACATAATTAAAAGCAAAACATAAAAATATACCGTTTTATATATACTCGAACTTTTTGCAAATTCTTATATGATTCCGATCATTTTTCCACCATTTATGTTAGTTTTTGTAACAAAACTATCAGTTTTTAAAATGTAATGGTTCCACATTTTGATTCATAGCTCTTGTCCTACTGAACCGATTTTGCTGAATTTCAATCCCAAAGTGCTTAGGGTAACTACAAGCAATTTGAGACCCAGTTTGTTTATTTCTTTTGAGTTTTTCGAAAGTGAGCGTGTTTTCAACAGACGGACAGACAGACAGACATGGCTAAATCGACTTAGAATTACTCAAAGAGCCAGAATATATATACTTTATGGGGTCTAAGATGAATAATTTCTATAATTTTCGCTTAAAATTATGAAATTTAAAACTTTTTTAAGTTATTACATTTCAAAACACGCAATTTAAAATTGAAAACAAAATGAAATATTTGCTTGAATTTTTGACACAACGTTAAAATATTTTACAGTGTTGTAAAACGTTTTCAAAATTAGACCACCTTGTATGAATTCGCCTTGGTCACTATCTTGATCACTGTATACTCTGTGGCAACGCTGAATGTAATCTTTCCTTCAGTTTAACAACACTGAAATTTTTACAAAAGACTATTAAACACTAATCCAGGGCTGTCAGACTTGGGGATTTATCCCCTAAGTTGGGGATTTCATACGAGAAAAAAGGACAAAGAAAGTCATTTGGGGATTGGGGATTTTTTTGGGGATTTAAAAAAATTATTCGGGGATTTTTTGGGGATTTTAAACTCTTAATTTTCCCTTCTTTTATTATTTATTTGCTTCGTATATAAAATATGAAAAAAGTAGCAGAACTTTTATCTTACTCTTATCAACAACTTATACGGTGTAAAAGGTCTTAACCTTTATTACCATTTTTGGTAACTGAGTAAAAGGTACTTAATAAACTTAAGTTATTTTTCTTGAGTGAGTGTTTTAGAAAAAAAAGAATTTAAAAATAGAATCTAAAACCGTTGACAACACATAAAATTTTTGATTTTTTAAAGACAATTTTCAAGCAAATATGTATGTCTTTCCCAAAAATAAGTAATAATAAAAGACAATATAATAAAGTTTAGGAAAAAGAATGCTGGGCTATTGGTTAGTAATTATTTATTTATGTATTTTTATTGTTGATTATAAGGATGGCTAAAACCGATTGAACAAGTTCCAAATTCTTATATGCGATTCCAGTGAGGAATTACAAGACGAACAATATGCTATTATTGAAGGCGACTGAGCCAATAATAACAGCATATTGTTCTTCTTGTAATTCCTTACTGGAATCGCATAAAAAGGATTTAAAAAAACATGCCAAACCCAGTCCCTACAAACAAAATAAAATAATTTTGTTACTAAAAATTTTTTATTTGGGGATTTTTGGGGATTTCTTATAAAAATTTTTCTTACTATTTTTACTATTTGTTAAAAAAAATTTTAAATTTGTTCAGGAAAAAAAGCAAAAAAAAAGTATTAATTTTTTAAAGGTTTGTTTCTTAATTTGGGGATTTTTGGGGATATTTTTTTAATTTTTTGGGGACAAGGAAAAAAAGTTCCTGGCAGCCCTGCACTAATCTTTTATTTATAATTTTAATTTCTGCTATATTACTATACATTATAGTACATATATTTAAAAATTTTGTCGGTAAAATGTCTGACAAATTTCAAGTAATTGATCATGCCACCTTTGAAAAAATGCAACAAAGCACCAGCAGTGTAAGTGCCTCATCAGCTGTACAGAAAATTCGTAATTCCAAATATAAGCGTATGACTGCCACAGACAATTTTAATCTGCTGCAATTCGTCAAAACCAAACAAAAAGGCAAAGTCTTACCAAAAAAACGAAAACGTGTGCCAGACTCCCGCATCGTTCCGGATAAGAAAAAGGGGAAACAAAGAGAAGATGGCATAATAAAGAAACCTAGTCGTTTGAAAAAGTCTATTTTACAGTATCGTCAAAAGAAACGAGAGCAGGCCCAGTTGGAAAACAAGCTTGGTACAACTATAGTAGGGTTAAATAATTTAGTCGTAGATAATGATAAGCAAAATGGGCAGAGAATGGAACCTGCTGTACACTCCAATAGTTTTAGAGAGTAAGTATTACTATTCAAATAAATTTTTTAAATGTAAACTTTTTATGCATAACAACAATAGGTATTTGTTAAAAATATGTTCCGAGTAGTAAAACAGGCCAAATCTACTGACAGCTATCGAATTGTCATAGGTATTAGACTATATGGTATCATTAAAGAACTAAATTTTATATGTTGATTTTGTATACCATTTACTAGAGGTGTTAATGGTATATACACATCGTTACCTAAATATAAAAAGGCTCTAACACATTTTTTAATCGGGGGCAAAACTGCAGTTTTCGAGGCACACGAAAAAAATTGGATCTCCTCTAAAATTAAAAAAAAAACCAAAATTAAAAGTTAATAGAGCTAAGGCCCGTGGCCCTTTGATCAAGGTTAGGTTCAATGGGCAGCCGTCACGACGACGACCCACTTGGACCCTTATAGCGGTCCCTTTGTAATACCCCTAGCCAGTGACTAGAGTCAGCCAGTAGCAACCAGACTATTCCTCATAGGTCACTGCAGCATCGAACCACCCCGACTCCCTGCAGAACAGAGAGATCGATTTTAGTCCCACATTGGACATATCGTCCAGACATGGCAATTCCTAAGCCTAATGCCCCCAGACCGGGGCATTGGCAGTTAAAGTAGAAAATAGTCTCCTCCTCATCATGAGAACTCGTACAGTAGTCATTATAATCAAGACCCATCCTCCTAGCATGAGTCCCTATCACCCAGTGACCCGTAATGACCGATATCACTGTCCTTGTCCCTGCCGAGACCAAGTAGCACGCGATTTCTCGCCGCTTCATAGCCAGGCCATAAAGTCCTGGCCATCAGGCAGGTATGCTCCCCCTGCCATCTACCCTGAGCCCTTCTGTACTACTCTCGTCTGATGAGAGTCTTGCAGCGGGCCATCGAAATGCCGATCAGGCCATCGACGAACACGTCGTCCAAGAGACAGCCCTGTTCGGCCACACTGTCCGCAATTTGGTTTCCCAGGCATCCACTGTGCCCTGGTACCAATGTCAGCGTTACCCTCGAATGTTCCGCGATCTCATTTAGACACATACGGCATTCCTCTGTTAACATAGATGTCGTGAAGACACCAGCCAGAGCTGCAATGGCAGCCTTGCTGCTCGTAAATATACATACATACATCCCTCGATATACGATAGTACCTCAGCCAGTTTGCCGACCGCCTTATGGCAGAAATTTCCACCTGCAGCACGCTACTGCCGTCTGGCAGCCTAAAAGAGACCCTAATACCAAATTCCTCGATGAAGAAACCTCCACATACTCTGCTGCCCATCTTGCAACCATCGGTATAGACCTTTAAGACCGGTTCCAGAGATCGCATGTTATCCAACAGCTCATCGACATTACCATCATGAACTGTGAACAAAGCACCGAAAAAGGGTTCCGGAGTGCAATAGTCCAGCCCCGCCAGGTCATATGATGCATGCAGCGTGACCCTGGCAGAACCTTAGTTCCGCGTAAACCATAGGCTCACCGCCCCCAGTCTAATCGCTGAAGTTAGGGCCTGCTGTTCGGGCATGATGTCAACTGGCAGCCAGTTCAACATAGTAAACAGCGCCTTCGTCGGTGTCGACCGAAGTGATCCCGTGATCATCAGCGCAACCAACTTATATACTTTCTTAAGCAACCCTTTGATCAAAAAAACCCGCCTCTTATCATTTCCTTTAACTTTTAATTTCGGATTTTTTTAAATCTGAAACGGGTAGCATTTTTTTCTATAAAATTTTATATCAATTTTTCGAAATACTTTTTTTTTTTTTGATTTTGCTTAAAACTAAAAGTTTTTGGCGAACTATTTAAGTTATAATGCCAGGGTATCACACAATTTTTTGGAGCTTCAACCACAAAACCTCGTTCGACCTAAACCTTCGTATAGGAAGGCGACAGCTTCCAGAATCCGCTCCAGAGTATTTTGGTCTCCACCAGTAAACGTCTGAGTTATTTCCTTGGTACTCCACCAGTAAAACGTCTGAGTTATATATGGTTCTCCACCAGTCACATTGAGTTAATTTTGGTTCTCCACCAGACAACACATTAAAACATTGAGGTTAAAAACGATTGCATATAGTTAATGTAGAAACCGTAAAAACTGTAACTCGGTACAGTTATACGACGCCGAACCACTAACCAATGCGGGGTGACAACGCAAAACGCACGAAAAGCAGACAAACAATAACGACCCGACCTGTTTGTCCTTAAGAAATAATGACAAAATGCGCGAGCTGCTTCTCCACTCAGAGCAGTTTTACGAGTTTCGAAATACAAAAATTATTGGAAACTAAAAAAAAAACAAATTCTTCCCCCATCACAAACCAGTTATGTATGTATATGAATGCATGCCATCGATACTGCAAAAAATATACACCAGAGCCCCGATTTCCGTCGCTTTTTTTATGATTTCGATTAGTGTAGCTACATACGATTAGATTTTTTCACTGAAGTCATAATCACATGTGAACAATTTTTCTATTTGCGTGTAAAAATGCGAATTCCCATTTAATTCTGTTAGGTTATTTATTCTGAGTGTAGTTGCGTGGTAGGAAGTAAGAAGTTAGTTCTTAATAAGAAGTTGTGTAGAAAAATGAGTGCAAAGAGAAGAAAATGCATTAGTTTGGAACTAAACTTGGACGTAATAAAACAATTCACGTCGGGTGAAAAAGCTGTGTTGTGATATAGACAAAACCCTTGGTTTAGCAACTTTAACAGTGAAAACAAGCGATAGCGCTAAAAATTAATCATTTAAAGATAGCTTGAGTTAATTGCAAATGAGATTTTATTTTTATTTAATGTTTTTGTTAATAAAGGAAAAATGAAATAAATAACTTTTTGTTATGTTTTTATAAAAATATGTATATTTTTTATCAAAGTAATTTTTGGGAATACAAAATATTTAATTAACAAGATTTTGTTTGTCGTGCTTAATTTCCATTTTTTATTCTTGATAAATAAATTTCAGTTTATCAAGAATAAAAATTGGGAATTATACACGACAAACAAAATCTTGTAAATTAAATATTTTTTTTCTTATGTATTTCTTTTCCAGTGATAAATATGTATATTTTAGCCCACTTGCTGAAATAAATATAATAAAACTTAACCATATCACTTTCTTTACCATAAATAGAATTTCGTGCTAAAAATTTATATTTTTGAACCAATCAATGCAATAAATTGTTTCTGATTTGTAAAATTTAAATATTTGACGATTTGTTGACGATTTTGTTAAAAGTTCGTGACGATTTTGACGAGTTTTGATAAAACTTGACGATTTTTAGGAAAAAAGTCTAACAACCCTGCATACAGCAGTTTAGCCAAATCGAGTTTTTTGCTTTTTCGATCAGTGTGACCAGATCCTAAAAACTTCAAGCTAAATTGGCTTAAAAAAATGCTAAAAATTAATTAAAGTGCTAAAACATAATGCTAAAATTTAATTTTTTGGATTGGCAACCCTGTACTCAAAGTGTCAAATAGTTAAATTTTTTGCAATTACGCTAATTTTATTTTATTTGTTAAAACTATCTGAAAATAATCAACTAAATATTGCTAAATCACTTTATAAACGTTTACATTGGTGACCGGAATAATAGTCTGTTGGAGTGTTGCTTTATGAAGGTGTAACCATTGATGTTGAAGAAATTTTCGTCTATGGTGCTTTGACTGGGCGGCGGAGTCTTGAAGTTGTTTCGAAAAGAATACGGAAGCGGAGGTCTTAATAACATAATTGTAGTCCTGTTTTGAATGGCCAATTTATTGTAATTCATAAGAATTCAATTGGTATTGTGCAGGGAAAGTCTTTTGGTTTGTTTATAAATCATAATTATATTCATTTGTTTTTGTTTGTTTGTTGGTGTGCTTGTACTTACATTTAACCTCTGGTAAGCGTCAGCTGTTTATTGCAACAATACTGCCATTCATTGTTTATATTTGCAAGTATGCCTAAAGGTATGCTTTAAAAACTAATGAGTAATAAGCGAACAATAGATCTAACATCACCCGACTACACGGACAATAAATCTTGTATCAAAAAGCGTCTATACTGTAACAATAATATGTCCTCAGTAAATCAAAATTCCACTCAAGATGTTTTTTCTTGGGAAAAGTTATGCGCTCTGTTGGACGACAAATTGAAAGATGTCACAAGAAAGGCTGATTTAATAGACCTTAAAGCGGAAATAGATGAGCTGAAAAAGGAAAATATGCAACTGAAGAACGATCTGAAAAAAGTATCATCAAGGCTTGAGTTTATTGATCGCAAATCAAGGTCATCAAATGTGGTTGTTTCCGGACTTAGTAATATTAATGTGAATGGAGCAAAGTCGGAATTTGTTAAGTTATGCACAGAAGTTTTAAAAACGAATGTAAACATTATTTCAACTCGTATGATTTCATCAGGTAAAACGGTATGTTTCACGTTAGAGTCGAGTACGCAGGCATATAACGTTACTTCTGCTAAAAATAAATTAAAGGGTCGATCTGTATATATACAAAAAGATTACACAGAAGAAGAGCAAAATGTTCGTTATAATCTACGGCAAATTAGTAAAAAAATTTCGAGAAGCAATTCAAACGTCAAAGTAAGGCTTGGTGAATTTTGTATATACTTAAATAACATGAAATATATATGGTCAAAAGGCAAAGTTTTGGCAAATTCTGAGATGGATGCACAGTTTTTAAATGGTTTATTGGCACAATGTAATTACCCAATGGACATATGTGTTAGAGAAGCGCATAACAATAGAACTACTACAACGGAATTATCACCTCAATAGCAATTTAACTTATTTAAATTATTATCCTATAATGTAGCTAATTTATCAAGAGCAATAAACTTTGGCACGTTCATATCATATGTTAATAAATTTGATGTATTTTTCTTATTTGAAACTCACGTAATAGCTAGCAAACAATATATTTTTTCGTCTTACTTTCAAAATTTTACTTTACACTGGATTGAAGCGAAGAGAATTCAAGCAGTTGGTCGTGCAAGTGGTGGATGTTTATTTGGTTTTCGGAAAACTCTACAGAAAATATATGAATTCAAATATATAAATATATACAATAACACTGTTATGGTTGCTAAATTAGATGGAACTCTTTTCTACTTCATACCCAAATATTTGAATTGTACCAATTGGAATTCTGATATGGAAAGCTTTGAAGAATTTTTACAGGATTTTAATCCTACAAACTTCTGTATAGTTGGTGATCTGAATGCTAGAATTGCAAATGAGCAGGTCTTGGATACAAATTTACTAGAGGGTTTGCCACATATCCGTAAATTTAGATGCTCAAAGGATAATATTTACAATACTCAAGGTAGAAAACTATTAGAAGTCGTTGAAAATGTTGGTGGTATTGTGCTTAATGGAAGAACGGTGAATGATGCATTGGGTGAATTGACCTTTTGTGGTGCGATGGGTAATTCTTTGATTGACTATTGTATTTGTTCTCACAGCTTACTACAATTCGTTGATAATTTCTCTGTAGCATCAAAGCCTTACTCTGACCATATGCCACTGTGCCTTCAAATTAGATCCACAAACAATAACTATGGTAGAAGTGATGAACGGTCGCTACAAAAACTACGTTGGCATAATAAACACTCACTAAAATATGCAGAAAACCTTAGGGCACTATCTACTCAGATTAACCTACATACGGAGGTCACGGTAGACGAATTAGTACTAGCAGTAACGAGAAAAATTAAACTGGCAAACGTAAAACCTAGCAATAGAAGTATATTCGAGCCTAAGCAAAAATGGTTTGATTGGGCGTGTTGGCGTTCCCGTAAATGTATGCTAGAGAAGCTGAAAGTCTATAGAATGACTTACACCACTGGAAATAAACGTCGTTATATTACAGCTAGACATAAATACTTGCGACTCTGTAATACAAAGAAATTAGAATTATACAGCAAGAACCTTGAGCTACTAAATACAGTTAGATGTTCTAGCGAATGGTGGAAGCTGTCTAAATCATTAATACCATCTAGATACATTGTTAAAGGAATTTTGAATACAAATGATTTTTATTCTCACTTCAGTACTTTACTACAAAATAATGAAACTTTACATGCAATGAGCTGGTCCATGCCGTATTTTACCGATGCTCTGCTAGACTCGCCCATTGAATTCTGCGAATTGTATACAGTTATTAAATCCCTTAAACAAAACAAAGCTCCAGGACAAGATGGTGTTAGCTATGAGTTCTACAAATATGCCCCCGCGTGCTTCTTAACTGAGTTATTAACAATATTCAACAAAATATTTTTACAAGAAACAATACCATCTAGCTTCAGAAATTCAATTATAGTTCCACTCTTTAAAAAAGGCGATCCAAACTTGCCAACGAATTATCGTGGTTTATCCTTGATCAACACTTTGTGCAAAATTTTTAATACAATTTTGCTAAATAGAATAACAGAATGGACAGAAAGCAACAATGTATTGAGCGAGTATCAAGCCGGGTTTAGAAAACATTATTCAACCGTTGATAATATTTTTAATTTGATAAGCATAGTAAACTTGAATAAATTGAATGGTAAAAGAACGTATGCTTTTTTTGTCGATTTCTCGTGTGCTTTCGATGCGATACCCAGAAATAGCCTGTTTTACAAATTATCATGTCTTGGTATGTCATCTAAGATAATAAGAATATTGCAGAAATCGTATGAGAACACTAAAAGTCAAATATGGGACGGCAATTCCCTCTCGAATTCATTTACTGTGGAACTTGGTGTAAAACAAGGTTGCATTTTAAGCCCACTATTGTTTTCATTATATATTAATGACCTTATTGATGTGTTGCCAGGTGGTGTTAACGTTGCAGACAATAATATTAAACTTTTGCTTTATGCGGATGATATAGTTATTTTGTCGGAATCACCTACTGAATTGCAAAACATGATTAATGCCTTGCATTCATATTGTACTAAGTGGTGTTTAAAAGTTAATTTAGAAAAGTCTAAAATATTAGTATTTCGCTCAGGATCACGTATGTCTGCGAACTTGAATTGGCAATATGGTACAGAAAATATAGAAATAGTGAACAGCTACAAATATCTTGGGATAACCATCACATATAACCTGTCCTTTAAAACACATTTAAGTAACAAATTAACGACATCAAAGCTGGCAATAAATTCCACTTGGTCAAAATATATAACAAACCCACAAATATCGATCAAAAATAAGCTAAAAATATTTAACGCAGCCTGTAGATCTATTTTGTTATACGCGGCTCAAATATGGGGATATGAAAAACACGATGTTGTTGAGAAGCTGTTTCGATTTTTTATTAAAAAAATGTTGTACCTGTCCCCCACAACACCCAATTACATGCTACATTTGGAAACTAACCTTGACTCACTTTATATTTCGACTTTGAAACTGCACTTTAATTATATAAATAAAGTTTTAAATTTAAGTCAACGACGACTTCCACGTATTTTAGCAGAGTGTATTATATCTCGAAATGTGTGTTGGGCAAGAGAATGGTTAAATCTATGTCAAAATCTACAATTTACCCCAGCTAATTCTAACAGACCTTTATGTACGTATTGGAAACCCATTTTAAAATTACTGCAAACTAAAGAACGTGAAGATAACTTAAGAAGTGCAGTCAACTCCCAGCATCACGATCTATACTCGCAACTAAGTTTTGATGTCGTGCCAGCACTCACGTCAAATTTATCGCCCTATATTATTAGTTTGATAATTAAAGCAAGAGGTGGATTGCTCAATTTAAATGCCAGAAGCTTCCGAAATAACACTGTTACCACATGTACAATATGCAACCTTGATGAACCTGAGAATACTTTTCATTTTGTTGGAGTTTGTCCAATTTTTAATGTATATAGGAGAAATCTCTTTGGAAAAATACAACTTAATATAAGCGAAGTACTTAATATTTTGAATGGTCACAATTATGTTGCTTTATACAAATACATTCAAGTATGTTTAAAATATAGAAAACTGCTAACAAATGAATTTGATTCTTGATTTTTAAATATAAATATAAGCTTGTAAATACCAATGAATTATATAAATACAATATTACAATGCCAATCGGGCTTACAACGAAAACGTTCAGCCCAATATAGATAAATATATTAAATGAATTTTTTGTAAATTTGTATATACAACATATTTAATCTATTAATAAATAATAAATAATATAATAATAAATTTAATTTTACTTCTTTTCAAGTAAATGTTTTCTTATAAATCGCTTATTTATTTCCTTTGAATGAAACAAAATTTCGTAAAAAATAATAAATTATTTATTTATTTATTATTTAACATAAAAAGTTTAAAAAACAACAAAATTATAAGTTCAGTCTTTGATTATGTTTTTATATATCGAGGCAATACCGCAAAAAAAAAGCTTAAGCGTCATCATTTTCAATTTTCGTTTTGTTTAATAAATTACTTTATTGGCAACGCTTGCATCATCTCCGGCTGCAGTGCGAAAAAAAATATGCCACCCGATTTAGAATAAAAAAAGAATAAAATTTAAGGGGGCTGAGGCCCATGGGGCCCCCTGGAACTAAAAAACTGCCCCGCCCACTTAGTGATATGTGTAGGCACTGAAATTAAAGATAATTTTCTCACGATTACAAATATGTATTTTGTTTTTGTATTCGCATATTATTTTTCTCCCTAGGTTAATTTAAGTATCTTTTAGGTGCAGAGAATCTTTAGTTAGCGAAGCCGGTTTTTGTTATACCATAGAGCAGAAAATCTTTGCACCTGGCTGAAGGCCGGCTATGCAGAGAAGTTTTAGTTAGCGAAGCCGGTTTTTGTTATACTATAGAGGAGAAGGCCGGCTAAGCAGAGAAGAATTCTTTAGCACATCGGAAATAGGCTATTAGTCACAAAAAAATTAAAAAAAAATCGGGCATAAAACATTAAATATTTAATAGAAAATAAAACAAAATATTTCAATCGTGAGCAAATTAGCTTTAATTTGAGTGAGTACCTTATAGATATGAGTGAATGGGACCACTTTTTTTTTGACCCAGAAGGCCCCAAGTCCCGCCATAAATTTTATTATTTTCGTTTTTCTTGTACAATTACCTTTAATTTGAGTACCCACACATCCCACTAAGTGGGCGGGGCGGGTTTCTGGGGGTTCAAGTTTATATTTATTTTTTTTTCGTAAACTGCACTTATGCGCCTCATCTCCTAAAATGTCATGGGCAAGGCCTATCCAATAGGTATGCTTACCTCTACAACAATAAAACAATACAAATAACAACAGGCATTTTGTTTGTGTAAAATTCCTGACATTCCTCTCTCTAATTTGGAAAAATAGTAGCGCCTTGCCTACAAATATTATTAATCTGTGCCAGTGGTGCTAACCGTTTTTTTTGTTTGTTTTTGGTTAGCTCTTGTTTTCGCGATGTACCGTATCTCGAAAATAGGTTTTGTTTATTGAAAACACTAATAAAATTACCTTTAATCAAAGTTTAACTTTTTTCAAATATGCGCAGTCATTTTAGAAATATAATTTTTTTTTTGGCAAAAAAAAAAAAAAATTTTAGCAAAATTTCGAAATTTTTGTTTGGAAAATGCAGCTATGCTTCTGATTTTTTCTGAAGATAAAGAAAGACGAAGCTAACTGTGAAGATTGACGGCTACTTTTCTGAAACATCCTTTGTACAATGGTGTGCCTCAGGGATCCCTACTTTCAGTAGTTTTGTACACCATATATGATTACTCATTGATTACGGTGGTATCTATGCTGACAATATTTTTGCTGTATTATCTGGCAACCCGGAACGGGTCCGTTCTTACCTTAATAACGATCATGTTATTGAAAATTGGGCTAAACATAGAGGATCTGCCATTTCGGCGAGAAAGGCTGAGTTTGCCGAAAATGATACTGTGATTATTTCGAAATATGTATTAGGAACGATAATATAGGCAAAGACTATAAATATATAAAAATGTTCCTCTTATGCGCCCCATACACGTTTCAATTCAATTGTCAACTGAGTCTTTCAACTGAATTGATGCTTAGCCACGCACTTCACCAACTGAATTGAAAGATTTTAAATTAATTTTAAAATTTAAAGAAATAAACCACAATTTTGAAAATACTTAACTTTTTTTGCAAAAGAAAACTACAAAAATAAATTTTGACAGCTGATCAAGAGACTCGAGCACACACAGTACAATCGAATTGAAAGACTTAAGGCCCAACTATAATATGCATAAGCTTGCTTAAGCTACTGTCAAAAATTAACACAAAACGTCACAAATGTATTAAAAAAAACAAAATCAAGCAAATGACAGTTTCATTAAATTTAACAAAAAAATTTCTTAAGTTCAATATGGTTCGACACATATGAATCAAATGTATTCGCACAATTGCTTAAGCCAACTTAAGCATATTATAGTTGGGCCTTTAGTAGTCAACTTGAATAAATCAAAATCTTTTGATTTTTCTTCAGCCAACTCGACAACTGTCAAACTAATCAATTGACAAAGCCATACACGCTTTGATTTGGACAACAACCGACTCAGTTGACAATTGAATTGAAACGTGTATGGGCTGCTTTAGTACAATTTAAATCAGTACAGAAACGTTCACTCATTTTTCAGTCATGAGCGAGCGTGAAAAATTAAAAATTTTATTGCTTTTTCATCCTCATGAGAGTGAGGAAAAAAAATATTTTGAATTTCCTTATTCATGAGGAATGAGCAAACAAAAAAATTCATATGTGAATTTGTCAGATATGAAAAATTTGAAAACTTTCACATTCCAATTCCTCATAAGGAAATAAACGCGATTTGCTCGACCATTGACAGCGGGAAAATTAAGTATGTAGTAACAATTTTCCAGTCGCATTCTAACTGTATTTCTAATTTACACAGTGTGTCTTTAAGACCAAAGCCTGGCCTTTTCGCATCTACTTAAAAGACTTCTGAAAGGCCTTCGAAAAATAATTAAGCATAAAGTTTTATCCCAGTGTAAAAACAAGGTTCTATCTTACATGTAGTTAAGGTGCAAATAACCTTGTTGTCCTAATGTCGCGAATTGTTGTTGCTTATAATGCGAAGTGAATAAATTCATTACTAAACTTGCTTGCTACATAATCCATAACTACTAATAAAACGATTTCTATAGGCTTTATCTTGAAATAGAAAATTTGAATTTGTAAAATATCTTACAAAAACCATTCTAAAAGACCTTTTCGAAGAAGGCAGAGTGGAATAAGTAAAAGTTTATTAAAAAGACAGTTGCAAACCTTCTTTAGGGCCAGAAAAGTGAAAGCGCTCGAAATTTTCCCCGCTAGGCAGCACGATAGCCTGTGTGTGTTTTGTAAAATTATTTATGGCTGGTAAACTTAAATGTGTTTTGCTTTTGTAAAATATTCTTTAATGCCTCTAAAAGTATAATTTTTTTCGTTTAAAAGACATAAAGGCAAAAATTAATGAAAAAAAATTACTACCTGAATGAACTGAAGACATGTATTTTGATCTTGTGAAAAAATTTTGGTTTCTTCACCAACAGCAACGGTGGGTTTTTTTGTTGAAAACACTACATTGAATTTACAAAAACTGGCATTATATTTTGGCGCGAAACAATAAAGTTTCATTAATACAACAATAAATCCCATCTTCTTACCCATAAACTGTACTTACTGATGCATTTGTTTATATGTATGTATATAGGTTGCTTACATATAAATTGTAGAAAAACAAGACTTTTTTAGTGTTTTTCAAATAGCTTTCCCTACGTAAGAAAAGTGTTTTCAACAATAAAAACCCACCGACGCGATTGGTACAGAAACCAAAATATTTTTACATGCACAAAATACCAACAAGTTCTTGTGGGTATTTTTTTGTTCTCAATAATTTCTGCCTATAGGTACGTCTTTTTAACGAAAGAAAAACTGACCCTTTTAAAGGCATCAAAGAATTTTTTACACAAACCAAACACATATCTTAGCTTAAATGCAAAACAAATTGATATTATTGGAAAATTTGAAATTGACTTGTTTTGTTGATTACGATTCACGTTACATATTTTTAAACAATTTTAAACTTCTACCTTAACAAATAACCAAGTTATTTACAAAATTAAAAATGAAGTTTCATCAAGCATATAATTTTCTTAAACAACATAATGTATAAGCTAACTCAAGAAAAAAATTTGCAGAGTATTTAATTCTTTTTATAAGAGCACATTAATATTTTTAAACGTCAAAACTGGGTGATCTGTTTTATTACTGTGGAATTAGTGATTGGACTGAAAAATATTGCAGAAGAAAACATAAAAAAGTGCTGTAAAATTTAAATACCAGATCCATATACGTATGTATGTATTACAAAACCTATAATAAGTGTGGACTATCAGCTTCTTCCACATAGGACTGTTAAAAAAAGCCTGCCCTATTCCACTCCCAAACAGGTCCTTAGATTTTTGTTTTCATCAGACTGCCATTATTTTTATGATTGAATACCTTGTTTATAATGAATCTGTAAAAAGTTTATAATTAAAAAGAAATATTTTTTATAAGTTTATTTAAAATAATCTGTTTTTTTTTTTTTTTTTTTTGTTAAAATTGCATTCTTTCAAGTGGCCCTTCATCAATATCCTCAAAAAGACAACTTTTCTACATTTTTAGAATACATACCTTTTTTTTATTAAGTAGTGGAATGTAGACTGCTTAGCTATATTTTGTGTTATTCCTTCAGCTTTATTAAATTCTAATAATATCTTTGAAGAAGTACTACTTTGTCCAAAAATACGGGGTCTGCTATCAATACTACTACTCTTAATTGGACTATTCTTTCCTTGTTCTTATTATTTTTTTAGAAATCACCTAATTAAAATTTATTTTTTCTCCGTACATATAGCGTTGTAAGTATGCGATACAGAAGTTCTTTTGTAATAATTCCTTATATGTAGACAAATACGTATGTATGAGTCAAATTTTTATTTGCAAAATTTGTTCATTGTAAAGAAAAATTCATTATGAGGAGATCAAAATAATCTTAAATTAAAATGAAAAGAAAAAGAAATTGCTCCCAATACCGGTATTACCGAAATACCGCATTGAGAATACCGGGATTTTTTTTTTAGTTTTTGAAATTCTTCTGCAATAAATTGAAATTGAAATTGTATCAGTGTCCAGATTTAGAAATTCTAGTTTTGCACTTATTTATATTTTATATATAAATACTTATGTATATACCTACAGCCAACTTCAAGTTGAAAAGTGTGAGAATTACAAAACAAACCAAAATAGCAGAGTACATGAAACTTAGTACTCCTCCACATTCTTGACACCTCTCTTATTATTAAACTGAACAATTAATTGCAGCAACAAAAATTGCAAGTCTGGACGATCACTAAAAGTACGGTCACATATGACAAACATTTGACGAAAAAACCAAGAGACAAACTGAGTTTATTTTCTTTAATTTGAATAAATATATTTTGTTTAAATATGTATTCACATTTATTAAAAATTTTATAAAAGTAGCCTTTTACAGCATTATTAATCTGTTTTGAAATATAGAATACAAATTAAATTATACTAATAATATGCAAAAGTAGTGGTTTCGACTTTTTAGTCAAATGTTTGCCATATGTGACTGTACCTTAAGTATGAGTGAAATTAAATGTCATACAGTCATAGTAGCTTGCAGGGTTATCAGATTTATTTTGATATTTTTCGCTAAACTCAATGTCACAAATCGTCATTGCAAGAAGCAAGTCTTCTTCGTATCGAATTCCGCCAAAATTCGCCAAAAATGGAAAAAGTCTCCATGATATAAATTTTATTTAATTTTTATTTAGTGAAGACAAAAAAGTACAATGATATCGTTTATAGTAGTCTACTTAAAGCAACAACACAAAAATTTTTGTTGTTTGTATTAAGCATAGAATAAAAATAATATTATTTTTCAGTATTGGATTCTGAAAATATGAAAGGAAAATATTTGCAAAATGTGTATAATTTCCTTATAACCTTCGTCCTACAAGTGTAGATTCTGAGCGTGAGTGTTCCGCAGCAGGATTAATCTGCACGAAAAATTTTCGTATGATCTTATTTTCGTCGAAAATAAGATCACGCCTTTCGGATGAATGCATCGACAATTTGTGTTTTCTTCGAACATATTTTAATTCAAAAAAAGAAATTAAAAAATCTTTGGCTACTTTACCTCTGAATTAATTACTATGTATATATTATATTTAGTTTTAATTTTTTTGCTTTGTTATTAATATCGAACTGTTTTGTCTTTTTTTAATAACTACATATCGATGTTCCCCTGTAAACAAACAAAAAAAATCGAGTTAGGCCTTTTTTATATTAAGCCAGCGATATGTATAAAAGGGTATTCACGTCACAAGTTGTACCCTTGCAAAAAAGCAAAGGTGCCAAAACATAACAACAACCACAAGGTGTGACGGCTCATAATACAAACATTTTACTTGTTTGAAAAAGCTGGCTACCTTTAAATCCGGCCGTGCTCAGGGCTATGGGGTGGAATCTTGTTTTCCTTCAAGTATTTTTAAGCCAAGTCCATAAATTTAATTTAAGGTAGCAATAAACCCGTTGAGTATAGTTTACCAAAATTATAATTACAAATAAAATAAACCAAGGTGAAGTTAAGTGAGAGAAATTAGATGGAAGTATTTAGATTCTCTCAAACTCAATGCCCTCCCAACCTGCTATCAATTTTAACTGCTTCTTAGATAGCCCTAACTTTATCTATCTACAAAATACATGTAAAAGTTGGGAGTCAGCTGATTTAATTTATCTGTACGTCAAATAAAAGGAAAATAAATAATTGGCAGATGAGTGCCGGTTAGCATTGCGACAAAATAGAAGCAAATGAGACATTGAGAAAACCAAATTTTTTTAATGTGCAGTTTTTCGTTGGGAAAAAAGATAATGCCTAATGAGAAAACGGCCATTAAACTGTATGTTTTCATTAATATATATTGCAACGCTCCCCCCCCCCCCTCTACAACCATACGGACGGTCACTTATACAAACTGTATAACCTGGAATTATTACGGCTTGATCCGCAACAGTATCATCCAACCAAGTCTCTGTGACACAAATTACATCCAAAGGTGCATTTGTCATAATCAAGAATAGCTCTTCAACTTGCATGATCTCTCAGAGGCGCAAAGACTCTGTGCATTAATATGTCCAATCTTTAAATTATTTGAATCATTAGAGAAAACACATTCAATATCACCTCTACTGATTATAGGGCCTAAATTTATATTAGAAGTCGTATGACACAAAAGAAACTGTATGAAATATTTACAAAATACTAATGTATACATAATTATCTAAAACAATACTAATTTTTAGCTCTTTCAACTAAATAAAAAATATATGTGGTATCCCGGTTTAGCGTATACTCAGTTTAACGAATTCGCGATTTAACGTACAGTCATATTTTTTTCCATTGAATACCTTATATTACGAACAAACAGCAAATTGTTGTACTGTATATAACGAATTTTACAAAAAAAAATTAAAAAACTAATATTTGTTTTTGTATACATTTTTACCATTTTTTAAAAGAGATTTTACTGAAAACAACGAGTTAAGAGAAGTATTTTCTTTTCTACAAAGAAAGCAAAGAAAATACTTGCTCTCCAAAATAAAATTTGAACGTTACAAAGTCATTTTTTACTTTTGTTTACAAAACAAATGTTTGTTTTCTGTTTAAAATTGTACGTCATTTTTGTGTAGTTTTTTAAAAGTTTTTAATTTTAATTGAAAATGATATGAAGTATTTATTTTTTGTTTGTGTTATGAATGGAAATAAACGAATTTACTTTGTTTTATTAAAATATAATTGTTATTGTTGTTTTATTAATAAAAATGTATTAAAAAAAAACTTCTGAATTTAACAAATTTTCGATATAACGAAAGGGCCTGACAATATGGCTTGATGGCAAACTTTGATGGGCGGACGCCCCCCCTAAAACACAACTTATCGCTACGAATTTTTTTTTTTTTACATAAAACTGAACCGATTTGGGGGGGTGGGGGGGGATTTTAAGAAATCAAAAAAAAAAAAAAAAATAACGGCCACCCTAATATAGATATATATATATTTACCCTTATTCTTCGTTTCGATTCGGATCAAAATTTTCTCCGTTTGGCAACTTTGGTATTCAACATTCAGTTTTAATTATTTTCTTTCAATTGTATGTACTGTAACGACGTGTTTTCCACCTTATGCTGGGGTAGAGCTCGCGGCTCCCAGGGTTCGTTACAAAAATTTATTTAAACGACCAGAGAAATGAAACACCGGACTCGTTTTTTACACAAAACGTTATAAACCGTATGTTTAATACATTTATTTCTCTTAATCTTAAACTTCTTCTACAATTAATCGACAAATGACATATAACGTAGAACACAAATGACGGACTCGACACTCTCGGGACGGAACCGACAACACACACGGAGATAGCGACGCGACACACACGACGGCTTCGACAGAAAGGCCAAAGTAGCCAAGGGAAAGGCAGACGACAAACCAAGAGAATTTAGTCTACACCGCTGTTCTCTTGCTTTGCAGTCGTTCCGGGCGGTCTACTACACGTCGAGAGAATTTAGTCTACACCGCTGTTCTCTCGAGATGCAGTATCACCCTGCTCTCTAGCGCTGTCTCACGATAGTCAGGGAAAAAGGTCAGAAAACAAACCAAGAGAATTTAGTCTACACCGCTCTTCTCTTGCAATCTTTCCTAGCAACGAGTGGGATCAAATGAAAGTGGTGTAACCTCTCTTCAATCGAACACTGGATATTAGTTAGCTGTAGCGGTGTAACCTCTCACAGCTAAATAAGACCTTACCCGTTTGCCAGCTGCCGACTGACTGCCTGGTTTAATGGTACTTACTCCGCTTTTATACTGTTTGCCGGCGTACATTTACACACACATACCACAATAACCATTTATCAGGGTTGCTCATTAGTGTATGTTTTCGTGTCCCAATCTTTCCTACGCGCCACCAGATGGCGGACGATATTTGTCCGTTAATTTCAAATACAATCTTACTTATTAGTGATAATAATACAAGTACAAAGTAAATTGTAATGGTATTCATACTCATGGTAATAATATAATAGAATTAAATTATATAATACATTCATATTTAATACTAAGGCTAGGGATAATATTTCATAAGGGAACATAAAAAATTCAATATAATTCATAATAAGCATAAATAATAATAATTCATTAGGGTACAGTCTAGGGCATGTGGCCCAAAAACGAGGCTCCGACTTTTGGTCGTCACATTGCCTCCGTTTTCCCCGTAATGGATGACTGGTGATGATGACTTAGGGGATGATGGTGGTGATGACTCGGAGGATGAAGGTGATAGTGACTTAGGGGATGATGGTGGTGAAGACTTGGAGGATGAAGGTGATGGTGACTTCGATGATGATAGTGTTCGTGTGTCGGTAGGTGGGGTTGGCGTCGTCATACCGTTGAGGGGTTCCCTGGCTGGCGAGTCTAGCCACCGGCCGACCCTAGGTGTGGGCGGTATGGAAAAATTTGTAGACTCTAGGTCGCGTTGGGGCGACGCCCAGAGGGACAGGTGTGGTGAAAGTGACTCGTCTTCGTCTGGCTCCGTGGGGTGAGAGGCACTCGGTGACGCTGTGCGTACAGGGGAAACGGGTCCTTGACCTATGGCCAACCCAGGTGTGTAACCCTTTGGCAGGGGCACCAACACCTGCACACGTATGGTTCTCTCAAAACATAGGAACCCCGCACGCTGGTACTCACTGTTCGAGATATTGACGTTACAGAACCCCTGTCGTTTTTTTTGGTGTTGGTGGTCGGTAGCTATCGTCTTCGGAATCCAATGAGGGTGGTGATCTAGGCGGAAATGGTGAGGACAAAAACCAATAATTAATGGGGTTCATACAAGATGCATAAATAGATATATATAATTTTTCCCTGAGAAAAAAACTAGAGTTTAGTAGAGATACGGCCTGAGTTCGGTCAGGTGGGCTCTGCGACACTTTCTGCCCCCCGGGGTCTCCATTAAGGCGATCACCGGTGACACGAATCCCTTAACAATTTGGCTGTGAAGCTTTCGCTGGCCTTTGACAGGGGGTGTTGTCGTACCAAGACGTGATCCCCGATCCGAGGCTTCCACGGTCGCCGTCGGAGGTTGTAATGTCGCTGTTGTTCCGCCGAGGCGGCTGCCATATTGCGCCGTACTACTCCGAATATTTCCTTCATTTCCTCTGCCCGTGCGGTGGGATGTGGGTTATGGGCCCCGGTGCCGATGGTGACTTCGTCGTAGAGGGCCTTTGGGAGTCGGGGTTCCCGGCCCTGCGTAAGGAAGGCTGGGGAATAGCCCGTCGTCTCCGACACACTGGTGTTGATTGCCAACATTAATTCTGGCAAAATATCGTCCCATTTGCTGTGCCGGTTGTCCGTGAGCTGCGCGAGCATTGTTTTGATTGTCCGGTTAGCCCTTTCTGTGGGGTTTTCCTGTGGCATATATGGGGCAGTGTACTGTTGTATAACACCGTCCTCAGTCAGACACTTCCTGAAGATGTGGGAGGTGAATTGTGTGCCATTGTCGGTAATGATCATCTTTGGCACTCCATACCTGGCGACGATCCGTTCTCTGAACGCTTTTACGAGCCCCTCAGCCGTAGCCTTTCTTAACGGCACCAGCTCACACCATTTGGAGAACCTGTCGAAAAAAAACCAGTAACATGATGCACCCATGCTTGGATCGTGGCAATGGCCCCACAAAATCTGCGCAGATTGTAGCCCAGGGTTCTTCGGGGATTCTGGTCAGCATCTCGCCGGCAGGCTGCTGTTGACTTACCTTGTGCCGTTGGCATGAATCGCATTTCCGCACGTACTGGCTAATGTCGCGAAACATGCCTGGCCAATAATAGCGGGTTGTGATTTTTTTAATGGTCTTCCGTACGCCCAGGTGGCCGGCGGTAGGACTGTCGTGGTTTTCCTGCAGCACGCGTTTTCTCTGATGACGCGCGACGCAGAGTTTCCATGGGCTGGAATCATCATCATTGATTTGCCTCGAGAAATGCCTATATAATTGACCGTGTATGATGCAGTAATCGGAGTATTTGACAGGCGCCTCTGCGACCTCTAGCATCTTCTTCGTGAGCCATGGGCACGCCTCGCTATTATCGCTATTAGTCGTGGTATTAAGAATGTTTAGCGTTTCGCAGGGCTGTCTGGACAACGTGTCGGCGAAGACATTTTGGTTACCCTTGCGATACTGAATTGTGAAACGAAATTGCTGAGCTCTAATGCCCACCTAGCTAGTCGTCCGGTAGGGCTCTCTAGGGAGTTCAGCCATTTTAAGGATAGATGATCGGTTATGATCACAAACTGGTACCCTTCTAGATATGGCCTCATTTTCCCAGATTATGGCCAGGCACTCCTTTTCTGTAACGGAATAATTACGTTCTGCCGCATTGAGGTTGCGACTGGCGTAGGCGATGACCCTTTCCGCTCCGTCCAAGTTTTGTGTTAGGACCGCGCCGATGCCGTACTTACTGGCGTCCGTTTGTAGCGTGAAAGTTCGTGTGAAATCGGGGCAAGCCAGTACCGGGGCAGTGGTTAATTTTTCCTTTAGTAGTTCGAACGCGGCTTGTTGTTCGGTTCCCCATTTCCAATGTTTCCCTTTCTTCAACAGTTGTGTCAAGGGCTGGGATATCTTAGCGAAATCCGGCACAAACCTTCTATACCACGAGGCCACTCCCAGGAAACTTCTTAGCTCCCTTATGTTTCTCGGTGGTTTCATTCCTTTTATTGCGGCAATCTTTTCAGGGTCCGTTTTCACCCCTTCACCGCTAACGACATGACCCAGATACTTTGTCTCACGTTTGAAAAACTCACAGTTATCGATATTGATCCGTAGGTTGGCCGCTCGCAGGCGGCGGAAAACTTCTCTTAAATTTCGCAAGTGCTCCTCCAGGGTCTGCCCGATTACTATGATGTCGTCGAGGTAAGCGAACGCGTACGGCTCTAGCTCCGGTCCGATAACGCTATCTAGGGCACGTTGGAAGGTGGCTGGGGCCGAATGCAGTCCGATCGGCATCACACGCCATTGGTACAACCCGCGGCCCGCGACGGCAAATGCGGTGTACTTCTTACTACCGGCTTCCATCGGAATTTGCCAATAGCCATCCTTTAGATCCAGGCTACTCACATAATGTGCGCCTCTTAACCTGTTCAAAATAGAATCTATTCTGGGTAAGGGATATGCATCTGGTACTGACCTTAAATTTAACTGGCGGAAATCCATACATACTCTCTAGCTGCCATTCTTCTTCTTTGCCAAAGTTATCGGGAAGCTGTAGGGACTGTTAGTGGGCTCGATGCACCCCTTTTCAATCAGCTTATTGACTTCGGCGTCGATGATGGCCTGCATGGCTGGATTACTGGGCGAATACCTGATCTTTACGGGTCGGTCGTCCTTCATCACTATCTTATGTGTGGCAATGTGGGACAATCCCTTCAGGGCATCAAATTTGGCAGTTCCGAGTGCAGGAAGTTTTGTATCAGTCGCTGTTGGTGGTGGTCATGTTCGGCCACACTGCGGTATCCGCTAACCCCGAGCTGGGCAATGATGGCGCATGGTGGCTGCACATGTTTAGCCGTGACGTCGTGTACCGTGGTTACGGGGGAACTAAATTCACAATTTAGAGATAGCCCCGCGCAGTTAATGGTAGTACCAAATGTACGTAGAAAATCTAGCCCCAATATGGTTTCTTCAAAGAAGTCAGCCATTAGGAAAAAGATGCAAGATCGGGTCAAATTACCAAATGTGACGTTTATCTTAACGCCCTCGTTGATACGTTTTCGTGATCCATCAGCCAGTATGACCTCCAAATGTTCACGCACCCGCTGGAATGGACCCTTGAAATGACTGAGAAAGTCTGTCCTCATATAGTTTCGGGTAGCCCCGGTATCTATTGTGGAGGTTATCAGCTTCCTCTTTATCAAAATTTTCGCCGGTATTCGGAACTCTTCGCATTTTAATGCGGTCTGATTTACTGGTCGCCCTCCGTAGCTGTTTCCCGGATTCTGTGTATCGTTCCTGTTTTCACTGCCGCGGTAGCCCGTAGGTGTATATGCGTTACGGTCATTACCCATTGATCGACCCCGGATACTTTCCAGGTCTTCAGCCAAAGCCGCCAGTTCGGCTAGAGAGGCGAAGTCTTTCTTTTTTATGTACCACTGGTAATCCGGATGGCAGTTCTGGAAAATCCTTTTCAGCTTTTGTGCCTCACTTAACTTGGAATGTCTCATCAGACTCTGAATCGCCAGCAGGTATGCCTTGAACCCCTCATTTCTGGGCTGTACTCGACTGTGTATTGCGTCTTCTAATTGTTCATAGTGCCGTGGGGGTAGAAAGAATCTCCCCAGGTCTCCCTTAAAACCATTCCAGGTTGGCCAGTGTTGATTATTGTTGCAAAACCATACCAGGGCGCGATCGCGGAATAGCTCGGGCATCAGCGGGGGTATCTGATCCAGATCAACTTCATACATGTGGGCCAGCTCTTCCGCCCTTTCAATAATCTCTAAAGGATCGCTTGTTCCATTGAAGTGAAGATTCCACCTTCTTAACTTATCCATTATGTCCATTTTGGTCTCTGTGGTTTTAGCTGGCGCTGTCATCTGGAGCGTCTTGGCGCCTTCCTCTTTCACGGGAGATTTGGGCATTGAACTTGGGTCGACAGGAACCAGGAGGTTGACTGAGGGTGAGCTGCTCATGGCCTCATATTTTGCCTGTATTTCCACAAGACGTTGTATTTCGAGTTCCGTGTGCTCGCTGCTTATGAACTTGGCCAGTCGCTTTCTTAGCTCATCCACATTGCCAGTCTGGTCCAGTTGGAACTCATGCAGACAGGACAGCAGGTCTTCCCTCTTAAGGGAGTACACCCATGATGTCCGTAACATTTCGTTGCGGATGATTAGGCTGTCAAGAAACCAAGAACTCACGATAACAGTTTTTTTTCTCTATCAGCGTTTATTTATTATTTTTTTTTTTTTTTGAATTTATTATTTTATATTATTCATAATTAAAACGTATGGTATATTTCTTTCTTTTTGTTTTTTTTTGTGTTGGTTAACTGTACACGCAGTCCAGTTTATTATTTTTCGTTATGATTGTTTTTCTTTTCTCTTTTAAGCTTCTCTTTTCTCTTCCCCGTACAAGAGTCAGGGGTGTGGTTTCTCTGGACTGAGACGATTAGCACAGTTTTGCTGCTAATGTCCCTGCTCGGGCGCCATTGTAACGACGTGTTTTCCACCTTATGCTGGGGTAGAGCTCGCGGCTCCCAGGGTTCGTTACAAAAATTTATTTAAACGACCAGAGAAATGAAACACCGGACTCGTTTTTTTCACAAAACGTTATAAACCGTATGTTTAATACATTTATTTCTCTTAATCTTAAACTTCTTCTACAATTAATCGACAAATGACATATAACGTAGAACACAAATGACGGACTCGACACTCTCGGGACGGAACCGACAACACACACGGAGATAGCGACGCGACACACACGACGGCTTCGACAGAAAGGCCAAAGTAGCCAAGGGAAAGGCAGACGACAAACCAAGAGAATTTAGTCTACACCGCTGTTCTCTTGCTTTGCAGTCGTTCCGGGCGGTCTACTACACGTCGAGAGAATTTAGTCTACACCAGTGTTGCAAAATTGAAATTTTGATATGGTATTGAACTTCAACTAAAAGAGTATTTTTCCCACCAAATGGTATTTTTTGGTAAAAAAAACAATAATTTATGCAAATAAAAGGAGCAAAATAATTTTTATTTTAATTCATGTATCTAAGTAATTAATAGCAAACAGTATTTGAGGTGCACATGTAAAGGCTTGTTTACACTATCTCACAAGTCTTACGTATTCCATAATACTTTGTGAGATAGAAATCTAATGAGTTTTGTTGCGACTGTCAAAAAATCTAATTTAACATAACAGTTTGTGTTCACACCATCACACAAAGTATAAACACTCACACATGATATACAATGCAACCCTGATCCAATGAAAAGTATTATTGTTTAGAAATTTTTCAAAAAACGATGGAGTCGTATGGGATGTCAATTTTTTTCATAATACTTGTCATTTTCATCACACATGCATTAACACTATCAGACTTTTACATATTACTTGAGTTTTGGACATGTATTAATACAAAGTAAAATAGTGTAAACTAGCCTTAAATAATATTTCTGTTATACAAAAGCGGCACAATAGTTTTAATAAATTAATCGCATATCTTATTAAAAAAACATAACCTTTAAAGCAAAAAAACATAGTACATTTTTGTCAACACATTTCACAGTATATTGCACTTCTTTTCTGATTTCGATTCATGCCAATATATTGTGTCTCCTTCGAATATCACATGCACATTGGCGATAAAATTGAACAGTTATATTGCAAGTGTATGAACCGCTTAAGGTACGTTTTTCAGTAATTTCTAAAGCAAATTATTTTAAATGGTTCATATATTTATGAATAAGTAAATTAATTAAAAATTTTATTTTTGTCTTTTTTATACTTTTTTATACTGGTATTTATATTTATATTTTAACTTTTGCGTTCAATTGATGCTCAGAAATGTGGTATCGATAAAATACCAAAAGCAATATGTGAAATGACAGCAAACATTAGTTTTGTTTCCTTTATTAGCTATATTTTTCTAAGAAATTTAAATATATTCAGTTCTGAAATGCCTTCTTTCTGAAAGATCCGCTAGAACACGGAATTGAGAATTGATATTAATTTAGTTTTCTTTATCGTTTGCATGTTTCTATAAATATGGTTTTCGTTTATATTTTCCACTAACAAATTATCCAATGCATCCCTTTTTATAAATTTTCTTGCCACTTGTAAAAACAAATATCCCATTCTGGAAAGCAAAATATGAATCCTGGCGTCTACGCTTCGCATTTCAATATTAACGTCGTTAATTATTTTTAAAATACAACAACATAAATTTTGCAACAAACACATGATGACCAAAACCTGCTATCGAAATGATCATATCCCAGTTAAAAAGTTAAGAGTTAAAAAGCTCAAAGGATAAAAAAGTACTGAAAACAACGCGGGGGTACTGCGGTATTTTTAGTATTAAAAAGTACTATAAAAAGTACCAAAGTACTGAATTTTTCAACACTGGTCTACACCGCTGTTCTCTCGAGATGCAGTATCACCCTGCTCTCTAGCGCTGTCTCACGATAGTCAGGGAAAAAGGTCAGAAAACAAACCAAGAGAATTTAGTCTACACCGCTCTTCTCTTGTCTTGCAATCTTTCCTAGCAACGAGTGGGATCAAATGAAAGTGGTGTAACCTCTCTTCAATCGAACACTGGATATTAGTTAGCTGTAGCGGTGTAACCTCTCACAGCTAAATAAGACCTTACCCGTTTGCCAGCTGCCGACTGACTGCCTGGTTTAATGGTACGTACTCCGTTTTTATACTGTTTGCCGGCGTACATTTACACACACACATACCACACACAAAAAAATTCATAGGTAAAATTGCCTAAAAGTATGGTATAAAGTTATCTAAGCGCAAGGGTAGCATGGCAGTATCAAAGTTTCTTAGGTAATATGACTACTAACTTAGGTAATTTCCATGTTCGAAAAATTATCTATAAGTTTTGTTAAAATAACTTAAAAACTTTGAAAATTCATCAATAATGGCAAAGTTATTTTATATTTTTATTTTTGAAAAATTATCAAAATTTCATTTTGTACAAGAACATAGCTTTTAGGTAAATTTACTACTTTTTTTTGTTAATTTAAATAAAATTAACTACCTTCTTCATTTCTTTACAACATTTTATTTATAAATATATAATTTTACAAAGTTATAAATTTAATGATAAACTTTTACAAGTTACGTAACATTTTAATTTTCAAGAATTTACTAAATAATCTACTGAATCTTCCTAAATAGTTGTCTTTCTAAATCTAAGTATATACTTATTTTTAATAACTATTAGAATATATAGATATAATTGGGTTACATTTCTTTTGCATTTACTTAAACTTGGATATTGTTGAACCGGCTACATTATTTTTAGTTGGTTTTCTTCCACTTAACGCAACATACTGGGTTTTCATAAAAAATGGCCCCTCTTCCACTTCATCAACAATTTTATACAAATCGGCAGGTTAATTAGCTTAATCGGGGATTATCTTAGTTTCATATTTTTATTTCCTTAGCATTTTTATTTGTCTCAAAGTCCATCATATTATTGGAATCTTTATATCGATTTCCGGCCATGCCATTAGTAGATATATCACCTTATGTCCTACAAAATTCAGATAATTTATGAAGTATAATTGGCCACGATTGGCCTCTAAATCCTTATACTTCTCAGTTATACTTTCCTTTTGTTTAAGGTTACGTGCTTTAGAGAGCACATGCTTTAGATCTTCTGTCTGTAAATGTACTTCAGGGTCTATGGGTTTATCTTGATTACTAGGACTGTGATGGCACACCCACTAACTACTCAAATTTAAGTATCTTTAAGAAACAATTATCGCCTCTAAGTTTCCGTCTTAAGTTTTAGCTTTCTTGTTGGGTTTTTTAAATCTGAAAATAAAATAATTTCTTAAATACAAATACTGGAAAAGAATATGCAATATCTACCTACTTAGCCATTTCCATTTTTTTCTCACGGGCACCCTCTAACATATTGGTATTGATCAAAGTTTCACCTTACTTTTCATCCAAATGTCGGTGTCTTTAAGTATGAAAATAACTGTTTTACCCACAAAAATTAATCCATATCTTTGTCGAATTTTAAACCCTAACTCCACGTCTACAACAGGCGTGATTTGCTGTTATAAAAGCGGTGTTAAAACATATGCATTAACAACCATGTTATTACATGAGACAACCTCTAACATGATGAGTCTATACTTAACACTAACATCATATAACTGTTAATGTTAAGCATTTCATGTCTGTTGTAGATTGTGAGTTAAAATGTTCATCGGTCAAGGCTTTTTGGCGCGCTTCTTCTTTCTACCAAATTATCCACTCTAAATTCTTTGCCCATTTCCTATAAACATATTTTTTATTTAACATACAGATGTACATAATTTGAAATTAAGAAATGTTTATTTATACATACCATTGACGTTAATTATACTTTTAATTTAATTTTATTTAAATTTGAACGTTTTTTCACAAAAAAAATCCAACTGACAATAAAATAAAACAATATTAAAAAAATTCGAAGAAGATACCTTACTCAATTAGGAATATTATCAAAAATTTTAGGCAAAACTTATTTTGTAATTTACCAATTATCTTAGGCAATTTAACTTAGTTTTTTGTTTTTATATGAAAATAAAATACCTATGCGCGCCATGGTAAACTTACCTAGATTATTTTTTTGTGTGCACAATAACCATTTATCAGGGTTGCTCATAAGTGTATGTTGTCGTGTCCCAATCTTTCCTACGCGCTACCAGATGGCGGACGATATTTGTCCGTTAATTTCAAATACAATCTTACTTATTAGTGATAATAATACAAGTACAAAGTAAATTGTAATGGTATTTATACTCATGGTAATAATATAATAGAATCAAATTATATAATACATTCATATTTAATACTAAGGCTAGGGATAATATTTCATAAGGGAACATGAAAAATTCAATATAATTCATAATAAGCATAAATAATAATAATTCATTAGGGTACAGTCTAGGGCATGTGGCCCAAAAACGAGGCTCCGACTTTTGGTCGTCACAGTACATAAGAGCGACTAAAAAAAAAGTGATTTTGTTACCCCTCTGAAAATGAAGCTTGATATGTTTTATGATGATTCCCAAAATCTGAAAATTAAGCTTGATATGTTTTTTGATGTTTCCCAAAATATTTTGGTTCTAGCGTTGACCATCCGTAGCCTGGACCATTTTTAAAAAAGGTCTTTTTTCAAATTTTATTTATGTCGTCTTGGAGCAAAGTACAAAAAAATTCGAAAAACTGAAAAAAGACCTTTTTTAAAAATGGTCCAGCTCACGGATGGTCAACGCTAGAACCAAAATATTTTGGGAAACATCATAAAACATCAAGCTTCATTTTCAGAGGGGTAACAAAACCACTTTTTTGAGCTCCATACAAGTTGAGTTGGTCTAATGTACATTGTATATATCTATGTATTCTCTATTGCCATAGTAGCTACGTTTTACCAAGTTGTTTATTTACTAACGAAAAGCTCTTTGATTTTTTATTTATTTCGTTTTAAAAACTTTGTAAGCAAAATTAAAGACAATAAATATTTTTTTTTATTATTATTTTTTTTTTGTACATATACCCGCTTATTCATAAAAAATATTTTTTAAAAGGTTTATTAAAAAAATTTTCATACAAATTTCGTTTATAAACTTATGGGTTTTTTAATAAATTACGGTAAAAAAATTTATCCTCTTCAATTTTCTTATGCTTTTTCTCGATCTTCACTCTTCAAAATGTTCACTTTAATGATTTAATTTAGCACTTTGACAAGTATTTCACAAGTATAATCACCCTTATTGTGTTTGGCGTATTTAAAATACGCCTACGACTGTTTGGTAATAGATTAAAGAAAATAAGTTCACGTTCTCTTTAATCTATTACCAAACAGTCGTAGGCGTATTTTAAATACGCCAAACACAAAGGGTGAATATCCTCACTTTTTCATTTATAGTACTTACATAATGAACAATTTTAATCCTTTTCTTTCTTTTGTATTTTTTAGATATTGTAATTGTTGTAAAACTCCCGATTTAAGAAAATATTGTGAACAACTTATACGAGAACTGAATCATTTTCAACGACGAGCTTATGCTCAGAATGAAATTAAAGCCAGAGCTCATAAACGTTATGTTGTGGGATTCCGTCAAGTTCAGATGTATTTGCGTATAAATAAAATAAAATTTGTAATTATAGCCACAGATTGTGAACGACACGAGGGAGAAGGAGGTAATATATGTATTAATTGATTCTTTGAAAATATAAGACTTAACCAGTTCTTTTTTTTTTCTTAAAACTTTCAGTTAGTTTGAATGAAACTATTGACAATATCAAAACTATATGCAACGATCAACAAATACCAATAGCTTTTCCATTTAAAAGACGTGAAATGGCATATTTTATCTATCAAAAAGCATCTATCAGTTGTATTGGTATTATAGATTATGATGGAGCAAGAGAGATATTTGCACATGCCAAGGAAGCTTTAAAAAATGCACGCGATATGTATAATTCTCTTTTTTTTAATAAATTAAATTAAGTTTTCTGATATGAAATATGTAAAAACATGCATGTCTATATATGAAATATTGTATTAAAGATACTTACATACATATACATTTTTCCCGGAATATATTGAGGAAATTACTAAAATTGAATATTAAAAAAATAAAAAAAATAATTGGTTATGTTCTAGAAATCAAAAACGGCTGGATATGAAATCGAACGAGATCCTTTGTTCAATTATTTTTAAATTTATCGTAGTTTTTTTTTAGTTCTGGTAAATATAGTTGATATACAAAGTATAAAGTATATGTATTTTAAAGATAGGGAAGTGCGATTAATCAAAGATTCTGGTTTATCAATAATTCGATTAATCAGCAATTTGATTAATATAATTCTTGATAAATTAATTATTTTATTTATCAAAAAATTGAATAATCTTAATTTTTAATAATTGAATATGTCAGAAAAATTCCATTTTTTTTATAAATTTTCTTATGTTCTGCGCTATTTACATAATAGTTTATTTAAAGTAATTTAACGTTAGTGTTTTACTCTAATAATATAATTTTGCTTAATTTTTATTACTTTTCCGATTTAAGAACTTTTGAATAAACTTTTTTAGACTTGATTAATCAAAACTTAAATTATTCAATTAATTAAAATTCTAATTAATCGATTTATCATCATTCTCTGACTAAACAATATTTTGATAAATCGCCCTTTCCTATACTAAAGTTTAAACACGTGTCGTTTTCATAATTCTATCAACTTTAATTTTAACCGGAATTATATTCGGCCATGTTTTGTGTCGAATTTGATGTTTTCTTAAGAAAAGCACACAAAAAGTTTTATATGAAGAAACGCTCATCAAAAAGATATATCGGAAAATTTTGAATGTATGAATATCATTGTATAACAAGTAAGGTAGTTGCATTAGAAAGCATTGTAAATTTTCACCCATGTAATGCCAAACATAACGTAAATAAAACAAAATATTAAATCATCATGAGAGTTATGCTAGCTGTCCCTATTTTTGTATGTAGGAGAGCTATTCCAAATGTGAAACTCCATACAAAAAAAATTGTCAGCCAGGATAACTCATACTCAGGCGGTCATCTGTATGAATTCATATCGTTCTATACCTTTAACAGAAATTACAGATGGTATAGCACAGTACATCACACGATCACGTTTTGATTTTTGATGTATATGGATCCTGTATGAAGGTGACATTAATAAGTTAATATTTAAAATTCTATAAAAATCTAAAAATTTTTATAAAACAAAAAAAGCGAATATAAAATATAACAACTTCCAAATTCTTGCATTTTCGATTTCTAGAACACCCTGATAAACACAAAGAATTAGAAATGCGTAAGGAGTGAGTGGAGCCACAATCACCCCTATCGTTAATAATTTTTCCCTCGTAATTTTTCTCCTTTTCACATATGTATTTGCGATCATGAAAAACTCCCATGAAAAAAAGGTAATTCAAAGGGAAATAAAAACGTGAAAAAATGTTCGCGAGAATAAATTCCCCCTATCGTAAAAAGTTTTTTCCCTCGTAATTTATTCACATTTCCCTTCGATTTTCTCACTTAATTTTTGCTAGGGAATAGAACAAGTATGTTAGTAGTTCCTTCTATAATAGGCCTGTTCTGCAAATCACTTTTACTCAAATCACGTGATTTCAAATCATATGTGCTTACTAAAATCACACGTGTGATATTCTAGTGTCCCGTTTTGTGTTCTTTGGAGTGATCTTCAATTACCAAAAGCACACCGAGAAAACCAAAAACGATATGACTTTCAGAACACCACAAAATTACGCTCGCGATTTCAAAAACACGCTATTTGAAATCACGTGATTTTCAGAACAGGCCCGTAAATCGAATATTAAGGGCTATTTCCGCTAATAAGGCACAAACCGATATATTGGTCAACAAAATTAAAAACAACAGGTTCATTGCCGGCGGTTTTGTGAAGCTTTCGAAAGACAAAAATTTCATTGATTTTTAATTCTTTTAATCTTTCTTCTTTTTTATATTCGCTGGAACTGATAGCGTGAAAAATTTTTCACTTTTTGAGATTCACGATTGCTTTTTTCCCTTGTCCCCATTTACAATGTGGCAAGTAGAAGGCAGACATACGAAGTTTGTTGGTGAGGGGTTGTAGAGGTAGAGTGTATAGTTCATGACATCTAGTACATCTGTACTAGACATTTTTTGTTTCTCTTTTCCACTGTTTGCAGTTTTCTTGTTGTTGCTTCATATCATTTTTCTCACATCAATGTCAGTATCATTGCCTGTTAAATGTTCATCTTCGTCAACAGCGAAAGAGAACGAAGTAAGAAAACGAATACTTTCTGTCTGTCTATTAATTTCGAGATTGTGAAAGGTTTAGGCAAGTTCAAAAGGGAATAAGAAAAATGTCTGCCTTTCATTTTCAACATTGTAAATTGGGACCTTCGAGGGGAATGAACAAAAATTCCACTTGTTATTCATGATAGGGGTGTATTATATGAATCACTCCATGATTTTATTTTGTTTTCCGGACATGTATCAAATTATACATATTTTTGTTCAAAATAACAATTGCAAATGCAACATTTTTTATACATTTTATTTTGTCTAAAAGTTTAACTAATCTCCAGGGAAACCAGAAATATGCTCTAAAAACCCGTTTTATGAGCATTAAATATGTAGTAAAAACTTGAAAATATGCCCTGAAAATTGTTAAAATAATAACCCAAAAAATTCAAAAATTGTTCATTTGAAAACCATGAGACTATGAGCTTGGTATTGCACTTTTTGAACTTTGTTATTACGTTAAAAATTAGGAATTGAATCATCTTTTTTCAAAATTTTTTAGAAATATGTAAAGAGCGTTTAAAATTAGGCAATATGGCATCAACATCTAAAAATCGGCAAAAATGGGCATACGTTGTTGCCCATGAAAACAACAGATATTATTCACAAACAAAGTGCGTGTTGTTTTTTAGTTGTTGTATTTCTGCATAGACCTAATACACCAATACCCCGGCTTGAGCCGCTTCGTTTTGCGTCGTTTTCGAAGTTGCGTCTTTTTAAAATTTCTGTGATTTTGAAGTTGCGTCGATCTTGTTTCACTTTGCGTCGCATGACTTCGAAGTTGCGTCGCTAGTGCTTCGATTTGCGTCGTTCATATAAAATTGTTTGTACAAAGCTTAAACAGAAAAAGGGGATTTCCTGTTTAAGTCTAATGCAAATATGTATGTATTTGCTGAAGTAATGTTAAATTTAAATATTTAGCAACAACGAGTCAAAATAAGCTTGCAACAAAAACTGTTCATTTTGAACTACCTTGAACTAGCCCCTTCTACAATAAATCTTATTTGCTGTTCCGGTTACGCTGATAAAATTAAGAAATTTGTTGAAACAAGAACATCGTTACAACATAAACAGGTTACAAAAATGAGAAAAAATGTCAGCGATGAATGCCCTTAAAACAAAAGGTTATTCAAAAGAAAGCTTTAACTTTATTTGAAGATCTAAAATAAAATTATCCATTATAAAGTCTATCAAATCAAAATTTATTTTTTTCAGCTAAAATTATGAATCTCGGAACCAATTAAATGAAAATCAATATAGACAATCGTGCTTCGTTTTGCGTCGCTTCGGTTTGCGTAGAGTTTTTCCGGACCATGACCAAAAGCAAAATAAAATGACAACAAGAAAAAAATAGTTGAATAAATACGTTGTTTTCGGTTAATTGAGCACCGCTAAATTGAGTTACCCGTTTTATTGCACTTAAAATCATGGAACGAAATCATTTAGTATAACTGTCTATGTAAAAATACCCGTTTAGTTGAGTTCCGTTTAATTGCGTCACCCGCTTAATTATTTCAAAAAACAAGACCGCATTGCGAAAAACAAGAGCAAATTTTTCGGTTAATTGTTTCCGTCTACTAAACGTGTTTTTGCTCCACATACGTAAAAAAATTATTTTGCGGCAAGAAAGATTGTACAATGAACGTATGTATGTACCTGATTTTTATTGTTTTTTAAACCTAAACCATTTTGTAACTTAATAAATAAAGAAATGGGTTTTTTTCTATCTACATCTTGCTCAGTTAGGCGATTTTCGTTTTAATTGCGTCGGAATTAACAGAGTACTGCTTAATTGAGTTCCCGTTTAATTGCGTGAAAACGTCAGGTTTTGAGAAAAACGATAAAATAGGTTTAAAATTAATTTTCTCAAAAACTACTCGATACATTTTTTTTAAACGCTCCTAATTGATTGCTACGTATGTTTTTAACAAAACTATACATTTTCATGAATTTACATGCAATAAATCCAAAGTTTTAATGTTTTTTCTAAAACAAAATTTTGTCGTTTTGTGCTCCATATCAAATTTTATTTCGTATTATGATGTTTTCTTTGACGTGGAGCAAAGTAAGTCTATGGCAAAAACAATGAAGTTAATAGTTAATAGAGATTCATAAGGGCAGTTTGCTATGTTTTAGAATGGTGATAATTGCTAAACTCTCTCCTTTAAGCCCTGAACTGCAGATGCAACATAATATGGAAAGAAAATATATGTTAGCTAGCGCAAATCAATATTCAACGATTAATTTTGTTGTGGGCTCCATATTCATCTCAAGTTTCACATTGTCCAATAAATTTTAACTATTGTGACTATTCGAATGGCGCAAAGCAAAAGTAAAGTATAATTTTGTTATGTTTGTATGCAAAATTTGCTCCATATGCAAAAAATTGTCATATGTAGCATTATAATGATCAATGAACCTAATAAAAAATTCACCAAGCGGTGATCAAAATCATAGTCTACGACGAATTCTAAGGTTTGCGAAAGAAACCATGGGTCTAAAATCAAAATCGAGCTTCCTGTTTGGAAAGAGAAAATTTTCGTTTATACTAAATTACAAAGAGGTAATGTTTGTTTGTTTGTTTGCAGGAGGTAATCTTCGTAACCGCTGAACCGTTCTTTATGAAACTTTTGCAGTATATTATTGATGGTCTGGGATGTGCTATAGGATACATATTTTTTGACATTTTAAGTGGGCGGGGCACCTCCCATACAAAGACATTATAGGTTTATGTTTATCTGTAGAACGACAAGAGCTAAAGTTTCCAAATTTGGTACGAATATCTTAATTATCAGTACACAACATCTGACAAATTCTTGGTGGGATTGGAAATTAAATTTAAGCATATTTTAAAAAAAATATAAAATTTGAAAAGAGTATTTTGTTTTTACAAATGGGAAGCTCGATTTTGATTTTAGATCCATGGTTTCTTGGGCAAACCTTCTTAGAATTCGCCGTAGATTACATTTTGACAACCGCTTGGTCGAGAAAAAAATTGACCCACTCTAATGTATATTCTGGGTCCTTATGAGTAGCGAAGTTGATTTAACGATGTCCGTCTTTCTGTTGAAATGGGCTTTCCGAAGACCCCAGATATGACGGGGTTGTTATATATTACTGTAACATCACCTCCGTTAAATGTTGCTAATGAAATGGCTGAGATATGAGCAAAAAACCCAGACTGCCTCAGTTTTTTTTTTATAAATTCCTATGTTGTTTTTTTATACCCATCACCGAAAGTAACAAGGTATATTGTATGTATATGGCGATGTTTTGTTAATCGCACGATAAGAAATCGCAAAACGCCAGATTTATTTTATGGAGTTCTGAAGCTCGTTCCTTTAGCTTGCGATCTGCCATAGTTTCTTACAAATATTCTAGTTCCCTTAAGCAAACCTTTGCAATTTGAAGTCACTAAAATTCTTGTAATTGGCATTTAAAGAACACCTATTATGCGATTTCCACAATCGCGGTTGTTAATATCTTGTAGGTATTAGGTTTTTTTTTATTTTTTTCTGTATATCTGGAGAACGGTATCCAAATTAGGTACGAGCATCTTGGTTATCAACACAACATCCGACGGTATTTGAGAAGCGGGCGTGGCAAAAAATAATTTATTTATAACTAAAGAATGGTAGGTACATATTTATTTATCTTTCTGTTCTTATTGATCTATGGTGAAAGGTATATAAGATTCGGCATAGCTTTTTTTTTAAATTTAAGTTAATATACTCTTGTTGGTCAAGTGCGATATGCAGTTGTACAGAATAATAAATTTATTTCGCAAAGAAAATTTCTCTGTAAACACTGTTTTTTTTAAATTTTCGTATAAAATTCTATCTGAACGTTAATGTTCGAAATTATAAAACACTTAATTATAGATAATTTTATTAAGTTTATTTTCATTAAAAATTAAAGTTTAACAATTTTAGGTATGTATGTATGTACATATTTATTTTCTACATATCAGTGGTACAATTTTACTACAGTCTTAAATTACGTTGTATATCTAAACTCATATCCTTGAAGGCACGTAAACGCTCAAATATCAAACTCCGCTCTGTTTCAAACATTTGCCTGTATTGTAAATGTTTTCCTATATGTTGCATCAATGTAGTTTTAGCAAATTGCCAGCAACTTTGCGCGTGGGCTTTAGGCAAAGTTTCACTTTGACACATTGCCAATACAAGTCTAACCTGTTGATGGGCAGGCAGTTGACTTAAAATAAAACCGAAAAGATTACGTATATCAGGTTTAAGATGTATGGGAAAAAGACGAGATTCGGAAAAACGATTTTCGGGAAGTACCAATAATGCTGGGAGAAAAGGCATATTATATTGCCAAGGCAAATCATTGTCGATTGTGTTAATGCGTATAAATTTTAAATCTATAATGTGTCGTAGAAATAGTGATAATTGTATAAAGGAATGTTGAATGTTGCCACAAAGAGCGCATTCTGGAGAATAAATTAAAACTATTAATGTTTGATTGTGTGTGTATTGCAAATAATTTAAAAATATTTTGCGATTTAAGTGTTTTAATTCAATATCAGAGTCTTGAATTGAGGTATGTGCAGCGATGTTTTTATTTTTATAATAATTATTTAGGCCATTAGAGTAGAATTTCTTCACAAATTCCATCAAGTTGTACATAGCAAAACGATCTTCCATTAAAAACATACTCTCCTTTTCATTCTCTACAATAAAAACTGTGGCCATACTTTGTTGTGTCGGTGGAACGTCAATATTTTCCAAATAATCCGCATAACGTTGTGTATCTAAAAGCACTACAGCCAAAGAACGATTACTATTTTTCCACCGTTGTTCATTAGTTAAATAACCTTCTAGTCTTTTCACTACGCTTATATGCAGAGGTATTTGTTTAAAAATGTCAATGTTTTGCACACAAGCAGTGGACTGAATAAATCCTAGTAATTCAGTAGTTTCCAAATTAGGGTTGTAATATGAATTAAATAATTGATTTTGAAAAACTTCATTAAAATAGTGGTTTATTTCGTAATAAAATTTTAGATTTTTTAATATACAATTTTTGTTATAATAATGACATTTAGAGCTTTCACTAAATATTTGAAGATTTTGTATGATCTTTGAAATCTGTAATGAGTTCTTCCAATTGCTTTTTATTGCTTTTCTTTTTATGTACTTTTTACAAGCTAATAAAGCTTTTGTAAAGGTTTGCTGATTATCAACATATTTCTCCATGTATGCAAAGAACTGTTGAGGTTGATTAACAAAAATTGCCAATACTGGTTGCTTTTTCATTTTTTGAGCAATCATTATGGGAGTAGCATAACCATGCAGCAGATTATAATCATCATTAAGTTCTTCGTGTAACCAACGTAAGATGTTGGTTGCATTCCATTTAAAATCAATATAATCAACAAAAGATTTGTTGGTCTTATGGCTCAATAATAATAAATTAGGTAGTTTAATTGTATCATTAGGATTTTCCTTAAAACTAGTAAAAGTTACGGTAAATCGATATGTGCGTACAGGATCATGTTCTAGCCATTTTAAAGCAGCTATTAAATAATGCTTGTATTCTAAGTCGCTGGGTTTTTTAAATACACCCAAGACAATAGCATCCGTTAAAGTTTCCATTTTTTTCAAGTTTTCCCTTATTTCTATTCGCTCTAACGGCTGCATGACGTGTTCTATAAAATTTACTATCTCTCTAAATGTAAACAAGCCATTGTATTGAATTTTCAATTGACCTTGCCTTCCATAATGCACCATTAAAGTGGGCCATTTGTGGGGCGAACCCGACCCCACTGATGTTGTTAGAGTTTTTGAGCAATTACAAGCCAAATGCCAACAATCGATTGCAGCAAAATATACTTTGTCCCCAAAGTGTTTTGCCACATCATTGTATTGCTGTAGCGCCTCTAAACTTGCATCACTCCATTGGGTGTAATAGAATATTAAAGATATTTCGTTAAACTGTGTTTGATGTCTGATATTGGAAACATCGGTGCCGGGACATTGTTCTATAGATAAGTAAGAGTAACTACATTGTATTAAGTTTAAATTAATTAAAAATACTGTTAAAATAATTCCTTTTAACCGGCTTAGCATTTCACGCTCTCAATGAAGTTTTTTTTTTGTTTATTTTTATTGAACGTGAGCGAAGATAGCGACGATTTTGGCAATTTAAAAACCGGGAAAACAAAATACCCAAATTATGGTGATTTGCAGAATAAGAACAAAAAGTTAGCGTCGAATTTAGGAATTTAAAAAGGGGAAGTAAAAATAACTAATATTTTTAATAAAAATACAAAAAATAGTTAACACAAATTAAAAAATACACTTTTAAAAACAAAATGAGCGATGCGTGCAAAAAATCGTTTGGTCTGTTCCGAGATATTTGGGTGCATCCAAAATGGTCAGTGAAAAGCGTTGCTGATTTATCCCATGGAACACAGGCTTTTGCACGGTATAAACTGTATATATTCTGAAAGTAAATCGTTTGTCGGACAAAATGAGCGATGCGTGAAAAAAATCGTTCGGTTAGTTCCCGAGAAAATTGGGTGCATCCAAAATGGTCAGCAACCCTTTTTACTGACCAGTTTGGATACACCCAATTTTCTCGGGAACTAACCGAACAATTTTTTGCACGCATCGCTCATTTTGTCCGGAAAACGATTTACTTTCAGAATATATACAGTTTGTACCGTGCAAAAGCCTGTGTTCCATGGGATAAATCAGCAACGCTTTTTACTGACCATTTTGGATGAACTCATATAGCTCGGGAACTAACCGAACGATTTTTGCACGCATCACTCATTTTGTCTGGAAAACGATTTACTTTCAGAATAAAACCGTTTATACCATGCAAAAGCCTGTGTTCCATGGGATAAATCAGCAACGCTTTTTGCCGACCATTTTGGATGCACCCAATTTTCTCGGGAACTAACCAACCGATTTTTTGCACGCATCGCTCATTTTGTTCCTAAAAGTATATTTTTTAATTTGTGTTAACTATTTTTTGTATTTTTATTTAAAATATTAGTTATTTTTACTTCCCTGTTTTAAATTCCTAAATTCGACGCTAACTTTTTGTTCTTATTCTGCAAATCACCATAATTTGGGTATTTTGCTTTCCCGGTTTTTAAATTACCAAATTCGACGCTATCTTGGCTCACGTTTTTATTGATTAGATTAAGTACAAAACAGCTGTTTAATGGTGGTATTTTAGCGGGTTTTACTAACAAATTAATGTAATTTTGCAGCGATTTTTACTGTTTAAAACAAACTTTTATTTGTTTGTGCAAAAAAAATATTGACGCAGATACATAAATACTGATGAATTTTTTTGCAGTAATTATTTGAACTTTGTATATCAATACAAAATTTTCCTAACGGTATATATGTAGATATGCATCGGTATTACAAATAAATGAACCCATGCTACAAAAAATAAGATCTCCCTAGTACAAGGCTAAAACAATCACCCATATTATGAAAGTCGACGGTACCTGAATTGTATTGGTATTTTCTGCGTCGTTATTTACAATAATCGATTACTATTAACTGTCAATTGATATTTTCTAATGCTGAGTACAGACAGTGCAATCTACATGCAGTCTTTTTCAATGCAACCTCAAAATATCAAAGCGTTTTGATGTTGATGAAATCTGGAATGAATGAAAATGAATTTAATTTGCTAGATTGCGTAAATGCATTGCATAGTCTGTACCCAGCATAAGGCGCTTTTAATTCGACGTTGAGTAGAATTGTCCCTGTTTTAATAGACATGAAATTTTGCGAAGGCTCAAATGAAAGTTAAAGAAATTTTAAATGAAATGTAAACATATTTATTGAATTCGTTTAAAATAAAAAAATGCAAATTTAAAAGAAGTGCGACGGCTCAAATGAAATTTAAAGATATTTTAAATGAAATGTAGATATATTTATTGAATTCGTTTAAAATAAAAAATGCAAATTTAAAAGAAGTGCGACGGCTCAAATGAAATTAAAAGATATTTTAAATGAAATGTAGACATATTTATTGAATTCGTTTAAAATAAAAAATGCAAATTTAAAAGAAGTGCGACGGCTCAAATGAAATTTAAAGATATTTTAAATGAAATGTAGACTTATTTATTGAATTCGTTTAAAATAAAAAAATGCAAATTTAAAAGAAGTGCGACGGCTCAAATGAAATTTAAAGATATTTTAAATGAAATGTAGACATATTTATTGAATTCGTTTAAAATAAAAAAAGCAAATTTAAAAGAAGTTATGGGCACAAATTTTATTAAAGCTATAAAAAATCAGAAAACTTACAGTAACAATATCTTTTATCGAAAACATGGCAAAAATCAAAATTGGAAAAAAACTCTACACTTTATTCGAAAGAGCTAAATCGGTTAAAAAAATGTCGGAAAATAGCATAAATAGCGTTAAAAAGTGAGCTATAATGATGAACAAAAATAATAAAAGGTTCATTCTATGATGATTTGACGAAAGATAAACAAAGTGTAACATTGTTATTTTTGTACTCCGAAAATAATCCAAGATTTTCTTAAGACTTGCATATTACAGCCGTACCTAAAAAAAGCGGCACGCGTTTCCTAGTTTTTGAATAGAGCGACCTGAACGCTTTGGAATTGGAAACCCCGATTTTAACAGCTCGTTTAAAAGTGAAGTTTGCCGCTATTGAAGGTGAGAAATTTAAATTTACCTGTCACAATTGCGGAAAAGTAGGACACAAAGCAAACGAATGCTGGTCGAAAATTCAAAATCAACGAAAGTATGTTAACAAAAAGCAAGAAACAACCCGAAATGCTGAAGTTTCACTTCAAGTAAATGGTGGAGGTGATAGTTGGTGTTTAGATTCCGGAGCGTTATCACACATGTGTTTTGACAAGTCAAAATTTCATACAATGAGGCCAGCGGATACAGATGTGCTACATTTAGCAAATAACGAATCAGCAAAAATTGAAGGTAATGGAATTGCAAAAATAAAAACTAGTACCGGATATATTTCTAGGTTAGAAAATACATTATACGTTCCGGACCTTAGATCAAATCTATTATCAGTAGCAAAAATTACTGATTATGGTTTCGAAGTGAAATTTAATAGAAAGGAAGCAATTATAAGTAACATGAAAACTGGTGAAAAAATAATAGTGGCAAAAAGCATTAAAGATTTATTTTATGTTGAAAAATTAGTTGAAAACTGTAAAGCAGCTCAAGAATCTAGTATACAAGAATGGCATGAACGTTACGGACCCTTAATGAAAATGATTTAAAAGATTTATTAAGAAAACAAAAGGTTAATGGAATAAAGTTTAATCTTAATGAAAAATTACAAATTTGTGAAGTATGTATGGAAGGTAAACAAACCCAAAAGCCATTCGAAAGATCAACTTCAAAATCAACCGAATTATTGGAACTTATACATACCGACGTTTGCGGCCCTATGTGAATAAATTCCATTGGAGGGTCAAGATATTTTTTAACCTTCATTGACGACAAATCCAGATGGTGTGAAGTTTATTTTCTTAAGAAAAAGAGTGAAGTTTTAGAAAAATTTAAAGAATTTAAAAATTTGGAAATCAAAACAATCCGATCAGAACTGAATATACAAGAAATGAATTTAAAATGTTTTTAAAGAATGAAGGTATAAAACATCAATTTTCTGCTGAGTACACCCCTCAACAGAATGGTGTTGCCGAAAGAAAGAATCGTACTCTAGATGAAATGGCCAGATGTATGATGATACAATCACGTTTAAGCCCAGGTTTTTGGGCAGAAGCTGTATTAACCGCAAATCATATTCGGAACAGATGTCCCTCAAGAAGTTTAGATGGCGAAACACCTTTTAATATATGGCTAGGAAGAAATCCAACTGTGAATTATTTTCAGAAATTTGGTACCACTGCTTATATGCTCATAAAATCTAAAACCCTTGGAAAATTTCACCCTAAATCAAAGAAATGCATATTCGTTGGATATTCCATAAAATCAAAAGTGTATAGACTGTGGGATATAGGTTAGGTTAAGAAGGGTTGTGCGCCCATGGGCACACCTCCACTCGGAGACCAATACAGTCCATTGTGAATCCCTTCAAAGAAATATAAGATAGAATAAGAAGAAGTGAAAGGTAGAGAAAAGGAAGTATGCGATAGACGGAAAAAATTAGAAAGCAGGACCAATACCCCCCAGTAGATCGGCCGGATTACATCCAGCTATGCACCCCAGTTGATCGTGAAACCTATCTCCTAGCCACTTCTGCCTGACCCTGCATCCTAGGACAATGACACAGTACGTTCTCGATCGTCTCTAACTCCTCTGCGTCCTCGCACAACCTGCAGAAGTCCGGTATGGTGTTATCCCATTTGCTCGTAAAAGCCCTAACCGGACAGTGACCCGTCAAGAACCCTATAAGTGTTCTAAGACCAACCTTATCCAATCCCAGTAGAACCCTGGTTGCCCCCGCGTCCAATCTGGGCCATAGTGCCCTAGATACCCTGCAATCCATTCTGTTCCTCCAGGATCGGTCAACGTCACCACGGAATTTCTCCCGTATCACCCCATAGTAGTAACATAGGGGGGATTTACCCCCCGTCACTTACCACTAAGTCGAGACTCGAACCCCCTCTCGCGAGTTCGTCCGCCACCTCATTCCCATCAACCATGCAGTGTCCTGGTACCCAACACAGCCTCACGTTGAATGCCCCCATGAGTTCCCTAAGAGCATTCCTACACCGCGCGACCAGGCACGATCTCACCGTATAGTTCCTCAATGCCCGAAGCGCCGCCTGACTATCGACGTAAATTGTCACCTCAGATCCACCCACGATGTGCTCCAGTATCACCTCCGTCGCCCTCCAGATCGCTAGGATCTCAGCCTGGAAGACACTGCACTCATCAGGGAGTCTGAATGACCTTTTTACCTCGGTGTCCGCGATATATACACCGGCACCAGTGCCGGTTTCCATCTTGGATCCATCCGTAAATACTGCCCACCCCTCAAACAGTTTATTGGATCCACTCCAGATTTCCCTATCCGGGAATTCCACCGGTGGTGTAACACCGAAGTCCAGAGTCGTAGTCCTATGATCCGAAATTCTCTCAAGAATAGTACCCCGATCAAGCAGACCCACCTCGTGCAAGATTCTCGTGTGATCATCCCGCCTAGGTCTAACCAAGGAAGACTCGTAAAGTCTAAGTAGGTTCCTAGCAGCCACACTCCTCACATAATGCTCGATAGGGGATAGATATAGTAGGATGTCCAGCGCTGCCTGTGGAGTGCTGCCTCTTGCACCCGTGATGCCCAGAGATGCACTCCTTTGAACCTTGCTAGTATAGGTCTAACCACCGATGTGTAAATCCAATTTACCATATCTGGCCTCAGACCCCAGTTCTTACCAATGGAGTTCCTGCATGTGTAGTAGACATTGGGTCTCCTTTTCATCCTCTCCTGAGTATTTCTCTTCCAAGACAGTTTGCAGTCCAGAAAGTTACCCAAGTATTTTGCACCGTTCGATAGAGGCAACTCGACACCATCTAACACTGGCCCCCTAAATCCCTCTATCCTGTACCTTCTGGTAAATAGCACCAGCTCAGTCTTCACAGGGTTAACACACAGCCCCCTGTCCTTTGCCCATGCCGAGAGTTCGCCCAACACCACCTGCATAATTTCCCCGATCGCGGACAGAAATTTTCCCCTGACCAGCAGAACTATGTCATCCGCATAGGCAACAACTTTCCTGCCCATGGAATCAAATGACCTGAGGATCCCGTTGACCGCAAGCAACCACAGTAGAGGCGATAGAACCCCCCCCCCTGTGGTGTTCCCCTGGTAACCCTCCTCCTTATCACCTGATCCCCAAGGCTCGAGTTTATAATCCTGCTGCTAAGCATGCAGACTATCCACTCCACCAGAAAGTCCTTAACTCCCAGCTCCATCAATGAATCTCTAATCGCCTCAATCCTAATGTTATTAAAGGCACCTTCTATATCCAAAAACGCTGCGAGAGTATATTCCTTATTCCTCAGACCGTGCTCAATACAACCCACTACCTCATGTAACGCACTCTCAACAGATTTACCCTTCAGGTAGGCGTGTTGAGCGTTGCTAATAAGGCGGGTCTCAATATTACTCCTGAGAAAGAAATCTACTAGTCTCTCGAGAGTCTTCAACAGGAATGAAGACAGACTAATAGGTCTAAAATCCCCCGGTTTCGAGTGGCCAGCTTTACTAGCCTTGGGTATGAAAATCACCCTGACCTCTCTCCACCCCCTAGGCAGATACCTCCTACTGAGGCATTTCCTGAATATATCCACCAGCAGAAATGATGCATCGTCCGGGATGTTGCAAAGCATGGCCGGAAAAATGCCATCCGGACCCGGTGATTTATATGGGTCGAAGGTATTGACCGCCCACGCCAGCTTCTCCCCTGTGACCATTTCCTCGACGCAAGCGGAAGTATGATCCGATGTCAAGGACATGACGTCCCACTGACCGTCTTCCATACCACCGGTTACCCTTCACCCGAGAAAGTGCGTCTCCATAAGTAAGGTTAGGGTCTCAGAGCTAGACTCAGTGCATGAGCCGTCATTCCTTTGGATGTAACCCAGGGCCCTAGGGTCCTTAGATAAAATCCATCGGAATCTTGACAACTCGTTGACATTATCGATGGACGCACAAAATTGCATCCATGATAGTCGCTTTGCTCTTTTCAGATCCGCCTTGTACCTATTGAACTGCACCCTGTGATTGTTCCAATCGTCTGGTGCTCTCGTAAGCTTGGCCCTATTAAACAGTCTCCTCACCGTGGACCTTTGAACATGAAGTTCCCTGGTCCACCATTTAGGCTGTTTTCGCCTGCCTGGAAACGTAACCGGGCAGGACTGCTCATAGCTTTCCTTTAGAAGATGAGTGAACCTGTTCTCCACCCCCTCCAGATCCGTCGGCAGCAAGTCGCCCAAGGCCTGTTGCGCCAACCCAGTTCGGACCCCTTCCTTGAAGGAGTCCCATTTCGTCCCCCTTGGGTTCCTGAATGGAGCAGCCCTAGGTGGGTCAAAATTCAGTGTGAAGGTAATACGACTATGGTCTGAAAAAGTACAGTCCGTTGCCACCCTCCAGTCAACAACAATTTGCTCATCACGGTTTACTAATGTCAGATCTATCACTGCCTGCCTATCTTTATTTCTGAACGTCGGCGTGTTACCCATGTTACAGATAATAAGATTGTTAGTAGTTATAAAATCAAACATTAACTCACCTCTTTTATTAATATCGGCACTCCCCCATTGGCTGTGATGAGCATTGGCATCGCAGCCCAATACAAGGATTGCACCTCTCCTCCTTGCATATGCCGTCAGTTGCCGCACCTCCGTGCCCGGTAGGTCCAACCCCTCGTATGGCATATACACCGAGTCCAGTGTAAGCGTGCGCTTCCCTTTGGCCTCTCCATTTATTACGGTCAAGTCACCGCACCTGAAAGAATGAGATATGAGAAAATTCAATTCATTCCTCCCTAGTATACACGTTCTTACCTTGTCCTCTGTGGACGGGACAAATAGAGTGTATCCCGCAACCCTTAAACCGCAAACCTTATTTTTATTTATCCAAGGTTCTTGGATAATTGCTACGTCCGTCCGAGTACTGGAGAGGAAGGTTACGAGTTCGGCTGAGGCTTCTTCACAATGGTGCAGGTTTATTTGCACCACTAACGGCCTCCTTGGTCCTGCCATGCTTCGGATACCGAAACCTGACGTTACCTAAACCGAACCTAACAACCCCCCCCACCTCCTCCAAGAATTCCATTGACTTCCGATCCGCTGAAGTCCCTGCCGGTATTCTCCTTACACACCAGTGAGGTCACTAGCCTCCATTGGTCAGTAAGAAGCCTACTATTTTGGTTGCCCAATACTGCCAGTATAGTTTCCACCGTGCGTACGGGAGGTGGAATCCACACTGTCACTATGGACCTAATTGGCAAATCGGAGGCTTGTATGACTTCAAACCTTGCCGCATTTGCCAATTGTGGTTCTTAAGAATTCCAATGAATTCTTGTTACCACAGTTGACAACCTTGACTCCTTTAACCCAGTCCGCACCATTGAAGGATACGTCCTCCTCTTTGCCTTTGAAAATTGCCAGCTCGTCGATAAGCCTAGCCTCTACTAACTGCCATAGCTCGGCACTGATCCTCCCATCCGGATCATTCCGATCTATGACAGCCATCGCAGATGACCCTCCAGGGTCGTCGACTTCTTCATTCTTTTTTTTCGATGAAGAAGGCTGATCATCCCCAGATCTGACCCTCTTAAAGGTCTCCTTATTAGAGCCATTAGGAGCTTCAGCCAGAGATGTACCAGCCCTCTTCACTGCGCTCGGTGACTTCGGTACGACTGGTTTCGAAGGCCCGTTCCTGCCCGCGCCTTTTCCCCTAATGACCCCCTTACGAGAGCCACTAGAGGAATCGGACGGAGGATTACCAGCCTTCTTCCCCGTGTTCGCTGCCTTAGCCACTTTGCTTCCTTTCTTGGGTATCGCCCCCTTATCCTCCGCAGCTCGTTCCGAAGACATGAGCGCTTTGGTCACCGGGGCAACCCCTCCTTCCTCTATCTCTCCACGGCAGGTTGACGACGCCACCGGCCCTGTACTCTTTTGAGTAGTTTCCGGGTCGACGACCTCATCCACCTGCTTTCTCCAATGATAGGGCCAACCAAGCACGGTACTGACAGGGCCGTAAATTCTTTCGAATTTAGCGACGCTTTGTCGGTGCCTTCTTAGAAGGTGCCTATCCCTCGCGGAGAACGTTGAAGGATCTCTCTTCGCCATCTTATCCAGATATGCAAGAGAGCTCCTTGTTCCGTTCTGCGCCTTCTCCTCCTTCGTTCGGCTGGAGTTGTTAATATCTCGTGGAGGGGCGCTTGGCCCATCCTCCACGGCGTCCTGCCGAACAAGTTGTGGACAATCTTCTCCCGAGTGTCCCCTCGTCCCCTGGCCTCACAGATGAGAGTGGCAGGCTCCGCAGTCTGACTGTGAGCTGATATGTCAATATCCAGCTCCGTGTCAGAGAGCAGAGTCAACCTCTCTAACCCTTGAGTAGCCCCGGTTTCACCCCAGGAGTCACCCGTTGGTCCCAGAAGACTATCCACATATAGGTTGGTCAGTACCTGTCTCTCCTGCTCAATTATGTTCTCATGAACAGTCAAGAGGGTACTCTCCGACTCACAGACCGTGACGTCCCTGGTCAATCTCATCCGTCGTGTCTTCGTCATTTTTTTTGTTTGTTTTGTTTTTTGACAAGGAAAAGGGTTTTTATTTTTGTTCCTACGAGTGTGCTCGTTCAGACGGACCGTACCACGCAGTGACGGCTTGCGTGGACTAGGCAACTAACATACAACAGCGCTTTGCCCTGACGCTGAGGGGAGCTGTTAACGACCAGTTTCTTTACGCACTAACTAGCCACACAGGACCTCGGCACTGCTACCAACCACGTTGTCCTTAAAAGTGCATATTTCGCGCCCCAACCACTGGTAAAGCCCCCACATTACAAGGGGCGAACCCGCGGGTTGGTACGCCATACTATATGTACTGATAATGGACCGGAAGTGTGCAATTTACTACCGCCTCATTATCTTGACAAGATGAGTAACCTTTAGTTGCACACCCCTTCAGTATTCTCGACCTCCCGCGAAGACGTATTCATCACATACATCATCCCAAGAGATCAGAACCGTAGAGTACACTTAAGCCCTCGCATCTCGACAAGATTGTTATCCAGGCGAAGGTGGGATATAACTGATAGACAAATCGTATGCTCAAGAGATGTAAATTTTAGCAACGCGTATCAACCGGAAAATAATTATAAAGATTTTTTTTGAAAATAGACCAAATGAAAAAGAAATAATGGAATTGACGTTTACCCAAAATAGAAGTAGAAATTTGCAAAATCAATGAAACACAGAAGAACCTGAAGAATACAGTGAAAGTGAAATAGAAGAATTTTATGGTTTTTCAGATACCGAAGAAACTTTAAATGAAGAAAGTACAGCTGATGAAAATGAAGAATATCAAACGCCCCGAACTTCCAAACGAGGACCTGGAAGACCAAAGAAAATAAAAACTGATAAAAGAGGTAGACCAAGAAAATTATTTGCTATTCCAGTAGCAAGAATTGGATCCATACGTTATTTGATGGCTTTGTCAGTGGAATTGAAATTAGATGTATACCAACTTGATTTTGTAGCTGCATACTTAAATGGTAGTATTGAAGAACAAATTTTTATGAAAATACCAAAAGAAATTGGGGAATTTTTGGAGGAAAAAGACAAACCTTATTATGAAGGTAAAGCGTGTCTGTTAAAAAAGGCCTTATATGGGCTAAAGCAGTCTGGAAGACAATGATACAAGAAGTTGGATGCAAAATTAAAACAATTAAAATTTAAAGCATTGAACTCAGATAATTGCATTTATATGTTAAAAGAAGGGGAAGACATCACATTATTAGCTTTATGTGTGGATGATTTAATAGTGGCAACAAATAATAAACAAAAATGGAAAGAACTGAAATCGGAATTAGCAAAGTCGTTCGAAATGAAAGATCTGGGTCAGTTAAATTTTTGTTTGGGAATCGAATTTAAACAAGATGCAAAAACTAAAGAAATAACAATGTCACAACATAAATATATACAAAACATTTTGAAAAAATTTAACATGCAAGATTGCAAACCTGCAAAAACACCGTTTAGTACAGGAATAAAGCTGTCGAAAGAAATGTGTGCAACAGAAGAAGATAAATCTGAAGTTGAAAAGTTACCGTATCAAAATTTGGTCGGGTCTCTCATGTACTTATCAGTTTTAACGAGACCAGATATCGCTCATATAGTTAGCGTACTTAGTCAATACAATACTAACTATGGTAAAGAACATTGGATAGCAGCTACGAGAGTTTTACGTTACTTGAAAGGAACTCAAAATATTGGCTTACATTATAAAGAAACAAATGAAAAATTAACTGGCTATGCTGATGCAGACTGGAGAGCTAATATAGATGACCGATGATTATATACGGGATATATTTTCTAGGTCTTTTGTAGTAAGGATTGCATGGGTTTGGAATTTTTACCACACTCATACAATAATGTATTTCGTTTAAAACTACTTGAACTCTTCGCTAATTCTACTTGCTAATTATTTTGTATACCTATCTTAACTAAATACATTTAAACATTTCGTAAAATGTATTGTCCTCTTTTTAAGGATTTTTTTTTTCTTTGCGGCTGGGGAGCCATTAACTATCAACTATGAAATGTTGTTTTTTGATTATAGTTTCATTTTTAATTATTATTATTAGTGTACATAAGTACATGTATATAGTTTGTTGTAATAATTCTCAGGATATATGAACATGTAATATTGTTATTTTGGCCTCTAAGGCTTGATATTGCATAAATAAATGTAATAAATAAATAAACAAATAAAAAGGAAAAAGGCATTATATAAATTTTTGCTGATACGTAGAAATCTGGAAACACTTTTAAAATTTATCTTTGTGCGGAAAGTAAAGGTAGCAGTTTTAAGATTATTTGATAAATAAGTTTTAATTGTCATAAGATCGAAACCTATGTAAATTGTGAGAATCGGTCTATAAAATCATATATTCCCCATGTAAACTTCATTCTTTATGTCCATAAACCATTTGATCATGTTCGTATTAAAATTAAATTTGGCCCAAAATATCTTACTGCAAATTTAATATGGTTGAATCGGTTCAGATTTAAACATACAGCTTCCGTTCAATTATCAATTCCTAAATTATTAAAACTATGTTATCCTTTTAAATGTTAATATAATTTAAAATTTAGCGACCTTTTCTTTAATCGTTTTAAGACAAAATATTTCATATATTTGGTGTATCTAGATAATATTCAGCACAAATAACTCTTATATGAATCTTAACCTCATAACATAACTTTTTTCTGGTGAGCCCAGAATAAAGTTTATTTTAATGTCAATATCAAATTGTGGAATATTTTGCTTTCAAATAAGCCATATTTTGTATTTTCATATTTTCTTTTAAAAAATTTTTAGTGCATATTTTTAAATTATTAACATGTAATCTTGGGTGCATTACTTGATGTGTTGTTGTCAAATAGTACTGCGGCAATTAAACGAATGAAATTTAGGTGTAATTTTGTTTTAGGAGTTTAATTTTTAAGGCAATTACCGGAATAGAGTAATTAAGCGTAGGTAATTAAGCGTCGATTTTAGTTTGAAAAATGAAAGAAAAATAACGGGGATTTAAAACCAAGGAAATGAAAGCGAGGACGCCAGGATTCATATTTTGCTATTCAGAATGGGATATTTGCTCTTACAAATGGCTAGAAAATAATAAAAAAGATGCATTGGATAATATATTAGTGGAAAATTGAAATAAAAACCATGTCCCTTTGAATGTATCTTTTAAGGGAACTCGATTTGACATATTTATAGAAACATGCAAAGTTAACAACGAAATTGTTTATAAATTAAAAGAAACTGCAAAATCATATTATTTGAGATTTGGTGAAACATTTGTTTTTTTTTTCAATTATAAGCAGCTTGACTCCAGAAAATATTGTTTCCGGAAAAACCAAAAAAAAACTACTAATACATATTATATACGTATGTGACCACATCAAATGTAAGTTAAATGTAAATAGAGATCAGTTTAATAAAAATAAAAAGCTATTAGTTTTTTTTTTTTAATAAAATAGTATTTCAAAAATAGGATAAAATTCAGATGATTAGGGGAGATTCGATTTCTCAACTTAGTTTTGATAGTGGATGATACGGAAAAAACACGTTCACTAATCGTTGAGGTTGGGTTGATTGTCAGTAAGGCCTTATAAAGCAGTTCTAACTTAAAAGATCTTTTAGAAAATGTATCTATGTAGTCAAAATCCTTTTTTAAGTCATTGTTATTAATTGTTTTTGATCTTTTAGCTGAGTTTTGAATCTCTTTTAAGGTAGAATCAAGCAGTTCTTCTAAGTTTTGAGATTCGATTTCAAAATATTCTAAGTCAGAGTCAGAACTGTCGCTTAACTCACACTGCTGAAAATTATTAAAAAGTCTGTTGTAGAGTTCTTCTGCAAGTTTAATGGCTTGGTACTTTGATGAATATGTTATGTTTTCCGAAGATACTGGAGGGCTTCCTGAGTGTAAATAGAGTAGAAGTGTAATCAACATAACATTTCTACGTTCATTAATATTTTGGTTAAAAGAATCAAGAAGATTTTTCGATATAATATATCGCTGTTTTTTGATTGTTTTAAATACAAATTTAGTTTTTGCTTCAGATTCTAAAAGGGTTGCTGAGTCAGTTGACAACTTTTTTACAGCGAGTTCTAATGGCTGCAAAGAGCTTGAAGGGCTTTCCAACATTCCAAATTCTGTAAATGGTGTAAATCTAGCAAAGCATGATTCAATTTTAAAAATTTAGATATCATATTTTCTAATGAATACCATCTGTGTTTAACGTCTAGCTGGAGCAATACCTGATGTCCATATTCTTTTTTAACATAATGCTGCAATTTTTCTTGCTTTTCCTGTGATTTATTAAACATATTAACACACTGTCTTAATTTAACAATAGCTGGTTCAATGTTGTCCAGAAGATCTATTGACGAATTTAAGTCTTCCAATGAACTTTCCAAATCTAAATCTTCGAAATAATCTGACTTTTGAAAATGTATCTTATTATACAAAGAATCAACTACACACAAATGTATTGAGTGATTGTAACACAGGCTGGAATATTAGTCCCAAATTTTTTCATAACTGCTGCACCAATGTGTGTGGAAGTTACTACGTCTTTATAGAGTTCCAGTTCAAATTCTAATAGTTTTTTTCTTTACGTAGATTTCTAAATTTGCAGATGTTATTTTTAACTGTATTCCCTGGAGACCTAAATTTAAAATTTGAAATATTTACAAAATATATACAGTAGTTTTGACTTTGACTTAACTGCCAAAAATACATATTTTCTGTAATTATTCATCAAAATCCTTGTTTACGTGCATTTGGAATGCCTGCACATTTTTATATTTTTGGGCAGCTTTAAAATATTTTCATATAAAACATTAAAGTTAGCTGCACACATGAAAAAATATGGTGGTCACTTTTTCACATAAATATCCAATTTTAGCTGTTTATAAAAACAAAAATCGCAAACAAGTCAAGTTGGTATCATTATAATTCATTTATTTTGTTTGCATGTACCTACATTTATGCATATGGGTTGTTGTTACAGCAACTTTTCCACGATTAAATGAAAATAATAGCAAATCTCGAGCCTGGAACAGAATAAAGTAGTTGTAGTAGTATCTGAAGCTGACGAATGCTCTGTAGCGCAACAAAGTTCAAAATTTCGAATTTTGCGCTTCGACTGCAACGACTACTAAAACTACGACTTTTGTTGACACTACTTTGAAACTGCGGTTTTTTACTTTTGCCAGCTTGCAGCGCTATTCTTAACTTTGTACTACAGCAACTTTTCTGTGCCACACTTTATTGTTACCAATTTGGCTATCTCGTTGTTTATAAAATTGCATAACAAATGACTACAGGTTGTTTGAACGTCATTGTTATTATCAATTTATTAATAAAAACGTTGTTACTCCTCTTTCGACACTTTACTTTAGCTGCACTTTTATGCAGGTAACCACAATTGCGTACCTGCACATTAAGGCAGCTAAATACATTTAAGATAGCTGCATTTTTGATTTACCTGCACAAAAAATAGTGCAAAGGAGATTATGCAGCTAAGTCAAAATTACTGTACCTAGTTAATATAGTTAAAAAAATTTTTTAGTTAAAAGCAGAAGAATACCTCTAGATTTTCTCCACTGACATCAGTACACCGAGCGCTTATATTTAAATATTTTAAATTTGAAAGGTCAGTCGACTCGTCAACAATTATTGAAAACTTTCCTTTGTTTTTTTATCTCTTTAAAAGCTTCAATATACTCGCTTTTTTTCTTCGTAAAATTCAGATATTAGCTTCCATATTTTTGTGGTGCATGATGGCATTTCTAAATTTATGGTCTTTAGATATGCCTTGACAACCCATGACTTTTGAAGGGCATAAACTGACATGCCATCTTCTGCTACACATTGAGACAGGATTCCGGCCAAACTTTTGTTTTAAATAGCTTTTTAATGGAATTGAAATGATATTTGAAGATTCAGATTGAGAATTGGAAGTAGAAGTAGAAGGCTGATCTTCGCTTTCAATCGCAATTTTACGAATTTTTTCAAAGTAACTAAATTTAAAAAACAAAAATATATGCAAAAGACTTACCGTATTAACAGAAAAAAAGGTTACAGAATTACCCTACAGCACTCTTTTTACTGTGTGAACTTTTTTTGCCCTCGTTAAAGCTTCTTTCTTTCTATTATCATTCACCACTTGAATTTTTTTTATTTCTATTGACATTTACGCAGGAATGACAAAATTTTCAATTGTGTTGTGAACAACGAAAGTGGTTACTAAAAAATGTTATTGAAAGCAAAATAATGAAAAAACAAGTAAGGCCCCTATTATGGTTTACAACTCAACTATTAAGACAACTGTACCCATGTTCTGTAACTTTAGTGAGAACTTCTCGCATCGAAAAGATGTGAAACAAAATATTCCACCGTTTCTCGAAAAGTGAGAAAAAAGTGTGTCTGTAACTTATGTCGAAAACTATCAAAAGAGATAACGTCGTTACGTTATAAAAGTCATAACATTGCAGACGTTGAGGACGCCAGTCACACATATATTTAACGGCGACCAAAATTTACTAAAATTGAAAAATTTTCAACGACGGCGGCGAAAATACAACCGTCGGCCATGCCAAATAATGTAAAGTGCGACTTTAATGTTTGTTGTTTGTAAACGAGCTTTGAAAAAATTCGTATATTTTATAAAAATGGTAAAAGAAAATAATTAAACAATAAAAAAAGGGCCAAGAACATAATTTTATTATTATTATTCTTTGCAATTTGCATTTTTAGTTGTTTTTTAGTGTTAAAATTTTTTTCTCGCCCCATTTTTATTCGTGAGTTTTTTTGACAGTCCAAAGCGGGAACTTTTCTCACCAAAATGTTACAGACACACTTTTTCTATAAATTGGCGAGTAATTTCCTTGCGTGACAGCTTGTACTCGCCAAAAAAAAGTTACAGACACAGTTTAGTGAGAAAAAAAGCTGTTTGTTTCAATATACGGCATTTTTGTTCTATTTCACACATTTCAATCGAAAAGTTTCTCGACACGAGAGTTACAGACCATGGGCACTGGTTGTGATTAGTTGTAATTTTTGTTATGTTTTTGTTCACCGCAAAATAGCAAAGTTGTAAACCATAATACAAAAATTAAGAAATTACAACTCAACTGAGTTGAGTTGTAAACCGTAATAGAGGCCTAAGAGTGCTATATTCGGCTATGCCGAATCTTATATACCCTTCACCATGATGAGATAAGAACAAAAAGTTATATACATAAATAACGTTCTTTAGATAGGTATAAATAAATATTAATTGAGCCACGCCAACTTTTCATTTCGCCATGCCGAAGAATATAAAAAAACAAAAAATGTATATATGTAGTAGCTAAGCCCGTTTCCCCTTTTGCCAAAGTTGATGTTTGAAATTCGTTTTATAATTTTTAAATCGTTTTTTAGAACATAAAAAAAATTAAATAAAAAAAAAATTCTTTTTGCGATTCGAACTGGCAATATAATCAGTCTCAGGAGCAGTGCTGCCGCAACCAATACAAATTTTACAACCAAAATTTTTGAAAAAGTTACCAAATGTGAAAAAATATAACCAAATTTAAAATGCCTTTTATTAATTGAGAAAATCTTTAAAATTTATTTTAAGTTGCATTGTAATACAAAGATATTTGCACTTTAAAGTAATATAATAATTATCAGACTGTTCAACGATTTCGAACGTTAGCGTTTGCATAAAAGATTACATTTAAACCAAAAACAAACTTTAGAATTTTGTTTTAAATGTAGTTTTCTATTCTAACGTCAACGTTCGAAATCGTTGAACAAGCTGTATAAGTCAAGAAAACAAAACGAGAATCAAAATTATTGTACATATTACAAAAATAACAAGAGACTTAATTAACCCCCAATTTCACCAAGATAAGTTAAAATTAACTATAATCTTGGGGGGTGTGCTGGAAATCGCAAACGCAAAACGCAAGAATTTGGAGGCTGTTTTTAATACACTTTTAATCTAATTTTTATAATTTTTGTTAAAAAATTCTGTTTAAAAGAGAAATGTTTGTATAATATTTGTCATAAAATTCTTTTATTACAGAAATTTTACTAAATAACGACTTGTAAAATTCTTGCGTTTTGCGTTTGCGATTTCCAGCACACCCCTGTTTAACTTCCAGTTAACAATGTGTTTTGACAGCTATAAGTGATAGTTTATTATAACCGAACTTGATAAAACTGAGGGTAAAAGTTTTATTTATTTGAGACTTATTTTTCGTAAAAAATATTTTTATTTTATAAGAGTTAAATCCGTCAAATTTTCAAATTCAGTATGTATATTGATAGTTTATAAATTGAATATTTTTTAATATGTCGTTTTAAATAAACGAAAATTGTACTTCACAGTTCAAAATAACAAAAAAGGAAAATTGTTTTCCGCTTTTTAGCTGTCATTGACAGGACTGTCAAATGTGGCGATTTTTTAATCCTTTTGTCGATGGAAATTTACCTTTGGCGATTGTTTTGGCTAAATTGAAAACGATTGGCGATATGCGAAATGCATTTTATGTAAATATTTTCTAATTTACATATGTACTACATATATGTATCTAAAATATTATAAAAACTTTTTTCTCGTGTTTGTAAAATTTATTTCAAATTTATAATTTTTATTATTAATAACTGTTTTAAAATTGTTCTATTTGATACATTTTGTGAATCATTGTAATATATTATGGCGAATATAAACAAATTCGCCTTTCGGAGCGTACATTAAATGGGGAAAGAGACAGTCAAAGGTTTTTTTAAAAATTAAAAATATTGCCAAATAATTAATAATCTAAAAACATTAAATAAATATACATACCGACAAGTTATAAATGATATATTTTAAATCAATGTATTTTTGAAAAATCTTTAAAATTCCTATGTGTATTTTCAAATATGTATTTAAATATATCTACTTCTGGAAATATCCTAAATTTAGAAAATTTAACTTATATTCATATTTTTAGAAACACTAAAACGACTTTTGTGTAATTTTTCAGTCTTTTCTGAAATTTATTCCGCATGTTTTAAAATCTCCATCGGTTAAAACTTCATATGTTTTCGAACATGGCCGTTTTTAATATAAAAATTTTTTTATTAAAAATCACAAATGGCAATATTTTTCTTAACAAAAATCTTAAAAATATTATTTGTTGGCAGTTTTGAAAGGATTTTTTGTTTTCGATAAAGTATAAAAAACTTCCGCTCATTGGTAACAAATAATGAAAAAATCATAGTACAGTACAAATTATTCGAGTTCGTGTATCAAAAAAAACATATTCGTACGTAGTATTATTTTAGAAAAAAGTAACCAAAATGAAAAAAATATTCACATCTCCACATTTAGAGCCCAAACACAATGTAACGATAATTTACTGCGGTGCGATTTTTCATACGATTTTGAAGTAAAAACCGCAGTGCGGAACGGCAAAAAATTAAAATCTATTTTATTTTCATTGCGGACTTTCTTTCTCTCTCAACAAGGCGAATTTATTTCGCCTTGCCTCTCAATTTTTGATACTAGTTCTCTTTCTGATGTTGCCATAGTTTTTGAATAATTGGCTATGTTCACAACATTATTGAAAACAAACAACATGATAAAAATGTATGCACAAATAAATTAATAAAAATTTAAACTAAAAATGACGACTATTTCCGTCGCCGTCTTCCGTTGTATTATGTTTATTTTTCTCTCCCGCAACGAGAAATCGCACCGCACCGCAAACATTGTGTTTGGACTCTGAAAAAAAATATAACCAATTTTGGTTAGAAATAACCAAAAACGGCAGCTCTGCTCAGGAGAGAACTTAACAACTCGGCTACGAATGCTTTTACTGAAGAAGCGTTAAATTAAAATATATTGAGTCTATGAGTTTGTTTCTTTATTTGAGCGGCATATCATATACATGCATTAATGTGTATGTGTATGCGTAAAATTAAACACATTCAAATAAAATCCAACACTTCCCTGTCGGACATTCAGTTAACTTTAAACTAACTGAAAGCTAACTATTTCTCAACTAGTGGTGGTTGACACTTGGATTTATTTTATATGGAATTAACTAACTACAGTGAAACCTCTCTATAGTGGACAGCTGCGGTCGCCTGAAATTTGTCCATTATTGAGAGGTGTCCACCTAAGGGGAGGTCTAATAAAAAGTGCATAATATTTTTTTATTTTATTTAATAACAAAAACAAAAAGATATCATTCCAATTTCATTAATCATCATTCCAATTTCATTAATACATATATATGTTCACTAGTTTATAATGTTTTGTAATTTACAATTTTAAATCGCTTTAAAAAAATTGTTTATATGAAAGCCGATGTAAAAGCTGAAAGAAGATCAATATTAATTTGATCTACACCTAAATAGCACATATAATTTTATAATAACAAACCTTTCTGCTAATTTCCGAACCGAACTTTTTTTGAGGATTCAATAATTTCCACTTTTTCTTTTAATGTTAAACACTTTCGCTGTGAAGCCATTTTTGACACAAAACCAATAAGTTAATTTAACAACAAAAACTAAATTTCGTGAATTCCCCATACACAGCAGAAAAACATACATACATATTTAGTTGCTTCAGAGTTACCAAATGAATAATATTTGAAAACAAAATGAAAATATGCAAAAGCGATGCCAGATAAAAAAAATTATACAAAAATATTTAAAAAATTTCAGCGATTTTATGAAGATGTCCACATAATAGAGGGTTTTCAACCAAAATATATACAAAATGCTTGTCCATGTCCATATAAGGGAGTGTCCACCTATCGGAGGTTCATTTACATGAAAATTATTTTTTGGTGCTACGTTTCAGAGTTTTTGTCCATTAAAAGGGGGTGTCCGCTAAAGAGAGTGTCCACTATACGGAGTTTTCACTGTATTTTAACATTGCGATGTCCTAGGAAGTAGTCGATTGTCCGACTCTGCATTACTTTCAATTAACTTTAAGTTAACTTTTTGTAGCTAGCTATAAACTCAATACTTTAAGTTAGCTTTAAGTTAAGTTAGTTTAAGTTAAGGCCGATTAAGGCCGATCTATGAATGTTATTCATTGGATGAATACTTTCAAAAAAAATAAAAAAATTTTATTTTTTTATTTTATTTTCTTTTATTTCTTTTATTTTATTTTATTAATCAAAGTTGTTTTTATTCAACTTTTTTTTTAACCAGAGTCGCTGGCGGGAATCGATCCCGCAACCTCGGCGCTGATAGACTTGCTCACTACCAGCTAGCCTACTGGGGCAGTCTAGTTTTTGAATAAAAAAACTATGTTTTTTGCCATTACTCAATTAAGAGCGTAAATATGAGATTAAATTGTCATAACATAACATCAATAACAACGTTGATTTTTTTGGTAACGACTTGGCTCTCTCTACTTAAAATATACAACACAGTTTTTGTATACACTTTGGTTAATGTAAATTTTGCATTGCGTAGTAGTTGGCTTTAAGTTAGTCTATACAAGCTAACTTAAAGTTGGGTTTTTTTGTAGTTACCCTGCCGTCAAATGAGTAGCTAACTACAAAAAAACCCAACTTTAAGTTAGCTTGTATAGACTAACTTAAAGCCAACTACTACGCAATGCAACATTTACATTAACCAAAGTGTATACAAACACTGTGTTGTATATTTTAAGTAGTGAGAGCCAAGTTGTTTGCAAAAAAAATCAACGCTGTTATTGTTGTTATGTTATGACAATTTAATCTCATATTTACGCTCTTAATTGAGTAATGGCAAAAAACATAGTTTTTTTATTCAAAAACTAGACTGCCCCAGTAGGCTAGCTGGTAGTGAGCAAGTCTATCAGCGCCGAGGTTGCGGGATCGATTCCCGCCAGCGACTCTGGTTAAAAAAAAAGTTGAATAAAACAACTTTGATTAATAAAATAAAATAAAATAAAAGAAATAAAAGAAAATAAAATAAAAAAATAAAATTTTTTTATTTTTTTGAAAGTATTCATCCAATGAATAACATTCATAGATCGGCCTTAACTTAAACTAACTTAACTTAAAGCTAACTTAAAGTAGTAAGTTTATAGCTAGCTACAAAAAGTTAACTTAAAGTTAATTAAAAGTAATGCAGAGTCGGACAATTGACTACTTCCTAGGACATCGCAATGTTAAAATAGTTAGTAAATTACATATAAAATAAATCCAAGTGTCAACCACCACTAGTTGAAAAATAGTTAGCTTTCAGTTAATTTAAAGTTAACTGAATGTCCGACAGGGTAGCTACTCATTTGACGGCAGGGTTGTAGTGAAGGGTATAAAAAACAACAACAAAAACCACATTATTGGTTTGTATGGTATGTTTATGTCGTTTTGGTAATACAGTGTTGGTATGGTAATGTCACGTCTAATTGGACCTTTAAAGGAAAAAATTTGAGGCAGTCGTGGTTTTTTACTCATATCTCAGCCATTTGTGGACCGATCTTGCTGAATTTCAATAGCAAACAATTCCGGAACATATGTGAAATGTATAATAACCTGGCCCCCATCTTATATGGGGTCTTCGGAAAATCCATTTCAACGGACAGACGGACATCGTTAAATCAACTTCGCTTCTCATAAGGACCCAGAATATATATACTTTATAGGGTCTAAGATCAATATTATAGAAATTACAAACGGAATGACAAACTTATATATACTCTATTCACCACCTGCGGTAAAGGGTATAATTAAGTATAAGTAAAAATCGATTATTTGACACCAAAAAACCCGGTTTTCCGAATACTTCGAAAACCGCCCTTTATAAAAAAATGGTTTGAAAAAACCGAAAAAATAGAAAAAATTCGGTTTTAGGAATACTTCGGAAATAGGTTTTGACAACTCTTGGCCTGATAGATTGTTAAAAAATATGTGTATTTCTAGCAACAAACAAAGAAAGAAAATTGTTAACCAATTGAGACATAATGTAAGGATTGTAAACAATAGGTTTGTTTACTTTTCCACTAACATCCAGTAGATGAGTAAATTTTGGACAATGTGAAAATTTTACTCTTAAAACTGGCTCTTGCTCAAAAAAGTAAACGAACGGAAAAATTGCAAAAACTTGTAGGTTAACGTAAACATATGGCCGCTAAAAAGCTTAGTGTTGTAAAATATGTGTTATTTAGACTACCCAGTATAGGTATATTGTTTTTGGTACACAGTATAAATTTTAAAGAGTTTTAAAAGCGTTTTAAGTTTGCTTGCTTGAATTTTTTGTTATTCTCCCAAAACGTGTTTTTTCTTGCATTATACTTGCAAACACACATGTACAGACCCAGGGCGAATTTTTCGATTACAGAAGCGATGATGTGATAGACACGAGTAAGATAGTAATGCACACTATCTCAATTACAACCTAGTACACTTTTTCAAATGCATTGCCGCATTTATGGCGTGAACGTCTTCCACTTGCACACACAGTAAGCGGAATAGAGAAGTGTTCATTTAATAAATACCCTGTCGGACATTCAGTTAACTTTAAATTAACTGAAAGCTAACTATTTCTCAACTAGTGGTGGTTGACACCTGCACTACTTTTATATGGAATTAACTAACTATTTTAACATTGCGATGTCCTAGGAAGTAGTCGATTGTCCGACTCTGCACTACTTTCAATTAACTTTAAGTTAACTTTTTGTAGCTAGCTATAAACTCAATACTTTAAGTTAGCTTTTAGTTAAGTTAGTTTAAGTTAAGGCCGATTAAGGCCGATCTATGAATGTTATTCATTGGATGAATACTTTCAAAAAAATAAAAAAATTTTATTTTTTTATTTTATTTTCTTTTATTTCTTTTATTTTATTAATCAAAGTTGTTTTTATTCAACTTTTTTTTTAACCAGAGTCGCTGGCGGGAATCGATCCCGCAACCTCGGCGCTGATAGACTTGCTCACTACCAGCTAGCCTACTGGGGCAGTCTAGTTTTTGAATAAAAAAACTATGTTTTTTGCCATTACTCAATTAAGAGCGTAAATATGAGATTAAATTGTCATAACATAACAACAATAACAACGTTGATTTTTTTTGCTAACGACTTGGCTCTCACTACTTAAAATATACAACACAGTGTTTGTATACACCAAAGATGCCCAGTAGTGGCTGATATCAGCAAATGAAACTCACACGTATACTTACGCTCTTTTGTTTGATCGTCAATCAACCAATAGGAAATCAGCATGTTGAGTGCGAGAGACAAACTACACTGGCAGAACTTCTGTGTCTTATTTTAATCGTCATCGAGACTGCTGTGAGTTAACACATAAATTGAAATTATTGCGATTTATTAATGATGTCAGTCGAAAATTATTTTATGTTACAAAATGCTTTTGATGACATGCAATGTCTTATTTGTCATAAGACATTTAAAAAAACTAAGAAATATAATTTAAAAAAACATTTTGAAGATGTTCACAAAGACATGAATTATTTGCAAATAAATAAATAAATACATTCACAAAGAGTATTACTAAATTAAGGAAAAAATATTGTATTCTATTAATTTGTAATTTTCAAATAATATCTACATTGTTTTGCATTTAAGCTAACGATATGTGTTTTGTTTGTGAAAAAAATTCTTTGTACCTGAAAAGGGTCACTTTTACTTTCGTTAAAAAGACGTACCTAAATGCAGAAGTTATTAAGAAAAAATAGCCACAATAATTTGTTGGTATTTTGTGCTTGTAAAAATATTTTTGTTTCTGTACCAATCGCGTCGGTGGGTTTTTTTCTTTGAAAACACTTTTCTTAAGTAAGTAAAAATATTTAAAAAACAAGTTAAAAAAAGTCTTGTTTTCCTACAATTTATGTGTAAACCTATACACATAAAAGCAAATGTGACAGCAGGTAAAATTTTTGGGTAAGAAGATGTGTTTTATTGATGTATTAATGAAACTTGTTGGTTTCGCACTATTTTTATTGCTTACTTTTTTATGCCACAAACTCGAAATTTTACAGGGAAGGTTTTTTTTAAATAAAATCAGTTTGAAAAAAGCCATTATTTTAAAATTTATAATGTAAATATTATTTATTCAAACTGATTTTATTTAAAAAAAACCTTCCCCTGTAAAATTTCGAGTTTGTGGGATACAATTTTTCGGCGGTAACTTTGACCTGTTATAATGACTATACATTTTTGCAGGCAAACTCAGAATTTTCAGATTTGAATTATATTTGCTCAAAAAAGCGGAATAAGCTGAATTCTTCTAGTTTGAGAAATATACTTTTATTACGTAACTGCAATAAGAGTATCAACTTAGAAGATTTTATTACTTTTTAATTGCAAATTGAACAATGATTAATTGAGGAAAAATTTATAAACACTTCGAAGAATCTTTTTATTCCGAAATATATCATACTATCCAGATGTCCGCATATATAAATTATATATGCATGTATTATAGATATATATATACCAATCAATACATTCATCAAGAGAATTACTAAAATAAATACATTCACCAAGTGTATTACTTAAATATGTACATTCATTAATTTTAAATTTCCCTTTTGTTAAACAAAGAAACAGAAAAAAAATGACAACACCCGTCACACATGTGCTTTCGTCGCAATCTCGCTGACGACTAAATAAAATGAATAGCAAATTGTTTTCTTCCAGTGTTATTTCGTCACTCTCACCAATACTACTACCGTGGGCATCAATGGTATACACTTTGGTTAATGTAAATTTTGCATTGCGTAGTAGTTGGCTTTAAGTTAGTCTATACAAGCTAACTTAAAGTTGGGTTTTTTTTGTAGTTACCCTGTCGGACATTCAGTTAACTTTAAATTAACTGAAAGCTAACTATTTTTCAACTAGTGGTGGTTGACACTTGGATTTATTTTATATGTATTTTACTAACTATTTTAACATTGCGATGTCCTAGGAAGTAGTCAATTGTCCGACTCTGCATTACTTTTAATTAACTTTAAGTTAACTTTTTGTAGCTAGCTATAAACTTACTACTTTAAGTTAGCTTTAAGTTAAGTTAGTTTAAGTTAAGGCCGATCTATGAATGTTATTCATTGGATGAATACTTTCAAAAAAATAAAAAAATTTTATTTTTTTATTTTATTTTCTTTTATTTCTTTTATTTTATTTTATTTTATTAATCAAAGTTGTTTTATTCAACTTTTTTTTTAACCAGAGTCGCTGGCGGGAATCGATCCCGCAACCTCGGCGCTGATAGACTTGCTCACTACCAGCTAGCCTACTGGGGCAGTCTAGTTTTTGAATAAAAAAACTATGTTTTTTGCCATTACTCAATTAAGAGCGTAAATATGAGATTAAATTGTCATAACATAACAACAATAACAGCGTTGATTTTTTTTGCAAACGACTTGGCTCTCACTACTTAAAATATACAACACAGTGTTTGTATACACTTTGGTTAATGTAAATGTTGCATTGTGTAGTAGTTGGCTTTAAGTTAGTCTATACAAGCTAACTTAAAGTTGGGTTTTTTTGTAGTTAGCTACTCATTTGACGGCAGGGTACGTATAAACTCTGTACTGCTTCACACACATTGTAAGCAGACAGTGGACATCCAATATACATTCTCGCTTACGTCGTGGACAATTAGAATGCGTCTTGCACACTACTTCGCACGCATTGTTAGCAGACAGTTAGCAACCTATACACATTGCCTCTTACTTCGTGGGCAAGTAGCAGGCGTCTTGCACACTACTTCCCACACATTGTAAGCAGCTAGCTTTTTTAAATTTTAGCGTTGTTTCAGAATTTTCATTAACTGTCTGTTTTTAGAAAACGTAAACAAGTGAGTGAGTGAGAAATTGAAAACAACAATAAAAAACGAATTTTTTTTTTTTGTTCTATATAATTTCTCACTCACTCACTTGTTTACGTTTTCTAAAAACAGGCAGTAAATGCAGGGTTGTTAGATGTGACGATTTTTCGTCATTTTGACGATTTTTTTGAGAAAATACAGTAAAATGACGATTGACGAATTTTTAGGTAACGTAACGGTTTTATGACGACACTTACAAGAAATATTTACAATTATATTGGCAACAGTTCAAAATGTCAAAATCAATTTTTTGAAATACAAAAATTATCGGAAATTAAACATATAAAATTTTTCCCCCATCACAAACCAGGTGGATTTCATTAGAAGCCTTAGTAATTCGAATTCTACAATTATATGAATGCCATCGATACTGCAAAAAATATACATACACTAGAGCCCCGATTTGCGTCGGTCCTTTTTGGTCCGCTTTTTAAAAATTGGTTTGATTTCGATTTTCTTCGCTACATACGATTGCATTTTTTCGCTGTAGTCATAATCACATGTGAAGAATTTTTCTAATTCCTATTCCCATTTAATTCAGTTAGCTAAGTTATTCTAAGTATAGTTGCGTATTAGGAAGTAAGAAGTTAGTTCTTAATAAGAAGTTGTGTAGAAAAATTAGTGCAAAGAGAAGAAAATGCATTAGTTTGGAACTAAACTTGGACGTAATAAAATGTTTCAAGTCGGGTAAAAAGACTGTTGATATAGACAGAACCCTTGGTTTAGCAACTTAAACAGTAAAACAATTTGCAATAGTGATAGCGCTTAAAATTAATCAGTTAAATATAGCTCGAGTTAATTGCAAATGAGATTTTATTTTTTATTTAATATTTTTGTAAATATGGATAAATGAAATAAATAAATTTTTGTTATGTTTTTATGAAAATTAATTTTTTTTATGTAAGTACATATTTCTTTTAAAATGATAAATATATTTCAGCCCACTTGCTGAAATAAATAGAACAAACCCAGCAAAAACTTTACTTACAATCCTACTTTTAATGACTTCAAGAATTCATTACTTTGTAGCTTAATTCGCCACTTTTTGGATTATTAGTTATATATTAAATAATAACTTTATTATTATATCTTACATATACAGAAAAATTTATATTTTCATTATGACAATAAAAATGTCATTATAGTCATAAAACATAGTTTTTTAATGCAAAAACTACACTGCCCCGGTAGACTAGCTGGTAGAGAGCTAGTCTATCAGCACCGAGGTTGCGGGATCAAATCCCGCCAGAGACAGAAAAAAAAAATAAAAAATAAAATAAAGTAAAATAGAATAAAAAAAAATAAAAATAAAATAATTAAAAAAAAAAACAAAAAAAAAAAAATTAAAATAAAATAAAAAAATTTTTACTTTATTGACTTTGTGTAACTATATATTTTTATAAAAATTTTAAGTATAAAAAAAACAAGAAATGTACTTTGGACTTCAAGAAAAATTCTTGACAAAAGTACGAAAAAACAGAAGTAAGGAAGAACATGTAAAATCAATTAAAATGGATAATCATTCAAAAAAGCAAACTTCGATCTACCAAAGGTTAAAATACAATTTGGTTTAAGGATTGATGTTTGACTATTGACGTCAGCAGTCGTCGATGGCTGCGAGTGGAAAACGGCAAATCCATCTGAAGAGATCGAGTGGTTGCGATCGAAACATGTCATGGTAACCTGCCGGCCCGGGTTCGAGCCCCGGCCACGGTCAAAAATGAAAGATTATCAATAACAGTTTTAATTAATTTTCATGTTGTAAAATTCCTTTCTTCATAAAAATAATTTAATGAAAATTAAATTTAATGAACTTAAGCCTAATTGAAATTATTAAAAATTTGGATTAAAAACCATAAAATAGTTCAACAAAATAACCACAATACTAATTATTGTATAAAAAAAACATATTATTTTTTAGATTATAATAGGCTAAATTATAAAGGATTACTTTTGGGACATCTCGAACAAAAATAAGTACTTTTTCTAGTAGAAAAGTAAGTAGACGGCTCGTCAAATTCTCATTATTTTTCTGCTTACTTTGTAAGCAAAGTTTTTACTGGGAAACTTAACCATCGGGTATGTTGTGTAAATCGAAATGAAGTGGATTTAAAACCGAACAAATTTTGAAAACGAAACTGTAATACCCTTTGTACACTTCCATACATTTCGGAGTTAAGCATGGAAGATGTTGAAAATGTGAAATACGCGTTCACACTTGAAACATCTACTATCAATAAAAAAATGTCACCATTTCTGAAAGAAAAACTTGTATTTTTTTTAAATACTTTTTTTCTACAAAAGTGCCAACATTTCAAACGATAACACCAATATGTATTTCTAATTCATTTTGTTTAATAATTTTAGCAAAATTAAGCAAAATAAGGCTTGCAAAAAAGGAAAAACTTGAGAAATGGTAACGCTGCTTTCAAAGCAACTTCCGCAATAATAATGGAATTTATTGCCACTTTTCTAGTGATGAAACTAAAAGAATCCAAAAATGTAAAAGGGAACAAAATGAGATGTTGAAAAATTTTCATTTTTATGTTTTAAATGTTTTTTTTTTTTATTTAAATGTTAAATGTTGACAAGTGTGAAAAGGCTGTAAAGAAAGTTCATAAAAATATTCCTTTTTATAACTTAATACTTTAGGCACCAATTGTATTTACAATAACAGCTCTTAAAATCAGGAAAAACTACAGTAATTTTGTAAATAATTGAAATTAAAATTTCGTTCGGTTTCAATTCCACTTCATTTCGATTTGTAGAACATGCCCATATATCTTTTTTTATCACTTTTTTATCATAAATAGAATTTCTTGCTAAAAATTAATATTTTTAAACTACTCAATGCATTAAATTGTCTCTAATTTTCAAAATTTAAATATTTGACGATTTTTTGACGACTTTGTTAAATGTTCGTGACGATTTTGACGAATTTTGTTAAAACTATTGACGATTTTTGAAGAAAAAAGCCTAACAAACCTAAGTAAATGTCTTATACTTCTAGAACTAAATCCTTTTTTATAATTTTTTGTAGACATCTTTTACCTTTTTGACACTATTTTTTTATATTGTTCCTTTTCCACAACAGCCGGCAAACATTTGAATCGCAATTTAAAATAAACTACTCTACAAAGTAGCAAATGAAAATTAACGGGACAAAACAAAAATCTGTACATATGAATACATACACACAGAATATATCAGGACATTATAAAAGATGAACGAAATTCATTTTTGTAAATTCCATACACTGCCGTCATACACTTTGTTAGCTATAATTCACTGAACACAAAGTGTGACAAACTTCATTGAAGAGATGTGATGTGGTATGCAAAGTTCGCCGCTGGGGACATGTATAAACGACGGTTGTGCTCTATGTTGTTCTCCCAAAATATTTTTGTTTTTATTTTGCACTTGCAAACACACATGTATTAACGTATTATGACAGGGTTACCGTAAAGCTTCGTACAGACGGTGGTCAGATCTTACAATGTTGTCATTTTTCTGACAATGGTGCCATTGTCAGATCCTTAATTTTACACATCTGCCAAATGAAAATGAGCTTACTTCACACATCTGCCAAATGAAAATGAGCTTACAATGTTCATACAGTTGCAAGACATTTTTAGGCAATTTTAATGACAACATTGTTATTTCTGACCACCGTACGAAGCTTAAGACATTTTGAAAAATAAAGTCGCGCAAAAACGTCGTTTAAGAAAATAAAAGTCGGAAACTTTTTAATGACTTTTAACGAAGATCTCTCTTTCTATTTTTTACTTTGATAACATATCATGAAAATCTTATAAATTCAAAACGGGGATATGCACAGTATTTTTTTTTTTTATATTTTTGGATTTAAAGTGTTTGAAAAGCGTTTAAATTTATCTTGCAGACATACGTACAAAGATAGGTGAATAGTGCATTTTGTCGTTATCTTAAAATGTGTACGTTTTTATTGTGCAACGCACAGGTTCTCTCGAAAGTAAATGTCAAGTGGTCGAATTTCTGCCACCAAGTGATTCTAGTAATTATAAATTCGTAGTAAATGTATTTCTTAAATGAACTTCTGTAAAAGGTTTTAGACTTGTTTAGCTTGTACATGACTTTTAATTTTGTTTCTAGTTAAATAAAATACGAAAATACATGAATACTTGATTTTTGATATTCGGTACCTTTAAAAATATGCAGTAAGAAGTATTCATCATAGTTGGGGGTAGTGCACTTAATTTTGATTTAAATCATCATTGCACTATCACTAAATAAAACTGCAAAGAAATTAGTTTGCACTCTTTTTTACCAGCTTTAGTGATTATTATTTTTAAACTACCACTAAAAAATTTTGAGTGATATTGCAAATTTTTTCACTATCACTAAACGCAGATTTGAATGCAAAAATCTGCACTCAAATCAAATAGTGCAAAATTTGGACATGCAATCGAAAAAGCTGCATACAAATATTGTCTCACTAAAATTTAAAAAATGAAACTTTGTATGTGCATGATTTTTGATTTCTTTTGAGGATATGCATAAGTAAAAAGCATTAAACAAAATTAAATTTTGTCAATAACGGTATAATTATTGGCTCATAAAAAAACAGGTTTGTAATATTAAATTTAGTGCAACAATTTAAGTTGCACTCAAATGAGTGAAGAAGAAAAAAGTTGCAATAAGCTGATGATTGCTTTTTTTAAATCAAACAATTTTTTTTGAGTGCAAAATTTTTTAACATCACTATAACTCATGTTTAGTGAGGCTGCAATTTTTCAATTCATCACTCAACATCAACAAAATGATTGCAATATTTTTGCACTATCACTAAAGGCTAGATTACACTACCTCACAAGTCTTACGTATGCCATAATACTTTGTGAGATAGAAATCTAATGAGTTGCGACTGTCAAAAAATCTAATTTAAGATGACAGTTTGTGTTTACACCATCACACAAAGTATAAACACTCACACATGAAATAAAATGCAACCCTGATCCAATGAAAAGTATTATTGTTTAGAAATTTTTCAAAAAACGATGAAGTCGTATGGGATGTCAAACTTTTTTCATAATACTTGTCATTTTCGTGACACATTGCATTCACACTATCACACTTTATCATATTACTTGAGTTTAAATGTTTTTTTTAACAAATTGTACGCTTTTTTTATTTTATAAAGTTTTTTGCTTCTCCTGTTTATATTTTTTATATTTTTGTTAGTATGTAACGCCTTTTTGCATTTGTGCTTACGATACATATTTATATCGCGTATAGTCCTGAATACATATATTGATAATTTATCAGCTGAAATAAACTTAGTAGAATGCTACTGAATATCGATTTTGGGTTTCACATTTGCGAACTATTCTCTTATCTTTGCTATTTGCATTCGCAAAAATGTATGCGAATATTGAAAGCGAATATCTAATTTAGTGCGCGTGATTGGGTCAAACTTTGAAAATGTTTTGTTAACGAACGTGCGTGATCATGAGAACTTCAAAATGAAAAGAGCAAAATTAATTCTTAAATTTCACTAAAATCAATAAAAATTTGAGATATAACAAACAAAATTCCACAACAATTTAATTTCATAATTATTATTTATTACCATCATCATTATTATCACTATAAAATAATAATAAAAACTTAAATTAAACAAAATGACTTAAAAGCTACTTAAAATAATGACAATTTTATTTTAACACGTGTAAGAAGCCAATTAGTTGTTACAAATACATTAATATTAAAATACTTAACCAAGCAAATACATTCTACTGGTTTCAGTTATGCATTCGTTTTTCGATTAATTTAAATATTAACTAAATTATAATAACCACCACAAATATTACAATTATATTTTTTAGAATTATCTGTTGCGTTTGGATTTAAGGATTTGAAAAATTGTGTAACACCTGACAAAATATCATCCCTCTTCATATCTAAAAACTCATAGGTATAATTTTTATAATTTTTAATTACGTAGGAAAACATTTTATAAAGAATCATTTCGGTTGTTACAAATGTACTTTGTTGCGAATCAATCGCATCGACTGTTGTATCAATAAACGTGCGTGTTTGATTTAATAAAAATTGAACAACAGTCGCTGAAAAATACTCACCCATACTATTTAAAATATCAATTAAATTCTGTGAATTTACTATGTGTTTTACAAATTTTGAACCATAGTGTTTGGACAATTCTATCAAATTATATTCAATAATTTCTTTATTGTCAACTTTAATAAGCAGACCCGGTACTACCTCCATTGCACCGGCTCCTAAAATTGAAAGTGATGACAGAAATCCGGTTTGTTTAAGATTAGTATAAACGGTATGTATATTGCATAGGACATTTTTATATGGTATATCATTGACTAAACGTAATAGATCAAAATTACCAGCATCTTGACCTGCATATTTCATCGCTTCTTCCGATAGTAAAGTTAGACCAGCCCTAAAAGTTTAAGATTTAAATATTGAAAAATAATCAAAAAATACTAACATGTAGTTTCCAAACTTACTTGATTTGTGTTTGTAATAAATTTTTTAATGTATTACCACCAACTTTTCCAATTTGTGATGTTATCACAATATTGTTAACGGAATTCGTTAACAAAATTAATGACGAACCAAACTCCATTATGTCGTTAAAATCTAGTTCATCGTCGTCCAGAAAATATCTCTTGAAAAAATAAATTTTGTTTTTTGAAAACAATTGCAGTTGAAAGGTTTACACAAACATATATACCACACCACACATACATACACACTACAAACGTTCATACATTACCGCAAGGATGCTCTCTGGAGAGAGTACGGGATTAACGACCCCGCGGAGTTTTGGCAGGTGTGGAGAGAGTACAATAAAAGATGCAGGTGCTCTTAGAACAGATTATTAGTTGGTCAAATGTAAGGGTACCCCCTAGAGAGGACTAAAAAGGGATTGACGTCTAAGTGGATAAGCCTTTTCGTTACCTTAAGCATGTGTACTGAACTACCATTATTAAAGTTGTTTTACACTTTTTCTTTTATTTTGAATGAATGCATATGGCTCTGTCGCACCCCCAATAATATATCCGCTAAAAGGCATTAAGATCAACAACAATTAAAGAAACTGATAAGCCCCAAGCCGACGGTCTGTGACGTACTGTAACCTTAGTACTAGGAAGTGATTTTCTTTGGAAATGGCTGACAAGTTTTCGTCACAGCCTCCTCCTCCTACTAAAACCTAACAGGATTCAGATAGCGCTTGAAGTTCGCCGCCTTTAAGTTGGCGGTACAGCCTCGGTTAAATCTTCCGACTAAAGCAGATCTGGCGCTATCATATGATCTCATAAGGATTCGAGGCCTCCCTGCAGCCTCCTCCTCCTACTAAAACCTAGCAGGATTCAGATAGCGCTTGAAGTTCGCCGCCTTTAAGTTGGCGGTACAGGCTCGGTTAAATCTTCCGACTAAAGCAGATCTGGCACTGTCATATGATCTTATAAGGATTCGAGGCCTCCCTGCATGCAAAGATAACCACAGGATCATAACGATTTGTACCAACCAGTTTGAATAAAAGTGAAACGAAAAATCAATACAAGGAAAATTAAAAGAATGTGCAATATGGAAAACGAGAGATTAATATGCCCAACCAGGAGGAGTTCGGTGATAGTAATATTACTCACCAAAAACTTGGCGCAATCATACGGTGAAGGTACCGATAATGCGCGTGGTAACTAAATTGTTTTTGAGATTATCAAAACATGCATCAATATTCATAAAAATATACACATCATTACGCTCCAAATACATGCATTGCACATGAAGGTATTTAGGTAGAAAGGCTGGTGTGAAGTCTCCTTCACACCTTCACCCAGAGACCAATATGATCCATGGAGTAAGAAAGTAAGTGAAATAAAGAGCGAAAGCATAAGACAAGATAAAATGATGGATAAGAAAAGAAAAGATCGGACCAAACCCGAGGGAAACCCTAGTCAACACAAATTCGCCCTACGTGCGGCTAGCACCCAGTCTTCTGCCGCGCAGCCAGGCCATCCCCGTTACGAATCCTATCAGACTCTCGAGTCCACAACCCGAGACATCCTCTAATAAAATAAATGTTAGAGTTAACTAAGGCATCTAAAAAGCATATGATTTCAATACACAGAAGAACCTATCTGAGAGTATGTAGTTGTTTCTAGACGATATCTGAAAGGCTGCGAATGTAATAGCGGGAATCATCCCTAGCGGTCAGGGAATTATCGGCAGTTTACACGGAGAGATTTTGAAATCGAGACGCCAAAGAAAGTCTGATAGAAAGTTAAAAGAATTGAAACCGTACCTTCTAGCTGTGCTGCGGAGTGTGGTGCTGACGATTCAGGTTGTTTTAGTCAGCAAGAATCCGGCATACTCAATTTGGTACCTATTTAAGGTTTCTTCCTCCAATATGCAAACATACATAAAAAAAACATACAAACACAGAAACGAATGTAAAACACAACACATTCGTAAAATAACATTTACACAATATTTTTAAAAATACGTTTTAAACATATGTATATGTATAACATAAAGATGCACTCTTTTTTAGATTTCAATACACACATAAATGTTAACATTTAGTTATGGGTTTTTACGAAATTTGTTAGATATTAGCTCTGTTCCACATGCACGAAACAGTACGAACTTGCACAAAGTTACCCAAAAGCGTTCCACGTAGGCTTGCCATTTCTATTTTGAGAAAAAGAGGACGCCAGCATAAAAAATGTAGGACATTTGTTCGAAAAAAGAGGACACTTTTTAAACAACTTAAAATTAATAAAATTAACGACGGCACACAAAAACTTAATTTGGGTAATTCCATGTCAAGTCAACCAAGAGTGGGACTCGACCCCTTTCGATTTGAATGCAATTTGGCGAGAGGGTTTATTTGATCCCATAAAGAACACATATCAACGAAAAACAATTTTTTAATTTTTTTTTTTCAAAAGTTATGTCATTCAAATTGTCATAATATCGCCGAATAAGCCGAATGTGTTGAGTTTATTCTTTTAATATCTCGAAAACTACTTTACATACGAAGATGATTTTTGTCAGTTTAAAGAGAATACTTGAGGCTACAATAAATATATTGAAAAAAATGTATATGCAAAATATCAAATTTTAAAAATGGACTAAGTCAAAACCCTTTTTTTTGCTGATTTTTTTTTTTATATAATACTTCAAACTGTTTATTAAAAATCCTAAAACTTTGAGGGATGTGCTTTTTTTAAGATATGATTTTTTTTTCTTTCCAAAAAGAATCTTAAAATAAAATTTTAATATAATCATTTGAGCAATAAGTATTTATTTGAACATTGATAAGGTTGCTTTTGCTTATTTGTTCCATTTTTTTTTTGGGAGCTCCATTTTGGGCACATTCAAAGAAAAGTACTCTTTTTGTCACGTTACGTCCCCAAAAATTAAATCATACCTATCTTAAAAAACCCGAGCACCTTAATCTTTTTTTTTAATGCATTTTGTGAACTGTGATTTAAATCCAGGAACAAATTTACAATGAAGGTGTAAAAAGCCGGACAACCCCGGACACTTGATGAAAAAGAAGTAGGACTGCCCCGGATACCCAAAAAAAGAGGACGGTGTCCGGGGAAAAGAGGACGGATGGCAACCCTAGTTCCACGTAACAATTTTTGTGCAATTAAGAGAGTAATTGAGAGCGTAATTTTTTTCATTTCCTGTACAAATTTGTACGAATTTTTTCTTTGGGTAAGTTCGGACAAGAAAAAATAATCAGCTGTTTTTGTTTACATATGAGACTGATAAATAATTCAGGAAATTTAAAAGCAAAAGAAAAGCTTTAGTTTTAATTAAAAAACATATTAAAAAGCAAAATTTAAGGTTTTTGAAAAAAATTAAAGTGGTAAAAACGTTTTTGCATACATATTTCCCTTAATCTTTAATATAAAAAAAAAACAAAATATAAAAAATTACAATGATGCAAATGTTTTGCTTTTATAATGTTATGACTTTGAAGCGTCTAAAATCACTCAAATAAATATAAGTATCTTTATTTGAAAAGTAAGCAGCATTAGTATTTGAAGAAGTGCAAAAATGGTGTTTTGCGTTCCAGCCAAGGCGAATTGACTAGCAGGTGGAGTCAAGTAAACATATGGTGTTTTTTTTTTCGGTGGTCGACTTGTCAAAATTTGTATACAAACTAGTTTTTTATGTAAACAAACCTGTTTTTTTACTAGCAATATTTTTGACAACCCGACCACAGGAGCATTGTAGAGTTGACCTCACCTTCTAGTCAATTCGCCTTGCGTTCCAGCAATTTTGGGTAGTTTCAGCAAATGTTGAGAGTAATTTTCATTTTACTCTCATTAGTCCGAAGTTGTCCGAGATCTTGTGGAACACACCTAATATGAATTGTTATATCTCACATTGGCGCATTCAGGCACGGGATGAAAACCGATTTTGAATAATAAACCATTTATAATCAAAAGTATCGTTTTTAGTATCATTTAAAATTTATTTCTTACACAGTTTTATGTTATTTTTATCTGATATATTCTTTTGAATTTTATATTAAATATTTTAATTGAACTGTATTCGAACCAAAAACTAATCTCTTTATCCAGAATTGAACTTTAAAATAAATTTATCACACCTTTTAGAAACGACCGTTTTAAAATCGATCGATTTTCATCACATGCCTGATTGAAGAAAAAAAAAAAACACTTCTTTATTTAAAAGCGACAACAAATTATGGACCGATCTTCATGAAACTTCACAGTGTCATTTTAAGTCTTGGAAAACTGTGACGTGCCAAATTTTATTACGATAGCATTAATAATTACGGTTTTAGGCGTACTAAACTGTTTACCGGGAGTAAGGGTTTATATGGGGCTTAGGGTAAATTATGGACCGATCTCAATCAAATCAGTCGAATAAAACGAATCTTTGCAAAATTTCATATTATTTCGTGCATTTTTCAATCATTTATGTTAGTTTTTGTAACAAAATTATCAATTTTGTAAAGTGGTGGTTCCACATTTTGATTTATAGCTCTGATCGTACTGAACCGATTTGGCTGGATTTCAATCCCAAACTTCTTAGGATAACTACAAGCAATTTGACACCCAGTTTTTTTTATTTCTTTTGAGTTTTTCGAAAGTGAGCGTGTTTTCAACAGACGGACAGACATGGCTAAATCGACTTAGAATTACTCAAGCCAGAATATATATACTTTATGGGGTCTGAGATGAATAATAAAAAAGTTTCACACGGAATGACAAACTTAGTATACCCTCTTCACAACTTATTGTGGTGGAGGGTATAAAAAGAGGTTTTATAAAAAAAAAAAACATTATACATATAAAAAAATATAAAATATAAATAAATATATATAAATATAAAAAAATACATGCCTTATACGTATACATACATACATATATAAACGAAAACTGTTGCACAATGCACGAAACACGGTGCGAAACTACGAAACTTTGCAGTACAATGTACGAAAGTTCGCATATTTTACGAAACTTAACTATAGCAAACTATGGTTTCAGTATAAAAAAGATTACAAATAAGAAATGATTTTGTACTTACGGTAAATAAGTCATATGTTGTTATAATAAGTTTAGTACAATTTATCAAAGTTGCTGCACTGTTTATTGCTTGTATGGTCATTCCAGCGGTCTAAAGATAAAAGAAAATATTATAAGTTTTAAGGAATATGAGGTTTGGACATATTTTTTATTCAAGCCAAATATTTGTTTATTTTTTTAAGTTATTTATTTAAGTTTTAGGCCAATGAAAATATATATTTCAAAAGCAAAATCCTTAGCATTATTAACAGGTTTGTATACACAGGTCAACAGCAAAAAAGGGCTTGAATAACCACTATATAGATTTGATGCATCATGGCTACCTTAGTACAAAATGGTAAAATTTTTAAATTCTATGGATAATTTTTTTTTTTAATAATTTTTAAGTAAAATTGTCAATATTTTGAGAAATTTCTCCACTTATATTGTCATAACTCAAAAAGAACTTATCCGATTTTGTTAAATTAAATTTCCAAAAAATTTGATTTTCAATTTCATTAAATGATGTATACTAATATTTTTAATGCGATCAATAGTTTCAAAGTTATAAATTTTGGAAGAAAAAAACTCTGGAAAAAATCGAAAACGGCGAACAGTATCAAATTTTATTTATTTTTAGTGAAGCTACATTTCATGTTAATTAAAGTAGATATGGCTCATGAAAATCGATGCATGTGTTGAAGCCACATAAACCACTTGTTTAAAATATACTTGTCTTACGAAAATGAAACAATTCATAATTGTAAATTTAATATTAAATATTATATGTACTTTTGGTTTTTTGTCATATTATTTTTATTAATAAAAAAAGATTGTTTGGAAAAACTGAAAACGGAAAGAATTTACAAGTTTTCATTTTCATTGTATTTTTTTATACAAGATTATTATTGTTTGAAGTCCACAACTTTGCCGTTGAATATTACAAACACGCCCGTTTGATTATTTGCAATTTTACCTTTTTGCCGTGGTCTCGTTTAATTGCAACTAAAGTTTCGTAAATGTCTAAGCGATACGATTTACGAAGTCAAGCCGGATCAGCCGAAGATCTTAATAATACAATGACAGTGGTAGATATATCGCCTGTTACTCAAAGCCAATTCGCTGAAATGGTAAATTGTGTTCAAGAACTAGCAAGGTCAATTTCTGATAGCCCAAAGGAAATGACTATGCTTAGAAATCAAATGTCTACAAGTATCCAGAGACAAGAACCAAATGTGGTAGAAAATATTGCAGATGTGCAGCAACAGCCAGTACTTCCTCTTGAATAGTCTCTAGTTTTCCACGATTCCAGCCATAAGTTATATGATTTACCACAATTCTCCGGACTTGCAGAAGATTGGCCTTGGTTTATTACAAATTTTAAAGAAATTAGTAGTATGTATAAATACAGCAATCGTCAGAACTTGATGCGTTTACAAAGATGCTTGCAAGGTCCCGCCAAAGAGGCTGTTATTTCAATGTTAATACATCCTGAAAGTGTTCCCAAATTTATTGAAGAATTAGAATTTCTGTTTGGGAGACCAAATATATTAGAACGTTCACAATTATTGAAAATACAGCAGTTTCCTATAACAAGTCCAAGAAAATTAAGCCAGTTGGTTGAATTTTCAACAAAAGTTAGGAATGTTGTGACATATCTTAATTCTGCAAACTGTGCCCACCACTTGATGAATGCCACATTATTAGATGCGTTAGTAAATAAACTTCAGGCAGATAAGCAGTTTGAATGGGCTCGATATTCAATGCCGATTAGACCCTATTCAACAATAACAGATTTTGCGGATTGGTTAAGTGATGTAGCTAGAGTAGTTAGCCTTATACCAAATAGTCCTTCACAAATTGTACAGCCGAAACAAATGATGGTTATAGATAAACCAAAAAATATACAATGTGCAATTTGCAAAAATAACCATAATATTGCCAAATGTAAAGAATTTGAAAATATGTCTATATCAACACGATGGGATAAAGTAAAATAATTGAAACTTTGTTTTTCTTGTTTGTATGAGGGTCATGGAACAGCTTTATGTCGTAATAAGAAATCTTGTGGAATAAATAATTGTAATCGAAATCACCACAAAATGTTACATGACTCAAGTAAAGATGATGTAGCAAATCAGTCGAGTTCTAGCCAGTTGCAACCAATATTAAACTGTAGGGCGCAACAGGCAAGTATACTTTTTAAAATTTTTCCTGTGGCAATTTATGGCCCAGCTGGTTCTTTAAAGGTTTTCGCCATGTTCGATGAGGGCTCGTCTATATCTCTAATTGCTGAACAAACTGCAAAGCAACTTGAGACAATGTAGTTACCGAAAATTCGTACAAGGTTCAGTTGGAAATCAGAGGTTTTCAAGATTCATCAGCCAAATATAAGTTAAAGAATATACACACTGTTTCAAATTTAAATTTACCGGTTCAAGATTTTGATAAGTTAAAATATAATGAGCTATGTTCTTTGCCTATCGAAAGCTATTTCAACGTTTCTCCACACTCACAATATTATTACAGTAACGGACTGTAGTTTATTTAAGAAATATTCCGTTCAGTCATTTTTAAATAAATAAACATTTAAAATTCCAAGCAAATTAATTTTTAACTGATTCTAACAGTTATTCAAAAAACTAAGTGCATATTAATACGGATTTTCAGTTGCAGTTAATTTTGTCCGTTGATTGAGTAAAATTCTTCTTTATGTTAAAGTAAATAAAAATGTAATTTAAAGCAACGAAAAGTTCATTTAATTTTTACTGTCAAAAATTCAACCGCGAATTCCGTAAAAACAAATTAATATTCAGTTATCTTATATAAATTAATTGTCAAAAAATTAACTACATATTCTGTAAAAACAAATAAATATGCAGTTATTTTATAAAATTTTACTGTCAAAAATTCAACACCATATTCAGTAAAAACAATTAAATATTCAGTTATTTATTACGCCTCATACACCAACTGTAATGTACATAAACGACAATGAAATCCATGATATGGTCAAAGAGTTTATTGAAAATGCGAATTTTGAATCCAATCCGAATACCGAATTGTTACTTTCAGATGAAAATCAACATGCCAAGAACATTATGGAACAAACTACGCACAAAATTGGAAAAAGATTTGAAACTGGCCTTTTGTGGAAAAGTTATCCACCGAAATTTCCATCAAGTTTTGAAATGGCAAAGAAACGACTATTGACTGTAGAAAAAAAAGATGAGTCAAGAACCTCAATATGCGGCAAGATATATGGAGGAAATGGATAAATACATACAAAAGAACTATGCCCGAAAATTGACCGAAGAAGAAATAGCAGATTCATTTAGTCCTTTATGGTATTTACCACATTTTGGAGTAGTGCTGAATACATAAAAAATTTAAATGCATTACAATTCGCTGACAACTTTTCGGAATCTAGTGCGGCTATAAGGGAAAAACATTATGTAGACCACTTCGTTTGCAGTTTTAATAATGAAGAAGAAGCTACATATAAGAATTTGTCAAGGTGGGTTCGAATTAAGAGGATTTTCTTCAAATAGTAGGCGAGTTGAATACGTTACGAATGGTAGCCAAAGAGAAATTTGAACAACAGTTAAAATGGAAAAGCAGGCGTCCACAGAAAAGATTCTTAGAATGTACTGGAAGAAAGATGAAGATGTGTTTTGTTTTGAGCCAAATTTCAATGTCTCTCTTCAGAGGTTCTCAATGGGTTTCGAGCACCTATAAAAAGAGAGCTTCTCAGAATAACAATATCAATTTTTGATCATTTTGGTATGATCGCTGATTTTATGTTATATTCAAAAACGTTAATACAAAAAACTTGGAAAGTGAATATAAATTGGGATGATTTGATTCCCCATGAACTCCAAAGTAAAAATATACAGCTTCATGTATTTGTAGACGTTATTCAAGAAGCATTTGCTGCCGTTTGCTATCTTAGAATAGTTTTTGATAGTAGAGTTGATGTTTCTTTTGTTATTGGGAAAGTTCGCTGTGCACCGAAGAAGTTATTGAGTATACCTCAATTAGAGTTACAGTCATCAGTTTTGGGCGTAAGATTGTCGAAACTAGTTATTCAAAATCATGAGGTTGAGATATTGTCTACTCATTTTTGGACTGATTCCCAAACGGTTTTGCGGTGGATTTATTCCAAAGAACGGCGTTTCAAGGCATTTGTGAGCCATAGAATTTCTGAAATTCTACAACATAAACGGCCTCAACAATGGAACTGGGTTTCAACGCAACTCAATACGGCAGATGCAGGAACACGAGCAGTATATCCACCAAAGTTTAATCGAAATAGTAAATGGATAATGGGTCCTTCTTTTTTGAAATGCAATGAAAAGGATTGGCCTAAATCAGAAATTGTTATACCAAAGCAAAACATTGAGGAAGAAATAAGAGAAAACTTAATAGTTAAAGGAGAAAGCTGTGCAGTTTTTCAGTACACAAGGTTTTCTTCATATCTAAAACTTAAAAGAACCGCTGTGTGGTTGAATCGGTTTGTAAGTCAAGAATATCAAAAAACTATCAATAGCAGAATTAGAAAACGGAGATCAACTTATATGCCGCTTAGTACAAGAAGAAAGTTTCGAGAATCAAATAAAATGTTTAAAAAATAAACAAAGGATTTTAAAAAGTAGTCCAATTTATAAATTGATTCCAATACTTCATTCAGATGGATTACTACGAGTTAATAGCCGCATCACTGAAGCCACTTTCCTTCCTTTCAACACCAGGAAGCCTATAATTTTGCCCCAAAATCATCGCGTTTCTGAATTGATCGTAAAGTATTATCATGAGAAGAATTACCATCAAAATACTTCCTTAGCTATAAATGAACTGCGCCAAAAATATTGGATTCCTCGTGTGAAATCGGTTTTAAAAAAAGTGGTTTACAATTGTCTTATTTGCCAAAGAGATTCCGTACAACCCAAGCAACCACGCATGGGTGAACTTCCATTAGATCGTGTAACTGCATATGTTCGACCTGTTCGGGGTTTATCTTTTTGGCACATATCGAAATTGCCGAGAATTTGTCTACAGATGCCTTTATGCTTTGTTTGCGAAATTTAATAAATCGCAGAGGAACACCAATTCGAATAAGAAGTGACAATGGTAAAAATTTTTTGGGTGCTCAAAAGTTGTTAAAAAATGAAGATCAGCTTTTGAATATTGTTTCAATCAATAGTGAGTTAACAAAACGAAATGTAGAATGGATTTTTAATTGTCCAATTAACCCGAGTGCTGGTGGTTGTTGGGAACGATTGATTCGTATAGTAAAACGTCTTTTACAAATAACTTTAATTGAAGTTGCACCAAGTGTTGAAACACTAAGAATTGTTTTAATTGAAGCTGAAAATGTTATAAATTCCAGACCACTCACAGAAATACCAATATCGTCAGTGGACGAAGAACCGTTAACTCCAAATCATTTTTTAATTGGTTGTCTTAATTCAACTCAAACGGGAAATACTTCAACAGAAGAAATATGTTATCGTAAGCAATGGCGAATAGCGCAAAATTTAAAAGATCGTTTGTGAAAGAGATGGGTTAAGGAATACTTACCGCAACTAATATGCAGATCAAAATGGTTTGACGAGGCTGAAGCTTTAAAAAGAGATGACCTGGTTTTAATTTGTGACTTCAATTTACCAAGACACAAATGGCCTAAAGGTATCGTCTTAAGAACATATCCCGCTAAGGATGGTCAAGTTCGGTTTGTGGATTTGAAAACGGTAAATGGAATACTTCGACGTCCTGCTTCTAAACTTGCTTTACTACAGGTGAATCCAATTGATTCACGGGGGGAGGAAATCTTGAAGCCACATAAATCACTTGTTTAAAATATACTTGTCTTACGAAAATGAAACAATTTACAATTGTAAATTTCATATTAAATATTATATTTACTTTTGGTTTTTTATCATATTATTTTTATTAATAAAAAAAGATTGTTTGGAAAACCTGAAAACGAAACGAATTTACAGCATGCTTTACGATTTTATTTACAATTAATTGAAAGCATCGCATATTTACAAGCACTGTAGAAAGTGGTATAATGAATATGCAGAACACAGAAACACAGGTGCATTTAACGACCCGGAAATTGGCAAACCCCCTTTACATGTAGAAAATTGTTTGGGAAAAACCTATGACATTTTTATGATTTTCAGAATTAAAAAAAAAAGTAATAAGCGAAAGGTTCTTTGATTTTTACGATAAACGCTCATAAATGTGCGTGCACGCTGAAATTCTCTTTTTTCCGTTGGCTACATGCAACGGATGATTTTTTTGCATAAAATTCCTTAATGTTTTTTATGATTCTTTTTCATTTTTACGATTATTAATGTGCGTGAGTTTTCAATGGTCACCAACCATCCCAATAAATGCAACAACTACTACAGTCATGACCAGTGTTGCCATTAGGATACGAAAGATACATTTTTCTTATCTTTTGATGGCTTCAGGTACCATGTATAATCCTGACATTTTTCGTATCTTTTGAATCTGTACGCAAAATGTACTAAAACTTATTAAGACTGATTATCGCAACCGACTCAATATTAATACAATAGCAGATTTAATAATGGTGAAAGAATACATTAAGGAAGTTTCAATATACGATCCACCTAAATCGAGGATTACGAGTAGTGCGAAGTTCTAAGGAACAAAAAAACAAAAAATGTACTTTGGACTTCAAGAAGAATTCTTCACAAAAAGTACGAAAGAACAGAAGTAAGGAAGAACATGTAAAATCAATTAAAATAGATAATCATTTAAAGCAAATTTCGATCTACCAAAGGTTAAATACAATTAGGTTTAAAGATTGATGTTTGATTATTGACTGCCAGCAGTCGTCGATGGCTGCGAGTGTTAAACGGCAAACCCCTTTAAAGAGATTGAGTGGTTGCAATCGAAACATGTTACTCCACGTCTACAACTGACATGATTTGCTGTTATAACACGATGTTATAAAAGCGTTGTTAAAACATTTACATACATTAACAAACGTGGTATAACATGAGAAAACCTCTAACATGATGAGTCTATACTTAACAGTATTACTGTTAATGTTAAGCATTTCATGTCAGTTGTAGACTAGGAGTAAGGGTAATCTGTCCGTAAAAGCCTGGGTTCGAGCCCAGCAGCAGTTAAGAATGAAACATTTTCAATAAATTTTAATTAATTTCATGTTGTAAAATTCCTTCTTCATAAAAATTAAATTTGATGAACTTAAGCCATAAAATAGTTCAACAAAATAACCACGATACTAAACATCTTTTTTATTTTCAGGAAATTTATATGAACTTTTTGATATAATCGTCTTAGTTTAAACGCCTTAACTCGCATATTAATTTTTACAAAAATTAATTTGTTTTGATAGTTTCATATCGTCATCCTTAAGACCTAATAACCTATCTGCAAAAATTTCAATATTCAGTTTTTTATGGATTTTTATTCCCTATATCAACGCATATGTGTGCCAAATTTTTTGTTGCATTGTGTAATTTAAACAAACATTAAGTACTTTTTTTTTTTGCTTAAACCAGTAAAAGAAACTACAACTGTTATTATTTAACGTATATAATATTCATATGTATAAAGAAATTGTTATTTCTTCATACTTATTATTAGTATTGCTGATAGGTTATTTGGTTTCAGATTTTTACAATTCCAAATAACGTAAGTGACAAAACATAAGCTGTGTTTAGAAAACCAAAATTTCCTAAACCTATATCTCTCCTGTAAACTTTTGAAAACAGCAGATAGGTTATTTCATCTTTAATCTGACGATATAATTGATTTTAAAGTTTGCTTACTGTATTTAAAAAAAAATTGCATACCTAAATATGTCTTTAATAAATATAAAAATGAATTTATATGATATTTTCTTTACAATATTCATTAAATAGGAAATAAAAATGTTACGTTAAAAATGGATTTTAAAATTTTTTCAAAATGTATCTTTTTGGGAAAAAGTGTATCTTTTTGGAAACTAAAATGTATCTTTCTCGAAATTTCACTGGCAACACTGGTCATGACATATATGCATACAATCTACAACAACAACGATCACAATTACTGCGGTAATCACACCTACCTACATCGCAACAACTACATACTTACATAAATTGGGCCAGACATAAATATATTGATAAGCATTTTATTTTTAAATTATTTTTACCAATTTATTTCCTAATATTATTCTTGGAATTGTATTTAGTTCAATATTAATAATTTAGTTAATTTTATTCCCTAAAGTTATTCTTTGAATTGCTTTATTAACAATTTGTTATTATAACTAGTAAGACAATAAATGTTTAATTATTATTAATCAACCAACAAAGAAAGCTACTCGTTTTATTTCCAAACATATCAGGATCCTACTGACTGCGCCACATTGTTATGTAAAAACGATCCGGATTCATTTTGTTATGTGTGCGGCCATTATATAACCGAGAAAAAACGGAACTGCTTCTTAACTTCATTGCAAAAGTCATATGAAGATTGCTATAATATATATCCGCACAATTTGAACCAGCATTGGATACCTAGAACTATATGTATTTCATGTCTAACGTAAAGTAAGTATAGTAAATACATTTGGAATATTTTATGCTGAAAGTATTTCTTAATTGTATTTTGAATTCTTCATATTCTCTATTTCAATTTTTTTTTAATTTTACAGACGACACTTGGAAATTTCGAAGCCTATGCTATGGGGAGAAACAGCGAGCCAAGAATCCGATTGTTATTTTTGTTTAAATACAAAAACCGGCTTCGGAAAACATATGCGATGGTCTTACCCCACGAGGTCTGCTGATGGGTTTACACTTGCAGTTCTACATTCACCAGAAATTAAATATGCCCAATATCGGGGCTCACAGAGGTTGAAAGCTTTCTGTCTGCTATCCACTTGGGGGTAGCAAGAAGTGATTCCTCTGTCTGAAATTCCCAAGCATCTCACAACTTCCGGTCTTAGACCAAGTGTTCCCCGGTAATGTCATTTGGGCATCCGTCTGATGACAGCTAAAGTGAGAAGGCGTACAGTACTGAGTATCCAGAGTGCATGCTAATACTGATGCGTCTCTGGAAATTAGGTGTCAACCGGTAACAATAAGTCACTGAAACTCAACTGTATTTAGCCGGCCTAGCGGTGTGTTGGCAGCCCCAACTCTAGGATCGGACGCTCTGGCCTAATAAGTCATTCGTCTTAAAACTAAATTATTAATGAAACCGAAACAAATAAGTTTTGGCCCTATGCTCCTTGTAGGAGTTTAAAGGAACTAATATATATAATATCGGGGCTCAAGCTCTAGTCAAGTGCTTTCATCTTAACCAGGACACTCAACCTCAAGTATGTGTTCCCAATCAGAAAGTTTAGACCCAGCACTACCATCAACATCTAAAATGGACGAGTTCATCCCACACAAAAATTTTTTTGCCGAGACCGTGGAATCAAGACAAGCTTAATGATGTAATTAGATACCTTAGATTATCGAAAAGATCTTCGGAATTACTTGCGTCCCGGATGAAAGAAACAGATCTCATAACATAGGAAACTAAAGCATTATTTTGTTGAAGAGGATGATTTTGTGTACTGCACAGATATTTCTGGTTTGATGACTGCCACGGGCTTACAGAGATACGACTCAAACGAATGGCGTTTACTTATCGACTCATCAAAACGCAGCTGAAGTGTGTCCTTTTGCATAATGGAAATAAATTTCACTCCTTGCCGATCGCACATTCAACCAAAGTAAAAGAAGAATGCTCTGTAATTGCATTGGTCATGAAGAAGATAAAGTATAATAAACACAACTGGGTAATGTTTGTTCATCTTAAGATGGTAAATTTCCTCTTAGGTCAACAAAGTGGCTTTACCAAATACCCTGTTTTTTATGTTTATGGGACAGCAGAGCTGAAGCAAAATTGTATAGTGGTTTTTCAAGCCTTTAAAATTTTTTCGATTTTGTTGCCTTATGTAATATATGTGATGTTACGATGTACGTATTCGGAATGCCGAATATTCGCTTTTTTACGACATTCGTATTTGCCCAATTCAAGCGAATATTTCACTTATACTTTGTTAATACATTTCAAAAGAAAAACATACAAAAGTGTAAAAAATATATAAAATAAAATAAATAATACATATTAATTTTTATAAAAAAAACCTGTTGTATTTAACGCAAAATAAAATATTAAATACATATAAATATTAGAAATATTGTGCTGCCACAATAAGACTCAATGAAAATTATTCAAGTTGATTTTAGGAATTCCTAGATAAACAATTATTTGCAGCAAATGTCTAAAGAAACATAATTTTTTGGCAAGAAAAAAATTATTTTTAAGCAACATTTCGAAATGCTTGTTTATTAAATTCTAATTTTTTCCAAACATATAATTTGGACTTCTGAAATTTCGTAGAAAGCTTGATACAACCAACCCAAATGACTTTTATTCATCTTCAAATTTGGAATCCTTTAGTAGCTTTGTAATTTGAGGTCCCACAAAACCCCTTCTTTAATTTTGGCATCTGATACATTGGGACCACCACCTGGATAACTATCTTGCCGCGATGTGGTGGCTTAAATGCTGGCTGTAGTGAATGTCTTGTAACTTGTTTCGGCTAAGACGGAACAAGTTGGAAGGCATATGCTCTAAGGCCAGCACGACTAAGGGTTATCCATCCTCCCATCCCCCATCCCATTACCTATAATCCTATCTATTCCCCCTTTATCTCCCATATCCCCCACTTTTAAGGTCAAGGTGGTAGACAGCAGTGCCGAGGACCTGAATGGCTGGTTAGTGGTTAAAGAAACTGGTCGTGAACAGCTTCCCTCTGGCGCCGATGGCAAGGGTCAGTTGTAACTTTGGCCTAGTCCGTGCAAGCCGTCACTGCGCGGACGGTCCTTTTCTTTACGGCTCACTCGTGGGACCAAAAAACTGGACAAATTTAATGAAAAACAAAAGGACGCGACTCTAGGAGTCGATGCAGGGAATATCTCTAATAACTCGGCAGTTTCGGTGTCAGATCTAGACGCCGATTGGCTGAGTATCCACGGAGATATTCTTGAGCAGGAAGGTCAGTTATTGACAGAACTGACAGAGACAAGCGGAACGAACGACCCCCCAGTCGGTTCCCCGCCTCGAACAGGGGTCTCGGAAAGACTCGATGGTCTAGCTCTGGGATCTGATGATGAGCATGAAATAACAATGATTTCGGCTCATGATCAGGACCATAGGGCTGGGTCATCGACTCCTGAGGTCACACTCGAGATAGGGAGCGGAGTAGCGGGTGTATCAAAAACTATTGTTCGGCAAGATGCGACAAAACAGGTCACATCTGAAAGCCGAACGAGCCTTGAAAAAGCCAAGAGTGGTGTAAGAGCCTCCTTAGCCTTTCTAGAAAAGATAGCTAAGAAAGACTCCTCACTACACGATGGGCGGGATAGGCACTTGCTGAGGAAGCACCGGAAGAACGTTGCCAGATTCGAACGAATCCACGGATCTGTCGGTGATATCCTAGGCATTCCCTATCCTGCGGGATACACAGCAAGGGCTGCTGAGGGCTCAAATGTTGTCAGTAAAGATAACGAACCCTCAGCAACCCCTGTTGATGAATCCTCCAAAAATTCGGGAATTCAGAAGGAGGGTACGAAATCAACACCTGGTCCTCTAAACCGAGACAGTATGGTCACGGATAAGGGAACCAAGCCTGTTGACGTAATACCCACTACTAGTTGCGCGATGAGGACTGGTAAAGTCTTGGTAATCTCCGACAGTCCCTCCCAAGGGGAAGTCACAAAAGGGATTACTGGGACAAACCAGCCAACATCTGCAGGGAAATCGGGTAATCACCGACAGAGCTCTGCTAAGGCCCCCAAGAAAGGGGTACTTAAGAGAGTTAGGTCTGGTGATGACCAGAAATCCCCAGCGGCTAAAAGGAAGGATCCCCGAAAGGAGATCACTAAGAGGATTGGCTCCAGAGAGGACCAACCCTCCACGTCAAGGAAGCTAAGGGAGTCGTCAGGTAAGGACGGTATTCTGGCAGCTGTCATTGATCGTATGGATCCCGATGGAAGGATCAGTGTCGAGAAATGGCAGGTGCTAGAAAACAAACTGCTTGACGAAATCTTTAGCGTTAAAGGAAGGCCGGACGAAGTATCGTTCAAAGGGGCTGACTGGATAAGAGGTGTCAAAACTGTCAGTTGCGGCAATCTAAAGACCTTTGAGTTTTTAAAGGCTGCAATCGGCAGGTGTGGCAGCGCTTGTCCTGAAGCCAGATTGGACGTAATACTCGCGTCTGAGTTGCCATTAAGGCCGGTAGTCACGGTATGGATTCCTCCACCTATAAAACCGGTGGAGGTCATACTGGGGTTACTGGCCAACCAGAACAACGGGCTCTTTACAGGACAGTGGAAGATGGTAGCTTCACTGGGTTGTAAGGAGAACCAAGGTAGAGACTTCCGGTTCGCAGTAGACCGAGAGTCTCTAAGGAAGCTGTAATCAATGGGAGGGGTTGCTGTATTCGGGTTAGGGTCTGTCAGATTTAGGTTTCCTAAAGATGATAGATCCTAAGAGGCTGAAAGTGGTGCAGATAAACTTGCACCACTGTGAAGCGGCCTCAACCGAATTGGCAACCCACCTCATTGACAACAACGTGGACGTGGCCTTAATCCAAGAGCCCTGGATTAACAAAAACCGGGTAGTTGGATTAAAGGTCACGGGGTATACCTTGTTCGTATCCCGCTCGGAGGAGAAGGTACGAACTTGTATATTGGCAAGAACTGAGCACAATTTTATGTTTTCTCATTCTTTCAGTAACGGAGACCTCACGGTTGTGACAGGGAAGGCCAGGGACAGATCAGTCCTGGCACTAGCATCGGCATACTTGCCATACGAAGCTGTCGATCCACCTGGTGAAAAAGTACGAGAGTTGGTGGAGCACTCAGGCAGAAGCGGTTTGAGACTGGTACTGGGATGTGACGCCAATGCACACCACACCCTATGGGGTAGTGCCGACATCAACAAGAGAGGTGAGTCTATGTTTGATTTTATTATTGCCAGCAATCTTTTTATCTGCAACAGGGGGAATACACCGACGTTCAGAACTAGAGATAGGGAGGCAGTGATAGATATAACACTGACGAACTGCAGGGAATTAGTGGAGGACTGGAAGGTGGCGTTGGATTTTTCCTTTTCTGACCATAGTCGCTTGTCCTTTAGTCTGATATTTGAGGGGTCGAAAAGGTGTCCGTATAGGAATCCGAGAAGGACGGATTGGGACACTTTTTCGGGATTGGTTCAAAGTAACTTTAGAGTTACAAGGGACTGGGGGTCGACTCCGACCGGTGTGGAGCGGCTGGTGAGCACCTTTACGGGGGTATTGACCAGTAGCTATGAGCGATCCTGTCCGTTAAACTTTCCGGGCAGGCGTACACAGCCAAGATGGTGGACAGACGAGTTGAGGACTCAAAGGTCCACCGTCAGAGGGCTGTTCAATAGGGCGAAGTATACGCGTAAGGAGGAAGATTGGAGTAACTTCAGGTTGAGTTACGGGAGGTATAAGAGAGATATTAGAAGGGCGAAAAGGGACTCGTGGATTAAGTCCGGGGTGTGTGGGGTGTGTGGATCCTGGGTCGGGGGAACAGGTTGTATGTGGTGACCCCTTCTCTGGGTCGGGCTCAGGCGGTGGGGAAAGGGAGACGGTGGGAGATATGATCACCTTGGATAAGGTAACATGGGCGGTGAATACCTTTGGGTCCTACAAATCGGCGGGACCAGATGGTATCTTTCCGGCGATGTTACAGAATATCGGGAGATCATCACTCCTGGTGTTGGTGGAACTGTTTAGGGTATGTGTGCTGAACGGGTACATTCCTAGAGGGTGGAGGGAGGTCAGGGTAGTTTTTATTCCCAAGGCGGGTAGAACCGGTCACTCTAAACCCAAGGATTTTAGACCAATCAGCTTATCGTCTTTTCTTTTGAAGACGTTGGAAAGACTGATTGATCTACATCTGAGGACGAAGATTGACGCCGGCATCATCAGCGGCGCTCAACACGCCTATCTTAAGGGTAGATCTGTTGAGAGTGCGTTGCATGATGTGGTGTGTTATGTTGAGCGGGGTTTGCGAACCAAGGAATACACCTTGGCGGCATTCCTGGATATAGAGGGCGCCTTTAACAATTTGAGGATAGAGGCTATTAGGCAGGCACTGTTTGATCAGAGGGTTCCGTTGTTCTTGGTCGAATGAATAACTAGGATGCTAAGCAGCAGGGTTATTCACTCGGACTGGGGAAACGAACGTTTGATTAGATCGGTGACTAGGGGGACCCCACAGGGGGGAGTTCTCTCACCCTTATTGTGGCTCTTGGCCGTCAATGTCGTTCTGAGACGTTTTGACAGAATGGGTCAGAAGGTCGTAGCCTACGCGGATGATGTGGTGATATTGGTGTCGGGCAAGTTTCTGCCGACAATTAGCGACATCATGCAAGGGGCGCTGGGCGAACTGTCGGCATGGGCGAGTGATAAGGGACTGGGAGTTAATCCGGGGAAGACGGAGTTGGTTCTTTTCACTAGGAGGTACAGGGTGGAGGATTTTAGGCTACCGGTACTGGGAGGAGTGGAGCTTAGACTATCTGATAGTGCTAAGTATCTGGGAGTTTTTCTGGACAGCAAGCTGTCATGGGGAAGGAATACTCAGGAGAGACTTAAGAGGGGTCTCAATGCCTACTATGCTTGCAGATCATCGATAGGTAGGAGTTGGGGACTCCGGCCGTCAGTGGTGGGATGGCTGTACACTTCGGTGGTTAGACCCATTCTTACGTATGGATGCTGTGTTTGGTGGGAGTCATTGAGATTGGCTAGTCGTAGGAACCTTCTTTCTAAGGCTCAGAGGTGTGCTTCAATGGGCATGACAGGTGCCATGAGGAGTACTCCTCAGGCGGCCCTGGACGTCATTCTACATCTTCTGCCTATTGAGCAGTATGTGATGGGAATGGCGGCCAGGAGTATTCTTAGACTGAGGGAATTAGGACTGATGGGGAATGTCACTCAGGGTCACTCACGGATCCTGAGTGAGATTGAGGCGTGTGGCTATTGCCTGGGACCTCCCGGATCCACAGATTATGTGGGCACTAGGGTGGATTTTGGGCGGCTGCCGGAGGTAATAGTTCCTTCTAGGGAGAGCTGGTCAGGTAGGGGCAGATTATTTAGTGGATTTGCTATTTTCACTGATGGCTCGAAGATGAGGGGCACGGGTGCGGGGGTCTACATTGAGGATCTGAACATCAGAAGGTCATATAGGCTTCCTGACGACTGCAGTGTTTTTCAGGCGGAGGTTCTGGGGGTCGTGAGGGCCGTGGAACTGATAAGGGACAACATTGATAGGGGCTCGGAGGTCACTATATATGTGGACAGCCAGGCGGCTCTTATGGCCGTAAGGGGCTGTTATGTGAACTCCAAGCTGGTTGATGATTGTAGGAAGGCTCTTGGAGCAGTCTTAGGGGAGTATTTGCTAAGGTTGTGCTGGGTGCCGGGTCACTGCGACATAGTCGGCAATAAGGTTGCTGATGGGTTGGCGAGACAGGGCGGTTAGGCCTCCAATGGCATTCTATTTTGGAAGAATCAGGGAATGGATTGTGGGCGCGACCAATCGGGCCTGGGGGAACCGAACGGACTGTCGGGTATCACGGACGCTGTGGCCGGTGCTTAGTAGGTCCGATTCGGTTTTGCTGATGGGCAGGAGTAGGGTCTGCGTTAGGACCATGATAGGAATGATCACGGGCCACTGTATGATAGGCAGGATGGCGGTGAGGATGGGATCCGGATTGTCGGATATGTGCAGGTTGTGTGAGGACCCTGAGGAGTTGGAGACGGTGGAGTACATTCTGTGCCACTGTCCCAGGTTGCAGGGCAGCAGGCGGAGGTGGCTGGGCAGTAGATTCCTGGGCGAATTAGGGGATGTCTCGGGTTGCGGACTCGAGAATCTGATAGGATTCGTAATGGGGATGGCCTGGCTGCGCGAGAGTAGGCTGGGTGCTGGACGCACGTAGGGCGTATTTGGTTGAGTAGGATTTCTCTCGGGTTTGGTCCGGAACCTTCTTTCTTATTTATCTTATGCTTTCTCTGTTTATTTCACTAACTTTCTATCTCCCTAGGGCTATCTCTGAATAAGGCATCACAATGGACCATATTGGTCTCTGGGTGAAGGTGTGAAGGAGACTTCACACCGGCCTTTCTACCTACCTACCTACATTGGGAAAAACTGTTTTCAGGTATTCATATGCAACAGTGTCCTCTTTTTAGCAAAGCTTTGACGAAATACCTACCCACTATTTCTATTCCTTAAGGGTGCTCCCATACAAAATTTCCAATACAGACTAGAAATATATTAAATAAAAAGCCCGATAACTGTCAAGGAGTCGCCCTAAGGGGAATCAAATGTATGAACATCCTTAATTAGTTTTTTGTCCCTAATATTTTCCCTTAACATGCTGGACCTTTATCTCCACCCCTTAAGGGGGCTTCCATACAAATATTGCAGTTTAATGAAATTCTTTAATTTGGCCTCTGCAGTGCCTAGGATGCTCCCAGATGGGTCAAATGTATGACGAGCCCCACTTTATTTTCATCTCAATCATTTATTTCTAACATACCTACCCGCTCATACCTCCATTCCTTAAGGGAGAACCCATACAAAATGTTCAATAAAGAAATATATTAGAGAAAGTCCCATAACCGCCCAGAAGTCGCCCCTAGGGGGATATATTTTTTATGACAAACCTCAATTAGTTTTCATACAAATAATGCGTTTTATGAAATTCTTAAATAAATTAAATTTTTTTGTCTTTTGTGAATAAAATCAAAAGTTGTTAACAGATTTTAATCATTTATGGCTTGTTTTTCTTTTTTGTTGGAAGTATAACTGCATTTTCCAATTTTTTATGAATTTTTAACAAACAAAAATTTCGAAATGTTGCCATAAATTATTTTTTGTTAAAAAAAAATTTTTGTTTCTAAAACGACTGCGCATATAAGAAAGCTAATAGTATTGCGAAAATTCCGTTTTTTAGTAATTTCAATAAACTAAATCGTTTTTGAGTTACGCGAATATATGTACTGGGTGGTTCAAGTAGAGATACTTTTTTCCAATAGCCTTTTTTTGACAGATCACGTGTAAGTCGTGTCATGCTGTCATGTTTTTTTTTGTTTAGTATTGTTTGGCATTTCATAATGGAAAGACTTACGCCTGAACAACGTTTACAAATCGTTCAACTTTATTACGAAAATTCACGTTCTGTGAGGAATGTGTTTCGTGCACTTCGCTCAACTTATGGTCAACATAATCGGCCTACTGGACGTACTATTCGCAACACCGTCATCCATTTTGAGACCCTACATTCATTATTGGAAAATATTCAACCGAATAGACCACTCCAGCACGCTGTGAAGAAAATATAGCGGCCGTAGCTGAGAGTGTACACGAAGACCGTGGAGAGTCGATTCGGCGCCGTTCGCAGCAACTCGGACTGTCTCGGACGACTTGGCGGATTTTACGTCGAGATCTTAAACTGAAAGCGTAGAATATACAGCTTGTGCAAGAACTGAAGCCGCTCGACTTTCCCAAGAGACATCGCTTCGCTCTATGGGCTCAAGAAGATCCGACGTTTTCGAGGATAATTTTGTTCAGCGATAAGGCCGATTTCTGGCTCAATGGGTATGTAAACAATCAAAATTGCCGCATTTGGGACGAAGAGCAACCTGAAGAGATTCAAGAACTGGCACTTCATCCAGAAAAAAACAACGGTTTGGTGTGGTTTGTGGGCCGGTGGAATCATCGGTCCATATTTCTTTAAAAATGATGCCGGTGCGAACGTAACCGTCAATGGCGACCGTTATCGTGCAATGATAACCAACTATTTGATGACTGAAATTGAAGCTCGTGAACGGTATATCTCGAAAACAAGAGCTAACCTAAAAAAACGGTTAGCACCATCGGGTTCAGCGTATTCAGAGCTTGTCTCAAACAAAAAGTGTCAAATTCTAGCACAGTGTAATTAATAACTCTTCCTGAAGAAATTGGTTTTTGGAACCAATCTACTAATAAGTTTTTCTCCTTTCTAATTATTAATGTGTCTAAAATGGAGGCTTATGATCACATTCCTTTTCAATTATAAATTTAATATCCTGTTGGAAGGAGTTCAATATGTGAAAGGAAAATGAAAGACAAAAAGTTAAAAAACAAAAAAATGTACTTTGGACTTCAAGAAGAATTCTTGAAGAAGTACGAAACAACGGAAATAAGGAAGAACATGTAAAGTCAATTGAAATAGATAATCTTTCAAAGTTTAAATACAATTTGGTTTAAAGATTGACTGCCGGCAGTCGTCGATGGCTGCGAGTGTTAAACGGCAAACCCCTCTGAAGAGATTCACTGGTTGCCTGTCCGTAAAAGCCTGGGTTCGAGCCCAGCAGCAGTGAAGAATGAAAAATAGGCCCTATATAAAGCCCACTCTTGTAAATTAATTAAATACGCCTAAAATCGTAGCAGATATATTTATTGTGGTAAAATTTCTTCCGACTTAGCTTCATATGGCCAGAAAAAATGTCACGCAATTTTGTGATATACGGTCCATAATTTACCTTAGATTCCATATTAAGCAGCCTTCTGAAATTCGCTGTAAACGCTAAAATAAATTCCACCGCTGTATTGAAATTTACGTTTTTTAATACTAGAAATCACTCTGCAGAATTTTGGGATGATTGGTTCATAACTCACCATGGCTCCAATATAAATTCCCCTCCTGAAAATCATTTAAGTTCGGCTTAAACTGTTACGAATCATGATATTTTACTTAAGCTAGTTGAAATTGCTAAAAAAAAAGCATAAAACTTACTGATTGTCGGTCAATAATTTAATATAGGTCTAAGCCGCAACCAATTTTATTAATTAATTAATTATTTTATAAAGATTAATTAATAATAAGTAGACATCATATAGATATCACTCCTGAAAAATTCAAATTGTCGGTGGAGGGTTTCAAAGATTCGGCACAGCCGAATAGAACACTTTAACTTGTTATTATTATAATTAATTAAATTATTATTACAAATTAATGAAAAAAAATTAATTTGTCAACATTTCCATAGAAAAACAAGTTAGAGTGCTATATTCGGCTGTGCCGAAGCTTTGATACCCTCCACCGACAGTTCGAATGTTTAAGGAGTAATATCTGTATGATGTCTTTTTATTATTATTATCTTAAACTGTGACGATTTGTTATTAATTATGGTTTTAGGAGACTAAACTGTTTTCCGGGAGTAGGGCATATATGGGGCCTAGGGTAAATTATGTACCGATCTTCACGAAATTTCACAGTATCATTTATAGTCCTATATGCATTATTTTGTTGAAGAGGATGATTTTGTGTACTGCACAGATATTTCTGGTTTGATGACTGCCACGGGCTTACAGAGATACGATTCAAACGAATGGCGTTTACTTATCGACTCATCAAAACGCAGCTGAAGTGTGTCCTTTTGCATAATGGAAATAAATTTCACTCCTTGCCGATCGCACATTCAACCAAAGTAAAAGAAGAATGCTCTGTAATTGCATTGGTCATGAAGATGATAAAGTATAATGAACACAACTGGGTAATGTTTGTTCATCTTAAGATGGTAAATTTCCTCTTAGGTCACAGAATACTAACAGAACTGAAAAAAGTGACGTGTGAAAAAGGCCCAAATCAGTTGCGAGGGCAGCTTTCGAAGAAAGAGACAAAAAGCTTTTTTTGGTGGTGAAGTGGCAATGTGTAAAAACAGGCAGCAACAATCAACACAAATGGCATGATCAAAACAAAAATAACAAAACACAGACCACGTTAAAAAAATGCATTAGTTCAACAAACGTTGTGTTTTGTGCCAAAAAAAAATGTATTTATTAATATTTTTTGTTTTATAATGTTATTTATTTACTTAAATATTATTTACTTGTGTTGTGGTAAACTTAAAAGTTAATTTTTACAAAAGCTTTGCAAATAAATCTCAACTAAATAAATTTGTGTTCATTGTATTGCGGCATAAAAGATGATGCAAAGAGAAATGAAAAAGGGCAGCTTTCTTAGAAAGAGACAAAAAAAACGCAAAATCTTCCGTCTCGTGACAGTTCTGTTAGTATTCTGTGTCTTAGGTCAACAAAGTGGCTTTACCAAATACCCTGTTTTTTATGTTTATGGGACAGCAGAGCTGAAGCAAAATTGTATAGTGGTTTTTCAAGCCTTTAAAATTTTTTCGATTTTGTTGCCTTATGTAATATATGTGATGTTACGATGTACGTATTCGGAATGCCGAATATTCGCTATTTTACGACATTCGTATTTGCCCAATTCAAGCGAATATTTCACTTATACTTTGTTAATACATTTCAAAAGAAAAACATACAAAGTTAGAGTGCTATATTCGGCTGTGCCGAAGCTTTGATACCCTCCACCGACAGTTCGAATGTTTAAGGAGTAATATCTGTATGAAGTCTTTTTATTATTATTATCTTAAACTGTGACGATTTGCTATTAATTATGGTTTTAGGAGACTAAACTGTTTTCCGGGAGTAGGGCATATATGGGGCCTAGGGTAAATTTTGTACCGATCTTCACGAAATTTCACAGTATCATTTATAGTCCTATAAAATTGTGACGAGCCAAAATTTGTTATGATTGCATTATTTTTTACGGTTTTAGGCGTACTAAACTGTTTTCCGGGAGTAGTGTTTATATGGGGCTTAGGGTAAATTATGGACCGACCTTCGCGAAATTTTACAGTGTCATTTCTGGTCGAATAAAACGGACTTGTGCAAAATCTTATGTCATTCCGTGCATTTTTGCATCATTTATGTTAGTTTTTGTAACAAAATTATCAAGTTTTTGAAGGTGGTGGTTCCACATTTTGATTCATAGCTCTGGTCCTACTGAACCGATTTTGCTGAAATTTAAACCCAAACTGCTTAGGATAACTACAAGCAATTTGACACCTAGTTTGTTTATTTCTTTTGAGTTTTTCGAAAGTGAGCGTGTTTTCAACAGACGGACAGACGGACGTGGCTAAATCGACTTAGAATTACTCAAGCAGCCAGAATATATATACTTTATGGGGTCTGAGATGAATAATAAAAAAGTTTCACACGGAATGACAAACTTAGTATACCCTCTTCACAACTAATTGTGGTGGAGGGTATAAAAAGGGATTTTATTCCAAGGGTTAACATATTGTGGGTATTACAGTATCGAAGGTATAAAATAGTAGTTGGGTATGTAACATACTGTCGGAAAGGATAATTTGTCTAGTTGTTCAGCATAAGTTTTATTTTTAAGATTTTGGAAACACTTAAACACAAAAAGGAAAAAATTCAAAATAGTGCATAAGCTAACATTGAAAAACCCTCGTCTTGAGTTCCACTCCCACTCCCGGCCCAATAAGCGATCAAACCCTCGTCTTGAGTTCCACTCCCAGTCCCGGCCCAATAGGCGATCAAACCTACCTTCAAGGAAACAACATAAGCTTTACTTTGAGCAAAATAAATACCGCTTTGAAAATTTTAAAAAATAGTTTTAAATTTAAAAAAATTCAAAATTGTAATTCAGAAAGCGTCAATTGTAATTCAGATTAGTCAATTGTAGTACAGAAAGCGTAAATTGTAATTCAGATAAGTCAATTGTGATTTAGAAAGCGTCAATTGTAAATTAGAAATTGTCAATTGCATTTCAATTGTAAGCCAGAAATTGTTAATTGTAATTCAGAAAACAAAGAAATCTTATTAACTATTAATTTTTATTTTATTTAAAAAAAAAAAAATTCACTAAAAACCTAAAGATATTCTGAATAACAATTGCTTCTGAATTACAATTGACAATTTCTGATTTATAATTTACGCTTTCTGAATTACAATTGACTAATCTGAATTACAATTTACGTTTTCTGAATTACAACTGACTAATCTGAATTACAATTTACGCTTTCTGAATTACAACTGACTAATCTGAATTACAACTGGAAAAGGTGTAGTACGGATACTCTGAGGGAATTTTCTTTTTTTTTTTGTTAAATTGTCTAAATATTAGTATTTTTTTTTTTGTAAATTGTAAATTTTTTTCAGAAATTTCTTAAACTGCAAAGTGGCCGATTTTTGCAAAATTGTACATAAATTGCAATTTTTCGTTGCACTCTACATAAATTGCAAAATTCAACCAAGTTTAATAATAATTAAGCTCTAAAATTAAAACTGAAGCTGCTGTTTAAAATTGGTAAGTAAAAATAACAATTTAAGTTGTGGTAATTTTTGTCCATAATATGCCAAATAGTTATATATGTATGTATATTAAACATCTGCATGAAACTTAATAATGATGTTCATGAAACCTTCATTATAATTTTGTGTTCGCTTCATTCGTATTCAGTAAGATGAAACACTATGAAATGAAAGCAATGAACACTTGATATTTAAGAGACGAATAAGATGAAATTAGTTTATTTGCTTATACAAGAGAATATGAACATTAACAACCATGAAACAGAACAACCATTGAACAAATCTCGAATAAGTTCATGGAAAAACAGTATGATTTAAATGTCAGTGTTGCCAGTTGTAGAAAAATAAAAACATAAGAAAGTTAAAAAAAAAAAAAATAGAAATAACCATGAGGGGTAAATGCAACAAGTTTAAGAGATACATTAATATTGAAATAAAAACCCAAATTTATTTATGTTTTCAATGTAAATTTTCAATAAAATGAAATATATTTAATTTTATTTTCAAAAACATTCACTATCAGTAAAAAATTTTCGGCAATATATTTGTCTTAAACAGAAAAAAGTAGATAGCTAATAAATTCAAAATGCTTAACAATCTACAGATATTATTATAATGAGAACTTTTATAATGAGATCTTTTGGAACAATTTTGTACTCTCCACTGTCTATTTTAGCTTTAATTTGGGCCACATTTAAAACTTCCGGGCTAACCGACTGCAAATTTTCTGTTGAAACCTAAAATCGAGTAACACATGTCACGAAAACTATTTAAATAAAAAACCCGTTTGCAAAAAAGTAAACGTGAGGAAACAACGAATTATTTTATTTATTAAAAACTTGCATCATACATAAAATACAATTTTTTTTATAAAATGTTACATATTATCTACCAAAAAAAAAACATGTGTAAGCTGTTATGCTACATACTAGCGAGACAAACGTGAACCGTTATTAATTATATTTACTTACATTCATTTTCAAGTTTTTAATATCTTTCGAAAAAAAAAACAACCACGTGGTCAGACTCCTAAGACACTTACAAAACTAACATTTAAATTTCTCATAAACTCATTTTTCCTTTTGTTTTTCATCTTTCACCTAAAAATGTGTATGTTTTTTATGAGTTCGTTTCATTTCAGGGCCGTACATTACAAGACAATAAAATCTTGCCATGTTTCAAAGATTTGTATTATTCAAAAATGCAAATGACAAACAAAAAAAAACATATTTTGCATTTTATTTATTGTTTATATTCCAAATATGTATACTATACATATATGTCCATAGGTATATCTACATATGTGTTAAAATTTAAATTACACATGGGCAACGCATGCAAATAATTACATGAATTTACTAAAGTGGCAACATTGCTATTGAGTATTAATAAAAATAAATGAGAGAGAATGAAAACTATGAAACAAAGCCCGTTTCATTGAACAACCTCTGTGTGTTAACGATATGAAACGAAATGTGTTCATAGCAGCATGAATAAAACAACAGTTTGATCGGTAATCACAATTTTATTCGAACACGACTTTCAGTGAATAAGCATTTCAGTATGTTTATGAATGAAGTTGTTCATGCAGCCCTTTAATGTATATAATATCGCACATTTTACTTACCAATGATAGTTCCCCCCCTGAAGGTACGGACATATATGCTCCAAAAGTAACAACTGACGATGTTAAACTCACTATATTGCTTGTTAAATTTAGATTAGCATTAAGATTTGTTGTTGTGCCTCTTTGAATTTTATCAGACATTTTTTGATAATCACGTATAGTTTCGTATGTTTTTGTCCCAATAGGAATTATAGTAAAAACTGGATGAAACATTGTTGCTGCACAGCCAACAATAGAAGCGGCAGCAATTACATTATCTACCGTATTAAGTGTATTATAAGAATAGGCCGGAGTTGGAGAAAATTCTAATTCCACCTACATAATTAAAAATAAAATATGTTCTATAAAAATGGTAATTAAATACATAATACATATTATATTTGTAAATAGACAACCCAATTATAAATAAAAATTCCTCGGTAGTTTTCTCGCTTCTCTGGTTTTTGTATCTACACCACAACCGTGATAGGGTGTTATGAATTTATTCTGATGTTTGTAACACCTTTAAGTATGCCGATAGGCTCAGAATCACTTTCTAAATCGAATTAACGATGTCCGTCTGGCTGACTGGCTAGCTGACTGTCCATGTAAACGTTGTGCGCAAAGTACAGGTCGCAATTTTTTAAATACAGTACTTTTCCCTTATAGTTACATCCTTTAGTTGAGACAAAATGTGGACTATATCGCTAATGTGACTGTAAGGCTAATTCACATATAATCAAGTTATGTGAATGTAGAAAAAAAAAATTCATATAAATTACACCATCAGGCTTAGGCTTATTGTCTTGCAACAGAGTTGCATACTGTATAAAAAATAGTTAAAATAATAACAAGATATTTCATAACTGATACCAAAGGCAGAAACTAATTTTTTACGAGTAGAGAGTTGATGACCAAAATCAAACAATTTAATTCTTTCTATCTTTGGATGGCTTGTGGTTTCGAAAACTAAAAAGAACTTAGTAAATATTTCTAATGTGACTATAACGCCATTAACTTGCTTCAGTTTTCCCTTTGATGACTGTTGATAGATGACATAGGTGGCAAATGTGCTTATATCGCTAAATGGACTATAACAAAATATACAGACAAAATGGACTAATGTAACTATAAGCGGTAGTGACTATAAACGAAAAGTACTGTAGTTTGAGGAAATTTGGTATTTTGTAGGTTTTAATTGGCATAAGGACCAAGCCATAATTTCACATAGCCCCCATACAACTTTTTTCTGGAATAACCTTTGTGCCCATAAACCATATTATTATTTTAGTATTTAGATTAAATTTGGTCCAAACTTATTTTATTTCAATCAAAATCATCTAACCCAATTTTATTGGAATCGGCCCATATTTGACCATAGCTCCCATACAAATACTACTCCGGAAAATAGCTTTAAATGCCATAACTTCTATATTAATGTTAATATTAACATACAAATTGGCGATAATAACTTTTACGATAGCTACTTTGTCATAACAACGTTTGTCCTGGTAGGTCCAAAATTAAACATTGGTCCTAAAATCTAATATATGAAAATGAAGATATCTAAATAGAACTTTAACATAAATCTTAACCTCATAACATAATTTTGTTTAGGCGGGTCCACGATTGCTACCATTTAATTTAAATAGGAAAAATGTAAGAAGAAAGAATACTCCCGGGAAATTGATTTTCCTAACTGTGTTAATAAAGTTTTTATTTGAAATATATTTACCTTATTTTCTTTATCAAATGAATAGCAACCGTTTTTTGGTGCTATCATGGTACCAATAGGCAATTCGTTATTATTCACAAAATCATTCCAATTTTGATAAATGCGTGATTTTTCATCGATAAATATCATACAGCAGCCAGCACTGCTATTAGTATCTAAACATAAAATATATAATTACGTACATATTACAATATTTTTATTAACATTGAAAATAGTTATAGAAAAGTTTTCACGTTTTCTTATTTACACTGCAAGTTTTATTATCCAAGTATGTACATATAAAGGTTAAATAAAAGAGTGGCTCGTTATTGTATTATTTTTTCTTGCTCTTCTATAAACCCCAAAGTTGCTGAATAAAACTGCCCGTGTGCAAATTCGATGTTCACGAGAAAACTTCAACAACTTGACTAAATATTTTTGAAACTATTTTAATTGTTTATTATTTAAAACTTACTTATGCAACAACGCCTAGTTCGAAATACCGGATGAATTGTATAATTATGTGAATATTCTGCTTTTTCTATACTTAGTTCAGAAGTTACTATTATGTAGATAATAGAATGAATTAGAGCACCATTAGTATATTTTCCTGTAAATAAGGTTTAAAAAATCATTTTTAAAAAAAAAAAGTAATAAATTACACATAAAATTTGTGGTAAATTTTGCAATGTTTTTTTTACTTAAAATGTAGATGTTTGTGAAAGAAATTGTTGAATTCAATTTGAACGCCCAATAAAAATATTGCTTTTATTGTGGATCTTGCTTTACTAGAAGAAGTTTTCAAAAAATGTTTGTCTTTAAAATTTGTTCGCTCTTTTTTATATTACTTTTTAATACATATTGAGTTTATAATTCTTTGGCTTTAGGCAAAAAGCTAAAAAGAGCATCCACTCTAATAAAGTAATTTATCACATAAATCGCAGAACTGTTAAAAGTGACGTGTGAAAAAGGTCCAAATCAGTTGCGAGGGCAGCTTTAGAAGAAAAAGACAGAAAGCTTTTTTTGGTAGTGAAGTGGCAATGTGTAAAAACTGGCAGCAACAATCAACACAAATGGCGTAATCAAAACAAAAAGAACATAACACAAACCACGTTAAACAAATGCATTAATTCAACAAACGTTGTGTTTTGTGCAAAAAAATTTATTTATTAATATTTCTTTGTTTTGTAATGTTATTTATTTACTTAAATATTATTTACTTGTGTTGTGGTAAACTTAAAAGTTAATTTTTAAAACAGCTTTGCTAATAAATCTCAACTAAATAAATTTGTATTCATTGTACTGCGGCATAAAAGATGATGCAATGAGAAATGCAAAAAGGGCAGCTGTCGTAGAAAGAGACAAAAATAAACGCAAAATCTTCCGTCTCGTGACAGTTCTGTTAGTAATATGTGCTCAGGTACCAAAAATCTTGGACCAGAATTATTAAAATTTTTCAATAGGCGAAATGACGGATAGTTGTCTAATGTTTGGAGAACGTGTTATTGAATTTAAGGCGAGACTTTTAAAACAACTTCACCGAGGCCACCAAGGCACTGAAAGAATGAAGGCAATAGCAAGATCATTTTTATATTGGCCATTTATTGATTCTGATATTTCTGTTTACATAAAACAATGTTCAGGATGTTGTTCCGCTGCTAAATCTCCGACTAAAACTGAACTCAGTTCCTGCCCATTACCACAAAAAGTTTTGAAGAGACTTCATGTAGACATTGCCGGACCAGTGAGAGGACATTATTATTTAATTATTGTAGATGCATTTTCAAAATGGCCGGAGGTCGCTCAATTATCATCAATTTCTGCAAAATCTGTAGTTTTACAAATAGAGGAATTTGTAAGTAGATATGGCGCCCCCAATACAATAGTGTCCGATTATGATACACAATTTGTTTGTACTGAATTTAAACATTTTTGTGAAATAAATGGTATTAACCATTTGACAACACCTTCTTATCACCCACAATCAAACGGACCTGCCGGTTTGTGGACACTTTACAAAATGCTTATGAGACTAATTCAAAAAATGATAAACTTAATTTAATTATTGATTTTTTAGGCCAATATCGTTCAACGCCAAATCCAAATGTGCCTGAAAATAAATCACCTGCCGAATTTTTTGTGGGTAGAAATTTGAAATTGCTAATGGATCTGAAGGTGAAGGAAGACGTTGAATATCGAAGAAACGTAGAAATGGAACATGACTATAATAAGAAACATGGTGCTAGTAAGAGAAGTTTTCAGAAAGGTGATTTAGTTTTCGCAAAAATATTTAGAAGTAATAAGTTTACTTGGGCGCCTGGAGAGGTTATAGAGAAGTTTGGCTTTGTAATGTACAACGTTTTAGTGGAAGCTGATGATAGGAACATGCTGCAACGAAAACATGCCCATCAGCTTTGTGCGAGAGTATAACTCCAAACAAGGGAGGATGTTGGAACAATACAATACAATACCAAACAAGAAAGGGCAACCCTTGTAAACAGAAAACTGCCCTACGTGTACCCAGTCCAAGTCTCCTGTTGCGAAGCTAGGTAATTCAAATTGCGAATCCCCTCAGTTTTTCGAATTTGTTTGTACTTTGCTCCAAGACGACATAAATAAAATTCGGTATCATCGAAAAGAGTTTTTGAAGCAGCATCCAATTGTATAAGTTCGCGGATATGATTAGCGATTGGAACGTGTCAAAGGACTGTTCCTTCTCTGATCACATGTATATTGATTTCAATTTTTCCTTTAGAGTTGATTCAGTTAAACCCTACACGAATAGAAGAAAGACCAACTGGTCTATCTATGAGAGTGTACTCGGGGACAAGCTGCCGATGTGCCCGGTTCTCATAGACAGTGTCATTGACTGGTGTCTTAATTGAGGCAACAAACGAATCCTGTAAAAGAATCGACAGGAATGCAAAGCTAAGCCCATATGGTGGAATGAGGAAATTGCTGAAAAACGCAAAGAAAGCAGGAAACTCTTTAATGAGGCAAAACGTAATGGTGTATGGAACAATTACAAGTCCTCAGTAAATGGATTCAAAAATCTTATCAGGAAGGCCAAGAGACTGTCATGGAGGCAAATTCTGCAACGACGTGGAAAACTCCTCGGAGACAAGTCGGCTACGTAAGATTTTTTTCCTCTAAACCAGCTATTCCATCGTATATACGAAAGATGGATGGATCCTGGACCACAAACAGTCGGGACACCCTTGAGGTCCTGATGAATACACACTTCCCAGATTGCACTGATGATGTGCCTAGCGAAGGAACATTTAGTGGCACTCGGGATATCTCTAATATTCCGATAACTCGCCATCGTGTGGAATGGGCGGTCAAAAGCTTCCATCCCTTTAAATCTCCAGACCCGGATGGCATTATCCCAGCGGACCTACAAAATAACCTGGGAATATTGATGCCACGGCTCTTGGCAATATTTAGAGCCTGCCTGAGTCTCTCACATGTCCCATCAACTTAGACAACATATAGGTCGTCTTCATCCCCAAGAGCGGGAAGACATCTCACACTATGGCTTAAGACTTTAAACCAACTAGTCTATCCTCCTTTTTACTGAAAACACTGGATATGATTTTGGATATTCTGTAGTGTGACCTTGATTATTGTTCGTTGTACAAACGATGAATAATAATTTATGTTTATTACTCGCCACTTGAGTAACCAACCCAAAGACGAAATAACACAAAACAAAACAAGAAAAAGATATCATATGGCATTTTTTCGTCGGTTTGTTTGTGATCAATTAAATTGGAGTGTCTTGCGACAAATGTAAACAAACCAACAAACACACATGTTGATACATGTGTTAAAAATGATGACGCGTGTTATGGTGTACCGTTAGAATAGGTCAAGACTTGTGTTATTGGGTTTTGGGTGCAAGTGTTAGAATAAGTAGGGTTAAGACATATTCACAAAAGTAGTATTCAAGATCGTTGTTAAGTTCATGTAAAATCAATCTTAGTTTAGACATGCAATAGAACAAATGTTCCGAATGCATTAGAACTAAAAGAAAAATCAATTTGGAATAAAACGTCTTTTAATACTACCTAATACCTAAAAACCTTTATTACATGGCGATCCTGCCAACATTCCCAATGTGCTTATAAGAAACTAGCACTGGGAAACGAGAAAAAAACCAACACAAGGTGCCTAATTCATGCCAAGAATTAGAAGGACAGTTCGGCAGAGGAACACGTCAAGAACATCAATTAAGCCAAGAGGAAAAGGAAGGAGTGGTGGAAAATTTTAGTTAGGGACAGAGTGCTTTAAATTACTGCACCTGATGGACCGGAGGCGAATTCGCCCATGATCCGAGTTTAGATAAAACTGTTTGAAATTTTTGTTTGTGTGCAAATGTCTGAGGCGATTCCTAATATAGCGGGTCCAAAGAAGCTGTCAATCGAGGAATACAAAAGAAGAAACAGACCAACGTCAGTAGAACAGCCACCAAAGATCCCGAGGGTAAAGCCACCAAAGCGAAGAGGCGGCTTCGTCACAAAATTAAGAAGAGAAATAGCCAATTTAAAAAAAAATAATAAATTCTGATCCACCACCTCCATGGCAACACGCAGCCAAATACTGGGAAAGGATTGAGGAATTAGAAGAAACTTTAAAATTGTATTTTAAAGCAAAAAAAAAAAAATAAAATAAAAAAAAAAGAATGAAAATTAAATTTAACTTTATACAAATAAGCGTAGCTATTTGTATGTTTTTAATATTAACATTTATAGTAATCAAAGAAAATGAATTAAAAGAAAGAATAATAGAAGTAATAAACGAACTGTTGAACACTGTAAATTTAAAAAATTTAATTTCATATAATTAAAAGAAATTAAATGAGAAAATGATAAAAGAATTAATAAAAAATACTATAAAATTAATTTTAATTTTAATATTTTCACTGGTTATCGGTTTCTCCATAAGAGCATATGTGCTAATGTAAGAGCGAATTGCAACTCTTAAAAATATATTCGCATTTTTCTAAAAATAAAAAAAAAAGAAGTTCAAAAATATTACATGTAAAAGAAATAATACTACAATATCTATATAACTCGTGATTCATGTATGGATTCTGTGTTCGGTTCCTTAAGATCAATAATTTCAAACGCAAAAAAATCACTTAATCGTCCGTATTCAAATAATACAATCACAGAAAAAAATTTGGAATTGTTAGAATTAACGGAAAAATTTAATAAACTCACTTTAGAAAATAAGGTGTCTAAGGAACAAATATGCGAGTTCGACAAATTAAAATTAGAAGCGGCAAAGGTATTAGGTTCTCATATAACCAAAGGTCAGAATAAGCTAGGAGACAATTTATCCTTGACAATGTCTAATATGGAAATTGGGGAGCTAACAGCTATCGTCAAATTAATCCCACTTTTTACGGGAAAGAAGGACGACTTGCACAGTTTGACAACAAATTTAGAGATAGTTTACAAAACCATCCCAAGTGCAAAACAAGTTGCTTTTTTTCAATTTATATTTAATTCCAGATTAGACCTGAAGGTCCAGAATAGGGTCAAACAGGGTACCGTTCCAACTACAGTAGAAGAATTAGTGCAGGTTTTGAAGAAATCATATCAATCAAGAAGGAACTCAAATAGTATCTTAAATGAAATGACAGGTATATCTCAAAAGGGTGACAACCTGATGGGATTTGCTAGCAAAATTGAGAGTTTGGTTACAGAGCTGAATGAGTTACAAATAAGTGAAGAAGGAGAAGGAAATAGGTCTTCGATTATTAGGGCAAACGGTAAAATAGCCTACAACTCTTTCTTAAACGGTTTATCAGATCCTCAAATTGTTGCCACCATAGATGCTAGTCGTGTTTCGACATTTACTGACGCATTAGAGATTGCGGAAAAAGCCTCATCCAAGACAAAACAGAGACAGATCCTGTACCAAAATTTGGCACCAAGACAAAGAAACGTCTCTACCCAATGCAAAAAATGCGGCAGGGTACATGGCGACAAGTGTTATGCCGATGGAAAGACGTGCAACAAATGCGGGAAACTAAATCACTTCGCAAACAAGTGTTTAACAAGAACAAATTCAGCAAACTCGAGCAACAATAGTTTCAGAAACAATGGTAACAATAACAGGAGTTCAAACAATAATAACAACCGAAGGAACAACCAGAATTGGAACTCTAGAAACAGAAATGTTAATCACATCGAAGGTCAGGGAAACTCGCAAGCACCGGAGGTCATACGTCAGGGTTCTCCGGAGGATCTCGAATAAATAATGAGAAGAAAATTTGTAGTATATCATCCAACCTCGAAAACTATGTCAAATTGAACATTTTGAATACAGACTATTCTTTAACGTTTTTGATAGATACAGTAGCTGACGTATCTCTCTGTAAGGAAAGTTTAGTCTATGATTATAATGAGGATCCAGATGATTACTGCAACCTGACGGGAATCTCAGACGAGATAATAAAGTCGATGGGTTCCACAGAAATAAAGATTAAGTTTGACAACCATGAAGTTACACACAAAATACAATTAGTAAAGAATGATTTCCCAATAAAAACAGACGGAATTCTTGGTAGAGATTTTTTCTCTGAATTTAAGTGCAACATAGGTTATGATAGATATATATTATCATTTCAGATCAAAGACGATTTCATCACCCTTCCAATACATGATAATACATTTGCAATAAACCAATATCGTATGCTAGTCGTTCTTTGAATAAACACGAAAGGAACAAACCGGTTATTGAAAAGGAGCTACTTAGTATTCACTGGGGTATACAGTTTTTTAGACCATATCTATATGGTAGAAAATTTGTGGTCGTGACAGATCATCGTCCGTTAGTTGCTTTATTTATACATAAAAATCCGAGTTCGAAATTAACGCGAATCCGTTTAGAATTATCTGATTACGATTTTCATATAGTTTATAAAAAGGGAATTAATAACACAAATGCTGACGCTCTTTCAAGAATAAAATTAGATTCTGAGATGTTGAAGGAAATGGTACCTAAAAGCCTTGACGACACAATTAAAAAATCGCTGGTGATAACAAGAGGTGTGAAAAATAAGTTGATACAAAATGAAGCTGAAAAATAGGATAGAAACAAAAAAATTGAGAAAAATGGTAATGCAGATCCTATTGAGCCTGATCAACTCAAGATGTGGGAATGTACATCCATAAATGATATAAGACGCGCACAAAAACTAAAGTTTATATTAGAGAAGTCGACAGAAAAGTTAAAAATTGAAAACAATCATGCTTTTACGGCCGTCAGATGTGGTGATAATCCCGATTATTTAGATAATATGTTGGAGAAACTACCTTCTGTTCTAAGCAGGTTGGGGTATGGTGTTTTCGCACTAGAGAAAAGTGACGAAATATTTAGAAAAATAAGCCATGAGAAAATGAAAGAAATATTGAATAAAAGCAAAGAGAGAATAAAAATTCTGCTCTATACGAATCCTCAAAGAGTAATTGATGAAAAAGAAAAAGCTGAATTAATAAAATTGTATCATAATACACCATGCGGAGGACATTCTGGAGTCAGAAGAATGTTGCTCAAGTTAAAACAGAAATACATATGGAAAAACATGTGTAAAATGGTAAAGAAGTATGTCTCTAAGTGTGATCTGTGCCAGAGAAACAAGCAGGTGAGACACACAAAAGAACCGTTATGTACGACAGATACACCAACACAAAGTTTTGGGACTGTGGTTATCGACACGGTTGGTTCAATAAGACCATCGGGGAATAGTCGATACGTACCAACGATGCAGTGTGAATTGACGAAATACGTTATAGCAGCACCTATGGAAACAAAAGAGGCTAAATGTATAGCGAAGACTCTGATGGAAAGTTTAATACTGAGGTATGGACTATTCAAAACTTTAAAATCCGATCGAGGTACTGAGTTTGTAAATGAATTGCTGAAAGAAATATGCAAACTCTTGCAAATCGAACAAGTATTTTCTACTCCTTACCATCATGAAACTATAGGAACAGTTGAACGTAACCATAGGGTTTTGAATGAATATTTCCTGTCATTTGTCAACAATGACAACTGGTCGGAATGGATTCCGTGTTATTCTTTTGCTTATAATATAACCCCACACGTTGATACAAACTATTCACCGTTTGAGTTAGTTTTTGGGAAACTACCATGTTTACCAGGTGAACAGGTAATGGCTTGTGATAAAGTTTACAATGTAGAGAATTATGCAAATGAATTAAAGATTATACTGAAGTATTCGTTAGAGAATGCTAGGAAATTGCTGTTGAAAGTGAAAGAAAAAAGAGATTTGGATGGATTCAATAAACAAATCAAACAGCATAGAGTTAGCAGTAGGGGATTTAGTGCTGATAAAAAGAAGCAATAGGAGGAAAAATGAATCTTCATACCAGGGTCCATACAAGATAACGAATATAGACAATGTAAATGTAACAATAGATTACAATAACAAAGATAAAATTGTGCATAAAAACTTGCTTAAGAAATATATAGATGAATAAAATTAAATTTATAAAAGTATATACAATAGATTTATAAGTAGAATTTAAGAATTTAATTTTTTTTAACATACAAATGTAAATACCTATGTAGCGTAATGAATTGTTAAAATAAGAAAAATTATTTTTATTATTACAGTTAAGAGTAATCCTACAAATTTCATAAGAAAAATAGAAATTGTATGATTTCTCTCAAGGGCAAGGGTGTAGTGTGACCTTGATTATTGTTCGTTGTACAAACGATGAATAATAATTTATGTTTATTACTCGCCACCAACCCAAAGACGAAATAACACAAAACAAAACAAGAAAAAGATATCATATGGCATTTTATCGTCGGTTTGTTTGTGATCAATTAAATTGGAGTGTCTTGCGACAAATGTAAACAAACCAACGAACACACACGTTGATACATGTGTTAAAAATGATGACGCGTGTTATGGTGTACCGTTAGAATAGGTCAAGACTTGTGTTATTGGGTTTTGGGTGCAAGTGTTAGAAAAAGTAGGGTTAAGACAAATGTTCCGAATGCATTAGAAATAAAAGAAAATAAAAGAAAAATCAATTTGGAATAAAACGTCTTTTAATACTACCTAATACCTAAAAACTTACATTACAATTCATATTAGATCATCGTTAGGACATAATTCCATGTCACTGGCTCAGCACGCCTACAGGAAGGGAAGGTCCACTGAAACTACGCTTCACTCATTGGTGGGCCGCATAGAAAGATCCCTTCACTACAAGGAATTTGCTTTAGTTGCATTCCTGGATATTGAGGGCGCTTTCAACAACGTTAGACCTGAATCGGTTATTAACGCTATAAGGCATTTGGAAATCGAGAAATGGAGTCCGCATTGGACGTCTTAACAAAATGGTGTCAGGGTTGTGGACTGGATGTAAATCCTGCCAAAACAGAACTGTTACTTTTCACAAGGAGATACAAAATTCCCAAATTTGATACCCCGAGGATAAAGGGGGTCTCACTGGAACTGTCTGACAGCGCCGAGTATATTGGGCTTATATTGGACAGCAAACTGAACTGGAGGATGAACATCATTTCCAGGACTAATAAGGCGGCAATTGCATTATATTGCTGCAAATTGGCCTAAACTGGGGAATTAACCCAAGGAATGTATACTGGCTATACGAATGTGTCATTAAACCCATTTTATTCTACGGGGCAGCTGTTTGGCTGGCGCTCAAGGTGAAGAGTCATCAAACTAGGTTTAAACGTACAATGAGAATGGTGGCGATAGCGGTAACAAGTGCCATTAGAACAACCCCCTCTAAGGCATTGTTTAAGATTTTAAACTGGTTACCACCAGACTTTTTGGCGAAAAGGCTAGCTGCGAACGCGGCGGTAGACTAAGGGCCACCGGAGCATGGAGGGATTACAATATCGGACATGCTAATATTCTAAACGAAATTAATTGGCACATGGATGTTGATTATGTCACACTTGAGCCAATCTTTGATCCTGGCTACACGGTAAGCATTTTGGATAACGTGGTCCACTATGATGACCTACAAATTCCCGCGCATGCGATTCGAATATTCACGGACGGGTCTAAAACTCTGTATGGTGTCGGTTCTGGCATATAATCCGAGCAGCTAAACTGGAGCATTCCTATAAGGCTGCCGGACCACTGCAGTATCATCCATGCCGAGATAATGGCCATCCACACAGCCGCGAGACGCATCCGGTACGGTGAAATATCTGGAAGGGATATTTACATTATTACCGATAGCAAGACGACCATAAGATCACTGGAGAATGTGTTCATCACATCGAGAATTGTCCGAGAATGCGGAATGTCTCTGGAGGAGATTTCGAGACATTCACTGGTCACCCTTAATTGGGTATAACAAGATTTAATGAAAATTGAGAGAAATTATCAAGGATTTTGGGACAAAAGCATGCTGGGAGATGACTCTAATACGTAAAACCGAACCAACCAAATAGAAATGTAAAAAAACAAATAAAAAAATAAAACAAGTAAGAAAGTATAGTCGGTCAAGCCCGACCATATGATACCCAGCACCACAGTACTTAAAAAGACATCATGCTTATGTGTCCATATAAATATGGATTTCTCTATGTTTAAAAACTTCATTAAAATCGGTTTGAAAGTTTGTGAGAGGCAGAAATTGCCCCCTACATCCCCTTGTGGTCCTATTTTTGAAAAACTGTATAGCTTATGTGTCCATATAGATATGGATCTACCTATGTTTTAAATTTTATTTAAATCAGTTTGAGAGGCAAAAATTGCCCCTTTCTCCCCTTGTGGTCCTATATTTTTTAAAACTGTATAGCTTATGTGTCCATATAGATATCGATCTATCTATGTTTTAAATTTCATTAAAATCGGTTTGAGAGACAAAAATTTCCCTTATCACCCCTTGTGGTCCTATTTTTTTAAAACTGTATAGCTTATGTGTCCATATAGATATGGATCTATCCATGTTTTAAATTTCATTAAAATCGGTTTAATAGTTTCTGAGAGGAAGAAATTTCCCCCTATCTTCCCTCGTGGTCCTACGATTTGGCCCATTTTCAATAGGCTTGGTCCTTGTGCCAATAAGAACCTATGACCCAAATTTTATCAAGTTATCTCCAAAGTTGCGACCTGTACTTTGCGCACAAGGTTACATGGACAGCCAGCCAGCCTGCCAGCCAGCCGGACGGACATCGTTAGTTCGACTCAGAAAGTGATTCTGAGTAAATCGGTATACTTTAAGGTGGGTCTAGGACCACTATTTTAAGGCGTTACACACATCAGCACAAATGCATAATACCCTCTCCACTATTGTGGTGTGGGTATAAACATGTGTATCTCGAAAACCTGACGTTATAGAAAAAAACAATTACAGATTCGAATTCAGCCCACCAAATTACCCTAGGAAAGATATTTTGTTGCTACTGTCCAAAACCTTGTTGACTAGTGGTATCTTTTAGATGCAGAAAAATAGGGATTGTACTCTCGGCACGTTTCTGGATATAGAAGGAACGTTTAATAACATCATGATTGAGCGAAACAACGAATCCCTAGTTGTTAGAGCTGGGAGTTGAGAGCTTTCTGGTAGAGTGGATAGTCGTGTAAGCTTAACAGTAGAATTATCAACTCAAGCCTGGGGGATCAAAGTAAATGTAGAAAGGTTAACAGGGGGACGCGCAAGGGGGCGTTGAATCTCCTTTACTGTGGTTGCTTGCGGTCAACGGGATTCTCAGGTCATTTGACTCCAAGGGTAGGAAAGTCGTTGCCTATGCGAATGACAGTTTTGAAGGTCAGGGAAAAATTTCTATCCACTTTTGGTGAAATTATGCAGGTAATGTTAGGCGAACTCTCGGCATGGGCGAAGGATAGCGGGCTGGGTGTAATCCCTTGCGAATACTGAACTCTTGCTATTAACCAGAAGGTATAGGATAGAGGGTTTAAAGATGCCTGTGTCTGACGTAAGAATTGGGGACTACGATCGGATACGGTAAACTGGATTAGCTTTATTATAATAATTTAGAGGTAAGAGAACCCTTTATGTCACTATTATCAGGTGATCCAGGATAGATTTCGTGATGCCGTAACCGGTTCTGGATGTATATTTCTATCCGTTTGCAGGCTGTCAATTATGGCCCGGAATGGATGCAAATGCAACCAAGGATCTATTAGGTTTGGATAGAAGTGCTTTTAGGATCCTTATAGGGTTTTTGAGGGGCCATTGTTCTGTTAGGGTTTTTACGACTAAATGGGACATACCGGATTTCTGCAGATTACTAGGGTTTGTCAGGGAAATAGGATTAAATGGATCAGAGTCTTTAGGAAAAGGAACTATCAAGAATAAAGAATGGGAATTTAGCACACAACAAAATCTTGTTAATGAATAATAAATAAAAAAATTTTGTATAATTTTGATAAGAAAATGTTTCATTTTAGAATTATTTAAGCGTGCAACTTATTTAAGAGTGATGCACTTATCTACGAAGTAATGTACTTACTTTGTTTCCAAATGTTTCGAAATAAATTAACTCTTAGCTCTTTAACATTTGCATTATATTTTTTAGCTTTTCTCAAATCTGGTTTTGATGTATAAACCTTGTTGTCATCAGGAAACAAACATTCTAATTTTTTTATTAAAATTTCGAATTGATCAGGACCTAACCTAAAAACAAACAAAATTAAAATGAAGAAACATTAGATGTGTTCATTTACTTTACTAGCAGAAACTTGCAACGAGTGAGTAAATTTAAAATTTACAACATTTTTCCCAATTACATACTCAAAAAAAGTAAATGAACGCTTTACCAGCAAAAACTTGCAAGTCATATCGACTGTGTCCAGCTGTTATGTACGGGATTTTTTTTTTCTGAATTAAATTGTTTTGAACTATTTGCGCAAGAATATTGTTCTTAAATTTTAGAAAAATAATTTTATGTTAATAAAAAGCTTTTAATTTAATAATTTTGAAAATAATTTTTGTTTTGTAATCAAAGATGATTTAAGATGGATTCATCCATGCGTTCCGAACAATATTTTTGTTTGGAAAATAATTTTTTACTGAGAGTGTTTTGCATAACGATCGGAAAATTTGTCCGGAAAAGCAAACCTACCATATGATTTACAGATGTTATTTAAACTTTAAAATAGCAGCACAAAGGCAAACCACTTATTTTGAACTGTTTTCTTAAAGTGTGTTAAAGAAAATGGACGAAAAAAGAAGAAGTGATTTTATTATTTTTAATTATACATATATTTTTTTTATTTAATCTTTCAACTTTGATGTCAAAATTCAAAAAAAATGTGTCAACGTGTCAAGTTCATTTTGTTCCGAACAAAAATTAAAATTAAACCAATTCAATCAAAAGCATGCCGAACAAAATAATTTTTCTCTCTCTCAAAAGTAAGACATCAAATCAATATAAAAAAATTTTGTCCGGACAAAAATAATGTTCGAAACGCATGTGTGAATCGAGCTATATATACATAATTCTTGCTAGTAAAAATTTTACTATCAGAAATTTTCAACAAATTTTTGGTCTCGCAAATTTTCTTTTTTCACCCTCTCGTTACAAGTTTTTCGAGTACGTGAACACCAAGGCGAATTCACTAGTTGTTTTTCGGTTGTCGTACGATAATTGCCCTTTTTACGGTAATTTTGGGGCGCAAAAGGTAGCAAGGTAATTTTATTTAAAATACGATAATTTTAAGAAATTTAGATGTTTTAAATACATATACTTACAATATGTAGGTTTTATAATTTTAGCTTTTGAGACGTGATTTTCAATTTAAAAATAGATAATCTTATAACAAAAAATAAATAACATAATATTTCTGCAAATTTTTTCGTAACACCGATAAGTGCAAAATATGAAAAATTAAATTACACTAAAAAACATTTTTATTTACTTTCTTCACATACATATTGCTCCTTTATTGCAACAAATTCAAGTCTCAAAAAATCAAAAATTTTAAGCTACTTAAGCAAAACTGCTCCTTCATACCTTCTCTATATGTAAAACAAAAGTCAAACTGAACTGCAGTTATAGCAAAGTATGTTTTATTGAATCTGTATAAAAAGGTACATTTTAAAAACTTTAATCGCATTTTGCTAAGTTATGCTAAGATATGACTATGTTGCAATAAAGTATATGTATGCTAAGAGTATTAAATAAAAATATTTTGAGTTGAATGAAAATATACATATATGTACCTATTTTATTCAGAATTAATTTGCTGCCGTATTTATAAATACATATACAATAATTTTGGTTAAAATTGTATTTTAAGACAAAAATTTCTATTTAAATTTTTCTAAAAAAACACATTTAAATTTTAAATAAATTGTTTATGAATACTACTCTTATCTGCTGTTTCCAAATGACAGGCGATGGACTGAGTGCTTTTCATATAAATTTTACAACACAATCAACCGCCTGTCATTGGAAACAGCACATTAATGCTTTGATTAAAAACCTTTGCGTATGGTAATTTCGTCTCAAAATGGTAATTTTTGGAGGGCCGTAAGTTTATTAAAAAAATAAAAGTTAACATCACTCAAATTAAGTCAACATATACAGCCTGTTCGTCGATTTCGAACGTTAACGTTCGCATAGAAAATTACATTTAAAAAAAAGGTCGGAGGTCGAGTTGTCAAAGTTTGTATACAAACTAGTTTTTAATGTAAACAAACCTTTTTTACTAGCAATTTTTTTTTGACAATCCGACCACAGAAGCAGTGTTGTTGTAGAGTTAACCTCACCTTCTAGTGAATTCGCCTTGGTGAACACTTACTAGCAGGATTGCCGAACTTGGTCTTTTCTAACCAAATATGGTCGGATATTTTTTGTTTGGTCGGATGGCCAAACCTAATTTTGGTCGGTTTAACAAAATATACTATATTTATTTTAACAAATTTAGAACACTGGTCGCAAAGCAGACAAGTGCAAATCTTTTTAACAAAACAAAATTTTTTTGATTGTTGATGAAACTATGGATGGGTCACCCTATTTGAGCTTACCAAGCCAGATGTCGTTTCAATTTTCCTTATAAAAAACTTGGAACGAATCTAGTTCACCGACGCAGCTCCAAATAAAAAAAGAGTACCTAGGGTTATAGAAAATTGAAAAATAAGAAGAAAATATGAAGTGAAAAAGAGGCGCAAACGCATAGTTTTCGAGTTATGGCCCTCTAAAGTTTTCATTTAAATATGCGATTTTCCACTCCATTTCTAAACGAATGGGCCAATATTGGTATTATTTTAAAGCTCTTGATTAGATCTTTCTGAATATACAAAATTTATATCAAAATGTTTAACTCCCATTACAGTTTTTACAAAGTTTTACATCAAAATATTACGGATGTGCATTATGTTAATACTTGTGTAGGTTATTCCAGTAAAAGTGTAAGTGAGTGCCCCGTTAGGCTAGCTGGCAGAGCTGTAAATGAATCATTCTTTTTTGATTGTAATTCGTTACGAATTAGCTTAATTTTGAATTAATTCTTTTCACAGCAAAAAAGAATTGAATGCAATTTGAATCAATTCAAACAAATTGATAGAAATGAAGTTTAATTCGTTTCCAATTCAAAACAAATGAATTTGTAAAATGAATTGCAATTCGTTTCCAATTCGAATGAATCTGTAAAATGAATTGCAATTTACTTTTTAACAAATTTTTTGAATTGCAATTCACTTTTACAAATTCATTTGAATTGAATTGATGTTGAATTAGAACAATGAATTGCAATTCAAATGAAGGAAATCAAAAATGAGTTGCAATCAATTAAATTCAAAAGCAGATCTAGGGGGAATTACTAAAATTTACCATTTTTATTGCAGTTGCAAGTTTTCAATACAAAAAGTAAACAAATTTATAATTGTCGTAAGAATTTCGAGTAAAATTCGATTGAAACATTTAAAAAAAAAAGAAATTTTCCACAATATACAAATGTGAGATTATTTAAACAAAAATGATTGTTAAACACATTTTTAATAATATGTATTTTCACACTAGATATTTGATAAAAATTTTAGCAAATAAACAAAATTTTTCCATTTTGATAGAATTTTCGCCTATACCTAATAATTTAATTCCTATTCTGCCGCTACCTGACAATTCCATTCCAATACCAAATCAATTCAAATTTCAATCAATTCAATTCAAATGAGTTGGAAATGAATTGCTTATTCTTTTTTCTAATTTATTTGAATTATTTCAAAATCAATTCAATTCAAAAAAATTGCAATATACATTTACAAATTCATTTGAATTAGAAACGAATTGCAATTCATTCTACAAATTCATTTGAATTAGAAACGAATTGAAATTTATTCTACAAATTCATTTGAATTCAAAACGAGTTGCAATTCATTTGGCAAATTCATTTGAATAAGAAATAAATTGCAATTCATTTTTTCCAAATTCATTTGAATTAACTTAAATTTCAATCAATTAATTTTTTTGTGTGAAAAGAATTTATTCAAAATTTGCTAGTTTAGTGCATGAAAGATTCGCGAATTTATTCAAAAATTTATGATTCGTTTACAGCTCTGCTAGCTGGTATTGAGCTAGTCTATCAGCACCGGGGTTGCGAGTTCGATTCCCACCAGAGACTCTGGTTTCTTTCTTCCATACAAGCATAGAGCTTTGCGGGATAAGCTTAGGGAATGAAATAAAAAAAAAATAAAAAATATTTAATATCAAACACGAGCTTCGCTAACTAAAGTTTGTGTGCATAGCCGGCCTTCGGCCGTGCGAAAAGATTTTCTTCTCTATGGTATAACAAACACCGGCTTCGCTAACTAAAACTTTTCTCCATAGTAATTATTATTGGGGTTGTAACGATACGTCTTCTTGCCGATACGATATTCAAAAAGAAATTTCGGCGATACCGTTACGAATATAAAATTTAAATTCAAGGTACAATTAACAAAACTGAAGTAGAAGAATTTATTAATAATTATTATTATCAAAAGTAATTTTTGGGAATACAAAATTTTAATTTAAAAGATTTTGTTATTCCTACTTAATTCCCAGTTTTTATTCTTGATAAAAGCACTTGAAATTTATTGTTGATGGGATAAGCTCTTCCTATGTGCATTTCACTGGTTGCTTATGCCCAGCGTTGCCAGAATTAAGATTTTATCTTATTTTTGAAGATTTTTTGAACAAAATAAGATTTGAAGATTTTTTTTCTCAAATTAAGATTATTTATTTTTAGAAGTAAAGATTTTTAACTTTAATTTTGTACAACATACATAATTTTTTTTTACAGTTTTTTAAACAGTAAATTTTTAAAACAATGAGGATTTATATCAGCTTGTTGTCTATTGGTTTTGCACACTTCTGTACCCATTGTCTACCCTACAAGAAGAGAATCAGCGAGTTGTCACTTTTTTCACGTTGGTGTTAAGAAAATGATAGACTGAAATTACCGAAATCAAGTTTTCTGTCATTTCTTTCTATCATTTTCTTAACACCAACGTGAAAAAAAAGACAACTCGCTCATTCACTTCTTGTAAGGTAGCGTACACAAAAATGCATCATTATTTCTGGGCATACAAAATATTAAAAAAGCATCAAGCGTTTGGTCATTTTAGGAATATTGATGAAAAAAATATTTTTGAAAAGAAAAAACAAATTTTTATAAAGTATGTACATGTATTTAGTACCAAAAGGTTAAACTAATGGAACTTAACACTAGGAATACCGTCTTAATCTGCCAGACCAAATTTGGGTTTTCTTTGAAATATTTTTCGAATATAACAAAAAAACAGGGGCGTGAATTCTATAAATGATATGTGCGGAATCGATTGAAACTTATTTGGATTCGATTGGATCAAATTAGTGGTGGATTTAAATTTTATTTTTATGTAAAAGTCATTTTCATAAACCCTCTTGGCCAGACCAAAATCTTGTTTTATTGCAATATCTTTCAAATTGAACAAAATGTCAAAAAAACAGAAACATGAGTTCTATAAATGATATGTTCTGAATTGAATGAATCAAGTTTAAATCAAATGTTTGGTAGATGCGAAAAAGCAATATGCAAAATTAAGGACTACATATTCGATGACTTTCATCTAAAATAAAATAATAAAATTATATATTAAATTCGTATAATCTAGCATAATAAGCACACGTTCAATAAAAAATATATATATTTGCAATAAAAGTTGGTTTTTTTATTCGACATTTTCTTAATGGAATCTCAAAGAAATAAATACTCAATACTGACCTCGAGCTTGAGTATTTATTTCTTTGAGATAAATATATTTGCTTTTTATTTAATTGGGTTTTTTAGCTGTTCTATTTGTGGTCTGCCCAGACCAAGAGGAGAACTTAATGGTGAAAAGTTACCGAGAATCCTAGGGTTAAGAAGCTTTTGGTTTGAAAATTCCACATTCCATGTTTATGATAATTTTAAAACAAAATATATATACTGTTACGGTTTTCCTTTAATAAACGCGTTTGAGTTCTTTTAATTGCAAATCCGAATAAAAACACACACTTATTTAACTTAACAAACTTTATTAATTATTTTGTTCACAATTATTAGTTACGAACAGAACCGTTTCTCAAAACAAACTCAACTCATTATATATGAGTCACCCCTTTCTACATTTCATAACTATTTCTTGAAATTTCCCGAACCTTCCCGCATCAACTACTTATTATGTTCCAAAACCACTTCTAGAAATGACTGGGAAATTCATGTAATAATTATTTTAAAATAACAGTTGTGTTCAAAATTATACATGACAATTTTAAGTAACTACTATAACTTAAAAGATAACTTATTACTATAACTATAAATAATGCTTAGATAATTTTACTTTCGCAACACTGCCCTCCACTTAAGCCTGTTCGTCCCGAATAGGCTCAGATTCTTCTTTTCCATAATGGGCTAGTCGTTCTAGATGTACCACTTTCATTTTTGACCTTGGACTCTTATATTTCTGGATTCGATACACCACGTCATTCAATTTCTTTATTACTTTATACGGGCCATCCCAATGAGTCTGCAGCTTTGGAGATAGTCCTTTCTTCCGTTGCGGATTAAAGAGTAAAACCAACTGGCCTTCTTTGAAGCCTTCCGAATTTGCCACTTGATTGTTTCTGGCTTTCATCTGGTCATTTGATAAATTAACACGCCTTCGTCTTAACTCGCTTTTCTGCTCTTGGGTGGAGTCTTTATTATTCGCTGGTACGGATAATTCATCAAAGTTGTAATGCTGCAGCGGTGTCCTACTTCCTCCAATTAGACCGCTGTCTTCAACGCACTGTGGGCATTTAATTATGCACTCAATCACGGCTTGCTTGCAACCGACCCAATAGTAGCTTGCTTTTAACTTCTTTATGGTTTTTTTTACGCTAAGATGTCCACCACCAGTACCGTCGTGGAATTTCTTCACAACTTCGCATACTTTTGAAGACGGTACTACAATAAGGTTTTTAACCATTTTGCCATCAGTACTTTCCCATGTACGGTATAGGCAATCATTTACCATCCGCAGACTACTCCACTGCGCCCAATACGATTTCATCAGTGGACCCTCCAATCTAACTTCTTCATGAGTCGGTCTTTCACCGTCTTTCTTGGCCTTCATGATTTTCGCTAATACGGGGTCACTTTTCTGCGCCGATGACCAGTCTTTGCTGGGTTCCACATGTAATAGGCGAATCTCATTGATGCGTTTCCTGTTTTCAGACTCCATACAGTGCTTGCTTTTATGTTTACTGGGCCGTCTTAAATTTGTGCTCGCCTTCGCACGTTTTCCATCGTCTCTTTGGGATGACAATTTCCTATGATCACTAGTGACTAGCTGTCTTACGAGAGCCTCCTTTATGCTTCTCATTTCATTTAGAACATCTCTTTCCTGTTCAGCGGCAAAATCAAGTTTTCGCACCATATACGCTTGTGGCCTTGAAATTATCCTTGCGGTTTCTTGTGCTAGGGCAAATGATACCGTTTCTGCAAATGATGGCTTCTGTGATGCACATACCGCTAGTTTCACATCAGCATCCCGTATACCATTTACAAATGCTTCGGTCTTAAAGTGATCTAACAATGGATGACTTTCACCTGGATATGTTAGCTGCACCAAACACTCAATCTCTAGTGCGAAATCCTGTAGCGTCTCGTTTGCCTTTTGTACTCTACCCCGTAATTCCATTCTGAATATTTCTTTTCTGTGTTCACCACCATACTTGCGTTGCAGTGCTACCATAATGTCATTATAATTGTTTCTGCAACTTACTGGTACACTTTCTAGAATTTCAGCCGCAGTTCCTTTTAAAGCCAGAATCAGCTCTATAGCTTTTTCTTCATTGTTCCATGCATTTTTGTTGGCAACTGTGTCAAACTGGAACTTAAAAACATTAAATGGTGTACTGCCGTCAAAACTCGGGGCTTTAATTCTACTAGAGACTTCTGGTAAAACTCGAACCGTTCCCTCTTGGCACTGAAGACTATTAACTTTTACTTCCAGATAGTGTAATTTTTCATCAAAAACCGTGACTTGTGTTTTAACATCAGTGACTTGAGTTTTTACATCAAACAGCTTCTGGTTGAACTCTATCTCCATATCGTCTACTCTTTCATTTATAGCAGTAGAAATCTCTTTAAGCTTCTCAAGTTTTTCGTTTGTTAATCTGGAATTTTCTTGAATTTCGGCTGAAATGGTGCTTGAATTTTCTTCCATTTTTCTAGTTGTTTCAGCCGAATTTTCTTTTACCATTCTCTCCATATTTCTTGAATTTTCTGCGGAATTTTCTTTTAACATTTTCTCCAAGTTTTTAGAATTTTCTTCTATTTTTCTAGAATTTTCTTCCATTTTTCTAGATGTTTCTGTCGACATATTTTCCATTTTCTGCATCATAGCAGCAAACATTGTGCCAAGATCCATGTTACTTATTACTGCACGGGTAGCAACTTCTATTTCTTCTTTTTCGTCAAATTCATAAGCTGCGATGTCAATATTGCGTCGCTTAAATTCATCGATTAATCTTTTCTGCAGCTCAGCTTTATTTCCTGCAGTAGGCAGATCCAACTTGCCCAACTCTTTCTTCAGCTGCTCAACTTTTAGCTCATCGAATTTCATTGTTGTTTGTATAGTTTTCTATTTGTTTATTTATTTTATTTATTTTTTTATTGCAATTTCACTTCTGACACCAATTGTTACGGGTTTCCTTTAATAAACGCGTTTGAGTTCTTTTAATTGCAAATCCGAATAAAAAAACACACTTATTTAACTTAACAAACTTTATTAATTATTTTGTTCACAATTATTAGTTACGAACAGAACCGTTTCTCAAAACAAACTCAACTCATTATACATGAGTCACCCCTTTCTACATTTCATAACTATTTCTTGAAATTTCCCGAACCTTCCCGCATCAACTACTTATTATGTTCCAAAACCACTTCTAGAAATGACTGGGAAATTCATGTAATAATTATTTTAAAATAACAGTTGTGTTCAAAATTATACATGACAATTTTAAGTAACTACTATAACTTAAAAGATAACTTATTACTATAACTATAAATAATGCTTAGATAATTTTACTTTCGCAACAATACATATATATATATATAAGTTCTTAAGAATATCTTTTAAAAGGTGTACAAACATAATTTTAATAACTATTCCATTTTAAAAATATTTAGGAAAATCCATATTTTTGCAATGGGCTTTTTTTAAATGCAATTTTCTTTAAATGCCTTCGATATAACAACGGTATCAAAATATATAATATTAAATTGAGAACCCTTTAGATTTTAAATGATGTACGGGCTTCTTAGCTCCCTAACTAAAATTTTTTTGTCCAAAATGTATCTCTAATATTAGAATTAAATTAATTTCGATTTAACTTCTTTATTTAGATGGACTTTTTAACGTTATTATTTATTAGAAATTAATTTGATTTAAAATGTATTTTTAGAAAGAAATCTAATTTTGTATAAAAACGGCAATAACGTATTTCAATTTAAATAGTTTCCATAATAAGAAGTATTTTCTTTTAAAAAATTAATAATTTTTAAAAACATCAACAATAAACAGTGAGTTTATGTCTCCTATTATTCCCCACTACAATTGATTGGAATTCTTCCAAAATTAAGTAGGTTACGCTGGTTCTCCACGTAGCAATATTTATTGCTAAGTACAAGCAAAAACGTCGGCAGAACAATGGAGCAATAATTGCTGATTATATTGCTGGAGAACACTTGAAATTGCTTTGACATAAATTTGCAATTTTCACCGCCTGTAGTTGTCCAAAGTTTTGTGGCTGTATTTATAACAAATGTTTTATGTTGTGTTTTCAAGTGGTTGTTAAATTTTTTTTTTACAATTAATAAATTAACTTAATAAAATAATTAATTGTAATTGTCGTAGCTGTGTTTTGTATTACTTTTTTGTTTATTTGCATTTGAAAAAAAAAAATGCTATTTTAATAAATAAACACACAAATAAATAAACAACTCAAGCAATCAGAAGAGCAATCATTGCGCAATATGTTGCCACTCATGGCAATATGCGGTCTATACGTCGCAAATTTAATGGAGCAATCAAATTTGACGTTTGCCGCAATAAATATTGCTACGTGGAGACCCGGGGTTAAGAAAAACCAAAATGCAAAAAGCAACTTGCAAAAGCATGTTGCCAGGTAAGTTTTTTTAGGCCGTGCACTTGCCAGTTTTATTATCAAAAGTAATTTTTGGGAATACAAAATTTCAATTTAAAAGATTTTGTTATTCGTGCTTAATTCCCAGTTTTTATTCTTGATAAAAACACTTGAATTTATTGTTGATGGGATAAGCTATTCCTATGCGCATTTCACTGGCTGCTTGGGCCAGATCATCAGGAAACTTCATCCATAAAGATTTTAGAAAAACTTTAGATATTAAACCAAATAAAACTGTTAAGCGTATAAGAATCATAAGCAACAGTTCTACTTGTAACAATATCAAAGTTTAAACAAAAACGTCAACAATAAACAGTGAGTTTATCTCTCCTTACATTCCCCACTACAATTGATTGGAATTCTTCCAACATTAATTGTAGTTGTAAGTAGGTTAAGAAAAAACAAGATGCAAAAAACAACTTGCAAAAGCATGTTGCCAGTTAAGTTTTTTAAAGGCCGTGCACTTGCAATTGTAAATAAATTAATATATGAATGTATATACATATGTGTATTTAAAAATTAAAATATATTAAAGTTAAAATAATCAAAATAAATATTGATATTAAGCGAAATGATTTTTTAGTTTGGTTGTTGGTCCCGTTTTTTCGTCAAATATTTCAACATACAACAAAAAGTTGTTAGGGAAGAATTTATTGGCTTTGTTATAAACGCATTTGAAGAGGCTTCAAAGGCTATGGATGACGTTGATGTGTCAATTGATGCGAAGGCACTATCATCAATAGCAGAGTTGGGGGTAGTGCACTAAATTGGCAGTTTCAACTAAAAGTTAGTGATAGTGCAAATTTTTTCACTATCACTAATAGCTATTTAGTGGTGAGTTAAAAAAATAACAGCCTCACTAAGCAATAGTGGTACAAGAAAGTTTTTCACTAAAATTAATTTAGTGATAGTGAAAAACCTTTTTTTTACAGCTTAGTGCAAATTTTTTTTTTCCACTACAAGGATAGTGGAAAAATATAATCATTCACTTATGTTAATGGAACTCAAATACATATATATCATTATATTGAATTACTTTATACTTTATTATTATTTATTAAATTAATTAATACTAATATTAAAGAAGTAACAAAATTATAAAACAAAAGGAAATAGTAATACAAAAAAATAAGGAAGTTTCATCAATATATTAATATAAGAAATAAAATTAAATTAAATACATATTGGTACAAGAGTCACTTAATTTATTTCTGCGAGGAGCGTCTACCATTCCACTAAAAGAAAAAGAGTCGCTCTACTGCAGCAGAAGATGGCAATGGACATTTAATTTTAGAAACTTTTGTCTAAATATGATATTTTTTTAAGACAATGCAAATTAGTATCTGGATCCAAAAGACAAGTAGATTTTGAGCTATCAAAAAAGTATTTTGACGAATTTAAATACCGGGTATGTTATATTTTTTTTAACTTAATATTTTATTCTTTAAGTTTATTTCTTAAAACATTAGGTTATATTGCGATATACGTTGTTAAATTATATTAATACAAATTAAAATTGCTAAGATTTTAATTCCTGAAATTTACTATGTATACTTAAAAATTTAAAGTTTTTATTTTATTTTTTTTTATACAATAAAAAATAATAAAATGGAAATATTTTGACTATATTTTCAATTTGTTTGGAATATTTCCATAAGCACTATTTTTTGAGGTTTTAGTGTAAAAATATGTTTCACTACCACTAATTTTTTTAGTGGTAGTTAAAATATTTTTTACTACCACTATAGTGATGAAAAATAGTGGAAAATCAAAATGTTGTCACTATAGTGGGATTTAGTGGAAACTTAGTGCACTAAATATTTAATTCACTACCCCCAACTCTGATCAATAGTTCTTAAAGCTTTGACAAATTTTGGTCTTGACCTAAAAAATTGTGTAGGAGCTGGAACAGATGGGTGTCCTCTGATGTCAGCAGAAAATGGAGCTGGTAAAAATTCTGGAAACCGCGACAAATGCGAAACAAACGCCTTGCTATTCCCATAAATCAAACAACTCAATTTCTTAAAGCAATAAAGTGCCATTAATAAAAAAGTTGTACCATTTGGTAAAGAAATTTTTTATTTGTAATCATCCCAAGCGAAACGCAGTTTTAGCAAAGTATTTGGGAGCCAAACTCTCTACATTATGCGAGACAAGATGGTTGAACCGTCACGACTCAATTTTACACTTTGCAACAAGTGTAGTAAAAGCTTTGGAAAGGTAGAGATACTTCATCAAAATCCTTATATTAAGGAACTCACTAAGTACTTTTGAATTTAATTGAGGAATATACATTTTAAGTGTGATACTTATTGCAACACAGCCGCTCAGTATCATTTTACAAAAGCACGATATAGATCTTCAAAAAGGATCAAGCCTTATCAAAACTTTAATAATGTGCCTTGAAGAGAAAAGAAATAAAGCCGAAGAACAATTTAAAGCGATTTTTAAAAAAGTTAAAGTTATTTGCGTTCAAATCGAGGTTCCAATCGAAATGACAAGATTTGAACCAAGGCCTATCCAATAGGTCTGCTTAAGAAGCCAGATGTTTGATTTGTTCATTCCTCAACGATGTCAAAAGTTGTTTACTTTTTCCTTATACATGTATATTTTTCTTTTTTTGCCACACATACATGCACACAAAACACATTTTTCCTTTTGTTTCCTTTATGTAGTAGTAAGGGTATTCATTTCAGTTTTTTTATTTGTTGGAAAAATGGAAAAGTGGAAAAATGTAATTTTTGTTACAACAACCACAAGAAAAAAAAATTCCACCAAAAGTTACATTTTTATCATACTATAACCAAGTGTAAAAAAATCAGGATAAAAAGATGTAATTTTCCACTATAAACGTCAAACGAAATGATGTTGCCATTCATAAAAAATTGTTAATTTTTAATACAAAGTACTAAAATTTACATCTCTTTTTATAAACTCTTGAATTGTACAACTCTGATTTTAAAAATTATTTTTTATAGTTACAACATTTCAAAGATAACTTCTTTCTAATTTAATCTTTCAAAAAGAAAAATTCATATTAAGAATGTGTTCAATGAAAAAAGTTATTAAAAAAGAACTAAAAAAAGAAATGGGGTCAAAAAATGGACAGACGCTGAAGTTAATAAAATACTCGACTTTTTGGCAGACAATCGCCATTTTGAGGTAACTTTTTGTAGTCGAATATTATGATGAAAATAACACCATTCACTTCGTTTTAAATTTAATAATTAATTAATTCACTTTTAACAATTTTATTCGGCATCTTAAAAAATATCAATTAGTACTTCCACGAATTATTTGACAGATTTTTTTTTTTTTGTGATAGTTTGTACTTTTTACAAAAAAAAAACACCGTTCACGTCAATAAGGTGTAATTTTTCTTTTTTCCATTTTTCCAACCAAAAAAAAATTGAAATGAATACCCTTAGTAAGATTTTGACAACGGTGAGGAATTTTACACAAACAAAATGCAAGTTGTTTTTTGTGTTGTTTTATTGTTGTAGAGGTAAGCAGACCTATTGCATAGGCCTTGATTTGAACGAAATAATCACATCCAAACTGTTGAAGATTACTACTGAGTTGTAGTAATTGAATTGAATTATTGAATTTATTTTAGAAGATCTCGAAACACCTTTCCCAATAGAAATCCTAAATGTTTTGAACATACCTAAACTTTTACCTCAAAGTGTAATCAAGTCATATACAGATACAAAACTTTTAAAACCACAACTAGCTGATGAGCTGATTATATTTGATAAAAGAAATAAACACCTATTTACATCTAAACTTGGGCCTGAACTGTTGCATTGGCAACAAATATGGAAAATTTCTGAAAATCTATCAGATAACGTTGTGGATGCTTTAATAAACTGTGATGAAGATATCTACCCAAATCTAACAAAAATATTTCAAATTTTCGTTTTAATGCTCGTCAGTAATGCAACGAGCGAGAGGTTATTTCTCACCCTTCGTCGAATAAAAACATGGTTCAGATCAACAATAACAGAAAATAGACTGTTCTATCTAAATTTGCCTCACAAGGAAATTATAAATTGCTTATTTAAAAAGATTAATTTATTTTAATTTATATTGAACTGATCTTATATTTTATTTAACCTTATTGTTGAGTTTTTTTTTAATATAATATACACATATTGTTTTTAATAAACTTTTAAAAACAAATTTTTTACTTTTTTGTATCATACAAAATTCCAAGGTATATTTACACAAGGTAGACTCATTTTGGAGTGTAGACATGCTGCTCTATAAAAGGAACCGAGTGGTGCTTTTTTATGCCTCAAAACGCCACAATTTTTTCCATAGTGCCAAACTAAGAAAAAGCACTTGGTGCTTTTTCAATTTTTCGTTAGTGCCTTTCGTGCTTTTTACAATTTTTATTTTTTTCAACCATTTTTTTAAACTTCGATTATAAAGAGGATGATTTAGATGAGCTTTGCTATTTGGAGTACAATTTTGAGAAGGACTGTAACGGTTATAAGATATCAAATGATAAAAAAGTGATAAAAGAAAGTTTTATTCGTTTTACCAATAACATTATTTACGAAGTTAGAGGTAGGAAATTTTACAAAACGTTGCACTTTTAGGGTTGACAACATATTAAGTAATCGTAATAAAAACGATGTATTTGTTTTCGGTAAACTTTTTTTTAAGATGTTGACACTGTTTCAAATATAGAAATTGGCTTGGACAATATTAGGAATTGTGAATGAAAAAAAAACCACGAAAATATCTTTTTTTGGATAGAAGTCAACGATTTTTATTGTCCAATTTTGTATTAAGAATTTTAAGTTTGCCATACTCTAACGCGGAAATTTAAAGAACATTTAGTTCGGTGAACTACAGTAAATCAAAATTGGAAACCGTTTATCCTTAAACTCTATTTATTAAATTCTTCACGTTATATGTGGACTTCGTCGACATAATTCATGCTGTAATGATTACACTCAACCATCTAATGTCTGCAGAGATCTTTCTTCCAATGAAACATAGAAAAAATTAAAACACTATTACTTTTAAACTGTTTTATGGCCCAATTCAAACTCAGCTGATGATGATCCATGATTTAGATGATATTATTTTTATTGAAGATAATAATAATATATTATTATTATCTTTAATGTATACGTGTACATGTATACAAATGTCAATATACATATTTATTATTTAATTTTAAATGAATATGGTCCCGTACTATGGTTGGACGTACATAATATTCGGCACAACCGAATCAGAGAACTGCAAAAATCACTATTTTTCTTAATTTACTCATACGCTTAAATTTACATTCACTCTATGCCTGCAAAACAAAGTTCAACGTTGGTAATTTTGACATCGTTTCGTACACATTTGATTTGTGCATGTGTGAGTTTTTTATTCTCTGCATTCATTAATGCGCACGCAATAACACAATTGCAGTCATTGCCCACTCGATGAGACAACGACAAATGTCCTCTATCACTTAGGATTTCTGGAAGACAATTTTGAGGAAAATGTCGTGGACGACAAAATACTCGACATTGTCTAGTGCACTGTTTTTTAAAAAAGTTAATAAACGACGACATGACCGACATTGTCTTTCAAGTTGTCTTTTGTCAAAGCTTATCCACGACAACACGACAGACATTTTCTTGTAAGGTATCCTCTATCAACGACTATACACGACAGTATGAACGACAGTGTTTTGTAAGCTGTCTTTTAAACAAACAAATATAATTTGTTCCCAATAAAAAAAAAATTAACTGTAAAATAACGATAATAATAAAAAACAACCATAGCAAAGTGAAGAATATCAGTCAGTCAAGTCTGAGAACTCAAAGACTAAGGTCTTATTCTAAAAAAATGTATGTGCTATTGTATATTTTTATTTTTTCGTTTAGGTTTATAGGCGACATTGTCGTATAAGCTGTAACTCCTATAACTTCTTCGACATTGTCTTATACGCAGTCGTTGACGATAAAGTAGAATCCATTGTCGTCTATATAGTCATCAAAGACAATATGAACGACAATGTCGTTCATGTGGTCATCAACGACTATATGGACGACAATGTCGTGCATGTAGTCATCAACGACAGGCTGAGCGACATTGTCTCTCTTTGTGTCGTGCACGATTTACGCGACACTTGTTTGAAAATGTCGTCGACGATTTGCATTAGTTGTCCCTTACGTGTCGTGCAGGAATTAACATCCGATTTTGACAGCGCGTTTAATAGTGAAGTTGGCCGCTATTGCTAATAAATAATGGCAATTTAGCTATTTTTTGTCAATCTAGGTATTTTTTTCTCTTCTTTTTATTTCTATTATGTGGGTTCTATTAAACAAGAGAGTTAACACTACTGTTTGTGACACAACAATAACGCGCTTGTTTAGGTATGGCATATCAGCGTAAAAGCTAAGCGGAAGAAAACGTTCCGCCTTTCGCTCTTATTTAGGTACGGCTGTTAGTGCTTTTTACGCTTTTTTTTGCTCGAAATAGTGCTTTTTTCAAATTTTAAAGTGATTTTTGCTCTCAAAAAGTTGGCATCACTGCCCTTAGGGCTTCTTCGAACGATTTAAATTTATCAATTTGTTGCTCTAAACCAGTTACATCCAAACACACATACTTTGATATTTGCATTTTCGAAAAACAGCTTTCAAAGCTCATAGTATTTGTTATTGTTTCTTTGCAAAGTAAGCAGCAAGCATTGTTGTCACCGCGATCTGATTGGCTGTTGTGCTCTCGTCAGTGTGAAAGCACAAAAGCTCTTTTGTAAAAGCTTGCCCATTGGGCATATGAGCTGGAGGTAACTGCTCTAAAACATCCTCTTCTGAATCGCTTGATATTATTTCTGGAGTTTGTGCATTTGTTAAGTTTATTTCAATGTCATCAAAATTCTTCAAAACCAGTCTCGTTATTTTCTGAAATTCTTTGAAAATTCAGTAGTGTTGCTAATGGCACTTCATCTTCTGACTCAAATTCATTTACAATTTAGTTTTGATCCATGAATCCGGCTTTGCGAAAACAGTTTTTTACTGTAGAAGGTTTAACTTTACTCCATGCGGTTTTCAGAAAACATATTGCGCCCAGAACAGTGATACCCTTTAAAAGCTCTAGTTACAAAGTATTTAAGGGAGTTAAGTCTTAAACTGCATCACACCTTCAGGAATAACGTCTGCGGTCCTCCTGAAATGTACTTAAAAGCAATATTATGCCACTTGCGCCATTTTTGTAGCCACCCATTTGAAGCAGAAAACCCATGATAATCAATTTGCTTAGCTATTTCTTTGGCCTTTGCTTTTACAATTGGTCCTAATATAGGCAAATTCTTGCTTCTGGAAATTGCAAACCAATCAAAACACATTATTACTGTTAAATGAACCCGCTTAAAAAATATTAAAGAAAACAACACAACAAACTGCCAATGATAGCAAAAAAGGGGAGTCACACAACTTAAAATGTATGTCTAGTGCTGTTGTGGCTTAAGTGGAATATACATATTTTGTATTTTTTCTCGTATTTGCTAAAATTTTTGTCCGTCTATTGGAGGTGTTTTACAGAAAAAAGGTGTCCGCGTCCGGCCATGGGAGTGTCCGTCTAACAGAGTGTAATTTGTTCTAACAAATTTTTAAAAACAAAGGGACTTGGAAAATTGTCCGTTTCATAGAGGTGATCGGCTACGGGAGGTGTCCGTTAATAGAGTTTTCACTGTAATTACAAAAGGGTTAGATAGCTTAATTAAAATGTTAGAGTTCTAGCTATGAAAAAATCTCAAAACGAACGATTCTTTTTTTTTATTTTGCCTAAAAATAAAGTTTTTGGCAAACTTTTTAAGTTATTATGCCAGGGTATCACACAATTTTTGGAGCCTCAACCACAAAGTCCTCGTTCGACCTAAACCTTCGTATAAGAAGGCGAGAGCTTCCAGAGTATTTTGGTCTCCATCAGTAAACGTCTGAGTTATTTCCTTAGTGCTCCACCAGTAAAACGTCTGAGTTATATACGGTTTTCCACCAGTCACTTTGAGTTATTCTTGGTTCTCCACCAGATAAAACATTGAGGTTAAAAACGATTGCATATAGTTAATGTTGAGCAAACGCAAAAACTGTAGCTCGGTACAGTTTTACGACGCCGAACCATTAACCAATGCGAGGTGACAACGCAAAACGCACAAAAAGGAGACAAACAAGAACGACCTGTTCGTCCTTAAGAAATAATGACTCAGACAGGGCTGTCAGGGATTTATCCCCAAAGTTGGGGATTTCATGTGAGCAAAAAGGGCAAAGAAAGTAATTTGGGGATTTAAAAAAAATTTCGAGGATTTTTTGGGGATTTTACAGTTTTTTATTATTTTCGCCTTTTTTTCTTTGTTTCGTATATAAAATATGAAAAAAAGTAGCAAAACTTTTATCTTACTCTTATATAGTGTAAAGGATCCTAATTTAAGATTATAATTTTTGTTAAGAGTGTAAAAGTTAATTTATAAACATTTTATTTTTCTTGAGTGAGTGTTAAAAAAACAGAATTTAAAAATAGATCTAAAACCGTTGACAACACATAAAATTTTTGATTTTTTAAAGACAATTTTGAAGCAAATATAAGTAAATATGAAAAACGATATAATAAAGATTGGGGAAAAAATGCTAGGCTATTGGTTAGTAGTTATGATCAGAGCTGCCGTTTTTGGTTATTTCTAACCAAAATTGGTTATATTTTTTTTCAATGTGGAGATGTGAATATTTTTTTCAATTTGGTTACTTTTTTCTAAAACAATAATAATTATAACTGGCATATTAAAAAACATTCAATATATTTTTTTTTATATATTCCTCTAACTCCAATTGGAGCATAGGACGCCAAAAAATAAAAAAAAAATTTTTACGAAAAAAGTCTCAAATAAATAAAAACTTTTAATTAAGTTTCACATTATTTTTTTTAATATGTAAAAGAATTACATTTCTAATTTTGTTTTCTTGATTTATAATTATTGTTTTACTATAAAGTGCAAATAACCTTTGTGTTACAATGTATTACAATGATTTTAATGGTTTTCTCAATAAATTAAAAACATTTTAAATTTGGTTATATTTTTTTACATTTGGTAACTTTTTCAAAAAATTTGGTTGTAAAAATTGTATTCGTTGTGGCAGCACTGGTTATGATGCATCGAAGTAGGTACTAAATAAATGACGGATATATGTATTTTTATTGTTGATTATAAGGATGGCTTAAACCGATTGAACAAGCTCCAAATTCTTATAAATTGGCTCATTCGTCACTGGAATCGCATAAAAAGGATTTAAAAAAACATGCCAAAAAAATCAGTCGCTACAAACAAAATAAAATAATTTGTTTGACTAAAAATTTTTATTTGGGGATTTCTTATTCACATTTTTCTAACTATGTATTTAAAAAAAAATTTAAATTTGGTCAGAAAAAAAACCAAAAAAAAATATTTACTTTATAAGGTTTTGTTTTTTGGGGATTTGGGAATTTTGGGATATTTTTTTAATTTTTTGGGGACAAGGAAAAAAGTACCTGGCAGCACTGCACTCAGAGCAGTTTTACGAGTAAAAACGAACGATTCAGAAAATTATATGTAAATACACCCTGCAAATAATAGGACTAGTCCAAACACGCGATTGTAAAATGTAGCCCACAAGGGGCTAGGACTAGTCCAAAAGTAACCCAAACGTATGGAAAAAACATGGTCTATTTAACATTACGATGTCCTAGGGCAGGACGATATACAAAGGAGTAGTCTTAAAACTACTCCATGGATACTCAAGAGGATTAGTTTTGAAGTTTCTTTGTTGTAATCACATCTAGATCCTTTATTGCAACATAGTTATATCTCAAAAAATTTGAAATTTGAAGTTTATTAAGCAAAAACGTTCCTTTATACCTTCTTTATATGTTGTATTAGGGAATGGCAAATGAATTCCAAAATCGATTTTCGATTTTTCGATCGACTTTTTTTATTTCGGTTTTTGAAATCGATTAATCGAACCGCAAAATCGATTTCAAACTCATTTAAGATTAATTTGCAAACTTATTCTTTATACCACAAAGGGGGATCACCATCATTATTTTTGGCAAAACACTGGAGAAATTGAACTAAGTTTTTTACAGTGGGTAGACATGACTACTGTTTATAATTTTCCTGCAAAAAGTGAAAATGTGTAAGTTTTGAGATGGGCTTAAGCGGAACAAGTGGTATATATATGTACATTTTACATATTAAAATTTTGTTCTTGTGTAGTAAATCAGGACAGTCCCATAAATCAATTCCGATCGAAAGTTATTTCGTTTCTTGCTTCAAATAAAGTCAGAATGTATGGATATTTTTTCAAGGATTATGACAATAGTTCCTGATCAGTGGCGTCTGTTTCTTTGCTGAATTACTACTAAGTTAGTTTTAGAAAACAAACGTTTGCATGTCATTGATGTCGGAAAGATGGAGAGATATTTTCTTGTAATTTTGATTTGTTTTTTCACTCTGCTTATTACAAGATTTAAATATCACACACTTTTCTGTTTGAATATTAGCGTATTTCCACAGGAATGCCATGGTTTAATTCACCTGTTGTGTTTCTATAATATGTTGATTTTTACGAATCGGACTTTCGGTGTTCAGTGACTTTAATTTCTGGAGAAGAAGAGCCCCTATGTTAAAGTTGGAAGTATACCAAGGGTACTAATAGGTAAATACGTAAAACTACAACTTATTATTTGAAAAACTGCATAAACATACCACCTACACACGTATGCATGCACAAAAAAATCTCCAGCTATATTGTGCATGCCATGCCCATAATTTATGGATTTAATTAAGATTAAAATTAAAAGCTGCCAAAAATTTGATAACAATAAAAAAATCGATTTTAAAAGCCCAATAATCGATTTCAGTATAAAATCGCATACGCAAATTCGATTTCAAAAAATCGATTATTTTTACCAGAAAATCGATTTTCGATTGGAATCGAAATCGATTTACCATTCCCTAGTTTGTATGTAAAACAAATATCAGCATTACATCTCAAACTGAACCGAAGTTATAGCAAAATTTATTTTATAAAATCTGTATATAAAGGTACATTTTGAAAACTTTAATCGCATTTTGCCAAGTTTGATTTTTTTTGAGATATGACTATGTTGCAATAAAGAAGCGATATGTATGTATCTACATACAAATAATAAAAATGTCTTTAAAAATATCAAAAATTATTATACAGTACTTTTCGCTTCTAGTCACATCCTTTAGTTGCAGACAAAACGTGGACTATATCGCTAATGTGACTATAAGGCTAATTCACATAAAGGCCACTATGAGGCATATAACTGAATTCGAATGTAATCAAATTCTGTGAATATAGAAAATAAAAAAATCATATAAATTGCACCGACATCAGGCTTATGGGTTTGCAACAGAGTTGCATAATGTATAAAAAATAGCTAAAATAATACCAAGATATTTCATAACTGATACCAAAGGCATAAACTAATTTTTTACTAGTAGAGCCTTCATGACAAAAATTAAACAATTTAATTCTTTTTTTTCTTTGGATGAGTTGTGGTTTCGAAAACTAAATAGAACTTAGTATATATTGCTAATGTGACTATAACGCCATTAATTTGCTTTACTTTTCCATTTGATGACTGTTGATAGATGGCATATATGGCAAATGTGCTTATATCGCTAAATGGACTATAACGTTAATAATTTATATTAAATTAACTTATAGCGGCAAAATAACCAGATAAAATGGACTATATCGCTAATGTGACTATAAGCGTTGTGACTATAAACGATGTATTAGTTAAATTTACACAGAAGAAAAATAGAAAGTGGGTATTTTTTAACTTTCAGAGCATAAATAATGATTCATTTTATATTCATTAAGAAAATACTACACAACAAACTGAACAGAAATAAATATTTAAATATCATGAATATAATCCTTTAATACATATTTCACATATAAACACTTACATAGCAGATTGATTTCCTAAAAGTAAAATTCCTTCCAGATGGCAGATGTGTTAAATTAATGCATCTGACAATGGCACCAATGACAACATGACAACATTGTAAGATCTGACCATCGTCTGTACGAAGCTTTAGTAATTCGAATTCTACAATTACACTAGAGCCCCGATCTGAGTCGGTCCTATTTAGTCCGGTTTTTAAAAATTGATTAAATCCGCTTTGCGTTTTTATGATTTTGATTTGTGTCGCTACACGATTGCATTTTTTCGCTGAAGTCATAAGAAAGAAAATGCTAGAAAGAAATGACAGAAAACTTGATTTCGGTCCTTTCATTCTATCAATTTCTTAACACCAACGCGAATTCATACAAGGTGGTCTTATTTTAAAAACGGATGCAACACTGTAAACTACTTTAACGTTGTGTCAAAATAATACAACACTGCAGTAAACAAATTAGCTGTGCACTAACATACAAACATGTAAATATAAATGTCAACAAAAGTAACAGCATATTATTTTGACACATGGTTAGTTTTCAGCTGTTGCTTACGTAGCCAGCCAAGACCACCTTGTATGAATTCGCCTTGCACCAACGTAAAAGAAGTGACAACTCGCTCATTATCTTCTTGTGGGGATGTGAAGAATTTTTCTATTTGCGTCATTGTTGCCAGCGAATTTTCGAGAAAGATACATTTTAGTTTCCAAAGATATACACTTTTTTGAAAAAAATTTGAAAATCCATTTTTAACGTTTAACATTTATTAACATAACATTTTTATTTCATATTTAAATGAATATTGTAAAGAAAATGATTTCGTATAAATTCATTTTTATATTTATTAAAGTTATAAATATTAGGTACATATGTAATTTTTAAAATATACAGTAAGCAAAGTTTTAAATTAATTATATGTAACTATCTTTGGATGTTATCAAAACAAATTCATTTTTGTAAAAATTAATATACGAGTTAACTCTTAAATGCATACCGTACCATATATGGTAAACGTTTAAAAATTCATGTAAATCTTACCAATTAAACTAAAATTGTATATAAAAGGCTTTAAACTAAAGAATACAATATATGAGTTCATTTGAATACTACTTCGTCCCGCTTGCAATTTATTTTGGTTGTCAATAAGCTGGCAAAGTGGACGGATGCGGTTTTTGCTTATAATTTTTAAAGTAATTTTATTAAGTGAAGAAATTACTTATAATATTAATTTTTTTTATAGGGGTAAACATTAGTAAATATATTGGACTTTGTTTAGTTAATTTAAGTGAGTTTTTATCAAGTTTTGTACCGTAGAATAGTTTTTTCGACTTTTTTTCTATGAACCATATATGGTACGCCATGCATTTAGACACTGTGCTTATAACGTACGTTACTCTTTGACTATGTTGTTATTGTACGTGATTGCTTCTGATTTTTTAAGATATGGATAACCATATTACAGATGGAAAAAAATATAACGCTTATGACGTAGCTGATATGAAGATGGTTTCAATAAAAACACAAATACGCGTGCGAATTTTGTAAGAAATCGAGACGAAACCAGTTACGCTCTTTTGGATAAAGTAGGATTCTTTGCATTGACGGAATGGATGTTCCCATTCATGAGGCTTCTGGAATTCCTATACCCGATATAAATGAATTAATATCAGTCGATTTGTTTATAGTGAGGCACGAGTCTCTTTTATTCACGAAAATCTGAAATGTTGATTTCTTCAACTTATGTATGTGCGACCCATGAATTTTGTTTTCTCGGAGACTAATGAAAATCCTATCATTGATCGCAATGACAGCTTCCAATGATTTGAGAGATTGCGTTGAAAAAAAACCTTCTACAGTTGCACGAAGATATATATTTGATTGGCAAGTCTAAACTGGAACCACAACCAGAAAATTATTTCGAAACTCCTTATTCTTAAAAATTTTTTTTTTTACAGACAATCTAACGACAAAAATAATTAATGAGACCGTACATTGGCCAAAAAATAATCTATTTTTTTCTTTCGACGCACTGGAACTCGGAAAATACATATGAATAAATGAAATAAATAAGTTTTTATGTTTTTATAAAAATTTATTTTTTTTATCTATTTCTTTTCAAATGATAAATATGAATATTTCAGCCCACTTGCTGAAATAAATAGGATAAAACTTAACCATATCAATTTCTTTACCATAAATAGAATTTCTTGGTAAAAATTTATATTTTTGAACCAATCAATGCAATAAATTGTCTCTAATTTGTAAATTCAAATATTTGACGATTTTGTTAAATGTTCGTGACGATTTTGACGAATTTTGTTAAAACTTTTGACGATTTTTGAAGAAAAAAGCCTAACAACCCTGCGTGTCTGTAACATTTTTTGGCGAGTACTAGCTGTCACGTAAGAAAATTAATCGCCAATACATAGAAAAAGTGTTTCTGTAACATTTTTGTGAGAAAAGTTCCCGCTTTGAAGTTTCAAATAAAATCACAAATAAAAGTGGGGCGAAACAAATTTTAACACTAAAAAACAATTAAAAATGCAAAACACAAAGAATAACAATATTTTGTTCTTGGCACATTTTTTTATTATTTAACTATTTGCCTTTACCATTTTTATAAAATATACGATGATCACATATCTGAATATGTTAAACGCTTTATGGGCTGTTCTTTCGGTAATGTAATAACTTTACGTAACTTGGTGTTTTTCTATAAAATTATAAAAAGCGGGTTTCCCACGCAACTTTATTCCAAATTTCTCTTTTCCCATTCAACAAGAAACCCTCAAATTATATTGCCTAGAATAAACAATGCTTTATTTAAAAGGTCTTTCATTGTAAGAATTGCACGTCGTTGGAACACATTACCCTTTGACCTTCGTGTGTTTTCACACTCAAATAACGCCTCTCGTGTGAAAATGTTGGCTGTTCTTCCGAACTTATAGTGAACAATTCATATATTTTGGGATCAATTGTCTTTTTATATTTTTTATTTAATTCTACCTTTGTATATACATATATATGTATATGTGTACAATGTGCACTGTACATATATATGTATATTGATTTTTATTTTGGTTTGGGACCTAGGGATTTTAGTTAAATTCTAATTTAAATATTTTTAGTATTAATTCAGGTATATTTCTTTGTAATACAGTACTTTTCGTTTATAGTCACAACGCTTATAGTCACATTAGCGATATAGTCCATTTTATCTGGTTATTTTGCCGCTATAAGTTAATTTAATATAAATTATTAACGTTATAGTCCATTTAGCGATATAAGCACATTTGCCATATATGCCATCTATCAACAGTCATCAAATGGAAAAGTAAAGCAAATTAATGGCGTTATAGTCACATTAGCAATATATACTAAGTTCTATTTAGTTTTCGAAACCACAACTCATCCAAAGAAAAAAAAAGAATTAAATTGTTTAATTTTTGTCATCAAGGCTCTACTAGTAAAAAATTAGTTTATGCCTTTGGTATCAGTTATGAAATATCTTGGTATTATTTTAGCTATTTTTTATACATTATGCAACTCTGTTGCAAAACCATAAGCCTGATGTCGGTGCAATTTATATGATTTTTTTATTTTCTATATTCACAGAACTTGATTACATTCGAATTCAGTTATATGCCTCATAGTGGCCTTTATGTGAATTAGCCTTATAGTCACATTAGCGATATAGTCCACGTTTTGTCTGCAACTAAAGGATGTGACTATAAGCGAAAAGTACTGTATAGTTTATTGGCCTAATGAGGCTTTTATATTAGTCTAAATTTACACGTTTCATCTTTTGATGCTCAACTTTTTTTCAATTCCCTTTTAAAGATGCCAATATAATCACACGCAGCAATCGGTTTCAACTTTTTTCGGTTCAAAACAACAACAATTTTATTTACAGCGAATCAAAAAGAACAAAAAAAGAAAAAAATTACATGCAGCCATTGTTGTGCATATATCAACGAATAAAAACACAAAGCGTACTGCCCGAGTACAGGCATCTCCGTACTAACCAGTGTTGCCAGTGAAATTTCGAGAAAGATACATTTTAGTTTCCAAAAAGATACACTTTTTCCCAAAAAGATACGTTTCGAAAGAAATTTGAAAATCCCTTATTAACGTTTAATATTTATTAACATAACATTTTTATTTCATATTTAAATGCATGTTGTAAAGAAAATGATTTCGTATAAATTCATTTTTATAATATTTAAGTCATAAATATTAGGTACATATAGCTTATTTGCTGCAAGACCGGCATAACTCAAAAAAATCCATTTCGAGATAAACGCGTTTAAAGTTTTTGATTTGCTCTAATCACTTAAAAAAAAATAACGATACATTCTCTTCAAATGGGGAAAGTATAAAAGATATAAAAATGAATTATATACACAATATAAAGAAAAACATAGCGAACAATTCTACATCACTAACTCCAAAATTGTGTTTTTAGATTTATGCCGGTCTTGCAGCAAATGAGCGATATGTAATTTTTAAAAATACAGTAAGCAAACTTTAAAATTAATTTCATGTAATTATCTTTGAATGTTATCAAAACAAATTCATTTTTGTAAAAACTTTATATTTTTATATCAACGTTCATATAAATTTCCTCAGAACAACTCCGCACATCGATTTAGGTGGATCATATGTTGCAACCCCTTAATGTTTTCTTTCACCATTATTAAAGCTGTTATCAAGGCGAATTCACTAGAAGGTGGGGTCAAGTCAAGATATGGTGTTTTTTTCGGTGGCCGACTTGTCAAAGTGTGTATGCAAACTAATTTTTTATTAAACTAACCTTTTTTTACTAACAATATTTTTGTCAAACCGACCACAGAAGCAGTGTTGTTGTATAGTTGACCTAACCTTTTAGTCAATGCGCCTTTGTTGCTATTGTATTAGTATTGAGTCAGCTACGATGATCAGTCGTAAAAAGTTTAAGTTGTCTAAAAATGTTCGAATGTTTTGTTTCTGTACATTTTGCGTACAGATTCAAAAGATACGAAAAATGTCAGGATTATACATGATACCTGAAGTAGTCAAAAGATACGAAAAATGTATCTTTCGTATCCTAACGGCAACACTGGTACTAACCCCCTTTCTTCTTTCTTCTCTCACCAAAAACATAAGAGTTGAGCATCAAAAGATGAAACGTGTGAAAGCAGACTTTGCGAACAACAAACATTAACATAGGGTCTCCACCTGAGATAAGATATAAGATTTTTATATCAGCAAACGTCAAATTCAATCGCAGAGAGTATTATCTTACGTGTGGACTCTCAAATAGTGTTAATATTAATATTATAATATATATTATGAGCATTGATGCCCACGGTAGTAGTATTGGTGAGAGTGACGAAATAACACTGGAAGAAAACAATTTTATTTAGTCGTCAGCGAGGTTGCGACGAAAGCACATGTGTGACGGGTGTTGTCATTTTTTTTTCTGTTTCTTTGTTTAACAAAAGGGAAATTTAAAATTAATGAATGTACATATTTAAGTAATACTCGTGGTGAATGTATTTATTTTAGTGAAAAATTGTATCCCACAAACTCGAAATTTTACAGGGGAAGGTTTTTTTTTAAATAAAATCAGTTTGAATAAATAATATTTACATTATAAATTTTAAAATAATGGCTTTTTTCAAACTGATTTTATTTAAAAAAAACCTTCCCTGTAAAATTTCGAGTTTGTGGCATAAAAAAGTAAGCAATAAAAATACATAGTGCGAAACCAACAAGTTTCATTAATACATCAATAAAACACATCTTCTTACCCAAAAATTTTACCTGCTGTCACATTTGCTTCTATGTGTATAGGTTTACACATAAATTGTAGAAAAACAAGACTTTTTTAACTTGTTTTTTAAATATTTTTACTTACTTAAGAAAAGTGTTTTCAAAGAAAAAACCCACCGACGCGATTGGTACAGAAACAAAAATATTTTTACAAGCACAAAATACCAACAAATTATTGTGGCTATTTTTTCTTAATAATTTCTGCGTTTACGTACGTCTTTTTAACGAAAGTAAAAGTGACCCTTTTCAGGTACAAAGAATTTTTTTCACAAACAAAACACATATTGTTAGCTTAAATGCAAAACAATGTAGATATTATTTGAAAATTACAAATTAATAGAATACAATATTTTTTTAAATTATATTTCTTAGTTTTTTTTAAATGTCCTATGACAAATAAGACATTGCATGTCATCAAAAGCATTTTGTAACATAAAATACTTTTCGGCGGACATCATTAATATATCGCAATAATTTCAATTTTTAATTTCACTGACAGCAGTCTCGATGAAGATTAAAATGTAAAATAAGACACAGAAGTTCTGCCAGTGTAGTTTGTCTCTCCCACTCAACATGCTGATTTCCTATTGGTTGATTGATGATCAAGCAAAAGAGCGTAAGTATACGTGTGAGTTAAATTTGCTGATATCAGCCACTACTGGGCATCTTTGATTATGAGACAGTTGTTATGAGAAATCTTATAACAACTATCTTATAAGATGAGCTGTCAAAAATACACATACATACATAAATATAAAACAATAATGAGACGCATTCTTTAAATTGTTAAATTTTTTACTGCAATTAGTGAAAATCTTGTGATAAGTGTTAAAAAAAACAATATTTTAAACAAAAACAAAAGAAAAAACTAAAAAAAGAATAAAAACGATACAAGTTTACTGTACGAGAGTCATTCAATTATGAAATCTTATAAGATACGTGTTCCCCTTGTTTAAGATAAAGATTAACATGAGGAAATTTGTTCTCTCATTCTGCCGACGTTCTCTCACATATTATATCAGATATTATCTCAGGTGAAGACTCTGTGTAAAGACGTACTTTACATTATTTGGCATAGCCGACGGTTGTATTTTCGCCGCCGTCGTTGAAAATGTTTCAATTTTAGTAAATTTTGGTCGCCGTCAACTATATGTGTGCAATATATGTGGGCTTCGAGTGCAATGTTATGATATTTATAACGTAACGACGTAATCTCTTTTGATAGTTTTCGACATAAGTTACAGACACACTTTTTTCTCACTTTTCGAGAAACGATGGAATATTTTGTTTCGATGCGAGAAGTTCTCATTTAAGTTACAGAACATGGGCACAGATTGCGCCAGCCGTTTCGGCCACATGGGAGAAATCATATTGAAACATTAATTTCATAAAATTTTCTTTCTTATAAATCCCTTTTCATTGATATTAAAAATATATTTCCTTGTTTTATTATGATTTAAACTTGTGTCACTCTATAAAAACATCCTTTACATTTGAAAACTTCAGAGGTTCATAACTCGAAAACTATGCGTTCAGAGACTTTTTCCAAATAATTTTTTCTTTTTATATTTTCTATCACCCTAGGTATGTACATTTTTTTTTGTTTGGAGCTGCGTTGTAAACTAGATTTGTTCCCGATTTTTTTTCTGGAGCATAATTCAGGCAGTCGTGATCGACTACCTTCTCGATTCGAAAGCAATTTTATTTCTAATTTTTTTTTATTAGTATACTATTAACATTACAATTAAAAATATAAAGAATAATCATATATACATTGTTTGAGTATTTACTAAAAAGTATTGCAACAAAAATTTAACTTTTTTTAGAGTAACATAATATAGGTACACACTTTATAAATTATTTAGAAGATAAGGAAAAAAGATAGATAAAAACCTTTTATAAATTGAATTGAATTGAATTGAAATGTATTTTTTCTAAAGCTTCGTACAGACGATGGTCAGATCTTACAATGTTGTCATTTTGCTGACAATGGTACCGTTGTCAGATGCATTAATTTAACGCATCTGCTCAAACTCAAATTAATGCTTTACGACACTGAAAAAATAATTCCGATTCGTTTAGTATTGACTGATATAATTAGATATTAAATTGCTTTCGAATCGAGAAAGTACTCGATCACGACTGCCAGAATCAAGCCCCTGGTTAATATCGTTAACATATTATGAATTGATTATACTATCCAAAAAAAAAACAGCTTTTTTAATCACAATTTTTATCAAGTTTCTTATCGCTCCTGAAAAAAAAATTAAAAATGATGATAGGCCCTTTGCATTTTATATGCCGATATATTTGTTTTTAATATTTAGGTTTTGCAGACAATTTTGGTCGGATAAAAAATTTGAAACGGCAACCCTGTTTACTAGTAACAAATATAAGCAATAATTTTCTGTAAATGAATAAATACACCTATTGGATTATTAAGTCTTACACATCCCACACAATATCCGAGTGTAACGCGCATGCTACTGCTAGATCCTGTTGAACTTCACAAGCTGCGCGCAATTCTACGGGAGCTTCACTTTGATTTTTAAAAGCCATTTTCGTGCACTTACGTACTTATGTATGTATTCATGCATTTATTTTTTCACACAACTAACACACTTGACTTTTTTCGTTTTATATAAATTTGAACGAATTTTATTATAAAAAAATATAACAAAACAGTACAAATTTTTAAAAACTATTGAAAGACAAAAACACAAACACATTTACTAAACAAAACACAAACAGTTAAAAATAATCAGTATACTCAATTAAAATAGGAATACTATTTTTTATTCAATGTGATGGCATTATTAGAGCTGCATTTGGTACTTAAGTGCCGACAAAAAGAAGCATTTTTTATTATTCCCTTAATTTTATACTAAAAATGTATTATTTACCAGATTTTTGCCAATTATCCCCATACGATCATTAAACTTGCATTAATGTTTAACATAAGAACCGTTATAACTGTCTAATACAGTGTTGCTATTTTGCGTTTCCAATGCTAGATTCAAGTCGAAGTTTATACTAGGTGGCTCTGTTAGCAAGGCGAATTCACGTGTACAAGGCGAAAGTAAGTGCAACTCGTCAGCCGTTCATCACATGGTGCAATAAACAGGTGGCAGCACTCCGCCAGATGACGGTTTCTTATTCCACCATGGTTCATCACAAGTTATATTTATAGCAGGTAGACTCGGAAAGCCAGCTGCTTATTATTTATTTGCTTGTTTTCTGATACGAACTTTAAAATGTTGTATAGTAAACAAGTTTTTTGTCTTTATCTTTTGTCTCTTAAGGCTAGCTTACACCATTATACTTTGTATTAATACATGTCAACAGCTCAAGTAATATGACAAAGTGTGATAGTGTGAATAATGTGTCACGAAAATGACAAGTATTATGAAAAAAGTTTGACATCCCATACGACTTCATCGTTTTTTGAAAAATTTCTAAACAATAATACTTTTCATTGGATAAGGGCTGCATTTTATTTCATGTGTGAGGGTTTGTACTTTGTGTGATGGTGTGAACACAAACTGTCATGTTAAATTAGATTTTTTGAAAGTTGCAACAAAACTCATTAGATTGCTATCTCACAAAGTATTATGAAATACGTAAGACTTGTGAGATAGTGTTCGTATCATATAGCAATAACAAAAAAGACAAAAGCAAGGTATATTTATAGTAGGTAGCGGCGAGACTACAACAATTGTACAATAAAACCACAGGGCTTTTTATTGTTGTTATGTGATACGAACTGTCAAAAAGCAAAGGGGTTGATAAGAGACAAAAAAGACAAAAGATAGAGACAAAAAACTTGTTTACTATACAACATTTGACAGTTCGTATCACAACACAAGCAAATAAAAAATAAACAGCTGGCTTTCCGAGACTACCTGTTATAAATATATATACCTTGCCTTGTGGATTGTTTTTCTATGTTCAACCGGTAATTTGTTTTTGAGAGATTATTAACAATGTTTAGTTTACGCTGTAATTTAAGAAAATGTCCTTTGAAACGACTGAGATGTAGTAAAGCAAAAGAAAAATTTGTGGAATCAGAGACTTCAACAAACCAGGCAACAAATTTGCAAAACTTGTTAGCAACAGATGAAGTGGTGATGCCAAAGATCAATCCAAAGGAAACTTCAGTAATATTATTTCCTGGTCAAGGGACCCAATATGTTGGTATGGCTAGCAGACTTATGCGTTTTCCTGAAGCTAGAAAAATATTTGAAGTTGCCAATGAAGTGTTAAATTATGATTTGTTGAAAATCTGTTTAGAAGGACCGAAGGACAAATTAAATCGTACCGAACATGCTCAACCAGCTGTAATGGTTTCGTCACTGGCTGCCTTAGAACAGTTAAAAGAGGAACGGCCCAAAGCCATAGAGAGTTGCGTGGCTGCTGCCGGTTTTAGCTTGGGCGAGATTACTGCTTTGATATTTGCTGGAGTCATACCATTTGATAAGGGGTTAAAGTTGGTGCAAGTACGTGCCAATGCCATGCAAATGGCTTGTGATAAAGCGTCAGGTGCTATGGCCATGGTTCTATATGCACCCGATACGGAAATAGGGGCTGCCTGTATTAAAGCCCAACAGTGGTGCGTTGACAAAGGCGTAGAGAAACCATACTGCGGTGTCGGCAATTATATGTATCCGCATTGTAAAATTATTGCTGGAAATGTGGAAGCGATCGAATTTTTAGAAAAAAATGCAAAAAGTTTAAAAATACGACGCATTAAACGTTTGACTGTAAATGGAGCTTTTCACACTCCCCTTATGGAATCAGCCGTTAGACCATTTGCAAAAGCTTTAAGTAAAATACCATTGGAAGACCCATTAATAAGAGTGTATTCGAATATTGATGGTAAACCCTATAGAAGTGTAACTCATATACAAAGACTATTGCCTAAACAGGTAGGTATTATTTTATATTCTCTTAAAATAATGATTTTAATATTTATTACAAAAAACTACATTAAAATTAGATTGTGCGTCCTGTGAAATGGGAACAAATTATGCACCAAATGTATGAGCGTCAACAGGGTGCAGATTTTCCGCGAACTTTCGAATGCGGGCCCGGTAAAGGTTTAATACCAATCCTTGAAAAAGTTAATGCCAAAGCTGCTAATTCTGCGTTTTACATAGAAGCATAGTGTTCATTTTGGATATTTCTTAAATCTGTTGCTGAATAAATTGTAAATAGTTAAATAAATGTAATACCAGATATTGCTATATGTATGTATATGTTATTAAATTCAAATACAATCGCAATTGATCTTGAAATAGCTATGGCACAAGCTTTACTGCCGTATTCATAAAAAATAAAACAAGTTTGAAATGTGTTTTAAGGAAAAATTTTCATACAAATTTTTTCTTAAAATACATTTCAAATCTATTTTATTTTTTTATGAATACAGCGGTTAATGTATACATTTGTACTTCAAGTTGTACAAATAAAATGTCGACGAAAGTGGACAAAAAACATAATAAACAAATGTATTCAGGTTTTCAGGACAAAGTCTTGACGGAAAGAATGCGAAAAAACAGAGGAAAGGAAGCAACATGTAATATAAAATTGAAAATGATAATTACAGCAAATTTCGAACCACCAGTACCACTGGTTAAAGATTGATGTTTGACTGTTGGCTGGCAGGCACCGCAGTGATGCAGAGGTTTAGAACTCAAAGAATTCTGATGAAAGAATTTGGTGATTCTTGAAACATGTAAATTCTACCCAGGTTCGAGCCCCAGCTCAGCCAAGAAAATTATCAATAAATTTTAATAAAAATTTCATGTTGTAAAATTCCTTCCTTCAGTAAAAAATAATTTAATGAAAATTAAATTTGATGAACTCAAGCCTAACTAAAAATATTGAAATTTTTCGTTAATTTATAACTTTCTTTCATCGTGTTTTCAAAAAAAGCCCTAACTGCCTATTCAACAATTTCGAACGTAAACGTTCGCATATAATTATATATGGAAAATAGTTTAAAAACATTGTTTTTCATACAAATTTTCTATGCCAACGTTAACGTTCGAAATTGTTTAACAGAGAGTAAAGCTCAAATTAGACGTGACATAACCATACAAAACAGCTGTTTAAACCAACCTTATGGACAACACCGTATTTGATTATAGGTGACTTACCATAACGACATACAGGCCTGTTCTGCAAATCACTTTTACTCAAATCACGTGATTTCAAATCACATGTGCCTACTAAAGTCACACGTGTGATATATTAGTGTCCGGTTTTTGGTTTGATTTTCAACTGCCGAAAGCACACCGAGAAACACAAAAACGGTGTGACTTTCAGAACTCCACAAAATCACGTGATTTGAAATCACGAGATTTTTAGAACAGACCCGATAATCATGCAAACCAATTCAACTTTGGTTGTGACGTTATGTTTATGTCACGGCTAATATCTCAGCTAGTTGGCAATAACGTCGGCAGAATAACAGCAATATTTCTGATTGCTCAGCTTATGTTAAAGGCATGGGAACACGTATTTATGTAAACTTAAAATTTGAAAAAAATCAAGGAAGAAGGTGCAGTGTAAAAACTGACACCATCTTGCAAAAATTATTTTTATTAATATCAATTCATTCTTAGTTGACTATTTAAATGCATATTAATTTGTTGGGGTCTTTTTTATATAAAAATATTAATTTATATTAAATTTCTTTTTTTTTTTTTGTTTAAAAAAGAACTCAAGCTTAAACAAATTAATATAAATTTAAATAATAAAGAATAGAAAAAAATTATATTAATAATAATAACTTTTGCAATTTTATTTAATTCTTTAATTTAATTCATTTACTTTAATTATAATTTGCTACCATTTCACAAACTTAATTCCTTTCCCACACAATTTGCTTTTATTTTTTTTTTCTTTTTGCATTTTTTTTTCAATTGACAACAAAATTTGGGGCTACTGCTTATTTCGATTCGAAAGAAATAATTTACGAGTTCGAACAATTTGTACTGTGTATTACGATTTTCGCAATCGTTCGAAACGATGACAGAGGTTGTATTTTTTAAAAAATGGTAAATTTGATGAAAACATTTTGTTCGTAATTCGTTCGTAATTCGTTCGTTAAGAAAGGGTTTTTTGTTTTCAATAAAGTATAAATAACGTCTGTTTATTCGAAATAAATGTTACGAAAATCTGAATACACAGTACAAATTGTTCGAATCCGTAATTGATTTCTTTCGAATCGAAATACGCGGTAACCGCCTTGACGTTTTATGTTAACAACAATTGTCTACAAAAATTGATTAACATAAATTGTCGGCAATAAACCTCCAATTTCAGTTATAATTAACTATCAGTTATAGCTGTCAAAACATATTGTTAACTGAAAGTTAAAGTAATAGTGAGTTTTAACTGAACTTGGTGAAATTGGGGGAAATGTGTTCAAAAAATTGCTGTCTACATTAAAGATAACATAATATTGAGATTTACTGCAATATACATATGTCGCAATAATTATCTCTGGTATAGACGGGCTAACTGCACGTCTATACCTATTTTACAAAAAATTAAAACTCGATTTTTAACGATTATGATGCACCTATCAAAATACATGTTTCTTAAAAATTTTACACTTTTACAATTAAAAACAAGTAAGAAAGTATAGTCGGTCAAGCCCGACCATATGGTACCCTACACCACAGTATTTAAAAACAAATCATGCTTATGTGTCCATATAAATATGGATTAATCTATTTTTATAAACTTAATTAAAATCGGTTTGATAGTTTGTGAGAGGCAGAAATCTATGTTTGAAATTTCATTAAAATCGGTTTGAGAGCCAAAAATTGTCCTTTCTCCCCTTGTGGTCCTATTTTTTAAAAACTGTATAGCTTATGTGTCCATATAGATATGGATCTATTTATGTTTTAAATTTCATTAAAATAGGTTTGAGAGGAAGAAATTTCCCCCTATCTTCCCTCGTGGTCCTACGATTCGGCCCATTTTCAATAGGCTTGGTCCTTGTGCCAATAAGAACCTATGTCGCAAGTTTTATCAAATTATCTCCAAAATTGCGACCTGTACTTTGCGTTCAAGGTTACATGGACAGCCAGCCAGCCAGCCGGACGGACATCGCTAGTTCGACTCAAAAAGTGATTCTGAGTCGATCGGTATACTTTAAGGTGGGGACCAATATTTTAAGGCGTTACACACATCAGCACAAATACATAATACCCTCTCCACTATTGTGGTGTGGGTATAATAACTTTTTTGTCTAAAAAAGCCTTAGTGCTAGCGCCTGTATAATAAATAAAAAAAAAGAAAGTCTTTAATAAAAAAAACTTTTAACTGAGATCATGATTTAAAAAAATTTTTTTTTTATTGAAAAAAAGTAATTTTTCAATGTGGTTTTTTGCTTTTCCTCCATAATTTTTTTTAATGAACTTAGGGCTTTTTTGAAATCAGGTGTGTTCTGGAATCCGAATGCACTCGAAAGTGGTGTTGGAGTTCTGCATTTCCCATCCACATGTTTTTATTCGTTTTCAACAGGGCTGTGGAGTCGGAGTTGAGGTTTTTGTGCCGAAGTCGGAGTCGTAGTACCCACAAAAACTCGCGACTCCAAAGTTTTTCGGCATAAAAAATTTCAAAATAAAAATTATTCGAAATTGACGATGCAATATTTCAAATAACGATTTGAAATTTTTAAGAATCATTTTTATGCTATATTTAACCATTTTAAAGCTAATGCATTAAAAAAGTTAGAGTGCTATATTCGGATGTTCCGAATCTTTGACACCCTCCACCGACAGTTAGAATATATGAGAGCTATAAACTATTAAATAATCTATAAAACGGACGTCAGTATTAAAATTGGTTCCAGTTCAAACCAATAGTACGACAATCAGAAAGTGATATGCTTTTATTTCTAGCAATTTGAACTAACTTGAATAACATATCATGATTCGTAACAGTTTATGCCGAAATCCATGTCATTTATCAAGTTTTCCCTTTTTTTTGCAAGTTTTTTGAGATGCAAAAAAGTTTTATCTTTAAATAAAGTTTTTTCAAGTTTTTTTATAAATATATAATTTAAAATTTGCAGTATATTGGATACAAATATTTAGTGATGTTTTCATGTTATTAAATGGTGTTGTATTTTCTATGTTCTTTATTATTTTAATTGTGTTAACTTCTTCGTAAAGATCCCAAACTTTTTTTAGATTCTGAAATATCTCAATATCATCACACATCCAAACATATTTTCACTAATACTACCACAATGCTTGATGAGTATTTTGATCAATGTATTTGGGCCTTTACAATATGTTTGAAGAATATATGCATACATTTGACAGTTTAAAACAAAACGGCACAGGCACACCTAATAAATATTTAAAGATATTTTTGGTAACTTTAAATTTTTTATTAAAATTTTAAATTATATTTTTATTTTTACAAAATAAATAAAATATTGGGAGAAAACATGATAAACTAAATTTGAATTGTTTGTTATTTCAAATGTTAGTGTCTTTATTTAGCTTTTTTCGTCACGTGCGCGCATACGGTGCACAAAAGCAGCACCTTTATTTTTACGAAAATTTTCAAACGGATCATTCATATTAATACCAACGCCCTGTGATAAAAAAAATTAATTTTTTTATTTGATTTTATGAACTATGTATGTAACATACTTTATACATATCCTTGCGATCTCTGACTTCGCCAGCTGAAACTGGTTGATCAATACCTTGGTTTTTAGTACCCAAACCAGTACCAGTGCCAGCCCAACCCATTTTCATTAACATTTGATGACCTTTATTAGACTCTTCAATGAATTCATTTGGTTTGGCGAAACTGTTGGCGCTGTTGGAGAAAGAGAAAGAAACTAAGTCTTTTTTGAAGGTGTGATTAGTAAATAGTACTAACAAGAAACTTGGTGGTGTTACGGATCTTTCACGTTCTCTTCGTGTATTGGAGCGATTATCACTATTGTCTCTTTCTCGGTCACGATCACGCTCTCTTTCCCTGTCACGTGGCGGTGATCGTCGAGGTGAACGACTTTTTTGTTTGTTATAGCGATTATTACGGCCCCTATCATTGCCACTACCTCCGCGATTTACAGCTGAGCGTTGCGGGGGAGGAGATCGAGAACGCGAACGTGATTTTGATTTATAAGGTGAACGAGAGCGACTGCGACTTTTGGATCTAAATTATATTAATTTTGATAAATAACGAATATTATAAAAATAAACAAAAATATTCAATGTTAACTTAGCAAGTTTTCTTAATCCAGTTGTATGAAAACTTGCTATGTGTAATTTGGGTACAAAAAGACTGACCGATAACACCGTTTGTTGTTATTTTTTTTAGGCACAGGTTTTGCCAAAACAATTGGTGAGGGAGAACGAGACTTCTCACGCAAACCACTTTTAATTTCGTCCTCTTTTTGTTTTCTAGCTGCATTTTTGACTTTATAGTATTCATACAGGCCAAGTTTTTCCCATCCCTCACTAAAAAGCAAAAGAAAAAAAAAAAAAAAAATTACGATAAATTTTTTTTGTTTCGAATACGATGACTCACTTATCTCTCGGTCTTTCATGTGTTGGCAGAGCATAGAAAGCTGCTAAAGCATTCGTTAAACGTTCACTTTGAGGGGCTGGTGGTGGCAGGCGGATGTCGGCAGGATCCAGCGGTTTGTAGCGGTAATCCTCAAGCCTAATTAAGGGCACCATTAGACCAGCTGGTAAATCGTAATAAGGTGCAGATGGTATTTGCTCAGGTTCTTGTTCCATATGTAAACTAGGAGGCGGCGGTATACATTCATCTTCATCATCTATCATACCAGCAGAGGACATTTTTGATTGTTGATCATAGGCCAAAAGTTGCTGCTGCTGTTGCTGCTGTACCAATTGTAAAGCCGCATTGACATTTAACATATCAACATTTAAATTATTGACATTGCTTAATATATCAACTGCCGCCATTAAATTAGGCGGTGGATTATTAAGATTTTGATTAACTGGAATGTTACTATTCATATGAGGAAATGTCGTTTGTTGCATTAAAGGAGACACTTGATTAACAGGAGCCAAATTGGTTGTACCACTCATAAAACCTGGTGGAGGTTTAGACATATCGGGTATAAAAAAATTATTGTTTTGTTGTCCCTGTTGATTGCCATAATGATGATCATTTTCATCCATTAAAGGCATTGTAACTTTTTGAGCCATTAAAGAGGGTATGTTCTTGACAAGTGGCTGAGATACCTGCTGTTGCTGTTGCGGTAGCTGTTGCGGTAGCTGTTGCGGTTGCTGCTGCGGTTGTTGTTGCCCAACAGAGGCTGGTGGCATAACTGATGTATTGGGCAAAACAGCAGACAACATTTGCTGTTCCAATTGTTGTTTTTGTTGTTCCAATTGGGAAATTTGTTGGGTGGCATGTTGTATGAATATTTTGTGTTGTTTTTGATAGCTTAAAATATTTTAGTTATATTAAAAAGTTACATATTTTCATTAAATAAAAAATTCAAATTATAGAAAAAGTTGCATACTTATCTAATTGCACCTTTACAGCTTGTGTGAATTTTGCTGTAACTTCATGATGTAAATTTTGTAAATTTGTTTTGTATTCATGCATTGAAGAGTCTGGCGATTGTAATTTCGATATAACGCATGCATCAAAAAATTTCGCTTTTGATTCCCATAATGATAAGAGCTTTGTAAGTTTCGCTCTTTGTTCTGTGGTGGCAACTAGAAATTAAATGTATTTAGTTCGACTTTTTATTAATTTATTTAGAGTCATTACTATCTTACTTAAATCAGCACTGCAAAACATGGGTATAACAACATTTTCCAGGCTATTTTTCAATTCATTCGCATTTTTCCGAACACTGCAAAAAGCATTTTGTTAAAGATCATATTTAAATCTACAAGATTCAGTTTTTTTTTTGTTTTCTTCCCCCCAAACCTAAGCTACATAAAATTTAATTTTGTTTTTTTACCTAAAACTCAAAAACTATTTCAAAAATTTTTTTTATTTGTAACGCCCATTGTCCCCAATAATAAAATGTTACACTTTTTCTTTTACTAAAATCTTTTTTAAAATCATCAATACCCTTCTCAGACAACAAATAATTTGAATTTTTTTATTTTAAGCCACTAAGCACAAAAAATAACAAATTTTAAATGAACAAAGTAACACAAATTTTAATCTGTAAATAAAAGTTTTAAAAACCACATTTGTATTTTTTGTACGCTTTGTCACAATTGTATTAAGGCCTTTTGTTGAGATAATAGTTCTTGCATTGAGAGACAAAAAGGTTTTTCTTAGCGTTGCCATCAGTTGAACAAGTGTCCTCCTATGGGGACACTGGGCGGTAATGGGTTAAATACATAAAATTTTTAAGTTTTCACCAATTTTTCTTCGGTGACGTCAATACGGGTTAGAAATTATCGTAATTTCTTAAGTTGTTATTTAAAACCAATATATTGTGAACAACATAAGACCATTTTTAAAATATTTACTCAGCCTATTATGCATCACTGTAATGTCAATGTGAGTCCTGCTGAATGTTACAAAGTAGAGAAGCTTAAAACTTTTAAGCATTGTCCAAGTTTAGTGGATTATTTCTACAATGAACTAAGTGATCACCTGCATGTATAATGTCTACATTTCAAGCCCTCACTAAAACTTCTCAATTCCTATATTTTTATTTTTAACCCCTTCAAGATACTCTTAATATAAAAAACAGAAATAAAGTTTTAGAATAAAAATAAATTTGTTTCAGAGTTAAAATAAACTTAATATACATAATAGTAGTATACTTACCAATGATGTAGAATATCGTTAATTAAATAAATAAGATGTAATTTTTGTTGAAATGTTGTACCATCGACCAAAGCCCTAAAAATAAATCAACAAACGATATTTTGTTTTTCTTTTTTGCTGTGCATTTTTTATACACATTAGAGTTGTAGATAATAATTAAATATTCGTAACGTTAATAGTCTGGAAACTAGCATTAAATATCTTGATCTGTCGATTATTTAAAAATTCTTCTAGACAAAAAATCATAGGTGCCTATCTATTATGAATAAAATTCGATTTTCGACATTAGTCGAAAAAATTTTCATTTGGTATTATGGCGAATGTAACATTTTCTATTAGCTGTCATTTTAAGTAAATAAGTTTTGTTTACAAATTTAAAGTTAAGTAAGCATGACCATTTTTTTACATGCTGAACTTTTATGCAAATCCTTTTTGCTAAAAAAAAAAAAAGAATTTTGTTTCAAAGGGAAAACGAGCCTTTCCAATAACAGCTATCGACATTAGACTTGCATGAAATTATGAAAACTGATTAAGAATGTAGTATTTAATATACGAAAACAAAAAATATTACGAATATTTACATTTTTAACAAGTTTTTTGAATTTATTTGCATTGGTAAAAGAAAAGTTGTTTTCGTGAAAAATTCGTTGTACAACGAAATTTTCGAAAGTGCTGCCAACTGATAATACAAAATGTAGATTCGATAGTCGATGTTCGATAGCCAGCGAAAATTGTTTATCGAATGTAACTCATAATAGGGGCCATAATAAATTCTTCGTTACGTCCTAAAACAAAGTAGAAATTTTATGTGTTTTTGGTCTTGTGTTTGAGTCTAGAAAAAATTTAAGTTTGGTATGTACATTCTACAACTCGTTTAAAAAGAAATATAACTAAACAAACAAAAAGTCGTTGACGGGATTCCAGGACCAAATATTCGTGAATCAATCAATACTCATCAGTTGTAAAACAGAGTTAAATTCAATTATTAAAATTTGACTTAAAATTTGTAGTAAAATATAAATACATATACAAATAAAATGTTATCAAAAAAGAAATTTCAACTTAAACTTATAAACAGACGCATACTTTTTTAAAAGATATTGTAAAACGACATTGTTTTTAGCGCTGTCGGATGAGTGCTGTAATATCCAGTTTTTGCCTAAAATTGCAACATTAAATATATTATTTTATTTGCTCAGCAATAGTTTTCTTTAAATATTAAGTTAAAAATTATAAAAAATTTTAGGAAAATCCAAATGATTTTCAGCAATACATTAAGTTTTTTTAAGCAATACTATAATATAGCTTTTTAACTACTTCAAAGTACTTAATTTAAGTTAAGTTTGAAATTTACCTTGTGAAATACTATCCTTGGTGCAAGAATCAATTATAGGCTGTAGTATATTATCAAATTCCTTTAGTGAAATATTTAGTTCTTCAGCATTCTTTTCCAGTTGTGAATTTTGTGCAGCCTCTATTGCTTCTTCAATTTGCTTTTTTTGTTGTGCCATCAGTGCCTAAGTGTCCCATGGTATTTTTATAGTTTGGTATTTTATTAATTTTTTGGTTTGGAATTCGGTATCATTTGTATGAAAATATTTGCACAATGATTGTGTTTGTCAAAAAACATACATATGTACATATATAATTTTTAATGTTTATTATTTATTTTTTTGGGTTTGTTTAGATAATTATATGATTTCGTATGTATTTTTGTAGCAGAGATTATTTGAATTTGGGAATATTCGAGTTTTTTTTTTTTTTTTTTGTTATAAAAAATATACAAGTAAAGTAAAATTTAAAATGTAGATATTAAAAATGAGATTGAAAGAAATAATAAATATTATAAATACTTATGTGTGGTTTATAGAAAACGAGCGCAAAACTCGTCTGTTTAACTTAAATTTAAAACAAAAACAAAATTTCGAAATTTGTTTTTGTTTTAAATGTAAGTTCAACGGACGATTTTTGCGCTCGTGTTCTGTAAACCACACATTAAAAAGTTAAAAGGACAAATGTAGTAATTATGTATGCTTTGCAAGATTAAGACAATTACTTCCCAAGGACTAAAATGCTTTTTATTAAATTATGAAAATAACTTTCCAACGAAGGTGGAAAACAACAAAATACATATGTATTTCCTGTGCAAATATTTGAACATTTTAAATATATCATTAAATGTAGCGTAACAACTTATTTGGTCATGTTTAGTTAAATTTTTTTTTAAATGAAAGTAGTTTTTCGTTTTTTAAGAGTAGTTCTGGTAAAGATAGTTGGAACTCAAAGTATGGGGTATATAAAAGGGGGTATTTTTTATTAACTTTCAAAACAGGATCGTTTTTAAAATTTGTTACGTTTCAACTGCACTCGAATTAGATTTCCAGAACATTGTTGATTCATTATGCTCTACTAACTTTTTTTGATAAAAGTTAATAACATTAACAAACAGCCAAAAATATCTCTTTTCACAATACATCATTTCTACACAGCACAAAAAAGTTACCAATTAATTTCTAGCCAGTTTTCGAGATATTTTGAATTTTATATTTTCACTAAATATCTTTCTTTTTTTGGGACTTTTCCCAAACAATATTGTCATATTTTTAAAACTTGCAAAATTAAACGTTAATTTGAATGATGATTTTGTATTTAAGCAAATTTTTTAGGATAATGCAAGGAAGTGCAGAAAAATCAAGTTTTTACTTTTTTTCTTATAGTTTCAAACATAGCTTAAGGATTTGATTGTTTTTTAATTTCACATAAACTAGAGACTTTAGAGCATAATATTTCACTATTTTAAAGCATATAAATAAAAAAAGTCAAGTAATAAATAAATTTAAGCCGGCGATACACTATCCTATTTAGTCGTACGATTTGTCAAAAAAATCGTGTGTGCTCATAAAGTAGGATAGTGTGGCTTGAAAATGAATTGAGTGACAGATTTTTTTGACAAGTCTGTCTGACTTGCAAATGTTTATGAAAATTTTCATAAAATGATAGTTTCTATGCGATCAGATTTGCATTTTCTTGTAAAGTAGCTGAGTCATTTGAGTTGGCATAATTTTTTTATGTCGGATAGAATTCTATCAGATTTTCGTGTGAATGAATCGTACGATTGCGTAGGATAGTGAATCTCGGCCTTTAGTAATATTTGTTGAGATTAAATATGCTAAGCCATGGTCTTCTTATATTTAATTTGCTTATAATTTTCAATTTTGTGCTAACTAATCACGCAAGAATTGAAAAAGTCGTTAAGTTTTCTGTAATTAAAGAATTGTATGGCAAATATTGTACAAATATTTCTCTATTAAACAGAATTTTATAACAAAACTTTTACAATTTAGTTTAAAAGTGTATTAAAGACAACTTCCAAATTCTTGCGATTTACGGCTTCGATTTCCAGCACACCCCCCAGTGTGCGCCTAATGGTCAAAATTCGACCATAAGTTTTATGTTCATATGAAGTATATATGAATTTCAATTTTAATTTATTGCAGGTAATATAAAAGCCTCATTAGGCCAATAAACTATATTACAAAGAAATATACCTGAATTAATACTAAAAATATTTAAATTTAGAATTTAACTTAAATCCCTAGGTCCCAAACCAAAATAAAAATCAATATATTATATGTACACATATACAATGCACATATACATATATATACAAAGGAATAATTAAATAGAATATATAAAAAGACAATTGATCCCAAAATATATGTAAGCAACATCACGTTATAAATTAAATACAATGACTTGTTCACTATAACTTCGGAAGAGCAGCCAACATTTTCACACGAAAGACGTTATTTGAGTGTGAAAACACACGAAGCTCAATGGGTAATGTGTTCCAACGACGTGCAATTCTTACAATAAAAGACCTTTCAAATAAAGCATAGGCAATATAATTTGAGAGTTTCTTGTTGAATGGGAAAAAAGAAATTTGGAATAATGTTGAGTGGGAAACCAGCTTTTTATAATTTTATAGAAAAACACCAAGCTACGTAAAGTTATTACATTACCGAAAGAACATGAAGTGTGTAACATATTCAGATATGTGATCATTTCTACGAACACCATAAACGTACCGTACAATCGTGTTAGCGATACGACCTAACTTACATAATTCATTGAACCAGAAAAAACTTCAAGACCATATAAGATCTGTGGCATTAAAACTGCAGGAGCCAAACGCAATTTAATACGTTGTTGCAAATAAATATTCGTAGAATAAAGTTGACGCAATAAACCTGAAACTTTCCAGCTAATGTTATCAATATGAGTCTCAAAACTTAAACATTTATCTAAATAAATGCCTAGACATTTCAACCGATCCACGAAGTTCACGCGTGCTTCACCAACATGTATATTTAAATCAAGTAATTGATGTTCATTGATACCAAAAGCATGAGCTTTAGTCTTTGACGAATTTATGTATAGACAATTTTCATTAGACCAACATAGAAAACGTTGAAGAATATCATTGATATTTAAACATAAATTATTAATTTCCGCTCTTCTGCCATTAAACAAAAGTAATACGTCTTCAGCGAACAAAAATGACTTACATATGTATATGGTTATCAATATAACTGGATAAGTCATTAACGTATAACGTGAAGAGAATGGGTCCCAAAACTGAGCCTTGGGGAACACCAGATGTAAGATGGAGTAGATTAGATTATAAAGGGTTATCCATTTTGCGGCTTCAAAAGTAAACGTAAATAAAACACATATAAAATATATTTTTTTCATGATATTTCTTTTTTATTATAAAGTTTGAACGTTGACATTATGTGTGAAACACTATATCATTTAAATGACCACCACGAGAAGTGTTGCAAGCATACTACAAAAATGGTGATTCTGGCACAGCCACATATCGTGCTATAAGATATTTGAAGAGACTGGAGCGGTTACAGATATTGTAAGGCCAGTGCATCATCGTTTCGCTCGTTCCGCTGAAAATATCGCTGCTGTAAGTGAAAGTGTTGCCGAAGACCCGAATGTGTCGATTCCTCGTCGTTCTCAAGAATTAGGACTGTATGGTCGTATGATAACCGACTTTTTTTTGACTGCTATTGAAGAATAAGTGGTTTCAAAAAGACGGTGCCTCATGCCACATGGCTTTATTGCAAGAGACATTTCCTGGTCGTGTAATTTCTCGTCGTGGCGACATCAACTGGCCACCAAGATCATGCGATTTGACACCTTTAACTCTTGAGCACTTAAGAACCAACATTCGTCAAGTTATGGCTGAGATACCGCCCAATATGTGTCAAAAAGTGGTCCAAAATGACCTTAAAAGAATCAATGCTTGCAACACTTCGCGTGGTGGTCATTTAAATGATATAGTGTTTCACAAATAATGTCAACGTTCAAACAAAATAAAAAAGAAATATTATGAAAAAAAATATTTTATATGTGTTTTATTTACGTTTACTTTTGAAACCGCAAAATGGATAGCCCGTTATATTGTTAACATCTACAAACTGAACACGATCTGTCAAGTATGAATAAATCAACTTACAAGCCGTTGCGGAAAAATTAAATATTTCTCTTAATTTTCTTACAAAATTCGAAAGTTAACAGAACCAAATGCTTTAGTCAAGTCAAGTGAACTTAAGGTCGCTACCTTATTATCATTCAAATGACATCTGATGTCATCAGTTAGGCTAAGTAAGAGATGTATTACTATGAATTTAGTGGATCAATTTTGCGAGGGACCAACCTCCGGTTCATGTTTTATCTTCCATGTGAGTTTTTTTAATTTTGCAGGTTTAATATAAAAATATCAGAAAATATCGATTGAAAAACAAAAAAGTATCAAAAAAGTTCTTTTATATTGTCATCCACTCAGAACATGGCATGTTTAATTTTATTTTTCTATGTCTAATTTTAAGGAAAATAAATCAAAGTACCAGATGTTGAACAAAAAAGTACCAAAAAGCTCCCCTTACAATGCATGTTTAATTTTATCTTTATAGGTCGAATATTAACAAAAATTCAAAAAGTACCAGATGAATAACAAAAACTACCAACATTTTTCATCTTATAGGTTTTCATTCACTAAGGACCCTGCACCTGCGAGTTCAATATTATAGAAAATGTAAAAGTAATCACATCCAGCACGAAAAGTAAAAGAAAGAAATTTTATTTCCTGTATTTATATAGTGGAAATATTCGAAACCCGGTTTCTTAAAAAGGTCGAATAATCGATCACCCTATTTTTTTATTATTTGTTAACTGAAAAAGACAAATTTTGTGTCAACAGCAACCAATTTACTGTACAGTGCACTCGGGAAAACGTCAACGCTCGTTTACGTCAACATCCCAAAACGTCAACCCTTTATTTTTTACATTGCCTACTCTAAAACGTCAACCCAACCACAAAGCTCTAAAACGTCAACTCTGAATAAAACAAAATTTTGAATTAAGCAGCAGTTAAAGTACACATACACACTTATTTTATAAAATAATATCAGAAATTGGGGATTCCCCTTATAAGTAGAGTAGAAAAGAACTTACAACTGTATGTACTTATGTATGTATTATCTTTTTATTTATGTTCAGTTGCTTTTTTGTTCTCGTAAGTATCACATTAACAAAAAGAGCTCAAAACAACCGAAATTGCTTAATCTACAAGAAAAGGCAAATATTTTGGACATATTAGAAAAGGGTACAAGTGCGGTAGCTTTAGCGAAGCAATATGGTGTAACAAAGTCAACCATAGCAAGATACGATTTTTTTTAATTCATATATTTGCATCTAAAATTAAAAATATGATCTCATTTAAGATGTATTCTTTTGGTTCTAATTGTCTTCTATGGTTCTAGACAGGTTGAATGACTTTTTAGTTTACTTTTTGAATTTATTTATGTTTGGTTTTAGTTTATAATCAATAACCCAGCTAGCATTTGGCTGATTATTTTTTGTAAAAATCACCCAAATGATTCTTTTTAGATCAGTTTTGATGATTAAAAACTGATTTATTACTTGAGTGATTGAAAAAAGGATTCATATATGATTCATTTGTATGTTTAAGTAATGATTTTTCAATCATTTGAATTTTTGTTTTTGTCAAATGAAAAAAAATAAAAATAGAATCTTTCATGTTATCCAAATAATAAGAAGCTTAGCTAAAAAAGAAGCCCACAAATTATTGACAATTTATAAACATAAATGTTGGTGCAAATTGGTTCTTCTCTTCTTTGAGAAAAACCGATAACTTTTGTTTGGTTTAAAATAAAGCTGGTTCGAATAATCAAAAGCCATAATTATTGGAAAAAATAAAAAACATGACAATTAAAAAATTATATCAAAAACTATATAGTTTACGATTGAAAAATTAGACTAAAACGACTCAATAATGATTATAAAAATGACCATTAAATTGATCAAAAAGGAATCAGAAAATTGTATCACAAATGATTCTTTCTCACAACGAGAGTATCATTTATGATTGAAAATGAGCTCATATACGGGTATTTTGCTCTTGAAGCTGATTCCTAAATGATTAGATTATGATACAAAATGCTAGCTGGGAAAAACCCTTAAAAGAACATTATCGATATGTTTCTTATTTAAAAATTTTACATTCGTAAACGGCAACAATTTGTTAAACGTCAACACCCGCGGTTTTAATTAGTTGACGTTTTCCCGAGTGCACTGTACACCAGTTTGTGTGCGTTTTCTTCTTCAATAAATGTTATGATGGAAATTTCCATCACCATGCAAAGAAGGGTTAAAGCTTTTTGAATACAATCGGCACACAGAGGTGTATTTGCTTAAAAAGCTGGCCAAAAAGGCAAAAACGAATTTAAAGAAGTTTTAAGAACTAACTGCCGCATTCATAACATAGTTTGTACACTACGTACAACGAGCTGCTAACTTGAATGTCGATTAAGCTTAGCAGCTTATTAGCACAGAGTTTATTCATAACAAACTTTTGTCCATCTGCTAACTTTTAATAAATCAACTCTGAAGTTTAAAGATGCCACATTATATAACTCAAAAATTCAAAACGTTTTGCAGTAATCATCGCTGGTTTTATCATTTTATTTTTTTGTTTTTCCCTCCACACATAAACATGTTAAGAATTTTAAAATCAAATTAATTTAAAAAAGAAAGCAAATTACAGACAGTAAATTAAAAAAAAAACAACCACAAAATAGTTTGACAGCTCGTTAACAAGAGACTAGCAAATCGTTAGCCAGAGTTTGGTAGTGTATTATAATAAACTTTGTGCAAACTTCATGTCAAATTTTCATTATTAATACGGCTGTAAGTATGCAGATCAATAGACAACAAAATTTTACATCATTTTGTAAATGTTCTGGACTTTAGGTTTAGATCTATAGTTTAGCGACACTGCTAAAGTCAGGAAGATGTTTCAAGGTGTTTTATAATATTTTATAGATATTATATTGATTTTTTTTACTAAAAGACTGGATCAAACGTCCTAAACATTTTTTGAAGAACATGTAGTCGTTAATTAAAAATTACTTTATTATCGCTAATACTTGTATCTGAATAGTACAGGATCCAAAAACATAGGCTGGTATATATTTGGATGACATATTAATATAATAAGTTGTAAAAAACAAACAAAAATGTATTATAAAATATACTAGAGTGTTCGATTATGGACCAGTGCGTAGAGATATAATATCGCACTATTTGTTTATTTGTAGTTGAATTTGTTATTAATTAATCTAATAAGTAAACGTTCCATATAAAAAAAAAGTACAGGATCTAATTTATGACGGGAAATTTTATTTTTTCATAAAATTGATTAAAAGACTATTAGGGAATGGCAAAAATTCGTTAAAAATTGCAAAATTATCGGAAATTCGGAAAAATTTGCTAACAGCGGCATGATAGCAAAGTCTTCTACATATTTATGATAAATCGTTAAAGCTGTAAAGAATCAGACAACTTACAGGAACAAATCGCGAACATGGCTGAAATTCGCGAAAAAATTGCAAAATTTGATACAAACCCAAAAACTAATTTCAGTTTGCTAAATCGAAATGCAGAACACTAAAAATGCTTAAGTAATCCACTTTCGAGTGGATTCGGATTATAGAACACACCCAATTAATAGTTTTTTTTTTTTTTTTTTTTTTTTTTTTTTTGTTGAAATACGGTCAACCTGATTTGATAAATGTTAACAAACAAATAAATTCCAAAGAAATTTTAATAAAATTAATTGCTTGTTAAAAAAGATGAAAAGGGACGAAAATGTTTATATAATCTAGCTTGCAAGGTTATTTTTATAAATTAAAAAAAAAAAATAAAGACACATTAATACCTGGAATTCACGCACTTATTGTGTCTCATTTGACGAATTTACTCAACGAATTCTTGCCGACGAATTCGTCGTACAATGCGAAGTTCGTCGTTCGTCCCAGTTGTGTTTATACCATTACCCTTATTAACATTACCTAACCTTATTAACGATCAAAACGAAGAAAAACGGAAGGAATTCGACAACAGTTAACAACAGAGCAGATCACATTTGCTGCACCCATGAGTCAAAGAGCGGTGGGACATAATGATGCGGCTAAATGAATAATGGAAAAGTTGCAAAAACCGGGAGTCTGTAAACAATTTCGTCCTATAAATACTTTAAAAACCTGTGAAAAAATAATGGAAAAAATCGTAAAAGAACAACTGAAACATTTGTTAAAAAAAAATTTTGTTTTCAAAATATCAATCGGGTTTTAGAAAAAAAATTTCATGTGAGAAAACGGTAAATTATGTAAGTAATCGATGGAAAAATATTAAAAACAACAGAAAAACAAGTAAGAAAGTATAGTCGGTCAAGCCCGACCATATGATACCCTACACCACAGTATTTAAAAACACATCATGCTTATGTGTCCATATAAATATGGATTTATCTATGTTTATAAACTTCATAAAATCGGTTAGGAAGTTTGTGAGAGGCAGAAATTGCCCCACCTCCCCTTGTGGTCCTATTTTTTTTAAACTGTATAGCTTATGTGTCCATATATATATGGAAATATCTATGTTTTAAATTTCATTAAAATCGGTTTGATAGTTTCTGAGAGGAAGAAATTTACCCCTATCTTCCCTCGTGGTCCTACGATTCAATAGGCTTGGTCCTTTTCTCCAAAATTGCGACCTGTACTTTGCGCGCAAGGTTACATGGACAGCCAGCCAGCCGGACGGACATCGCTAATTCGACTCAGAAAGTGATTCTGAGTCGATCGGTATACTTTAAGGTGGGTCTAGGACCAATATTTTAAGGCGTTACACACATCAGCACAAATGCATAATACCCTCTCCACTATTGTGGTGTGGGTATAATAATAGCAATATTATTAGATTTTAAACGGGCATTTAAAACATAAATTATATATGTACCGTATCCGAGAAGAAGAACAAGAATCGTTTAAATCATACTTGACAAATAGAAAAAACGATGCGAACTATAAAAAAGTAATAGATATACAAATATACGAACAATATACGCTTAAATGGGTCAACATTAAACAGAGACTGGCACTAATACTAAAAATTAAATATAGAAATACACCTGAAATCTATGTGACAAAAACAAATATGTAGGCGAAGTAGAACCATATGGATTGAGAACTGCTTATAACTTTAGGATAATGAGGGCTACTACAACAGCTGCTGTTCCTATTCTACAAAGGACTTGAATGTTTAAATTTACTCACAAAGGAAATGAAAAGCAAGAAATTGCATACGATCGTTAACAACTTTTGAGGTCAACCATGTAGATATACTATTAGCGGAGTAAGCTTTAGCATTGTTTAGAAATGCATAACTCGTAAAAAACCAAAAAGGAAATTTTATACAATGCCAATTAAAATGTGTTTAACAAAAAATGCAAAAAAAAAAAAAAAGTTATTCCAGCGAAGATGCCGTTACTAATACATTTGCGGAAGTGAAGCAGCAGTCTCTTGTTGACCACACAGCAACACGATTATGAATGAACCTTGATGAAGTTTTACAGCAGTTGACTTGAAGAACTCAATATTCTGGAAGTTATAATCAAATGGGACTGTGATGGATCGCACCGCACCAATCATCATATAAAAAAAAAAAAAAAAATAGTTTCTGCATAGGGTCGGTCGGTGGTGGTTGTTAAGAAATAACACGAAACCACAAAGTCTGCCACTAGCTTTTTGTATTCGAAATTTAATCTAAAACTATCCAAAAACTCAAACTTTTAATTCAAAAAACTGTTTAATAATTTTGGGCTCTGTTCGATGTACAAATTATTTATAGAGCATTTTAAATGTTTTTTAAGGAATATATGTGACCTTCTCCGAGAAAAGGGAGCTAGTGGTCAAAAAACGGGTTTGGAGTTAAGAGTGGATTTTGGTACCTAAAAGAGTGTAAAATAAGATGAAAAGAGTAAGATTTCTGATAAAAATTAATCTACCCCATAAAAACGTACAAAACGAACTTGGGAAAATCGATAAAAATGAGAAAAACATTAAAATTATGAAACTTTAAATGCCACATATATTAAGGGTCACATATATTGTTTTTCCTCCAAAGCTAATCCAGGCAGAAATTGCCAACCGTACAAACATGTTAGCAATGGGGAAACAATTTTATCCAAGAACCCTAAATGTAGTTTTCACAATTAGCCAACGATGTTAAATATAGTCGGGAGACTCCAGGTAATCATTTCGCTCCCTTATTGCAACATAGTGGTATCTCAAAAAAAAAAAAAAAAAAATAAGAAAACAGGAAACATTTACGAACTGAAATACTAAATACTCAATTTTAATAAAAAAAATGTAGTACAAAAATCGATGCTATATGAGAAATTCTATGAACTTTAATCTTCCACACACACAAAGGACAAAGATTTACAAAAACACTGATTGCAATGGCATACAAAATTCAAAAATGTTGACCATCTTTAAAATAAAATGAGATGAATATGTAGTGTTAAGCGTGCTAACAGATAACACGCCTCAAATTTTTTAATATGGTGAAATATTGTGTTGGCTTTAAAGGATTAAATTAAAAAAGATTTCTCAAATATTTAAAACCAGTAAAACACCCCAGTAGTCATATAAAAAACAGTTTATGAAATATATATATTAGAAAACTAAAGACGCGACATTAAAACGTAAGCTCCTTATCCGATCAAAATGTATCCTATTGAGAAACCGAAATAACGAAAGATGTGTATCTATCAGAGAACTGCAAAAATCCCAATTTTTCTTGATTTATTAATACGCTATAATTAACATTAACTCTATGCCTGCAAAACAAAGTTCAACGTTGGTAATTTTGTCATCGTTTTGTACACATTTGATTTGTGCATGTGTGAGTTTTTTATTGAAAGTGCTTTGTTTGCATTTATTGTTGCGCACGCAGTAACACAATTGCACAAAGTCAAATGACAGACATTTTTATGCTTTTGCATTCAAGTAGTCATTGCCCACTCGATGAGACAAAGACGAATGTAAATTGGTATGAGTACGAGTCGCTTTGTTGGTGTGATTGTTGTAGGCATAAGTTCAAATAAACTAGTTATTGTGTCCAATTTGTTTTTGTGTTTGTTTACCCTGCAAATAATATTGGACCACCGGATTTTGATCAAATGGACTACTCATTGGACTAGTCAGATGTAATGCAAGCATGGACCATGTCATTGTTAAAAAGTGTTTGTAGTGAGACGACATGTCTTCGTTTTTTAACGACATGTGTTAATTTTTAAACGACTTCAAAACTTATCCTCTTGAGTTTATCATGGAGTAGTTTTAATACTACTCCTTTGTAATCCAAAAGACGTACTACATACATAGTATCTGCTGAATAGGCATCTAAGCAATGATTTTTGTGTATTTTTCTTTGTATGTGCTTTTTACCAAAGCAATAATTGACAAACGAAGCTAAACATGGTATGAATGGCAAAGCCAACACGCTGTGCATGACTGGAATGAATTTTAAAACAACACCAATGTGTGTGGCTGAGAAAGTTTGATTGCATGAACACAAATGAGTGTATTTGATGTTTTTCATTGAATGCGAATTTTTTGCAATCGCACAAAGCCGTTCTTTGGTATCTATATAAATATAATTGCTGTTCATTAAAAAGTGTACTTCTATATGTTCATTAGATACTTATTTTTGTAGATCTTATGTTAAATATACTGCTTACATGTACTAAAAAACTGAAACTTCTATAAATGAAACAGAAAATTTAAAGAGTTGCCCCAAAAAAAGAGTTAAGTAAACTAGTAAATCAATGTTCAGACTTGCAATTTTCGTTGCTGCAATTTTTTAAAATTCTGCTTTGAAATTGCATTAGTGTCTCCAGATTATGAAATTCTTGTTTTGCAATTTTTGTATTTGCATCTCCTTTTTATATTTTTTATAACACTTTTTTTTTATATTTTATAGCCTCTGGTTTCTTTCCTGCAGGCAAGCGTAGAGCTTCGCGGGACTAGCTTAGGGGATTTAAAAAAAAAAATACAAGTATGTATACCTACAGCCAACTTCAAGTTAAAAAGTGTGAGAATTATGAAATAAAACAAAATAGCAGAGTACACGAAACTGAGTATACCTTCCCAATCTTCCCACCACTCTCACCAATAAACTCAAGAAGTGCTGGAACAAAAATTGCAAGACTAAACAATGACTAAGATAATTATTTACTTAAATTTTTTATTAAAGCATAAAGATGGCAAAGTTATTTTTTTGCATGATAATTGCCGATCATGTTGTTGTGCCCCTTTTATGGTTTATAACTCAACTCAGTTGGGTTGAAAAACTGAACTAGTTGTGTTGTAAACCTTAATAGGGGCATTTATTTAAACCTATGTATGTATTTGGAAAAATATAAGTTAGAAAGCTTTAGTCTTTAAGGTTTCCTAGAGGTAATTCGATTATACACTCAAGAATAAAAATTAGCATGGAAGAACCGTTTAAAAGTAACACTTTTTTCTTGACTTAATCTGTTTATTAAAAAAACGTTATTTGCACCCATCGGAATAGCCATTCTTTGGAAAATGCACAGATTTAGTCAAATAGAATTTCTCATATTTTGCAAAAAAAAAACTCAAAAGATCCAAAAGCAATTGAGAGATCACAATAGAAAATTGGGACGAATTATCAAATAAAATTCCCTTCTCAGTAAACCCCCCATAGAAATTAATAAAAATATTAGTGAGTACCTAACTTCTTAAGATAAAATTAATGATATGTTTTTATGATTTAAAAAAAATATTTAAAAAAATTACCGTATGTTGTGCTGTTAAGTTCGATTCTGATTGATGTATTTGTTCGCGTAACGTATTTTGCTGCATATTTAATGTCTCTATTTGTGCTGTATAATTGATGGCCACAGACTGACTGTTGCCATTCGAAGATGATTGCGAGGACATTGTATTTGTGGTGGTGCTAAGCGAGGAGGCATTAGAATTCCATAGTTGAAGATTAGGTGGAGGTTGACTAGTATTGAACGAATTATTTGATTCATTTTGACTAATTTCTGACATTTGACCGCTTGTATGATGTTGCATCATATTTGGTGGTGGTCCCTGGGTAAAAAGAGGGTTTTGGGTGGAAGAAACACCAGAGGATTGTTGTTTTAGATCTATGAAAAAAAAAATTAACTTAGAGTCAAATTATAAATAAGTATTTACAAATTACAGTTTTGTTCAGCTGACACTCTAAATTGATAGTATGCCGCATGTTCACCACCATAAAGAAACTCAAATTTTGGATTATTCTGTTGTTTTTGTTTTGTAATCATTTCAAATTCTGGTCCATTTCTTGCCACAAACTCAGCCAATTTATCAATTATATTACGCAAACTAACATCTAGGATTACACAAAAAAATATATTAAAAATGTGTCTACCCATTTAGAAATGACTTTAAGCCAGGGCGTGCTTCACTTTTTGGTTTTATATACTTCTTTTCGCAAAATTTTACCTCTTGGAGGTGGCGGTCCGTCCATTATTTATTCTTAACTATGAAATCTTTTATTTTTAAATATTTTTTCTGTAAAATTTGAAACTTTTGCTAAGAAAAATTAAGACGACGTGATAAAAAATTTAACTTTATAAAGCTGTCAAAAAGAAAAAAATTCCAGGACGCCATTTGTTGTAACAGAGTTGCAAAAATACGTATCACATAAAAAAATTATTAAACCCAGGGCGAATTCAACTACAGGTGGTGTCGGAACTACAACAATCCAAGAAACAACATAGGGTTTTTTACCTTGCATTGTTAATGGTTATAGCTCGAAATGTCAACCATCTAACCTTGCAAGCAAATAGAAGATATCCCCTTACCATGCCTTTACACATGCAAGTAATTACTTGCAAGTAGGCAATACGTATTAACATCGAAAATGGCGAAATAGTCGGATGTCATACAAGTTGCATGAATGTTTACACAGTCAATTGAGCTACCAAGTGCGAAACAGAGCTTCATTTCTAAATAAACATTTGGCATTAGTAATTATATTATTACTTTTTCAAATTAGATTGATGTTTAAAATTTAATTAATTAATTGTCTTCTTTATGTATATGTGCAAGGCGAATTCAACTACAGGTGGTGTCGGAACTACAACAAACCAAAAATAACAGAAACAACAGGGTTTTTTGCATATTAAAAAAACGCTGACAAAAATTTTCGAGTTTTTTTTATATTGACTTTGACGTTTGGTATGACAAAAAATTGTCAGTTGAAGACGCTATGTTAGTGCCATTAGCTCGAAATGTCAACCATTCTTAGCAAAACACTAACAAATCAAAACAAATAAGCTCGAACTGACAAAATTAGATGCCGTTTCGACACCACCTGTAGTTAATTCGCCTTGGTATATGTGCAAAAAAATTAAGAAATATTATCTATATCTATAATTATTATTTCCGAAATCAAGTAAATTTGGTAGCACTGTTTATGTTTTTGACATTAACTTGCTACAAGTGTAAAAATATCACAGAAATTTCTTGCAAGTTGAGCTGCAAGTTGTCTGCACCCAACAAACACCAAGCCAAACCATTGATATGAAATGAATTTATCATTTGACTTCAAACACAATTCTCAAATTGCGAAGGCAATCTGCGCCGTGTCTCTTAAAACATTTTTTGTAAATTGGTAACTGTTTTTAATACCTTTCATTTTATTTCACAGTAACTATTCTTATACAAGCTTCTTTAGAAATATATTCCACACAAGTCCTAAAAATATCAATTAAAAACATCAAGAACAATAGGAAAAATGACATAAATTTAATAAAAAGAAATAAAGACTGTGGTAATTGGATCCGAAAATCTTAAGTCTGCCATTGGTTGGCTTCGCTAACTAAAGCTTCTCTGCACAGCCGGAGTTCGGCCGGTCGCAAGGGTTTTCTCCTCTATGGTATAACAAACACCGGCTTTGCTAACTAAAGCTTCTCTGCATAGTCGGCCTTTGGCCGGGCGCAAGGATTTTCTCGTCTATGGTATAAAAAAGACCGACTTCGCTAACTAAAGCTTCACTGCGCAGTCGGCCTTCGTTTGGAAACAAGGCAGATTTTAGAAGCTTTTCTTAGCGAAACCGGAACTTGTTATACCATAAAGGAAAAAATCCTTGCGGCCGGCCGAAGGCCTTCTGTACAGAGAAGCTTTAGTTAGCGAAGCCGGTGTTTGTTATACCATAGAGGAGAAAATCCTTGCGCCCAAAAGTGTTTTCGTTAAATATTTAATATATACACCCAGAGAAAAAGCAGCAAAACAATTTTTAAAAAAATTTTAACCATATTATGTTTAAAAATAGTTTTGTTAGTTGTGACCATGGACACTATGACACTGGACGTTATGACATGACACCTCTCAGACATTGGGTCAAATTAGAATGAAAACAGAACTGTTATGTTCAGATATACACATAAGACAACGTTTGTTGCCACACTATAAACATATCGGACGATATTGTAAAAAACGGTTCATCAAAAAAATACAAAAAATATCTTAAGAAAAAAAAATATCTCAATAGGTCAACAAACTTTTTATTTAATTCAATAAAAAATTTATCAAAATTATACTTTGCAAAATAGCACTCAATAAAACAAATTTAATAATAAAATAATTAAATATTTCTTTACATTCAATAAAAAAAAATATTTGAATCAAAGTAAAGACAGTATTTTTACAACTCTTGTCCATTTTTTAATAGCTCATAGTTCTCATTCGCCTTAAAGTTTTTTTTGTATAATATCCTTGGTTTTTTTAAAGTCTTTGGAAAAAGGTTTCCTGGTGATCTGGCCTAAGCAACCAGCGAATTGCGCATAGGAACACGCTTATCCCCCCACAATAAATTTTAGTGTATTTATCAAAGAATAAAAATTGGGAATTCAGCACATCATAATTAATGAATAAATAAATAAAGATTCGATAAACATTTTGTTTGATTTATTAAACATTTCCGTGGGCCTTTGTTCCTTATAGGAACCAGTATTTAATTTTTTGGTCACAATTAATTGGTCACACGTACGTTTACCTCCATTTCCAGACCCATGCAAGAAGTGGAACGTCATAAAGCAGCCACAGAAATAACGATACGTGGTACAACCAATATTTACGTTATGAGTAACTAGTTAGTGCTAACCAATTTTTACGTTAAGACTAACTAGTTAGCGTTAGCCACTATTTAGGTCATCATTGACTAATTAAAAGAAGCAAAGTAAGCAGTACAGATATATGTTCCGTAGAAGAGCGGAATTCTTTAGTTAGAAAGAGAGGCAAAACCACATGTACACAAGAGTTTCGGTTAGTTTTTTCATTTTGCTCTTAATAAACTAATAGAAACTTTAACCAATATATCGGTCAACACTACCGGTCATATAACTAGTAAAATGACCGGTAGTCTTCTTGTAGGGTTGGTAATCAAACAAAATAAAATTTATTTCTGATTTGCGTCTGAAAAATGGAAAATAGTCATCAGGTAAGATCTAAAATAATTTATTAATTCATGGATTAGAATTAAAAAATATTTTTATTTTTGGTAAATATTTATTTTTTATATTTGCTTTAAATCATTTTATGTTTATAGGTCCAATACTAACGGAAATTCAAAAAGTACCGATTACTGAACAAAAAAGTACCTAAAAGCCCTCTTTCAGGTTCTTATCCACTCAGGACCTTGCATGTTTAATTTTATGTTTCTGGGTCCAATATTAACGGAAATTAAAAAAGTACCAATCAAAGAATAAAAAAGTACCAAAAAGTTCCCTCTTATAAATTCTTATCCACTCAGGGCATTGCATGTTGGATCTTATGTTTTGAGGTCCAATATTAACGACAATAAAAAAATACCAGTTGCAGAAACAAAAAGATAAAGAAAAACATAAATTTCCCGTATCTCCCCTTTTTGGTACTATTTTTTCGCCCCATTTAGTAATCAAAAATTTCAGTATTGTAGTGAGAGCTCATAATTATGTACGAATATGTCAATGAATGGAGAAAAATGTTTTGTATAAAAAAAGTACCAAAAATAGTTACGATTTTTACCCTTTAAATGTTCGAAATTCGAAAAAGTACCAAATTCACATTCGTATTTTTTTGATATGTTTCGAATTTCGAACAACGATAAGTATTACGATAAGTATTACACTTTACCCTTTTTTACCCCTAAACATTCGAATTTCCAAAAATCCCGTCTTAGTGGATCGATTTGGGGAGTCACCTATCTCTGCTCCAAAAGTCAAGTTTTTAGCTACAGGAGTTTAGGCTGTGCGATGATGTATTAGTGAGTCAGTCATTCAGTAACGTTACAATTTTATATATATACATAGATAGATAGATAGATAGATAGATAGATAGATAGATGAAGAAAAAGTTTGTGAAAAAATAACAAAATTTGGAACGATTTTCACACCTTAAACATTTGAATTCAAAAAAAATCTAAATCTGTTTTGTATTTTTTAAGATAAGGTACGAATGTGATATAATTTGTATTTACCCTTTTACTCCACAAAAAGGCCATACTTCAAAAAAGTACCAAACACCAGTCTGTTAATTTTTTTAATTTTTAATCTCTTTTAGTTTAGGAGATATGAGGTTAGCGAATTTTTCCAATGAACAACAATATATGTTAATGTTTTCCTTTAGCTTAGGAGGTATGAGGCTAGCAGGATCGATTTAGCGAGAGGACAGACCCCGGTCCTAATGTCAAACTTTTAGCTTTAGACGTTTAGGATCTGCGATGAAAGATAAATATATGTAAAAAAATATTTTGAAAAAAGTAACAAACATATCTTAGGAGGTATGAGGTTAGCAGGATCAATTGGGCGAGAGGAGAGCCTCCGGTCCAAATGTCAACCTTTTAGCTTCAGACGTTTAGGCTCTGCGATGAAAGATAAATAGATGGAGAAAAAATCTTTTGTTAAAAGTAACAAACATATGTTGGTACAATTTTGACCCCTTAAACGTTCGAATTTCCATAAAGTACCAAATATGCATTTGTATTTTTTAGATAAGTTACAAATGTTATACAATTTTTATTTCTATGTGTATTGATTTAAAACCCAGATGGTGGGAAAAAGACCCAAAATACAGGTTTTACCCGTTTGCTACCTAAAAGGGCCGAATTGCGTAAAAGTACCAGACAGCTATTAGCTTTTTTTATTTAATGTACAAAAATTAATATTAAATAAAATAAAAGTACCAGTTTATTTAAAATAATTTCCAGTTAGAGAACGAAAAAGAACCAAAATATCCTTTTTACAGATTTTTATTCACTCAGGAACTTGCATGTTAAATTTTATGTTTCTAGGTCCAACAAATACGGAAATTGAAAAGGTACCAGTTAAAGAACAATATAGTTCCAATAACCCTCTTGCAGATTCTCATTCACTCAGAACCTTGCATGTTTAATTCTATCTTTCTAGGTCCAATACTAACGAAAATTCAAAAAGTACCAGTTAGTAAATAAAAAAGTACCAAAAATTTCCCTCCTATAGATTCTCAACCACTCAGGACATTTCATGTTGAATTTAATTATTCTAGGTTCAATATTAACGTAAATTCAAAAAATTCCAGTTAATGAACAAAAAACAGTACCAAAAAGCCCTCTTACAGATTCTTATTCACTCAGGATCTTGCATGTTTAATTTTATGTTTCTAAGTCCAAAAAAAAGGATATTCAAAAAGTACCAGTTAAAGAACAACAAAGTACTAAAAAGCCTATCTTACAGATTCTCATTCACTCAGGACCTTGCATGTTTAATTTGATGTTTCTGGGTCCAATATTAACGGAAACTAAAAAAGCACCAGCTAAAGAACAAAAAAGTACCAAAAACTTCCCTCTTATAGATTCCTATCCACTCATTACATTGCATATTCAATTTTATGTTTCTAGTTCCAATAATAACGGAAATTCAAAAAGTACCAGTTAAAGAACAAAAAAGTACCAAAAAGCGATTTTACAGATTCTCATTCACTCAGGACCTTGCATGTTTAATTTTATCTTTCTAGGTCTAATAACAACGGAAATTTAGAAAGTACCAGTCAAAGAATAAAAAAGTATCAAAAAGTTCACTCATAGATTTTCATCCTAGGTGCAATACTAACGGAAATTCAAAAAGTACCAGTTGAAGAAAAAAAAGGTACCGAAAAGTTCCATCATAGATTCTTATCCACTCAGCACATTACATGTTGAATTTAATGTTTCTAGGTCCAATAATGATGGAAATTCAAAAAGTACCAGTTAAAGAACAAAAAAGTACCACAAAGCCCTCTTACAGATTCTTATTCACTCAGGACCTTGCATGTTTAATTTTATCTCTCTAGGTCCAACACCAACTGAAATTCAAAAAGTACCAGTCAAAAAATAAAAAAGTACCAAAAAGATCCCTCTTACAGATTCTCGTTCACTCAGGACATTGCATTTTAAATTTTATGTTTCTAGGTCCAATGTTAACGGAAATTCAAAAAGTACCAGTTATAGAACAAAAAAGTACCAAAAAGTTCCGCAACAGATTCTTATCCCCTCAGGACATTGCATGTTGAATCTTATGTTTTTGGGTTCAATATTAACGATAATTAAAAAAATACCAGTTGTAGAACCAAAAAGCTAAAGATAAATATCAAATTTCCCGTATTTCCCTTTTTTGGTACTATTTGTTCCCCCCATTAAAGTTTCAAAAATTTCAGTATTGTAGTGGGAGCCCATAATTTGGTACGAATATCTCAATGAATGTAGAAAAATGTTTTGTAAAAAAAGTACCAAAAATAGTTACGATTTTCACCCCTTAAATGTTCGAATTTCGAAAAAGTACCAAATTTATATTCGTATTTTTTTGATAAGTTTCGAATGTGGTATAAACTTTGTTTCTATGTTTATTGGATCAAAAGATAGATAGGGTGTCAAAAAAGTACTAAAATTCAGGTTTTACCCGTTTACTCCCTAAAAGGGCCGAATTTTAAAAAAGTACCAGACACCTGTCCGCTAATTTTTTGAAAGAACACCGATAAGTATTACATTTTTTTTGTATCTCTTTTAGTTTTGAAGATATAAGATTACCGAATTTTCCCGTTTTTACCCTTTTTTACCCCCTAAGCATTCGAATTTCCAAAAATCCCGTCTTAGTGGATCGATTTTGGGTGTGACCAATCTCTGGTCCAAATTTCAAGTATTTAGCTTCAGGCGTTTAGGCTGTGCGATGATGAATCTGTGAGTCAGTCAGTCAGTCAGTCATTCAGTCAGTCAGTCAATCAATCAGTCAGTCAGTCAGTCAGTCAGTCAGTCAGTCAGTCAGTAACGTTACAATTTTATATATATAGATTACAATTTTATATATGGGCATTTCCGTCAAAAGGTCCACCGTGACCGAAAATTTAAAAGTTAAAAAAAACTTATTATTTTACGATATTGTTATAGAGAAATATTTAGATCTTACTAATTTTATAAATTTACCCATAAATTTGTTCACTTAGATAAACAATCAGACTGCAAAGTTGTGCAAACGTAATTTCTTAATTGTGAGAATGTTTTATTGCATGTTTTCTTTAATATTATCTTCCTTAAAAGAAGTGATATTTGATAAAAATTATTCCAAAAAAATTTTCTTACATGGTCCGTAGTCTAAGAAAGAGTTCGAAGAGAAATATGTTATTCGGATTAACGGTAAATTTGTATTTTTTTTAATCATTATTCAGTTAAATTATTATGGAAAAAATGTCACGTTCGAAATGTCACGTATCGAACCAGATTTTGGCTTAAACGAAAAAAAATATTGAAGATTTTGGAATCTAACCAAAGACATTTAAATGTTACGTTGCTACGTAAAATTCTGAAAGTAGTTTGACTAAAAAATTGCGCCAGGTTTCGCTGAATTACGCCTTTTTCTACATGGCCACAAAAACTACTTCTATTTTTTTCACGTTCGAACCGCTACTTCTTTTGCCATTATCTTCGACCTAGAATCGCGCCCCCCATAAACTTTAGCATAGATAATAGTGCTTTTTTGGTGCTATAATTTAAGGGTTAAAAGAACGTAAATATATTTGTCGCTTAAAATGTTATTGCATTTTTGATGCGTACGACTGTCACGTTCAACACTTTGGAATTACCCATATATAGATAGATAGATAGATAGATAGATGAAGAAAAATTTTGTGACATTTGAATTCAAAAAAAATCCAAATCTGTTTTGTATTTTTTAAGATAAGGTACGAATGTGGTATAATTTGTATTTACCCTTTTACTTCACAAAAAGGCCATACTTCAAAAAAGTACCAAGCACCAGTCTGTTCATTTTTTTAATTTTGAATGTCTTTTAGTTTAGGAGATATGAGGTTAGCGAATTTTTTTAATAAACAACAATAAATGTTAATGTTTTCCTTTGGCTTAGGAGGTATGAGGCTAGCAGGATCGACTTAGCGAGAGGACAGACCCCGGTTCTAATGTCAAACTTTTAGCTTTATACGTTTAGGATGTGCGATGAAAGATAAATATATGGAAAAAAATATTTTGAAAAAAGTAACAAACATATCTTAGGAGCTATGAGGTTAGCAGGATCAATTGGGCGAGAGGAGAGGCTCCGGTCCAAATGTCAACCTTTTAGCTTCAGACGTTTAGGCTCTGCGATGAAAGATAAATAGATGGAGAAAAAATCTTTTGTTAAAAGTAACAAACATATGTTGGTACAATTTTGACCCCTTAAACGTTCGAATTTCCATAAAGTACCAAATATGCATTTGTATTTTTTAGATAAGTTACAAATGTTATATAATTTTTATTTCTATGTGTATTGATTTAAAAGCTAGATGGTGGGAAAAAGACCCAAAATACAGGTTTTACCCGTTTGCTACCTAAAAGGGCCGAATTGCGTAAAAGTACCAGACAGCTATTAGCTTTTTTTATTTAATGTACAAAAATTAATATTAAATTAAATAAAAGTACCAGTTTATTTAAAACAATTTCCAGTTAGAGAACGAAAAAGAACCAAAATATCCTTTTTACAGATTTTCATTCACTCAGGAACTTGCATGTTAAATTTTATGTTTCTATGTCCAACAAATACGGAAATTGAAAAGGTACCAGTTAAAGAACAAAATAGTTCCAAAAACCCTCTTGCAGATTCTCATTCACTCAGAACCTTGCATGTTTAATTCTACAGTAATTTTGAATTAGCTGCACAATCTCCTTTGCACGATTTTTTGTGCAGGTAAATCAAAAATGCAGCTATCTTTAATGCATTAAGCTGCCTTAATGTGCAGGTACGCAATTGTGGTTACCTGCATAAAAGTGAAGCTAAAGTAAAGTGTTTGAAAAAGGAGTAACAACGTTTTTAATAATAAAGTGATAGTAACAATGACATTCAAACAACCTGGGGCAGGATTCTGGCAGTCGTGGTCGAGCACTTTCTCGATTCGAAAGCAATTCTATTTCTAATCCTTTCAGTCGATACTGAACGATTTGGAAGTATTTTTTCAGTGTTGTAAAGCATTAATTTGAGTTTCACAATACTGAAAAAATAATTTCGATTCGTTCGGCTAAAAGCATTAGAAATAAAATTGCTTTCGAATCTAGAAAGTACTCGATCACGACTGCCAGAATTAGGCCCCTGTAGTCATTTCTTTTTATAATGAACGAGGTAGTCAAATTGGTAGCAATAAAGTGGGGAACAGTGTCAACAGAACGTAGTTGTAGTAGCCGTTGAAGTTGAAGCGCAAAAATCGAAATTTTGAACTTTGTTGCGCTACAGAGCATTCGTTACCTTCAAATACTACTACAACTACTTTATACTATTCCAGGACTAAGATTTGGTATTCCTTTCATACAATCGTGGTAAAGCTGCTGTAACCACAAACCATATGCATAAATGGTACATGCAAACAAAATAAATGAATTATAATGATGCCAATTTGACTTGTCTGCGATTTTTGTTTTTATAAACAGCTTAAATTAAATTTATGTGAAAAAGTGGACACCATATTTTTTATGTGTGCAGCTAACTTTGATGTTTTATATGAAAATAATTTAAAACTGCTCAAAAATATGATAAATATTCAGGTATACAAAAGACACGTAAGCAAGGATTTTAAAGAAAAATTACAGAAAATATGTATTTTGGGAAGTTAAGTCAAAGTGCAGCTAACTTTGATTTTTTGTATGAACATAATTTTTAAATGCCAAACATGTTGGGCATTTATCTCAAATGTGCAGGTATAGAAAGTGCACTTAAAAAAGGAATTTGCATAGTATTTTAAGCAATAATGACAAAAAATATTAATTTTGTGCAGTTAAGTCAAAAGTGCACTTAAACAAAAGGCAGTTAAGTCAAAACTACTGTATCTTTCTAGGTCCAATACTAACGAAAATTCAAAAAGTACCAGTTAGTAAATAAAAAAGTACCAAAAAATTTTCTCTTATAGATTCTCAACCACTCAGGACATTTTATGTTGAATTTAATTATTCTAGGTTCAATATTAACGTAAATTCAAAAAATTCCAGTTAATGAACAAAAAACAGTACCAAAAAGCCCTCTTACAGATTCTTATTCACTCAGGATCTTGCATGTTTAATTTTATGTTTCTAAGTCCAATAAAAACGGATATTCAAAAAGTACCAGTTAAAGAACAACAAAGTACTAAAAAGCCTATCTTACAGATTCTCATTCACTCAGGACCTTGCATGTTTAATTTTATCTTTCTAAGTCCAATGCTAACGGAAATTTAAAAAGTACCAGTAAATAAATAAAAAAAGCACCAAAAAGTTCCCTCTTATAGATTCTTATCCACTCATGCTGAACTTTATGATTCTAGGTGCAATATTAACGACAATTCAAAAATTACCGGTTAAAGAACAAAAAATGCCAAAAAGCCCTCTTACAGATTCAAATTCTCTCCGGACCTTTTATGTTTAATACTGTGTTTCTAGGTCCAATACTAACGGAAATTCAAAAAGTACCAGTTAATGAACAAAAAAGTACCAAAAATCCCTATTACAGATTCTCATTCACTCCGGACCTTGCATGTTTAATTTTATCTTTCTAGGTCTAATAACAACGGAAATTTAGAAAGTACCAGTCAAAGAATAAAAAAGTAACAAAAAGTTCACTCTTATAGATTTTCATCCTAGGTGCAATACTAACGGAAATTCAAAAAGTACCAGTTGAAGAAAAAAAAGTACCAAAAAGTTCCATCATAGATTCTTATCAATTTTATGTTTCTAGGTCCAATATTAAAGGAAATTCAAAAAGTACCAGTTATAGAACAAAAAAGTTCCGCAATAGATTCTTATCCCCTCAGGACATTGCATGTTGAATCTTATGTTTTTGGGTTCAATATTAACGATAATTAAAAAAATACCAGTTGTAGAAGAACATAGGTTTTAGGTAAATTTACTAATTTTTTTTAATAAAAAAGCATTTTTAAAATAAACTCTATATACTTTTTTAACTTTTTTAATTTCATTATATCGACCTCTTTGCGCCAAAATATCGTATACACCAATTTTTTTGAAATTGAGTTTTTGAAGCAGAGAAAAGTAGAACAAGTAAGAGTGCTATATTCGGCTGTGCCGAATCTTATATACCCTTCACCATTGTGCGAGCAGAATACAGAGCAACTAGACAAAACCTAAATAATTTCTACATAAACATACATATATACAATACATAAAACTTCATTATAAATTAAATTTAAAAAGTTAAAACTGGTAGATATTTTTTTAAATCGTTTCAGAACATAAAAAAATTAAACAAAAAATTTTCTTTTTGAAAAAAACAAGATTCGAACCAGGGACTCACAGTTTCTAACCTAAGCAAACCCCCTAGACAACTGGACCATGAAGGAACGTTTCATGAATATCATTAAAAGTAAATATGATCAGTTTACAGTTCACAACTCAACACAGTTGGCACAGAAACGGACAACTGGATTTGAACTTCGGTTTTCATAAGGACCCAGAATACCCAGAACTTTATAGGGTATAGGACTTTCGGTGAAGGGTATGAAAAACAAACTTAATTATAAAAAGAGTAATTTTTGGGAATTCAGTATTTTGGTCATAACCAGCGTTGCCACGACCAAAAAAAATTTGTAACCAAAATGTAAAAATAAAGTAACTAAAAGCGAAAAAAAAGTAACCAAAATTATTTTGTATCAAAAGTACTATTATATTTGCACTTCAGTTTAAAAATATGTCTAAAGAAGAATTGTTTTTGCTTGTATCTTGTAGGCTCATAAGCCACTGAACCGATTTTTATAAAGCTATGACAGTATATTACCGAAAGAACCGGAAAGAACAATAGGCTATAAAATTTTTCGAAATTTTCGTTGCAAGTGGCACCACCTATGCAAAGATTACACTTGTTTTCGTCAATTTTAAAACCTATATGAGCTATAGTTTTCAAACTATGGTAAAATATAATCATATTCAAAGGGATGGGATCGGAAGGCCTTTGACCTTATCGTTTATTTAGAAAAGTGCTTCAGTTAGCCCTATGAAGTATGAAGAGTAGTAGATAATGGTCATCTACACTTCAAAGTATATACTTAATATGGTTAACTTGATAGTCTATTACAGTTTAAGCTTCTAAAAAAACAATTTTTAAGTAGATGAAAAAAAGCATTGGTTTTAAATGCAAAAACACACACAATTTTTAAGGGTCAAAAAAGCGGGTAGTTCTAGTTCTAAAACAAAAAATTGGTTATTTTTGTATTGAAAAAAAGTAACCAAAATGGAAAAAAAGTACACAAGTACACATTAAGAAAAAAAGTAACCAATTTTGGTTAAAAGTAGCCAAAACGGCAACGCTGGTCATAACTCTGCTATTTCTTAACCGATTTGACAGATTTATATACCGACGTGTTAAAGAAGAAATTTGCCAGTTATTTTGGTTATAAAACTTGGACTCGGGAAGATCTATGGTTCCCGAAAATGGGTATTTTTCAAAAAAAAATTAATATTTTGGTCATAACTTTTTCGTATCTGAACCGATTTTCCCGAGTTTTTCAGAAAATATTTTATATTAAAAATTTCCGATCTTTTGATATATAAGGCGTAACATAGGTCATATGACAGTCCAAAAAAATCAGGTTTTTATACAATTTTTGATATTTTTTGTACGGGAGGTACCACGCCCACTTGTTCAACCCCGCCCACATTTTGTGGGATGCTGTGTATTGATAACGTTAATGTGTGTACCCAATTTGGAAACTTTGGCTCTTGCCGTTCTCAAGATATACAGAAATAAAAAAATACAACAACAACAAGGGATTTTTGGAAAAAATTGGAGGTATTCGTCGTTTTTTGCTCATATCTCAGCCAATTTTGGACCGTTCTGGCTGAATTTCAATAGCAAGAAATGGTGGACTATATGTGACATAAGTCTAAAACAACCTAGCCGCTATCATGTCTGGAGTCTCCGGAAAACACATATCAAACGAAAGACGGACAGACGGACGGACAAACGGACGGATATCGTTAAATCAACTTCTCTCCTCATAAGGACCCAAAATATATATACTTTACAGGGCCTAAGATCAATATTGTAGAAATTACAAACGGAATGACAAACTTATATATACCCTTTTCCACCTGTGGTGAAGGGTATAAAAATGGCTGTCCTGTAAAATTTGGTTTTTGTAACATACGATAATTCCGCGCAAATGGGTCGATATGTATTTTATTTATCAATTCATATGTGAACCAATTAATTCAATGATATACTGAAACTTTGTGTTGTACATTAGAGTGGCATTGAAAAAATTGTTTTGAGGTTTCTTAAAGTTCCGGGCGGTTTTTAGTGCCCATTTGAGGTCAAAGGATTAAAACTAATCTTGTCTTTAAAATCCATATTGATCCAGCATCGTGTCGTCCAAATTAATAATCTTCAATAAAAGTAATAAATAATTATTGGTTTTATTGTTAATATATTCTGTGTTGTTTTTAAAAAGTTCAGCGGAGTTCTTTATCTTATGTTAATAATGCTCACTTACATACGTTTTATTTTTATCCTTTATTGAAAAGTTTTTAATTTAATTTTTTTAATTTTATATTTAAAAATTCTATATTCAAATTTATATTTGAATGTTTTTTTCACATTTGAAAAATAAAATAAACATACATACATATTATAAAAAAATTCGAAGAAGATACCTAACCCAATTAGTAATATTAACAAAAATTTTAGGCAATACTTATTGTATAAATTACCAATTATTTAAGACAATAACTTAGTTTTTTTCTTTTTATATAAAAATAAATTGCCTATGCACGCCTTGGTAAAATTACCTAAATTATTTTTTTGTGTGTAGTTTATTTTTACAGCCAACATAACATTTTTGAAAAGTGGCGCAAATTTTTTTTGTGTTTAAAAGACTGTGAAAACACTGTATTTTTATTTTGCAAAATGTTTCAAATATTTTTGCTTACGACTAAAGTAATAAAGTTATTAAATCTGCAAATAGCAATACAAAATATGTATAAATGGCAGAGCAAAAAGTTATCAGCCATGCTTTGAAAATCGAATTCAAGTAAAATCAAAATCGAACATACTTTCCAGTGTTTAAAGTTCACTTATACTTCATACTATGAGTATAGCTTATCTTCATTAGAACTTTCCTTAAATAAAAAAAAAAAAAAAAAAAACGATTTAACTAAAAATCTCCATTGATTTCCATTTCACTCGATTTCGATTTCCATAACATGGCTGGGTATGTACATTTTTATTTGACTTAAATTAATATATACCAAGTCGGATTTATGTGGCAGCAATTTATCAACAATACAAACACATTGCATTGTAAGTGTTTACGGCTCGAAATAATTGTCAATCATTTCTATACAAAACATTGTGAAAATAAAATAAAAAGGTTCGAACTGTCAAAGTCAGCAGGCTTTTCGCTGCCACTTATAGTGACTTCGCCCTGATATATGCATAATTTTGTAATGTGACCTTGCTCCTTTCTTTTTTTAATGCAAAATAAAATTTAGAGTAAACTTTGACTTTTTCTTATAGTTAAGTGCATTTTAAAATTGTCCAGTTATTTGACTTTTAGTATCTGGCAACCCTAGTCGGAACACGGAAAAAACTCCCACTTCCAGCATTTTGTTTTTTTTTTTTGCTTCATTTTTTTAATTTACCTTTTTTTGTTTTTTTAGTTTTTTGTTTACCACTTTTTTCACATTCTTTTAATTTTAATGATTTTTTTTTACTTTTTTGTTTTCCAATTATACAAAAGATTTGCAAAAACGCTTAAATATTTAAAAATTATTTCAAATTCAAAAGGACTGTTATTACAATAAAAACAAGAATATAAAGAATAAATGACAATTGAAAATGGTTAGCACGAAATGTCAAAATCAGATGGCCTTTTGACAACACCTGTAGTTGAATTCGCCTTGAACTCCACATGAAAAGTGAATTCGCCTTGATTACTTGTAAACATTGCGTTTGCTTAAAAAAAATTGCTACGTGGTGACGCAGCGTAAATGATTGAAAGTTGTGCAAGAGGGGGTTTAGTTCTGTTGACGTTTACATATATTTAATTCTTTAGCTTAAGAATTTACTGTGTTATATTTTAATATGTTAGAATAGAGATTTATTGCGTAAACCATAAAAATTAATACTAATCACTTGAAAACTAAAACAATGCACAGTTTTTTGGCATAATGAGTAATAGCAAGGTTACACAAATCCACTCTTATAATAAGAGTGGAGCATCAGAATCTAGCGGAGCTGAAGTACAGATACAACGGAAAAGTTTTACAACAGATATCACCGAACCACAGGAAATGAGAATATTATGTTTTGAATTGACATACTATAATAAAACTACACAATTTTTATTAAGCTGTGCCGGCGTATTTGTTTTGTATATATTGTATGGCTATTTGTTAGAATTAATCTTTACCGAAGAAGGTTTCAAGCCCTACGGTTGGTTCTTAACTCTTATACAATTTGGTTACTATATAATTTTCGGTTTGTTGGAGCGTAATTTAGAGGCTAAACGTAGCGGTGTGCCAGCATTGCAAAGAAATATACCAATGAATACTTATTTTATATTGGCGGCTTTGACTTTAGGTACTATGGGACTTTCGAATTCTAGTTTAGGTTTTTTGAATTATCCCACCCAAGTTATATTTAAATGCTGTAAGTTGATACCTGTATTAGTGGGTAGTATTCTTATACAAGGTAAGCGGTATGGACCCTTGGATTTTGCTGCTGCTTTAGCTATGTGTGTAGGATTGACTTGGTTTACATTAGCAGATTCACAAATATCGCCAAAATTTAATGTTGTAGGTGTGGCAATGATATCGGGGGCATTATTGTGTGATGCTGCCATTGGTAATGTTCAGGAAAAGGCCATACGTGATTATCGTGCGCCAAGTAGTGAAGTAGTTTTATTTTCGTATGGTCTGGGATTCCTCTATCTACTTGTAATAATGATGTTAACCGGAAATTTCTTCAACGGTTTTGCATTTTGCTTGGAAGTAAGCTGACATTCAAAATTAAGAGTTATTATATTTATTTTTAATCAATTTCTCATTTTAGCATCCACGCGAATCATTTGGCTACAATTTTTTCTTTAGCCTTTCCGGATATTTAGGAATACATTTTGTTTTAGCATTAGTCAAAAGTAGTGGCGCTCCAGTTGCTGCAACTGTTACCACAGCTCGAAAAGCTGTTACCATTTCATTCTCATTTCTATTCTTTAGTAAACCATTTACCATACAGTAAGTTTAAGGGATTTTCTAATCATCTAATATGAATTTTTTTTAGTAAACTGCTTTCTCTTACAGATATCTTTGGTCTGGTCTAGTGGTAGTCTTAGGTATATATCTTAATGTTTATAATAAGAAACATAAATTAACCTTTAAAGACTTACAGCATAAATTCTATCAGTCTATTTATAGACTAGGAAAATCTTCGTCCTCACGAAAATTTTTATTAGAAGTTTAATTTGTCAAAGAAATTTAAAAAACTTTGCTTACCAAAATTTTGTATTAAAAATGAAGTTAGTTATAATTATATTTTAAGTTTTAGATATTAAGGACAAAATAAAAAATTATTTTTAAAAATTATCCCATAAGTATTCAACACACATAGGTGGTATTTATGTTTATTTAGCTCAAAATAAAAATCCTAGGTCAATTAAAGCTTTCTTTATTAGTTTAATTCAAATTCTAAAACACGTTTAATCATATCTTGTCTTTCTTTTGCCGATTCAATTTGTCCCACCATGCGGTCCAAAAATTGTTGTTGATGTTTTATTATAAATTTATTGCATTGCATAATTGTTGCTCCTGTGTAAATAGTGCGGAATTTTGCTCTAGTGTCATTAATCTAAAAAGAAAAGGAATGTTTTGCAAATATTTACCGTGTTATACGAGATTTTCCAAATTTTTTTTTAATTTTATAGGAAATTTGGTCAAAATTTTATATTTATTTTTTCAAAATTTTTCTATTTATTAGCACTTTAACAAATTATATAGAATATTTTACAAAAAATAGTTCTAGGTACAGTTCAACCTGGAATATTCGTGATTCGATTAACCAGCAACATCAATTATCCAGGAAAGAAAAAGAAATTTTTTTGCAAATATTAAAATTTTTATGCATCGATTCACCGTAATTTACTTTATTATTCGAGATTATAAGCATAATTTTTTTTTATTATTTTTTTTTAACAATCAAACACATTGAACGAAAATGAGGAATTCATTTGATTGCATAACATTATTCGAAAGCTTTTTTACAGATATTCAGTTTATAACTTTGAGAAGTGTGGATTAGTGTGTTTATTTTTACAATAGTATCAGAGGTAAAAAGACAAAGACAAGTCATAATTAAAAGCAAAATTGGTACTAAATTAACCAGGAAAATTGATTATCCAGAATGCTCCTGGTGCCGACTACTACGAATAATCGAGATTCAACTGTATTTCCAAAAGGCGTATCTAACAAATATTTACTTACAACTGTAATCAAGGGAAGAATGCTTGTTACGAATTTATGCGAATAGTGTGAACAACGTATTATAGCAATTTTGGTTCTTTCATTGCAATATTTAACTCGAAAACCATGTTCTAAAAGTCCAGCTCCATATACCCCATAAAATTTCTGTATATGTGAGAGAATACATTTGGCCAGCACATGATCTTTTATATGTAAAACTTTTGTTTGGGTATTATGTGGCACAATTTGTACAACAACATATCTATAAAATGAAATAGATATTTAAACAATCTAACAAAACTTACAAATTAATAAAAATTACCGATTTTTAATGCGAACCATCAGAAAAAATCCCAAATCAGCTAATAAAAACAAAATAAGTAGAATGTAAACAATGAAAAAACGTGTATTTTCTCTTGTCTCTATGATTTGTTATTTTGGCATTTTATATGTTTTTTGTAAACATGTAAACAAAATACTTCTTCAATAAACAAAACACATCTGTTCAGGGCTACCGCTCGCCGACTAAAGTCACGATTTGAACGTTTTTTGGCGGCCTGCAACTTTTTGTGCGACTTTTAATTTTTATCAAATTTTGCGACCTTTACTTCTTTTTGCCTGTTCCTACAACGCGAGCCCAAAATTGACTCATTTAACTCATGGTGAAATAAAAAGGTGGCAGCGCTACGTCATATGATGATTTTTTGCTCTTGCATTGTTCGTCTAGATTTATGTCAAAGTTTTGTTTATGTTTACAAAAAGTCCACGTTGTGTGCTGTGATTATTGTATTTTGTTAAAGTTTTTGATAATTTGAAATTAAGATAAATAAGATATTGACCATAATAAAATAAAAATTGGCTAAAAATTAATTTATTTCATCATGTTCAGCGGCAGGCTTTGATTTTTGTTTAATGTATTTTTTGACGTAAACGGTGATGTAATTTCCATTTTTTTTGTAATGTTGTATTCGTTGCCGTAACGATGCCACCTGCTTATTCCACCATGATTTAACTGACATTTAAAACAAAAACAAATCGTCAAAGTGAAGAACAGCGATCTAATTTGGGAGCGTCGTCATAATATCAAAAGCTATCAACAAATCATTCTTCGTTTGGCAACATCATTTTAAAAAAATTTTAATACATTGGCATGCATAAAAAGTTAGACAGCTTTTTAGAAAACTTCTACAAAAATAAATACACATATATTTAATTTTTTGCAAAAAATAATTTAACACATCTGCCAAATAAAAATAGCGTACAATGTACACACAGCTGCAAGACATATTTAGTCAATTTTAATGACAACATTGTAAGTCCCAATTTACACTAGGGACATTTCTTGCCAGACATTTTTTGAATTCTCTTACGATGAAGTCAGACAGAAAGATAATATAAAGCAACAAGATGTAAACTACGAAAAGTAAGAAAGTGAATTGAAAAAATGTCGAGTACAGATAGTCATGTACTACACACTCTACCTTTTTGACCCCTCGCCATCAAACTTGGTCTGTCCGGCAAGAAATGTCCCTAGTGTAAATTGGGACTAAGTTCCGACCACCGTCTGTACGAAGCTATATACTTTAATTGAGTCGGAATATATCAACCACGCTACAGGTTTTTTTTGTTTTCCTTACTCGCTTTATGTTTGTTTTATAAATAAGAGTTAATTAAAAAGGTTTGCGACTTTTTTCTTAAGCGACTTTTTTGTGCGACTTTATTTTTATAAAAAGAACTTTTGTGCCACTTTATACAAATTTACAACGGTAACCCTGCAGCTGCTGTTATATTTTTATATCATGCTAGAACTTTATAATAGAAATATACATATTTGTTTTTTACGTAGATTTTTATTGTGTAAAATCTTTTTGGAATCCATAAGTTTGAAAATAAAATGCAGTTTTCTATGCTTGACAAAAAATTACAGGGACTTCAGTTAATAGCACAAGAAAAATTACAAGCAATTTTGTGTTCTATACCGGGAAAGAAAGACTTAATTATAGATCCGCCCATTATTAAACCCTTGGAACATATTTGCGTCGCTTCGTGGTTAAAGTGAGTAAAAAATAATAACAAAACTAAATTAATACAAAACTTAAGCTCAATAGATATATTTTATTTTTCAGACTCAAAGGAATCCAACGCATATTCAAATTAGATGTTCAAAATGCCATCACTAGGTCTTCTCCCGATCAAGTTCAATTGTACATGATACGCAGTGATTTGGGCTCATTTAATCGGGTATTGAGTCAAATAAAGTTGATTTGCAAATCTCAGTCATCATCGTGTTCTGAGGATACTAATCTTAAATATTTTCATATAATTTGTGTACCTTCTTGTTTTACATATTTTTTGCAAATGCTGGAAAAAGAAGGACTTTATGGTATTGTTGGTTTACATCGCTTTAATTGGGATTTCATTCATTTGGATGAAGATGTGTTATGTATGGAAATGCCAAATGTAAGTTGACCTTTTTTTATAAAAAGCTAGCTGTTTGGTCCCGGCGCTGCTCGGGATTTTTTGATAAAAATAAAAAAAAACTAAATATAGGACAATTTTGTTAATAACTTGAACCCAGCGCTATCTACCTAGATAATATTTTATCAGGAAAATTATTTTTGCTAAATAAATATATTTTGTGAATTTTAGCCAAATCGTACCATAAATTAAAAATATAAATATTACGACAACAGCGCCACCTATCGGTCACATTTGGTGATAGAAAATGGAAAAATAAGAAAATTAAATAGTAAAATTCTTACAAACGCTAAAGTTTTCATACTTATATATAAATCGGCAAAGGCAAAACAGTAAAGGACACTTTCTTCGTCTGTATGTTAACCGATTTGATTAAAAAATATACCATTTGAAAGGTATTTACTGCCAGAAGTTCACAATACATATATATTTTATTAAAATATGTTATTTTCAGAGTTATAAGCGTTATAATTTCCCTGCAAATGATATTGGACTACCTGCTCCATTTTGATCAAATGAACTACTTCCTGGACTGGTCCGATCTAATGCAAGCATGGACCATGTCATTGTTAAAAAGTGTTTGTAGTGAGACGACATGTCTTCGTTTTTTAACGATATACATACCTATTTTCGTTTTAAAACGACTTCACAACTTATCCTCTTACCATGGAGTAGTTTTAAGACTACTCCTTTGTAATCCAAAGCTGGGTTATATGGTCCGGCCCTGGGACATCGTAATGTTAAATATACCATGTTTTTTCCATACGTTGGGTTACTTTTGGACAAGTCATAGTCCCTTGTGGGCTATATTTTACACGCGAGTTTGGACTAGTCCTATTATTTGCAGGGCGCTGCAAATAATATTGGACCACCTAATCCATTTTGATAAAATGGACTACTCCATGGACTGGTCCGATGTAATGCAAGCATGGACCATATCATTGTTCAAAAGTGTTTGTAGTGAGACGACATGTCTTCGTTTTTAAACGATTAAAAACTAATCCTCTTGAGTATACCATGGAGCAGTTTTAAAACTACTCCTTTGTAGTCTAAAGCTGGGTTATATGGTCCTGCCCCAGGACATCGTAATGTTAAATAAACCATGTTTTTTCATACGTTTGGGTTACTTTTGGACTAGTCCTAGTCCCCTGTGGGCTACTCTTTACACGCGTGTTTGGACTGGTCTTATTATTTGCAGGGATAGCTGTGATGGTAGTGTGATTGTCTAGGTGGCAATTTCATACTATGGAGCATATGAGCAAGGCTGTTAGGATTAAAAAATCGTCAAAAGTTTTAACAAAATTCGTTAAAATCGTCACAAACATTAAACAAAATCGTCAAAAAATTGTCAAATATTAAAATTTTACAAACCAGAGACAATTTATTGCATTGATTGGTTCAAAAATATAAATTTTTAGCAAGAAATTCTATTTATGATAACGAAAGTGATATGGTTAAGTTTTATTCTATTTATATCAGCAAGTGGGCTGAAATATATTTATCACTTGACAAGAAATACATAAGAAAAAAATATTACAAAAATTTATTTATTTCATTTATCCATATTTACAAAAAAATTAAATAAAAAAGAAAATCTCGAGCTATCTTTAAATTACTAATTTTTAGTGCTATCACTATTGCAAATGGTTTTACTGTTGAAGGTGCTAAACCGAGGGTTCTGTCTATATTAACAGCCTTTTCACCCGACTTGAAACGATTTATTACGTCCAATTTTGGTTTTAAACTAATGCATTTTCTTTTCTTTGCACTCATTTTTCTACACAACTTCTTATTAAGAACTAACTTCTTACTTCCTAACACGCAACTATACTTAGAATAACTTACCTAACAAAATTAAATGGTAATTCGCCTTTTGACACGTAAATAGAAAAATTCATCACATGTTATTAAGACTTCAGTGAAATAATCCAATCGTATGTAGCGACGCAAATTGAAATCATAAACACGCAAAGCGGATCTAACCAATTTTTAAAAAGCGACGCAAATAGGACCGACGCAAATCGGGTCTCTAGTGTATATTTTTTGCAGTATCGATTGCAAGCATGTATGTAATTGTAGAAATCGAATTAATAATGCTTGTAATGAAAGCCACCTGTAGTGGAATTCTCTAACTTGTAACGATTAACGTTAACGTTTATTTTACCGGCTCAGTTTATTGCTTACGGTAACAATACTGGTTTAAGATTGGGGAAGAATTTTTGTTTTGTTTAATTTCCAATAAATTTTGTATTTCGAAAAAGGGAATTTTACGTTTTGGACTGTTCTCAATATAATTGTAAATATTTCTTGTAAGTGTTTTATTGATGCCAGAAAATCGTCATAACACTATTACTTTTAGTAAAAAAATCCTCAATCGTCATTTTACTGTATTTTCTCAAAAAAAATCGTTAAAATGACGAAAAATTGTCACATCTAACAACCCTGCATATGAGCTTTAAATTCATTAATCTAGAATAAACGCGATCAGTTACAAAAATGTAGTTAAGAAGGCTGTTCCACATTTTTCTAGTGTTTTTGAACCTATTCAGTGGATATTTCAAACAGATAATGCCACGATTCATACAGCAAGAATTGTAAAAGAATGGATTCGAAACCAAAATGACAAAATTTTGGAGTTACCACCATATTTTCCTGACTTGATTATTATAGAAAATGAATCGGGACTACTTTCTCGAAATGCGTATGAGTCGGTCGGGCAATGTGCATCAAAAGAAGCATTAATTGAAGAAATTAAAAAAGCTCGGGACGAAATTTTCTTGACATTAAATGAGAATCTTTAAAAATCCCTCCCAAATCGTATTTGTGAAGTAATATCCAATAAAGGAGGATATATTCATTATTAAAGCTTTATTTAAATATTATAAAACTTCTTTAAAAATAAAAAATTTTTAATGAAACATTTATTTTCTTGTTTGTTTTTTAATTAATGTCGTTGAACCCAAGGTATATTTACACAAGGTAAACTCGTTGGCCCATATGTTTGTCAGCTGTTTACCCATAGTTGGAACCACAACGTCAAATTGCGTGTATATGAGCCAAAATTTGTACATGTGTGCGTTAAATTGTTTTTGTTTTATATGAAGACAATTTTGACAACATGGTTCCTTTTATAGAGCAAAATGTCTACACTCCCAAATGAGTCTACCTTGTGTAAATATACCTTGGTTGAACCTATTCAAATGAGCCAAGGAATTGTGTTCCAAAACAGAGTATCATCAGAGTATGCTGTCATTTTTGCTTTTTTTATGGTATATAATAATATTTTACTATTTTAAAAATTTAATATAGCTAATTACTTTTTTATCTAACATAAAAACAATTCATTTTAATGTTCAAGTGAGCGGCACTGTACATATGTAGAACACATATATAAAATTTTTTTCCAATTATCAAATAATAAAAGTGGTCGATTATGCAACATTTTTAAGAAACCGGGTTTCGAATATTTCGACTATATAAATCTTATATTTAAATCGGCACATGTTTTGTTTCACTTTATACCATTTTTTGCGAGGTCGCTGTCACTATTGCTTATCAGATACAAACTTAATTGCTAAATAAGTTTCAAAAACCCGTCTGATTTATGCGTCATCCCTGGACATTTTTCAAAAAATTGTATCACTATTAGAATATACCAAAGCCATAACTTGAAATTAAACTTTCCCTTTATTAATACTAATAAAAAAGTCGTGGAGTGCAGAAAACATGGCTCATCCGTAGACAAAATTGTATTCAACTGTAAAAGTTCAACTACGTGACGCAATTTGTCTGTGCATGACAAAATATAAAAACGTATTTTTAATAACAAATATCGTCGGCTTAGTATGTAAACCTTCTAATTCCCCTTTTAAGTAAATTGTGATTTTGATGCCGTGTGGTAGAGAAAGATACGCCTCGTCGACCAGCATGTAGTTTTTCTTCAATTTGAGTTTTGAAGTGTGTAAAACCCATTACGTTTTTGGTTTTTCTCTCAAGCTTCACATGTGAAATGTAAAAATTTTTTTGTCTCTCCTGTAAAATTTACTGAAAGGGAGTTAGCAGATTTGCATACATATTAAGCCGATGATATGCTTCTTTTTGATTTTTTTTTACCAGCATCAAGCTTGGTTTCTAGTTATAATTTGCTTCTTAGGCGGTATTTACACGGAGATTAATAAAACAATTCTTTTATTTTACTTTTCTTTTCAAGCTGATACCAAGGCGAATTTGAAAAGACAGTAAAGGAAAATAAGAAATTTCTCCTCCTTTTTCGTCAACAAAAAAAAAAAAAAAAAAAATGGCTTCAAGACATGTCCTGTAAACAATCGTATAAATGCCATCTTAGAAACTTTTTCGCCATGTGTAATAGTTTCGCTGAAATGCAACGTTAACAATTTCAAATGTTGGTTGACTGGAACTGACCCACGCGTGACAGAATAAGTTTACTTTTTTTCTTCCATATTTCATGAATTATCTAAAAATGTTTTATGTGGGGTTAAAGGCTAGTATATAGTATATTAAATAATAGAAAAGAGATTAGATATCTGCGCCACAAGAAGATTAATCTGTACGTGACAGTGGAATGCTTTGCACCGAAGCTGGTTAATTAATTATACTTTTTTTACACTTTTTTTGAATCGCACACTAACTGCCTGTTCATCTATTTAAGAACGAAGACTTCGATCGCTTAACTTACACGTAAAACAAAAACAATATTTTATAATTTGTTTTTGTTTTAAATGTAAGTTAAGCGATCGAAGTTTTCGTTCGTAAATAGATGAACAGGCAGTAAATCATAGTTACAATTCAAAATTCAAAAATGTTCAGGAGATGCAAAAACTGGCTACGATTTTGATAAATGTTGAGTTGTGACTGTTTATGATTTAGTGTGTAATATTTACCTAGTGCACTTCCGTAAAATTTTGTAAACACTGTATTAAAAGTTTAAGGCTCGTTTTCAAAACTTACCGATAGCTAAAAGTAGGATTTTATCGGCCGTGTAAAAAGTGCTACATTGTTACAAGTTTAATTTAACCTAATGTGACCGAGAAGTCAAAGGAAGGTAGATTAAAGTAGATTTAATAATGGAACACCTTTTAGTTGGCCGATGTAATCCTACCTTTAGCTATCGGTAAGCAGGGCTGTCAGATGTGGCGATTTTTCGCCAATCGTGGCGACTTATAAACCTAATTGGCGATGCAATTTTGTGTTTGGCGACATGGCGATTTTTTTTGGCGAAGTTTAAAAACGTTGGCGATTATTTGGCTATTATTTGGCGATTTATAAAACACATTTTTTTCATATTTATAAGTACGGGCTAAGTTTTTTCTTTGAGTTTTTAACAAATTTTAAAATCGCAATACGAATGCGATTGTTTTAAATGATAAATTAATAATATTGCCAGATAATTACATTGAAAACATTAAAGAATTGTTGCTATATAAATTTGGAATAAAGCTTAAGCTTTCTTAGATTTTCGCACATTTTCCTGATCATAAGTTATCACTAATCGGACCTTTACCGAAAAACTTATTTTGCAAAATAAATTTTAAAAACGCAATCGTTTCCGATTGCATAAGAAATAGGTTTTTTAAAATAAATAAACAATAATGTATAGAGCAATTCCATATGAAAACGATCAAAATTGGCAAATTTTTGGACGACCCCTCTCCGATTTTAAAATAAATAGTCTCAATCGATTGCCCAGCAAAAAATAATGTACCTACATATTTTTTTTTTTTATAGTGACTGGTTTAGTGGTGGTGTACACCACTGTCATGTGACAAAATTGAAGAATTCTTTATAAGGGACCTCATTGAAAGTTGTTTTAAAAAATAACTACTAAAGCGATCGCAACGAGTGATAGCTCGTTGGAAAGGTATTGAATCAGGCTTTAATTGAAAAATAAAATTTTTCTAATTTTTCTTAGAAATTTACCTTTAAATTTTCCCATGAAAATTAAATTTTCCGATTTTCCACAGAAGCTCCTAAATTTTCCGGCTAATTTTTTTTTTTGGATTCCTCATAATTTTTGCTTTAAGAATCAGCAATAAAAAAATGGGCCCCGACTCCTTGTTTGGACAGGAGAAGAGCATTTAAGAGACCACCTTGTTAAAAATACATTTTAAAAATTACACTGTGCATGAAATTGACACTTTTTTTTCGTAACAAGCCGGGCACATGGCGTTTTAACATAATTCGGGGACGCTGAATCCAGTGGTGCCCGCGGTTTTTTCAGATTGGCTCTGGTTTTCGAGATATACCGTTATTTCGAAAATGGAGGAGGTTGCTCAACATATATTCGCGTAACTCAAAAACTGTTTAGTTTATTGAAATTACTAAAAAAACCGAAATTCCGCAATAAAATTTCATTTCAGAAAAGTAAAACTCTTTTTCTAATATGAGTAGTCGTTATTGAAACATAATTTTTTTTTTGAAAAAAAAATTAGTTTTTTTATCAAAATTTCGAAATTTTTGTTTTTAAAAATTCATAAAAAATTAAAAAATGCAGCTAGGCTTCTAATTTTTTTGAAAACTTATAAAAAACGAAGCTACAAACAAAATAAGCCATAAATGATTAAAATCTGTTTGCAACTTTTGATTTTATTCACAAAAGTCGACAAATTTCCCCCTAAGGGAAATTCTTAAATTAATGAAAAATTTGTCGACTTTTGTGAATAAAATCAAAAGTTGCAAACAGATTTTAATCATTTATGACCTTTCCAACGAGCTATCACTCGTTGCGATCGCTTTAGTAGTTATTTTTTAAAACAACTTTCAATGCGGTCCCTTATGAAGATTTCTTCAATTTTGTCACATGACAGTGGTGTACACCACCACTAAACCAGTCACTATAAAAAAAAAAAAAATGTAGGTACATTATTTTTTGCTGGGCAATCGATTGAGACTATTTATTTTAAAATCGGAGAGGGGTCGTCCAAAAGGTGATCGCTTTCATATGGAATTGCTCTATAGTTAAATTAATAAAGAAAGAAAGAAAAAAGTTGCAGTGATATCAGATTCTATAAAGCAGTATCAAGCGCAAAGCGAAAAAATGCGCACTTTTACACGAAATAAAATCAAATATTTCTTTTAAACCTTAAAATATTAAAAAAAAAAAAAATTAAATATTCACTAGAAATTTTCGAAAACCATGATTTTATATAGAATCGAAAACGAATCTGGGTTAGAAGGTAATTTTTATTAATAATTTATGTACATTGTTAAGACTTTAAGTATTCCAATTCAATTTTAAATATCTAATTTAAATACACCTTTTAAGGTATGTATTTATCCTTTGCTTCAAATAAAAACAAAAATTTACTATATTCTGGCTTATATTCACATAGAAAATCACGCTTATAAAAACTCACTTTTTTGCATCAAACTCTACTCAGTTTACATGCTTGATAAAATTAATGTTTTGGCTCAGTTTACATGCTTGATAAAATTAATTTTGCAATTTAAAGTCGCCAAACTTCTTGCGATTGCGATTAATGATTTACAGATTACAGAATTCAAGTCAGAATCACAAATGTTAAGCGTTTGGCGATGTTCTACTATAATTTAAACACACTACTAGAATAAGGATAAATATGGAAAATTAATATTAAGGTAAAATACACTCTTTTTTACTTTTTACTTTTATTTGGCGATTTTTTGGGGATTTTTTTTTAACAAAAATGTAAAATTTTTGGCGATTTTTGACGATTTTTGGTATACTATTTGGCGATGAAGGTGAAAAAAAATCTGACAACCCTGTCGGTAAGTTGTGAAAATGGGGGTAATAGCCTTTTCACACTTGTCAACATTTAACATCAATTTGCGAAGATGTTGGCATTTTCCCATAATAGCCTTTTCACACTTGTCAACATTTAACATCAATTTGCGAAGATGTTGGAATTTTCCCATAAGAAATACATTGGGCTAAAAATCAAAATTTTTAAACATCTTTACAGAATGTTACTATCTCATTTGGTTCCCTTTTACATTTTTCGGTTCTTTTATGATGTTTTCTTTTCTACAAAAAATGTGACATTTTATTTAAAAAAACTGCAATTTGGTGTCTGTTTCCTAAAAATGTTGCTCCCGAAAAGGATGAGTTTTTTTAGAATAAAACAAGCCACCCTTTTTGGGAGCAAAATTTTTAAGAAACAGACACCATATTGCAATTTTTTTAAAATAAAATGTCACATTTTTTGTAGAAAAGAAAACACCATTAGTCTGCTTTCACACGTTTCATCTTTTGATGCTCAACTCTTATGTTCTTAGGTGAGAGAAGAAAGAAGAAAGGGGGTTAGTACGGAGATGCCTGTACTCGGGCAGTACGCTTTGTGTTTTTATTCGTTGATATATGCACAACAATGGCTGCATGTAATTTTTTTCTTTTTTTTCTCTTTGATTCGCTGTAAATAAAATTGTTGTTGTTTTGAACCGAAAAAAGTTAAAACCGATTGCTGCGTGTGATTATATTGGCATCTTTAAAAGGGAATTGAAAAAATGTTGAGCATCAAAAGATGAAACGTGTAAATTTAGACTTAGTGTCATAACTAAAAAAGTGGCAATAAATTCTATTATTATTGTGGCATCACTGACAAAATGCAAGTTGCTTTGAAAGCAGCGTTACCATTTTTAAAGTTTTTCCTTTTTTGCAAGCCTTATTTTGCTTAATTTTGCTAAAATTATTGAACAAAATGAATTAGAAATACATTTTGGTGTAATCTTTTAAAATGTTGGCACTTTTGTAGAAAGTATTTAAAAAAATAAATGTTTTTTTTTCAGAAATAATGACATTTTTTATTGATAGTAGATGTTAGATGTTTCAAGTGTAAACGCGTATTTCACATTTTCAACATCTTCCATGCGTTCCTCCGAAATGTATGCAAGTGTACAAAGGGTATAAGAGTTAAAAAAGTCTTAATAAATTTTGTATATCCAAAAAGATCTATTCAAATAATACCAATATTGACCATATGCATACGTTCAGAATGTAGTGGAAAATCGCATATGGGCATTTCCATGAAAACGTCAACCACGACTCAAAAAATTAAAACGCTGCAAAGTTTTTTTCAAATATGGTAGAAAGGAAAAAAACACCCAAACTTGACTATATTACAATTTTTAAAAAGAAAAAAATAAAAGTTTTAACTCACTTCCTCATTGATTCATTTTTAGTAACGGCAATTACAGCTACTGGAAACGCTGGAATTATGCTTTAAAATTAATGTTACAACAACAACGAACAAGATCCATGAGGAAAGACCAAATATATAGTTCAATTAGCGGTATATTTTTGTGTTTTCTTTGAATGCTATTCCAATGTCACGTACGTGGTGAAAAAACGTTATTTGTCTTTGTCAATTCAAATTGACAAGTCTTAGGTGTTTCAAAATAAAAGTTCAAAGCAAAATATTTGTTACAAAGAAATATTGATCGGATTTTTTTTTAAATTGGTATAATAAAAATTTTATAAGCTTTTAAAGTTCGTCACGTACGATATTGTAAGTACTAAAATAGAACTAAATACATCATCTTACTATGTTAGGTAAGGTTTTATTGGTTAGGTTTTATTGAAATCGGTCCATATTTTACCATAGCTCCCATACAAGTACTACTCCCGAAAATAGCTTTTAATGCCATAACTTCCTTATAAATGTTGATATTCACATATAAATTGGCGACAGTGACTTTTACGGTAGGTTGTGCTGGTAGGTCAAAAATTTACCATAGGTCCCATATAAACCCCTTCCTTAAAACGGTTAGAGGCAAACAAATCTCATGTAGCGGAAGATAACTAAATAATGGCATAATTCTGTTCTGGCGACCGTGATTGGATATGGGTCCCAAATAGAGTACACTCTCAAAAAATTTGTTTTTAATATAATGGTGTAGGGTATCATATGATTGGGCTTGACCGACTATCAAGGTTCGGAATTCGATAATTTTTTTTTCATATAAAGTACCCTCGAAATGAAACATAATGCAGTAGTTCTCCGGTTTAACGAACCAGTACTTTGTCAGGCCTGTTCGTTAAACTGAAAAGTTCGTTATATGCCATAATTTACGACTAGTACCCATGTTATGAATAAATAAATAACTAGTACTGTTTTATTTGTGGTTAATTTTGAAATTTGTTTTGAGATCTGTATAATATATTAAAAAAAAATTAAAAAAGGTACAATTCATTACTCTGGTAGAATAAAACCTAAAATAATTTGAATGAAAAATAAGTTCAAATTCATTTTCAATTTCCTTGAAAATTTTACATAAAAAATTTGTCGAGTAATGTTTTTTTTTTTTTTTTTAACAATGCATGTATGAATGTAGTTGTCGTAAAAACCAAGAAAAAAGTTGTTTCTTCATTCTTGGAAATTCACCTTGTTTCATGGCTTTCCTATTTTTAAATCCAAAGTTTGTAATTCTTTTTTTTTTTTTTTTTTTTTTTTTCCACAATAGAGCGGGGAGGTTTCCCCACAGTGACAGGTACCGCGACCAAGTCAGGTCTATTGTACCCACTCCCCTTAGCTGGCCAAAAGTCCCTCCGCTTCCCATAGGAACCCAACCAGGGCCTTTGCCGATATATTACCGATTCGGGACGCACACATTATACCATGCCCCAAGTGAGGAGGAGGCCCATGCCAGCGCCGGGCAGTCACACAGTACATGCTCCGTCGTCTCGTCCCCGTCCAGACATAGTCTGCATTCCTGATCCTCAGCCAGGCCCATCCGATAAAGGTGGTATTTGATCGTGTGGTGACCAGTCAAATAGGCCACCAGCAGTCGCAGATCCCGTCTGCCGAGACCCTTCGTCCTCATTACATTCCCGGGAGAGATAAATCTTCTTGCCTGACGCATTCCCGGAAGCGATACCCAGTATCCCCTATGTTCGTCCAGAGCCCAGTCCTCCATGACGGACTGGACCCCTGCCCAACTTAGTCCACAGAAGGGCTCGGGACCTATCACCCGCGCGTTAGAACCAGCCCTGGCCAGCTCATCAGCCATTTTGTTACCCGGGATCCCTGAGTGCCCTGGCACCCAGCAGAGCGTCAATCTGCCCCTTGTTCCCAGCTCCTGTAGCTTTTCACGGCACTCCGCCACCAGCCTCGAGGACATTCTCCAAGAAGAGAGTGCTTTAATGGCCGCTTGGCTATCAGTGAAAATCACATTACTGCCGCCAACCATTCCCGTATCCAGAATGTTGCCGCAACACACATCAATGGCGCAAATCTCGGCCTGAAAAACACTCGGCGATTCGCCCATTGCCATCGAGAGTCGTGTATTAGGTCCAAAAACCCCTGCACCCACTCCGTGCTCCGATTTTGACCCGTCAGTATACCAGTGCAATTCATGGTTTCCCCGACATGGATTTCCATCACTCCAGGACCTTTCGTCCGGAACGATTGCCCTGAACCTTCTGTTGAAGACCAGTTCCGTGGTCATTATGTCTGCCCTCGTACAGACAGATAGACCCGGAGCCATGTCCATCAAGCCAGCATGCCCCTGGACCTCAGCAAGTCCCGATGTTAGCTTGATCCTAAGGAGACCGGACATAGCAGTCTTCCTTATATGGATGTGTAGTGGCAATATGCCCACTATAACCTCAAGTGCTGCTGGGGGACATGTGCGCATTACCCCCGTCAGGGCAAGACACACCATCCGCTGCAGCCTGTTGCACTTCCTCCTTGCAGTCTCCTGCCGAATCTTAGGCCACCATACCAATGATCCGTAGGTAATTATTGGTCTGACCATCATAAAGTATAGCCACCTTACCGCCCTTCCGAGGGTTTGATCCAAGTGCGAGTTCCAATTGAGCCGTCTGTCCAGAATTATTCCCAGATATTTGACCTCATTGGAATACTCAACCTCAATTCCGTCCACTACTAGCTTCTCAAGCCTGTAGTTGTACCTCCTCGTGAACGGTATCACGACCGCCTTGTTAGGGTTGATATTCAACCCCCTTTCATGGCACCATCCAAGAACCCTATTGAGAGCACCCTGCATCACCTCCGTGATGGTGCTCTCAAATTTTCCAGTCACCACTATTGCCAGGTCGTCCGCATAGCCAATGGCCCGAAGGCCATATCCCTCGAGCTTGACCAGCAGATCATCAATCACCAGGCACCACAATAAAGGTGATAGCACCCCCCCCTGTGGACAACCCTTAACAGCACTGATGCTGACACTAGTGTCATTCCAGGAGGCAGTGATTTTCCTTCCCCTTGTAATTCTTGTTACTTTTTGCACAAATCCACAACTCGTAATCCATTTTGTTGGTAATCATCCACAATTTTTAGTTTTTCTTTTAAAAAAGTGTCTTTCTTGTACTCATTTTACTGATCATTGCAGCATAATCAAACAAAAATGCTATATTATGCTAGGTACAGACAGTGCAATCTATTTCAATGCAACCTCAAAATATCAAAGCGTTTTGATGTTGATGCAATCTGGAATGAATGAAAATGAATTTAATTTGCTAGATTGCGTAAATACATTGCATAGTGTGTAACCAGCATAAACAAAACCTAAAATAGAGCGGTACTTTTTGCTACTCACTTTGTATTTAGTTAGAAATTACTTCACATTATGGTTTTTTAAACTAAAATTATGAATCTTATTTGTTCGCTAAATTGAGCACAAAAAAATATTTTTTGTTCGCTATATAAGGAATTCAATGGAGCAAACTTATGTGTTCGTTAAATGCGATGTTCGCAGAATCGAAGGTTCGTTTAACAGGAAAACTACTGTAATAAAAAAAATTTTTAAGTTACTACTATTTTTGCAAAATTTTTATTCATCTGAAGGCGAACAAATGTCACGTAAGATGACATGGAAATGCCCATATACGTATGTATTGAAAACTTCAGAGGTCTATAACTCGAAATCTATGCATTTGCAAGAAGAATAACCATTTCATATTTACTTGTTATTTTTCTGTAATTTCTTTATCACCCTATGTAATCTTTTTTTACTTGGAGCTGCGTCCGTTAACTGGATTTGTTCCTATATTTTTTTGTTAAACTAATGACACTGGTCTACAAATTTGGAAAAAATGGACTGCAGAAACAAAGCATGTTTTTTAATCTGGGTGCGCTGAATTCGAATCTGGCATACAAATTGGTAGATCACGTCAAGTTAATTTTTTATCGCATGCTGGCAATACTGTACAAGAGTCAATACAGACACTACAAATTCACAATTATTAATTTGACAGAAGCCCAAACCGACAAAGATTTAATGAACATTGAACGAAATTATCAAGGATTTTGGGACAAAAGCATGCTGGGAGACTATTGCTGGACTCTAATACGTGAAACCGAACCAAAAAATACAAACGTCGTTCAAAAAACGCCATTTACTTTTGAAAATTCATTGATTTTTTAATTAACTAGCGATTTTTCATGTAAAAAACGAATAAAAACAATTTTTTGTATCTGGAAAACCGGACGTGATAGAGAAAAACTAATTAAAGATTCGAATTAAGCCCACCAAAATACCCTAGGAAAGATATTTGGTTGATCCAGTCCAAAACCTTGTAGACCAGTGTAATCAGGGCAAGCTTAAATATTCACATAAATGTTTAAAATATGCATGTAAGTATACCGAAAAAAGCTTAAAAATGTGCACGCGAAAATACACAAATTAAAAATTTCTAATTAGTTTTATTTGAACAAATGTTTATTATTTTTCCAAGATTCCAAATTGAAATGATCTTCGGTTGTCACACAAAACTATAGAATATATTAAAAATAAACGCTCAACATTAATTCGATGCAGTTAGTAGGGTGCTCAATTAATCGGCTTTTATTTTTGTTCGACTAAACGATAAATCGATATTTGGCATTTTTAACTTACTCTATTAAACGAAAAAAAATTTTAAAATTAATCGATTAATCGAATAATTCTAAATCCAGAAATTTTATAAATTACGAGATATTTTTCGATAATTTTAGAAAGAATTAGTACTTGAGTAAATAAACATTCTTTTTTAAATAAAACTTGTCAACGTAGCTCCAAATTGTTGCTTCACTTTCGGGCACTTAGGTTTAAAGAGTCAATATAACTTTTTTAAACTTTTCACGGACATTCCATCCTCTGCTATGCTTCTGCAAATAATTTCCTGTAGAGTATCGATCCAAGTATCTTGCTTTAAATATTTATTCATTGGACTACTTGTAGCCTCTTGATTTTGTTGGTGAAGCGTTTTCTTTAAGTACTATGCTATAGTCACTGTGTAAGTGGCAAATTAGTGAAGTTGTTGAAGAACATTTACGTTAATACATTTTTGGGCACCTGTTACATTTAGCTTTATTAGATTTATCCTTCGTACAATATTTTTAAACCAAACTCATTCTAAAGTGAGAAATGCATGAAGTACTTTGTTAAAAAACACGGGCGTGTTCTAGAAATCAGAATGAAGTGGATTTAAATTTGAGCAAATTTTAAAAACGACCCTGTAATGAAAGTTCATAAAAATATTCCATTTTATCTAATTCATTCTTTAAGTGTCTATTATTTTTGCTAGAACAACACTTAAAACCAGGAAAAACTACGGTCATTTTGTAAATAATTGAATTTAAATTAACGTTCGATTTAAATTTCACTTCATATCGATTTCTTGTACATACCCGATAAATTAATGTAATTCTTTGAGTTAACATACCTTTGCTGTTTTTTCTTTTGTGAAATGAGTTATTAAATTCTGTTGAAAAAATGTATATAAGATAAAGACCTGCACAGATGTATCTGTTTCTGTGTTTTTTCTAAAGTTGATGCGTATGGATGAGTGCTCTTGTGTTTCTGATATAAGTTGATGTTGATATGATTTGTAAAAGAGTGGATGTAAGTTGATAAAAAAGTGAAAGAGAGTATCATATCTGCTTATATCTGTTTCGCAAAAGCAGATACTAGTGGATACTTATGGAATACAATAAGTTACTTATTGTACGATACCGTTATTTTCAATGAAAGAGAGCGTGAATGTATTTCGAGCGAAAAAAAGCCAAACAAAAAAAATTTACAAAAACAAAACACACAGGCTGCTCGTTCTGTGGTCGTACAAATTGCCAAGCAACAACAACACTAAACATCTTAGAGAAATATAATCCAATAATAAGAAATTTGCTCTTTAAGCCATGACGGGTGCACCATGCAATGAATTTTCTGTTCGCGCCAAATCTATGAATCTTAATGATTCGAAGTGCACAACAAATTTATATTTAAGCTAACGTCTAAAAAAATTATATTATTTTGAAATATTGATATTTTACTTAAAATTGGCATCAAAAAAGTGTCAAATAGTGTGATTTGAAAATTTATGTTAAAAGTTGTCTAGAATAGAATCGCCCAGCTATGATATACATACATAAAAACATATGCACAGAAAATAATACCTCAAGAAAAATTTTAACAACACAGTTTGTTAAAAAAATTACTTTTTTAAAGGTTATTTGGAACCAAAATAATATTAAATGGTTTTAACAAAAAAAATATATTTTTTATTTTAATTGGCTACGACAACCAATATAAAATATAAGTTACGATAATGCTTAAAAATAACCAAATGAAAATAAAAGGAATTTTGCCGTATCCTTAAAAAAACAATAACCATTATTTGGTCCCTGATTTTATCGTGAGCGACAAATTTAATACAAAATTTATATGAATTAAAAAAAAGCTCTCTCCTGTAAAATTGAATTTGGTGATTACGTTATTTTCGCGGTTAAGGATCGAATAATAAAAAAGGTTCACACGGAATGACAAACTAAGTATACCCAGCTAGTTGCGGCAGAGGGTATAGAAAACAAAAACCCAAGAAAAAACCAGACATTTCACAAACACACACTGTGTGTTCATGCTGTGGCAGTACAAATTGTCGAGCAACAACAACAACACAAGCGAGAATCATTGTGATCAGGCCTGCCATATTTAACGATTTATCGGCATTTGGACGATTTTTGCCTCTAAATTATCAAAGTGCCTATTTTTTGAGAAACACTTACAATACAGTAATTTTTGGTTTATTTTATATAAATTATTAATTTTGGGTAACTTAGGGAAAAAATGTTTATACATATATATTCCATATTTGCAGTATTTTTATGGTATGTCTAACACAACAAACACATTTTGAAAAATATACAACTTCATATAAGGGACTTAAAGCACAAGGGGAATCGATCTAAAGAAATTCAAACGTCCGGCTGGCTGGCTATGTAAACCAGGGTTTAAAATGCTATCGCCATATTAGCAAAAGCAGCCAAATTTTGTCATTTTCAAAAGCAGCTGCAACTTGCTTTTTTAACAATGGCAAACATTTTTTATTTAAACAAGCTCAAAAAGCAACGGCAATCGCTTTTATGTTGTAGGAAAAAGAATGAAACAAACAGCTTCTGTCTGTTAGCCGCCAAATCAAAAACCAATGTATGCTTATAGACGCAAAATCGGAGATAATAGCAGCACAAAAGGTTGCTAAAAGTCACACTATTGCCGAGAAATAATTTACGACGACAAGTGATATTTTTGATGCCAGACAAACACAACAAGAATTTTTTTTTTCTATACAATGTAGGAATCAAATAAACGTCACAATTTGTGTGTTTTACCTTTTCCAAGCGGAAACGGTATTTGTATGGAAAGTAAAACAAATTTTTGTACAAGCTGTCAAGTTGTACACTGATCAGTATTTTATCGTTGTAATCTGTAATCGTCGCCTGATTTTTTTTATTGAACCGGCTTTTTGTTATTACCAGTCAGAGAAGATTTTTTTTTCTTTGAGCTTTAAATTTTTTTTGTTTTGTCTTTTTTAACTTGCTCTTCTTTTAGGAAAAAGGAAAAAAGCAAAAGGCGAAATAATCATATTTAAATTTTGCTATAAATAAATATAAATAAATAAATAATTTTTTCCAAAAGATATTTGTAACCAAAAAATTACTTAGGTTATCAATAACCAAAAAAATAAATTTTACTTTAATTGATTACCACAACCAAAATAAAATATATATAACGATAATGGTTAAAGGTTCGCAATTGAAAATTGAGTTCATCCGAACTTACTACTACTTTTATACTTAAAATCTACTTTTATTTTTTCGTTGAAAAATAATTTTTAACTGTGGATTTAAGATCGTTTATTCTAGATCACCATAGGTTCTTAAAGAGACGAACCTATTGGTATAAGACAGTATATGTCTCCGCTGACTCTAATATGAAGAGTTTTCAAGCTAAAATTATATGGATCACTCTTATTAACGGTACCTGCCATTTACCCTTAAGTAAAATCTATTCATATAAAGGGTGTCTGGTGGCAAAATTATATTTTTAATGCGATTATTTCAAAAAGTAATAAACGGTGCGGAGGGAGGTTGGCGCCGTTGGAATTATCGATTGGGAGGATTTGTTAGTCACAGTAGTCGAGTGAGCATTGCGCGTTCGCTTAGGAGACATTTTTTAAGGGCAATGATTCTTACGTAATTGCTCGTCGACAATTTTGTTCAAAGTTCATTTTCACTTAAATAGCCACGTCAACAAACAAATCTACCATGACTGGTCTCCAAGAACCTCCAACCCTCGATTGAAACATCAAATACCTTTACATGAGAAAATTGGGTAATTTTTTTTAAATTCTCGAAAAACAAGGCTCCGTTTTGAACAGTGTGTTCAAGTCGACAAATGACATGTGGATGACATATTCTTTAAAAAATAAAATCCATTTCCATTGCATTTCCATTTAACCGTTCAATGCTTTTAATAAAACTTTGTGTCAATTATTACATTTTTTATTTAAGTTTGAAATTATAAATCTGCTATCAGATACCCCGGAATTTTTTTAATTAAATAAAATTTATAAAACATTTATTTTTATTTATTTTTTTTAAAGCATTATGTAATGGTTAATTGTTTTGCTTTGTTGTTTTTGTCATTAAAAAAATGTTTTATTGTGTTTTAAACAGTAATTTTAATTTGCCGTTTTTTCATAATTTGATTTCCGATTTGTTTTTGAAAATATGCCGATTTTTTACTAAAACCATCTGGCACCCCTGGTTGAGATCTTATACAAGTTTTTATAAACTCTCTTATTTTCATCAACTCGCCAACAATATTTTAGCATACAACAGATAACCACAGATATTGTAGAAATACTTATGGTGACAACAGATATTTGTAAGCAAAAAAAAAATGTTATGACACACTCAATCCAAAACCATAAGCATCTGTTTTTGTTTTTAAGATATGGTGAGTGGGCAAAAGCAAAACCATACAATATCAGTTACACTAATTCTCTCATTTATATCAGTAGTAACAGATAAATATCTGGTGTATCTGTTTTAACAATACTTACTGATACACTCGTGCAGGTCTTTAATATAAGATAAATTACTCACCTAACATGACTGGGTGAATCCATGTCAAACCATCATGTCGTTCGGCATCATCATCTCCGATTTCAATGAAATTCAACACAAATGTTGAAGGTTATTGGACTTTAACAAATCATAAATTTTCAGACCCCAGATTCTTTCGGCTTCCGAAATATGACGGCATAAAAGATATGAAAAATGTTTAAAAATCCCAAAAGTCTCCTTACAAAAGGGGATCGTTTTTTTGGTAGCGTTTTCTGGAAAAGTATATTTTTTAAAATTCTTAAAAAAATATATGTCAAGTATTAGACCCTCTTCTACATTTGCAAAAAATTTTAAGGTGGAGACTCGATTGGTGACAGAGTTATAGACCAGAACGTGATCCTAAGTATGTTTTGTGTTCAAAAATCCCTTGTTTTTGTTGTACAGTACTTTTGACTTAACTGCCACACCGTGTTTTGCACGGATTTTGTGGCAGGTAAGTCAAAATGGCACTTAAGTGAAATTTTTTAACTGCCAAAAATTGGCAGTTATCTGATTCGTTTACCAGCCACAGAAGTGGCCCATAAGTGCGATTCACACAAATGTAATGTAATCTAAACAATGCAACTGCTGAAGAAAACAAACAACAGCACCCTTTCGTCTGATCTATTGTTTTGATTCATGCATACATACAAACTTTTTTTGTTTTATTTTTAAACCAAGATAGAGTTATAAAGAGAATTATAGAAAAGCTGCGAGCATTCTATGTAACAAAAACAAACTACATATGTACATAGTTTTCGCTAGCAACAGTTGCAAAAAAAATTTTGTGGCAGTTAAATGAAAAATTATCAATGAATATGGGATAATAATTTCAAATATTTGTGGCAGCTAACTTAAATTGGCACGTATGAAATTGGCTCTTAAACAAGTACATTTCATACGAAATTGAAGAAATGAGTGAAATTTTGTGGTTTTTGGCAGGTATCTCAAATTGGCAGCTAAAAGAGTGGCAGTTAAGGCAAAACTACTGTATTTTTATTCCTTTTTTCAGTATATCTGGAGAACGGCAAGAGCCAAAGGTTCCAAATGAGGTACACACATTTAGGTTACAATAAACACCATCCCACAAATGTGGGCCAGATTGGAGAAGTGGGCGTGGTACCTCATTTACGAAAAATATCAAAAATTTTAAAAAAACCTGAATTTTTGGACTGTCATATGACTTATGGTTACGTTTTATATATCAAAAGTTCGGAAATCTTTAGTAGAAAATGTTCTCTGAAAAAATCGGAAAAATCGGTTCAGAAACACTACTAACTGTCTTCGTGACGTAGGCGTCCAGACAGTAGTTAAGACAGTTAGTTCACTTTTAAAAATATATCAAACGTAAATCTTGCAGTGCAAGTCCAGCTAAACGTGTTTTTTATGAACAAAATAAATTTAAAAAAAGCTTAAAATTACTATATTGTAATAACAAATATAACACTTAACTAAAACATAAACAAGTTAGAGTGTTATATTCGGCTGTGCCGAATCTTTGATACCCTCCCCGCCACACAGTGGGGCCTTTTGACTTTTTTCGTTGCAAAAATCATAACTTTTAAACTGATAAAGATATTTAAAAATTTTAAAAAGCATTTGAAAGGAAACTCCTTTAGCTTTAATATACATTTGCAAGGTCATATGTTAGGCGCGGCACTGTGCACAGTGTCTGCTTTCGGCTGTTTTTATTATAAACATCATAACTTTTGAGGTAAGAAAGATATTTTAATAAAAATGAGTATCATTATTGGCCATAGCTTTGTGGAGGCACTGTGCACAGTGGTTTTTTTTGTTGAAAACATCATAATTTTTGAAGTTACCAAGAAATTTGTAATGGGGAAAAAACACTTGATTTTTAAATCTTTTAGGATCAAAATAAGTGCTCCCTTATTGTGATAGGCATTGGACACGGCGACACCTTTGACCTTTCTTGTCGCAAAAATCATATATTTTGAAGTAATGATATTTTTAAAATTTCTCAAACATTTAAAACACAACTTTTTGTGCTTTAAATTACATTCTCATAGGGAAGTCTAGAAAAAATGCTACTCTAATATAACATGTTATATTAATATAACTCTTTTTATTTATATTACAGATAAAAATTATTGAAATTTTTTTAATACTAATGTTAATTTATAATATTATTTTATAGTATGATATATTATAATATGATATTGAGTTATTTTTATTAATTTTTTTAAAAGTTATTTTTCTTTAAAATAGTACTGCTTCTTTTTTGGCAGAGGTAACCTTTTTATATCCAGGAAGAACATTCACATTATTATTCTTTAAAGAGCTTCGTAAAATATCATATTTCTCCTTTGACAATCCCAAGTCAATAAATAACGCTAAGGCTTCTTCTATGCTATACTTTGTGGGTAATGCATTCGGAGGAGTTGGAATCCTTTCATTAATCCTTCGCAGTCGATCTGGGCTAGCAAGCTCCACAGCTTTTGTAATATCAGACCTTGATTTATCTTTATCTTTTACGTACTTAAGACATAATGCTTCTGACAGATTCGATGTAGATATACCTTTTGTAGCATTTTGAAGTTTACGTTTTTTTGTGTACTCCGAACACTCGTTTATAGTTTTAGCAGGTCTTCCTTTTCTGCTGTACAAAGATGTATGCGGTTCTTCGATGTTTTCAAAAGTTGTTACTCCATTTAGCCAGTCTGAGTACTTTTCCATAAAGGTTTTTGTCGTACGGTTTGAGGCAAGCCATTTTCTACGAATATCCAAGAAAACGAAGTGAATTTTGTTTTTAACATCCTTTCCCTGATATCCTGGTAAACCGTGCAATTTTTCCACAATAGCCAAATTAAATACATTTTCATTATGTGATTTTCTAAATAACTCGAACAATTCCGAATTTTGAAATGACATTATGAGTTCTGGAACTGATCACTACTTTTGCAAAGTAAAACTTTAACTGATTGCATTACACAATTGCAGATTAATTTAGACCCAAAAATAAAAAGGTTCAAGCTACCTGATTTGCGAGACATAAATCTAGGCCACAATTAACTGGATTATATACAACTGCAGTTTTTATTTTACTTAGTATAAAAACCAAGTTTTAAAACTACCTGTCTATTTTCATAATGTGTTCTTAAATTTAAATAAATAAACAAGTTCTAATAATTATGCCTACCTGATTGACACAGCAAAATATTGTTTATAAATAAGGCTACATACATATTTATAAGTAGGCACATATGCATACATTAACAGAAATATTTCAGTCAGTTCCACTTATATTTACATTTTTGTGCTGTAAGATAACATAAAATATAAAAAATATTAAAATTTTGGTAGCTTTTTTTCCTTATTTGGCAATTTTTTTTTTAATTTTGGTTGCAAAAATATATTAGCTGTGGCAACGCCGGCTATAAGATTGTAACATCTTTCTTAAAATTTCAAGAAAACCTGTCATTTTTTGTGGCCCAATTTAGCTAAATTATTTAAAGTACTGTGTAATAAATATGCTAAGAAAATATGGGCGTGACCATTTTTGTCCATTTTTAGATATTCTCTATTTTATTTGTAAAAAGTACCTAAATATAGGGTATCTGAAAAACGGCAACTGCCAAAAAAGTAGGGTATCTGGTGGACATTTTCTTACTTTTTTTAATAAACAATAAATATACCTTTAAAACAATACCAAAAAAGTAGTGATCACATGGCAATATTTCTGACACTTCAATTCTAAAATGTCTTTTTTTTCTTTCTCAAAATCACCTTTTTTTTGGATTTCTAAAAAACTGTCGACTTTAAGCAGCTCCACCAGCTATATTTCTTATCCAATTAAGAAAAACGTTTTTGAATCCTGATCAGTAAAATGGTCTTTATACGATGTGTTCATTCATTTTACAAAATTTTGTCATCAAATTTTGTATTTTTGCCACGGTTTTTGGGAAAAAGCGCCACAGTGCGCCAGTTTGAATATTTCAGGAGTGATATCTATATGATGTCTATTTATTATTAATTTATCTTTATAAAAACAGACATCAGCATTAAAATTGGTTGCGGCTTAGACCTTTACAATTAAAATATTGACCGACAATCTTGATTAAAATATCTTGATTCGTAACAGTTTAAGCCGAACTTAAATGATTTTTAGGAGGGGGATTTATATTGGAGCCATGGTAAGTTATGAACCAATCATCCCAAAATTCCGCCGAGGTATTTCTGGTATTAAAAAACATAAGTTTTAATACAGTGGTGAGTTTTAGCGTTTACATTGAATTTCAGAACTCTGTAAAATATGCGATAATAAGGTATATCACAAAATTGCATGACATTTTTTCTGACCATATGAAACTAATTTTGAAGAAATTTTACCACAACTTATGGACCGATCTTCACGAAATTTTGCAGAATCATTATAAAACTGTGAAGTACCAAATTCTATAATGATAGCATTATTTATCACGGCTTTAGGCGTACTTAACTGTTTTTCGTTAGTAGGGTTTATATGGGGTCTAGTGTAAATTATGAACCGATCTTCATGAAATTTTACAGAATTATTTCTAGTCCCATAAAACTGTTACGTGCCATCTTTTGTTATGATAGCACTATTAATTACGGTTTTAGGCGTACTAAACTGTTTTCCGGGAGTAGGGCTTATATGGGGCCTAGGGTAAATTATGGACCGATCTTCATGAAATTTCAGAGTGTGATTTCCAGTCGAATAAAACGAACATTTGCACAATTTCATATCATTCCGTGCATTGTTCAATCATTTATGTTAGTTTTTCTAACAAAATTATCAATTTTTTAAAGTGGTGGTTCCACATTTTGATTCATAGCTCTGATACTATTTAACCGATTTTGCTGGATTTTAATCCCAAACTGCTTAGGATAACTACAAGCAGTTTGACATCCATTTTTTTTACTTTGGGTTTTTCGAAAGTGAGCGTGTTTTCAACAGACGGACATGGCTAAATCGACTTAGAATTACTCAAGGAGCTAGAATATATATACTTTATGGGGTCTGAGGTGAATAACAAAAAAGTTTTATACGGAATGACAAACTTAGTATACCCTCTTCACAACTTATTGTGGGTATAAAATTAAAGCAGAATATGTTTATTTTTTTTTTAAATTTGGATTTTTTTTCTTTTTTGAAGAAAACTTCAAATTATTGTTAGCAAATGTCAAATCACTGTCCAATTTTACCGTCTGCAAAATTTGCTAGACAGCAGACAAGACAGTTGGAAAAGTGTGCATGTATTAGTGAAAAAGTTTGCGTGTATTGCTACTGTCTTGCCAATACTGGCAAATATAAACGCCATGTAACTCTATTGAATATTTTTATACCCTTCACCGAAGGTAAGAGGGTATATATAACTTTGTCATTCCGTTTGAATGTTCCAAAATATTGGGGCATGTTCTGTAAATCAAATGAAGTGGATTTAAAATCGTACAAATTTTGAAAACGAGTCTGAAAAAAAATTCATCAGAATATTCCTTTTTGTATACCTTGAGTACTATGTATATCGAATTTTTGTGGACTTTGTTAATTTTACATATTATTTAAACATGTACATTGAGGTGTCCCTTGTGTTTGAAATGATGACCCGGTACCCGCTAATTTTTTTCTATTTGACATTATTGCAACTCATATGATATCTTACGGCCACGCCTTTTCTAGGAGACAAGACCTTAAAGTTAGAAACATATATGTAGTTTTTCTATTATCGTAGTGTTTTTAAACTTAAATATTTTTGTATTACTTTTTTATAGTTAACAAGAGATCTAACACAAGAGGAAATATGTTTTTCAGAAATAGTGTAGAGCAATTAGTGAAATCTCAGGTACTTAAAGATAAGGAAAATTTTTTTGTACACACTTTGAACAATCTCTTTGACAAAGCGCTTGCTGATGCTTTAAGGTTAATGAAAATCGATGAAGAAAAACTTTTTTGCAGCGGCAACAGGAATCTGGTAGACCAGGCTGTTTGGTAGGATAGGAGTGAATTAAAATCTATGCATAAAAAAAGAAAGCACAAAACTTGAGTTACTAAAAGAAAGAAAAAGGCAGGAAAAGGAAAATACAACAATTGCATTACTAAAATTAAGTTTATCATCAAATTCATCATCCATGATTTCCGTTGAAAATCATCATGGTTTTTTTTACAAAAGTTGCTACCTCATCAAAACTTAACTGTTTCTTAAAAATGTTGTTGTAGCAGTAAGCAGGGCTGTCAGATTTTTTTGAGCTCCATCGCCAGACCGGATATCAGAAATCGACAAACGTCAATTTTGTTCAGTTTTCGTAATTTTTTTTTTTTTTAATTAAATTTTACATAAAAAAAGCTAGTATAATATTTCAGTCAAAAATCGCCAAAAACTTAGAAAAAATACAAAAAGTCGCCGAAAGTAATTTTTGTTTAGTTTCTGTTATTTTTTTAAAAAACATAAAATGGAGATCTTATCGCTCCTTTATTGCAACATAGTCATATCTCAAAAAAAATCAAACTTGGCAAAATGCGATTAAAGTTTTCAAATGTACCTTTATATACAGATTTAATAAAATATATTTTGCTATAACTTCGGTTCAGTTTGAGATATATTACTTATTTTCTTTTTACATATAAAGAGGTATGAATTAAAATAAATTTTGGAGATATGACTTTGTTGCAATAAAGGAGTGATATATTCAGTTAAAAAAACTAAAATTATGTACACAAGTCTATAAGATCGTACACTTCAGCCTCATTCATGACTTCATTACTGGTGTTCTGACCTGCATACATACTATTAGAATTAAATAGTGGCTGAATATAAAATTCACTTAAAATGAAAGCAAAACAAAAATCATGTTCCCAGATTTTTTTTTTTAAATTAGTAATAATAACAAAAAATGACAAACTGTTAAAAAATCGCTGAAAAAATAACTATAAACGGTAAAAATAGGCAAGTAAATCGCCAGTTATATCGCAAATCGCCAAAATAGTTGCCAGTCGCCAAATGGAAAATCCCACCGCCAAACACGTTTCAAAATCGCCACGTTTGGCGAGAAATTGCCATATCTGACAGCCCTGGAAGTAAAGGGCATAATAAACCTCACAAATGGCATGGCAAACATGTCAAAATTTTACGTTTGTACAAATATTTTGTGTTGTCAATTGCTGTTTGGACAAACATTTGAAGCAAAGGTTGCAGAAATATATTTGTCAAACTTTTTGTGGCGTCTAATGCTAAATGTATTCCATTCAATTATGTAATTTTAAATATTAAATTAAATTGCTTGCCACAAAACAGCTCGTTGTTTAAAACTTTTTTACTTTTACTTTTAATTTTTTGCCTTTATTTTATAATTTCTTCTCCGTTCTAAGCAAAAAGCAACAAAATTGCCGCAGCACTATCGGCATCTGCTTTCATTAAAAACAAAACAAAAATGAAAATTAATGTTTTTACGGAGAATATTTGTGTTGTTTATTGGCAAACCCCAAACGGAAACAATGTGTGTGTCTGCCAAGCATTTTGTGTGGTTAATTATGCCCTTAAGTAATAAAACAATAACAGCGTTGCAACCATATAGCGTCCAGTTAACAAACATATGTTTTATTAGCACAAGTGCCGAAACTTTTAATTTTTTTTCTATTTAACAAATTTTATTTTAATACCGAAACGATTGTACCGGTATTGCAGGAAACGGTATACGTATACCGGTATTTTATGCAAAAAACTAATTTCGGTATCGGTATCAATCAATTTAAACGGCATTGGTATTGGTTGCCAACCTTGCAAAATTTTGATTTTTTTGAAAATCGGTAAAGGTGGTTTTTTGAAATGTTTAATCTGTTACGTTTTTTTGTTGAAAATAGTTTTGTATTTTTGTAAAATTAGCGATTTTTTATTTGTAGAATTGGTGATTTTATTTGCGATTTCATTGGATTTTATTTATTAGTATTTTTTATTACTAATTTAACTGATTTAAGTAATTTTTTTAAGGAATTAAAATTAAAAAAAAATTCTTACAGTACCTATAACATAGTCTTTAAAGGTCACCACTAAATAGTTTAAAATTTTCTTTTCTTCAAGGTTTTTTCAACCGCCTTTATGCGAAGCGACAGTTCACTATTGCCTTCCATTGCACATTCGTTACGAGTTCTTCAAATTCTTTGCGGTCTTCCCGATTTGACTCTTACTTTTGGTGAACATTCAGAGAATATTGCAAAAATGTTAAAGAAATTAGGAGGTTTACCCAAACGACTGGACGAAGATAAAAACAGTGACTTTTCGGCACTCTTAATAATAGATCGAGATAGAGATTATGCTGCTCCACTTTTAACACCGGCAATCTATTCAGCACTTCTGTTAGAAGTTTTTCCCAATAATGCCGGTTTATTGGAATTAGAAATGTCTAAAAACAAAATACAACAACAAAAGTTAGAGATATTTGCTTTGCCGTCTAAAAAAGAAGATAATCAAAAGAATAAGTCCACAACAAATACCAAAACTCCTACAATACGTTTTAATTCTCTACATGATGAAATTTTCGCCGAGAATCGTTATAAACATTTTTCGGCGGCAAGCAGTCAAATACGTCAACAAGCCAAATCAATGAGCATGGAATTGCAAAAACTGAATAGCATGAAACTAGATGAAATGCATGATTATGTTAATCGTAAATTACCCAAAGTTACTGATATAAAAAATAAATTACTGAGACATTTAAATGCTAGCGAAAAAGTTATTGAAATGCTAGGCACGAATTTTAGAAGAGTACAGGGTTTAGAAGAGGATATATTAAATAATGTATCGAGAAAGAAAATTTTGCAAGATATCAATGATCTACTAACGACAGATGGCCAGAAATATAATACCCTAAGATTACTGGCTCTTTTACATGTTTGTGCTGGCATAACATCTGAGGAATTGACACAATTTATACGGAACTATTGTAATTATTTTGGTTTAAAATATTTGACTATTTTTGAGCAGCTTACAAAAGTTGGTTTATTGCCTCCTGTGATTGATGAAATACATACACCAATTAACAAAACAGCTTCGAAACTATTATCGAATATTCCATTAAATATACCAAAATTTCAACAGACCCTATTTCAAGCAAACGCCAATCGCTTGAAGCTAATGGTTTCTACAGATGGAGCCGCCGATTCTGAAAGCCCACCATCATCTAGTTCGCAAAAAACGCAGTCTTCGCTACCTGTTGCATCCTGCCCCAGTTACGTTTTCAATCGTCTTTATATACCTTTGATCGCACAATTATCATCTTTTCTTTTGAATGCTACAAGTAATGATGATTTTATTTCAAAAGTTGCGATGATCGAGGGCATGCAAATTAATGGTCAATCTTCAAAGTCTTATTGTAATCAAAATGTTAAACAAATTGAGGGCAACTATTCGTTACCGATACCTTTGAAAAAACGCCAGATTTTAGTGTATATAGTGGGTGGTATAACATATGCTGAGATAGCAGCCTGCAGTTTAGTTTCGAAAATTACAGATTCCGAAATAGTTGTAGCTTCGGATTGTGTTTTATCAGGAGCTGACTTAATAGCAGGAGCGTTTTAGGCAAAACTGTTTGCATTCATAAAACTCGCAATCAATTTGGGAACATTTCTATTTCGAACTAATTTGTGTTGTGTATTTCAATTCGTGAATTAAGTTGTTTGGTTTTTAAATACTTTGAAATTCGAAAATGCTTTATTTTGAATCGAAAAACATAATAACCTCGTTTAGAACAGTTAGTTCGGCAATTAATCAATGATGAAATTTAAAAATATTTTTGATAAATGGGTCTTTCTTATCTTTTAATTTAAATACAATATTGTATACATATTATTCCAATATATTTTATACGTTTATGATATTTTCAATAAATTTTTTTTAAATGAAACATGTAATTTAATTTATTAGAAACCTTAAAGATGCATCTTCCACATTAAAAATAATTTCGCAATTTGACCTGTAAATTTCATCCAAATTTCTATCGTTAAACAGAAAAATATGCTAAACTTCCGGTTTAGCCTAAATTATTTTAATTATCAGACTTCCCTTCCTTTTACGGGACAAAAGGAATGAAAAGTCTGAAGGCAACTTAATTATAATTACTCAGAGGCAATTCTTGGGATAGAGTTGCCTTGTGAAAAGAAGAACGATGTGGATGCAAATGTTTCAACTTCACAATAATATTTTATTATTAAATTAATTATATTTTTGATATAATTTTTAATTATAAATTCAATAAATTTTTATTTTTATAAAATGTAAATTATTTATTTCACTAAAAGTAATTGTAGTACGAAAAACTGACTGCTATGGTGGAGCGTCACATGGGGAGTGAGTAATTCTTTATCGACTTAAACCGCATGCACCTTAGCCCCTTTTTTCTCTGCCAAGCCAGGCTTGACAGTCCGGTCTCGACGAGTACTAAAATTTTACACTTTTAAATCACAATAACTCAATATTCAATCAAATTACATTTCAATTTACAATAATTTACAATTATTACTGATTGAAACTGACAGTTATTTTAAATTTACAAATTCAATTTCATTCAAGAAAAATTATATTAACAAAAAATGCAACTGCAAAAATAAGAAATATTTAAATCGGAAACTTTCATTGTAATAATAATAATAAATATATAAAAAAAGTGTGTACAATGTAAATTGTACAATACGTATTTAATTTTTTTTTAAGGCAAAGTAAATTAATAATTTTTTATTTAAAAGCGGTTTATTTTTATTGAAAAAGCAAAAAAAGTTTATAAAAAATTGAAAAAACCAGCTTTTATAAAAAAAAAATCGAATCTGGGAATTTATTTCTAATGGTGAGTAACATTTAGTATATAAATTTTTATATTATTCGAATGTGCATAGAAAATATTAATGGAAAATATTGAAGGAATAAGACTATTAAAGTATAAAAGCTTTTAAAAATTGTAATTTGACTTAGAATACACATTCGAAATTTAATATGAAAATTTATATAAAAAGGGTTAAAAGTTTTTTTTATGAAAAAAGCATTTTTAATTAAAAAGAACTAACAAGCTTTTTTTAAACAACAGTTTAAGGATTTTTTATGCAAGAAAGCTTAAAAATAAATTTTTGTAAAAAACAGTTTTATTAAAAAAGTTTAACATTTTTTTATTAAACAAGTATAAAAGCTTTTTAATGAAAAAGGCGATAGCATTTCTGTAATAGAAAGACTTAAAAGCTTTTTAATGAACAACAAAGCTTTTCTTATAAAAAGTGTAAAGCAACTATTTTTATTTAAAAAAATTAAAATCTTTTTTAAGAAAAAAAAAACTTTTAAAATATAATTCACATCGTAAATTAACAAATTTTTTTTTTTTAAATTAGGCTTATGGACTATTTCACCCAGTTCAGTGATAATCTGGGAAACCAGAAATATGCTTTAAAAAAAGTGTTTTATGCGCATTAAATATGCAGTAAAAACTAAAAATATGCAATAAAAATTGTTAAAAATATGCCTCAAAAAACCAAAATGGCTTATTTAAAAACCAAATATTCAACAATTTAGGCCCTATTATGGTTTACAACTCAACTCAGTTGAGTTGTTATTAAGACAACTGGTTGTGATCAGTTGTAATTTTTGTTATGTTTTTGTTCACCGCAAAATAGCAAAGTTGTAAACCATAATACAAAAATTAAGAAATTACAACTCAACTGAGTTGAGTTGTAAACCGTAATAGGGGCCTTAATAACATTTCATTTAAACAAACAAGTAAAAAATAATAACCGGCAAAACCCATAGATGGTACCCTATTTGGCAGTTATGGGTTCACCAAAACAAAGTTATGTTACGAGGTCAAAATTTATACACCAATACCCCGGTTTGCGTCGCTAATTGGGACCGGAAAAACTCGACGCAAACCGAAACGACGCAAACCGGGGTATTGGTGTATAAGTGTAATTTGTGCCGAATATTATCTAGATACACCATCTTTATGAGATTATTTGTCTTAAAGGAATTTTAGGAACGGTTGCTAAATTGTAGATTAGTTTTAACATGTAAAAGGACGTTAAAGCTATTTACGGATGGGTCAAATGTGAACCGATTCTAAAAAATTTTAATTGCAGTAAATTTTTTTGATCGAAATTAATTTTAAAACGAACATAATTAGATGATTTTTGAAAGAGTCCATTTCGGAAAGAAGTTTGTATGAGCACTTTGTGAAATTTTAGACCAAAGGCTTTGCCCTTAATACAATTATAATGTTTTTACCATATTTTATCAAATTATTAACAAAATTGCAACTTGTATTGCACTTACATGGACAGACAACTATCCAGACAGACGGATGGACGGTATACTTAAAGATTGGTTAGATTTCTATGTATAACACTCATTAGCACATACGTATATAATTGTTTTTTTTCCCAATTTTGGCTTATGTATAAAAGCATATATCTTTAAAGACAACCTTTGGCTTACAATTGTAGAGCGAAAATTAAATGTAAACGGCGAAATTGAGGCAATATGTACGTTGGGTTTACAGATAGATACTTAAAACAGAAAAGCCATCTGTTAACGGGAATTAAAAAAAAAATTTATTCTCTACGAAAACATTTCGAGGGCTTTAAAAGAAATTTAACATGTATAAAAAAAAAATACTCTTTAAACTAAAATATGCAAAAAATATGCTACAAAGGGTAAAATATGAAAAAATATGCATTAGCAAATCGATGCCAAAACTCATAAAAAGCTCTAAAACAGATAAATATATTGTTTTTGCGTTCATAGGTTATGTAAGGAAAAACATATTCAATTGCATATGATAATTAACAATTAGTTATAACTCTCAAAAACATATTGTTAACTGGAAGTAAAAGAAATAGTTGGTTTTAACTGAACTTGGTGAAATTGGCCGTTAATTCATCATATGTATTTAATTTTCATGAAATTATTTTAATGAAGGAAGGAAGGCACTTTACTACATGAAATGAATTAAATTTTTTTTGATAATTATTATTCTTGACTGAACAGGGGATTAAGCTAGGGTCGAATTTATATGTTTTGAGAATAACCACATTCTCATCGTCAGAATTCTTTGCAGTTTTACCTTTTCCGCCACTGCGATGGCTGGCAGTTTATAATCAAATATCAAGTTTTTAACCAATGATACTGGTGGATCGAAATTTGCAGTAATTGATTATCTATTTTCAACATATTACCGTGTTTCTTCCCTACTTCTGTTTTTTCGTACTATAAAAAATTGTTAAAATGCGATTGCCACAATTGTAATAGAGCGAAAAGATAGCTGAGAAGATACTTTTTTAATAAGAGTCGGAATGAATATGGGAAATTTTTATAAAAAAAGAAGACGTTTGGCAAAAAGATGTATTTAAATTTAATTGCATACAGAAGATAATCTAAAAGATTCATAAGAATCGGAAATTTACAAATTTTTATTAAAATGGGATCAATTAACTTTAAAACATCTGTTTAAAACAATAGCGGAATTTACGCTTGATAGTACATTTAAAGCCCTTGTAGTTATAATATTATTTTTAACTACAAAGTCTGAGTGTCTTTTTATTGGGTTTTGTAAACCGGGTTGTTAGATGTGACGGTTTTTCGTCAATTTGACGATTTTTTTGAGAAAATACATTTAAATGACGATTGACGATTTTTTTTTTACTAAAAGTAATAGTGTTATGACGATTTTCTGGCATCAATAAAACACAAGAAATATTCACAATTATGTATATTGGGAACAGTCCAAAACGTAAAAATCATTTTTTCGAAATACAAAAATTATTGGAAATTAAAAAAAAAAAATTCTTTCCCCATCACAAAACAGGTGGATTTCATTAGAAGCATAAAGGCTCAGTTAGCCGGGGCTCAGTTAGCCGGGAGTAACAGTAACAGTAACCTTACCGTAAAAAAGTAAGACCAATCTATTTCTTACAGATTGAGACGTAACATCTTACTGCTAACTATAATCGTTCTAATTGCTTTACATACAGATAAATGAATCAGCTGATTTGCAACGTTACTGTTACTCCCGGCTAACTGAGCCTTTAGTGCCGGTTCACACACGTCAAGTTTGCCGGTTCACACACGTCAAGTCTTGAGTTTTTAGGAAAGAGGGGAAAAGAAATGGTATTCTCTTTTCCCTTCTCTCCGAAAAGCTCAAGACTTAACGAGTCAAACTTGACGTGTTTGAACCGGCAAATAGTAATTTGAATTCTACAGTTATATTAATGCCATCGATACTGCAAACAATAAACACTAGAGCCCCGATTTGCGTCGGTCCTATTTGGCTTGCTTTTTAAAAATTGGTTAAATCCGCTTTGCGTTTTTATGATTTCGTTTTGCGTCGCTACATCCGTTTGTTTTTTTTACTGAAGTCATAATCACATGTGAAAAATTTTTTACGGCTTAGATACAAGTCAAAATAGAATACCGAATGATACCAATAACGGTATGCCGTTTCCTTTAATAAAAGTATTAACCGATATAACCAATATTGGCAACCGATACCTTTATTAGTACTGATAACTTTTAAATCGAATACAGGTATTGATACTGATACCGAAACTATTTGTTTGCATAAAATTAATCTTCAGACTGGAAAATGTGTCTTTAACGCCAAATAACAACAATATACAAGAATTACTAAAGGTATTCACGGCAAAAGTCAAAAAACTATTGCGAAAAAGTTAAATTACAAAACCATAACAACAACCACATAGACAATTATGTATTTCGCAAAAATGATTCAAATTTTCAGGGTCTAAGTAAGTGCAATTAATTATTTATTATTTTTGTTATTTTAACTATTTTTATTTTTGGAATGTGTTTAATAGAGTTTTTTTCCCGGACTTTTTCGATTCCCGGGAAAGCGGGAAACTTTTTTAAATTTCCCGGGATCCCGGGATCCCGCTCCATATAAATAATACAAAGTAAATTTTATTATTAATTAATGAAAAAAACTTTATAATTGAAGATTGAAATAGGAACTTGAATTATTATTACCTCACGCCCTTATTCCCTATTATTATGCTTTTATTCAGTATTATTATGCTCTGGATACAAGATAAAAAGATAACATAAACATAACAATTTAATTCATAAAGCAATAATAAAAACAAAATAAAAATTAAGATACTCAAGATATGAAATCAAAAAGTTAATTAATAAAATAGATAAAATATTTTAAAGAAATATATAACATTTTTTAAAGGCTTAGGAAAATAACTTTCTGACACACTCAAAGCGCTTAGTAAGTCGTCAAAAAGTATATTCCTGATTTTATTTACTAATTACCAGTGCCTAAGACAAACTCTGAGTTCAGACCTATTGCTATACTTTTTCCTATCTCTCCAAAATTTTTGAAAAAATTGTCCATAAACAAATGTGCAAATACCTGGAAAGCAATAAACTTCTTAATGTGAAGCAATCTGGATTTCGTCAAAAACACAGTTGTGTATCTGCGCTCATTGATGTCTCCGAAGATATTCGTACTGATATAGATAATGGAATGGTAACGATGTTGGTTCTTCTAGATCATTCAAAGGCGTTTGACACAGTTGATCATTATATGCTTTGTAAGAAACTAAGACAACAGTTTAATTTTTCCAGTAATGCGGTTTCACTCATGAAATCATACGTCACAAACCGTTTTCAATCTGTCTTCCTAAAAAATAATTACTCAGCTGCTCTACCAGTCACAAAAGGAGTACCACAAGGCTCAATCTTAGGACCATTGTTATTTTCGATGTATGCTAATGACTTACCAAACTGTATTTTATATTGCAAATTCCACATGTATGCGGATGATGTACAGCTCTACCTAAGTTCACCCATTAAGTCACTACAACAAAGTGTGGATGCTCTAAATATAGATCTAAATAATGTTTATTCATGGGCATCTGAGAACGGCCTTTGTTTAAATCCCAGAAAATCAAAATGTATTATAATTCACAAAAAAAAAACAAATTTACTAGTTCCTAATATTGACGTAATGATAAATGGACAAAAAATTGATCTAGTCACCTCATCAAAAAACCTGGGGCTTGTATTCAATCAAACATTAAGTTGGTCGAATCATGTCAACTCTATTGTTTGTAAAACTCAATCCATGATACGTTCTCTATGGTCAACAATTTCTTGCACACCGGCTAACATAAGAATGCTTATTGCTAAAACGTACTTGATGCCCTGCTTACTTTACGGTAGTGAAATATTTGGACATTGTGACTCAGACAGTGCACGAAAGTTAAAGGTAGCATTTAACAACATAACCAGATACGTTTTTGGTCTTCGCAGACGTGATCATATAACTCCTTTTTCGAAACAATTGTATGGCATGACTTTTTCAAATCTAATTGACAGCAAAACTTTAATCCTACTGCACAAAATCATATATACTAAAACACCATCTTACTTGTACAATAGGTTGCAATTTGTAAGATCGAACCGCGGAAGTAAACTAACAAGTATTAGATACAAAAGTCAGGTTTCAGAGTGGCAGTTTTTCATTAATGCTATCCGTTTGTGGAACAGACTTCCAAACAGAATTCAAACAATCAGCAATGCGAATATTTTCAAAAATGAAATCACAAAACTGTTTTCTTAATATTTATAATTTTTCAATCATTTTATGTTTTAAAATTTTCTTCTTACCCTGCGGCCACACGATCAAGTTGTTCTTGATAGTCTTTTACATATACTGCTTGTCAAAATTTACAAAAATTGAGAGCTGTGACGTAGGTGGCACTCAATTTACTTTCAAGATGCCATAAAAAAACAATTTATAAAGACAAACATGTAATCAGCTGTTAAATTGAAAGTAAATTGCCAAACAAATGGAAAGGTGAAATTGAAAGCCATCTCGTGGTCAATTTAAAAAGTGTGAGTGTGTTAGTAAAAAAATGAGAGAGTTGAGTAAATTGAATGGAATTGAAAGGCAAAACTTGATCGTGTGTCCACCAAGTTATGCATGTTTTTTTAATTAGTCATAAATGTAATTGTATTTAATTTATTATTATTTAATTTTTTTTTTTTTTTTTTTCAACACTTTTGTTAATGTTTTATATAAAATAATAAGTACCATGTTATAAACATTTAATTGTATAACTACCTGTTATCCCTACTATAATCTAAAAGATTTTGTATATCTTGTTGTATGGGTAAAACAATAATAAATATCAAATCAAATCAAATCAAATTATCATGTTTCCGAGAAATTTCGTTCATTTTTTACCGAGGTTGGACAAATAGTTAAAAGTGCATGCTTCGGATTCACAATCAGAAGCAATTTTTTCTTTTTTATAAACAACGTCTATATCAGTCAAATGTATATCAATGTTTATGCAAAAATAGCATCATCCGGACTGCTTCTTACAAACCTTTTCATTTCAATAGGTCCATTTGTTATCTTTAGGACAATGTGTTTTTCAAGTTCTATGTTGTAGTATCTTACACGAGTTTCCAAAATGTTATTTTATTTCGGTTTCCCCGCACTTCACCGGTATATAAACCAACACAAATTTTAATTGAAATTGAAAATTTGTGTTTATCACCTAATAAACATATCGCTCCTTCATTGCATCATAGTCATATCTCAAAATTTTAAGTAACTTTTGCAAAGTTTTCCTTCATACCTTCTCGTATTATATCTCAAACTGAACCGAAGTTATAGCAAAATATATCTTTAAATCGGTACATTTTGAAAACTTTAATCGCATTTTGCCAAGATCGTTTGTTTTTGTGGATATGACTATGTTGCAATAAAGGAGCGGCGATATGTTTAGGTATCTCCTATTTTTAAGACTTGTTCATGGACAATGAAACTTTACTGCCTGCATCTTATTTTGAATTAATGTACTTTATTAACTCTTCACTTCACTAAATGTAATAATTATAAACTGTTGCACTGTCCATTCTGCTTTTAGTAGATTTATTGCATCAGGAGACATTGATTTAAATACATGTACTCACTTCTTGTAATTGATCTAATCCACAACCAATCCACAGATGCTAATTTTTAGAGAACAGAAAACTAAATTTCAAAGTAAAAATAGCTATTTTCTGAAATTATGAGGAATTTTTTATTTCCCGGGATCCCGCAAGAAAAATCCCGGGAAAACGAGAAATAAAATAATTGAAATTCCCGGGAAAAAACCCTAGTGTTTAATGAATCAAAGTAAATTTTGAAATTTTTTTGATTACTACTTCAAAGGACTCTTGTTTTAGTTTTTTTGTTCCTAACTTTCTTAATAATAGTCCGAATTAATTAATTGAAAATTTTGAAAAACGAATTTTTTGTTTTCATTTTAGATACCGATTTTGTTTTTTGAAATTAAAAAAAAATAAAAATAGTAAATATGAAAGGCCCACCGGGATTAAAAGTTTTAAAAAAAATTGAAGGACACACTCTTTTTCAAAAACACGATTTAAAATTTCAAATCCAAAAATCTTAATCAAAAAAACTTGGTATTCCATTTTGGACCATTATTAAAAAATAAACTAAAAAATAGACCTTTGAAGGAGCAAAATTTACCAGGAAGTCCTTTTTTAAGTGTAATAAAAAATATCACAAAGCTGGGAAAATCCAAAAAAAATTTTTTTAAACCATCCATTTTGGCGTGAAATGCCCCATATATAAAGAAAATTAAAAATAATTCAAATTAGCCCTAAAAACAGTTAAGCCTACTGGTGCCCCAACTTCAATTAAAAAAAAAATTGCATTAAATATTTTTAAAAAGATGTTTTTTATACATATGTATATTTAGTATATAAGTAAAAGGCTTATCTTTTATATTAAATGAATTGTTTTATTTATTATAAATAAACAAATGGCACTTAATCAACAAGAGGGCATTAATTTGTAATTTAAAATTTTCAGTAGAAGCAAAACACTTTTTAATTTAATACTAAAGGCAGCCGAAAGGTTAAATTTACCTTATTCCTAACAGCATAGAAATCAAATGTATTTAAGAGCGTTCTTAAGAGACAGCATTTAAATATTTAATTCTACTTAATCAATCTCGCAGTTTAAGGTTAAAACAAATGCATGCGACTTAAATGAGATCATAAGGTAGATACAATTATGAAGGTGCTGCTGCTAATACCAGTTTTACTAATACAAACACAATTTGAACGACATACATGTTTGAGTAAGTATGAGCACGCGTTTAAAAACTTTTTGAGATTCATAAATTATCTCGTTCCAGAGTTGGGGGTAGTGCACTAAATTTTCAGTTTCCACTAAAAGTTAGTGATAGTGCAAAATTTTTCACTATCACTAATAGCTATTTAGTGGTGAGTTGAAAAATAACAGTCTCACTAAGCAATAGTAATAGTGGCATAAGAAAGTTTTTCACTAAAATTAATTTAGTGATACTGAAAAACCTTTTTTTTACAGCTTAGTGCAAATTTTTTTTTCTCCACTAACAGGATAGTGGAAAAATATAATCATTCACTAATGTTAATGGAACTCAAATACATATCATTATATTGAATTATTTTATACTTTTTTATTTTTATTATTTATTAAATTAATTAATACTAATATTAAAGTAGTAACAAAATTAAAAAACAAAAGTAAATAGTAATACAAAAAATAAGGAAGTTTCATCAATATATTAATATAAGAAATCAAATTAAATTAAATACATATTGGTACATAAAAACCTTAGCAATTATTTGCCTTCAACAAAACTAATTTTTCAAAATTAGAGTCACTTAATTTATTTCTGCGAGGAGCGTCTACCATTCCACTAAAAGAAAAGAGTCTATTTTTTCAGATTTTAGTGCATTTAATATAATTACTAACTATTTAATAACTATTTTTTTTAGTGGTAGTTAAAATATTTTTCAATACCACTATAGTTATGAAAAATAGTGGAAAATCAAAATGTTGTCACTATAGTGGGATTTAGTGGAAACCTTAGTGCACTAAATATTTAATGTACTACCCCCAACTCTGCTCGTTACATTCGATGCACTGATACCCCTCAAAAATTAATTAAATCACTCATTTGTAGGCCTACATACACAAATATACAAATGTATGTACGAACAAATTAACTGTCTGAATCAGGTTGTAGTACGACAAAGTTTGTGGATCAGTGAAAATATTTAACGGCAGCCACGCTTAAGAATTCTGTAAAAATTTAAATTGTAATTAGTTGATTAAATAAAAGAGTTTTTAAGCTTAAATTAGTTTAAGAAATTTTTAATTTTTTTTTAATAGCTGAAGAAGAAAATCTAATTAGGAGAAAAAAATTACTTAAAATATATCTTTGCCAATTAAAACTTGAATATAGAGCAAAATAGTTGTTAAAAATTTGGTTGTTTCTTTCTACATTTAGTGATAAGATAACTATCTGAACTTTGTTGTTGTTTTTATAGATGTTTATTTAAAATGTTTTTTTTTTCGTGTACATATTTAAAGTATTCCACACCATAATACTGGGAGGCTTTTTAACTTGTGCTATACAATTCAAATTGCAACTGTAAGTGAAGGTGATAAGACATAATTTTCATTCAATTCAGTACACTCGTTTGTTAATGTTAATTTTATATTTTGTTGAGTAAATATAAAACAAAAACATTAACTGTATTAACAATAAATAAAAAACAAGTAAACAATGCCGAAAATCTATTTTATTGGCGTTGATGTTGGTACCTCATCGGCTCGTGCTGCATTGGTAACATCAGATGGCAAAGTTTTGAAACAAAGCGTTCAAAATATACGCATTTGGAATCCGGAACATGAACATTTCGAACAATCATCTGAGGATATTTGGAGTGCAGTTTGTCATTGTGTTAAGGTATATCTAAATGGAATTAATTATTTTTTTTTTTAATTAATAGAGAACAAGTATTTTTTAAAGGTGTTTTAAAAATTACGTGTTTAATTACATTTCAGATTGCAGTTTATGGTTCGCGTTTATAACTGATAAGACATTTTGACCTACACTTATTAGTTTAGGGCAAAGAAAATGTTCTTTTTTATTCCACTATGTTGAATATTAAAAATGAATACAGCTTGTGAAATTGAGACCAGTTCTGTATTTTAAATAAATTTATAACGTGAAGATTTATTTTGTTTATCGATAAAGCAGATTTTTTAAAAAGATAGTAGACAGTAAAAAAAATTGGTATAATTTGTATAAAATAACAAAAAATTGTTGCAATGTCTATAAGTAAAAGCTAAAAAAAACTATAAATACATACATTGTACAAATATTACTTACTATAAAATCTGAAATAGCCTTATGATTTTTTTTGTTTGCTCATGACAAATACTTATGTTTTTTTTATGAAAAAAAACTTGTAAAAAAATGTAATGGCTCATAATCGTGTATGTTCTGTAAATCGAAATGAAGTGGATTTAAAACCGAACAAATTTTGAAAACGAGCCTGTAAAGAAATTTCATAAAAATATTGCTTTACATATACTTCATAATTTGATTACCAATTATATTTACGAGAACAGCTCTTAAAAACAGGAAAAACTTCAGTAATCTTGTCAATAATTGAAATCAAAATCTCGTTTAATTTCAATTCCACTTCATTTCAATTTGTAGAACATGCCCGAATGTGTTCATTAAAAAAGTTTAATTTTGTAAAAGAAGAATAACATAAACTTTTTTTACATAAAAAAATGAGTCTCACTGTCTGTTTGTAGAACACGAGCGCAAGACTCGTTCGCTTAATTAACGAAACGAACGAGCCGTTCTACAAACAGGTAGTAAAGTTTATTATTAAAAATCGTTTGATAAAAAAATCGTTTAAATCTTTTTGTTAAAAAAAGTTTTAGTGAAGAAAAAAGGAAACGTTCGTAAATGCATCACTGCGCTGCATTAGTGATTTCAAATGCTTTATTATATATCAGTGAAATAAATGTGGACCAAAAAATTGTCAAATACTCCACAAAAATATTATTTTTTTATCGGCATTAAAAAAATTGCTTTGCTGATGCATTTACGAACGTGCCCAACCTCCTGTTCCCTACAAATGTTCATTGCGTTTCCCTTACAGAACGTCACCAGCGATGTTTCTAAGGAAGAAATTGTTGCAATTTCTTTTGATGCCACTTGTTCTCTAGTGATTTTAGGAGAAAATGGTGAGCCTTTATCGGTAAGCAATACTCGACAGCCCGAACAAAATATAATTCTGTGGATGGACCATAGAGCACACAAAGAAGCAGCACAAATAAACGATACCAAACATGAACATCTTAAATATGTCGGAGGACAAGTTTCTGTCGAAATGGAATTGCCTAAATTAATGTGGTTAAAAAATAATTGCTATCTTTCGACATGGGCCAAAATTTGGCGTGCGTTTGATTTACCCGACTTTCTTACGTGGCGTAGTACAGGCTGCGATACGAGATCTTTGTGTTCAGTAGTTTGTAAATGGAATTATGATGCTATAAAAATGGAATGGAACAGACAATTCTTCAAAGAAATTGGCATTGAAGAACTACTCAACAATCAGGCTGTAATTATAGGAAAAGACATAATAGAGCCGGGTACACCAGTAGGTGAAGGTTTAAGTGAGAAAGCGGCTAATGAAATGGATTTGCTGCCTGGTACTGTAGTGGGCACGTCTTTAATTGATGCTCATGCTGGCGCGTTAGGTATGTTTGGTTGCCGTTCGAGCGAATACAATTGTGAATTACAGGGTAAATTGGCTTTGATATGTGGCACTTCAACGTGTCACATGAGTTTGACTAAGCAGCCTTGTGAGGCTAAAGGTATTTGGGGCCCCTATCGTAATGCCGTTATATCGGGTTATTATTTAAATGAAGGTGGACAAAGTGCTGCTGGTTTATTGTTGGACCACGTTATTAAAACTCACCCTCAGTATATGCATATAAAAATGAAATTAAATGATAATGAGTGAGTGACTGTTTTTAAGTAAGACTTTTTAATAAATTTAACTGTTTTTTTACTTGTTATTTCTTTATAGACATATTTATACATATTTGAACAGATTGCTTAAAAACATGGCTAAAGAGCGAGGTCTAGATGATGCCTGCTATTTGACCAAAGATTTACATGTTTTGCCAGATTTTCACGGCAACCGATCTCCTATAGCCGATTCAAATCTTAAAGGAATGGTATTTAATTTAAACTAAATTTTTAAATTTTGTGTTTTTATTTTTAGCTTGGTGTATTATTTTAGATTTCCGGTCTTAATATGAATATGGATGAAGAGTCTTTGGCCATTTTATATTTAGCTTTTGTCCAGGCTTTAGCTGTAAGTGTTTTTTGCTTTTTCTATACAAATATTTTTAGAAGTTATTATGTATATTTTCTTGGTTTAAGTATGGCACCCGGCACATCATTGATAATTTGCTCAAACACCAACGTGTTCCCTTTCATACTTTGCTATTTTGTGGTGGTTTGGCTAAAAATGCTTTGTATATCCAGTGCCATGCAGATATTTGCCAATTGCCCGCTTTAATCCCTGATGAACAGGAAATGGTTTTAGTAGGTTCTGCCATGTTAGGTGCTTGTGCCGCTAAAGTTTATGAGGATTTAGAATCAGCTTCTGCCGCTATGGGTGGTATGGGAAAATTACGTATACCACAATTTGGTACTAAGGATTATCATGAACGTAAATATCAAGTTTTCTTAGAACTACTAAAGGATCAATATAAATACAAAGATATGATGTTGTAACCCAGAATTAAAGCATAAAACTAGTTAAGAAAAACCTTTTTTTAACTTACTTTTATAGAAGTTTCTTTAGATTTGTTTTTTTTTTTAATTTGGTTTTTTTTATACATTTGCATGTACATGAGAAAATAAATAAATTATATAATCTTGTTTTCTTAGTTTTTTGGAAGGCGGGCAAAGAAGTTGAAAGATCTAAAGCTGGCGTTTAAAATATAAATTCATCAATAATAACATTTTCACCATTGTAACTTTATACTATAAAAGCTGCAGCCCGACGATTAATATTACCTCGACACACTGGACAAGTAATTTTAATTTTTTCTGAACAATCCTCACAAATACAAACATGACCACAAGGTAAAATAATCACCTGAAAAAATTAGGATATTACATAATTCAAAAGAAAATTAATAAGTCTTATTACACGAGTCGTTGTCGCGGCCGAAGTGGTAGGCGTTTGAAATTTTTGTCAATATCATTTTTAATTTACGGCAACGACAACGTGAAAGTTTGTTGCATTTATGTCGTTTACGACAAGCATAATATCAATTTTTAAAGATATCTATCCGACTACAACAACGACATTTATAATAAGGCCGAATATTTATGATTGTAATATTTATATATACCTCCTTTGGATTAATATTGCACACAACACACAATTGATCGGGTGTTAAATTGACCGGCCTCGATTTAGCTCTTCTCGCTTTTCGTTCTTTTTCCAAAGTTTCTTTTATATGTCTTTCATCACGTTCTTGTTTCTTTTTCATATAAAATTTTCTTACAATAATAGTAATTAGTACAGCTGATATAGAACCACAAACGAATATTTTAAATAACATTGAATTTTTGGCTTCCTCAAATTTCTTAATTAATGTCGACTTTGTCGATGTTGTGAGAAAAAGAGGGCCCAAGGGAGATGGTTGTAGGCGGAGTGTTTTACCATCTAGTTCCAATTCACCAACAGCAGTTATAAAACTTCCATCTCTTAAAACTTCTTCGGTTGTTTGTAAACCTTTTTGTCGTATTCCAGAAAAAAAACCGAATATGTGATCAAAAAAAGAAAGAGAAGAGGGTTCGTAATTATCATAGACTACATCCATATCGAGTACAGCCGCAGAAAGAGCATCTACAACTTCAACGCCGGCGCCATTATTGGTCAATTCGAAAGGCATTTCATTGGAGGAAACGTGAATAAGTTTTCGTTGTTCGGACCAAAAACCAGCAAAGCCACGGGCAACGCGATGTTCACTGGAAAGTGAAGAAAATGTGATTAGTGAAATTGGTAATACGAGAGATTATTCTACTCGGCTAGTTCGTGTCATCAAGATTTTTAACATAGTAATAAGAAAACATTGCAGTTAAGAAACGACTGTATCGGAAAAAACTGAATTTTTATTACAAAAATTTACTAAAGGCCAAACTGTACTTTGCTTAAGTTGGCTTAAGCAATTGTGCGAACACATGTGATTCATATGTGTCGAACCATATTGAACTTAAGAAAACTTTTTGGTTAATTTTATGAAACTGGCATTTCCTTAAGAAAGGTGCGAAACAGATCGCACTTTCCGTACGAAATTAAATATTTTTTGATTTGGTTTTTGTTTTTTTAAATGCATTTTAGAGGCAGTAGCTTAAGCAAGCTTATGCATATTATAGTAAGGCCTTAAGATTGAATCGATTTTTTTTTTTAAAAGAACTCCAAACATCTACAATTCGAGTCGAGAATTTTAGGGGAATGTAAAGGTAAACTCACTGTTTATTGTTGGGGTTTTGTTTAAGCTTGGATTGTTACAAGTAGAATTTTGAGTGTTTATAATTCTTATTCGCTTTACAGTTTGATTTGTATGTTATTATAGTTTTTCCAAAATCTTTGGAAAAAAGTTTCCTGAAGATCTGGCCTAAGCAACCAGTGAAATGCGCATAGAACTAGTTGAATCTGAACTGTTAAAAAACCCGGCAACTCTAGTACCAGTTAACTTCTTATTTGCTTTGCTTATTATATTTGACACTTTGTAGAATTCCACCGTAAAAAAGAAGAAGAATTGAGATTGTAACTTTATTGAAATACCACGTTGCTTAAAATCTTAAATTATTAAAGGTCATAAAATTTTAATAAAATTTATTTGTTATTGTGGAACTACACTGAAGTAAATTAAATGAAATGTACATTGAATATTAAAATTAAGTTTAATTAATTATGAATTCTATTTTCAGGATTTTAAAAATTTTTCTTTTTGTAATAAAGTGAATTGAAATAAACTTCAGCGTTTCATTTAATTTTCAACATCTTTTTAAAATCTTCAACTTTATAATACTACAAGTTCCAAGATGCCACCAACTGAAAGCAGCACTAAAAGCTGTACCTTGTGTGTTGAAGAGGACAATGAGGAAATGGTATGTTGCGATAAATGCGATGGTTGGTACCATTTTGCTTGCGTTGGAGTCACGGAATAATGTTGAGTGGGTATGTAGTTCCTGCACCAGTCTGGCCGACTCAGTGGCAAGGGCTTCGCAAAGTAACCACTCCAATTTATCCGCTGCTTCTCAAGCCGGCGAGTCTATTCAACCTAACCTCACTTCCGGTTTGGGGGTTGCAAAAAAAACTTCAGCGCATACAACATCTTCTAAGAATGCTTCCAAACGTCTTTTAGAACAAGTGAAAATTTTGGAAGAAGAAGAACAGATTTTGCGTAGAAAGGAAGAGCTTTTAAATAAAAAGAAAGAACTGCTCAAGCAACTGGGGACTGACATCGATAACGAAGAAAGTATCGGCCCGACGCATAAAGATTGCCGGCCCAATGCCGAAAGTACAAAGGCTCCCGAATTTGAGGAACATGACAATTCATTAACATTAAATGATGATGCCGGTCTTTCTCAAATGCGAAATACTATAAATGCAATTATGGGTAAAATGGCAGAATTAGAGTTAAAAGGCAATACTGCACGGGAACAAAGTTCGACTTCTCAATGGTTACCTGGTGTTTTTCCCGATATGTCGATGCAGGCAAGCCTACCCACGGCCCATAAAAATGTGTTGAGACGGCTTACGCGGGAACAAATCGCAGCTAGAAGCAGCTTTGCGAAACACTTGCAAAAATTTTCTGGCAATCCTGAAGACTGGCCATTATTTCTTGCTACGTACCAGCAAACAACTGACTTATGCGGGTTTAATGACAACGAAAACTTACTTCGTCTTAGAATGTCATTAGAGGGTGACATTAGTGTGGGATGCAGCGACAAAGGTTAAGGGGATATCGCTAAATTCTATGTTATTGAAATGGCCGGATCTAACAGCTCCCTTGGTTAATGTTTTAAGGCGTTTTCGTCAAAGAAGTTATGCTATTAGTGGCGACATCAAAGAGATGTACCATCAAATTAAAATACACCAGGAAGACCAAAATTATCAGCGTTTTCTGTGGTATGAAGAGGGAAATAGTGAACCAACGATGTACGCACTGACCGTTATGACATTTGGAGCCACATGTTCGCCCTGCGCCGCTCAATATATAAAAAATCTTAACGCAGAAGAATTTCGTCACACGCATCCTAGAGCCGTGGAAGCTATCATCAATAACCATTATGTTGATGACCTGCTGGATAGCATGGACACAGAAGCTGAAATCTTACAATTAGCAAATGATGTTCGGCTCATACATTCTAGAGGTGGATTTACCATCAGAAACTGGAGATCAAACTCGAAAAACACCTTACTGGCTTTAAATGCGTCGGAAGCAGATGATTTAGATTTAGATGTCGACCAGGTAATGGGTCCTGAAAAGGTTTTAGGGATGTGGTGGCTAACCTCGGAAGATTGTTTTTCTTACAAGGTTTCGGAAAAATTCACACGTTGTGAGTATCTGAATGGGAAATGCCGGCCTACGAAGCGACAAGTTCTTAGTATCGTTATGAGCATTTTTGATCCTCTTGGGCTCATCAGTTTTTACGTAATGTATGCGAAAATAATCCTGCAAGAAATCTGGCGCAGCGGCTGTACTTGGGACGAATGTATAGATGATGCAAATTATACAAGATGGCTGCGGTGGATCCAACATCTGTCCGACGTTGAAGAATTGAAGATACCGAGGTATCAATTTGACGGAAGCCACGAACATATAAAGGACTTGGAGTTGCATACCTTTGTGGATGCCTCCGAATGCGGGTATGCAGCGGCTGTTTATGTGCGTTACAATATTGGTGGCTCTATTAAGTGCAGCCTCATCGGAAGCAAAACGAAAGTAGCCCCACTTAAGATGTTGTCGGTGCCTCGGCTGGAGCTACAGTCCGCTCTGTTAGGCGCCCGTTTAGTAAAAAGCGTTCTCTCATCTCTTGATATCAGTTTAAACCGCAAGGTATTTTGGACGGATTCTAAGACGGTTTTATCGTGGATTCGATCCGATCACCGCAAGTACTCACAATTTGTCGCATTTAGAGTGAGCGAAATATTAGAAACTACAGAAGTTGACGAGTGGAAGTGGGTTCCATCTGCCGACAACGTGGCTGATGATGCTACCAAGTGGCAAAGGACTCCAAATTTTTCTCAAAACAGCCGCTGGTTCAAGGGACCTGAGTTTCTTTAAACCAACAACAGAGACTGGCCTACAGAAATAGAACAAGTTCATACAGTCCAAGAATTGAGGCCCCAGTACGTGGGTTGTCATGAAATCGTACCCTCAAAGTTTTATGTACCTCCTGCACGCTTTTCCCAATGGTCGCGTTTTGTTGGAGCAACTTCAACCTTTTTACAAGCAGTACGTATTTTTAAAGATAGAATAAAAGGCGATAAGTCTATATGCTTCTTTAAAACACAAAAGGATATCGCATCCGCTGAAACCATGATTTGGAGGAGCACTCAGAGTGAAGCCTTTGGTGACGAGCTAACATGCTGAGTAAAAAACGAACAATACCGCCATCAAGCTCCCTTCACAAACTTTCTGCCTACCTCGATGAAAACGGCATTATAAAAATGGGTAGCAGAGTGCAGATTAAGGGACGAGATGACCCGATCATTTTACCTAAGGACCACTGGGTCACTTATCTCCTTGTGATGTACTATCATGCCAAATACTTACACGGTAACCACGAAACAGTCGTCAACGAGATACGCCAGATCTTTTGGATACCTAGACTCAGGTGTGTACTAAAAAAGATACGAAAATCTTGTTCAACATGTATCATTCAAAGTGCAAAGCCCGTCCCTCCAAGAATGTCTATATTACCAGCACCAAGGTTAGCTTCATTCTGCCGGCCATTTACTCATGTTGGCGTCGATTACTTTGGGCCAATTTCAGTTGTAATTAGACGTAGTTCTGAGAAACGTTACGGAGTGTTGTTTACTTGTCTAACGATCCGCGCTATACACCTGGAGATAGCGAATTCACTCTCTACAGACTCGTGCATTGTTGCTATAAGATGTTTTATAGCCCGACGTGGAACGCCGCGGGAATGGTGGAGTGACAATGGCACCAACTTTCGCGGAGCGGAGCGTGAACTAAGTAATGCTGTCAACTTAATGCATAAAAATGATATTATAAAGGCCTTTACTACTTCCTCAACGACTTGGAACTTTATCCCACCGTCATCACCACATATGGGAGGGGCCTGGGAAAGACTAGCAAGATCAGTGAAATTTTCGCTATCGTCAATTCTACCCAGATATAGGCTTACAGATGAACTACTTCGAGGAGCATTTGCCGAAGTGGAAAATATAATAAACTCGCGTCCTTTCACTTATATACCGCTTGAACAGGATGAAGACGAATCATTAACACCTAACCATTTTATACATGGAAGTTCCAATGGAATGAAACCTCTAGCTCCACCTAATAGTGACGGAAATATGTCTCTCCGACGGGGATGGAAAGTTGCCCAGCAAATAGCTGACTCATTTTGGACCCGCTGGCTTCGCGAATATTTGCCCATTATTACCCGGCGCTCAAAATGGGTTGCAGCCGTAAAACCCATAGAAATCGGGGATGTAGCGTATATTGCGGACCCAAATAACCCTAGGAATTGCTGGCCAAAAGGGTTAATAGTCAACGTAAAAAAGGGAGCAGATGGACAAGTCCGAAGCGCATACATCAAAACTACCACTGGAACATATGAGAGACCAGCTACTAAAATTGCCGTGCTTCCTATTGATACTTCGGTAGGTCCACAGGACATACCGGGGGGGAGTGTTAAAAAACCCGGCAACTCTAGTACCAGTTAACTTCTTATTTGCTTTGCTTATTATATTTGACACTTTGTAGAATTCCACCGTAGAAAAGAAGAAGAATTGAGATTGTAACTTTATTGAAATACCACGTTGCTTAAAATCTTAAATTATTAAAGGACATAAAATTTATTTGTTATTGTGGAACTACACTGAAGTAAATTAAATGAAATGTACATTGAATATTAAAATTAAGTTTAATTAATTATGAATTCTATTTTCAGGATTTTAAAAATTTTTCTTTTTGTAATAAAGTGAATTGAAATAAACTTCAGCGTTTCATTTAATTTTCAATTTCAGTGTATTTATTAAAAATAAAAATTGGGAATTAAGCATGTCATAGAGAAATCTTATTAATAATAAAGTTTGTGTTCCCGAAAATAACTTTGGTAAAAAAAAACATTGTTTGATTGAAAAATATTACTTTTTTAATAATCGAATTTCCTCAAAAAAGGTAATTTTCTTAAATGCCGCGTTTTTCTCTTCAAATTTCTCTGTGCCTTTTTTTCAATTCATTTTACAATGCAAGCGTGAAGAACTTTACAATGTTATCTATCCCCAAGTGTGCATCGGTTATCGTGATAAATTTTTGACTTTGACTGCAAAGTATTTGATGTTTTGGATAACAGCCGTACATTTATACACATCATTAGCTGTGTTCATTTTCAAAAATTGTTACAAATTTGTAATAATTGTTACTAGTACAATTTTTTTTTAACTTAAGGCCTAATAATGTGCTTAGGTTGACTTAAGCAAATGTTCCAATACATGTTAATTATATGAGGCAAACCATATTGAACTTAAGGAAACTTTTTGCTAAGTTTAATGAAACTGTAAGGTGCGAATCTAATCGCACATTCCGTACGAAATCAAATGGTTTTTTATTTTGTTTTTGTTTTTTAAATACATTTCAGAGACTTTTTGTTAATTTTTGATAGTAGGTTAAGCAAGTTAGGCCTTTATACTTTTAACATTTACTTGTAACAATTGTTACAAATTTTTAACAATTTTTAGTAAATGAAAACAGCTATTATGTTGCTCTCTCTCTCTCTCCCTCACTTCAGGCCTTTTTAAAGGCCTGCTTACAAGATTTTTTGATTCAATTACTATTCTTACCTAACTGCTAAAGAAGGCCTCGGCTCTTTCGTATAAAAGATAAGATAAACCTTCCACACTCGCTTCTTTGAGAAGGGAGTAGAGAAGGAGTAACATTTTTTGTATTGTTTTTTTGCACAATCAATTTTTTTTGGTCCCGTTACCCTTCTTATGTACCTGCTGAAGAAGCGAGAGCGGAAGGCCTTCTCCGCAATGAAAACGTGTGTAAAAAAGATACGAGTATGGAATGGAGCAAGAAGGCCTTGTACATCCAAAAGAAGGTACAGAGACCTTCTAGAAGGCCTCCCTACTCCTTCTTTTTCCCGCTGGGGAAGATGCGGTCGCTGCCGAATTGTACACTGTGTAAAAATCTGTATCAGAGTTGCCAGAATGAAGATTTTACCTTACTTTTGAAGATTGTTTGACTAAAATAAGATTTAAAGATCTTTTTTCTCAAATTAAGATTTTTTATTTTTAGAAATGAAAATTCTTAACTTTAAGTTTGTACAACTTACATAATTTTTTGCAGTTTTTTAAACAGTCAGTTTTTAAAACAATGAGGTTTTGTATCAGCTTGTTGTCTATTGGATATGCATACTTTTATACCCATTGTCTAGCATACACAAAAATTAGCGGTTGTTCATTTTGGGAATATTGATGAAAAAAAATTATTTGAAAAAAGAAAACCCGTATTTTTATAAAGTTTAATATATTAAAGAACAAAAAAGTTGATGTATTTAGTACCAAAAGGTAAAACTAATGGAACTTAACCCTAGGATTACCGTCTTGGTCTGGCCAGACTAAATTTGTGTTTTGCAATTATTGCAATTTTTCGAATATAACAAAAAAAAAAAAAAAAAAAAAAACAGGGGCGTCTATAAATGATGTATGCTGAATCGAATGAAACTAATTTGGATTTGATTGGAGCAAGATTAGTGGGGTGAAATTCTATTTTTATGTAAAAGTCTATGAAATTACCCTCTGGGACGGACCAAATTTTTTTTTTGCAATATTTTTCATATAGAACAATATATCAAAAAAAAAAAAAAACATAAAGGTAAATTCTATAAATGATATGTTGTGAATTGAATGAATCAAGTTCGAACTAAATCAGAAAACTACGGCCCGTTATTAGCTAAGTATAATTTAACTACAAAAACCAAGCGGAAAACTCGATGACTTGCATGTAAAATTAAATAATAAAATTATATAATAAATTCGTATACAGGGGTGTCCTTTAAATCGAAAAGGCAAACATTTTAAACGTCGTTTTTTAATAAGATTTCTGTGATAAATGAATTTTATGACAAATATTTTACAAATATTTCTCTATTAAACAGAATTTAATAGCAAACATTATAAAAATTTGATTAAAAGTGTATTAAAAATAACTTCCAAATTCTTGTGTTTTCGATTTCCAGAACACCCCTGCTTATCTAAAATAATAATTTAATAAAAAATATATTTATTTAATTGGGGGTTTTTTAGCTGTTCTAATTGGGGTCAGGCCTGACCAAGAGGAGACCTAAGTGGTAAAAAGTTACCTAGGGTTAAGAAGCTTTTGGTGTGAAAATTCCACATTCCATGTTTTTGATAATTATTAAATAAAGTGTATATACATTAGTGCTTTACAATGTCTTTTCAAAGGTGTACATTATTTTAATAACAATTCCATTAGGAATATATTTAGGGAAATCCATATAATCCATATATTTTCAAATGCCTTCGATACAACAACGGTATCAAATATAATACTAAATTGAGAACCCTTAAAACTTCATATGATGTATGATCTTCTTGCCCAAAATTAATATATATCTCTAATTTTAGAATATAATTACTTCCAAAGAAACTTCTTTATTTATATGAACTTTTTTACGTTCTTATTTATTAGAAAACAAATGGATTTAAAGTATATTTTTAGAAAGAATTTTATGGAAAATATAACTAAAAACACAATTTAAGCCTACAATATAATTTTGTATAAATACCGCAATTATGTATTTCAATTTAAATAGTTTCCATAATAAGAAGTATTTCCTTATAAAAAATTAATTATTTTTACTTCTTTGCCCTTGCTATTAAAAATTTTAAGATTTTCCTCTTCAAAATAAGATTTTGTTTGGCCATATGAAGATTTTCTGGCAACGCTGATCTGTATATATCTTTGTTCCGTATAGACGTCTAAACTACTGTGAAAAATACGATTTCGATTTTAGAAAATTACTGAAGAACTACACAAAAGTCGTTTGTGTTTTTAAAAACTTGAAAATTAGTTCAAGGTTCTGAATTTAGGTTATTTCCAGAAGTATATTTATATACATATTTAAAAATACACGTATGAATTTTAAAGATAAATCAATGTAATTTTAAAATTTATGGAATTTTCTTTAAGAAATGGCTGTAAGTTTAAAGAAATTAGAAATTTTACTGTTTATAACTTGTCGGTATGCATTTTTATTTAATGTTTTTTAAGATAATTATTTCGTAAAAAAAAACTTTTGATTGTCAGTCATATACTTTTTCCCCATTGAATGTACGTCACGAAAGGCGAAAGGCAGTAATATTTTACAATGATTTACAAAATATTTGATATACATATTAGAGCAATTTTGAAACATTTTTTTATAATAAGAATCATATGTAAATTTGAAATAAAATTTACACAAAAGTGAAAAAAGTTTTTATAATATCTTAGATATATGTAAATTAAAAAAATATTTACATAAAATGCATTTCGCATATCGCCAATCGTTTTAAATTTCGCCAAAATAATCGCCATATCGCCAAACGTAAATTTCCATCGACAGAAGGATTAAGAAATCGCCACATTTGACAGTCCTACCAATAACAACTAAAAAGCGGAAAACTATTATCCATTTTTGTTTTTTATAACTGGCATATTAAAAAATAGTTAATTTATTTTTTTTATATATTCCTCTTACTCCCACTGGAGCGTAGGGCGCCAAAAAATAAAAAAATTGTTTACGAAAACAGTCTTAAATAAATAAAAACTTTTAATTCAGTTTCACGTTATTTTTTTAATATGTAAAAGAATTACATTTCTTGTTTTGTTTTCTTGATTTATAATTATTGTTTTACTATAAAGCCTAGTACTCTGTTCGAACTTGCGAAAAATGTTGAGCAACATTGATTATTTCACACGAAAATTTTGTCATGTATCAATATTGTCTATCTTGCGGTTTTTCAAAACTTAACGTTTTTATTGGTTAAAAGTATACAATATTATTTTTCGAAGGTAAACAAAAACCATAGTTGGGGGTATATATATATGTTCCTTTAACTCCCATTGGAGCATAGGGCGCCAACAATAGTCGTTCTCCACCGTACTCGGTTTTGGGCTACATTTCTAGCTTCGTTCCATGTTAAACCCACAGATCTCATTTCGGCTTCGGTGGAACGTCTCCAAGTAATTTTAGGCCTTCCAACACTTCGTCCTGCTTGATGAAACGGGTTCCAACGCAACGCATGCTTGGCGATACTCTCATCTGGACGTCGAAGTGTGTGACCAATCCACTGCCATTTTCGTTTTCGAATCTCAGTAGCCACATCTATCTGATTTGATTTACGAAGTTGTAGTTGGGGGTAGTGCACTAAATATTGATTTAAATCACCATTCACTCTCACTAAATAAAACTGCAAAAAAATAGTTTTTACTATTTTTTACCAGCTTTAGTGAGGATTCGTATTTTTTCACTAGCACTAAAAAAATTAATTGGTATTGCAAATTTTTTCACTATCACTAATTGTGTGCATAAAATCTGCACTCAATTCAAATGTGTAGTTCAAAATTAGAACTTGCAATCAAAGAGCTAAACAAAAACATAATATCAATTAAATTTAATTTTGTATGTGCATGGTTTTCTGACGATATGCATAAGCAAAGGAAATTTAACTAAATGAAATTCTATCAATAACGGAATAATTCTTGGATTTAATCCTGAAAACACAATTTTAAATTGTGTGCAAAATTTTTAGTCAAATAAGTGAAGAAAAAAATATTGCAATATACTGATGATTGCTTTTTTTTAATCAAACCATTTTTTTGCGAAAAATATTTTAGCATTACAATCTTCTATGCGTAGTGAGATTGCCTTTTTTCCATTCATCACTCAACATCAACAATATTATTGCAATCATTTTGAACTAGTGCACTACCCCCATCTATGACAAAAACCATGTGTTTTGATAATTGTCATTAAAAAAAGTAAAACAATTTTATTTAAATAATTTTCTAAAGTAAAAAAACAAAAAAATTTAATTAAATTATTAATTTTTGTACTTTTCTACATTTTTCTTTTAAAAACGCTTGTTATAAACCCCACCTCACATAAAAAAAAAAATTACAAAAAATGATAAGCTGTTGCTTAAAATTCCGTGCGAAATAATATGAGCTGCACTTGTTTCGCACGGAAAATAAAAATGTTGCTAGAAACATTTCGCATGTTTTTCGTAATATAAACAGAGTACTACTCTATCAACATTTTTTCGTTTGTATTTCACAGAATTTTTTTTTATATTGATTTTTAAAACATTTCGCACGAAATACTGAACAGAGTACAAGGCTTATTTCACAGAATTTTTTTTTATATTGATTTTTAAAACATTTCGCACGAAATACTGAACAGAGTACCAGGCAAATTAAAGTGCAAATAACCTTTGCGTAACAATGTATTACAATGATTTTAATGATTTTTTCAATTAATAAAAAGCATTTTAAATTTGGTTATATTTTTTTACATTTGGTAGCTTTTTCAAAAAATTTGGTTGTAAAAATTGTATTCGTTGTGGCAGCACTGGTTATGACCATGTGTGGGCAAATGCAAAAGAGCGAACCAAGGCCTATCCAATAGGTCTGCTTACTATTACAACAATACAAAAAACAACAGGCATTTTGTTTGTGTAAAATTCCTCGCCGTTGTCAAAATCTTACTACTACATAGGCAAAACAAAAGGAAAAATGTGTTTTGTGTGCATGTATGTGTGGCAAAAAACCAAAAAAGTAAACAAAAATATACACGTATAAGGAAAATGTAAACAACTTTTGATATCGTTGAGGAAAAAACCAAATAAACATCTGGCTTCTTAAGCAGACCTATTGGATAGACCTTGGAGCGAACGATGTGATACATACACAAAAAACAAAGAGCATAAAACCAACAAAAGCAAACGCAAGGCCCATTGAATAGATTTGCGCAAGAAGCCTGATGATCATTGTTTATTTTCTTTTTAGTTGTCAAAAGTTGTTTACATTTTGCTTACATGTGCATGTATATGTTTGTTTACATTTATTGTTTTTTCCCACACAAATTTGTTGGTATGCCACACATACACGATTTTCCCTTTTGCTTTGTATATGGGGTAGTAAGTTTTTGACAACTAAAAAGAAATTTTACACAAACAAAATACATGTCGTTTTTTGTTTTTGTTCAAGTAAGCAGACCTGATAGATGGGCCTTGAGCAAACGTTAACAAACCAATACAATGGCACACATGCAAAGATTTCAATGTAGTGGTTCCCATACCGGGTTACGACTGATTTAGATAAAAGTTTCGAGTTAAGCTATGGTCCACACTTATCAAATACTGACGCCTAATAGAGCAACCGGTGTTAAAAAATTTATAAGTTTCATTCTACGATGATTTTTCAGAAATAAAGTTATGGAAATGAATAAATATTGTTAAAAAGAATGTTAGAGGTTGAGCAATAAAGTAGTTACGCTTTTGTCGGTTTTTCTCGGCAAATATTTGTTAAGTGTGAACATATTTACCTTCATTAATAAATATTTTTCTGTAATGAGAACATACCTTTGATTTACTAAAATCAAGTATGGACTTGTGGAGCAGGGTTGTCAGATGTGGCGGTTTCTCGCCAAACGTGGCGATTTTCAAACTTGTTTGGCGACCTAATTTTTGATTTGGTGACATGGCGACTTTTTGGCGATTTAAGAAAATAGTTGGCGATTTTGTTGGCTATTTTTGATGAGCTATGTATTTAATTTAATATTCGTTACATTCAATAAGAAGAAAAAATATTACTTTTATTCTAGTATTTTTATGTATGATATTTGAGGCATTCATATGTATGGTCAAGATTTGAAAGTATGTTTGTTCAAATGGCTGATGAAGATAATAAAAATCTTCGAGAAAATTGTTTTTCGTTTTTAAAAGTGCTCTTGACAGAATCAATAATTATAATTCCTTAAAGCATGAATATATTTAAAGTCTATGAACATTTTTCCATTATATGTATGTGGCAATTTATAATCATAGATAAAAAACGTTGTTGTTAAAGATTTTTATGAATCCTAACGTACCTTTTGATGTTTACGAAACACACTCGAAAAAATTAGCGTTTGTTAATTGTAAAGAGGGTTTTAATGACGATATTTCATCTAATTTATATATTTTATAGCTACATGGATACGGCAGGTACGTGCCATTTAAAGGAACTTGCTTTGGCTGTACTTTATATGCTGGTAATAACAACAAGTATTGCCTGTGTTGAAATTAAGAACTCCACAAAAACTCGCCTTCGAAGTAGAATGCATTACAAACTTCTAGACGCGTTATTACGAGGTTTAAATTATATGAATGTGAATAGTATATGTTGCACTTCTTTTGTAACTTTATTGGATAAATGAAATTCTCTCACAATGAATTCCAAAAAAGAAGACAAATAGTGAGTCTTGCCAGTGAAGCGTTTTAGATAACTGCAACTTATATACAAATATATATCCAAAATTAGTTTAATACAACCTGCAAAAATTCTTTTTATGTTGCTTTAAGTAGACTACTATAAACTATTTATAAACTATTGTGTTCTAAATAAATATTAAACAAAACATATATTATGGCGACTTCTATTAAAATTTTGGCGAATTTTAGCGATACTGAACAAATTTATTTTTTAGAATTTATAAAAAATATTTTTAATAATTCTAAAAATAGGTATTTTATTGTCAAAAACTGAAAAACAAAGGCTGTGGCGATTTTGGCGATTTTTGAGATTGAATTTAGCAAAAAAGGTCTAAATCAATCTGACAACCCTGTTGTGGAGTTCAAATATGGGGTTGCGCAGCTAAAAACTTTCTAAATAAAGTATGTACTTAAGAATATAGAGTAGCCAGCAGAGAACGGCTTTGTGCGATTGCAAAAAAATCGCATTTAATGAATACCAACAAATACACTCGCTTTCGGTCATACAATCAAACTTGCGCAACTGCACACATTCGCTGATGGTTTGCAGTCAATTCAAATAATGCACATCGTGCCTTGTTATTTATACCATCGTTAAGCTTCGTATTTTAATTAAGATGTTTGTGGGTTCGGTGCGACAATGATTGTTTTGGTAAAGAAAAAAAAAATACAAACAAAAAAGCCAGAAATCAATCAATCATTACTCATGTAGTACTCAGCAGTTGCTATGTAGTACAAGAACAAAAAATTGAAATGAAACGCAAAAGCACTAGGTACTAGAGGTCTGCAAGAATAAATAAAAAGCAATTTCAACAGACTCATTTTTTTTAACTGCAATGAGTCGAGCACACAATCATAACGAAACAAATGAAAGAATAACCAAACACAAAACAAATAAAAATTCATTCAATTCAGTCAACTCAAGTCAAATCAGTTAACCCTGCAAACAATTTCCATTGCCGAATCATCGCCCGCGAATCGCCGGCAAGTTGTCTAACATCGCTGCGATGCATCGCGTGGAAGCTAAATGCGATCCTCTGGCGAATCGCGAAAACGTTCGCATGTGTCAACCACGCGAATCGTATCGCGATTCGCGTGAACATCGCGTATCGCGATTGAAACCAAATATTTATTTTCCCGTTACCTTAACAAAACAACAAGACAAAAAAAATTCTATCGAAAGTTATAAAAAAACACTGATGATTGCCGCTACTTGTGTGCGCTCGCATATTCATCGCCGTAGGCGATGGTTAGCGATTCGTATTCCCATGAGAAGGATCGCGTAATCATCGCCAAACAAGCAATCGGCAAAAAATTTCAAAAATTGATTGCCGCTACTTGTGTGCGAAAATTTTCATTTTTATTTCTTTTTTTTCTACGTTATAGTAAAGATCTGGAATGTTTTATTTTTTTACCTAATAGTTTATTAAATTACCAACATTTTAAGTGCAATTTGAAAAAAATCGGATGAAAAATAAAGTTTTTATTAAGGATTTTGTGGAACGACAATATTTACATCTTCATTGCTCACACACTATGTTCGGCGTCCATCAGTTTTGGAATTTGGGAATTTACGTTTGGGAATTTACATTGAAACGACAATAAAAAAATAAAATTTGTTTTTGTTTTCAATACAAGTTCCCGGATTTACATTTTAATTTTAAAAAACAGGCAGGTCTATTATTGTGCATCGGATTTTTAAGCAATTAAGGGTTTTCAAAAATTTATGATACGTTTGGGAATTTACGTTGAAACGACAATAAAAAAATAAAATTTGTTTTTGTTTTCAATACAAGTTCCCGGATTTACATTTTAATTTTAAAAAACAGGCAGGTCTATTATTGTGCATCGGATTTTTAAGCAATTAAAGTTTTTCCAAAATTTTATGGTCCTTTAAGCCTGGTACATGCATATGAAAAAAACTTGTGCGGAATATTTACGAAATAATGTTGATGGAGTTGTACTCTGTTTATTTTGTGAAAAAGTTCCGAAATGTTTCTGGCAACATTTTTTTTACAACTGCGAAATAATGTAAGCTGCCTTTATTTCACGTGGAATTTTAAGCAAAAGCAAAAAATATGAACTTAATATTAAAAAAGAAATAAAAAATTAAAATAACACAATCGGTAACAGTTTTTTATCCATATTTACTTTTTTTTTATTAAATTTTTTATTAAAAAAAATAATTTTAGTAAAATACATGTGGCGTTTGTTTACATACACGAAACAATGTAGCATACTTTGAAGGAATAAAAACGTCAAATTGTACAAACTCGCAAGATTGGTAACATTGATAAATGCCAAAATTTTCGTGTGGAATAATTAATGTTGCTCAACATTTTTCACAAATTTGAACAGAGTACTAGGCTTTACTGTCTGACATGTATCAATGTTAGCTATCATGCGAGTTTGTACAATTTGACGTTTTTATTCCTGCAGAGTATGCAACATTGTTTTTCGTATGTAAACAAACCCCACATGTATTTTACTAAAAATAATTCTTTTTAATAAAAAAGAAAGTAAATATGGATAAAAAACTGTTACCGGTTGTGTTAATTTATTTTTTTATTTAATAATCAGTTCATACTTTTTGCTTTTGCTTGAAATAAGTACAGCTTACATTATTTCGCAGTTGTAAAAAAATGTTGCCAGAAACATTTCGGAACTTATTCACAAAATGAACAGAGAACAACTCTATCAACATTATTTCATAGAAATTCCGCACAAGTTTTTTTCATATGCGTTTTGACAGCATTTCACGTGAAATGTTGAACAGAGTACCAGGCTTAACAGGTAACAAAACGCGCGAAACACCATCATAAAGATGTGTTTTTTTTTAACAATTTTCCATGCAAATAAATTTTTTTAAGAATTCTTACAGGCATATAAAAAAAACACATTTTGTAAAAACATGTCAGTTTGGCTTTGTACGTGCAAAAAATAAGATGTGTTCAATCGATCCCAACGAATTTTGTTATGTTTGTGGTGTTCTTGTGAAAAAGAAATCACAACATTTGATGCGAAAAATGAATACGAAAAATTTATCTGAAGCGTAAAAGAAGTATTTCGGATTTCGGCCTGCGTCTCTCGACAAACCGTGGACACCGAATAGTGCATGTAAACAACTGCCGAACAATATTAAATAAAATTGGTAAGGGTCAAGAGTTTCTTCACAGTTGGAAAGCCAATGCAATGGAGAAACCAGCTCAACCATACAACAGATTGTTATTTCTGTTTAACGGAAAAGGCTATCGGACGTAGAATTGAACCAGTTTATCCAGTTTATGCCCTAAACCGCAGCTGATTGTAGCGGGCCCCACAGAAATACGAAAAAGAACAATAAAAAATAATTCATCAGATGAGTGCAGTGAAGCAGAAATGCAATCAAATAAGAAACCCCATTTACTTACTCAGGCCGAGCTCAATGATTTGTGACGAGATTTGTATTTGCCGAAATCGATTTTCACACACAAAAATTTTTTATTTAAAAAATAAAATTTAATTTTGTGTTTTCTGTTTGTAATTTCCGTTCCTTTGATTAAACAAGTGAAAGGAAACTGAATTTAAGTAATTTAAGAATATTGGTCGAGAAAATTACGCCACATGGTCGTTTGCACTCAAAATCTTGCTGCAGCATGAGGAACTCTAGGACACTGTAAAAGGTAAATACCCATCAAGCGGGATGGATGCAAAAGTAGACACCAAGGCCAAAACAAAAATTATTTTGCTGGTAGACAAAATAAATTATGTGCACATCGAAGATGCGTATACTTCCAATGAAGTGCGGAATAAGTTGAAAGCGTCTTTTCAAGATTCTGCTCTTACAAGGAGGATTGGATTGTTGCGGCAACTAATAAACACGAGTTTTTCTAGTTCTGATTCCATTGAAGATTATGTAAGTAAAATTGTGTCAACGGCCCACAAATAAAAAAAGAAGTAGATATGCCAGAGAGCGATGAATGGATTGGAACGCTATTGCTAGCAGGCCTTCCTGAAGAATATGCACCCATGATAATGGGCATTGAAAGCTCTGGTTTCAAAATATCATGCGATTCCATCAAAACAAAGTTATTACAGGACGAAGAAACCGACAGCAGGTAGTGCTTTGTTGAAAAAGAAGATATATCCAAAAAAGGGGCTTCGTTGTTTTTATTGCAACAAATACGGTCACAAGGCTGCTGATTGTAGTTCAAGTCAAAATAAAAAACAAAACAGAGAAGTTGGCTTCTGTACGGCGCACAGTGGCGCCCGTAGAGCAAACGAGGTTGCAAAAATCAAAATTTTTATGAGCGCCGACGAAGTTTTGAATAAACCCATGTTATAGGTAACTTTTCAACGATTTCAAAAATGCCACTCTTAATAATATCAAATTTTTAGTTTAGAAGATATAACCATTCAAAGTTGACCGACTTTCGGTTTTCAAAAAAACACACAATTTTTAGTCAATTTGTTGCGATTTCAGGTGTAATATCACGAAAAATAGGTAACGAATCGCCTTATTTTTTGTTTGTATTGATTGATGTATTTATTAAATGTATAATGATAAAAAAAAAATTAACTGTTTTCTTTGTGTTTCTCCTGGTAAATCGCTATTTAAAAACTATCCGTTTTTTCACTATTTTTCAACTTTGACGGAAAATAAAAAAAATCTTTATTTTTCTATATTTGCCATATTTGCAAAACCTGTTCTTTGATTATTTCTTTACATAATTCAAAAGGTTTTATCTGCCCGTACGTGCCCGTTTGGCTTCTAGAGATAAAAAAGGTTAAAAAGACATGGTTGCAGAAATTGTATGGCGTTCATCCCTTATATGTTTTGACTGACAGTAGTTTGATCTAATAGTTTGAAAAAACTACTCAGTGAAATTACCAGGTACGTACCTCACTTAAACAATACTTTGGCGGCATGTGAAGTCACGAATAGAGTTAGAAAATAATTATAGTTTAGAAATGGTTAGTCTTTTAGATATACCTTCTCTTACGAATTGTGATGAATATTTTATTCAACATGTTTTATTTTTTCGAATTTATTCTATGAGCTAAATTACAAAAAAGCTTTATAAAATACATAACTGAAATTTAGCTCATAGAATAAATTCGAAAAAATAAAACATGTTGAATATAATATAAAGTAACCTACGAAAGGAGATAATTCCCAGTTTCTATTTGATGAATATTTTACAGAAAATTGAAAAAATAAATTTAAAAAAAAAATAATTTTTTTTTTAATTTGTTGGGTAATAATTTAAAACTTAAAACCCTAAAGAAAAAAATAAAAACAATCTAAAAATGTAAAAATAATTTTTTTTAGTTACCATAAAATTGATTTTTCTACTAATTTTAACTTTGATAACCCATAAGTAGGCCCCTACAAAGCGTAGCACCGGTTCAAAAGATATGATTTTTGCAACGAAAAAACTCAAATGGCGCCACTGTGCGGCGTTTGCAGCTGGCGCAATAAACATAACAGACGGGTTTATCGATTCGGGTGCCAGTTTGCACATATCCATGAGAAAGGACTGGTTCAATGAAATAGAAGAATCTCATGTAAAAGAGATTTTTGTGGCAAACAAACAAAAACTTCAAGTTGAAGGGGTTTATACTATTACAATGTCCATGTCCGTAAAAAATGAAAAAGGTGACGTAGTGCAAGTGAAAATACACGAGGTTTATTTTAAGTCAGTAAGTCAAATGACGAAAAGAGGCCTTACCGTTCAATTTGCAAATAACAAATGCTCAATTAAAAAAGATGGACAGACCGTTGCAACGGCGTTCCTTAAAGACAATATGTTTAAGTTGAACAATGCAAAGCCGGTGTGTATGGTGGCCACACAATGTGACATTCAGTTGTGGCATGAGCGCATGGGTCATCTCAATTTTTCTGATTTAAGAAAAACCAAAACATTTAGTATCAGGAATGCAATTAAAAGAAAAAAACTCGCTTAATTCAGATACCTGCGAAGCATGTATCAAAGGAAAAATGGCCAAAAGCCCATTCCATACTTCAGAAACTCAAAGTACGGATTTACTTCAATTGATTCACTCGGATCTTTGCGGCCCTATGAAGTAGGTTTCAATAGCCAAAGCTAAGTATTTTATATCATTTATAGATGATTTTTCGCGTAAAGTTTTTGTTTATACCTTGCAGACAAAAACGGATGTACCGGCATGTTTTGAAAAATTTAAAACCAGAGTGGAGAATGAAACTGGTCGTAAAATAAAGTTTCCGTACAGAAAATGGGACGGAATACTGTAACAACAGGCTTATGAGTTTACTGGAGGCCAGTGGTATACAACACCAGACCACTGTGCCATATTGTCCACAGCAAAACGGCGTCGCTGAGCGAATGAATCGCACGATAGTTGAGCGCGCTCGATGCATGATTTTAAATGCAGGTTTACCAAAAAAACCGTGGGCTGAAGCCGTTTGTAATGCAGTATATCTAATTAACCGATCCGTTTGTTCTGCAATAAACAAAAACATACCGCAAGAAGTGTGGTCAGGTGCCAAACTCGATTTAAGCCATTTAAGGGTTTTTGCTCACGTGCTATCGCTTATATACCTGACGAAAAACGTAAAAAGTGGGACCCGAAGTCGCAAGATTTAATATTTGTAGGCTATTGTGAAGACACTAAACGCTACCGGCTATTGGACCCAGATGGATTGCGTTTAGTAAAAAGCCGTGACGTAAAATTCTTTGAAAATAATTTTCAATATAAAATCAAAAATCCTCGTAAAAATCAGGCGCTAAATTTTGTTGAACAAGATGATAATGATTCACGGGAGGTAAACAGTAAAAACACAAGCAGCAACTTTGGTGATTTTTCGTTTAATCAAAGTGATGTCTCTACAGTAGCTGCAGATCAATCGTCCGATTATGTACCAAGTGAAAACGTCGACAGCGAAATTGATACAGAATTAGCTGAAAATGAAACCACCATTATCCGTCGATCGGAACGAACACCAAAACCCGTTAAAAGACCTGATTACTATTCATATTCAGTGGAGGCAAATTCATATCATGATCCAGTAACAGTGCAAGAAGCCTTAAGCAGAAATGATGCCGAAAATTAATTAAGCCATGGAAAATGAAATAAAAGCATTAATAGACAACCAAACTTAGACATTAGTAGACTTGCCCGCGAAAGAAAACCTTTGAAATGTAAATGGGTATTGAAAACCAAAAATAATGAAAAGGGTGAGATAATGAGACACAAAGCAAGACTGGTCGTAAAAGGTTGTTCACAGAAACCGGGAATTGACTATCAAGAAAATTATTCACTAGTTGTGCGGTATACATCAATTAGGTACTTATTGTCAGTTGCGTCACATTTTGACCTGGACATTGAACAAATGGATGAAGGCGTCAACTTCAATATGAAAAAAGTCTGCAAACTTAACAAAGCCATTTATGGATTAAAGCAGGCAAGTCGTGAATGGAAACGAAAGCTGAACCACGCCTTAAAGGAAACGGGGTTAAAACGGCCAAAGCTGGATCCATGTATTTATTTTCAAGTTTCTAATGCCACAATATTTTTTATAGCAGTTTATGTGGAAGACCTGCTAATCTTTTCAAACAACAATTCGTTAAAGTCCAGGGTAAAAAACAGGTTACAGGAGCAATTTTTTATAAAGGATTTTGGGGAGGCTATAAGCTGCGTTGGTATTCGTATTTCAAGAAGTCGTGAAAAAGGTAAAATACACATTGAGCAATTAGCATACACAACGGACATTTTAAATAAATTTAACTTGTTCGATTGCAATCCCGTTTCAACCCCCCTTTGATATCAATGTAAGGCTGACAACTCCTTCATCCGCAATAAATATACAGACAAGATCGCAATATCGACAGTCTTCTCGTCGAGTTCGAAACTTGGTACGCGCTGATCGTGAAAAATATTATAACAGCATTGCTGAGCAGGCGGAATAAACCGCAAATACAGGTAACTTGCGTGGTGTGTATCCGGCCATAAAACAACTGAGTGGAAATAATATTAGAGGTACCACGATTCTTTAAGCAGCCGATGGAACTGAATTAACATCACCCGAACAACAACTTGAGCGATGACGCGATTTCTTTTCCTTGCAAGCTTCAACAAACCACAATGATCATCAGGAAGGTGATACTCTTTTTCTTTCAACTCGTCGTAACCCAAGAAGGGACATATCTACAGAGCGACCGTCATGCTCAGAAGTTGAAGATGCTTTAAATAGGATGAAAAATAACAAAGCATCTGGCACGGACAACATTCCTGCTGAACTTTTAAAATATGGAGCTAGTTCTTTAGCGCAGTTTCTCACTCCTATCATTCAAGAAGCATGGGCATCGGACTATATACCAAATGAATGGAAGGAAGGTATAGTGGTCACACTACCCAAGAAAGGGGATTTAACGCAATGTAAAAATTGGCGCGGTATAACCATTCTAAACGCCATTGGTAAAGTAATGGCAACCCTCATTCTTCATAGAATCTCCCCTATTGTGGATCAGATATTGCGTGGTGAGCAGGCTGGTTTTAGACAAGGTCGATCGTGTGCTGACCACATTAATAACTTGCGCATTATAATTGAACAGTCCGCTGAGTATAACACCCCTCTTTATTTACTTTTCGTCGATTTTGAACGGGCATTCGACACTTTATCCCGAAACTCTATGTGGTCTGCATTAACCTACAAGGGAATTCCTGATAAAATAGTAAACATGATACGTGAGCTATATAGGGACGCTCAATGTAGGATACGTTTCAATGGAAATGAGAGTCGGTCATTTGTTTCAGGCACAGGTGTGCGTCAAGGCTGTGTCCTTTCTCCAACGTTGTTTTTGCTACTGCTAGATTGCGTATTGGAACAAACCAACAGAGATGCACCATTTGGTATTCGTTGGACATTGTCTGATTTTCTATATGACATAGACTATGCCGATGACATATGTCTAATGGCCCATCGTTTCTCGGATATAGAAGCTAAACATTAATAAATAATGACCAACGTATTGAAGATGTGGATGCTTTTTGTTATCTTGGTAGCAAGATAACTAAGGATGGTGGTTCTAATGCTGACGTTACTGATCGCATTAATAAAGCTCGAGTAGCCCTCTTTTCCTTATCTAAAATTTGGCGAAGAAATAATATTTCTCGGAAAACCAAAATCCGCATTTTTAACTGCAGTGTGAAGTCAGTATTACTTTACGGCTGCACCACATGGAGCTTAACGCAAGCTACCACTAGAAAAATTCAAACTTTTATCAACAAATGTATAAGACAGATCTTTAACATCCACTGGCCAGATCGTATTTCAAATGAAGCTCTGCTCCCAAGAGCAAACTCCTTGCCAGTATACATTGATATTCGTAAACGGAAGTGGACGTGGATATGCCACATATTGCGAAGACCACAAACAGAAATTGCAAGAACAGCCCTCGACTGGAACCCCCAAGGACAACGCCGCCAAGGTAGGCCCCGTAACACCTGGGTTCGTTGCCTTAAACAAGAATGTTTACTTGCTCGAGTACCCTGGAATCAAACAGAAACAATTGCCAGAGATAGAATCAAATGGAGAGAATTTTTGACGCCCTATGTTCACACTGAACTTTATTTAAGTATTTATGGTGTTCAGAAATGTAATTCTATTTATATTTAGATAAATAAAGGACATATATATATATATATATATATACCAGGAGGCTATAGGCAGTTTGCTATTTTTGGCGCAAGGAACTCGTCCGGACATTGCATTCGCCGTAAATTACCCTAGTAAATTTAATAACAATTTCGACCAGGCCACCCAGTGCCTCTTAAGCGAGTTTTTCGCTATCTCAAAGGGACTATCAATGTGGGAATTACAAACAGCAAAGATTTAAAATGTATTGTATTTGTGATGCGGACTATGCCAGTGACACAACAAATAGGCGATCCTGCACAGGTTATGTGTTCTTGCATAATGACGCAGTTAGTTGGTGTAGTAAACGCCAATCAACTGTGGCCCTCTCAACTACCGAAGCAGAATATATGGCCATGTGTTCGGCTGTTCAAGAAGCAGAATGGTTACGTCAACTGCATCATAATATACGGAATGATACCCAAACAAAAATAACTATTCTGCGACAGCAAAAGTGCTTTAAGCTTAGCCAAAAGTGATGCGTACCATGGACGCTCCAAACATATAGATGTTCGTCATCATTTCCTGCGAGACAAAGTTAGTGAGGGAAAACTTATATTGGAATATAAGGAGTCGGCTAATATGGCAGCTGATTTCCTAACGAAACCAGTAGTCAAGGAAAAACACCTGAAATGTGCAAGGATCTTTCGAATCTATAGACAGATTTTAGTGGAGGTGTTGGTAATTGAAAATCTGGCAACCTTCTCCTGCTTGATGTCATGCAGCCTACCTTTAATTTTTTACTACGTTTTTTACATTGTACAAACTCTTATAACTTCACTCACTTCCTTTTTGTATTAACTTTAATAAACTTGTGTTAACTTTTCTTTTACACATTGTTCCGAAATCAAGTCGTTTTATTAAAACATCCCAACAGCATTTGATATCGATCGAAAATGCAATACAATGTAAATGAAAATTTTGATCGATATCGAATGCCGTAATTTGTCCCCTGTTTGCAAAACAAAATAAAAAAAGTGTTGGAAAAATTCATTTCATATACATATATAAAGAAAATAAAATTTTAAAATATTTTTGATATGTTTTTGTCTTTCTCAGGTGTGTTAAATTCATGCAGTATTAATTTGGGATACCAATCCCGAAATCCCGATCACGAAAATTTAAATTTTGTAATCCCGGGATTTAGTTAATCCCGAACTTGTTAACAAAATTTTCTTGTTTTACCATTTTTTATAAAAACAAATTAATCATGACATTCCCCCTTGAGAGCATAGGGAACAAAATACTGATCTTTAATATTAACTTGATTAACTCTGTTAATACTGTCATTGCAAACAATTATAAGAAAATGTTAACGAGAAGTGAAGAAAATAATTAAAGAAGAAAGTTAATAAAGTAAAAAATGTCTTTTGAAATGCACAAAACATTCCACTGGTGCACCAAATTCGACATTAAAAATTTACTCTTTACAGGGTTAGAATTATTAAAGTATTTTACGAGGGTAGGTATAGGAACTACCGCAATTTATGGAGCGATTTTACAAAATTAAGAAGTGTATTTTAAACACTGCACAATTCCTTCCACTTTGTGGTCGGTATAAAAATGTGTTTTTGTTAAAATGAGATTTTTATGGTTAACTAAATAAATTTATTTTGATAATTAATTTGAATTATTCATTCTAAAGCTTCGTTCACAATCAGATGTTGTATAGTAAACAAGTTTTTTGTTTCTATCTTTTGTATTTTTTGTCTCTTATCAACCCCTTTGCCTTTTGACAGTTCGTACCAAATAAAAACAATAAAAAGCCCTGGGGGGTTATTATGTAATACGATTCGAAAGAAAAGATTTACGAATTCGTACAAATTGTATTATGTAGTACGTTTTTCGAAAATTTATTTTCGAACGTTCGGAAATATTTTCTTTTTGTGGGATTTTTTTTACCCCTTTTCGTAAATTATAAATTACCCTTTTACAATTGCAACTATATAATACGAAAGCAAATGTCAGTTCATTTAAATTTTTTGTAAATTATTCGAAAGGTGCTGTGCTTGCGAAAACAATAAAAAATTTAAAAATGTAAGTAATTAAATAAAACTTTTTACAAAAAGTGTAAAATCTAATTTAAAACATACGATTTCCTCTATATTCAGAACTGTGAGTGACTTGAAATCACAATTTATGCTGTGTTTGTTGTCACAACTCCTTGTTTTTAGTCTGAAAATTTTTATACATAGTAATTTTTTTAAATTTGGGTTGTGTTTAGGGAAAGCTTAAACAAAGCAATGTTTACAAAACAAAGACAGAATATGGTGATGGTTGATTTTATAATTGCACATGCATATTGAGCAAAGGGACACCTCAATGTTGCAAATGCTAAAAGCAAGTCGAAGGATTTGTGGCAAAGACTATCAAAGGATTAAGATGCGGTTGGTCCACCGTATCGTGAATTGAAAAAGTGGAAAAAAGTGAGTTTTCATTTAATCGATTTTGTATTAACTATTTTTACAAATGTGCTATGTTACTAGGTATGAGAAGAGTTAAATGTCTGTTTTCGGTTGAAGTATAAATGCTCATCGTTACTTGGCCAATTACTCCAGGTATTCCACATTTATTAAAAAAAAACCATCTTTTCGCCTCCATCTTTTTTCTTCAGTCATTTCAAAGATAATATGCTTCGGACAAATATTTTGTTCGATTATTTCGCATACCTCAGATAAGCATATGGAAATTGATGAGTGTGAAAGTCCTACAAGACGATCTTGGTCAATCTGATGTTGGTATCCACCTTGTACCAAACATTTTAATGTTGAAGCTAATTTCATCAAAGGTGCAATGACTGTCGATCTTTCAGATGGCTTTAAATCACCCTACATATGTATATACAATTGTTTACATACATAAATGAATTTTTATTAAGCCGAAAGTTTTTCACGAAACTAAAAATAGTATTTTTATAATTAAATTTGATAATTAAAAATCTTTCTTACGTACTATTATCAAGGCTCATAATGTCGGAGGTATCTCGTATTATTTTCCGTTGAACTCTTTCCGCAATTGCATCACTTTCTTTATCGCTATCTTCCAACCACAATGAAACAGAATTTATGTTCTTAGACCGTTATATTTTTATAAATAATTACACTACGTGACAAAATTTCAACAAAGTCGTGACCAAATGAATCTGACAGCTAATCTTTATGTAAAATTTTCCGCTGAATCCGAATATGAAGTCAGCAATCCATGGTTATTTTAGAAATTTTATAACCTTTCACTAGAAAGAAAGAATTACATAATCCGTTTAAAATTTTTGAAGATATTTGCATTTCAGTCACAGCATCTTTTTTAAAAACACAAATGACGGTTATTTTAATAATAATAACGGAATATCTCAAAAACTGTTCTACTTTTGACAATTCTGACTTCATATTCTGATTCATTTGTTATTTTATTTTGTTTTGAAGTTTTCACTTATATTTACATTTTGCGGAAAATTTAACGTTTTTTTATTAACGCTTGTTTTTCAAAAAATTTCTGTCAATATTGACAGGTACTGTCAAATTTATCGGCTATAAATTTGGCAGCACTTTGTTTTTCCCTTTTTTTAACAAATACAAATCTGTGGGGCTTTCGAACGGATTAGAAAATACCATTTCATTTTCGATACGGAAATTTCTTTCGAAAGTATTTTCGTTTCGAATCGAATTACATAATAACCCCCCTGTTGTTTGTTTTATTGTACAATTGTTGTAATCTCGCGGCTACCTGCTATAAATATACCTTGATTTCTGCAGTAAAAATTTGTAAATACTGTCACTTTTTGCTCTCAATTTGTGTTCTCATTTACTGCATTTTGTGTACTCGAACGCAATTTCGTAAAATGCAGTAAAGTTCAGTAAAAAATAGTAAAAACTTGTGTGTTCTCGAACGCAGCTAATATAACATTATATTTAACTTTAAACTAACAAATTAATATAAAACTTTTGCTTGTCAACCGCTTTTAAAGACTTTTTTTTAGTAAATATCTATAAAAAGCATTTATCTTCTAATTTTCAAAAACCCCGAATCCCGGGATTTGATTTTTTGAAATCCCGAATCCCAGGATTTGCGAAAACTAGCCCCGATTGGCATCTCTATTATTAATATCCTGAAATGGAGAAATACTATTGGGGGATTTAAACGGTAGTCATATGTCTTAAAATAATAACACGAAAAAATATGACTGCTGTGTGCGACCCTTCATAATTTAGATTTATTCAGTGTATTTATGACAAAACAATAACCGCCGCACAAAAAGTCTCATTATTTTAAAACTTTTTTGTTTAGAACACAACAACTATTTCTTAAACTATTAGGACGTTAAGATAATATGACTTAATAGAATACCTTTAAAAATGTCCATATGTGTATTACTTAAACAGGGGTTTTCTTAATATCTTTGCTTTTTGGAGACTACACCAAAGAAATCAGTACAAAAAACAATACAAAGTGTATAAAAAAGTACATTTGCGTACTGTTTTTGGTGTTGTGCATAAAACAGTACAATTGAAAAAAATCAGTACATGTGCTGCTAAAAACAGTACGTCCGACACCCCTATAAGAATATCTTAAATACGTCTTACGGCCATTTTCACCAAGTTCGGTTATAATTAACCATCGGTTATAGCTGTCAAAACATATGGGTAACCGGAACTTTAATTGAAAGTTAGTTTTAACCGAACTTGGTGAAAATGGCCGTTATTATATTAGAATTAATTAGGGATTTAACGAATACCGATACCGATATATCGGCGATACTTCAGATTTGCCGATATATCGGTATCTTAAACAGGGGGTTAAGATACCGGCGAATGAATTCATGAATTCGCCTTGATTCTTATATTACAGATCAAGGTATATTTACACAAGGTTAACTCGTTGGCCCAAATGTTTGTCAGCTGTTTACCCAAGTTGGAACCCAAACGTCAAATTTCGTGTATATGAGCCAAAATTTGTATATGGGTGCGTTAAATTATTATTGTTTAAATGAAGACAATGTTGACAACTCGGTTCCTGTAATAGAGCAGCATGTCTACACTCCCAAGTGAATCTACCTTGTGTAAATATACCTTGTTACAGATCTTATTAAAAACGACGTTTAAAATTCTTGCGTTTTACGTTTTCGATGTCCAGCACACCCCTGTATACCTGTTAGTCTAAGACAAGGTGTAATAAATTGACATGTATTAGTGTGTTCTGGAAATCGAATACCTATATAAACAAAATACTTAATAAAAAAAATTTTGTATGTACCTTTGATGCAACTTCTTCCATTATTTTTTATATGGAAATTATTCAATTTGGTGCACTTAATTTGGGCATTTCCAGCGAAAAATCTACTTTAAGTGACGTAACGCCAGCAACCAAATAAGCTTGTATTTGTATCGTACCATAAATTAAAAAAATTTAAATATTACATCGCCACCTATCGGGATAAAATTTAAGAGAAACCTGGCTCCAGACGAATAAACTAATTTAAAGTCCAAGTTTTGTGTCAATCGGTTCTAAAATTCAGAAGCACATACGCGGCACAAACGTATTTATATACCTATTGATATAAAATTTTTTGAGAAACAATTTAAGTTACTGGCTGGCATTACGTTACTTAAAGAAGACTTTACGCTGGAAATGCCCATAGATACAATACTAACTAGAACTTTTCCATCTCAGTCCAAAAGAAAAATCGTAAATGAACAACACTTTGTATACCTTTTTCACTGTATTTCGAAATTAACCTACCTTAATTTAATAACTTGCAAGACACCCGTTACTGATGGTGACATTACGCTACGCATTGGTACTCCAATAGGAGTCACCGTACCACGAACTACTGCATATGGTACTTTTTTATTTTTTTGTTGAGCCACAAAATCCTTTAAGTCATTGTCTATAGACAATTGTGGTGCATGCTAGAAGTAATAACATACATCCATGCATATGACAATTAAATTTTAAACAATTTATACAAAAACTTACCTTCAAAAGTTTAACACTCTTCTTGTAGCTAACATATTCCCTAACACATAAGCCTAAGATTAGTAAGTCTACACCCAACGCTACGCCTTCATGTATAAATTCCATATTGTTGATAAAATTGATAGAAATTTATTATTTATTTGAAATTTTAACTAAATAAAGTAACTTTACGAAAATAATAGTTTTTCGCAAATGTAGTTACAAAATAAAAAACAGCTGTAGTGCAAACACTGACATTTGATGATCAGCGTTACCGTTTTGCGACTTTAGTTGCAATTTGCAACCTTTTTGACGCTCTGACACTTTTTGTGCGACTTTTTTAAAATTGTCTAATTTTGCAACTTTTTCCAACTTTTTGCGACTTTTTGCCCCTTTTTTGAAAGTGAAATACTTTTTTTAAACTGCATAATTTTACATATTTTTCCTTAGTAATATCAATTTTGTTTTAAACATTCCCCGGGATATGTAACCTCATTCGTTTAATCAGGTGATTATTTTGTATCCAGACAATTTCAACCATGGTGGAATATTTCACCATGATTTCAACTACTGAACTGTATTAGATATGCCTTATTTTGTATCGTGTTCATTGAATTTCCATGCCAATCTAGGATGATCGGCATTATTATTTAAAGCGTTTTAAGACCAAGTTTTTTACAGCTATTGATCTCATATCTTTATTTAAAAATGTTATAAATGACACAGTCTTTTAATAACGAATTTAAGTTGTTAGAAAGTAAATCCAATGATAAATCATACTTTTACATTTTTAAAATTACAAATGCTAACTATTTTGGCATACAGTAGGAAGCTTAAAAATTGCTTTTAATTAACCATTGCACCTTCATTAAGACAAATAAGCAGTGCATGTATTAACTCTACCGCACAACAGAGCGTGTGCAGACATTTTTTTTTTCAAAATAAATGAAAAATAACTTAACCAACAGGTTAAAAGCAGAAACTTATGAGTCCATGCTATCAACTCTAAATTTTCTAGATACTGAAATAGAAGGTTGGATGCCAAGTAATGAACTTGTGCGAAAATACAAAAAAAGTTAAAAAATATTTAACGTAAAGTTTATACATATATTAAAGTAATAGCTGTTTGGTCCCGGCGCTTCTCGGGATTTTCTAAATAAAAATAAAAAATTAAATACTGGAGAATTTTGTTAATAACTTGACGCCAGCGCTATCTACCACCAATAAAAAAATGTAAGTATCACGACAACAACGCCACCTATCGGGAGTTTTTTTTATAAACCATCAGTGAAAGTAGACCTTTCCAACGCATGAACTCGTTTGAAAATCGGTTGAGTGTTTCTCGAGTTATAATATCACGAACATAGGACAACTTATTTTTATATATATTGATATACAAACACATTATTAAAAGTCAATCAAATCTAAAATCAATAAACAAAAGGTTATTGAAACACATTTTTAACGAATTATTTCTCAGCTATTTAAACAATACAAATTGTTAATTCTTTTTTGTTTTGTGTTTTTTGATTTAACATCACCTTACCAAAGATTTTTATGTACATCGTTTACGAATACCCAAGAGAGTTATTAAAGAAATAAAACCGAAATTATCACCCGGGTGGTCAATTAATTAAAGTAATTAAAATGTTAAAAAAAATGTGAGACTTAGTGCCGGTTCACACACGTCAAGTTTGACTCGTCAAGTCTTGAGTTTTAAGAAGAGAGGGGAAATGAAATGGCATTCACTTTTCCCTTCTCTCCTAAAAGCTCAAGACTTGACGAGTCAAACTTGACGCGTGTGAACCGGCACTTAAATTTGAAAAAACGACTGTTTTGTGCGACTTTTTGTTTTAAAACGACTTTTTGTGCGAATTTTTAAAAATTCCCAACGGTAACCCTGTTGATCATAGCCAAGGTACACAGACAAAAAAAAACGATATTTAAAACAAAATTTTGCGTTTTTTCTTTAAATTGCAGCAATTTTTTTGAAGAAATATTGAACAAAATATTCGGCTTATACGTTTGAAATATAATTGTTAAATTTTACGTATTGTACAATTATATCGCCAATATGGGCATTTCCGCCAAATGGTCCACCGTGACCGAAAATTTAAAAGTTATTAAAATCTGATTATTTTACGAAATTTTTATGAAGAAATACTTAGATTTTACTAATTTTATAAATTTACCCATAAATTTGTTCACTTAGATGAACAATCAGACTGCAAAGTTGTGCAAACGTACTTTCTTATTTGTGAGTATGTTTTATTGTATATTTTCTTTAATATTATCTTCCTTAAAAGAGGTGATATTTGATGAAAATTATTCCAAAAAAAATTTCTTACATGTTCGTACACGTTCGAATTGTCACGTATCGAACCAGATTTTAGCTTAAACAAAAAATAGTACAGACGATTTTGGAACCAAACCAAAGACATTTTAATGTTACATTGCTATGTAAAATTCTGAAAGTAGTTTGACTAAAAAATTGTGCCAGGTTTCGCTGAACTACAACTTTTTATACATGGCCACAAAAACTACTTCTATTTTTTTCACGTTCGAACCGCTACTTCTTTTGCCATTATCTTTGACCTAGAATCGCGCCCCCCATAAACTTTAGCATAGATAATAGTGCTTTCTTAGTGCTATAATTTAAGGGTTGAAAGAACGTAAAAATATTTGTTGTTTAAAATGTTGTTGCATTTTTGATGCGTACGACTGTCACGTTCAACACTTTGGAATTACCCATATGTATTCGAAGGTGGCACAATAAATTGGCAACAATGAAAAGACTTTAGATTTTTATTGCCCAACGAAAAGAAAGTGAAATGTGTTGGCAGCATTGCATTCCTATACCCCAGTTCTACACCAAAGATAAATATCTCAGCAATTTGGCAATAACGTCAGCAGAGCAATATTTCTTATTGCTCAGCTTATGTTAAAGGCACATATTTATGTTTGTTAGAGTTACTTGCAAACTTAAACTTGTTAAAACATTATGTATTCAAATCATATATACATTGACATAATGTACATAATTTCTTTTCAAATATTTTTCATTTTCATTCATATTCTATCATTCAAATAAATTGAAACTATTTTTTTATTGTTAATATTTTTTAAAATATATTTTGTTTTATTACAAAACCACAACAATGTTAACTCATAATTTAAAAAAAATCAAGGAAGAAGTTGCAGTGTAAAAACTGACGCTATCTTGCAAAAATTATTTTTATTAATTTAAATTCATTTTTATTCGACTTTATTATATTAATGTATATTAATTTAAGGTCTTTTTTTTATATAAAATTGTTAATTTTATTATATTAATTTTTTTTTTGTTAAAGTAAAATTAATATTTTTATATAAAAAAAGAACTCAAGCTTAAACAAATTAATGTAAATCTAAATTATAAAGATCGAATAAGAAAAATATTATATTAACAAAAATAATTTTTGCAATTTCATTTTACCTAGCATTTACACATGCCACTGCCAGTTCGAAAAACTCAATACACTCACGTTTTTTTACTAATACACTCAAATTTTTCGCAATGGCAGCTCCAGTGGCAGCAAAAATTGCATGCGAGTGGAAATTTGGCACTTGCTTGCCACTAAATGACAAAACGATGAACAATGTTACCCTGTTCAAAATTTAATGCAAATTAACTGGATTATTGTCAAATTGTTATTAAAGTTTTAACATGATACGTTTATTATTATGATTAATTTTTTGAAACGCGCATTAATAAAAGCAAGTTTGTTAATTATAGAGCATTAATAATGTTAAAATAATGCTTATATAAATAAATGTAAAACATTTCCCGAAAAATGTGCCAATATGATTAACTCGGTAACTCTATTTGGTTTTTTGGTACTTTTTTTTTAATTTGAGAAGTCAACAAATTATCTTAAGTTGACGCTTCAACGACATTTTGAAAATGAACTCGCAGTGGCATGTGTAAACACAAAAGCCAATGGCATGAGATTCGACTCTTTCGAACAATTTTTCTTTGATAATATGTATACAACAGTGGCATGCCACTACTTGCATGTGTAAAGGCAGGGTTAGTGTTTATTAAAAAAAAAAAAAATAATCGTGGCTATTCTGAAAAACGCGTCAATTAAGTGAACATTTACATGAAAACAAAAACCATGGCCCAATTAGTAGGTCTGCGCGCAACTACAACAATCCAACAATAGAAAAAACAACACGCATTTTGTTTGTGTAAAAAATGATAAAGATGTCAAGAACAAAGGCAATTGTTTGTGTAAAAAATGGTGGAAATGTCAAAACCAATTTTTACAAAAACAATTGCACGTAAAAAACACAACTCTGCATAAAATCAGCAGGCGTTTTAAGCAGACCTACTAATTGGACCATGACAAAAACAAAGAAAAACAAAATTTACGCACACAAGTGAGCGTTGTACAATGTTGTCAATACATTAAAAATATTTCTTTTTGCGCAATATATGTATATCAAAAGAATTGATTTTATCCAATATATTGTGCCCCCTAATAATATGATATACACACAGTCAATTAAGTTGCACAGTATCCATTATTGAAGAATAATATTTTAAAACTATGGGTATCTCCAGTTGTAAATCAGTCAAGTTAGTTTTCTACTATCTTTTTCATTATTGTAAAAGATTATTTTTTTAGTGTATAATATTTGATTGTTGCTTAATAGTTTACTTCCCTGTTATTTACTCTACATTTGACATTTTTAAACGTCATAAAGAAACGTGGATGTTTATGTTTTTATTTATTGCAGTGGCTCTTGCAACAATTTATTGTTCTTTTTATCTAAAAACAACACAAATTACTAAAAACAATTAAAATATTATTTTATTTTAAAATTATATAACAAAATGTTAGACGATAATAAAAAAGAAACTGAAACAACTCCATTTGAAACAAAATATATTAAATTAGGCGGATATGAATTCTATAATAAAACATTGGGTTCCCCCAAATTTATTGTAGCACCTATGGTGGATCAAAGTGAGTTAGCTTGGCGTATGTTATGCCGAAAATACAAAGCTGAACTATGCTACTCGCCCATGTTTCATAGCAACCTTTTTGCAAATGATCCAAAATATCGTAAAGATGCTTTGCAAACCTGCTCCGAAGACCGACCATTGATAATACAATTTTGCGGAAATGATGCGAAAACACTATTTGATGCGGCAGTTTTGGCCCAAGATTACTGCGATGCTGTGGATATAAATTTAGGCTGCCCCCAAGCTATAGCCAGGCGTGGACATTATGGTTCGTTTCTGCAAGACGAATGGGAATTGCTAGAAGAAATTGTGAAAACTTTACATGTAAATTTAAAAGTGCCCGTAACATGTAAAATACGTATTTTTGAAGATAAGCAAAAGACCATACGTTATGCCCAAATGTTGGAAAAGGCTGGCTGTCAATTGCTAACAGTACATGGTAGAACCAGAGATCAGAAGGGTCCTTTAACAGGTGTGGCTGATTGGAGTTATATAAAAGATGTTCGCCAACATATAAAAATACCCATGTTTGCTAACGGCAATATCTTGGGCTTGGAAGATATTAAAAGATGTTTGCAGGAGACTGGTGTCGACGGTGTTATGACCGCCGAGGGTAATTTACACAACCCGGCCTTGTTTTGTGGCCAATCTCCAAAAACATGGGAAATAGCGGAAGATTATCTATCCTATGCGGAAAAATATCCCTGTCCCATTTCATACATTAGAGGACACTTGTTTAAAATCTTTCACCACATAATGAACCTAAAACCAAACAGTGAACTCAGAGAAGAACTGGCAGTAGCCAATGATTTGCAAAAGTTTCGTGATGTAGTTAAAAAGATCCAAGCAAAATATGAACCCTACCATGAAGGTTTACAAGTTTACGTTATGGAAGAAGTTGATCCGAATGTTGTGCAGGAAGCTTTGGGTCTCAATATCGCTTTACCTCCCTGGCTGTGTCAACCCTATATACGAGTGCCGCCAGAAATGCATAAACAAATTTTAGCCGAAAAAGTGCGTGCAGCAGAGGATCCAGATCGGCAGAAACGGCATTATTTCGACAAAGAGGGCCACGAAATTTCGCGTAAACGCATGAAGAAACTGCGGAGACGTATGCGCCGTCCTGATAAGCCTGAGGGTAAACATGAACGTAATTTGGAAAATTGTGATCAGTGCACCAATCCCATGGGCTTTAAATGTGAATTTCGCCTTTGTCGCATTTGTTGCCGTGAAAAATGCTATACAGAAGATAAAAATTGTCCCGGACATGGTATTTTAATAAAATCTAGACGTGCCAAGGCGAAACTATTTGAAGAATCGGCCAAAAATGATTCTGGTGTGGCTGACGAAGCTGATGAGTCCGGCGAAAGCCTAAAAGAAGAAGGAAATCTTAGCAAATTTTCTGAAGATATTAATAAAACGAAAATAAGTTAGTACATAGTATGCATATTTAAAGTTTTTTGAAACTTCGTTAATTTTTAGCCACATTTTTATTTAAACTAGTGTTCGCCTAATGGTCAAAATTCGACCATAAATTTTATGTAAATATGAAGAAAAAATAGTACATCTAAGTAAATAGGAATTAACATGTTTCGAGCATTTATTTTTTCCATCTTAGTGGATCGATTTGGCGAGAAACAAACCCCCGGTTCATATGTTATGTTCCACGTGAGTTAATTTAATTTTGTAAGTTCAATATAAAAAATATCAAAAAGTACCAATTAAAAACAAAATAGTATCAAAAAGTCTCCTCTTAAAGATTCTTATCCACTTTAATTTTATGTTTCTATGTGTAATATCAACGAAAATTAATCAAGGTACCAGATGTTATTCACCCAGCTTAATGTATAATTTATCTGTATGGGTCGAATATTAACAACAACTCAAAAAGTACCAGATGAAAAACAAAAAGTACCAACTTTTTTATCTTATACGTTTTCATTAACTTCAGACCCTGCACCTATAATATTATTTTTCTAAGTTAAATATTATAGAAAATTAAATAATTGTCACATGCGGCACGGAAAAGTAAAATAAAGAAATTTAATTTCCTATTTAATATAGTCGAAATATTCGAAAACCGGTTTATAGAAAATGTCGAATATTTGAACACCCTATTTTTTTCATTATTTGATAATGAAAAAAACAAATCTATTTACATATGTGTTAGTAGCAAATTTTAACGCTTATTACTCCGAAATTATTGAACAGATTTTAACAAAAATATATATGTATTGTGCACTTCTGTAAGTAAATATCTTTCAAATGGTGTATATTTTCGGTTGACATACAGAGGAGGAAAGTGTTCTTAACTGTTTTGTAGAATTGGGCAAAACCTTTCATTTATGTGAATCTTTCATTCTTATTCAGAAAGGTTAAGTGAATTAATTCATTTTTTTCTTTCACCTTTCACACTGCTTTCAGAATGAAGTGTCTAGTTCTTTTGAGGAATGATTAAATTGATATTTTTAAAACAAAAACGTGTTTTATAGTTAATTGAAATTAGATTTTAGTTTTGATGTTTAAGAGTTGTTTTAGAAATATGTACTAAATATGGACTCATGTTTATGTATGTAAAAATTCAGATTGGTTTTGGAAATGTCATTTCTCAAAAAAAGTAATTAAAAAAACTTTATTTCAATAAGCATAACAAACAAGATAGACATAAATCAGAATATGGAAGCAAACAGAAATAGGAAAGAAAAAAGATGAAACCGAAAGATGAAAGAAATGGAAAGAAAATACGGAAATATTTCATTCTGGAAGCTCGATTTGAACGCAAATAACATTCGTCCATGTTCTGGAAAACGCAGCGTTTTCAAATCGCTTACGATTTGAAAAACGCAAAACGCATTTCAGCATGTTCTGAAAACCAGGCGATTTGCTAGCGTTTTGCTTTTTTTCGAAGTTCTGTTTGAGCAAAGAAAACATATTTTTTATTATAAAAAAACGTAAACAAACAAATAATTTACAAATTAGTTCTGTGAAATAAATTTATAATTAAAATGCCTACAGCGTTCTTACATGTTCATAAGTAAACTACTGCGACAAACAATTGACAAACAAAAGCAAATTTTATATTGCATTTTTTTAATTAAAATCGTGAAAAAATGTTACAAGTTTTTCCTTTAATAAAAAGAAAACATATTAAATTGAAATTGTGGGCCATTTCCGTTCCTCTTTAAAGTGCAGTTTTAATAAAATAGACCAGAGCGCTTAAGTATACACTAGCGGTTTGAAAACGCCAAATTTCTAGCGTTTTCGTTTTCCAGAACACCTGTTTGGCGTTTTCAAATTGAAAACGCAAATTTTAAGCGTTTTGCACTTTTCAGAACATGGGCGATTAACTTTTTCAAAAATCGCTTTAAATTGTTCTTCGGCTTTATTTCTTTTCTCTTCAAGGCACATAATTAAAGTTTTGATAAGGCTTGATTGATCCTTTTGAAGATCTATATCGTGCTTTTGTTAAATGATACTAAGCGGCTGTGTTACAATAAGTATCACACTTAATATGTATATTCCGCAAATAAATTCAAAAGTACTAAGTGAGTTCCTTAATATAAGGCCTTTGATGAAGAATCTCTACCATTCCACTCAGATATTTTTTCCAAAGCTTCTACCATATGATGTACACTTACTGCAAAGTGTAAAATGTAGAGAGTTTGGTTCCCAAATACTTTGTTAAAACTGCGTTTCGCTTGGGATGATAACACTACGTGACAGTTTTTTGAACAAATGAATCTGACACCTAATGTAAAATTGTCCGCTGAATCCGAATATGAAGTCAGAATTGTCAACAGTAGAACAGTTTTTGAGAAATTCCAAAATAACAGTTATTTGTGTTTTTAAAAAGATGAAGATGATGTGACTGAAATGCAAATATCTTTTATAATTATTATTTATAATTTTGGCAATTTTTAATTTTAATCTTAATTAAATCGATAAATTATGGGCATGCACAATAAAACTTGGGATTTTTTTTGTGCGTACATACGTATGTATGTTTACGCAGATTTCCAAGTTTAAAGTTTTAGTTTTACGTATTTACCTATAGTACCCTTGGTATACTTTCAACTTTAATATATGGGCTCTTGTTCCTCAGGAATTAAAGTCATCAATGGACAGTGAACAAAACCGTCCAAACATATCGTACCGAACCAAACACAACAGGTGAGTTAAACCATGGTATTCCTATGGAAATACGCTTATATTCAAACAAACCAGTGTGTGAGCGATATTTGAAGCTAGCTATAAGCAGAGTGAAAAACAAGAATATGTAATTTATCCTAACAAATACGAAATTACAATAAATAATAAATAACCCAGAATCATCTGTTGTCTAAAACTAGCTTATAGTAACTTAGCAAATAAACAGTCGCCACCGGTCAGGAACTGTTGCCATAATCCTTTGAAATATTATCAATACAGAAATTACAGAAATCAATTTCTATCAAAAGTGATTTCGTTTTATGTGAAGAAAGATACGAAATCACTTTCGATCGGAAATGATTTATGTAACAGGCCTGACTGACTACAAAAGACCACAATTTTTATATATGAAATGTGCATACATATCGCACTTGTTCCTCTTAAGGCCATCTTAAAATTTACACTTTCACTTTTTGCAGGAAAATTATAGACAGTAGTCATATCTACCCACTGTAAAAATCTTAGTTCAATTTCTGTAGTAGTTTGCCAAAAAAAAAAAAAAAAATGCTGGTGTATCCCCCTTTGTGATATAAGGAATAAGTTTCTAAATTAATCTTAAACGATTTTGAAATCGATTTTAAAATCGATTTTAAGGTTCGATTAATCGACTTCAAAAACCGAAATAAAAGAAGTCGATCGAAAAATCGAAAATCGATTTTGGAATGTAAATTGGAAACTGTAAAAATATATACAGTCTGTCAAGGATATATTTTGCCATTGTGAAAATAGCATATTTTGTGACTTACTGCCTGTTATTAGAAAATTGAATCAAAATTTTGTGTTGGAAATAATATTGAATACAAAAAAAAATTTTCGTATTTTATTTTTGTTTTCAATATGATTTCTAACATGAAATTTTGTTTTCACTGTGTAACAAGTAAGAAAGTATAGTCGGTCAAGCCCGACCATATGATACTCTACACCACAGTATTTAAAAACACATCATGCTTATGTGTCCATATAAATATGGATTTATCTGTCTTTATAAACTTCATTAAAATCGGTTTGAAAGTTTGTGAGGCAGAAATTGCCCCCTACCTCCCCTTGTGGTCCTATTTTTGAAAAACTGTATAGCTTATGTGTCCATATAGATATGGATCTATCTATGTTTTATATTTCATTAAAATCTGTTTGAGAGGCAACAATTGCCCCTATCTCCCCTTGTGGTCCTATTTTTTTTAAACTGTATAGCTTATGTGTCTATATAGATACGGATCTATCTATGTTTTAAATTTCATTAAAATTGGTTTGAGAGGCAAAAATTGGCCCTATCTCCCCTTGTGGTCCTATTTTTTTAAAACTGTATAGCTTATGTGTCCATATAGATATGGATCTATCTATGTTTTAAATTTCATTAAAATCGGTTTGAGAGGCAAAAATTGCCCCTATCTCCCCTTGTGGTCCTATTTTTTTTAAAACTGTATAGCTTATGTGTCCATATAGATATGGATCTATCTATGTTTTAAATTTCATTAAAATCGGTTTGAGAGGCAAAAATTGGCCCTATCTCCCCTTGTGGTCCTATTTTTTTAAAACTGTATAGCTTATGTGTCCATATAGATATGGATCTATCTATGTTTTAAATTTCATTAAAATCGGTTTGAGAGGCAAAAATTGCCCCTATCTCCCCTTGTGGTCCTATTTTTTTAAAACTGTATAGCTTATGTGTCCATATAGATATGGATCTATCTATGTTTTAAATTTCATTAAAATCGGTTTGATAGTTTCTGAGAAGAAGAAATTTCCCCCTATCTTCCTTCGTGGTCCTACGGTTCGGCCCATTTTCAATAGGCTTGGTCCTTGTGCCAATACGAACCTATGTCCCATTTATCCAATTTTATCAAATTATCTCCAATATTGCGACCTGTACTTTGCGCACAAGGTTACATGGACAGCCAGCCAGCCGGACGGACATCGCTAGTACGACTCAGAATTCTAAGTCGATCGGTATACTTTAAGGTGGGTTTGATTTGAAGGCGTTACACACATCAGCACAAATGCATAATACCCTCTCCCCTATTGTGGTGTGGGTATAAAAACAGGCAGTTAATCATAAAAAATGACTACATAGTTCTTTTTTTAGTAAATCGATTAATCTGTATCTTAATTAACAAACAACAGTTAAAAATTCAACTTGAATTTCTGTAGAAAGCAACAACAAAATTATGAAATATTTTTGACTTTGTTTTCAACGTAATTTTTGGCGTTGCGTTTGCGTTTTACACAATTAGGGCCTTAATAAAAAACAAGTAAGAGTACTAAATTCGGCTGTGTCGAATCTTTGATACCCTCCACCGACAGTTCGAATATTTCAGGAGTGGACTCTAAATAGTTTTAGCCGCATAAAATGATTTTTAGGAACGGAATTTATGTTGTACCCCGGTAAAGTCTAAGGAGTGATTTTTGGGTTAAAAACATAAAATAGAATAAATGAAGTAAAATTAGTTTTAGCGTTTACATTGAATTTCAGAAGGCTATTTAACATCGTCAAAACATTTATTAGTGTGATTGCTAGTCATATAAAACTGTGAAGTATTACATTTTATTATGATAGCATTATTTATTACGATTTAAGGCGCACTAAACTGTTTTTCGAGAGTGTGGTTTATATGGGGCCTATGTAAATTATGGACCGATCTTCACGAAACTTGATAGTGTGATTTCTAGTCCAATAAAACTAGTCCTATAAAACTAGCATTGTTTTTCCCGGTTAAAGGATACTAAACTATGTTCCGAGAGACGGGCTTATATCGTCACCTTAAAGACGAAATAACCTATCTGCAGTTTTCAAAAGTTTACAGGAGAGGGGAAAAACGTTATAAAATTGGAACTACAGTAATTTTGACTTAGCTGCACAATCTCCTTTGCACGATTTTTTGTGCAGGTACGCAATTGTGGTTACCTGCATAAAAGTGCAGCTAAAGTAAAGTGTGTGAAAGAGGAGTAACAACGTTTTTATTAATAAATTAATGAAAACAATGTCTTTCAAACGACCTGTAGTCATTTGTTATGCATTTTTATAAAGAACGAGATAGCCAAATTGGTAACAATAAAGTGTGGAACAGAAAAGTCCCTGTAGTACAACGTTAAGAATAGCGCTGCAAGCTGTCAAAAGTTAAAAACGGCAGTTTCAAAGTAGTGTCAACAGAATACGTAGTTGCCGTTGAAGTGCAAAATTCGAAATTTTGAGCTTTGTTGCGCTACAGAGCATTCGTTAGCCTCAAAGACTACTGCAACTACTTTATTCTGTTCCAGACCTAAGATTTGCTTTTCCTTTCATATAGTCATGGTAAAGTTGCTGTAACCACAACCCATATGCATAAATGTAGATACATGCAAACAAAATAAATGAATAAAAATGATACCAACTTGACTTGTTTGCGATTTTTGTTTTTATAAACAGCTAAAATTGGATATTTATGTAAAAAAGTGGCCATCATATTTTTTCATGTGTGCAGCTAACTTTGATGTTTCATATGAAAATATTTTAAAGCTGCCAAAAAATATGAAAAAAGTGCAGGTATACAAAATGACCGTAAACAAGGATTTTGAAGAATAATTACAGAAAATATGTATTTTGGGCAGTTAAGTCAAAGTGCAGCTAACTTGAATTTTTTGTATGAAAATAATTTTAAAATGCCAAAAATTGTGAGCACTTATCTTAAATGTGCAGGTAAAGTAAGTGCACTTAAAAAAGGAATTTGTATCGGATTATAAAGAATAATGCCAAAAATTATCAATTTTGTGCAGTTAAGTCAAAAGTGCACGTAACTAAAAGGCAGTTAAGCCAAAACTACTGTAGTTACAATATTGAAACGAAAATTACCTATTTTGATTAAAATGAGACCAGAAATACACATCGGTTGAGAAAATTTTATTTTTCTAAACACAGCTTATGTTATGCCACTTAGATTATTTGGAATTGTAAAAATCTGAAACCAAATAACCTATCTGCAGTACTAATAAGTATGAATAAATAACAATTTCTTTATACATATGAATATTTTATACATTAAATAATAAGGGGACATTTACACGGTTTTTGACATTCTCTTTTGAACATGCTACAAAAACCTTTTGTCTTTTCACGATGTGTTTCTTAACATGTCTGTTTTCGTATCTAATAGTCTAATTTACATATACATACAAATTGAAAACATGAAAATTCATAAAAACAAACATGAAAACTCATTTCGTGTCTGTTTGGCAACCCCTCTTTCTTCTCTACCCCGATCGCCTACAAACAAAACAGACGTGTTTGTTAGACATGTCTGAAAAAGCACCGTGTAAACTCCCTCTAACATTTATAGTTTCTTTTACTGGTTTAAGCAAAAAAAGTACTTAATGTTTGCTTAAATTACACAACGCAACAGAATTAAACTCTTATCGTGATTTTAGATAATTTATTTTTCTCTTTTTTAGTGCGTAACGGTCCTCTAGGTAAAAAAACTTTGTCATTTGTAATATTACATGTTCAAAATTTTGCACACATATGCGTTATGATATAGGGAATAAAAATCAATAAAAAACTCAATTTTTAAATTTTTGCAGATAGGTTATTAGGTCTTTAAGATGACGATATGGGGCCTAGCGTAAATTACACTTCGCCACAAAAAAAATGAACCTCAAAAATTAGATGTTTTCTAAGATAAATGGGGGCTGCTGATCACGAATATGGCATTCAGCGTTTACGAGATATACGCGAAAATCGTGTTTTTCTGCAGTTGTTTTAGGTATTTCGAAAAATCTGGAGAACTGTAAAGATTTACTGAGTAACAGGACTTTAAACACGAAAAAAGTGATTTTTTATGTTTTTTCAAAATTCATCATTTTAATTCGCTGCATTAAGGCAATAAAAAAAATTAATTTTTTTTTAACATGTATCTTAAATAATATTTTGTTTCAAACGTAGTTAGCGTAAAATTGTTATCGTCGGGCAAAGAATAAAGAAATAACGGCATATTTAGTGAAAACATCCGAATTTGAATTATCATAATTTTTTTTTTTAAGAGGGAGTTTACACGGTGTCTTTTTAGACATGTCTAACAAACACGTCTGTTTTGTTTGTAGGCGATCGGGGTAGAGAAGAAAAAAGGGCTGCCAAACAGACACGAAATGAGTTTTCATGTTTGTTTATATGAATTTTCATGTTTTCAATTTGTATGTATGTGTAAATTAGACTATTAGATACGAAAACAGACATGTTAAGAAACACATCGTGAAAAGACAAAAGGTTTTTTGTAGCATGTTCAAAAACAGACATGTCTGGAAAGACACCGTGTAAATGCCCCCTAAGAATGCTACTATTACACTGTGGAACAGTAAGTTTGCGGTCTGGAAATTGGTTGCAAATTTTTACTAATTTTAGGTTGCTAATTTAAAATTTAATCTTCATTTTTCTCTATCAGCTCTAGTTTCCGAGATATAACGTTATGTCCAAAATTAAGGCACTTTCACTACATATATTGGAATAACTTAAAAACGGTTGACCATATTCAGTTAAAAAAAAATTCGAAACTCGGCAACAATATAATCTTTAAGCCGTGCTAACATTGTTTTTAAATTTTCCCTGTAATTTCAGAGATATCGTAAAATTTTTGATGTCTATGCAAAATGTTAAATCTTGTACAATTCAGTTGAACAGTTCTCGAGATGTTTTGTTTTGTCTGTCTATGTAACCTTGTGTGCAAAGTACGCAATTTTTAGATACTTTGATGAAATTTGTTACACACTTTTCATGGCCGATCACATCAAATTTTAATATGAGGCAAACATTCTTTCTTTGTGTCTAACATTATCTAGTTATCAACATATATGTGAGAATTTTCGTCTTAAATCGATTTTGAAAAAGGGGTTTATATGGATCCCATGGTCAGCTTTGGGCCTACCAATACAAAAAAATGCCATGCTATAGCAGCTGTTATAAAAAATATCCCTACCAAATTTTATATCAATACCAACATTTATAAAGAAGTAATGGCACTTGAAGGTATAGTATGATATGGTATAAATTTTGATGGGATGATTTTGGTTGTAATAATAAATTTTTGAGTCAAATTAAGTGGCCATTTTCAATAGGCTTGGTTCTTGTAACAATCGAAACCCCTATGCTAAATTTTATGAAATTATCTCTAAGACCCCTTTCAGACTCGGCAAGTTAGTTGCGCAAGTTACTTGCCGACAACAACAAACAAAGCCTGTACAAATTTTTTTTTCTTTACCCCGACCTTGCCGCTAACGTCTACAAGCCAAGAGTTGCGCAAGAGACTTGCGCAAGTAACTTTCCGAGTGTGATACGGGTCTAGTACAAGGTTTACACAGACAGCCGGACGAACAGACATCGGTATACTAAAAGGTGGGTTTAGGACCATTATTATTCTTAGTATATATATGATGATATTTATATCAATGTATATTATTAGGTGTTACAAACATCAGCACAAACGTATAATACCTCCTCCCCTATGGTGGAAGCCTAGATTTAGCTCAAAGCATAAGACTTTCAAATAATTGTTTTTGTTCGTTAGAACAAACGATTTAACCTATTAGATTAATCGATAAGAAAAAAATTATTTTTACAAAAAAGTTACGTATTTCAAATAGATACATCTGTCCATTTATCTACAATTATGGAAAATCTTCCATTTTCTTCTTTATTTTTTCATAAATCCGCTTTGACTTCTTCTTTTTTTGATGGGTAAAACTATTCATCTTATTCTTGTCAATTCTTTTTATTATGATAATATTGGTATGGTTCAATTATGTATGGAACAAAATATTGGCCAAATGGCCGCCGCGATCTCGGCGGCACACCTCCATCCGATGGTCCAAATTTTCGATGACGCTGAGGCATAATTGAGGTTCTATGCCGTAAATGTGCCGAATTATTTCATCTTTTAGCTCTTGAATTGTTGCTGGCTTATCGACGTACACTTTTCTTGCATATAACCCCAAAGAAAGAAGTCCAACGGTGTCAAATCACATGAACCACGTGAGATAACACGGCCATTGAATTTGTCGCGCAAAAGAGCCATTGTTTCGTTAGCTGTGTGGCAAATGGCACCGTCCTGTTGGAACCACATATCGTCCACATCCATATCTTCAAATTCGGGCCATCTCACGACAGCGAACACCATTTACAGTAACTGCCTGACCGGCCTCATTTTGGAAAAAATACAGCCCGATGATGCCGCCAGCCCATAAACCGCACCCAACAGTCACTCTTTGTGGGTGCATTGGTTTTCGACAATCACTCTTGGGTTATCATTCGCCCAAATGCGGGAAGTCTGCTTATTGACGAATCCACTGAGGTGAAAATGTGCCAATCACTGAAGATGATTTTCTTCGAAAATTTATCATCCACTGTTGCCATTTCTTGCCACCATTCTGACCATTGACGACGTTTGGAATGGTCAAGAGGCTTAAGTTCTTGAGTCAATTGCACCTTGTAAGAGTGTAAATGCAAGTCTTTATGCATAATGTTCATCAACGACGAGCGTGAGAGGTGCAATTGTTGGGCACGATGATGAGTTGAGGTCACTATCGCGAACAGCAGCCATATTTTCTGCAGTACGATCTGTACGAGCATGTATTGGTGTTTTCACATCTTCTACAGAACCGGTTTGCTCAAAATTTTCACGATTTTTCCGATTGTACGCACATTTGGACTATTAAATTGACCATAAAAATCGCGAAGCGCACGATATGCATTTTCATTTGAACGCCCATTTTCATAATAAGCCTGAATAACTTTAACGCGTTGCTCGATTGTGTATCTTTCCATGGTTCAAATTGAGTTAGTCTGAAATTGAGAAATGTCAAATGATAGGCAAAAAAAACTTGACGCTTAGGGCTTGGTCCACATTCAACATCGGCCCTTAAAATTTAACCAACCTTTATTACTTAAGCACTTCGTAAAACCCCTAATTCTTAAATAATCCGATATTACTTTGGATTTTAGAAAAGCGTTTGCAGACTACCATCTGCATACAATTTCTTCGATATAACAATCGCTCTTTTTATAAATTTCCATGGAACCAAGTTCGGCATTTTTTGATGTCGTTGTATTATCTTCCACGGCATCGTTTTCAATGGTAATACTGTGACAGTTACGCAAATGGCAAATATATATACATATATATAATTTAAAACAAGTAAGAAAGTATAGTCGGCCAAGCCCGACCATATGATACCCTACACCACAATATTTTAAAACAAATTTTGCGAGAGTGTATGGCTATATGAATAAGGATCTATCTCTGTTTCAAATTTCATTAAAATCGGTTCGATAGTTTCTGAGAGGCAAATATTGCCTCTCATCTTCCCTCGTGGTCCTATTTTCTTGAAAATCCAAAGCTTATGTGTCCGTACAAATATGGATCTATCTATGTTTTTAAATTTCTTTAAAATCGGTTTGATAATCCTCAATGCCTTTTGTGTTATAAAACATTTAAAGGGCACTGGGATTCGGTTATCCGAAGGCATTATGATATTTTTCATAGCGTTATACAAAAATATAATGTAGATGATAAAAAAAGAGCTTTTTATCGAAATGAAAAATATGTATTTTAAAAAATTGAAGGGATGGTTAGAAGAGGAAGAAAATAATGAAGAAAAATTTGATAGAGATTTGAAAAAAAAAGATTTCAAGCATTGTAAGCTTAGATATTGTGAAGCAGGGAAGACCATTTTCTGATGGTATTTTTATTAAAGAACTTTTAAGTAAAATTTCACTTGAACTTAATTGTAGCATCAACTTAGTTGAATCTATACCCTTGTCGCGTTTTACTATTCCGCGACGTGTGGCACAGTTAGGAATATCGGTTGATTCTGCAGTAAAGGAAAAAATAAAAAATTGCGAAATTTATTCTTTTTGCTTTGACGAAACCACTGACATAAACGATTTCTGTCAACTTCTTATTTGCGTTCTTTGCGTGGATAAGGAATTCAACGTTTTCGAAACTATGTTTTCATTGGAAACTTTTTACGGAAACGTTACAGGAAAATTGTTGTTTGCTTTGGTATGCGAAAAACTTCTGTCTATTGTAGACCCTAAGAAATTTGTTGGGGTCTGCACGAATGGAGCAAATGTTATATCGGGTAAGAATGAGGGATTTGTTGGACAGTTAAAAAAGCAAATTAATTGTGTTTTGAAGTATTAAACAGATTTTTAAACCAATACAATTTTTACGATTACATTTTGATAATAATCTTTTCGTTTACTTTTTTGTTGTACTGTATTTTAAATTCAATTGTATATTTCTCTCAGTTTCTCACCAATACAAAAGCATTTCAATTTTGATCACCACTGGTCTAGGACCAATATTTTAATGTGTTACACACATCAGCACAAATGCATAATACTCTCTCCACTATTGTGGTGTGGGTATAAAAAATATAATAAAATAACAACATTTTCTCTTTCATGATATAATTTATATAAAAACAAGTTCTATAAATTGTTTTTGTTTTAAATGTAATTTTCTATGCGAACGTTAACGTGTGACATCGTGGGCCTGGCTGTAAGTCTTTCACACGTGAGTGAATAATCCCCTGCCTTGAAAATTTGTTAACGTTTGATTTAAAAAGAAAACAGCTGATGTAATCATCACGGGTTCTGTTCACTTATAGGTGTTTATCGCTCATATATTTGGGTAAGTGCTGCAGTGTCTCTTCGTCCTAAGCGAGTGTGGCCGCCATGATTTAAAATATTTCGAGCTAGTGGATTTGGGTGTTGTTCAAGCCTTTTTACATATTTTACTGCATATTTTGCAATCATAGTTTTTATTAATGGCACATTGAGATCCTTATGATTGTTTGAGTTTTTGACATACCAGGGAGCGGCTGTGATTATTCGAAGAAGTTTATTTTGCTGCCTTTGAATTTTTTTCGATATTAGAGGCTGAGGCAGTGCTCCATAATTAAATAATACCGTAGCACCAGATAGGCTTTAATATAGAGTTGTAAAGTAGAAGCTTGCAATCGAGACTAAGGACAGAATTTCTTCCAATAAGCCAATGAATTTGAATGGCATTTAGTTTAATTTGAGTTATTTTTGTCTCTGTGGCATTTCCACGTTAATCGCCGATCCAGATGTATACCGAGATATTTTATATGCGAATGTTGAGGAATTATTTGATTATTGATTGTAATAAGGGGGCAAGATTCCCGGCGCAAGGTGAATGTTATATGGGAAAACAGTCCACCAACCAAACATTTTTCAAAGTAATCCAAATTCATGTTTTTTTAATGGAATATTAGACTAGATGTATAATTTAATTTTTATATTAAAAATATTTATTTCGATGATCATAAATACAAAATTTTTTACCATGTGCTACCCCACCTCTGATCGCTTAATGTTATGCATGAATTTAACATTATTTTAAGTGTTCATAAAATTTCTTCAGTGGTATTATAGATGGTCTAAATGAAAGCCATATTTTTATTCACTCAATTTTCTTCAATTTTGGTATAAACATTTTTTGTTTACTATTTTGGACAGATTGAAATTCGGTATGAAATGTCAGGTCCATATATTGTGGCGTGCGTCACGAAAAATTATGTTTTTTTTGTATTGTGGGTAGAATTAATTTTTTTTTCAAGTCGATTATAATTTTACTTCAAGTGCATTACCTGCTTTTAAGCTAAATAAAAATTAAAATTCCACAATAAAAAAAAAAAAATTCATACTCATTATGTAGCGTGCGTCACGGCTTGAGCTCCCCAAAAAATTGCATTAAACCCCCTGTTAAATTGTTATTATGTACAAAGCATGTATTTTGTTTTCTTATATCTTTGCTTCTTAACTATCACTATTCTTCTTCGCATGAGCAAAGCAACAACAACTTTCAAATACTTTGTTGGTACCAAGGCGAATTCACTACTCTACTGAATTCGCCTTGGTAGGTACAAATTGACTACCGTTATCTTAAACGATCAATATGATGTGAGTTGATCAATTTAAGAATTACATTAGATTATCGGTGTTTCGCAAGTTACAATATAAAAGAAGCTGTTAAAAATGAAGACGTGTGCAAAGCGTGCTCGAAATTATCGCAAAAAAATACAATCAAATGAAAGTTTAATGCAAAAAGAACGTTTAAAAAATCCGAAAAGAATGAAAATTTATAGAAAAAAATCTTAAAGAAAAAATTTAAAATGATGCTTCGCTATCAAAAAAACTTAAGGCTGACAACCGAAACCGTATGGAAATTTATAGAAAGAAAAAAAAAATCTACAAAACCAACAAGGGCATCAAATTACATCGTTGGATGGTGTATATAAGTGCAAAAATACTTTATTCAAGGCCTTAAAAAAAGTTGAATTAGCTTTACTTGAGGGTTACACGATCAAGTTTTGCCTATCAAGTTTTAATACACTCACACTTTTTTACCAATACACTCATACTTTTAAAAATTGATGCGAACTTGCCTTTAAAATTCTCATGCCAGTGAGTGTTTCAATTTACGTTCAATAAAACAGCTGATTTGAAGGTTAGTGAGCAAATTTTTCGTTTCTCTTTATAAATTTTTTTCTTGATGGCATCTTGAAAGTAAATTGCTCAAAAATTGAATGCAGCCTACGTCACAACTATCAATTTTTGGAAATTTTGACAAACAGTATATGTAAAAGACTATCAAGAACAACTTGACCGTGTGGCTGCACTGTTACCAAAAGACATTAAAAAAAAGTGATTTGTAGAATGCTCACAGAAAAAGACTTGACAGAGGAACCTCAAACAAAAAATACGGTTGACGAAGAAGTTAAAATTATTTATGATTTTTACAATAATGATGAAATCTCCACGGAAACTGCCGGAAGAAAATTAACACTTATATCAAAATCAAATAACCTTCCAATATCTAAACGGTTCATGGTTATGACAGTTTCACAGGCATATGAATTGTTTAGAACAACGTTTCCAGAAACAACCATTTCACGTACTAAATTTCATAACCACCGACCAAGACACGTGGAATTATCTAGTAAGCTTCCACATAACATGTGTGTTTGCCAGTATCACGCAAATTTTTCATTTCTATTGGAAGCTATGTTTAGAATTTTTCCTATTTTCCCATCTAATGTTGGCAACTTTATGAAAAAAGTGTGTTGTGACGAAGCCAATGAAGTTTGTATGACGAACGAATGCAACAAGTGCATTACACATATTACAGAAGCTCTTGTCCCTTTAATTTACATGAATCAGCTCGAAGAACTTACTGAATGGAAACATTGGAGATTGGTTGATAAACGCATGGTCCTTAGTCATACAAAGGGATTAATAACTGATTTAATAAATGAATTGGAAACTCCATTTAAATGTTAAAAGAACTCAACAAAAATGCTTCCAACAAAGGAAAATATCTATTAAAAAAGATGAAGCTATTCTACAAGTCGATTTTGCGGAAAACTATAGGCTTCTTACTCAAAATGAAATTCAGTCTGCTCATTTCAGTTACTCCCAAGAAACCATTTTTACTTGTGTTGCCTGGTTGCACAATGGCACAAGATCATTTGCTATCACGAGCGATGAACTGTCACACAATAAATATGATGTAATTGCTTCCTAAAGTTAATTGTCAAAAAACTTAAAAAAAAAATTCTATCTCAAAGCTATTTATATTTTCTGATGGTTGTGCAAGTCAATTTAAAAACAAGTTTATTTTGAGTAGTATACATTATTTTAAAGAAGCATTTGATGTGAGTCACTTTGAATGGAATTTTTTTGCAACATCTCACGGAAAAGGTGCAGTCGACGGAATTGGAGCTGTTGTGAAGAGAAAAATTTGGCAGTTGGTTAAAGCTCAAAATCTTATACTTAATAACGCCCACGACTTTTATAAATTGGCTTTAATGAATATAAATGGTATTTATATTTTATATGTAAGTAGTAGATATATAAAAAATACAACTTGTGTGTGTTTGCTGGTAAATTTTGCTTCAATTTATGTAATAAGCATTCATGCCAGACTTTATCAAAAGCTTGCGAAACATCGATGAAGAGTGCTGAGCAATTTTTTTTTCTTCAAATGCTTCTCTTATGACATTTACTATTCGATGAGTTTGTTCAATTGTGCTGTGTTTTCTTCTAAATTCAAACTGATGGTTTGGAATACATCTATTGTCACTTATAATTGGTGTCAATTTTGAAACTAATAATTTCTCAAACAGCTTTGACATATTTGATAATAAGCTAATAGGCCTATATGACTCAACTTTGGTATGATCTTTACCTGGCTTTGGTTTCATGGTAACTAAGGAAACCTTCCAATTTTGAGGATAGTATTCAAGGCGTAAAATAGCATTAAAAAAAAAGAATAATTTTCTTTGCTATGCTCTAAAAGCATTTTATTACTGATCTTATCAATACCAGGTGCCCTCTTAGTGTCTTAGTCACAAATAGCCTTTTCGATTTCTCTTATCTCAAATTTTATGGGAATAGCTGCTCTAGCAGCAACAGGTGGTTACTCGACCGCAATATCGTGAGATATATTTGGTGTAAATACGTTTTTCAAGTGACTTACAAACAGATGTCCTTTTTCATTATCGTTTCTTGTCCAACTACCATTCAAGTTTCTTAATGGTGGCTTAGATATAACTGGCCTTTTTAGATTTCCAGCTGCACGCCATAATTAAAAGTCTGATTGTGGAGTTGCATCAAGTTCCTTAGATATTTTTCTAGAGAAGCCGTTTTCTGAGTCTGCAGTAACTTTCTTAGCCTTTTTGTGCACTCTTTTAATAAATTTTTTAGTTGCGGGGATCTGTAAAGTTGTCACTCTCTTCGAACTATCCTTTTTTCAGTCAAGAGCCGCTCGACATCTGTGGAATATATTTTAATATATATTTTTTTTGGGGCCACTACTGGAATGTTGAACAGCTAGTTTTAGATAACTGTCAAAATTAACAATAGAGCGATCCACATTCTCCGGTGTACTAAGCGGAATATTTCCTGTTCAATGGGTACTGAGAATTTTTTTGTATTTTAACCAATTTATTTGTGAGGCTGACGTCGCTAAGTAGCCAGTCGGAGATACAATTCTATTAGAGTTCATTATAGCAACAATTGCAGGTGTGTGGTCGGAAGATAATTCTAAGGAAGCTTAAATATGAATCGTTTTTGTGATCAGTAGGCCGATATGTTGGTTGTCCGCTCGCGACCACATTTAAATCCATTTTAGAGATATTATTAAACAAGAAACGAACTTTTGGTGTTATAAGTCGTGACCCCCAGAAGGTATGTTTAGCGTTATAATCGCCAGCGGCCAGGAAACAGGGTCCTAGTGATTTATAATATTCACAATACATATTGGTTTTCTGATATTGAAAATCTAGGTGGAGAGTATAAAAATGAAATTACTATGTTTCTATTTAGCTCTTCAACACAAATGTTTGTTGCTTGCAGATAATCCTCACGATGATCACTCATTAAGTAGTGTTTGACTCGGGTTTTTGTCAAAATGGCAGAACCTCTACAAGCTCTATCTCGAGGGTCCTTGGTATCATATAGTATGTAACCATTGATTTTAAACGTATTTCTTGAGGTCAGATGAGTTTCAGAAACCATCATAACATCAATTTGTTTATTTTTAAGAAAGTATTTTAGTTAATTTTAATGTTCGCGGATGCGGTTTGCGTTCCAAAAACAAATTTTTAAACAGTTCATGGCTTGTTAAGTACAGCTTGCAATAACATCGATTGCATTCTGAGAATTTCCTACATCATATTACCCATTGTGTTCGTAAAATTATTTACTGTTTGCACTAATGTTTCCATGGTTTTTTCTAGACGACTTTAATTAGAAACTGGAGTTTCATCATTACTTGGCAAGGCACCGTACATTGGCACATGGTTTGATTTTAGGACGTTAGTATAAGAGGTTCTGTTATTACCAGGCTGCGGAGCCTGTATGTCATTTGTAGTTACTTGATTTGTTACTTGCATTTGGGGAGGATTAGTTTTCGGTCCAACCAACTGCTTGCCGATATTATATAGCAGTGTGATTACCGCCACAGTTGCTACATGTTTTTACGTTGGGGTTGGTTTTAGACTTATCGCAAAGAACTGTACCGTGTAGTTCCCCACATACTACGCAAACAGGGGGTAGGCAGCAGTATATCTTGGTATGACCAAATTCTTGGCAGTTTAAGCACTGAACAGGTCCATTTATCTTGTGCGGCTCCTCTATCGTAATTTTTCTGTACAGAATATATTTGAAACTGTAAATAGGATGCGTTTCGTTTTTTTTTTTTAGCTTAACGTCGCCGGGCTCTTACTCCACTCGAAAAAGTGGTTGGGGATTTTTTTCCCCTATTTTTAATATTTACCACATGTTTTATCTTGATGCCTTTTTCTTTCAAGAAAGTTTTTATTTCCTCTGGGTCTACACATGAGTCAATTTCCTTAATCACCACCTGAAGACCTTTACTGCTCTTTAGTTGGTATGTATAAAAACTTTTTTTAAGTGCTTCAAATTTGTTAATTATTTTGCTAAAATCATTCTCATGATTTTTTTGTATTTTTGTCTCGTTTATACTACCTCGCTTTATTGCAGCTACATAAAAGGAATTTTCACCAATCAACTCTTTACTAGCTCATTTGAGTTTTGCTCCCTAAGATATATCGGGGGCGGCTTGGACGATCTTATGACGTTTGGTGCTTCAGAGGATTCATCCTCCAGAATTGCGAAACGATTTTGTGAATTTATTTTATCATAAGATGGTACTTTTGAGGCCGGAGCAACAGCTGAAGAGGTAGGGCTGCGGCCCCGTTTAAGCACTGTAATATACCTGTCCATACCAAGTTACACTTGAGGCTTCTGAAAACTTTTTACCATAGGGTTTTCTATTGTATTTGTGTTTGAGTTTATGGTATCATTTCCTACTAAAATTGTTTTTGACGTCGCGGCAATACTTGCGGGGTCAGAAACCTTTGCAGGGTCGGCAACACTTGTGACCAGAGCTAGCTTTTTATTTTTTAATGTATCACTATCCACCGTTTTTGTAAACGGTTTGGTTTAGTCGTTTGGTAGTTACTATTGTTTTCTTTTGTTTTATTTATTACAGCCATAGTTGGGGATAGTGCACTAAATATTGATTTAAATCAGCATTGCACTATCACTAAATAAATCTGCAAAAAAATTAGTTTGCACTCTTTTTTACCAGCTTTAGTGATGATTGTTATTTTTTAACTACCACTTAAAAATTTTGAGTGATATTTCAAATATTTTCACTATCACTAAACGCAGATTTGAATGCCAAAATCTGCACTCAAATCAAATAGTGCAAAATTTAGACAAGCAATCAAAAAAGCTGCATGCAAATATTGTCTCACTAAAATTTAAAAAATGTAACTTTGTATGTGCATGGTTTTTGATTTCTTTTGAGGATATGCATAAGTAAAAAATATTAAATTAAATTAAATTTTGTCAATAACGGTATAATTATTGGCTTTAATCATGAAAAAACAAGTTTTTAATTTTAAATTTAGTGCAACAATTTAAGTTGCACTCAAATGAGTGAAGAAGAAAAAAGTTGCAATAAACTGATGATTGCTTTTTTTATACCCTTCACCGAAGGTAAGAGGGTATATATAACTTTGTCATTCCGTTTGTATGTTCCAAAATATTGATCCTACACCCTATAAAGTATATATATTCTGGGTCCTTATGAAAAGCGAAGTTGATTTAACGATGTCCGTCTGTCCGTCTGTATGTTGAAATGGGTTTTCCGAAAACCCCAGAAATGATGTGGACTAGGTTGATGTATATTTATGTCACATATACTCCGTTTAAGTTTGCTATTGAAATTCAGCCAGATCGGTCCAAAAATGACGGAGATATGAGCAAAAAACCACAACTGCCTCTGATTTTGCACAAAAATCCCTTGTTGTTGTTGTAGTTTTTTATTTCTGTATATCTTGAGAACGGCAAGAGCCAAAGTTTCCAAATTAGGTACACACATTAACGTTATCAATACACAGCATCCTACAAAATGTGGGCGGGATTGAACAAGTGGGCGTGGTACCTCCCGTACAAAAAATATCAAAAATTGTATAAAAACCGGATTTTTTTGACTGTCGTATGACCTATGGTTACGCCTTATATATCAAAAGATCGGAAATTTTTAATAGAAAATATTTTCTGAAAAACTCGGGAAAATCGGTTCAGATACGAAAAAGTTATGACCAAAATTAAATTTTTTTTTTTTAAATACACATTTTCGGAACCCATAGGTCTTTCTGAGTCCAAGTTTTATCACCAAAGTAAATGGTAAATTTATTCCTTAAGACATCGGTATATAAATCTGTCAAATCGGTTAATAAATGGCTGAGTTATGTCCAAAGTACTGAAATCCAAAAAATTTGTATTTTTATACCCTTCGCCGAAGGTAAGAGGGTATATATAACTTTGTCATTCCGTTTGTATGTTCCAAAATATTGATCCTACACCCTATAAAGTATATATATTCTGGGTCCTTATGAAAAGCGAAGTTGATTTAACGATGTCCGTTTGCTTTACAGGAGTAGGAAAAAACTTAATAAAAATTTTATTCTTGCAGTCGCGATTTTTTTTAAACGCAGTTTTTTATTAAACTCTCTAAACAATTTAATAAAAAACTGCGTTTAAAAAAAAATCGCAACGACGATACTACAATTTTTATTAAGTCTTTTCCTTCTCCTGTAAAGTAAGGAAAATGTTAGTTAGGGCTTTTCTATATTAAAGTAACGATATGTATGTTTATGTAGAAATTATTTAGGTTTTGTCTAGTTGCTCTGTATTCTGCTCGCACAATGGTGAAGGGTATATAAGATTCGGCACAGCCGAATATAGCACTCTTACTTGTTTTAAATAAAACTATTTTTTTGAGTGCAAAATTTTTTAACATCACTATCACTCATGTTTAGTGAGGCTGCTAATTTTCAGTTCATTACTCAAAATCAACAAAATAGAATATGTATGTACATTCATAAATATATATATATTTTTTTTTTCACTATTTAATTTTTGGTTGATGATAATTGTTTACTTTTATGTAAAATAATTTATTTAAAAATCTTCATTTAGCGTCCATTCGCTGAGTGTTTATTTAAAAAAAAAAAAAAAATCAAATGTAATTAATTTATAATTCAAATTGTATGCGGGGTTAAGAATACACGTCTGTATCACAACAAAGCACAAACCGAACTTAACTTAATTTTGTTTTTGTTTTCTATATAAATATACGAAAGAAATGTTCTTGTCGACATCGTGGGCCAGGCAGTAAATACTTTTTTGAATTGCTATGAGTACTTAACACGGTTTTTCTTACTAAACATTGTGTCCACAATCATAAGAATTGTGCGCAAATTTCAGCAAACCGGGTCTCTAGGAAATGTGAAAACACCTGTGCATGCTCGATTAATTCGTAAATGGGCTAGTGGCGTCATCGGACCGTACTTCTTCGACAGTTACCGTGAATGGTATTCGCTATCGCGAGATGATAACGGGATTCTTGTAGCCAGAAATTGAGAATATAGACATGGAAGGTATGTGGTTCCAACAGAATAGTGGCACTTGCCACACATCCAACGAAGCAATGGCTCATTTGCTCAAGAAATTCAATGACCGTGCTAAAAGAAAAAAGTGTACGTAAACAATCCAAGAACAATTCAAGAGTTAAAGGGTGAGATGATTCGGCACATTAACGGATATTGAACCTTAATTATATCTCAGAGTCAATGAATATATATATATATATATGGACCATCGGAAAGAGGTATGCCACCGAAGCCGTGGCGAGCATTTGGCCGATATTTTGTTTCACACATAGGTGTCATAGATCCGTCTATAATAATAAAAAATATTAAGATAATTTTCTGAAAACTTTATGTTTTATTTGCAATTAACATCGTGCGGTTTGGTGGGACCATCCTTTACAAAATCATTAAAAACGTATAAGAATAAATCAAATCCTAAGCTTTAATTTAATTTATTTTTTGATTAAAAAAAATTGTTCGATTAATCGACATTATTCTTTATTCGAAAATCGCCATTTTAAATTTATTCAAAAGAGTTTGGTTTTGTTTGATCGATTAATCGAATTATTCTTAATCGGTTGACAACTCTAATAAACAACCATAAAATGTTAAAAAGGTTCTAAGGTATGTCGAAGATGTACAGCCATGTCACAGAGTGCAATTCCGTTCGGAATCGAAGAAAACATATTTGTTTATTGATAAAAAGTGCATTTTGATAGCTTTTTGGCCTTTCAGATACGAAAAACTTCCATTTTGTTCATAAATACAAAAATAGCTTCATTCCGAAACATTTTTTCGTCATTTTATAAAGCACCAAAATGCAGAATGAATTCCGTTTTCGAACGGAGTTGTACTCTGGGACATGGCTGATAGATGATGCTCTTCGGAATCAACGTAAGTTCCCCACAATTGCAAGCAAGATGAAGCTCTGGTGAGCCTTATACACAGACATTTATAAAGCTTATAACGATGACCTAAAATCAATCCCGTGGGAAGACTAGCTCAAGGACGTGTTTCATGAAGGATTAGCCGAGCTGTCAAAGAATTATTTATTTTGAATTTCTCTTTAGTATCCTTCCTGTAATTAATTAAAGTTATGTTTAATAAATGCAATCAAAAAGATCGGCCGCAAGGCGAATTTCAAACTCAAGACGAGGGTTTTTAAATTTTTAGCATATGCAGCAGTATTTTGAATTTTTTCCTAACAGACCAGAACTACCTTAAAGGAAAAGTCATAAGCTTTCTTTTCAGTAAAAAAAACATTCCGGATAAAAAAAAAATAAAAAAAAGTTTTAAATTTAAAAAAAAAAATTTAAAAAAAAAAAATTTTTCTAAAGATTGATCAAATAGCTATCGAAGCTACTTGGGACAAATTTTGCTAACACCAATAGGTAATAAGTCACATGGATGAGAAAGAACACCTGTATGGCCAAAATGTCAAATTTTGACCCCCTCTAACTCAGAAACTTTTTGACCGATCTTGTTGAAAATTTGTGTCTAAGCTACTATCCAATAGGACTTACAAATTTCATCCAAATCAGAAGACATCGATTAAAACATTGGGCCACTTGAAACGAAATCCCCCATATGAGTGTATTAATAAAATAAAAATCAATATACAGGGGTGTTCTGGAAATCGAAAACGCAAAACGCAAGAACTTGAAAGTTGTTTTTAATACACTTTTTATCAAATTTTTATAATTTTTGTTATAACATTTTGTTTAATAGGGAAATATTTGTATAATATTTGTCATAAAATTCTTTTCTTACAGAAATTTTATTAAAAAACGACGTCTAAAATTCCTGCGTTTTGCGTTTTCGATTACCAGAACACCCCTGATAATTTCGATTATCATATACATATTTAGTTCTTCCCAGATTCAAATGGCAAAACATCACATTTTGTTAATAAATTGTTTACTAAATTCCAAAATACGCTATTATATCGAGCCCTTACCTCAAAAAAGCTTAACCGACATCATTTCCAATTTTGGTTTTTTTAAACAAATAAGGTACATTATTGGCAACACTTGCATCATCTACTAGAATATCGTGGTCATATAAGGTACCGTTACGATGTTATAGCAAAAACAATTTTATCTTAAGCGACAACATTCTACAAAATTTTTATGAAATAAAATAAAAAGAACTCTTCTCCTGTAAAATTTTGTTTTTGTCGCTTAAGCTTTTTTGCGGTAATGACTTGATATGCATATAAAGCATATGTCTTAATATCCTGCAAAATATGCAATTATTTATTTTTTCAAAAGAAGTTTCGACGTTGGACCTAAAAATTATAATCATTTGTTCTGCAGAAAAAAATATACTTATTTACTAATATTTTTTCAATTCTTGAAGACAACCTTGTGAAAAATATTTAAGATTACTAACTGATTAAAACTAAAAGAACAAATGAGTTGTCTTTTTAATTAATTGTTTAGATTTTGTTGTACAAGTAAATAATTAAAAAGATAAGAAATCGATATTTAACACACAATAGTCTGCTTAATATGAATATAAATAAAAAACAAGCAACATAAATGCCAACAGTTTTAAAAAGAATTTTAACAAAATGAAGAATTTTATATTGCATTTTGTGGTAAGTTCAAAATTTAAGCAAATAACACCTTTCACTCTTCTAAAAAAAATATATTTTTTGCCTTTTAGTTTATTGTGCAATTAACTGTTTCGCTTTCACTGGAATATTATGAGTTAGTAGATCCTTTTAATGCTGTTCAAAATCCCTGCAGTGATATACGCAATGGTCAGTTTATTTGTCAAGATTGTGGTACATTAGGTTTTTGTATGCAACAAAATGGTGCCTGGAATACTCTGAAAGTAACAGAATGTCAAACTGAACACAACTTGTATTGTGACGAAGAGGCTAGAGGTTGCGTTTTTAAGCAGAGTTGCAAAGAAGTCACAAGGGGTCCTAAATTTGAATGTCAAAACTCTGGCATCTTTCCGGATCCATATGACTGTAAATATTATCATGTTTGTGATAGCAAGAACGAAGGTGAGCGTTCAATATGTCCTAGTGGTACAGCTTATTCACCTGCTACTAAAACGTGTTCTCTACCATCCAATACCGATATTTGTTTGAAGCCTCAATATGAGTGTAAAACACTTGGACAAATGGCAGCTTGGCCTACAGATCCCAGCATCTATTATGTGTGTCATGCTGCAAATGTGGCTGAGAATACAGTGCGTTATCCGGCATTGTATAGTTGCCAGAGCGGTAATGTTTTTGTCAACAATAAATGTATTCCATATGCATCGCCTACATTAGCGCCACCAACAGCACCAACTTCTGCACCTGAAATTAAAACTTGTAAACCTGATAGTGATTTAATTCTAAATACTTATGATTGCTATTCATATTTAGTTTGTGCTAATGGAATACTGATTTCGACCCCGTGTCCAACAGGTACTCACTTTAGTGAATCCACAAAAAGCTGCATATTTGGAAAATGTTAGATTATTAAATTAAAGTTATTAAATTCACAATTACAAAAAATGTATAAAATATTTAGAGTTTTTAAAAATAAAAACGCGTTACACGTTAAGTCCCCTTTTGTTGGTAGTAAACTTTTGAGCCACTTTTTGGGTTTGAGATTTAAGTAAGTAACTCTACTCTGTAATTAGCTAATCTGAGAATTAAGTTAATCTATTATCAATTGAATTTTATATTTTTGTGTGGTGGCTTAAACCATACTGAGCACAAATAAATGGCAACATTTTTTGTTAACTTTTTATCAATGCAATAATTGGCCGCTTAAACTAGCAAAAAATACAACTTAAGGCCATTTTCATCAAGTTCAGTTTAACCTAACTATTACTTTTACTTCCCGTTAACAATATGATTTTGACAGCTATAACTGGTAGTTAATTATAACTGACCTTGGTTAAGTTGGCCGTTATAAAGTATAAATCCAAAAAGTGGCTCTTATGCCCAATTTTCAGAATAGTTATTAAATCTAAATTTAGTTAACTTTCATAAAAACTTAAATCGTATTTAAATACAGATTGATTTTTTGAGTTTTATTTGAAAATAAGATAAAGTATGGTAGCACTACTAAATACAAAAAAATATCATAAAAAAGTATAATTATTTACAAGTCTCAAAAAACAGCTGATTGCTATTGCATTGCCTCTTGTTATTGTATTGTCGTGATATTGAGGCCAACTTGCTAAAATATTACAATAGAAACTTAAGTTGAAATTAAGTGTACCACATCGGTGAATTAAGTTTGATTTAAGTATTTAGTGAAGAAGAGAATTTTGTATTTAAAACGATTTTAAGCACAAATGTGTTTTAATATCAATCCTGAAAATTGCCCATTAAAGAGTTAAAATAAGATTAATCAAAATAAAACCAAACTGAACTTAGACCCCTTTCACACTCGGCAAGTTACTTGCGCAAGTCTCTTGCGCAACTCTTGGTTAGTAGACGTCAGCGGTAAGGTCGGGGTAAGGAAAAAAAATTTTTTTGTACAGACTTTGTTGTACTCGGCAAGTTTCTTGCGCAACTAACTTGCCGAGTCTGAAAGGGGTCTTACAGATTTAAAATTTGTCGAGAAGTAAACATTTTAGAAAGTTTTTTCTCCTCTGTAAAATTTACTAAATTCGACTAAGCTCTTTTACGACTGAAGGTAACCATTTGATCTATTTTATAAAACGTTTGCTTGGTCGAAGAGCATTTTATTAATTCAATTTTACTACGAATTGTTTCACAAAAAAACTTTAGTAAATCAATCAAAATTGTTAAAAATTGTTAAAAAGATCAATTTAGTGCTCACCTTTTATTTTGGATTTTTTCTCTTAATATTTGTTAAGTGTGAAAAAACCTTTACAAAATTCTAAAAAATGGGATCGATCTAAGATTTCTGTGAACAAAAAAAAAAAAAAAAACGAATTGGCTTAGTTGCCAGGGGCCCTACTGACGAAATCCATTACAATTATTTATGTGGAACCGTGTTGAATCCGATTTGACTCATTGACATATTTTTACCACCGTATTTCCACTTATACAGGAACATCAGGACATTTCGTACGAATATTATTTTATGTAAAAAATCTTAATACATATTTATGTTTTCAAAGATGGTAAAATTTGGAATAAAATATTTTCTGATGATAAGGTTGTAAAATGTTAAATTTGAAATAGAATACTCGTATTCTTTAGGCAAAAAGGTTGGTTAATGGATGGACTAAGTAATTAAATCTGAGTATGTACCCACATCAAAGCTCTGATTCTGCTCGAAATACTCGATAGCTGAGACTGTAACTCAGGGCTGTGAGGTACTTTTTTCCTTGTTTTCAAAAAATTGGAAAAAAAATCCCCAAATTAAAAAACTAATACTAAATTTACACCTACGCAAAATCTAGTACCTACGAGATTTCGAGCCAAATCTAGTTGTTTTTGACTAGATTTCCCATACAAAACAAAATCTACTTCGTGACAAGATTTCGACGAAATCTACTCAAAATCTAGTAGTACTTAATGATGCAACTATGGTTTTTACAATATAGCACCAAAAAATATTTCCCTGCACAAGAAAAAATGACATTTAAAAAAAAAACAAAACAAAAATTGTTAAAAAAAATATTAAAAATTTTTATAAAAATTGTAAAAAAATTAAAAACACGAATAATATTGATAAAATAAATATCGTTGATTATTAAAAAAAGGTAATGCAAATTTTTTAATGTATATTTCTTTTTGTGTTTGTGTGTGTAACGAAAAAACTTTAAGCCAGCTGTTGTGTTATAAAAACAAAATCTCGCTAATGTCAAAAAAGTACAATGTAAACGCACTAGATTTCGAAGAAGATTTTAAATCAAATCTACAAGATTTCGGCCTAATGTAAATGTAGTATAAACATTAAAAAGTAAATATTTTTTTTGTTGTTTTTTTCTGACTAAATCTTAAATTTTTTTAAAAAATAGAACATAGAAATAAGAAAAATTTTAATAAGAAATCCCTAAATAAAATTTTTTAGTAAAATAAATTATTTTATTTTGTTGGAAGCGATTGGTTTTGGCATGTTTTTTTAAATCCTTTTTATGCGATTGCAGTGAGGAATTACAAGCAGAACAATATGCTGTTTTTAAAGACGAATGAGCCAATTTATAAGAATTTAAAGCTTGTTCAATCGGGCTTAGCCATCCTTAAAATCAACAATAAAAATACATATATCCGATATCTAATACTTCCATACATCATAAGTACTTAATAATTGCCCAGCATTCTTTTGCCAAACTTTATTATATTGTCTTTTATATTAACATCTTTTTGGGGAAGACATATTTGCTTGAAAATTGTCACTGTCACTCAAGAACAATAACATAAGTTTATTAAGTACCTTTGACACACATAACAAAAATGGTGATCTTAATTAGGACCCTTACTCTTATCTACGTTGTTGTATCTACGTTGTTGATAAGAGTAATATAAAAGTTTTGTTACTTTTTTTCATATTTTATATACGAAAAAAAAGAAAAATAAGAGTAAATAATAAAAGAAGGAGAAAATATATTAAACATGTTTATGACGTTCTTTGTCCTTTTTGCTCGCATGAAATCCCCAACTTTGGGGATAAACACCCAAGTCTGGCAGCCCTGCTGTAACTTTAGGAGAACAAGGTCTATAGGGCTTAACGTATTCGGAGTTTCTCTATAAAATTAAATTCAATTTAACCCGTATCATCCTAGTGTTCCATTTTTGAAGCAGTCAATTTTAGTATTCATATTTTTTTTGTGTGAATGCAGTTGCAATTATTTTTATTCTGTGGTAACTCTGAGGTGGTCACCTAAAAAATTAAAGGGCCCTTTTTTTAAGGACTAAATTTGTGTTTTGTTGCGTGTTGTTTGTTTAAGTTGTTTGAAAAAAAATGTTTCTACGCAAAATTATTAACATACCATCTTACAATTTTTATTGAAATCTGAGGACTGGAAGAACGCTTGGGATAATATGGGTTAAGCGGCTAATACTCAAACACCAACCATTAAAGCTATGTTCACATTATGTGTATTTGTCATGTGGGTTGTCACTTTTTCACATGTTAAATTTGTACATATCATCTGGACCCCTTCAAACAATATCATGTGTTATTTCTCTGTGTACAGTACATATGACATTTTCGATTTAGAACGAACTCTATTTTCAAGTGACAAAGCATCTGACATCAGCTGTTTTTTTTTAACAAAATTGTTTGTGGCGGCAAAAATTAATTGAAATTTTAATACATATATATGTTTAATAATAGTAAATAAATAATAAAACGGATAAAAAAATACACAAATTAATTATTAAAAATGTTTTTTATTTTTTTTTATAGGTTATGTCAAATGTAGGTTACATACCAACATGTGAACATGTAAATTATAAACCTTATGTAAAACTCAAATTTTGGCATACACATGAAATCACATGTGGGTAGAAAAGTGACATTCCAAATGACAAATACACATAATGTGAACATAGCTTATCATTAACACTCTACAAGGTCAAGATAATTTTCAAACTTAAAAATTTTGATCATATAAGCTGCATCCTGTTAAAATAAGCTTTTCAAAAATGTATGTTAAGAGGAGAAACAGGAATTTACGGTTAAAAACTACATAGTAACTTAAGATTAAAATTAAAAAACTTGGTGTTCGTGTTTAAAATTAAAGGAAAATATTTTATTTTATTATAAGGAAAAAACTATTATTATTATTATTTTAGCAGCTACCAAAAGAACACGATGAAACGGCTTCATTAAAATATGTTCCCGCAGGACAGTCCATCCGTTTTAAACTGCCACTTATGGCCGAACAATAATAATATTTATGACAGTCCCCGGTATCAGCAGATAATCCAACTTCGGAACATAATCTAGGTTTACCGGGAGCCGTTGTGCTGACAATTACACCAGTTGATGGTGCGGGAGTGCTAGAGAATTGCTCATTTGGTTTGGCCGCACGACAAAAATAACCATCGAAGATTTCGCCATCATCACAACGATACAAAGTTGGATAGAGAACACGTTCATCCTGATTTGACGTGGCCTTACAGATGTAAAATATATTTGCACTCATAGGCCAAGCATGAGCATCACCAGCATTTAAACACCTAAATTGTTTCTCATGGCAAACTGAGTGTGCTATAGTAAGAGAGCATTGTCCAGTAGCCGGACTAAAGGCTTTATCACTGCCACAATCAACACTGGCCGAAACTAAAGTTGGACCTACAAAGTAACACATGTGATATTTTTGACAATCATATGGATCCGGAAAGATGCCGTGAGAAGTGCATGGGAAGTTGCCTTCAAAACTGAACGGATGACAGGGACCTGTGGCATTGCTGCAGCCGCCTACTTGAGCATTGCAAAAGAAACCATTTTGTGTATCACATGTTTCAACCGGTATATTGACCCAACCGTTAGAATGCTTCACACAGGTTGATAAAAGATCACATGATTCACAAATGGGTCCAGGAGTTTGACGTCCTTCACAGGTGTTTGTTTCACGGGGTTCTATTTCGGTGCGAGAGAGACTGAGCATGTTTAATGCCAATGTGCTACGATCAATGCAGAGCATCTAAAAAGAAAAATTATGACAATTTTATTTTAACAAGTGAAAAAATGCATTTCATAAGTTCCAATTTAAAATTAAATTAATTAAGTTCCTATTTAAAAACCTCTAAATCTAGATCTAGCTAAATTAGAAATAATGGTTTTTGTAATGTTGACTTTACTTATTGCAAATTTAAAAATTCTTGCAAGACCAGTTTGCTTAAACTTGGAAGGTAATTCACAGTTCCAATGTGTTCGATCATGTTAGTTTATTGCTTATTGAACCGGTTGACCTAAACTGGGACATAACGTTTGCAACGTTGGCATTATTCACTTGGCACTATAAATTTTAAACAAATATATGCTAAACAAAAGATCTGTGATCTCTCCAAAAGCAATATGGCTCCCACAGACTCTCTACATCAAGCGGTTTTTCTTGGAAAACCCATTAATTATAACCATTTCAATTGACCACTTACTATAGTTACTACAAATCGATAAAAAAAAATTTAACTTCCTGCTCCTCGATTTCGAACGAAGATTTGTTCGCTTAACTTACATTTAAAACCAAAAAACTATGTTAAAAATTTGCTTTAAAAGTATGTTAGGCGAACGAAGCCTTGGTAAGAAATCCAGGGACAGTCAGTAAATGTTTCAATTGTTAAATGTATAAAATAATGTCAATGCCACACTATCCCACATAAACGATGCAAACTCAAGTGACTCAGCTACTTTACAAGAAAATGCAACTCTGATTGCATAGAATCCATCATTTTATGAAAATTTTCATAAAATTTTGCCATGGTCCAATAAGTAGGTCTGCTCGAAAAGCCTGCTGATTTTTTGCAGAGTTGTGTTTTGAGTTTTAAGAAGGATTGTAAAAAAAAATCTGATATACATACATATAAAAATAAAATGAAATATAAGCGGGCCTTTTATAATACTTATCCCCAATTTCACCAAGTTCAGTTAAAATGAACTATCAGTTATAGCTGTCAAAACATATTGTTAACTGGAAGTTAAAGTAATGGTTTGTTTAAATGAACTTGGTGAAAGTGGGGGTTAGTATTAAAGAACTAAATTGTTATATGAAATACCCAGCAATTCTGATAGTGGCTAATGTTTATGTAGGATTTTTTCATAAGAACATTATCAAAATTTGAGTAAGCGTAGATTATTTAAATTTTCATATTATTCGAATGAGTATTCTAAGTCAAATTACAATCCTCAAAAGCTTTTACACTTTAATAGTATTTAATAGTCCTTCAATATTTTTCAGGAATATTTTCTATGCACTATCAGAATTTTTTGTTTGTATATTTCTGTTACGAAGCTTACTTTAGCTATCCTTTGGCTAGCAATGAAGTAAATTGTACAGAAAATTGTATGTATACAACTGTTAGATACCAGCAGAATGTAATGCATTTTGTGGCCAGCTACGGCCTTCGTTAGCATTCTTTGTATCTTATAACTGGATAGTGCCTATTGTAAATTTTATGTATTTAACTTAATTATTTTAACAAATAGAATCTAGAATTTTTATTTTTATTTTTTAGAATATTTATTTATTTTTATTTTTATTTATTAAAGGAACAAGACTATTAAAGTATAAAAGCTTTTGAGGATTTTTATTTGACTTAGAATACACATTCGAATAATATGAAAATTTATAATAAATGTTACTCACCATGAGAAATAAAAATTCTAGATTCTATTTGTTAAAATAATTAAGTTAAATACATAAAATTTACAATAGGCACTATCCAGTTATAAGATACAAAGAATGCTGACGAAGGCCGTAGCGGGCCATAAAATGCATTACATTCTGATGGTATCTAACAGTTGTATACAATATTGAAGGAATAAGACTATTAAAGTATAAAACATTCGAATAATATGAAAATGTATAATAAATGTTACTCGCCATGAGAAATAAAAATTCTAGATTCTTTTTGTAGAATATTTAAGTAATTTCGAAAGTCTGCTTACCAATGTCTTTCAAAATGATTAAACTATTAACATTAAATGAGGTTTTTATGTCGGCGGATCATAAAATTGTGCTTTAATAATAATATACAAACTTGTTATGTGGTTATTGAAATAAGCGAAATTATTTTGTTACTCTATATCAACAAATCTACTACTGAAGGACAACTGCTACTTTTCTGTTTGCAAGTAAACTGAATCGTAGTCAGATAAATTGCTATTTTTACCATCAATTGACAATGATAATTTATGTTCCTTGACGTAATTCTAACTAAGTACACTTTCTAATCCTACATATGATTTGATTTCATTGGTCATAAAAATAAAAATTTAATTTACACGTTAATATTTACCCATAAAATCGCTATAATACACTTCATTTTTGTACACCGCTCGGATTTTTAGAACAAATTTAGAAATACGAAAAAATGTTACTTAAAAAATCACTTTTTTCTCTTATTTTTTTCTTTTTTACAATTTCAAATGCTATCCGTATCTTTACTGATAATATATGTTTTTGGGTACTTTACTTTTGGTTACTTCTTAAAACAAAAATTTATTTTCGAAAATATTTGTTAGCTGCCGTGTATTGTTTGGTTGTAATTACTTTCAAGTATCGAAAATATTTAAAATGATAAACATTAATGTGTCATGTATTTATATACTTAAAAAGTGTTCTTTTTTTGAGATGCTCTTGTTTTGATATGAAGAAAATTGTAAAATATTTTTTCTGGTTTTAATTTGTTTGTGTTGCAAGTTTTTGATATTTTCTGAAAGTTTATAGGTGTCATTAGTTTTTCTTAAGGTTTGTAGTTTTGAATTTATTTTTTAAGATCTAAAAAAACAATTGGGCTATTCACAAGGTAGTCATAAAGTTGTAAAGTCATATGTCTTAAAATAATTACAAGAAATATATATGACTTCTGCGGGCAAACGCTTATAATTTAGATTTCTAATGTACAGTTACGACAAAGTTATGAACACAGCATTAAAATTTTTATTTTGTTTTAAACACAACAATATTTTTTTTTGAACAATTGTAAAATATTATTTAGGACATTATGACCATATGACTTGATAGCACACCTTGTGAATAGCCGAAATATGTATATGAATGGTTCAAACAAAAAGTTGCAGCTGAATGATCTGGTTCACCTTGACTTGTGGCTTATTGAAAGATTTTTTTCTAAATTCTAAAATAATCTAAGAAATTTCACTTTAGTACTAATTCGCATATTCTTAGTTTACAACTTAAGTAATCTGTAAATAAATACCAAATCTCTCCCCACCGCCATTCGTTTATGACAATTGTCTTTTTTCGCGTTTACTATGTGGCACGTTGCTTAAGTCACATGTCTTCCATTTACACATCTTTTAATTTGGATTACAGTTATAGCGCATCGCTCAGTGCCTCACCAATATTTTTTTTCGAGTTTTTCTCTACATAGTCGGGAATAATTCGAATTATTCTTGTTCGATTTGGCGTTTGAATATTTAATTTGTCAAAGATTAAGGCCAATAATAATTAGAGAGTCGGCTATTAAAGCCTACGTTGTTTGGCGTTAACCCCCCAGTCGTTGTGGTTATAAGAAGAGTTTCTACGCGGGAAAGAATTCCCGGGAATCCCGGGACATTTTTTGTAAATAAATTTTTGTGAATTTTCGGGAAATTCAAATTAAATTTTTTTTTAAATTTTAATTTGTTAATCGTTTAAATCAAAAACGAGCAATAAAAATATATTCTTTACTAAAATTACTAAAAACTACGTACAAATCGAACTATTTTTCCTACGCCAATAAATCAACGGTCTTTTTAATTGCTGGTGAAATGTCTAAAAAGCTTCTTGAAGTAGAAAATGAAAATGTACACGATACACCATCACCAACACCAGAACCATCTACAAATTCTGAAAAAATAAATGTAAAGAGAATACAAAAGCCTAAAATAATCTTAAAAGAAGAATTTGACGTCTATGAAGTCACGCGTAACAGGCCAACAAATTTATAATCTTTGTTTGATGAGCTTCTTACTATTAAACCAACGTCTGTAGAAAGCGAGAGTACGTTTTCGGTAGCAGGCAATATACATATCAACAAGGATTAGAAATAGAATCTTTGATGAGCTTTTAATACTAAAAAAAATGAGCTTTTAATACTAAAAAAGAGAATTAATTTTACCAAGATGCTATAATAATATCAACTAAATATTAATAAGTTTTAGTAATTCGTGATCTCCAAAAAAATAAAATAAATAAATATATACATACATATGAGTCATTCCATGTCAGACCGAACACCTTTTTTAAACCACCTCTTCCGATTTTCTTTAAATTTGCCAGACGTATTACACATAAAAAAATATTTTACACGTGTTTCGGGGAAAAAATTAAAAATTTTTTTTTAAAAAGTTATTTGCATTTGAAAATCGTCAAAATCGTGAAAAATCTTCCGACATGACAACATTTAAACTAATGTTTTTATAAAACTAGTGAATGGATTTTGAAGTTCAATACCTTATTTTAAAGGTATTTGAACCTTCTTTTTAAAAAAACATATATTTTTTTATAAATTAATTTTTTTTTATTATTAAAATTTTTTTAGACTGTTGTATATGTTTATATTCTTTTAAAAAAGGAAAAACTTTTGTCTTGAACTCATTGAATGAAACAGTTGTTTAATTCAAAGAATCCCGGGATTTCCGGGAATAAGGTTTTCTTTGTTTCGTTTCCCGGGAATAGAAAAAGTCCGGGAAATTAGAAACCCTAGTTATAAGTCTTAAGGACGCATCATCAACTTCTGCTTTGTACTACTAAAGGTGCTTTTACACGGTCTGTATTTTGCAGTGAGTTTTTCTGTAAAGTCCATATAAATCCTTTATTGCAACATATTCATATCTCAAAAATTAAACATTTTAAGTAACTTTAGCAAAAGTATTCCTTCATATCTAAAACTGAACCGAAGTTATAGCAAAATATATTTTATTAAATCTGTATAACGTTAGCTAAAATGCAAAAAGGCGAAACGAACAAAAATATAATTTTACAGGAGAAGCAAAAAATTAATGAAATGAAAACTACAAACATGTCAGAAAACATGCATTGATAAGTCGTCAATGAAATTCTTCAAACAATTTTTAAAGGAAACCATTTCATTATATTTTGTTGAAACAAGAAATGGGTTACTACGTAATTTTGCATTTATAAAATAAATACCCTCGTAGCAAATGGGCGAATACATGTAAATCATATATGAACCATATTGAACTTAAGGAAACTTTTTGTTAAATTTTATGAATCTGTCATTTGCTTAAGCAAGGTGCGAAACAAATCGCACTTTCCGTACGGAATCAAATGTTTTTTGGTTTTGTTTTTGTGTGTTTTAAATGCATTTGAAAAGATTTTTGTTATTTTTTGACAGGAGCTTAAGCATATTATAGTTGGGCCTTTAAACTTTGTCAAGACATGTAGTTCAATGGCTTTCATAAGAACCAATCAAAAACACGATTTTGAATTTTTTGTTAGTTACGCCTTTTGGCATTTTAGCTAACGATATAAAGGTTTCTTTTTTAGTGCTTTAATCGCATTTTCCAAGTTCCATTTTTTTTTGAGATATGACTATGTTGCCATAAAGAAGCGATATGTAATTGCACATGTCTGTCAAAATTTACAAATACAGAAGGCTTATAATTTTTGCTTTCACAAGTTTGTTTTTGGTTTCATCTGACATTACCTAAAGTTGTTTATAACAGCAAATTATTTACATACATATTTATATTTTTATTCACTTTTAATTTTAATTCATTTAATAAAAAATGTTGTGTTTTAAAAGAATATGTTTAAATAAATAATGATATGTATATGCCGCCACGAACAAATGGCTTGCAAAATAGCTGATATATGATGTTAGTCAGATCAAAAAAGAACACGCTCTCATTGAAAAATGTTACACTGCTAATTCCATCTGACATTTACAGACGCAAATTTTTTTTTGCGTTTACACGACATGTATGCATTTTGCAGTGGGAAATTCGACAAACACACTGCTTAATACAGATCGCGTAAAAGCACCTTAAGAGTTGTAAAGTCCAAGGGTTGCAACCGATTTTAATAAGTTAAAGAATTGGCCATTGTTCTCATATCACAACCATTTTAGGCAACAAAAAGCTTTTAAATATTTTCCACATTAAAACCAAAACTACTTAACATAAATGGAAATAGGTCAATAATTGACCGGTAGTACCTTTTACCAAAGTCCCTTTCCAAAAAAAATTATTTGTGCAAATCTCTCTTAATTTGTATGTCAAGAAACAACTTTTACTTAAACTGAACCTGAAGTTGGCCTATAATAACAGGGACATAACATTCTCATCCGAAAATTTAAAATCAATTAAAAAATTAATGATATAAAATTCTTGAGAAATAATTATTTGTTTTACCACTGTCCTTTTTACACTTAAAATGGCTTAAAAGTAATACTTTCGACCATGTCAGACTGTACTTTCTTAATTGTTTTTGCAGTAGAGTATTATAGATTCTCTAAGACCCTAAATTATTTCTAAGGTACATATTAATCTTTCGTATCGCTTTGTCTTTTTTTTACTCAAAAGTGTATTTTGTCTCTTTATTTGATTTATTGTGTGTCAATAGAAAATCATTAAATATTTAATCAATAGTTTTTTTTCTTAACTAAACGGTATTTTTTGTATCAATATTTTTACACTTTTGTTTGTATGTATGTATGCATGTATATTTTATATATGTATGAATGTAAGAAATGTTTTACACTCATAGAACTTTATTTCTAAATTATATTGGTTGTTGTTGGTTTTTTTTCGATTACAATGATTGTCAAAAAAGTGTGTCACCAACACTTGACATCATATTAGCTTATTTACATAAGTAATGGATGAGTAAGAGGTAAAAAAGCTGAAGTTTAACTGCCAATTTGCCGATATCGAATGAACGCTTTCTTTCGCACAAACACATTTGAAGCATAAAAAAAGTTTTTACCAAAGTTATTTTTTGGGAATACAAAATTTATTATTAATATGACTTGCTAAATTCCCAATTTTTCACATTTGATAAATACACTGAAATTTATTGTTGAGGGAAAGCTAGCTTCCATGTGCATTTACCCACTTACAACCCACTTCGGAAACGAAATTCATTCAGTAATTTGGTGCTTCAGAAAATGACGAAAAAATTTTTCGGAATGAAACCATTTTTGTTTTCATGAACGGAATAAGAGTTTTCTGTATCTGAAAGGCCAAAAAACTATCAAAATACACTTTTCTTCGATTCCGAACGGAATCATTCCGAACGAAATTTTACTCTGTGACATGGCTGATTGTCACTATTAACCCCCCGTTTCCACATGCAAGTACAAGTTCGAAAAACTCAATACTCTCACACTTTTTCACTAACATTCACACAATTTTTGTACTTTCAGCCAATCGGCTGTTCCCTCGATTTTTCGTTGATAATACGTATACACTACTTGCAAGTAATTACTTGCATGTGGAAACGTAGGGTAAATTTCATATTTAATTACAATTGTCTCCTTGCAGAAAAAATATAGTAAAGAAATAAACTTTTATTTTATTAACTTTTTTATTAACTAAAAACAATTAAAATAGTTATTTTCTTTAGCTTAACATATAATAATTTCCTTTAAAACTTAAATTTACTAAAATATACATTTTATTATAAAAGCTCAAGTATAAAAGTATAAATTAATTTTAAATTTAAACATATTTTGGTTGAAAATTACTTTTCGTAGAAAATGAAATTATTAGAAAAAAAAAATGATAATAAACATGACGAAATGAAGATTGATGGAATGAATGACGAGGATTTGCTGCCACTTAAGATTTTTATTTAGTCATCACATTCACGTACAACCGGATGTAGAATAATGGAAGCACCGTTGCAGCCAGTACGTTCAGATATAAAATCATGAAAATTACTTTCCAAAGCCCACATAAAACGTTTATGGCCAGGTAAAACCTAGAACAACAATAATTATAATAGCAATGAAAAAAAAAGGATAAAAAACATACAATTATATAAATATAGGAGCATGTGTAGACACGTACATACATACATACATATGTAGTTTGTATATAAAACAATACAATTTCTGATTTACTAAAGATTCATGAGAGGATTTGCATTATAAGTACATATGTATGTATGAGCTTATAAAATTTTGCATAGTCAGCGGAAAAATTGCAAGCACATCCATTTTTCAGGCCTTAAAGAAGGTCTACAAGCGAATTCTTAATAAACGTTTACTAATTCCACTCTGCCTTCTTTGAAAGGATCTACAAGATTACAAAATGCGGAAGATTAGTTTGTCCGTAGCATGGGCTGCCAAATCTAAAAGTCCCTAATAATAACGAAATACATTTTTTTTTATCGCATATAAGCATTTAATAATTTGCTTGGTTTTTTAGGACCTTATTGTGCAAAACGCAACGCAATGCCAAAAACTACATTGAACACAAAAACAAAGTAAAAATATTTCATAATTTTGTTGATGCTTCCAGCAGAAATTTATACTGAATTCTTAAACTTCAAACGCTGCATATCTTGTGGTGTTGAAAATTTTAAAACGCAATATGAATTTCTGTAGAAATATTCCATAATTTTGTTTTTGCTTTCAATGCAATTTTTTGGCGTTGCGTTGCGTTTTATACAATTAGGGCCTTAATACTTTCAAAGGAAAAATGTATTTACAAAAACTCGATTATATGCATATACTGCGCTTATATAAAAAAATCGCTTGTTTTAATCAGCATAATGAGAAAAAGCTTTTTTACTTGTAAAGTTTGATAAAAAATTAGCAAATTTCGTTTTGATGAAATGATTTTTGTGCGTTTTTAATTGTAATTGACTCAAGTTTGGAACGATGCTTATATAAGAATTTTGTTAATGCAATTTTTTAAAACTGTATATTGTTGTGATGCATAAATGCGGGATATGTATATAATCAAACGCTAATATACGGAAATATTCCGGCTATTTTAAAAAGCAAACTGGTTTCGTTTTGAATTTTTAAACAGACAAAGATTTCTTAGATTTTAAGACTGCGACTTCAATCGAATTCTAATTTGTGAACAGATTTGAAACAATATAAACTACTCAGGTGTCTGTTTATGTTTACACATTATTACTCCCAAACAAACTCCCGGCAATAAAAGAAAATGTTTAAAAGTTCCCAAGGAAAAAAAAAATTAGGAACTTGGACTTGGTAGCAGATCGAACGGTCAAAAATCGGACCATATGCTGGCCTTTTTAACATCTCTCTCTCTCTTTCTAGCCTTAAAGAACAGACACAGCGTGATTCTCCCCAAGTGCCTCATCAAAAACTAGTCTAGTTTCCGTGGAACCGAATAAAATTCTAGTCAGCCGCTTATATATTGACTAAGGTACTCTTGTGCACAACTTTTGAAAGATCAATATATGGCAGGAAGGTTAAAGCTAGGCTTTCAAGAAGTTAAGAGAGTTCTAAGGATCCCAACTGTTAAACCTAATAGATAGATACCCTTAATGGTCTACATATAAACCAAATATGAACACAGTACTTTATTGCTAAACTAACACAATTCAAAAGCAGTATGTGTGCCTACACACATCTGTTTTATGTGCACATAAACTACAAAATAATAAATATCCCCAGCGGGAAAAAGAAGGAGTACGGATGCCCTCTAGAAGGCCTCTGTACTCCTTCTTTTGGATAAAGGCGCCCGTACACGACATGTTTTTGTCATCTGACATGTCAAATTTCCCACTGCAAAATACATACATGTCGTGTGTTACCTTTTTAACTTTGCTTCTGTAAAAGTCAGACGCAAAGTCATCTGACAAAATTTCAATTAGAGCGTGCTCTATTTTCTTCTGACAAACCATCTGACATCAGAAAGCTATGCCGGGAAGAAACCGGCAGCGGCGTCCACTATTGACGGAATCATTAGCCGGCTGAAGTATATTTTTTACAATACCGAGATATGTTTGATCATCTTACCATTGAATAGAATTTATGTGAATATAAATATATATAAAAACCGTTTTATTATAAAATCCTAAATTGGTATCTTTGAATTAAAAGAAAAAAATGTAAAGATGGCTAAACTATATTACGGCGCAAATAAAACTTTTCATGGCGGCAGCAAGCTATTTTGAAACCGAGCCCTACTTTGGTTTCTGCAATAAAAATGCGAAAAAAACAGAGACATTGTCAGAAGCAAATTACATGTACGTTTGTGACCAAATATTATAAAGCTTATGTAAAACAGCGATTTTGAAAGACATGCACAATTGCATGTGACTTGAAAATTTGACATGTCAGATGACAAAAACATGTCGTCTATATGCTCCTTAAACAAAGCCTGCTCGCTCCATTCCATTCCACACTCATATCTTTTTTACACATGTTGTCATTGCGGAGAAGGCCTTACGCTCTCGCTTCTTTAACATTAGAATGGTAACGGGATCATAAAAAAATAATTATTTATTTTGCTTGTGCAAAAAAAAAAAAAAAAAAAAAAAAAAAAAAAAAAAACAATGCAAAAATTTTACAGTAATTGAATCAAAAACATTTTAAAGCAGGCCTTAAGTAAGAAGGTCTTCTGAGTTTTCCCGCTGGGTCTGTTTTCTCAACTACACACACATACATGCATACACATCCATATGCCAATAAATTTACCTGTGTTGATAGACGACAATCACCGCCACGTTGCACTTCCTGAAGATTTGCCGTTTTAAAACACGTCTCCGAATCCCACATGTATATGTCGTTTTCACCTTTATAACGGAAGAACAATGAATTGCCACCATCAGCACCCAGCATAACCATTTGTTTGCCATATGGTTTTGCACCAACATCCACTATGGAACCAGCTCCCTGACCCACCCGTAAATATTCTCCTTTAATCGAATAAAGTCGTGGAGAGCTGAGATAAGTAAAGAATAAAGTTGAAGTACCATCTGGTTGGGAGGCCAAAGCAATATAGAGAACATCATTTGTCGGACATGTTGCCTTTGGCAAGACAATACGATACGATTTACCACCTGTTATATCGTAGACCAAAATACTACGTGCTCCAGCATCTGCAACATAGCTGGAAATAAAATGATTTAAAAGAAAAAAAAAAAAAAAAAATAGCAATTATGAACAAAATAACAATTTTCTAAGAATACATATATACATATACAGTCCCTACGCAGCCAGGTATTTCTTCCTTAGTTGCGGACAAAATTTATTGACGTTCTCTTGTATTATGCCAAAAAATGAATTTGTCTTTCAAATTCAATATGGGCATTTCCACCGAAGAGTTTACTTTTCGTAACGTAACATCAGCAAGCAAATAAGCTTGTATTTTATGTCCATGTTGTCAAATGTTTCCCATTTTTGTTACTAAATGTTAAGCTAGTTGTACTTTACATCAAAATACAAGCAAATAATACATATAAACTTTTTGAGAAAAAACTCTAATTGCTTGCTGACGTTACATTACAAAAATAGACTTTTATGTGGAAATGCCCATATTGCTTTGAAAACATGTTCTCTGACATTTCGAATTGTGCCTACTTTGCGTATTGACGCAAAGGCACTACATATTGTAAACAATTTATGAATAAAGAATTACGGTCTAATTTATAAAAAATAAAACCGGTTAATAAAGGCTTTATGAAACGGATTTTCATACAAAATCCATTTAATAAACCCTTTATTAACATGTTTTATTTTTTATAAATAAGGCAGTTAATATATAAAACAAAGTCAAGCATCAAAGAAGCCTAACCGATCGAGTACGGTTTCTAATTTTATCTCTATTCGAGATAAACACTTGCGTTTAACTCAGCATCGTATCTTATTAAGACCAGTATATACGCAAATTCCTATTTGATTAAATCGATTGTTGCAAACTTTCTTGATACGTTTTGGGACTCCAAGCTGGACGCTTCTGCGGTTAGTGAGCAATCTTTTTTTTTTTTTTTTTTTTTTTTTTTTTTCTCATTATTTATTTATTGAATCTTCATATATTAAATATGAACTAACAATAATTAATCAAATCTTAACCTAATACGTTATTTTTTGTCCTGCCAGTGCCAGACAAAAATTTTCTTCATCACGGGTTCTGTTCACTTATATAGGTGTTTATCGCTCATCTAATTGGATAAGTGCTGCAGTGTCTCTTCTTCTTAAGCGAGTGTGGCCGCCATGATTTAAAATATTTCGAGCTAGTGGATTTGGATGTTGTTCAAGCCTTTTTAAATATTTTACTGCATTTTTTGTTATAGTAGTTTTGACTAATGGAACATTGAGATCCTTGTGAATATTTGAGTTTTTTACATACCAAGGGGCAGCTGTGATTATTCGAAGAATTTTATTTTGGCGTCTTTGAATTTTTTCTATATTAGAGGCCGAGGCAGTGCCCCATAACTGAATACCATAGCACCAGATTGGCTTTAAGATGGAGTTGTAAAGAAGAAGTTTGCAGTCGAGACTAAGGACAGAGTTTCTACCAATAAGCCAATGAATTTGAATGGCTTTTAGTTTCATTTGAGTTAATTTTGCCTCTATATGGCATTTCCACGTTAATCGCCGATCCAGATGTATACCGAGATATTTTACATGCGAATGTTGAGGAATTATTTGATTATTGATTGTAATATGGGGGCAAGATTCCCGGCGCAAGGTGAATGTTATATGCACGCATTTTTGCTCATTGACCATTATCCTCCATTGTCTTAACCATATTTCTAGTTGAAATATATGATGCTGTAAGTAACGAGATGCTTCATAACGGTTTTCGTGGACGCTTAGAAAAGCTGTATCGTCTGCAAATGTTGAAGTTTGGGTGTAGTTGCTTGTTGGCATGTCCGAAGTATAAATTAAGTATAATAGAGGCCCCAGGATGCTGCCTTGTGGGACTCCAGCACCAATGGGCTGAGGTGAACTTAAGAAATTTCCTTCTTTAATAATAAATTGACGACCGACTAAGTAGCTTTCTAGCAGCTTGTGTGTGTTTGCTGGTAAATTTTTCTTCAATTTATGTAATAAGCCTTCATGCCAGACTTTATCAAAAGCTTGCGAAACATCGATGAAGAGTGCTGAGCAATATTTTTTTTCTTCAAATGCTTTTCTTATGACATTAACTATTCGATGAGTCTGTTCGATTGTGCTGTGTTTTCTTCTAAATCCGAACTGATGGTTTGCAATACATCTATTTTCACTTAAAATCGGTGTTAATTTTGAAACTAATAATTTCTCAAACAGCTTTGACATATTTGATAATAAGCTAATAGGCCTATATGACTCAACTTTTGTATGATCTTTACCTGGCTTTGGTATCATGGTAACTAAGGAAACCTTCCATTTTTGAGGATAGTATTCAAGGCGTAAAATAGCATTAAAAATAAAAAGAATAATTTTCTTTGCTGTGCGAGGTAGCTCTAAAAGCATTTTATTACTGATTTTATCAATACCAGGTGCCTTCTTAGTGTTTAAGTCACAAATAGCCTGTTCGATTTCTCTTATCTCAAATCTGAGGGGAATAGCTGCTCTAGCAGCAACAGGTGGTAACTCGACCGCAATATTGTGAGATATATTTGGTGTAAATACGTTTTTCAAGTGGCTAACAAACAGATTTCCTTTTTCAATATCGTTTCTTGCCCAACTACCATTCAAGTTTCTTAATGGTGGCTTAGATATAACTGGCCTTTTTAGATTTCTAGCTGCACGCCATAATGAGTAGTCAGATTGTGGAGTTGCATCAAGTTCCTTAAGATATTTTTCTAGAGAAGCCGTTTTCTGAGTCTGCAGTAACTTTCTTAGCCTTTTTGTGCACTCTTTTAATAAATTCTTAAGTTGCGGGGATCTGTACAGTTGCCACTCTCTTCGAACTCTCCTTTTTTCAGTCAAGAGCCGCTCGACATCTGAAGAATATATTTTATTATTTTTGGTTTTTTTGGGGGCAATGCTGGAATGTTGAACAGCTAGTTTTAGAAAACTGTCAAAATTGACAATAGAGCGATCTATATACTCCGGTGTGCTAAGCGAAATATTTTCTAGGCAATGGGCACTGAGAAATTTTTTATATTTTAACCAATTTATTTGTGTGGCTGACGTCGCTAAGTAACATGACGGAGATACAATTCTATTTGGGTTCGATATAGTAACAATTGTAGGTGTGTGGTCGGATGATAATTCTAAGGAAGCTTCAACATGAACCGTTTCTGTGGGGATGTTTTTAACCACGCCAAAGTCGATAACATCTGGAATTTTTTGCTGATCAGTAGGCCAATATGTTGGTTGTCCGCTCGCGACCACGTTTAAACCCATTTTAGAGATTGTGTTAAACAAAACACGACCTTTTGGTGTTATAAGTCGTGACCCCCAGAAGGTATGTTTAGCGTTATAATCGCCAGCGGCGAGGAAACAGGGTCCTAATGATTTAAAATATTTATAATATTGGCCTTCTGATATGGCAAATCTAGGTGGAGAGTATAAAGAAGAAATTACTAAGTTTCGATTAAGCTCTTCAACACAAATAGTCGTTGCTTGCAGATAATCTTCACAATGATCAAACATTAAGTAGTGTTTGATTCGGGCTTTTATCAAAATGGCAGAGCCTCCACAAGCTCTGTCTCGAGGGTCCTTAGTATCATATAGTATATAACCATTGATTTTAAACGTATTTCTTGAGGTCAAGTGAGTTTCAGAAACCAACATGACATCAATTTGTTTATTTTTTAGAAAGTATTCTAATTCATTTTTATGTTGGCGGATGCCGTTTGCGTTCCAAAAACAGATTTTTAAACAGTTCATGGCTTGTTAAGTACAGCTTGCAATAACATCGATTGCATTCTTAGAATTTCCTGCATCATATTACCCATTGTGTTCGTAAAATTATTAACTGTTTGCACTAATGTTTCCATGGTTTTTTCAAGACGACTTAAATTAGAAACTGGAGTTTCTTCATTAATTGGCGAAGAACCTTGCATTGGCACATGGTTTGATTTTAGAATGTTAGCGTAGGAGGTTCTGTTATTACTAGGCTGTGGAGCCTGAATGCCATTAGTGTTTAGCTGATTTATTACCTGCATTTGAGGGGAATTAGTTTTCGGTCCAACCGACTGCTTTACGATAGTGTATACAGGGCATCCTCTATAATTGGCTGTGTGATTACCGCCACAATTGCTACATTTTTTAACGTTGGGGTCATTTTTAGATTTATCGCAAAGAACTGTACCGTGTAGCTCACCACATACTACGCAAACAGGGGGTAAGTAGCAGTATGCCTTAGTATGGCCATATTCCTGGCAGTTCAAACACTGAACGGGACCACCTCTCTTGTGCGGCTCCTCTATAGTTACTTTTCTGTACAGAATGTATTTTAAATCATAGATGGGATGCGTTTCATTTTTTTTAAGCTTTACGTCGCCGGGTTCAAACTCCACTCGAAAAAGTGGTTGGGGAATTTTTTCTCTATTTTTAATGTTTGCTACATGTTTTACCTTGAAGCCTTTTTCTTCTAGGAATGTTTTTACCTCTTCTGGGTCCACACATGAGTCAATACCCTTAATCACTACCTGAAGACCTTTACTGCTTTTCAGTTGGTATGTATAAAAGTTTTTTTTTAGTGCCTCAAAGTTGTTTATTATTTTTCGAAAATCATTCTCATGATTGACTTGAATTTTTGTCTCGTTTATACTACCACGCTTGATAGCCGCTACGTAAAACGAATTTTCACCTATCACTGATATCAAACTCTTTATGAGCTCATTTGAATTTTGTTCCCTAAGATATATCGGGGGAGGCTTGGACGATTTAATGACGTTTGGTGCTTCAGAGGATTCATCCTCCAGAATCGCAAAACGATTTTGAGAATTTATTTTATCAAAAGTTGGTACTTTTGAGGCCGAAGCAACTGCTGCAGAGGTAGGGCTGCGTCCCCGTTTGAGCACTGTTATGTACCTGTCCATACCAACTTGTACTGTAGGCTTTTGAGAAGTTTTTACTTGAGTTACTGAGTTGTCCATAGCGGCCGTTTTGGGGTTAACCGTATCATCACTTATTAAAGTTTTTTTTGGCTCTGCGGCAGCGCTTGCAGTTAACAAACTTGTTATTGTATTACGATCGACCGTATTTGTAAATAAAGAGGGTGAGAGCGAACGCGTTCGAGTAATAGGTTTAGCCGTTAAGTAATTGCTATCATCGATTCTTTTTTTTGTTTCTACTTTTGTTTCGTCAACACTCACTGTAACATATGCATTTCTTTCATTATGTTTTATTGTTTTTGCATTATTAGCATTCATAAGCGTTTTTTTTTTATATATTACTGTTTGGTTAATTGTGCTCTTCTTTTTATTTGTTGTTTAAAAACCCCGAGAATAAAAAAAAAGAATAAAGAAAAACAAGAAATGTTTTTGCTTAAAATGTATGTATGTATATGTATGTGTGTACATACATATATTTTTGTTATTTGTAATTTTTAATATTTGTATTATAAATATTATGTTCACTAATTTAAAAATTATTTTAAAGCGTCCATTCATTCGCTGATCTTATATTATTTTTTAAAAAAATAATATGATATTATAAATATACAATTATTTATGTTAAAAAAAAAACCGTATGCCGAGTTAAAAGAGAAAGACACGTCTGCATTCAACGAGCACGCAAGCAAATTGTGAGCAATCTGGCAACGTTTATTAAAAACATTGCATTAGTTTGCCCTTCCTCGTCTTCGTCGCCTACAAACCAGTGTTCGAAAATAAAAACTAAATATCGCTCCTTAAGGCTAGTTTACACTATTATACTTTGTATTAATACATGTCAAAAACACAAGTAATATGATATATAAAAATGACAAGTATTACGAAAAACAATTTGACATCCCATTCGACTTCATCATTTTTGGAAATTTTTCAAAGCAGAAGAACTATGCTTAGCGTTTCATTTTTATTCAACCTAATAAATGGTGCAGTCTGTTCTGACTTCCTACTCAGCAACATAAATTTTAATGTACCTCATCGATCAACTCGTTTCTACATTCCAATATATCTACAAGTTTTACAAACCAATTATGCTAATTCTGATCCTCTAAGAAAATTGTGTAAACATTATAATGATTTTTATTTTCTTATTGATTTTTCTGTTAATGTTAATGTCATTAAACGTTATACAGTAGTTTTGACTTAGCTGCCTTTTATTTACGTGCACTTTTGACTTAACTGCACAAAATTGATAATTTTTGGCATTATTCTTTATAATCCCATACAAATTCCTTTTTTAAGTGCACTTTCTTTACCTGCACATTTAAGATAAGTGCCCAAAATTTTTGGCATTTTAAAATTATTATCATACAAAAAATTTAAGTTAGCTGCACTTTGACTTAACTGCCCAAATTACATATTTTCTGTAATTATTCTTCAAAATCTTTCTTTACGTGCATTTTGTATACCCGCACATTTTTCATATTTTTGGGCAACTTTAAAATATTTTCATATAAAACATCAAAGTTAGCTGCACACATGAAAAAATATGGTGGTCACTTTTTCACATAAATATCCAATTTTAGCTGTTTATAAAAACAAAAATCGCAAACAAGTCAATTTGTTTGCATGTACCTACATTTATGCATATGGGTTGTGGTTACAGCAACTTTACCATGATTATATGAAAGGAATAGCAAATCTTAGGCCTGGAACAGAATAAAGTAGTTGTAGTAGTATTTGAAGCGGACAAATTTCAAAATTTTGATTATTGCGCTTCAACGGCAACGAATACGTATTCTATTGACACTACTTTGAAACTGCCGTTTTTAATTTTTGACAGCTTGCAGTAACGTTGTACTACAGCGACTTTTCTGTCCCACACTTTATTGTTACCAATTTGGCTATCTCGTTCCGTCTAAAAATGCACAAGAAATGACTACAGGTTGTTTGAACGTAATTGTTATTATCAATTTATTAATAAAAACGTTGTTACTCCTCTTTCAAACACTTTACTTTAGCTGCACTTTTATGCAGGTAACCACAATTGCGTACCTGCACATTAAGGCAGCTAAATACATTTAAGATAGCTGCATTTTTGATTTACCTGCACAAAAAATCGTGCAAAGGAGATTGTGCAGCTAAGTCAAAATTACTGTATTATTATGCACCTAAATCAGTGTAATTAATTAAATGGATGTCTAAATCCTTTTTTTTTTATTATTATTTTGTATATTATGTAAAAATTTTTTATAATTGGTCTGTAAGGATTTATTCCGTGGACCTTAAATAATAATTAAATAAAAATAAACTGATTCGGATTGAATTTAAACTAAAGCATTGATAGTGTGACTACAAACTGTAATGTAACATTAGATTTTTTGACAATCTCAACAAAACTCATTAGATTTCTATCTCACAAAGTATTATGGAATACGTAAGATTTGTCTGATAGTGTAAACTAGCCTTTATTGTTCAGTTCTACGCTAATAGTGTTTGTGTAGTAAATCATTAAAAAATAACGTTTCCCTGTTTGTAATCTTTCGAACACAAAAATAATACTGTTCTTATCCAACTCAACAAAAAGATGAGAACATTTAATTCCGTTTGGCTTAAAAAATCACAAACTTCATTGTGTTCGGTTCAGCTCATTAGTGTTCGTTCGTTTCAGTTTTTTACAAAAACCAAATACACATACGAAAAAAAAAATAAAAAGCCAGCAAAAAATTCTACAAAAACAAAACACATACACAATACACACACAAGCTGTTCGTGCTGCGGTCGTTGCTAAAATTTTTTGTTTGTTCATTTCTTGATCAATGTTAAAAAAGAAACATAATAGAACATTAAAATATAATGTTTGTCCACAGTATCACTACAATTGTTCTGTTTTTTTAACGAAGAACAGAACACTATATAAGGTTCGGCTCTTTCTTGAATACAGTTATGAACGGTATTAAGGGTTGTCTACACAAACACTAAAAAAATATATATATATTTCCTGGGTGTGTGAGCCGAACGCTAAATAATGTTCTGTTTATTTTCGAACAGTGGTGCAAACATGTTAATTGAAGCATAAACATAGATTTTTTTTTAATAATTATAAGTGCCTATTTCACTAATTGTATTTTAATATCAATTTTTGTTTTCATTTAGTACAGTTGATGAAATTGGCCCTTACTTAAGTCAGCCGTTACGACGTTAAATATGTAATTTTCGCACAAACCGGCTATTATTTTAGTTTTTTCGATTATTCTTGGCATTCTGACGTCAATTGTATATAATTTTTTTTATCTGCTGTCTTAAATATGAAGTAGCACACTACAGTATGATGGGTTGCTCAAAGTAGTCATATTTTTTCGTGTTATTATTTTACGACATATGACTCAATTATGTCATTTTTACCGTTTTTGGGAGTCGTATTTTTGGTCATGTAGAAAATATAATAAAGTTAATATTTTAAAATGGGGTTACGAATGTTTTAATGTTCATAATGTCGTAAGGGGGTTCGAAGAAATAAAACATAACAATAATAAAATAAAAAATAATAATACAAAACAAAAAAAGAGTAAAATATTATTTTGAAAATTTTAGTTTAAAATAAATTAAAGCCAATTAAGTTTAAGATCAAAATAAGTTTCTCTTTCGACAAAAATTTTCTACGTCTTCTCCGTATAAAACAGGGTTTGAATATTGTTCAGTTGATGTTGAAAATAGAGCGCTGAATAAATGACTAAAAAACTATTAGATTTTTGATTGACACCGTTGTATATTCCATCACGAAATTAATCAGATGTCTTTACACTATAAATCTACTGAAGCAATGGCCTAACCGACTCTGGAAGACCTCACAAAAAGGAGATTGTTTGAATGAAATCGCACGAATTGCGAATTGATTAGCCCTAATTATATATATTTGTTTCTGTTAACACCTGCAAGGAACATAGATCCATATGGCTGCTAATGAAAAATTCGCCTTATCTTTGCGAGATACTTTAGGCAGGGTTGAAGTTTTTTGTTGTACAGCAGCTGTACTCTGTAATTCGCTAAGCCAAAGCACAACATTTAAACATTTTTGCGATGACATTAAAAGCTAAAATTGCGGCGAATTAACAATGCACGTTACAGAATTGCATTCGGAGCCAAAAATCGCCTTAGCGAATTGCAGAATACGGCTGCAGGTGTCGACTATTTTGCTTTGCTAAACAGGTTCTCCTGAATTTGGTCCACAAATTTAGGAGTGCCAACCTCTGCTTTAAAATGTAATCAATGCTCTAGCTAGCAACAATTTAAATAAATTTTCGTTTTTTTTTTTGGTTTTTTCATAAGAACAAAACGCTTTGGGCTGCCTTACAGCATTTGCATGTTTTTTTTTTCTTTCAACAATATCTACTACTTTATATCAGTGGTTAGTATTGCACATACCATGACATTTACGCTGGTATGTAAAAAGCAAAATATCTGATTTACTTGCCCTCTAGTATTATCAACAAAGCAAAAACGATTTGAGGTTTTTTTATTTTTAGTGTAATACAAAGAGGACATAGAGAAAATTTTACTGTGTACGTGTGTCGGATTCGCGTTACAGTACCTTATCGCCTAAAGTGTGTTACAAGGCGAATTCATACAAGGTGGTCTTATTTTGAAAACGGATGCAAAACTGTAAACAACTTTAACGTTGTGTTAAAATAATGCAACATTGCAGTAAACAAATTAGCTTTGCACTAACATACAAACATGTAAATATAAATTTCAGCAAAAGTAACAGCATATCATTTTGACGCAAGGTTAGTTTTCAGCTGTTGCTTACGTAGCAAGCCAAGACCACCTTGTATGAATTCGCCCAGGTGTGTTACACACTATCGAACTATAGCAATAATCATAAATTTCATCTGTCAACAGCAGACCACATAATAATTTGTGGTTGACTGTTGACTGACGAAAATCAGCGGCCACGCTATCGAGCACCCGAAAATTTGAGAAAAACTGTCACTCATAATCGATAGTGTGTACCCCGCTTAAGAAATTAAAATGTGTTTGTTTCTATGCGTAGGTTTTATGTTACTATTCCAATTTTTTTTAAGAACACAGGGTTTATGTCTTTACTTATTTTCTTCTGTTTTACCTAAATGGCTTTGGGGACAGTTGAACGAGGAATTCTGTAGAATACGAAAGTACATATACTTTTTTAGACTACAAAAGAAATGTGTGTTCTCTTTTTAAATAAATTTGTTATATCGATCGATAATGAATGCCGTAATTTTACCCAGAAGTGGATAAGTTTTTTTTCTAAATATTTTTAATAATAGCAAAACATAAGGCTTTGTATGTTTCAAAGATTTTGTAAAAAATATAATCAGGTATATGAGGGAGAGCAAATTAAAACTTAACAAAATTATTTTCACAATTGCTCAAAGGAGTCACATGGACAGTTAAACCTGAATTAAGATACGAAATTATGTCTTCCTTAAAAAAAATTAATTGAACAATTTTAAATTTAAAATTATAAATATTATTTTTTTTGCACAATTTTAAAAGTTTGTTTTGTGAACAAAAAAAATGAAACAGCTGTTTAAAAAATTCTTAAAAGCAAAAAATTTACCAGTATAAATTTTCAACAATTTCTATGTCTTTCACTTTTTAGTCTTTTTCGACGATCAGAACCAGTCGTGGTTTCTTGCTCATAACTCAGCCATTTTTGGACCGATCTGGCTGAATTTCAATAGCCAAAATATAAGGAGCAGATGTGACAGAAATATATAAAAACCAAGTCTTCATCATATCTGGGGTCTTCGAAAAACCAATTTCAACAGACAAATGGACATCGTAAAATAAACTTCGCTTTTTTTAAGGACCCATAAAATATACACTTTGTAGGGTCTAAGATCAATATTGTAGAAATAACAAATGGAATGAAAAACTGATATATGTATACCATTTTCCACCCAGGGTGAAGGGTATAAAAACATTTGTGTATAGAGAATGTGCTACACAATCTTAAGCTACTGTCAAAAATGAACGAAAAGCCTCTCAAATGCATAAAAAGACAAAATACAAAACAATTTATTCCGTACGGAATGTGCGATCAGTTTCGCACTTTGCTTCAGCAACTTTCTTAAGTTCAATATTTTACGGTCAACATAAAAAGTTACCAAATCTTGACGGAGGTCAAAATTGAGTTTTTGTGCTTTCTGTACCGAACGCTTACTAAGTATATCGACTTTTCTGTCTAGACAGAAAAAAATCAATTTTTGACCTATTTTAGTAAATCGGCTCTCCTGAAAATTAAGCCAAGTGTAGATTTAGTACCTTTTCCTGTAGAGGGTCACATATCGTTTGACATAAACTCTTTACATGTATTCGCATAGTTGCTTAAACCACGTTATGCACATTCTGGTTGGGCCTTTAGACATAGTAAAGTATACAATTTTCTTTATTTAAACCTTTTTCATTTCTGTTTATAGGTTGATTGCATATGCCAAGGTTTGACACATTTCAATCACCAATTTACCTTCACACATACACAGAAAAAATTATTTTTCCAATTCAAACAAAAAATTTGTAGAATCAAACAATTTTTTGTCTGAAATCGGTCCTATAAACAAATTTGCATATTCAAACAATTTATTTGCATTTTGTTTACTGAAAAAAAACACTGATTTTTTCAAACAAATAATTTAACTGAATCAAACAAAAAGTTTACTGAAATTCATATACTAAATTTTAAAATAAAAAAAAAAAAAAAAGTTTTTGCACAAGCAATGACGCGCACACAAGTAAGCACTGTATGAGAAGGTGACGGCAAAGCAGAGCCGCCGACTGGCTTTGAGACACATTTTTTTTGTTGGAATAATTTTTGAACGAAGTCCTATTTATACACACAACACAATGTTTTTCTTTATCACTCTCTGTTGCTGTATCCTGTCCTTTGCTAAAGAAGAAATGTAACCAAAAACGGCAGCAGACCGACTCGATATGTTTTTCGTCATCATTCTATTTTTGTATTTGATGTATTTAACCAAACAGTTTTAAAAAATTGAATACGGGGTTCTGTTTCTTATAATGTCGTTTCTGCTATTGTTTTTCTTATAGTTGCACTTTTTTAAAGCGTCCAAAAATAGACTGTGTGTGTTTTTTGTTGTTGTTCTTATATTTCACATAAAGAAGTGTTGCTTACGATCAAATAAAAAAATGCAAAAAGACGACAACATTAAAGAGCGTTAAATATTTCATACAAAATTATGAAAACTTGACACCAATAACGCGTTTATTATATTTTTGAAGAGTTGTCCACATTTTTGTTGGTTAAATAAAAATCAAACAAAAATATTGATTGAATCAGTAAAAAAATTTATAGAAATTAAAAAAATTTTCAAACAAGCGTTTGTTTGAAAATAATTCGGCAATAATTTTTTCTGTGTACATACACTTATATAGATGTACGCATTTGCCCCAAAAAGTGCACAGGTGTGTCTGGCTGTGTGGCTAAAATTAACAGTTATCTTGAGAAATGAACAATCATTTGTTATAACAACATACATTTAGGAAAACACAAAAATCCAAATGAATAAAATTTATCAATATAACCAAAGCCGTAAAGTATGCTTTGAAATATATACATTTTTCAATTCATTTTCACATACTCACCCAACAAACACGAAGTCAAACCTTTGATATGAAATGAATTTATCATTTGACTTCAAACACAATTCTCAAACGTTTATCAATTTAATGTCAAATTGGTATTAAATGTTAAATTTAAATCAAAACTAAACTTGGCAAAACTAAAGCGAAAAATAAATGTAAACATTAAAAGTGGCGATTAAAGTTAAATGTTAACTTCGTGCTTAAATGTGTTTTACAAGTGAACGATTTATTTCTTGTGAAAAATAAAAACTATTTGTGAGTAATTACAATGATTAAGAAAACGAATTAAAAAAAACGGAAAAGTTCGGAAATTATAAGTTTGTTGTATGACCGCTGTTCTAAAATCCTTAATATAAAAGGGAGTCAATTTCGTCTTTGCAAGAATTAGAGGACGGAAAGAACACTCTTTTAGCTATGGTGCCGAATGTTAATCACACAGTGTATTTAAATAAATTATGAATTTCAATAAAAAAAATATAATATAAATTGACTCTTATTCGACCTTTACAAAATTTTATTATTATTATTATTATTATTATTTAATTAAGATTGAGGTCTGTTTTTTATAAAAAATATAAAATTTATTTAAAACCAATATTTGGCACTCCGTTGTGTGCCTTCTTCAGGGTTTTTTCTTGAATTTTTTTAACAAAATTAACAATTTTTAACAAATTAAATATATTTAACAAAATGTCATACATATAACAATTCAAACCTGATCTATTACAGTATAAATACATTTTTATCTTCCGTTTCTATTTTTATAAATCAAATGCCTATAATTTTGTGCTAACCTTTCGGTGCCGAAATATTGGTTTTAAATAAATTTAAAATTTTTTATAAAAAAAAGATACCTCAAGATTAATTAAATAATTATAAAAATAAAAATAAAATATTTTTATTTATGTTTCACATGGTATTAAAATCCACATTTGAAAAAAATTTGAGAATTACGTTTGAAAGCAAGTTAAAAATAAAGGCATTTTTCAATTTGAAAATAATTTCCCCTTTTTGTTGAGAATGCTATGATTTGTCGTTTGTCGAGAAAACGTTTGATTTTAAATCATTATCAATTTGAAATCAAACCTCCATGTTTGTTGGGCAATAACATTTTCTTTGTGTGTGTATGTGTGAGTACCCTGCAAGCAATTTGGTAGTCGACTACAAAAATAATGCATTTATAGTTAACTTTTTAACAACTAACTATATGCTAACTACAAATAAATGCAGAAATTCCCCGATATCAATGCGAGTGAATTTTGTGTAGCAAATTTTTTGATTTTCTTTTTTTAATATTTTCGTTTCTTTTTTGTTTTTGTTTTCTTTTGCTATTTAGAATTTTGATTTTTATAACTGTTAACGGCTCTGTATATGCAAAATTTAATTGTGTCGCATATTTAAAGTTAATATAGATGGAGTTCACGGCAAAAAAAGAAATTTCTTACAAGTCTTATCAGGTAACTTATACCTACATAAGAAAAAAATTTCATATGAAATATCAATTCTTTTTTTTAACAGACTCCTGTCGATCAATTGGCTCAAATAAGGTGGAGACTGACATTAGAAATGCCTTAAAGGTTATTAAAAAACGAAAAATACATTCAGATTGCATACAAAATAAAAATAAAAACACATAAATTTTTACTTATAAGAATTTTAAAAATAAAAAAAAAATTTTTAAAATAAAATACTTTTTAATAAATTTTCATATTTATTCGAATGTGTATTCTAAGTCAAATTTAAAAAGCTTTTATACTTTAATAGTCTATTTTCTTCAATAGTTTTCAGGAATATTTTCTATGCACTATCAGAAATTTTGTTTGTTTATTTCTGTTTTAAATTAATTAAAAAAATCTTTTTCACAATAAGCCTATGGTGTATTGACATTAAGTTAGTTAAAAGCTAACTACAATCCGGATAACTTTTAGCTTACTACTAACTAACTCACTTTAAGCTAACTACTATGTAGCTAACTTTAAGTTAGTTGAAAAGTCATGCAGAATCGGACAATTGACTACTTCCTATGACATGCCAATGTTAAAATAGTCAGTTGGCTCCATTAAAAATAATCCAGGCATCAACCAAAACTAGTTGAAAAAAAGTTAACTTAAATTTAGCCTAAAGTTAACTTAGTTGCTTGCAGGGTAGTGAGTGAGAGATAAAGAAATGATATCTTTCTATAATTGTTTAGTAAAATATAATGTGAAAAGCAGTTAAAATAGAAAATGAAAAAAAAACTGTGTCATTTTCACAAATCGGTAAATTTATGTCTTACGATTTACAAAATTATAATACCCGTAGCATATTTGTCAAAAGAAATTGCTATTAAGAGGCAAAACAACCGTAATGATGATTAACAAATTTTATTGCTTTAATGTGTAAAAGTTTAATGTTTTAGATGAAAAAAATATAATATAAGATAGATAAGAATCTTTTTTTTTACCAATTTTGCAACAAATCTTAAAAGAAATAATTGGTTTGTTAAAGATATGTACATACATTCTACATATTTTTTTTTACTTTAAACTAAAATTTGTTTAATTTTTCTACTCACACAAATGGCTTATTATCCGATCCATAATCCACAACTAAAAATTGCAAGCGTGATTCGGCCGTTACTAAATCACTTAAATCGATACTTTTCACAACTTTGCCATCGGCCGTATTGATTGCCACTATTTTTGGACTGCAACGTCGTATTGGCTGTTCCAATGTATTCACAATGCCCACATCTAAAGCCCACAAAAGACCCTGATAATGAAAAATAGAAAGTGTGAAAACATTTAAATTAATGCCAAATGAAGAAAAATAAAATGCTGAATTTATTTGCTTGTTAAGTCTGAATTTTTTTTGTTTATGGCAAAATTAAGAACACGAGTTGTTAAAAGAAATGGACATTATATATAATTTTTATTTGTTTTAAAAGGAAATATTTATTAAAAAACTAAATTATGATTGCTTGAAAATAAAGTCATTAAAAAAGGCCTTTAAAATAGAAAATTTATTTTTTCTTATACAAATTTTTATTCTTTTAAATGATTTTCTTTCAAAAGGCATAAGAATTTTTCTCTTCGAAAAAAAAAATTTTAAAATTTTTTTGCTTTTTTTTAAAGAGCAAATTTTTATTAAAAAAAATTTCAAATCGATTTTTTTTAAAAAAAATTTTATCTGTTTCTTTCCAAAGGCATTAAAATTTTTCTCTTCGAGAAAAAAAAAATTTAAAATATTAATGCCTTTTTTTAAAGAGCAAATTTTTATTAAAAAAAATTTTATCTGTTTCTTTCCAAAGGCATTAAAATTTTTCTCTTTGAGAAAAAAAATGTTGAAAATTTTAATGGCTTTTTTAAAAGAGAAAATTTTTATTAAAAAAAAAAATTTTATCTGTTAAAAAAACATTAACATTTTCTCTTCAAAAAAGCCTTTGTAATAGAAAACTGTAAAAATTTTTATATTTCAAATTTTTTTTTAAAAAAAATAGAGATTAAAATTTTCTATACAAAATTTTCTTATCGAAAAAACAGGCTAATGCTAAGTTCACACTTAGGGTTTTAAACGCGTTTAAGCAAAATGTTGATTTAGCTAATAAAAGCCGTTCACATTACATTTTAGATGAGTAAGATGACAGATGATTAAGAAAAAAACACAACAAACTAATTTTTTTTCTTTAAAGTATTAAAAATGGATAACAACACTTTTATAAAGTTATCAGAAGATTATTTTAATGATGAAATTGTGAAAATTTATGAATTATTAAACGAAAAAAATAAAAACATTAAGCAGCAATCTTGTCCGGTTGTACACGATCATGTTGGCGATTCTACATTTGAGGTATGTTCAGTGGATTCTATGTGATTTATGAAGTGATTTAGTTGTAATCATGTCAATTTGAAGTGATTAACAAATCACTTCAATGTATGGGTAATCATCTCGATTTTGAAGTGATTACAGCTTAATCACGTTCGAACTGCTTTAACGCGTTTAAGAAGCCAAATGTGAACATACTATAACATTTTTCTTTTAAATATCGAAGGATCTAGGGCTGTGGAGTCGTCAAAAATAGTTCTAGCTCTGACTCAAACCGGTATAATTTTTTAAGTCCGACCCCCACTCCAACTCCGACACCTACTCTTACATTAATGCTAAATGCATATGAGACTGGTTCTTATTTGACTTTAAACTCTTTTTTTTTTATTGCAGTAGCAAGAAAATTATTCTGTGAAAATTTCAAAGCGATATTTTAAATATTGCATCGCAAATTTCAAAGAATTTTTATTTTGAAAAATATTAGAAAATATTTTTAAAGTTTTTATGCCGAAAAATTTTGGGTACTTCGAGTCCGACTCCTGTACATTCCTTAAAAAGATAGGAATCAAAATTTTCTTTCAAAAACAAAAGGATCAAAATTTTGTAATGAGGAATACAAAGTTTCTGAAAAACCATTCTCTTCGTAAAAAAAGGATACAATTTTTTATACAAAAATTTTCTCTTTGAAAAAATCGCGATTGAAATTTTTCATGGTAATATTTTCCTTTAAAGTATAAAGCAAATTGTTTTATTGAATAAAAGAGTGTACACATTTGTATAGAAAATTTTCTCATCGAAAAAAGAAATTTTTTGCTACGAATGTAGAAAAATTTCGTCAAAAATATTTCTTTTAAAAACGTCGAAAATTTTCGATTAAAAATATATTCTCTCAAAAATCTTGTAAAACGGGTCAAAACTTTCTCTTTCTCAGCGTTGCCGATTTCTGTGTAATTATCCAAAAATGGGATGAAAATTTTTTTCTTGGACTATTTTTAAATCATAAAATGTTTGCGTAATTTTGCCTCAAAGTTATTTCATATACAAGTAAATGTTGCAAGCAAACATTTTCGTTTCATTTAAAAAGTATTTCATCTTGTGGCTCAGAATGAGCAATAAATATGGTTTAAATTTTCTATAAGCTCAACTGAGTTGAGTTGTGAACCGTAATAGGGACCTAAGTTAATATTTTTTCTCTTTTTTTATTTAGTATATGGCTACGTCAACAGTCAAAACATCCGGATCTGGGCTAAGGAGAATGCAAGAGCAGTTCAGCAATGTCAATAAAAGTACTATTTGGGGCGGTGCTTCATCCAAAACGATTATTAGCCCATTTCTTTTTCAAAATAACATTGGTGTTTCAATCTCTGTCAACGGTGGTGCCGCTCTTACGATGTTAAAAAATTCAAAAATTTCAAGCCCTTAACTTAAAAATCCCACATTTTCAGCCCTTTTATATTATGGTTAATTATAACTTTAAAAATAAAAATGGGCTGGGTAGACGGAGGAAGAGCAGTACCTCCCATAGAACGAAAATATTTAATACCGAATATCTAAAGACAAAAGTCTTCAAGCTTTGTAGGGCCCACTCTTATGGTAAACTGTACCTTTCAAAATGCAGGGGAAGCAATAAATAATATATAAATGAAAAAGCGTTTGGTTGTTTGTTCCATATAGACGCCTTAACTAAAGAAACGATTTTTCTGAAATTTCACAGTAATTTTCTGATTAACCGACACATAGGCTATTAATATTTTTTAGTTTTTAGGTTTACATATTTGGAGTACTGTGAAAGTATTCCAATTTTGTACAAACTGTTTAGATAATAATACACAACATTTTTCAAAAAGTAGGTTCAATGGGAAAAGTACGAATTGCACCTCCCATACGAATACACTTGAAACTTATGTATATCTGTAGAACGGTTATTATAAAAGCAACTAAATTTAGTACAAGATGCTTTGTTATCAATATACGAGATTTGTTTTAAAAAATTTTACTAATTTTATTTCGATTTAGGTAGCAAAGCGCACCGGGTTAAGCTAGTAGGCTTTAAAAATAAGGAATATTGCTTATATAAAAAAGTTATCTGGTTTTACGCCTACGTTTAATTGACAATATTTCAATTAAATATTTAATTAAAACTGATTTTATTTTTGATTAATTCTTTTACTGGCGCAAACATTTTTTTCTGTGAAATGCACTATACTTATTCGAAGAGTCAGACAGATTCACTGAGTAACAGATTTAATTCTAAATGTTGGTATTATAAAAATAAATTCTTCGAATATTTTTGGTAGAAGTAAATCAAACAATGATTAAAGCTAATAAAAAAATTGGCGCTAGTTAATAGATCGAAGGCTCCACAAAAAGCCCCCCAATGAAATAACGCCCAAACGAGAAATGAAATATTCCCCAAATTTTTTTCATATATTTTTGGGTGTTATTTCATATGAAATAACTCCCAATTTTTTTGGGCCGTTTTTCATTTTTTTTTGGGAATTATTTTATTCCTCATTTGGGGTTTTCAAATTATGAAACAATCTCCAATGAAATAACACCCAACAAATTTTTAAAATTCGGGGCTTGTTTCATAGCGTGCATAATTTTGGTGTTATTTCATTTGTTATTCGGGGGTTATTTTATTTTTTGCGACCTTGCTGTTGTTCCATATTGACTTCATGAAATCCTTGGTAAAACTGACTCTTTTATGAATTTTGGGCATAATTTCATTTTTGTTGCTGATGGGGCTTATTTCATTGGGGGTTATTTCATTTTCATCATTGCGTGTTATTTCATATGAAATAACTCCCAAATATTAGGGGGTTGTTTCGTTTTCGCTTTAGGGTTTATTTCATTTATTTTTCGATGTTATTTCATTCACTGTTTTTGGGTGTTATTTCCTATTTTTTGGGGTTTATTTCATTGGGGGTTATTTCCTGGGCGTTATTTCATTGGGGGGCTTTTCGTGGAGCCAGATCAAATAAGTAGTTAATGAGTAATTACCAGTAAGTAAATATTAACTACTGAAAACAACCCAACTAATAAGAAGTTATTGAGCTGATTATTAGTAAATAAAGGGTGATTTTTTATGATTTAAGTTTTTCGGGCTGGCAGCACTGGTTGGTAATTGTGTCCAAACTACATCTTTGAAAGTGAAAAGTGTTCAGTACACTCTGCCATTTCATCATGGAGAAACTCACAAACGAGCAACGACTGCAAATCGTTGAAATTTATTATCAAAATTCAGCTCGATGGAAATCCACTGTTTTATCGAAAAATTGTGTACAGCGATGAGGCTCATTTATGGCTAAATGGATACGTAAACAAGCAAAACTGCCGCATCTGCGGTGAAGAACAGCCACATACCATACAAGAGTTACCGATGCATCCGGAAAAAACGACAGTTTGGTGTGGTTTATGGGCTGGTAGCATCATCGGTCCATTTTTCCTCAAAGACGACCGTGGAAAAACGTTACCGTCAACGGCGAACGATATCGAGCCATGATATGCGACTTTTTTTTGCCCCAATTTGCTGAGTTGGACTTGGTTGATATGTGGTTTCAACAAGACGGTACCACATGCCACACAGCTCGTGAAACAATGGACATATTGAAGGATGAATTTGGTGAACAGTTTATTTCTCGAAATGGCCCTGTGAGTTGGCCGCCAAGATCATGTGATTTGACGCCTCTTGACTATTTCTTGTGGGGTTTTGTGAAGTCGTTGGTCTATGTGAACAATCCAAACACGATTGAAGCCTTAGAGTATAACATAACACGTGTTATTCATGGAATACAGGCCGAAATGCTCCAAAAAGTGGTGCCAAATTAGACCTTACGAATGGACCATTTGAACCGGAGCCATATTTACATGAAGTTATTTTTAAAAAGTAAATGGCAAAGACCAATTTATCGATTCCAATAAAAGGTTTGAAGATATGATGCAAATTTGAGTGTTTTATTAGATTTTTAAAAAAACTACGCTTTAAAAATCACCCATATCATACTGAGATTCTTGCTGGTAAGTACTTATTGAGGTTTTCAGAATAATGAAAATTGTAATGACAACTACTTACCAGGTAGCGCATAAAATAACTACAACCTATTACCAAAATTCATAAAGTTTTTCCAGGGATTTTATGCGCTTTTTGTCTATTTTCGTTCTAGTCAATACAATTTTAGTATATTTCTTATACAAAAAAAAAAAAAAAAAAAAAAAAAAAAAAATTCTGAGAACAATTATTCCAACAATACTTAACATCCATATTCGCTTAACTGATCTCATCCATTAACAAACGAATTTTCCTTACTATATCATGCAAATGGTAATGACTTATTCATTTTTGCAAGGTTATTTAGCCAGTACACAATAATAAAAAAACCACACAAAACTATTTTTTCTGTTAAAAAAAAAATGTTTTTTGAAGGATTAAAATATGAAAAAAAAAAAATATTTTAAATCCGGCAAATTGTGTGCACAAAAAAGAGATTTAAGAGGACAGTTTCCTAGAGTAAAAAAATTTTCTATTATATTGTTTATGAAAAAACTCAATTCGAAAGGCTCGTTGTTCAAAGGGGATTCATTCTTTGTTCTCGTTCCAACAACGGTTAGTGGCTATTACGATGGTTGATTTAAAAAAAATTTGCTGCATATTTTTTTTAATATTTTTCATTTCTACAGATACTGAATATAAATGAAAACATAATAAGGGTTTTCATGATGTAAAAAACATGCCGTGTACATGTTCCTTAAGGAAAGAATCGAACAAACAAATTTGCTCAAATTATTGCAAGAGTTTATTGTTTGTGATTTTTAAATACTTGAATGTATACTCAAGAGGATTAGTTTTAAAGTCGTTTAAAAACGAAAACATGTCATTAAAAATGACATGGTCCATGCTTGCATTACATTGGACCAGTCCATTTTATCAAAATGGATCAGGTAGTCCAATATTCCTTGCAGAAAAAGAGTAAATAAATAAAACAGGGTTACCAGATCTTTTTCAAATACCTATGCAGTTAATAAAAAAATCCGATCTTAGCATCCTATACGTCAAAAAAGTTTTTCCCTATATGTATAAATCCCAATAAATTTTCTTCAAAATATTTATCGTTCTTTTACTTCAAAAGTGCCATTATTAAAAAAAAAATACTTTTTTTAATAGAGCCGTGTAAATTTTTGATAAAAAATATCGGTCTAAAACAGTGAAGGGCACTTTTGCAAATCTTATGTACGCGTGCATAGGAAATTGCTGCTTGTGTGCCGTCGACACATGTACAGTATAAACTTCTTCGTGTGGCCTGTGACAATATACGTTTGGCTGTTGCTTTGTTGTCATTTCTTGTTGATGAGCGTCATTCGTTTTCTGCTGCTTCCCACACAAGCATAAATGTGAAAGTATGTGTGTTGCCCTTCACTAGTCTAAAACAAAATATATCGTGTATTCTAAAGCCTACAGTACACGGAATGTAAAAAGCCACATGCGCATGTGGTTCTGACGTAATTTTGACGTCACTACAAAGCCACAATAGCAAGTTCGTGATGTGTGATGACGACAAAATTACGTCAGAACCACATACGAATGTGGCTTTTTACATTCCGTGTACTATAGGCTTAAGAAACCTTCGATCTCAACCTTTCAAAACTAAAGCTACGTACAGACTATTGTCAGATCTCATAATATTGTAAGCAGCGTTGCCAATAGAAATATTTTTCTGACAATGGTTCCATTGTCAGATGCATTCATTTCACACATCTGCCAAATAAAAATTAACTTACAATGTTGACACAGTTGCAATACATTTTTTTGACAACATTGTAAGATCTGACTACCGTGTGTACGAAGCTTAAGATGTGTGTCATTGACATAATTAAAAAAAAACGCTTAAAAACATAAAGAATAACGGCACATTTTTATCACAAGCGATACGTTGCCAACGATTTAGAAATAACTTTTTTAAGTATTTCTGAATACTTCGTGAAAAAAATTGAGCCTTTAGAGTTATGACTCTATTGAAGTAAATGAGCGATATATAAATAAAAATACCAGTTAAAGCAAAGAAAATTTTTAATTTCGCTTGTTTAAAAAATTTTCTAAAATAAAATTTTTTTTTTTTTAAAATATAGCCAACTTTTTTTACGCACATGAAGAGATATATTCCTATTTCTGGCAACACTGTAACAAATAAAAATTGCAAAATTAACAAGTAGGAAAGTAATGTCGGTCAAGCCCGTTTATTTGATACCCTTCACCAAATTTTCGACAATGTACCATATCTGGGACCAAACATGTACCCGCTAAGATAAAGTTTTAAGATTATGATTAGTATAAGAGTTCTTTACCTTATATTATCTAGATACCCTGCAGTTTTAAAAGTAGAAATTGACTCAAAATCGTTAGGTATTTCCCTAAGGAAAAATCGACTAGCTACTTCATTTGCCACAAGTAATGCAAGAGTTCGTCTTTTAAATCTCTCACTATATTTATTTTTTGTGTGTCGAAAAAAAATGTGCCGTTATAACGGCACAGTTTTTTCCAAAGAGAATTCAACAAGAAAAACATTAACTATTTTTCTATAGAAGCAGTGTCAGTGAAATCGCACATCACATGTGATTAGTGAAATCATTAGTAAAAGGTTATGCAGATGGAGGCAATTGACTACCGTCAATGTCATCCCCATGTTAAAATCGTTAGTCGTGTGCATTGCTAGTAGTTAGGCTGGTAGTTAATGGTAATGATTGGTACCCTGCAGTCTTAAAAGTAGAAATTGACTCAAAATCGTTAGGTATTTCCCTAAGGAAAAATCGACTAGCTACTTCATTTGCCACAAGTAATGCAAGAGTTCGTCTTTTAAATCTCTCACTATATTTATTTTTTGTGTGTCGAAAAAAACTGTGCCGTTATAACGGCACAGTTTTTTCCAAAGAGAATTCAACAAGAAAAACATTAACTATTTTTCTATAGAAGCAGTGTCAGTGAAATCGCACATCACATGTGATTAGTGAAATCATTAGTAAAAGGTTATGCAGATGGAGGCAATTGACTACCGTCAATGTCATCCCCATGTTAAAATCGTTAGTCGTGTGCATTGCTAGTAGTTAGGCTGGTAGTTAATGGTAATGATTAGTAGTTAAGGAAATAGCTAGGCATTCGCTAGCTACGCCGACTGCAGGGTAGTTAAGGAAATAGCTAGGCATTCGCTAGCTACGCCGACTGCAGGGTATCTAGTAGTTCTGGCAAAGTATTGAGAAGTAGGTGCTCAGGGTTGTTAGATGTGAAGATTTTACGTCATTTTGACGATTTTTTTGAGAAAATACAGTAAAATGACGATTGACGATTTCTTTACTAAAAGTGATAGTGTTATGACGATTTTCTGGCATCAATAAAACACTTACAAGAAATAGTTACAATTGTATTGGGAACAGTTCAAAACGTTTAAATCAATTTTTCGAAATACAAAAATTATTGGAAATTAAACAAAAAAATTCTTCGTCCATCACAAGCCAGGTGGCTTTCATTACAAGCATTAGTAATTCGAATTCTACAATTATATAAATGCCATCGATAAACACTAGAGCCCCGATTTGCATCGGTCATATTTGGTCCGCTTGTTTCGCTGAAGTCATAATCACATGTGAAGAATTTTTCTATTTTCGTGTAAAAAGGCGATTCCCATTTAATTCTGTTAGGTAAGTTATTCTAAGTATAGTTGCGTGTTAGGAAGTAAGAAGTTAGTTCTTAATAAAAAGTCGTGTAGAAAAATGAGTGCAAAGAGAAGAAAATGCATTAGTTTGGAACTATAATTGGACGTAATAAAACGTTTCAAGTCGGGTAAAAAGACTGTTGATATAGACAGAACCCTTGGTTTAGCACCTTCAACAGTAAAAACAATTTGCAATAGTGATAGCGATAAAAATTAATCATTTTAAATTAGCTCGAGTTAATAGCAAATGAGATTTTATTTTTTATTTAATGTTGTTGTGAATGTGGATAAATGAAATAAATCAATTTTTGTCATGTTTTTATGTTTTATTTTTTCTCGTGTATTTCTTTTCAAATGATAAATATATTTCAGCCCACTTGCTGAAATGAATAGAATAAAACTTAACCATATCACTTTCTTTATCATAATTAGAATTTCTTGCTAAAAATTTATATTTTTGAACCACTCAATGCAATAAATTGTCTCTAATTTGTAAATGTTAAATATTTGACGATTTGTTGACGATTTTGTTAAAAGTTCGTGACGATTTTGACGAATTTTGTTAAAACTTTTGACGATTTTTGAAGAAAAAAGCCTAACAACCCTGTAGGTACTAGAGGTCTGCACAAATGTATTTGGTAGCCAAATGATTGTTGTGTGTGTATTTGATATGTGTATCAAATGTGTAAAAAAAATGAGAGCCAGTCATTTACGCTCAATCAATTTAAATGAGAGATAAACACAACACCGTTCATGAAAATGTAAGCCACATACACTTACACTAATTGTGTGTGTTTGATGAACTCAAATTTATACATCTTACAATAAAACAACATGAGTGAAGTTAAAAATCACACTATTTATTCGTGTGTTTCTTGCCTTTCTTATTTTATTATTAAAAAAATTTAAAATTTTTCAACTTCTCATATTAAAAGTGTTGGTGAATCAGCGATTTACCGCTTTTTTGTTTGTTTTATTTTTATGTTTCTTATAAACAAAACGTTGACAACATTTAATAAAATTAACAAAACAATAACAAAAGAAAAAAACTAAAAAACTTTGTTAATATTTTTTATAGCTTGCTCTTTCTAACAATTACCGTTTTATTCCATCAATTCTCGTTCAATTCAATGAATAACAAATGTTTTGTCATAACGGCTTAACGAAAATATTTGAGTTGCTATTTTAAACAGAATTTTGCGCATGCATACCTATGCTGAATGAGTTAGAAACTGAAATTAGTGCACAAATGGAATAAATGTTTATTTTCAATTGTTTATATTTTACAAAAATTCCATTTGTTAAAAAATATATTTAAAACTACTTCTTTTTGCTTGTAAAAAGTTGGTATCACTTTTTAATGCAATATCTTTTTGCTAATATTTTGTTTTGAATACCGTAAAAAAAAATTTTAAACACAAAACACATGTTGTGTTGATAAAACACAATGTGTACATCGTCACACAAGTGTATTTACACGAATAAAAGAGCATATTTGTTATTTATACCTGTATCAAATATTTCTCTCACAACACTCACATTAATAATTGAACGCTTTGCACACATAGGTTATTTCTTACACACAATTAATTGTGTATGATTCTTAAATCACACACAACACACTACTTGCTAGTTTGATATGTGAATTCATGTGTCGTTTAATTGCACACATGCAGACCTCTAGTAGGTACCTACCGAGTATCGAGTATTTGCACTGTTTATTGAGTACCCAAAGCTTAAAATTTACTTAAAGAAATGTTTATTTTTCAACAAAGTTCAATGAAAAATTTAACGGCTTTCTTTTAAAATACCACTCGGCTTAAAAATACAACACTATAGGTATACCCCACAATACATTTGCAAAATTTAACCAATTGTCAAAAACAAGATAAAAATTAAAAAAAAATTATTTTTGGAAATCTTAAAAGAATTTAGTCCTTAGTGTACCATATAAAACCCCTCTACAAAATCTTATATAAGTGTTGATATTAATCTTATAACAGAACTTTGTTTTTCCGAGTTCATGATTGGCCATGGCATTATTTACTATAGCGTAGGGTATATAATGGCCGTGCTTCTTACTTGTTTAAAGAAGGTTTCAATTCTATAAAGAAAATTGAAATTTTATATAGAGTTTTTTTTTTTTTTTTTTTTTTTTTTTTTTTTTTTTTAAACCAAATTTATTTAAAAAATAGATTTCGTTCTTCCAATAATAGCGAAATTTTGACAGAAACGGTTTATTCAATAGAAAAAACGAAAGCTTCGTTTTCGGAGTAACACTTTTAACTCTTTTACGAGCCAAAACGGAAAGAAAGATTTTTATCAGCATTTATATAAAAGCGACATTTTCCGATGATAATGATTGCTTTTCCAACAAGAATGAAAGTGTTGATTTTCAAGTAAGATAGAAATTTTCTTAAGAAAGTTTCTTGCTTTAGTTTAAAGTTAAAGTAGTCTGCGAAAAGGACAAGATATAAATACATAAATCAAACTTACATTGTGATCCACTACAATATCAACCACTGATTGTAAGGCCTGACAGTTGCCCTCCTCCTGTATGGCCCAACAGGGATAGGGGGCAATTTTGGTTAAACATTGGCCCTTTTTCAAATTCACTTTACCCAAAGTAAAAGGCACTCCCTGCTTATATCGCGGCAATGCCACATAAGCCGAATCCTTCAATAACTGAGCTCGAGTCACAATCACATTACGCGGTACATAACGACCCGATTGTACATAAATATTTTTAGTCGAATCGCATGGCCACATCAAACTACTGCCGCTCAGCTGAAATGTCAGGTCGCCTAGAGGACTTTTATCGCATTTACTAACGGGTGTGTCACCCGCTAAACTGGGCATTGCAATGTATGTGACAATGAGAAGACTCCAGACTTTAGAAGACATTTTTTGTTTTATGCTTTCACGTAAAGAACAAAAAATTGCGCGGCGTGCTTTAAATTTAATTTTTATTTACTGAAACATTAAAATGTGTACGTTTACCTTTATAAATATTATTTTTGTAAATTTTTTTTTTTGGTAAATTCTTTTATCTTAGTGCTGATTTAATTTTTTTCTTTGTTGTATCAAAATAGAAGAAAAAAAAAACGAAATGAAAAATTCTATAATATCACGCATCATTTACTTTTTAACGTGTTTTATATCATTTCTTAAGATATAAAATTGCAGTTTTAACAACAAATCATCGCACTTGTGCTTTTTCTTTGCTGAAAAGGAAGGCAATACAAGCATTGTATTAGGGGTATTCATGGCAAGAAGTAGGGCTAGAAATTTAAAAAATATGTTAAAGTTAGAAACACCAGTGTTTAAAAAGCTGCAGTTGAGAGTAGTTAACGAAGATGGGACGTTGTGGTTTTTGATTTCCATACATTTTTTTTAATAATACAAGCGTACATAAATACATAAATATGTACATACATACATATGTATTTATTTTTAAGCTTAACAAATCTTTTTAATTTTTTGAAATTAAATAAAACTTAAATAACATTGTCGCTTTCATATACATACAATGAACACAACGTCCCATCTTCGTTAAATTCGGGATTTATTAAAAGTTTCAGTCTTTCAAACAAAACACTTCCGAACATGTCGAATCCCTATGTTCTTTGTTGTGTACAACTTTTCGTTTTTTACTTTTGCCTTCACTGCGCCTGTTTTCATTTAATGAATCAGAAGTAAAAGCAACGGTCTATTTTTGTCCAATGAAAAACCAAAAAGTGGAAGAAAAAGCAATTTTTTATTTTGACTGTAGTTTTTTAAACCCTGAGAAAAACATATTAAAATATAATGCCTGTTGCATAAAATTTTAATAAAAGTTTAAAGAACATATTTACTATGAAAATAATCCTTAATAAACTTTTGTTAAATTTAATAATCGTTTATGAATACGGGGGTAAGTATATTTGAACACGATAGTAAATAAAAGCTACAAAATACAAAAAGGTTAAGGGTCAACCTAAAAATTATCTTAAAATTATAAATATTAGGTATTTTTTTACTTAATCGAATATTGAATTAGAAGAACTGAAATCAGACAAGATTTTGAAATAGATTAGTTCAACTCTTTCAAAAATTTATTTTACCATAACATGAATGTCCCTAATGATGCAGTTGAAAACTCATCATCAATGACCCCAAATGAGGTTGTTTGGTTGCAGTTGCTGTATGATGTTTTATTGTTATAAGTTTGTATTGCTATCTTGCAATAATTTCATTCAAGGCCAATTAAAGTAACAACAATACATGTTTGTATGTGTACATGTTGTACGTTCTTAACATTTTCAACTACAGGGGTAAATAAAATTCTTGTTTTTATTAAAATTTTGAACACAAATAAACGGAAGTGAAGTTATGGAACTTGTGGAATTTTTATTCAAAATGAATATACATACTAGTAAAAATATTTAATAAATATTTCTCAAGTATGTATTGTTAAGTGTTTCCCTTGTTTTGTTTTTAACAAATATTTAAGTTGGTAAAGTTTAAATTAATTTTAACTTAAACTAGATAAACACTTTACTTTATGAATAAAAAAAAATTGTTGTCAAATTACCCATTTTATACCCACACCATTAGATTAAGTGAAGAGTGAAGGGGTATCATGAGTTTCTACAGATTAGGGATGCCAATCGGGACAGGTTTTCGTAAATCCCGGGATTCGGGATTTCAAAAAATCAAATCCCGGGATTTTTTGGGATCCTGGGATTTTACGGGATCTAGGGATTTTTTTAGGATATCGGGATTCGGGGTTTTTGAAAATTAAAAGATAAATGCTTTTTATAGATATTTATTTAAAAAAACGTCTTTAAAAGAGGTTTACAAGCAAAAGTTTTATAATTAAGTTATAATTTTAAAGTTAAATATACTGTTGTATTTATTTCTAACATTTTAAATTTAGAAAATTGTGATTTGTTTCTTAATTAATGATTAATTTAAATCAAAATATGATAAAAAAAACAACGTACGATTTCTAACAATGTGTTAATTGATTTAATTAAAAAATAATTACCGTAAAATCTATATTTTATTCAATTATCTCCGTTGATTCAAACTAAATAAATAATAATAAATATTGTAATTGAAATAGAGCAAACTTGTAATTGATTTATTTGTAAGATTCTATTCAAATTTTTATTAAGTAAATTAAAATGAATAATTCAAATTTGAATTCAAAATTAACTATTAAAATCAATTTATTTAGTTAACCACAAAAATCATATTTAAAAAAAAAACACATTTTTATGCCATCCACCAAGTGGTAGGAATGATGTAGTGTATAAAATTTCCGTAGTTCCTATGCCTATTCTCATAAAACACTTTAATAGTGCTAACCCTGTGACAAGTAAAGTTCCCTATCCTCTCAAGGGGGAATGTCATGATGAATTTTTTTTATAAAAAAAGGTAAAACAAAAAAATTTGGTTAACAATTTCGGAATTGACTAAATCCCGAGAATCCCGCAATTGCAAAATTAAAATCCCGGGTTTCGGGATCCGATGAATCCCGGTCTAAATCCCGGGATTACGGGATTGACATCCCTAGTACAGATGTCTGTAACACATAAAAATATTGCTCCTAGACCCTATTCGTCCTACCGGGGGCTTGTAGGGATTATCTTAAGGATATTTCACCTTTTGGCGTTTGATCTTTCGGGGAAAGCTGGTACTGTCAATACCTGGGATTAGGCAAAATTCCAAAATTGACAGATCTCAAGAGATTTTCAAGATCTCTTTCGATCTGCGGCTGACCAAAGATCCTATCTGGTAGCATGAGAGCCAGGTAGCACCGGTCTCACTGTTGGTTTAGTTTTCTGTTATTATGCTTCATGCGGGAAATGCTTTCAGTCTTTCAGAAATATACTCTGCGGATGTTTGGCTTTTTCACTTAAAAGATACCTGCAGTTATGACGTGATGCTTATAATTTACTACCCAAAGTCGCGGAAAGGAGGGAGGAATATTCTTCGGTGCTGTTGATACTCATCAAATGCTGCTAGCAATTTTCCAAAAGCAAGAGCTGGGTGTATAGTCTTGCCAGATTATGCACTCAAATTTCTACCTGTGTGTGGTGGTTGCTTTAAAATATGTGACAGCCTTGAAAACGCATTGTCCTTCATAAAATCTGTTCAGAATAGAAACTCATGTAGATGTAGTTATCTATGCGCACTCATTTCCGCAAAGAATTGCAAAAATTTAATGATTCGCAGAAAGTTTCTTCCGTGAGCCAACTTTAGGTATTTGCCCCACATGAAGTCCTTTATAGATACTTTAGAGTCTTCTTCTTTCCAGGCTAGTATTACAAATGAAGGGGACTCCGACAAGAACTATATAGAAGCACTTCATGTCAATAAACATTATCTTTCTACTTTTCAAAATAATTAATTCCAAATTGTTTGATTTGTTAAGGTTTTTATGTATCACGAAAAATTAATTTTAGAATATCTCTAATACAAGTGTGTACTTTTTTCGATTTGTAATAGCATACTTATAAAATTGTTAGTATGGCAACATTACAAATTGTTAAATTTCTTCTAGTCATCATTTGCCGTCATTCTGATAAACTCTTTTACAAAAAAGGATATCTTTTGAATCGAATTTTACAGAGCAAGAAAGAGATAATTTGTGAAAGATGAGCGTCTAAAAGTTTTGGAGTAAAGTTAGCAAAATAAAAAATTTTAATGAAAATGTAATTCTCCCTCTTTAGTAGAAATTAGCTACCTTTGATTCATCACTGCCACATGCCAATACAGATAGCGAAAGGATTTTTTTCTATCATCAGTGATATTTGCACTGGGCAAAGAAATTAGCTAAGTCATAAAATTTTATCTTCAATTGGCATTTTTACAAGACGAATGTAAAAATTGTTATACCTTCCAGTGTATCAAAACTTTTTTAAGAAAAAAGTATCCTTACTCCTGTACGATTGTTAGGAAATCACCATTTAAAATTAAAATATCCACACTAAATCCAAAAGTACGTAGATATGTTTTAAGTGAATTTTTATCACTTGTTTCTTATGTTTTGTTTTTGTTTATTTAGTTTAAACAGTTCTTTTGATTTAATAGTTCAAATACATTAAAAAAGAGTTTATAATTATATGTACCTATATGTATGCATGTATATGCCATCTACCATTTCTTATCATAATCAAATATTTTAGGAATCAGCTTCTCGAGCAAAACCACCGCATATGACCGCATTTTTCGATAATAAATTATACTTTCCGTTTAATTTTTTAATCTTAAATTATATAGTTTTTGATTATATTTCAATTATTTTTAATCGTCACGTTTAATTTTTCCTCCGATAAAAGCAGCAATTACATTTATTTTCATTAATTGACATTAGTTTTAGGGCTTCTGTTTTAGCCAATCTTTTTATTTGTTCGGCAACGAATCATATATAAATCCTTTTGCAATCGCTCAAAAGATAAATCAGTTTTTTTTCATTAAAAGTGATCTTTTTACAAAAAATGATCACCAAATTTATAGCTGGGAACAATTTAAAAAAAAAATTTATTTACATTAATATAAAATGTTTTATTTGTATTGATATACATATTATCATTTATATGTTTTAGGGATTTTTGTAGAGACAGTTTTTTAAGCGCGTAGGTAAAAATCGGGATTTTTTTGGGCAGCATAAGGACTTTTCAAAAGAGTATAAACCATAACTGACATTAACAAAAAAGTCCGCAAAAAATTTTGTAATCTTTCGATTAAATTAGCGATTATATGATAAACGTCAAAAGACCTAACCCAAGGTCTACACTAAAGATAAATATCTCAGCAAGTTGGCAATAACGTCGGCAGAATAACAGAGCAATATTTCTTTTTGCTCAGCTTACATAGCGTCTTTACCTGACAATTTTTTGTCATACCAAACGTCAAACTTCATATTAAAAAAAAGCTGACAAAAATTTTCGAGTTTTTTTTATATATTATTTTTATTATTATTCGACTTTATTATTTAAATGTATGTATATTAATTGGTTTAAGATTTAGGTCTTTTTTATAATAAAAAATATTAATTTTATTAATTTTTTTGTTAAAGTAAAATTAATATTTTTATATAAAAAAGAACTCAATTTTAAACAAATTAATATAAATTTAAATAATAAAGGTCGAATAAGAAAAAAATTAAATTATTAATAAAAATAATTTTTCTAATTTTATTTTAGTGTTTATAAAATTCTTTAATTTAATTTTTTTATTACAATTATAATTTGCTACCATTTCACAAATTTAATTTCTTTCTTACATAATTTGCTACCATTTCACAAATTTAATTTCTTTCTTACACAATTTGCTTAAATTTTTTTCTTTTTTGCTTCTTTTTTCTCAATTGACAGCCAAATTTGACGTTTTATGTTAGCAATAATTTCCAACGAAAATGGACTAACAATTATTGCAACATAAATTGCCGGCAATAAATATGTACAAAAAATTGCTGTCTACATTAAAGATAACATAATTTTGACATTTACATATATACATATGTCGTAATAATTATCTCTGGTATAGACGGGCAGTAAGTAGCAGTGTGCATAATACGCAGCATTGTCAATTGTCAAAACAACTGGTAGCTTTTACAAGAAAACTGGAAGAAAAATATATTATAAACAGTTAAAGGCAATTTGTTGATTTATCATTTTAAATAGTTTTTTGTTTCTCCTGTGAAATTTTTAAAATATCAGGGGCCTGATTCTGGCAGTCGTGATCGAGTAATTTCTCGATTCGAAAGCAATTTAAAATCTAATTATTTCCGTCAATACTGAACGAATTGGAATTATTTTTTCAGTGTTGTAAAGCATTAATTTGAGTTTCACAACACTGAAAAAATAATTTTAATTCGTTCAGTATCAACTGATATAAAATTGCGTTCGAATCGAGATATTACTCGATCACGACTGCCAGAATTAGACCCCAGATAGGGTCTTTTGCGTTTTAGATAATGATTTAGAATTAGATGCTGCTTATTAAATAATGTTTTGAGGCCCTTTGCTCCTTTAAGGATCGATGGGAACATATATATGTATATTAACATATATATGAATATTAAATAAAAATAACAGCAATAAGGTACACAATAATAGTGTGTAGATGGTGGGTACCTTAGTGGGTTATCATGACCACATAAGTTTAAAGTCGCATAGTTTTGTAAAATTTACAGTTCTACAAATCGTAAAAGTTAACAGTACCGTGTGAAAAAATAAAAATTACTTTTTCTACAAAAATTTAAATTTCTAAAGAAAGTTTTTGCTCTTTGAAACAGAACCAAACTTTTTTTAAAACAAAAATTGTTGTTGGGAATTATCAAAACCTGAGCTATATTCAATTAAATCAATTAACACATTTCTTAAAACAGCAAAGATTTTTGATAATTTTTTTAATTAAAATTAAATATATCATTTAAAGAAAAAAAAATATTCACAATTTTAAATTTTTACAATTTTTAGTAATCTATTATAGATTATCTATGTCCCAATCCATACATGGAACATTTGCTGCGAAACTTTTGAGTTTGTTTGAGGAAAGACAAATGGAAAAGTGTAATTTGTTTCATGTACAAGCAGTTTTTGTAAGTTTGTTATTGAAAGAAAGATAGAAGGGGCATAGAAAATGACTCAATGCTGTAAAACAAAATTTTTATTCTATGGACACGAATGCAGTTTCAAAAGAGAATTGAAGAAAGTTTTTGCAGCAAATGTTTCATAATATGGATGAGGACCAAAATCAACACATTGTTTGCTTGATTCTAGGAATTTGATATGAATTTGGTGATTAGAGACAATTTTAAATTTTTTCTGTGCATGTTTGTTCTTTAAAAAAAAATGGAATTTTTATATACATAGATGGGGGATTCACAAGGTGTCATAAAGTCATGTCTTAAAATAATAACATGAAGAAAAACGACTGTTGTGAACAACCCCTCATAATATAGTGTGCTATTTTAAATTTTTTAAAATTTAAATATTTACCTAACATCAAAATATTTTTTAATTCTAATCCATGAATTAATAAATTAAATTATATCTTATCTGAGTATTTTCCATTTTTTAGACGCAAATCACAAATAAATTTTATTTTGTTTGTTTACCAAACATCAGAGTCCTAAACCGATATATTTTAACGCCGCAAGTGATTTGTTGCAAAAATTGCTAGCCGCAGGTTAAATTCGGATGTTAGCCGGATAAATCTATACCATCAACGGCAACGGCTACAAAAACTAATGCGGCTCGGCTCAGCCGCTCAGCGCAGGACTCTTCTGAATTATTAAGAGAGCACAATAAACATAGCAAGCAAAGTTCTATTAATTTAAGACACTTTTTGTTAACAAAGCAACAACAATATTTTTAAACCATTGTAAAATTTTAGAACATAATGACAATATAACATGATAGCACACCTTGTGAATACCCCAGTAAAGTTTTTTAATAAAGAACTAAACCTTGAACAGAAAGCTTTCGTTCTCCAAAAAACAACGAAATGTTTATTTGTTTAACAAAATAGTAATTAATTCGGAAAATTTACTAAATATGTTCAAAGTATTTAATATTTTTATTTATTGAATAAATATGAACTTAATTAATTTGTAAAATTTTTAAAATATATTTAATAAATTCTTCTTATGGCTAACAAATCAGTGAATGTTTAAGCGCTGGTTTAATAGAAATAAACTTAAATTTATATGTTGTTTAAACTCAACAGTTGTAAATTTGAGTCACCTACATTCTATGTAGACTAAGAATAAAATGTGGCGGCGCTATGATAAATGTTGCTAAATTCATATCAAGGTGAATTCATACAAGGTGATCTTATTTTGAAAACGGATACAACACTGTAAAATACTTTAACGCTGTGTCAAAACAATACAACACTGTAGTAAACATATACGCTGTGTGTCAAAAATATATCGAACCCTCACTATTAAAACTGCTCTAAGTGGATAAGCAGCTCGCGCTTTTTGTCATTATTTCTTAACCGCGAAAATAACGTAAGCGACATCATTTTCAATTTTCGTTTTTTTTTTCATAAATGACTTTATTGGCAACGCTTCATCATCTCCCAAAATGTCGAACTACAAAAAACAGCAAACTGAACACAAACGCATTTTTATATAAAATTAAAATTTTCACTTTTTTATAAAAGGATTTAATAGTTTCACTTATATATTTATATTTGTTTTTTTATAATTTTTTACACTTTTGAATCAAAGTTTTCTCAAAAATGTTTTCTTTTATTATGGTGCAAAACATGTGAATTATATTTTGAATCCGTCGTGGAGACAGCTGATGAACGGCTGACGAGTTGCACTTACCTTTTTAAATTCGAAATAAAATGTATATGAAATAAAAAAAAAGACTCTCTCCTGTAAAATTATACCGTTTTGATATGGTTAGTTATCAGCCTAGGTCACCTGGTGTGAATTCGTCTCGATTCATATGGTCTGTATTCGTAGTTTAAACGTCCAAATGTATGCGTTTTGAGATGGTTTATATGCTTACTGATTTTTATGTTTGCTGGTTTAAACACATTTTTAACCAAAATAAGGGTTTAACTTGTACTGATTTCTTAGCCCTCAAAACTATTTCTAGAAGTTGCAATACAATATGTAAGTATTTTTCTATAAAGTGACATAAAAAAAAAATTTGTAATATCCTTCATTGCTGCATTTGATTTTTCTGCAACAAATATTTATATTTACAAATAAATAGTTTTATAAGCTACTGTAAATAATATAAATATGTCAATACAGCTTAACAATATGTGAATTTACATATTTATTAGCTTATTATCATATTTATACAATTGTATATAATAAACTTACAAGTGGAGGGTATCAAAGATTCGGCACAGCCGAATATAGCACTCTAACTTGTTTTTGACTAAAAACGTAAATAACGCATTTAATTGTTTTAATAAATAATTGAGACAAGAGAAAAATATTGAAAAGAAAAGTCGTTTTTAAACTTTTATTTAAAACTTAATCAGGGCAATTACGCACACTGGGACCAATACATAAAAAAGTTTCAGGGTTTTTTTTATTTTTTTAAAAGCTTCAACACTTTAAGAACAATGAAAACAACTTAAAAAACTTTTATTAGGAATTTAAACTTAAACAACTTCACTAATCGATTGTTGCAAAGTTTTATACAAAGAAACTTTTTTTACCTGGAAAATTAAATAAGTTGAAAAGAAAAAAAAAAATTTATATATTAAAAATGATTTGGAAAATATTATTTATATTTTCTTTATAAAAAATCTATTCCTTTTATACCCTCCACCCATCTCATACAAGTTGTATCTCATAAAAATTTAAAAAATTTAATATTTTTTACTAAAAATTTCTTAACCTTGAAATATTCATCTAAGACCATCTCATGTATAGTCCTTGAGTAATACTTAGAAAGAAAACGTTTTAGTAAGAAATTATATTCAAGCGTTTCCAGAGAAAAATCACACTATCAAGTTTTGTGCTGAGTTTTCTGTATTCAACGAAATTAATAGAAGTCGAGCGGGGCAAGGTCTGGACTATAAGGGGAGTTTTTAACTGGATTTGCAACATGTGGTCGAGTGTTGTCATGATGAAATATTACGGCCTTATTTCTGGTCGAGTATTTCGGGGCTTAAATAGTTTATTGCATTTGCTTCGGAACCACATCAGCAGCTCATTTAATAACAGAAAGCACTACCTTGACGTTCTTTGTGGCGTTATTTACGGTGGCAGGCCAAGCATGGCAAGCTATTTCTTGGGCTTCGGTTTGCAAGAATGGATTCTTTTTTATTGCCACACAAAAAGAAAAATCTCGTACTAAATTTAAGTTTAAACTACTTGCTTTTAGTACGAGTCGTACTTCAAAACTTAAAAACACTAAAAAGTGCTTAAAACAATCCAAAATTGGATAACATTATTTTCATGTTTCTAAAGTTAAATAAAAAGCAAAAATTCCCATGTTCTATTTGCTTAAATTTATTTGTTAAATACATACAATTTTCAAAGTAGAATGATTACGAAAACCATATCGGGCGTGCTTCTTTAACTCATTAGCGCCCAATGATTCATGTGGCAACGTACGCAAATAATTAAAAAAATAGTAATTGAAAAAATAGAATAAATTAAATATTATTTTTCGAAAATAGCTAACAACCTATAAAATAAAAATTGGGTGCTAATGGGTTAAACAAAAAGGGGGAATGGAAGAAAAGTGAAGCAAATATTAGTGACGGGTAAGTATCCCTGTCGGACATTCAGTTAACTTTAAATTAACTGAAAGCTAACTATTTCTCAAGTAGTGGTGGTTGACACTTGCATTAATTTTATATGAAATTAACTAACTATTTTAACATTGCGATGTCCTAGGAAGTAGTCAATTCGTCGTCCGAAAGCTTAAGTGCTCTACGTGCAAAAAATTAATTTTGAAATAATCGATTTTGAAGGTTCAGACATTTTTTCTGAAAAAACTACTCGATAGGATTTTTTGATTTTTATACCACATATTCGTCTTAAAAAGATAATTCTAAAGAGATGCTTTTTAGATCGGAAATTTTGAATTTTTTCTTTTTTTCTTAAATATGTTCAACTGTGTTTCAAAAATATTTAATGGTGTTAGTAACTGATATACCCTCCACCTCAATTAGTTGTAAAGAGGGTGTACTAAGTTTCCGTGTGAAACTTTTTTATTATTAATCTCAAACCCCATGAAGTAAACATATTCTGGATCCTTGAGTAATTCTAAGTCGATTTAGCCATGGGCGTCTGTCTGTCCGTCTGACCGTCTGTTGAAAACACGCTCACTTTCGAAAAACTCAAAAGAAATGAACAAACTTGCTGTCAAATTGCTTGTAGTTATCCTAAGCTGTTTGGGATTGAAATCCAGCAAAATCGGTTTAGTAGGATCAGAGCTATGAATCAAAATGTGGAACCACTACATTAAAAATTGATAATTTGGCACAATGCACGGAATGGTATACGATATACGTTTAAAAAAGCATAAAACTTTCTGATTGTCGGTCAATTATTTAATAAAGGTCTAAACCGCCACCAATTTTACTACTGACGTCTGTTTTTATAAAGATAAATTAATAATAAAAAAAGATATCTTATAGATATCACTCATGATATATTCGAACTGTCGGTGGAGGGAATCGAAGATTCGGCACAGCCGAATATAGCTCTCTCACTTGTTTTATTTTAAGAGTAAGAGAAAATATATTCTTAATAATTCTTTTTTAGAGAAAATATACTGAAAAATATTTGCATTAAACAATACTAACTCCACGTAGAGCAAAATGTCCATCAGCAATTCATTTCCATGTTTTGTATTGAAATTTTGCTCTTTACGACACTAAATGGCATATAGTGCAAAATTTCAGAAAACATTTTTGTTTTGAAGGATATAGAGCAAAATGGGCACGATCTATTTCAGCCACCAGACGAGATAGCCGAAAACGGATTGCAGATTTGAAAAATTTGGGGTCGAAAACCTAAGGTGGCATTCTTAACTCAAAATCGTCAAAATGGCGTATAGTGCACTTAAACTTTCGGACGACGAATTGTCCGACTCTGCTTTACTTTCAATTAACTTTAAGTTAACTTTTTGTAGCTAGCTATAAACTTACCACTTAAAGTTAGCTTTAAGCTGGTTTTTTTAAACTAACTATAAGATAGTTAAATTTCAGTCAACGAAAAGTTAGTTGTTTATACGTTGTCTTGAAGCTCACTATTTGTTACTTGCTACAAACTTAGCTATCATATTAATTATTCGAAATAAAACAGGTTTTAACATTTTTAATAGAAAACAAAAATTTATTCAAAAATTTCTAAACATTATGATTTTTTTGAGAAATAAAATAGTTTGTTATTTAAAAAAAAACTAAGGCACATAAAAAATAAAATCAATTTGGTGAGCAATATCATTAAAATAACACACACAATGTTAAACACATAATATTAAATTAATTTCAACTCTAAAACAATTTAAACCTTTTGAATGTGTCACAAACTCTATATTTTTTTTAATTTATTTTAGAAAAACAATATGTACAATTTTAACCACAGAATACAATTTTAACAAAAAATTTTTAAGCGAAAAAATAAAACGCGGGTTTTTACTTTTACTAATGAAATGTCTAAGACGTTAACTAAAGTCGACGGCGCTCAAAATTAGACGGCGTTGGTTGCCGTTAGCTGATTCAATATGAATGAAGCCGATATTTAATGACATAATTAAAAATTATTTTGTTGAAAGAATACAAAAGTTAGTGATAAAATAAATAGTTAGACTTCATATGTTAGTTTCTACACACCTTCGTATGTAAATATACTTATAAAAATGATATAAATTGTTACAAACTTAATATTTTTAAAAATAATGACTAAAAAAGTTGTTATAATTCCACTTTGATTTGAATCACCTGTCAAAATCGAAAAACTGTATTTAGTTATTTAATATATTTTTTTAATTATACTATAACCTGACCGTAACCGATTACCAATTTCTACTCCGTATATTGTAATAATGGCCCTAAATAAATTAAATCTTTTGTGGGTCTTGAAGCCGTTTGAATGCCAATCGACTTGGTTTTCTCTACTTAAAGTATACTACACAGTGTTTGTATACACTTTGGTTAATGTAAATTTTGCTTTGCGTAGTAGTTGGCTTTAAGTTGTTTTACACAAGTTAACTTAAAGTTGTTTTTTTTTTGTAGTTAGCTACTAATTTGACGGCAGGGATGTAAATAATAATTATTCTCTCTATATCTCTCCTCTCTGGTTCTCTGGAGGAAAGTCCTTTGGTTAGAATTAATCTAATCTCTCCCATTTCGGACTATTTCTCAAGTACGAATTCGGGATTAAAGCAACTTAGAAATTCTTGAATCAAGCACAATTCAAGATTCACTTTTATGTATCTACCTTTTACTTAAGTCAATCCCGTTTTCGATTTATTGAAAGTACAGGGCACTTGAATAATCCGTACTTGAATCAAGCATTCTGTACTTGATTTAAGGAAACCCGTACTTGCCATACTATTGACACCGCTTTGGGTTGGTTTAAGTACGGATGGATCAATTTTTCTTATAGTGCCATTATATTGCAATTGTTACTTGTTAGGGCTTTCGGTCAAAATTTCGGACATGAAAAAATGGCTTTTAAATAAAATTTCGCTCTTTGCAAACTTTCTTAAATTAAATACTAGTTTAGTTACGTCCAATATTTTTGCATGTATGACTTTAATTCTTTATATCCGAATTTTTGGTTGACATGGCCGTGTCAAAATAAAAATTATTGAATCATTTTAAGAATAAAGCTTCGTACAGCTGATGGTCAGATCTTACAATATTGGTAAGCAGCGTTGCCTAAATTGCATTAAAAATGGCTAAAATGACTTACAACTGTGTTAACATTGTAAGCTATTTTGTTTTTGCAGAAGTGCAAAATTAATGCATCTGACAATCCCACCATGTCAGAAAAATATTGCTGTTGGCAACGCCTGCTTACAATGTTGTAAGATCTGACCAACGTCTGTACGAAGCTTAAGCTTAAGTGAGCCCGTGTTGAACTTTTTTTAAAAAATACTACATTTTAGGAGCAAAAAAAAAAAACTGTGGCTTACGCTCTATCGCTAAATGACTAATGCCCGTAATTTCTACAAAAAGAAATCTGGCTGTGCATAGAAATCTATGGTGTAAAAGCTGCCATATTTTAAAGGAAAACTTAAGGTAAAAACACGTAGGCAAAATAAACGTTGAAATAGGTAAAATTTATACTGCCACATAATTTCTTTTGTAATGTTTTAAAAAACTCCTTTACCAATTTCCATATATTTTCCATTTTATGTTAAAGGTATTCATTTCAGTTTTTTTATTTGTTGGAAAAATGTAATTTTTGTTACAACAACCGCAAGAAAAAAAATTCCACCAAAAGTTACATTTTTATCAAACTATAACCAAGTGTGAAAAGATCAGGATAAAAAGATGTAATAAGACAATCGCCATATTGAGGTAACTTTTTGTAGTCGAATATTATGATGAAAATCACACCATTCACTTCGTTTTAAATTAAATAATCAATTAATTCACTTTTAACACTTGAAAAATATCAATTACGAATTATTTGACAGTTTGTACTTTTTACAAAAAAACCCGTTCACGTCAATAAGAGTGTAATTTTTCTTTTTCCATTTTTCCAACCAAAAATAAAATTGAAATGAATACCCTTGTTGTTTTGAAATATAATTGAGTTTTAGCTCAAGAAAGCTTATACATACAAACATATTTGCCATTTATTATTTATTTAAATGATGTTTCTATGAAAACATAGACTGTTCGTCCTGCACCGTTTATTTTTAAAATATAAACAAAAAATTCTAATACTTCTTAAATTTTGTCATGATTTGGTTGCTTTTGACCGTATTTCCTGTACACATTATTTGACTATTTTGGGTGGCTTACCTTTTTTTTCAAAGCTTAATAGAAAACTTACTTCCTTTAACAATTCTACCACAAATAACAACAATTCGATAAAAAATAAATCAACGCTTTTTTTGAATAGGGTCTCTAAGGAACACTTAAGTTATTTCTACCTTTTTCCCTTAAAAGGATTAATTTAAGAATCCCCCGTTAGTTTTGGTTTGTATATTTTCTCACTCTCTTTTCTCGATACGTGTTAACCGTTATGTAAGTATATCGGTGAGTGAGTGCTTACAAACCTTAATATTTTCACCCTTTATCTTAGAGTCTTTATTCGCTTTGGTTTGATAACATCTGAATGTAATGATGTGATTTAAGTCACTATATGAATTCCATCACATCACATCACACTCGTACGCATCCATTCACTCACTCACAACTTAAATTTACACAGGTCCTAAAAGTATTATGTATTTCACAGATGTTTTTAATGTTTGTTGTATTTAGGCGAACAGAAAAAAAGATTAACAGATGAATTTTGTTGCAAGGGGTTGTTTAAATAATAGAGGTTTTTAAAGAAAACGTAAATTGCTGTGGGAATTTTTGTGTAAAACCAAACAATACGTGTGATATTTACAAAAAAGAAAAGGTTGAGGTTTAAGAAATTTTCTTTATTATGGTTTATTGCAACAACAACTGAATTTGTAGGTTGGAGTAAAAGAAATGGGAAAAGGTTAAACAAGGGTTTATTTAATATAAGATTTTCTTTAATTCGCTATTTTTTAAATAAAATTGTCTTAGATAGTTGTTTAAGGTTTATTGTAAGATTTATCTAAATTTAATTTCTTTCTCACTCTTTTAAAGTATTTAACACAAGTAATAATCTCAAAAATTTAAAATCGGTTACAAAAACTTTTTAAATGTTTATAAAAAATAGACTGTGGCAGGTTCATAATTAAAACCCGTCAAACTCATAACTTGTAGCGGATTTTTATGAATTTAATATTGGAAAATATTCGCATTATTCCAAAAATTTTTAATCTGCTTTATAAATAAAAAAAAAATATGCATTTACATATTATATAAAGAAAAGCTGAAAAAAAACAAATCCATTCACAGTTTGCTATGATTGTTCAAAATTTTTTTTTTTGCTTTTTGACAGTTGACTAGAATTTTCTTTCGTACAAAAAAAAAAAAAAAAAAAAAATTCCCAGAATTTCTCGGGAAAAATATTTTTGAAGTTTTGAAAAAAAAATTTCGGAAATTCCTGGAAATAAAGGAAATATTTTATGGTATTTCGGGAATGGAAAAAGTACAGGAAACTAGAAACCGTACTGTTGACATCGGATTTATATTTTTACAATCGAAAGAAAAAATACGCACTTATCGCCTACATACATATATATGTGAGTCATTGATCGCTTACTTAGTGAAATAGTCAGTAATGCAGAATGTCAAGGGTATAGTGCAGCGAAGGGCAGATAGAGAGCATTGAATAAAAGAGAGTAAATTAGTTGATTTACACTTAGAGAAACGATTTTCAAACTGTATGTAAATATGCAATACAAAAAAAAGAGTTCAGTAAAAAATATTATTATATAAATCATCAAGTTTTAACTAACGGTAAAATATATGTATACATATGGTCACCTGAAATCGAAAAGGCCGTGAGCAAAAACTTTAAAATGTGTACTATAGGTATGTAAATATGCAAAAAAAAGGAATTCAGTAAAAAACTTGATTATTATATAATTCATCATCCCACATGATTGCTGAAATGTTTTTAAAACAAGCTGAAAAATTGTAACGTTTTATTGCATGGGGTATTGGTTTATTTCAATACGAACATTTTGCGCCCAACAAAACCTAGATTTGTGCAAAAATGGCAAAGCTACAGAAGATTTAGAAAATATTTTTTGTTACTAAACATTTCGCTATGTGTATTTACTTGGTGTGTTTTTTGTGATTTGGTTAAAATCGAAAAGTGGGATATTTGAAATAATCTTCTGTATCTTTGTCATTTTTTTTTACCGATTTGAATCCAATTGAACACAAAATGTGCGTATTAAAATAAACTAACGTCAATATTAATTTTATTTTATTTTATAATTTTATTTTATTTTATTAAAAACAAAAATCATAAAAATGGGCAACAATGTGATTTTTGTTTTCGTTATAAATACAATTTTATGTACTATATGTTTTATGTGTGAATAAAAGACTTCAATTATTTGTATTATTTAAACATATTAAACTACACAGAAAAAAATATTTTTCCAATTCAAACAAAAAATTTGTAGAATCAAGACATTCTAAAATCGGTCCTACAAACCAATTCGCATATTCAAACAATTTATTTGCATTTTGTTTATTGAAAAAAAACACTAATTTTTTCAAACAAATAATTTAACTGAATCAAACAAAAAGTTTACTGAAATTGATATAAATTTCAAACAAATTATTTTGCTGAATCAAACCAAAAAGTTTTTGCACAAGCAATGACGCGCACACAAGCAAGCACTGTAGGAGAAGATGAAGGCAGAGCAGGGCGGCGGCAGGCTTTGAGACACATTTTTTTGTTCGAATAATTTTTGAACCAAGTCTTGTTTGTACACACAATGTTTTTTTTCTTCACTGTTGCTGTATCCTTTCCCCGGCTAAAGAAGAAGAAATGTAATCAAAAACGGCAGCAGACCGACTCGTCTTTATTCTATTTTTGTATTTGATGTACCTATTTAACTAAACAGTTTTAAAAAATTGAGTACGGGGTTTTTTTTATTCTTTTTTACCTACTTTGAAACCAACCAACAATTTATTTGGTTTCTTTTAATGTTGTTGTTGTTTCAGTTGCACTTTTTTAAAGCGTCCAAAAATAGACTGTATGTGTTTTTTGTTGTTGTTCTTATATTTCACATAAAGAAGTGTTGCTTACGATCAAATAAAAATATGCAAAAAAACGACAACATTAAAGAGCGTTAAATATTTCATACAAAGTTATGAAAACTTGAAACCAATAACGCGTATATTATACATAGCTGTTAAGTAATGATTAGTAATCGTAATAATTACTTATTGGATTACTTTTTTCATAAGGGTTAAGTAATGATTACAATTACGATTACTTTTGGTTTTGCATGATTACTAATTGATTACGATTACAAGTAATCAAAATATAATCAGAAGTACCGGCGATTACTAAAAAATAATCAAAAAGAATCAAAAGTAATCAAAAAGTAATCCGATTATTTTCAACGATTATTTTTTGATTCTTTTTGATTACTTTCAACAATTGTGTATTCATTTGCACTAAAAACTTTTTAGAAACAGTTGATAACCTGCTTAAAGTTTTCATAATCAATAAACCAAACATACTTTTTTAAGGGGCCGTTCTGATTCTTTAATTAATTTCCTTTTTCTATTACTTGTAGAAGGATAAAAGTCTGGGTCCTTCAAACTGTCATCTGAACAAAAATCACTTTCGGAAACAATTTCTGACATATTTACAGCTAAAATAAAATATTATTTAAAAGAGTCTTCAACAATTATGTATAACTTTCGTACTTACCAACAAATGGAATGTATAACAAACAAAGTACAAATTGTAGTTCAATTGATTTTAAAAAAAGAAACAATAAACAAACGAATTCTAAAGAATTAAATAGCAAAACTAAAAATGCTAAAATTAACTTCACACTCGCAAGCAGGTTTCAATATATTTTATATTTAATTTTGATTGAAGACAATTTTCTCTCATCTTCGTTTTTATAGGTGCGTTCGAGTACTTCTACAGTAAAATGCTGTAAATGAGTAATTACTGAGTAAACTGAAAAATTAAGGACCAACTATAATGTGATTAAGTTGGATTAAGCAAATGTTCGAAAACATGTAAATCATATTGAACTTAAAGAAACTTTTTGTTAAGTTTTATGAAACTGTCATTTGCTTAAGCAAAGTGCGAAACTGATCGCACATTCCGTACGGAATCAAATGTTTTTTGATTTTGTTTTTGCTTTTTTAAATATATTTAAGAGACTTTTTGTTAATTTTTGACAGTAGGTTAAGCAAAACTATGCATATTATGGTTGGGCCTTTACTCTCAATTCAGTAAAAAATATTAAAAACTTTTGGGTTTTCGAACGCACCTTATGTATATGACAGAAACTTAATCCCGTTTAGAATTGGAATTTTTAAATAATAGTGATGAGCACAGCTAACCTGAGTGAGAGTGCAAGAGTAGGATTTTTGCGTGATTGTTTATTGACTCATTAAATATTCTGATACAAAACTTTAATGCGATTTGAAATATTTAAAAATATTTCCGAAATTATTAAATACAAGTGAAAGTAGTAAATTATTGAAAAACATTTTTGATATGTTTTTCTTATATATAAATATAAATAAAAAGTCCACCCGCGTGATCAGAAGTAAAAAAAAAACTATAACGGTCCCATCTCAAATTATAATAACAATAAATACCTCAAGCAATTGTTTTCAAATGCCAAAAAAGAAATTAAGAAAAATGCAAACAGATAAAAACAATAAATTCGATAAACAATATCCAGCGACACACAAAATCTTAATATTAATTCTTTGCCCTTTAATCCATTCTTAGCCGGGAACCTAATAAATATGGATATATGTAAATATATACAAATATTTTAAATATGTTATATTATTACATTTATTATCAAGTTATTAAATATAATATCGATCAATATGATTACAGTTTTTGTTTGGTAATAAATAAATACAGTCAAATACTGGTCCAATTTTAAATGGATAAAAGTTTTTGCCAGTACATTTTTGAATTATGATAACATTTAACTGTTTCCAATAAAAATAATTGTACGAATGAATACGCAATTTTTGAAAGTAATCAAAAAGAATCAAAAATAATCGTTGAAAATAATCGCATTACTTTTTGATTACTTTTGATTCTTTTTGATTATTTTTTAGTAATCGCCGGTACTTCTGATTATATTTTGATTACTTGTAATCGTAATCAATTAGTAATCAGAAATTTTTTCTTATAGAGTTAAATAATCAATACGATTCATTTTAAAAAGGAATCTAATTGATTACTAATCGTAATCGAAATTTAACAGGTATGATATTATATTTGTGAATAGTTGTCATCATTTTTGTTGGTTAAATAAAAATCAAACAAAAATATTAATTGAATCAGTAAAAAAATTTGTAGAAATTAAAAAAATTTTCAAACAAGCGTTTGTTTGGAAATAATTCAGCAATAATTTTTTCTGTGTATTTAAGGCCGTTACATACTATCCCACAAAGTCTCACGTATTTTTCAAAAATGCTTCCCTGAGCTTATCATTCTTTGAACATTTTTGAAAAACAATAACAACTTATCATGACAGGGTTGCATTTTCGTAAATTACTAAAGACTTTGTGGGCCTTTAATAGATTTTATTATTCGTGCTTAATTCCCAAATTTTATTTTTGATAAAAATACTGAACTTTATTGTTGCTATTGTTACAAGTAGAACTGTTGCTTATAATTCTTATACGCTTAACAGTTTTATTTTTATTAGTTTTTCTAAAATCTTTTTGGATGAAGTTTCCTGACGATCTGGCCTAAGCAACCAGTGAAATGCGCATAGGAATAGCCAATCCCATCAACACTAAAGTTCAGTGTTTTTATCAAGAATAAAAATCGGGAATTAAGCAAGAATAACAAAATCTTTTAAATTAAAGTTTGGTATTTCCAAAAATTACTTTGATAACATATTAAACTCTGTTAAATCAAATTATTTATATTTTCATGTGTGATATAGTTTAACAAATTAAAGTGCTTTGCGCCACCTCAAGATCTTGACCTAGGAAGCTTTGATTTTTTCCATGAAAACAAAAATTAATATACAGTCAGAAACGAATGTTTTAATACACACCTAAAATTTGGAGTTTAAGGAAAGCTAAAGTTTTTCCGAAAATTTGTGGTATGCAGTTTTATTTCTCTTCATTGATAATAAAAAACTAAAATAAGTTTGAATACTTTATTCCCTGACTGTACATGTATGCACTTTTTTGTAAATATCTATTTAATTTACATATTTGCTTTCATACGCATAAGTTTTATTTGGTTAAAATTAAGAAAAAAAAAAATTTTTAATTAAAAATTTTAATTTATTTTTTTAACAAAACAACAGTTGGTGAAACTTATTTTGCTTGGATGTCAAAGTTGAACAGAAGCCGGTTTTTTATTTCTTTATTTTTGTTAACAAAACAAAATAAAAATTTCTTCTTTAATGAGATGCAACAAGCAACACGTGTTGGCCCTTTGTTTTTTTTTTTGTTTTTTTGGCAATAAGTTTTACGGTCTTTATAAATGCATACATACATATGTATGTATATATGTACAATAGATTATATTTAATACTATAAATATTTCATTTATAACAAAATATACGTAAATATTTGCCAAATTTGATTTATAATGTGTTTTGTCTGCTTAATTTTTGGTAATACATAATTAAAAAAACACAATAATACATTACGAATGAAGTTGTCAAAGGGAAAATGACTAGAGAAGAAAGTTTATCTCTGTGTTCTTTTGTTTTAGTCGTTTTCTAAGGAGGTTGTTTACAAATATACCAAAAATTGAGAAAAAGTTAAGAAAAAACTAATAATAGACTTAAGGGCTTACTGTAATATGCTTAAGTTACTGCCAAAAATCAACGAAAAGCCTATCAAATGCTTTAGAAAATTATTGACGAGTTTTGGGGTGGCTATATGGTACCTTTTGCACTTAAATAACTGCTACGCTAAGTTGTCAACATTTGTATTTTTGCAAAAACTATTTTCTTATTAAATTTCCATTAAATATTATTTACTTGACAAAATTTTATTTTATATCTACATTAATATATATATTACCAATTGTGATTCTTGATTGAACAGTTGGTTTTTAATTGAAGTTTTTGATATTTAAAAAATTCGACAATTTGTTTTTGTTTTAAATGTAATTTTCTATGAGAACGTTAACTGTCGAAATCTATGACCAGGCTGTTATTTTGTTTTTGTATGGACACTTTGGTACTTTTTTTGTACTCATGGTACTTTTCTAATTGAGCCTGCCTTTTGACAGATACATATTGCGTTTTTTACAGAAAAAAATAAAAATTGATTTCAATTAAAAAATTTGTGATATTAATTACAAAATTAATTAAATTTGCACCAGTTAACAAATTAATAGTATCAATTAAACGTTTGATTCACTTGATTAAACGTTCAATTCATTTGATTAACCGTTTAATTCAATTGATTAAATTTTTAATTAAATTTAATTTTATTTTTTTTCTGTATAGTATCTAAGCTTAGATATATGCCGATGGTTCGTGGAAAGGGGAAAGAGTTGGCGGGGCATTCTTCATAGAGGAACTGGACATAAAAGTTTCCTTTCAGTTGCCGGATGAAGTGTCCTGCAGGCGGAAATCTCGACTATGAGGCGGGCGGCTAACTGCCTAAGGTATTATCGCATATCGAGAGGTATACGTATATTTGCTGATAGCAACGCTGCCATTGCTTCCCGAGCGGGTGTCTCCAAGACATCTAGGTTCACTGTAGAATTTCGGATGTCTTTGAATGAAATCGCGAAGCATTCAAGGTAACACTAATATGGATACCAGGGCATTCGGCTGCCCGGGTAAACAGACAGCAGATGAGCTGGCCAAACGAGGTGGGGTCGCATGGATGACAAATTCATTGATCAATTCGTTAGCCTTCCAATGGCTCACTGTAAGTCACTTGTCAAGCATGAGTCCACCTGCTCCATATCCAGGGCACTGTGGCCTAGCTATGATGAACGGAGAACTGGCTCTCTGTTGTTCAATAGGGACCAAATTAGAACAGTGGTATCAGTTGTTACTGGGCACTGGGCTGTGGAGACTCATGCTAGGAGAATGGGTCTGGAACGACTACTGTAGAAGTTTTCATAATGAGGATGAAGAGGAAACTTGGCTTCACTCTCTCTTGTCAATGTCCTGGAATAGAATCCGGGGTATAACGGAAAAATAGATAGGAGAACTGGTATTTGCCTGCTTGAAGGATCTATCTGGGATAGAACTTCGGTAGCTTCTTCTCTTCATTAGGGAAACGAATTGGTTGAATTCTGCAGTGACACCATCTGAGTAACTACTCTGAAGAATGAGCATTGGCGCTGGGTATGACAAAGGAAACACTGATGGACCCAAGTGCACTGTCTCTCGATGGCTGCCCATGGAATCTAACCTTACCTATTTAAGCTATTTGTACAAAAATGAAATACTTTGACTGTTACAGTACTCCATATAGTACATCTATATATGAATCGGCAAAGGCAAAACAGTTAAGAACACTTTCCTCGTCTGTATGTCAACCGATTTGAACCTGTTCAATAATTTCAGAGTTATAAGCGTTCAAATTTGTTACTAACACATATGCAGAACAAAAAAATTTGTGTTTTAAATTTTCAAATAATAAAAAATAGGGTGTTCGATTATTCGACATTTTTCAGAAACCGGTTTTCGAATATTTCGACTATATAAATCTAATGTATAAATCCGCACAGGCAAAGCAGCTAAGAACGCTTTCTGCCTTTGTTTGAAAACCCAACCTACATGGGGAGAAAAAGTATCTAAAAGGAAAAATACGGAAAATGTAATTTCTTTCTTTTACTTTTCTGTCCATCATGTAATAATTGAACTTAGAAACATAATATTACAGGTGCAGTTTAATGAGTGAATGAGAACCTTTAAGATGAAAAATGTTGGTACTTTTTGTTTTTCATCTGGTACTTTTTGAATTTTTGTTTATATTTGACCTACAAAGAACAAAAATAAACATGCATGGTCCTGAGTGAATAAGAATCTATAAGAGGGAGGTTTTGGTACTTTTTCTTTCTACATCTGGTATTTCGATTAATTTTCGTTAATTTTAGACATAGAAACATAAAATTAAACATGCAATATCCTGAGTGGATGACAATCTAAAAAGGAGACATTTTGATACTTTTTTGTTTTTCAATTAATCTTTTCTGATATTTTTTATATTTGACTTACAAAATTTAATTATCTCACGTAGAAGATAAAATATGAACCAGAGGATAGTCCCTCGCCTAATTGATCCACTTAGACGGAAAAAATAAATGCTCGAAACATATAAATTCATATATACTTAGATGAACTATGTTTCCTTCATATTTACATAAAAATTTATGGTCGAATTTTGACCATTAGGCGAACACTAGTATGTATACATAAATCTATATTGTTTTTGTAGTAGAAGAGCCGCACCCATTTACCCAATCCAGTCCACTTTTTGGCAGTTGTTTTGTATTGACAACCAAGCTATTTGTAACAAATTTCTCCAGAATCAAATAAATCTATTTTGTGCCACGCCCACTTCCCTAGTCCTGCCCAGATTTTGTCAGATGTTGCGTATTGAAAACCAAGATGCTTGCACCTAATTTAAAAACTTAGGCTCTAACCGTTCTCCATATATACAGAAGTCTGTAATGTCTTTCTAAAAGATGTGCCACCACCACTTTTCCAATCCCCCCATTATGTGTAATAAATATGAAAAAATATTTTTAATTTAATTGAAACAACTGTCGGAAACTCCTTTGAAAATTTATTTATTTATATTATGATATAATATCCTGAATTACATTCCAGATGTTCTTAACGGCATTCCAAAAAAAGAAAAAATTAATTAATTCATTAAGTCTCCAAAAACGTATAATTTCCTTTAACTTATGAAATTTAACAGTAATTAAAGACAAATACAAATTTTATTGGCAATAAATATAAATAATTTTGTTTATTAAAGACGACAAGACATTTGAAATTACACAATTTACCCAAAATCCATGACCAAGACTCATTCAATAATCTAAAAATAATAAACATAATTAAAATGTTTAGCCACTGTTTTATTTGTTTATAAATTATTATTGATTTTACATTACAGTAAAATTATTTTAACATAATTTCTAGAGTAAATAAATTGAAAATTAACAGGATGTTTATTTATATTTATTTACAAATTATATTTACTTTAATGTGGCCTAAATATTGTTTATTGAATTGATTTTCAATTTTTTATACTTCAACCCATGACGTCCCACCCACCACATATTTTGAGACTCATATTTGATGGCAAATAATATTATTAATAATTTCAACTAAGACCTAAGCGATGTCTTCGAATAGGTTAAGCATAGGTTAGGTTGGCATCGAAAGGGTTGAACTCTACTAAGGAGATCATAAGATAACCTCCATCAGAGAACGACCCACCAAAAACACGCAGCAAGGCGGATTGTACAGAAGCCCCATGTGGAGGGAGTTTAGTCAGCTGGATCTAGAGCAAGGCGATTTCATACAGTTGACCGCATCATTAGATAGAGTTTTGCTAGCTATCCCTTTTTTTGAAAAATACTATATACATATTTTGTTTTTGTAAAACGTTAGAGTGAAAATAAAAAAAGGAAAATTTTTTATTTATAAAATATACATTCTTTCTTAAGAAGGAAAATCTTTTTCCTGTATTGCAAATTTATTGCGGCTCCACTTAAGCTAACCACACATTAGTGATTTGTGCTTGTGATTTGTTAGCGTTTCATTTCTGCACACATGACGAACCACAACGTCAAAAAGAAAACATGAATTGTGAAGCGGATGATGAAATTGCACTTTTGATAATTTATTTGTGTGCACAAAAAAAAAATAAATTAAAAAAAGAAAAATTGCAGAAGAATACAAAAAAAATTTTGTAAAATTAAAATAAAAATATTTTAAAATCTTCTCGCACACGCCCACTCGAACAAATCATAAGAAATTAAACATTTTAAATAACTTGTGGTTTGTACGCGCACAGCCCCATTAACAAGTAGCAAAACGTCGAGCTCGAACAAATTACATGCACAAATCACTAGTGTGTGGTCAGCTTTAGTCCCTACGCATTTTTAATTCCATGTATTTATGTTCACTTTTTTTGTTTTATAAAATTTAAATAAGATTTTTTTCAGGTGTATAGATTTTTATTGAATTTTAAATTTTAACTAATTTTTCACAAAATGTAAACAAAGCTTGACGTTCAGCAACCATACACATAAATAAACAATAAACAGATGACTAGAAAATGTCACCTGTATGAATTCGCCTTGGTCTAGAAAGGTTCAACCTAAAGACCAAATTGGACTTGACATAACCACAACCATACCACCACCCTTATAACGACTTAACCATAATCGTACAAACCAATTGAATTTTGGTTTCTATGGTCATTGTTACGGCTATGGCATTATGTTTATGTCACGTCTAATTGCACCTTATTAAAATTTTGAAAAGCTCGAACTGGGAATGTTCTATCAAAAACATATAAGAAAGGACATCGTAGGGCAGTTGTTAAGAAATCTATGTCTGAAAAGACCAATCAACAACCTTGAAAATTGCTAAAAAAAAAATCGGTAAGCTTGGAGAGATGTCTTTAATCAAAAGTTATAAATCGGATTGAATCTTATGGTAGAGTAAATTATAGCAAGCTTAACGACGTATAATGTGTTTTTAGAGATACATTTATCTAGAGTTTTGTCGTTCCGGAACGACCTAGTTCCAATGAACGATTCCTTAATAGGAACGGTGCGGACTTTTTCAATAGATCCTATTTTATCGTTCCTCGTTCCGCAATGGCAATTCGTTGGACCATCCCATGTGTTTCCTTCACTTATTTCTATATACTTAGAACAGGGTTGATTTATTGTGCGGGGATCAGTGTTGCCGACTTTCGTGTATTGATATTCTAACCAAAAATTCCGTTATTGAATCAAATATAAATTTGACCCAAAGCAATATATTTAAGCAAAATAACACCCGTTTATTACCTGCAACGGTATGTAACTGGTACAAGTTTATGAAATTCTTAAAACTTATTTGTAATTTTTTGAAAAATTTATTATTTCTTAAAAACATTTCAAAAACAAATAATAGTTCTTCTTTAAAGAAGTAATTAGTTGGTACTCCACAAAATAAAAACAAACAGTAATAAATGATTGTTTGTTAACGTTTTAACGAACGAAAGAGTAGTTTTCTCGTTCCTCGTTCATTAATTGTTTAAAGTTAAAACAGGAACGATGAACGAAAGGAACAACCTAAGTCCTTCGATCTTTCGGATCGGTCGGAACAGTTTCACAAAAGGAACGATTTTACTCAACTCTACATTTATATAATAATGTATCCCTTAAGATAGCAGACTAAAACGAAGGATTCATAATTGTAAAAAATGCGGCGATGTTTGCTTTACTTTTAAACCAGGAGTTAAACAAGCATTTGAGTTAAATTTTGGGCAAAAATTACAATATAGATTCCGCTATCCATTGGACCGGTAAAAGTCATACTGGCAGCACTGGCACTGATAAATACAAACTTCATTACAAGACATTCGAAGACAGTTCCTACAGTGATTTGTAGGGAATATTTTAAGAGAGATTTCCAAATCGCTGTGCATCATGAATCTCTGAGAAGGTTTAGATCTCCGAAATCTAAAAAAGCTTACAATGCTGCTGGATAATAAACCTTTTCTCCAGTAAAGCTTTTTTCACTAAGCTCACAGTTGCTCTGATCAGGTTGTAAGAAGACGCGGTGGCAAAAATCCTAATGCCTTAAATAAATAAAACTAAGATTTGAAATTAAAACATGTTATTTACTTATGGCCGTTTTCTCAAGGTACATATGTTTAACTACCTGTTACCTAATCCCGAAATAAATTTATTGTCGATTTTGATTTTCTCAACATACAACAACAATTCGGCAAATTAATTATTAGCAGATGAGGGCGGATTAGCTTTTGCGACAGAATAGAAGCAAATTCGACATTGCGAAAATTTCTTTAATCTGCTCTTTTTCGTTGGGAAAAAAGATAATAAGAAAACGGCCATTAGTATCCATTCTTTAGAATTTTTATTTAATGTTTTTGCTTCTTAAAAGCACAATTCTTTTTAATTTTTACAAGACACCTTAAATGTCAATAAACTTTATTGAAGTTTTATTGTGATACGTCTTTTTTTTCATAAAAATAAAATGTTTTTATTCCGCATTTGAAGAATCAGCAAAAACTGTCAGTCTTTTTCAAAGAAGCGTTAAAACATTTTAACAATACAATTGGATTACGGGAGAGGGTTGGTTGTAACGTATCGCGTGCACACTTTAAAACAATATATATAAAAAATACATTTTACATTTAAGAATTAAAACTTGAATTTGATTTCAGCTCTTTTTCAGTGAAATTACTTTCTTTTTACGTGGTTAAAAAAAATCCTTTTCTTTTTTTATATATTTTTTTAATTTTACTATGCGCCAAATAAAGACTTTTGGAAAAATACATTGACTAGACAGTTAGTTTCGATTGGGTTTTGATATTTTGGTGACCAATTTTTTTTTATTGGCTTCTAAAAATTCTGAAAAACAGTGGGCCTTCAAGAGAAGAAGTCATCCGTTTTTTGGCAACAGCTAATTCAGACTTGGTGATATCGCAACAACATATTGTCAGCTCATCATTATTGGTTTGGAGCATATGCCAAAAAGTCGTAGGGGAGAAAAACGACAATCAAGATTTACATAAAGTAATCTAAAAATATCCCCGATAGAATTAGTTTGTATTTTCAGATGTTTTGAAGAAAAATAAAGTTTTTGGGAACGTTCATCAACGAACTTAGAAGTTAATAGTACATTATTGAAAGTGAAAATTATTGTTTTGTGCCGCATACGCGTCTCAAATAATTTATTTTTTAAGAGGACAATTTTCTTTTGTTTTTGCTACTATTTATCATACGGCAATGAAGCGAAGCAAGAGTAAAATTTATTTTCTTGTTGTCATTTTATTTTGCTTTAGTTTTAACTACTTGTTTTTCTTAAGGCAATGAAGCAAAGCCAGAGTGAAATTATTTTTTATATACGTTTTTGTATGAGGAATTTGCGGTTTTTGGCAAACAGTGGCGTGTAGAGCAAAACTATACTTAATAAACTTTAAAATAGTTGATATGGAGCAAAATTAAAGCTTAATATCTCAGTAACCATAAAAAAATTTGTGAAACAGGTTTCGGATTCAGTACGGGGGTATTCAAAATATATATACTCCATACCTAAATCAATGTTTTTCAAAATGGTCGGTAGATCAAACCAATAATGAGCTGACGATATGGCAATTACATAATTAATAGTCCGCCAAACAAATTTTGTTAAAATTTTTTTGCCAAAAAAATTTAATTTTCGTGCTGGGGGAAATGTGGTCAATGCTGGACTTACTACCACAAAATTTTGTGATGAATTAGTAGCTACTTAAAAGTTATCTTAGCAAATTTTTTTTTTATCTATAATAGCATATTTAAGGAATTTATGACATTATACGCGATTTACGGCAGCAGTACTTGTATGGGAGCTATGTTCAAATATGGTCCGATTCCAATAAAATTTGGTAATATGATTTGGCTTGCATTAAATAGTTTGGACCAAATTTAATCTAAATACCAACATATTATGATTTATGGGCCCAAAGACTATTCAAGAAAGAAGCTTGTATATACTGATAGAAAAGGCGTCACACTGCTGACGTATTTTGACATCAGTACTATGACAAGTGTCATCGTTTTTGACCCCATGATACTTTTCATCATTGTGATGCCAGCCTGAACATAACTTGTCATCAGGTAAAATTATGTCATCAATGGGATGATACATCGGACTCAGAGAAATGACGAATCGGAGTCAGTTTAATTAAAATTAAAAATTTCAAAGTGTGTTAATGCGATGGCACATTAACAACGGAAAAAGGACTTATTAGGATCAATTTAATAACACACTGTCATCAAATTGAGTCATTCGGATTGCCTTAAGTCAAAGTGAGAGAATATTATTATTTTTTTTTATCGGTAACACATATTTGTTTTACTTTTGTTGTAAACCGCCCTTTGTTGACGGAAGAACTCTCAGTTAACCAGCGCATGCCCAATATGGTTTTCGTAATTATTCTACTCTGAAAATTTGATTTATTTAACATAATAATTTATATAAATAGAATATGGGAATTTTTGCTCCTAATTTTACGTTTTAAATTGATGTCACTTTTTGGCTGATTGATGCCATTTGTAATAACATTGATGTCACCATTCTGATGTCATGGCATCAACAATATTAAGATGCATTTTTCTATGAGTGTGGGGGCTTTGTGAAATTATGCACTGATTCTTGCCGTTTCGGTTCTTGTGAGAATTAGAACTTAATGCAGAAAATTTTAAGGCAAATTTTTTTTAAATATAATTTTAACTTTTGTCATTGTTTTAACTTGTTTGTGTTTAGACCTTGTCGATTTTCAATATAAGTGTTCCTAACCAATCGTTGGTCAAATGTAGAAAGGCCCTATCTCACATAATTGCAACTTAACAGCAGAAGGTAAAAACATAATATCAAAATGCATTTTTAATACTTTTTATAAAATTTAATTTTTGTGATGCGGAGTATTTGTGTGAAATGTATTAGAATCACTAAAAACCAAATTTCGTAAAAATCGAGTTAGGGCCTTTCTACAGGAGACTAACGATATGTACGCTTGCTGAATTTATTTTTTTAATTACAGTCGAACTATTCTTTAATAAATCTGCATGGGACAATAAAATTACTTCATTGTATAGAAACTTTGTTATGAAGAAATTATATTTTTAGAATTGCTTTAACAAAATCGTCAAAAAGGCAGGTTTAAAGCGTTTGGTGCTTAACTACTATGCCTGCCTTAAACATTGAAAGAATTATGGCATTGTTCTTTAAATTCTTTATAAAGTGATGAAAAATATTACACTGCTTAGTTACCTTACAAATAATATTGGACTACTTGATCCATTTTGATCAAATGGACTGGTCCAATGTAATGCAAGCCATGTAATTGTTGAAAAGAGTTTGTAGTGAAACGACGTCTCTTCGTTTTTACGACATGTTTTCGTTTTTAAACGATATCAAAGCTAATCCTCTGGAGTATACCATGAAGTAGTTTTAAGACTACTCCTTTGTAATGCAAATCTGGGTATATGGTCCTGCTCAAGGACATCGTAAGGTTAAACATGGTCTATGTTTTTTCCATACATTTGGGTTACCTTTGGACTAGTCCTAGTCCCTTATGGACTACATTTTACATGCGTGTATGGACTAGTCGCATTATTTGCAGGGTATATTGCTCCTTTTCAACTTTATTAAATATAGGGTGCTTTTTAGCTGCATGAAACAAGACAGAAATATTGTTGGCATGAAATTTTTTGTATATAAACTGGTAGATAGATTGTTCCATGACATTTATTTTTTACATGTGATTTCCGGCATATGTCCGCCGCGGCAACAAGTTACATTGTCCATTCGATCAGTCCAATTTCGGACCATTTTCCCTAACAAATCTGACCGTATGGCGTATGGTGGCTTGAATATTGGCTTCCAGTGCTTTAAGAGTAGCTGGTGTGTCAGCAAACCAATGACCTAACATCTGCGAAATCTCTTAAACTACAGGACAAACTTAAAAACAACGTAAGCAAGGCTTAAAGATAATATTGTTGCCGAGTTTCTGATTTTTTTTAACTGAATTTGGTCAACCGTTTTTAAGGTCTTTCAGTGTATGTAGTGAAAGTGCCTTAATTTTGGACATAACGGTATAACTCGAAAACTAGAGCTGATAGAGAAAAATGGAGATAAGATTTGAAATAAGCGACCTCAAATTAGTAAAAATTTGCAATCAAATTCCAGACCGCAAACTTACTGTTCCGCAATGTAACAGTAGCATTCTTAAAAAAAAAAATTTTATGAAAATTCTAATTCAGATGTTTTCACGAAATATGCCGTTATTTCTTAATTCTTTGTCCGACGATAACAATTTTACGCTTACTACGTTTGAAATAAAATATTATTTAAGATACATGTTAAAAAAAATTTTTAATTTTATTTATTGCCTTAATGGAGCTTATTAAAATGGGGAATTTTGAAAAAACATAAACAAGTTTAAAGTCCTGTAACTCAGTAAATCTTTATCCGATCAGTTGAACAGTTCTCAAGATTTTTCGAAATACCTAAAACAACTGCAGAAAAACACGATTTTCGCGTATATCTCGAAAACAAATGAATGCCATATTCGTGATCAGCAGCCCCGATTTATCTTAGAAAACATCTCATTTTTGAGGTTATGGCAAAAAGTGAAAAATTTGTGAACCAGTGTCGGCTTTTTATGGGGTTTATGGTACACCCCATAAAAAGCCGACTCCTTAAACATTCTAACTCTCGGTGGAGGGTATCAGCCAAAAATAGCGCTCTTACTTGTCTAAAGAGAAATGCTATTTCTATACGACATCTTTGTTCACTGAGCCCGAGAAACTGCTGTCAAAATTATAAACACAAAATACTTAAGCCTAAAACAGAAATTTGTTTAAATAATTCACTATATGGAGAAAAAAAGGTAAGAGAGTTAAATATATATTTAGAAAATTTGTTTACATATTGTAAAAAAATCACCGTATGAAAATTCTTTATAAGGGGATCAAGATAGAATTAATATAAAACGGAAAAGTAGAGATTCATTGTATAGAAGAAGTTCGCTGTAGAGAAATTCGAATGTAATTTCTGTTTTCTTAGAGAAACAAGCTTCGTTATAGTGACCTAATGGTCACTGAAAATAATACCTAAATTTTCATTATATTAACGAATAATTCGTTGAGCCAACGAAAATATTTTAATAAACGAAATTCGTTTGCTTAACGTACATTTTCATAGGTTTTTTGGTTCAGTGCAAGCCAAACTCTCCCACAAGTGACGAAAGCTCAGCCCTTTAAGGTCCAACCATAATGTGCTTATGTTGGCTAAAGCAAATGTACGAATACATGTAAATCATATGAGGCAAACCATGTTGAACTTAAGAAAACTTTTTGTTAAATTTTATGAAACTGTAATTTGCTTAAGCAAAGCGCGAAACTGATAGCACATACCGTACGGAATCAAATGTTTGTTGATTTATTTTTGTTTTTTTAAATACATTTGAGAGACTTTTTGATACTTTTTGACAGTAGGTCAAGCAAGGCTATGCATATTATGGTTGGGCCATTAGTTGGCTTTTCAATACTATCCCGCGACTTTGGGTTTTGCCCAATCCCAGGTACTGGCTGAACCTGATTTACCCCGGAGGATGTAACAACAAAATAATAATTATTCTTGAGATGATCCCCACACCCCCAGGGGGACTCGTCACCAAACACTAGATAAACTAAACATAACCTCAATTTATAAAGTAATAATAATATGTGCAAGTATGTTACTATGTTAAATGCATACATAAATATTTTGCACACTCGCTGCTAAAAACATGATTGTGGGAAGTATCAAATTGGAACTTGACACCAAAATAAATCCAGTAAAATGTTTTAAAGTTCATACTGAAGACATAAATATTGTGGGTAATTTTTTATGTGTAAAATTTTTGTGTAGATTTTTTTGATATTTTTTTTCTTTTTGTTGCAAAACTCTTGTGTGCACTTTTACGACTTTTCGACGTTTTATGTTCTAAATAAGAAAATATTACTTTTTGTTTACGTACAAAAACACAAAATTCAATAAATGCACATCGATTTAAAATGACATCGTAAAAAGAACCGAAAATAAATGATAAAGTTGATAACGAATCGATAAAAAAGAACTGAACAACAGACAAGGCAATATTTGTGTCAAACTAAATGACACAATTTGTGCTTTTTTGTTATCAAGATAATGTTGGAGCACATGAGTTTTGGGTGAATACTTTATTAAAAGATATAATACAGGTTGAAATAAATTTGGTAGGAATTGTAAGGTTGTGCTTAATGTTATAGAATGCCATAAATTTTATAGCAATTTTTGCAGAATTAGTTTGTAGAAAAGGGAGAGGTAGAAACCGTAGTAGGATTTGGAAAAAATCTAGTTTAATTTGTATTGAAAAAATTGCGTGAAAACAATTTGCTTAATATCCGAAGAAACTTAGTTTATTTCATCGGTTTATAATGCGTTTTTTTTTAAATTTATGCGTTTTGCAATACATTTTTACATACATTGTTTGCTATTATCTTTTGTCATACTTCTTTCAACAAATGATTTTCAACCAAAAGCGAGCCAATTTCTAGTAACTAGTTTTGAAGTAAAGCGTATTTCACATATAAAGCGTTCTGCATCGACCTAAACAATTGGTAGACGGACTGGGAAAGGTCTGGCCTATAAGGCGGATGAGACAAAATTTCTCAATCACTATTTTGCAAACATTTTTGTTATCTTGTCCTGCAACAATTGACAACATCGAATATTACGGCTTAACGTCTGGTCTCGCATACTGCGCACGTTTTTCAGCCAGAAATCATTTAAAGACACCAATTGTGTTCGCTATAGGACGACAGTGATCGTCTAGGCTGATTCCAGCAGCTTTTTTGTATATAAGAATATATGGGAGCCTCTTCTTCCCACGGTACCTTGGTGCCATGGATATTCTTCTAATTGGCCTTGGCTTCACATTCAACTTCTTGCGCTTGGGATTGTCATTTATGAATCAATATTTTTTTAACGGCCAGAGTAAAAATTACTTACTTTTACGGCGTTCAAGCAGAATTTCGTACAAGCAAAAACACCTTTCCACTTCTCTCGTCTTGAAATCGTGTGCTACCTAATTTCCTTGCTCTTTGATTAACCCTGCTGCTTGCAATGGTGTCGAAGTTGCCTCGACTCAAGCGTTGATTTTGACAGTTATTCTTCTCGAGCTTGACAAGAATCTTAATGAAGTCTTCGGCGTCGAAATCACTACTTCTAGTGCCACAAATCATCTTTCGCTCGTTAAAATCGATAGAATATATTTAGAATAAACGCTGGTGTGCAATCGTTGCCCTAGAGGCAAGGGAACTAATACCAAACTTGTCACGTGACAGTTCTAAAGTGGTAGGGACCTGTTGTAGTTCTAACACTTTACATGAAGGAGATTTGTCATTTTAACATGGCGATGTCCTAGGAGGAGGGTCATTGAAATAACCTAAATGGATACATTCAATTTCGATTTAAAAAAATGTCCGTCCCAGATATTGTCACGAGTGAACCATGTTAATATGAAAGATTTCCTTTATATAAAGTAATAGAATTAGAGAGAATCGGTCACTACCCGCATAAAATACATTCACATGACTTAATTTGTGCCAATTACCTTTCCTCTGGAGTAACTACACTTTAAAAACACTAGTCCCAGTTAAGTGTTATGTCTTGTTCTCACATAATACAATTCGATCCTTTTTATTATAATACTGTGTTTACTGGTCACGGGATAATTGCTTTTAGAACAATTAACACAAATTTCCCGCAGGTTGTGTTTTAGCTGCACTTTTTGCAATTGAAAAGCAAAACTTTGTTGGCACAAATTTCGACATTTTCGCATAAATAAAAGTCTTAGTGAGCATTATGCTTAGCCTGAAAATCGGTTATTTGAAGGGAATAACAGCCATACATTTTCTCAGACTGAGGGAACTGCAACTATTAGGAAATTTCACGATAGATCACTCTTGGATCTTGAATCAGGTGAGCATTGTTGCTTACGATCTGGGCCCACCACGGTTCACGGATTATGTGGGCACTAAGGTCGAATTTGGGCATTTAACGAGGGTGGAATTACCTTCTAGGGAGAGCTGGTCAGGCCAGGGTAGATTGTATGTGGGATTTACTATTTTAACTGATAGCTCGTGGATGAGGGGCACGGGTGCAGGGGATACCTTGAGTATCTGGATATGAGAAGGTCATATAGGCTATCTGACGACTTCAGTGAATTTCAGGTGGTGCTTTTAGTGATTTTAAGAATTGATAAGTAGAATTGATCCGGGGTAACATTGGAGGTCACTTTATATGACAGCCAGGCGGCTCTTAGGGCCTTGATGGCCTGTTTTGTGAGATCCAAGCTAGTGAATGATTGTGAAAGAGCTATAAAGGAAATCTCGTTGCAACATGACCGGTAATGAAATGGCCAAAAGGCTGCCGAGACTGGGCTTGGAAATGATGGTTCCTGACTGAGTGAATGAAGTCAGACCTTAAATAGGATTTTATTTGGGGCAGATAAAAGAATGGGTTCTGAACAGAACTAATCGGGTCTGGAGGAATAAAATTGATTGAAGAGTATTACAGACCTTATGGCCGGTGCTTAGGAAGACCGATTCTAATTCACTACTAGGCAGTGGGGGGGGTCTGCATTAGAAACATAATATGTATTATCACGGGCCGCTGCATGATAGGCAGAATGGCGGTGGTACTAGGATCTGATTCGTCGGATTTATGTAGTTGTGCGAGGATATAGAGGAGATAGAAAGAGATAAATGAGCACATTCTGTATCACTGTACTAGGCTACAATACAGCAGGCTGAGATGGCTGAGTAGTGGGTTCGTAGGCATATTGGGAGCCCACAGCTCGAGAGCGGCTGAGAACTGTGCGTTTGTGGGACTTTTTTTTCTTTCTCTCCCGATATTAACTTGCGATTTTAGCTTCTACTGTTTCTTATGCTTTCACTCTTTCTTTTCATCGAATTCTCCTTTTATTAGCTAAGTATAGCCCGGGCCATGCTCATCTCGTTTGAGGATGTAAATATTGACGTAACCAGCCTTTCTACCTATCCTAACCTACTTTAGACACAAACCATGTGTGAAAGATACATCATCTATTGGGAATCCCGCATTTTTAAGATATAAAACCAAATTATTATTTGAATTTTTTTTTGTATCCGGAAAGCAGAACTTAGACTTTGAAATCCAAAAACACATCATTAACTATTAATAATAAATAATATTTACTTTTAAATAAAGCTTTGAAAAATTTATTTCTTTAAGCTTAATTAACATATTACATACATACATCCATGTAAACGAAATTAAATCATGAACAAATAACAATATATGTAGACTAATTGTCATTTTTATAAATTTTTATTAAAATTTTACCAAATTAAGTCAAACTGTACATAAAATTTAATTTTATTTATACCATGTTATATTCGTTTATTTTCCACTAACTAAATTGTCACTTATAAAAATTTACAATTTTTTATTTGTGAATTGGCAAATACAAAAGTTGTTAGTTTGACAATACGCTATTAATAACGACAACCGGCAGTTATCTTTTTGACAAAAAAAAGATAGTGGTCAATTTGACAGCAATGATATTTCTAACATCGTTGGCTTCAATTTGACATCGTTTTGTTAAAAATTTTACAACAGATGTTGTCGAAATATTGACAACACTTCGTTTTCGTTTTATCATCATTGGTTGACAACATTGTAACGTCTTTTTTCGGTGTGTCTGTGTGTTTGTATTATAGTATTTAATCTTTCTTTAGCACATGGATTTGCATTAAAATATGTCCGCTACTTAAATTTATTTCAATTTTTTTTAATCCATAAAAAATTATTACATTTAATTCAGGATTGTAAAAATAAAAAGAGTTTAAAATTGTTCAAACGTCATTGCTTTAAGCGTCATTATCTCCAGAAATCACGCTGACTTAAAATCAAAAAAGACATGTTAATGGGTTAAATTCAAAAATAAGTGCGTCTTGAATAAAATAAACGATCTAATGATTTTATTTAGTACGTGAATCTAACGTAATCACAATTAAATATTTATATTTCCAAGAAAAAAAAAAAATTATTATTAAATTGATTGTAAATATCCGTTTAAAAGATTGTTTAATTTTTTTCAAATTTGTTTTTTAACGAGCTGCGTAGTTATTGATGCATTAAAATCAATAAATAAATTTATATTTGAGGTTCCAATTATTGCAAATGAGATGAACTAAATAACTAAAAATGAAATAGAATTTAAGGCATTGCGAGCTGTATGAAATTATTGAGATTTGCATTAAATGTATATAAAACTTAAATAAAATGATACATAAAACTTAAATAAGTATTTTAAGTTTTTAAATTAAAAAAGTTGTTATATGAAATCATAAAAAAAAATTATTTTAAGGCTTCGCTCACAATGACAGCAACATTTTCATTTGGTGTTCACAATAAAGCAACAATTTTTTTTTTCGCAACCACACACATTTTCAATTAAAAAAAAGTTTGCAAATTTTGCCCACAACAATTTTACGTAGTAATATTATTTTTAAAAACATTTTGTTAAAATTTTCATTCAAACCTTAGTAAAATTTTCATAAACGTCATTTATTATTTAATATAAATTGCTGCTCAAATAAAAGTAGACTCACCTTTTTAAAAATAAACTATAGTTAAATTTTCGTTCGAAAAATGAAAGGAAAATATATGAAATACATTGGGAAGAAATAAGGTAGAAGAAAAACGAAAATGTTGCTGGCATTGTGATCGAAGCTCAAAACTTAAGATTTCTAAATGTTTTTTGATATGGATTTTAAACATGTTCTCCTCGTTCTGTGATAAATTAAAGTTGAAAAAACTTTTAATTTTGTCTTCACAAGTACTATTTACCAGTGTTCGAAAATAAATACTACATATCGCTCCTTAGTGTTCGGTTCGGTAGATTTGTGGAAAACACAAACGCTAATAGTGCTTGTTTAGTAAATCAATAAAAAAATAACGTTTCACTGTTTGTCATCTTTCGAACACAAAAATAATACTGTTCTTATTTATATCAACAAAAAGATGAAAATCCGGTTCAGGTTTTTTAAAAAAACCACAAACTTCAATGTGTTCGGTTCAACTTATTAATGTTCGTTCATTTCTGTTGCGGTTTACGCCCTTTGGCTGGTAAAAAAAACAAACATTTACTAAAACAAAATAGACATAGCAAAAAAAAACAAAAAGCCAGCAAAATAATTTTACACACACAAAATATATACACAATACACACACAAGCTGTTCGTGCTGCGGTCGTTGATAAAATTTGTTGTTTGTTCATTTCTTTATCAATGTAAAAGAAGAAACATTATAGAACATTAAAATATAATGTTTGTCTACAGTATCACTACAATTGTTCCGTTTTTCAATGAAGAACAGAGCACTAGATAATGTTCGGCTGTTTGTGGAAAATAGTTACGAACGGTATTTAGAGTTGTGTTCGTCTACACAAACACTAAAAAATAAAATCGTTCTTGAGTGTGTGAGCCGAACGCTAAATAGTGTTCTGTTTATTTTTGAACATTTTGAAGACTGGTTTTCACTTTATTTTTTTGAAAAATTATTTTGTCTGATCTGATATACAGACTGGCCAACGATGTCGACCGCTATTGCCTTTTCAACGAAAAACATCTGATTCGCACCCCACTTAAAATGTTTGGCACAACAAGTCCATCGAAAATGCAAGCGACCGATAACGTAATAGTTTTCATACAAATTTGCGCCCCACCATGGCCCAACTAGTTGGTCTGCGCGAAACGCCTGCTGATTTTTTGCAGAGTTGCAGTTTGTAGCTAAGTAGCAATTTACATTATGGACATTACTTACCGGACAAACAAACTTTGTTGGCGAGAGAGGCAAAAAGTAAAGTGGGTCACGCGACATGCGTCGCCTCCTTACCAACAAACTTTTTCTGTGCGGCAAGCAATATCCATAGTGTAAATTGCGACAAATGAAATAACACAGAGCTGTATTTTTATGGCTTAATTTCAAAGTGCCGGTTCACACTCGTCAAGTTTGACTCGTCAAGTCTGAGACTTGGCACAAACTAGCGTTTAATTTGGGAAATAGTTGATGTGGCAATATAGTTATTTGGCAAATGAATTCCGTTACACATCGTCCAGACTACCCATTGGTTTGTGTGCTCAAGAATAAAACGTTTGCAGAATTAGCGACGCACAATTGTTTATGTACTTTGATGCCGGAAAAACGTATGGCACGACAATACATATTAACCCTTCTTCACTCCTTGGGTCAATTTGACCCAATTTTGGTTTTCAAACGCAAAATTTGTCCCTTTAAATAGAAGATATGGAGGTGAAACTTTAATTTATCCATTACAGGGACGAAAATTATAAATTTAAATAAAAATGAGAATAATAAAATTAAAAGTTTTTCCATTTAAAAACACGATTTATAGACATTTAATATCCTTTGGGTTAATAAAGGGTGTTTTTTTAAGCCCGAAAGAACTTGAAATTGTAAAAAATAACACAAAAAATTAAATTGTAATCAAAATTTTTTTTTTATTCGAAAGATCAATACGTGACATTAACATTTGAAAATGATTTCGGGCATATGGGCACCGCTGCTGTTCTTGACGAAGCGCATTCTGGACGTCCAATTTTGGGCCACTTTTTCGAGCACTGCTGGCCGTATGTCACGAATAACACGAACAATGCTGGCCTCCAAGGCGTCAATTGTTGCTGGTTTATCAGCATAAACCAGTGACTTCACGTAGCCCCACAGGAAATAATCGAGAGGTGTCAAATCGCACGACCTTGGAGGCCAATTGACAGGTCCATTTCTCGAAATCAACTTATCGCCAAATTTTGATTTCAATAAGTCGATGGTTGCGTTCGCCGTATGGCACGTAGCGCCATCCTGTTGAAACCACATCTCCTCCGGATCAATGTCATCCATATTTTCAAACAAAAAATCATTGATCATGGTGCGGTAACGATCTCCATTGACCGTAACGCGAGCTCCGGCCTCATTTTTGAAGAAATAAGGTCCGATGATGGAGTCTGTAGGGTCTCTTGTGGATTGGTCTCGCTCCATATGCGGCAATTTTGCTTATTAACAATCCCGTTAAGCCAAAAATGCGCCTCATTGCTGAACACAATTTTGCGATTTAAATTTGGATTAAATTTTTAAATTTTTCAAAGTAAATTTGGATAATTTCGTAGTGTTGTTCAAGCGTGAGTCTATTCATGATGATTTGTCAGAGTATACTGAAACGATAAAACAAAATATTTCATCAAAATTTAATTTTTTTGTGTTACTTTTTACAATTTAAAGTTCTATCTAGCTTAAAAAAACACCCTTTATGACCCAACAAGCGATATTGCAAGTTAATTTCCACTTTAAAATTCTTTTCCTATTGAATATAATTGAATTGAGTTCATCTTCATTCAGAATCATCGACAAATAATTTTTTCAGTCAAATAATCCATAAAATCGCTTTTATTTTTTATTTTACTTAAATATGAAATGTTGTTTACATTTTATTGTTGGGTCATATTGACCCAAAGGATCATAGGAAGGGCACATATCCAAGGGATGCAGAAGGGTTAAAAGGAACAGTAATCATCCAGACGGCGTTGGTTTATACGACAATACTGCAGTGAAGTTAGACTTCCTTGAGCAAACAAAAAATGTAGCAACGCTGTTTTAACAAGAACAAAACATCGACAGCAGCAGTCTTCACTTCACTTTACTTTACTTCACTTCACTTCACTCTAAATTCATAATCTAGACGGTCTGTTAGTTCTAGGTCGATAGTTACTAGGCCGCTTATGAAAACGAAAATGAGTGACTAGTTGTCGTTCACCTAAGCTGCCGATCGACGTCGAGGGCCAGGCTGTTAATTTTCAAAACTTACATACTTTTCCCCGTAGTCATTAACGATTTTTAAAATAATAAATGTTTGTTATTAAGTACATTTTTCTTAGAAAATTTATTTCGTAAGAAATATTTTTATGAATACGGCAGCCTATTTACATTTAATTACATCAGATTTAATTTTGTACTCAATGCACACAAATGTACGTATTTAATTTAAACGTTTATATCCAACCAGACAGTTAGACTTAAAAAACTTAAGAATTCATTAATGTTTTAAATTTCAATAAATTTTTTATTGCGATAAATAATATATTACTATATATTATTAGAAAAAAATTACGACAAATCATTTGTCATATTGAATACCATATTCGTCAATACAATTAATTTTTTAATTGAAAAGGCACCAACAACCGAATTTGTTAATATAAAAAATACTTTTGTTAATTCAAATTTTCCACCGTTATCAAAGTTATTTTCGGGAATATAAAATGTATTATTAATAAGTTTTCCGTATGACGTGCTAAATTCCAAATTTTTTTATATTTGATAAATACACTGAAATTTATTGCTGAGGGAAAGCAAGCTTCTATGCGCATTTCACGGGTTGCTTAGGAAACCTTATCAAAAGATTTTCGAAAAGCCAACAATATTATACAAATAAAACCCTAAAGCGAATAAGAATTATAAACACTCAAAGTCTTACTTGTAACAATATCAAAGCTTAAACAGAACACCAACAATAAACAGTGAGTTTATCCTTCCTTACATTCCCCTACAATTGGTTGGGTTCACATTCAACAAATATTTTTAACAATGAGTTTGTAACATTAAATAAAATATTAGTTAGCAATCAAATAAAAAATTAATTACAAATTTGGCATTTTAGCAAAGTGTTTTGTTGTTTATTAATTTTTAAAATATGTATGCCAATTTTAACAGAAAGAGATGCATTAAAAATGCTGATCTAATTAGATTTTTTATTTAAATATAATAAAAATCTCATCACTAATACATATTTTCAACATAAACGGACTTAGGAGGGGATGCAGAAGAAGGTCTTAACACGTGCTCAAAACGGATTTTTGACAAAATCATCAAACAAATTCTGAAAAATAGTATAAATTAAGCCGTGCTAAAATTTCGATAAGAAGTTTCAAATAACAGTTTTACTTACCCCTAAGATAAACTTTGTTTTCGATAACAGTCTCAGCAGTCATTTTTTACGAGATTAAAACAAAAAAATGAATTTTTTTAATTTTGTATTGAAAACTTTTGACAGAATTTTTTTTTTACAAACAAATTAATTAAGAAAATTGTTGAAAATTTTTGAAAAATTTAAAAAAATTTTATTAATTACATACTAAATCTTCTTATTATTTTCAGTGTAAGCAATTGAGGTGCATTGAATGAAGCAGAGTGTTTCGAAAGTTTTTAGCTAATATAATCGGCCATGTTCTCAAAATCGAAGTCGAATGAAATTGAAATCAAACAAATTTTGAAAACGACCCTGTTTTTAAAGACTGGGTATGTTCCAAAACGTCAGTTGCAAAGCAACTCGCTTTTTTAAATGCTTTTTACCAGTGTTCGAAAATGAACACAACATTATTTAGCGTTTGGCTCACACACCCAGGAACAATATCTATTTTTTTTAAGTGTTTGTGTTGACTCACACAACCCTTAATACCGTTCGTAACTATTTTCAAGAAAGAGCCGAACATAATATAGTGTTCTGTTCTTCGTTAAATAAAACAGAACGATTTTAGTGTTACTAAAAACAAACATTATATTTTAATGTTCTATAATGTTTCTTATTTTACATTGATAAAGAAATGAGCAAACATAAAATTTTAGCAACGACCGCAGCACGAACAGCTTGTTTGTGTATATGTTTTGTTTGTGAAAAATTAATTTGCTAGCTTGTTGCTTTTTTCGTATGGTATTTTGTTTTTGTAAAAAATGTTTGGTTTTTTACCAGCCAAAAGACGCGAAGTGGCCCGTTGTTGCTTAAAGGAACCACAGGACATAATAATAATAAATAATAAAAGGGCGCTAAGCCAAACAGAAATGAACGAACATTAATGAGCTTAACCGAACACAATGAAGTTTGTGGTGTTTTTAAAAAAACGGAACGGAATTAAATGTTCTCATTTTTTTGTTGAGTTGGATAAGAACAGTATTATTTTTGTGTTCGAAAGATGACAAACAGGGAAACCTTATTTTGTTTAATGATTTACTACAAAAACAATATTAGCGTTTGTGTTTTCCACAAATGTACCGAACCGAACACTAACGAGCGATATTTAGTGTTAATTTTCGAACACTTTTTTATATCCATCCAGACAGTTGAATCCAGTAATTTTTTTAAATTTCAATAAATTTATGATTGCGGTTAATAATAAGTTATTGAATTACGTTAAATAAAGCACAGTGTTCCGAAATTTTATGGCTTATATTATCGGTCATGTTCTCAAAATCGAAATTGAGTGAAATAAAAATCAAACAAGTTTGGAAAACGATCCTTTTTTGAAAGATTATACACACATACATATGCATTAGGGTGGCCCAAAATACAAAAGTATCGAATATTCGCGCTCCACAACGCTGATCCTATTCGAATAGTGCTTAAAAATGTTTAGTCCAAATTTGAGCACAATCGGTCAATATTTAGAGGTTGCGATAGTTTAATGATTTTTCGGGGTTAGATAGAAATATAACATATGTACTCTGATTTTTTATGGTGATATTGTTTAGTTAAAAATTAAAATATTTAAAAAAACAAATTAATAAAACTGTAACACATATTTAGTTTTTTTTTTTAAATTATCGATAGCCATTTTTGCAATATTAGCTTTAGAAACCCCGTGAAATTTTTTTCTATGGTGATCAACTATTCTAAGCAAATATTGTTTTGCTCTTCATTTTGCGTATTTGAACTGTTCAATTGGGTCACCAAAGCAACACCTCATTCTGCACAGTGATTTACAACTTTTAAAGGGCTACCCCCGTATTTATAAAAAAATTTAAATTGAATAAAGGTTTACAAAACAAATTTTCTATGAAAATCTTCCTTAATAATCGTTTGTTAAATTTAATAAACGTTTATAAATACGGAGCCTAGCATTTTTTTCATCGAAATAAAAACTCTGTAGGACCCTTTGAAAGAAATGACTGTGCCTTCTCTTGTCCATCATCGCATAGTAAGTTAAAAATACTTTTCCGTCCAGTCTCTTTAAGGCTTAACTTTTGCTGGTAGCTGGAGATTTTTCACCGTTGTTTTCTTAATTTTATATCTAACTCTGGAATCGATAAAGGTTAGCCCGATTAAATATTCAGAAAAATACCATAGATGTCGACGAAATGCTTTAACAGCAGCATCAACAATTTTTTCATTGGGATAGTTTTCGAGTTGTTTATTATTAAGAGAAGCATTTATTGCTAAAGGAGCTTCATTCCAGTATCGGCCATATATAAGACTTATAAACAAACTTATTTCGGTAACTGCTTTCTTTTCCTCGTCTGTAAGATAAAATTGATTTTGAGACATACATATTTTTATGCAAAAGATCGCCTTCGTAATACACAATACATAAACAACAGAACAAAATAAGAATTGATTTCAATTAAAAAATTTGTGATATTAATTAAAAAATTAATTAAATTTGCACCAGTAAACAAATTAATAGTATCAATTAAAACAGTTAATAGTATTAATTAAACGTTTAATTCACTTGATTAAAAGTTTAATTCACTTGATTAAATTTTTAATTAAAACTGATTATGTTTTTGATTAATGCTTAAGTTGTTGAAAAATTTTGGAGAATTTTTTCTGTGTACAATAATGATAAGCCAGTAGTAAATGCATGTAATATAAAATGTGAAACATATAAATAAGTCGCCATTCATCGCGACCTCTAAATATTGTCCAATTGAGCCTATTTTTGGTATACACATATATTTTAGTAAAAGAAACAAAATCAAGCTTGTGGAGAAAGTATTGGACTATACTTTTACTTTCCCATACAAGCGTGGGCCAGTCTAATATGCATATTTTTTTATAAACATCAAACTTTAATTACCAATAATCTCTGCCAGAACTGCACTAAAAACCTGGAAAATCTACGGTAATTTTTTAAATAATTTAACTATAAATCTCGGTCGACTTAAATTTCACTCCATTTTGATTTCTGGAACATGGCCATATATTTGAAGAGCCGCAGAACAATACGTACTTTTTCGCATTTTTTGACAAATTGGTTTTTTTATATTTTTATAATATTTGGGTTGAAATCTTTAAGAAAAAAAAAACTAGTTAGCATATTTTTTTTTACCAAGAAAATGGGTTCTAAAAAAATTGGTTCATAACAAAACGTAATTTTTTTTTTCAAAACGTGCTTTTTTCATCGTTTTTGCCATGATAAACAAAAACTTTTTTTTAAACTTTGGTTTTGTTTTAATGTAAATTGTATTTCTTTAACGCGTTTTCAAGAATAGCCACCAATAATTGCAATTATTCAACTTTTGTTTGGTGAATGTGTGTTATGAAAAAATTAATTAATATAATTGTATAATTAAAACATGGAAGAATTACAAGAGTCTGTAGAAAATTTAAATACGGGAATACGTAAAAAGCAAAAATTTAAAAGTGCTAAAAAAAAGTAAGTATTGCGAGTTTTATTATTTTAACATTTTGAAAACGATATATAAATTTCATAATATAAAGTTCAAATTCTTATAAATAGTGAAATTGTTGTTTTTTAGGGGCTGTGTAGACGATGATGCTCCTGCTGAAAATCATAAGCGTATTTGCAGCCACACGGAAAATAGCAAGTTTCAATGCAAAAAGTTTAGTGAACTCGATAATGTAGAAAATCGCCGATTATTATATAAAAATACAGATAAGATAAAGCAGGATATTTACTTAACCAGATTAATAGTCACAAAAAATCCTTGCCGAAGATACAAAAAAATGTTTCAACCAATGAAACTGAACAAAAAAACATCGAAATACCATTTAGTAAAAAGCGGTAAGCGAGAATTAGTTTGTAAAGCATACTTTATGAAAGTACTCTCAATAACTAAGAGAAGACTAGATTTTCTTCATAAACGCATTTTTAATGGTGGAATTCCAACTGAGCGAAGAGGTGGAGATCATCGTTCTCATAAATTTATTGCCAAAAAGGAAAGTGTCAAAAAATTTATAAGTTCATTTCCTGCTACTGAGAGTCACTACAATCGATCTAAATCCAAACGAATATATTTAGACAGCAGCCTTAATACTGCCAAAATGTTTTCGATGTACAATAAATCTGTTGATGCAAGTTTAAAAGTAAGTCAAACTTTATTTCGTCAAATTTTTTCAAACAATTTCAATATCGGATTTTCATCACCGGCATCAGACGTCTGCACTGTGTGTCATTTCACACGAAATAAAATTAAAACTGAGATTGATCCTCAGAGGAAAATAAAACTCATGACAGATTTGAGAATTCATAAGCTTAGAGCTAATGCGTTTTACGATATAATGAGAGAGAGGCCAGAAAACACACTGACACTAGTTTTTGATATGCAAAAAGTTCAAGTGTTGCCAAAATGCCCAATTCAAGAAGCTTATTACTCTCGTCAACTAGGTTTTTACAATTTTTGTATTGTAGGCGTTGATAGCAAAAATCCATCATTTTATTGCTGGACGGAAAACCAGACAGGTCGAGGATCTACGGAAATTGGTTCTGCCTTGCTTCATTATTTAAATGCTGCCACCTTAAAAGCTATTAATTTTATAAGATTTTTTTGCGATGGATGTGGCGGTCAGAACAAGAATTCTCATATAGTTCGAACTGTTTTGTTTTGGATCCAAACGAAGTCACCCTCCCATTTACAAAATATCACCATAACATTTCCAGTAAGAGGACATAGCTTTTTACCAGCTGCTAGGGTTTTTGGTCGTATTGAAAAAGACCTAAAAAAACATGCTGTTATAACGACAGCAGAAGAGTATACTCAGATTTATTCAAATCATGGTCAAGTTTTAATGTTGGGAAAGGACTGGAGTATTCTGAATATAAAAGAACTTGGCTCAATTTATAAAAATATTGAAAATATTCAAACATTTAAACGAATAACATTCTATAAAAATGTTGTAAAAAATGGGACAATTAAGTGTTTAATAAAAACTTATGAGTCCTTTAAATTTGAATCAGCAGAGGAACGGAACACCAATTTAAATTTACTGAAACGAGGGAAAACACCTTTTTCAATTTCTGGGCTGAAAGAAATTAAAACCGGCCGTTGGATTAACGCCGACAAAAGGAAAGACGTGGAAAATCTTTTAATAAAACAGTTTGGTGAAGACTGGATTCAAAACCAGGCATTACTCTGGTACAAGGATATTTTGTATAACCAAAATCAAAATATGGATGATTTAATAGAAGAAGATATTGAGTGTACTTGCCTAGAAGAAGACATTGGGAAAAAAGTTTAACTATTTAAAAAGTATTATACTTAACAACTTTACTTTAAAATCTGTGTTAAAATTTAAAATTATAAAAAAGAAGTGTTTTCTATTATTTTGAAACAAAATAATAAAGCTTTCATTTAATTTATTTTTTCTTTACTTTTTACTATAATGGTTCAGGCTTAAAAACATTCAGTCAAAATATTATCATCTAAAAAAAAAACGCACACCAAAACGTTCTTTTTTCTATTTTTTTAAACAAAACGTACTTTTTTCGATATAAAATTGGTTGACTTACGGCAGTTTGATTCATCTTTTGGTAAGCAACAAACTTGTTTTAAGTGGTCGAAATAAATAAATAAAGTACGTTTTGTTCTGCGGCTCCTCATTTATTAAATTGTTTAATAGTGTCATCTTATGTTCGACCTTTTTGGTAAAAACTCCACCCCTAGATCTTCTGTGTGGACCTATTGGCGTTCAAACTTCATTTCGGTAGGACATATGCATTGGGGCTAGGATAAATAATAGACAATTTTTCCTGTATCGTCGGCTTAATATGCAAACCTGCTAACTCCATTTCAGTAAATTTTAAGGAGAGATAAAAAACTTTTTATTTTTCATATGTGCAGCTTGAAAGAAAAACCTTAAATATACTTGGTTTAACGCACTTTAAGACTCAAATTGAAAAATTACTTGCTGGTCTACCACACGGCATCAAAATCTCAATTTACTTAAAAAGTGGATTTAGTAGGTTTGCATATTAAGCCGACGATATTCTAAATTAAACAAATGTGTAAAAAATTACATTGCAATGCTGTGATCCCCCATGTTCGGGTTTTAAACGGTAAAACAAGTCGCACGTATTTTGACGAAAATGCTTTCCTGATCTAATCTTTGTTTGAACGATAACAACTTATCACGGCAGGGTTGTATTTCCCTCAAAATTCGTACAACTTGTGTGATCGTTTAAACTACCATTTAGACATATTCTTTCTTTAGCTTTACCCTACGTCTAGACACCCAATTTGTATTTGTTAACATAAGCAAATACGTCGGCAGAATGACGTCACATTTTAGAAAAAACATCTTGTGAAAAAAACTTACACAACTTATCTCAGTGATTACTAATGAACTGTTCTTGATTGAGAACACGTCCTTCAAAACGATTTCTCCATCGGCAATATTTTCCAATTTCACTGAAATCATATTTTTTCTATTTTACAAAACCTAATTTGTTTTATGCACCTTCGTTCTACTGTTCTGGTGTCGTTATTAAATTTTTAAATATTAAGTTCACACAAATCGTACAATTTGTTCGCTGTTGAGTTTGGCCTCTGGTATTTTCTTATTTATGCATGTGTAAGCATTTTCCAAAATTTCCATTAGTATTTTATTTGAATGTGTATATGAGTGTATGTAACGTGTAATTTTTGTATTTGTTCCCATTTTTTTTTTTTTTTGGTGATGTGAACTCATTGAAATTCAATCATCCATAATAGTACTTTGATTGTTTTTCAAAAATAAATTTAGAAAAAATTGTGATATTTGCATCAAGTAAATGAATTCTAACGAGTAAAGGGAGAACAATGAATTATTTTAAACCTGATGAAAACATTCATCGTATAACATTTTTACTTAGAAGGTGTTTCATAAAAATTAATCAAACAAAATATCACTTTCCACCTTTGAAAACGGGGCAAGAAATGAAAATGAATTGAAAACAAGGAAGAGTGCTATATTCGGCTATGGCGAGTCTTGTGTACCCTTCACTATGCCCACTTATCAAATCCCGCCCAGATTTGTCGAATGTTTTCTATTGATAACCAAGATGATTGTACCGAATTTGGAAACTTTGGCTCTTGCCGTTCTCCAGATATACAAAAATCTATAATGTATTAAAACAAAAACAACAACGACATGGGCTTTTTGTGGCGCGATCATGCTGAATTTCAATAGCAAACCACTTCGGACTATACACAAAAAAAAATTTTGCACCAGTAAACGCATTAATCAAAAATAAAATCAGTTTTAATTAAAAATTTAATCAAGTGAATTAAACGTTTAATCGAGTGAATTAAGCGTTTAATCAAGTGTATTAAACGTTTAATTGACAATATTAATTTGCACTAGTAAACAAATTAATAATATCAATTAAACGTTTAGTTCACTTAATTAAACGTTTAATTCACTTGATTAAACGTTTAATTAACTTGATTAAATTTTTAATTAAAACTGATTTTATTTTTGATTAATACGTTTACTGGTGCAACATTTTTTTCTGTGTATATGACATTAATATATATCTACGTCCCCGCTTTTTATAAGATCTATAATCATACCAAATTTCACTACAATTGCATTATTTATGCCAGTTTAAGGTGAACTAAAGAGTTTTCCGAGAGTTTGCTTTATATGGAGCCTGTGGTAAATTTTGGATCGACGTTCACGAAAATTATAGTATGACTTCTAGTCATAAAAACCAAGTTTCTGCAAAATTTAATTACAAATGGGACATTGTGCAACCAACTAATATTAGCTTTTTTTACAGAAATTTTAATATTTAGGATGGTTGGTCCACATTTGAATTCATAACTCTTTTTATACTAAACCGATTTTGCTGAATTTCAATCACAGACTGCTTAGCAGAACTAGAACTAAACTGTCCTTTTATTTGGAGTCGTTCGAAAGTGAGCGTGATAGGCACACGGACATTGGTAAATCGGCTAAGAATTACTGAAGGACCCAGAATATTTATACTTTGAGGGGTCTAAGAATATTAAAACGGTTTCATACTGAATGACAAACTAAGTATACCCATTTCACTACTAGTTGCGGTTGGTATACAAACATTCAAATAAAGGTTTCTTGCTTCACTAAGTGGATATAAACTATTCGACTGGAATACAATTTACAATTAGAAAAAAAGCTATTTATTATTGTTAAGATATGAAATATGATATGAGACGTGAGATTTGAAAAAATGTTCAATATATTCAATATGCAGTAAAATTCACTTTCTAAAGCAGAAAAGAGCGAAATGAGCTTAAATGGACTTAAATGTTAGGGAAGGGTTATACATAAGCAGCAGCCATTGGCGTAGTTGGGGAGATACTGGGGTTGGCAAAACTACCCCAGACTCAATTTTGCCCTCCTTAGAATAATTCCTTTTTTTCTTTTAATTACTGTTTTCGTGCGACATTTGTTGGAAGTGTATTGATTTTTTAAACAGCCGATTTAATATTCCTCAATACATTTCATCTACATAACTGTTTACATTTAATGAAATTTTTTCTCAGTGTATAAAACAAAATAATCATACTATGGTGATTGCCATTTATATAAAAAGAATAGTAAAATAAAGTTAACAAAAAACCAATTAATTTAACCAGCTTTAGGGTCTTAGAATATTGACATTCAGGGGAGTTCTGGAAATCGAAAACGCAAAACGCAAGAATTTGGAAGTTATTTTTAATACACTTTTAATTTAATTTTTATAATTTTCGATTTCCAGAACACCCCTGATTAATTAAGAAACTTGATTTCATTGTGAATTAATGAAACTTGGAATATTTAAAGAGAATCGTAATAAGTTTGATGAAATTTGCTTTAATAAAAAATTATTTATTTTGTATTTTTAAGAAGGGCACTTACCCACCCCAGAAAACCAGTCTAGCTACGCTTATGGCAGCAGCCGTACCTAAACAAGAGTGGAAAGCTTTTTCTAGCTGTCAAAAATTCTCATTCCCATACAATTTGTAGGAAATAGCGCGGCGTCAACGCTTTGGAATTTGAAAATCCGATCATTACAGCGCGTTTGATAGTAAAGTTGTCCGCTATTGTTAAAATGAATAATAGCACCTTAGCTCTTTGTTTGGCAATCTAGCGGTTTTATCTCCATTTCTTATTCCTACTATGTGGGTTTTTTAAACAAGAAAGCTAACACTACTGTTCGTGACACAACGTTGACGCTCTGGTCATATCAGCTTAAAAGCTTAATGAAAGAAAACGTTCCGTCTTCCGATTTTATTTTTATTTTTAATCATTACAAGAAATTGAATGCCTTTCATTTCACTTTTATTGTACCGGTTCGACTCAGAATATTTTTCTTTTCTTTTTTATGATAATTTAACAAAATTTAGTACATATTGCTCACTTACTTCAATAGTGCCACAAATTAAAAAGCACGATGTTTTAGTAAAGTATGCAAAAATGTGCGCAATATCATGACTGATACTGTGTAAAAAAATTATGTCTGAATTGTTGAAAACTTACCGCTGTACTATAGGTAATTTGACCCGAAATCTTGGCCAAAAATAATTTTTTGCACTATCAATAAAAAGTTTTTGCTTATGACGTTCGATTAAGAATATATCAAAGCCAATAACTGCATATTAGTTATCAAAGTTTTTCTTGGGATTCAAAAAATTAATTAACAAGGTTTCGTTTAAATGTGCTAATTTCCCATTTCATACTATTGATAAACTGATATTTTTTGTTGATGGGATAAGCTATTCCTATGCGCATTTCACTGGTTGCTTAGGCCAGATCGTCAGAAAACTTCATCCAAAGATTTTAGAAAAACTAAAGATATTATACAAAGAAAACTGTTAAGCGAATAAGAATTATAAGCAACAGTTTTACTTGTAACAATATCAAAGCCTAAACAAAAACAACAACAATAAACAGTGAGTTTATCTTTTCTTACACTTAGATTTTTGCAAAAAACAAATATCAGCTGAGTTATGATGGGCAGACGAAGTTGACATTTGCAAGCAACGTTCAGAGTACAGCATTAAAAGTGTAATTTTGATATAAATTAAGTAAGTAATTAAAAAAACCAAAAAATTTTGTTGGACGTTATTGCTTTTGTAAACAAAACGTGTAATTCTAACTTAACCTCAAATATATGACTTTTTCCATAAATATAAACATCGCATAAGATTTTGATAATATTGGCCGTGGACTGCCGTGTTTTTCAGTGTAAAGAAAATAATTAATTTTTTTTGTTTTACGTTGCGATTTTTTTGCGTTTTTTGATTTATATAATTTTCTTTCAGACAGCATCAGCTTAAACTATGGCTAACTTTCTAATGTTTTGATTTGTGAAAAAAAATTAAAAGAGAAAACTGATGCTGTTTACAATGTTATTATCATTGAAAATGATTTATATAAAGTTTAAAAAAAAAATTGGCTTCGTTTAAGCAAAAGGTACAGACTTTTTGTAAAAACTTATGTATATTTAAGACTTTTTCAAGCAAAACCGAAACTAATTTTGTCAGCATGGCTTTTACGCGTGTTTTCATCGTGCCGAATTTAAAAAAAAATTTATCCATTAGTTTTCAAGAATTCAGTTTGTTTACTTCTTTTTATATGATGGCAGCCCTAAAAAAATTCGACTATACTAAAAATCAAAAACGCTAGTGTTGCTGCCCATTAAAAACTCTTAAATTCCAAATTTCAGCCATATCGGTCCAAAACTTTGACTGAAATTATTTTTGGCCCAAAAAGTAGATCAAATTACCTAGTGTGCGCTGGTGTTTAAAATGTGCCGTTATTCTACTATTTATTACGGGTTTTTTTAACTTAACAATGAAACATCTTTTGCCTTTAGAAGGTTAAAATCGTATGTTTTTCAGAATAAACGATATTTTTTGAGTTAGAACGATATTTTTTTTTTACTTTTGATAAAAATCTTAATACGGCTCTACTGAAAAATTGTATCTTTTGAATTGTATTTGTCGAACTGAAGTCAACAAGCGATAAATTCTGATTAACCCAAGAACGATACCTATTTAAAATAGTGAGAATCGTTCAATAATTTCACTTAGTGGCCATACAAACTTCTTTGCGGAATAGAGTCTTTGGCGCATATTCAGAAATCATAACTAAAGTTGTAACTAACAAAACAGAAACTAAAAAATAGTTCATAGATAGCTATAGATCTTATTCACAATTCATAACTAACGTAGTAACAGCTCTCAGCTGATAGTAGAAATGCAACCATGCATATTGGCATTTAGAGAAAATTAAATGTCGATAATATTTTGAACGATATATTCTGTAATTAATTAAAAAGCTTATAAAACTATTAAAATCTCATATTTCGTTCTTTAAAAAATTAACGCAAATTCTAAAAAAGTTGTTTTTTGGTTATAATAATATAAAAATCAATTAAAATTATAATAAAAATATTCAAAAGAATTTTATCGACTAAGAACACATCTCTAGTTTATTTTTTTATTTTTTTTTGGTGCAGCAGAAATTCATTTCAAACACAAATTATAATTGCAGCGTGTTTTATACGTCTTAACTGTTTTTTGTCATGTTTTTATCTGTTATTATTTTAATATTTCTTATAATTCTTTCCATTTATTTTTTATAACCACTTCAAAAATGTTGTACTTTTGAAATAAATTATAAAATGATATCAATCAGCTGTTCTTTGACTGTATTAGTTAGTTGGCATTTACCCTGCAGTCGGCGTAGCTAGCGAATGCCTAGCTATTTCCTTAACTACCAATCATTACCATTAACTACCAGCCTAACTACTAGCAATGCACACGACTAACGATTTTAACATGGGGATGACATTGACGGTAGTCAATTGCCTCCATCTGCATAACCTTTTACTAATGATTTCACTAATCACATGTGATGTGCGATTTCACTGACACTGCTTCTATAGAAAAATAGTTAATATTTTTCTTGTTGAATTCTCTTTGGAAAAAACTGTGCCGTTATAACGGCACAAAAAAATAAATATAGTGAGAGATTTAAAAGACGAACTCTTGCATTACTTGTGGCAAATGAAGTAGCTAGTCGATTTTTTCTTAGGGAAATACCTAACGATTTTGAGTCAATTTCTACTTTTAAAACTGCAGGGTAGTTACAGCTTTACCTATAATTAAGTGTAAACTTTTTATGCTGCAAGTAATCATCTGTGAATAGCTTAAATAGGTACTTAAAAAAGTTTACACTTGGTGATGATTTATGAATATGCGCCTTTGTGTCCATTAATCATCTTATTATGTTTGAGTTTGGATTTTATTTTAGTTTTTAGATCCAGCTTATATTTGGCGGCACAAAATTTAAGCCTGTCTAGTAGCTATTATAAAAGTTATCGTCGCCAAATGTTATATCAATACCAACATTTATCAAGAAGGTCTGACATTAAAAGCTATTTTCGGGAGGGTGTTTTATTAGTGCTACGGTCAAATATGAATAAGGGTTATAATAAAATAGTTTTAGGTAAAATTTAATCAAATCACCAACTTAATAAGATGGTTAATTGGCACATAGACACTACTTCGGAAAAAAGTTTGTATGAAGGCTTTATTTAATTATCCTTATTGATGTTAAATGAAGTTAAAGTCATTAAATTGTATCTGAAATGTACCTGTACTTTGCGTGCAAGGTTAACATGGACAGACAACCTGCCATCCATCCGGACGGACGGATGGACATTATTAGGCAAAATGTGATTCTTTTAAGTAAACCGACCGACCATTGGTTTACTTAAAGGTGGGTCTAGAGAACTGTTTAATAATCCCATTAAGGCCCGTTTTCACAACTAACCGATGGCTAAAGGTAGGATTTTATCGGCAGTATAAACAGAGTTCCATTATTACAATTTTACTTTAACCTACCAGGTAGGATGAACCTTAATTCGCTTTATCGCTCACTTAGGGTTAAAGTAAAGTTTTAATAATGAAAAACTTTTTATAATGCCGGTTAAAGTCTACTTTTAGCTATCGGTAAGTTGTGAAAATGGGCCTAAGTTTGCTATTTATTTTTTATTGCAATTGCTAGGTAAATATCGAAAAATGCCCTTTTTAATATATACGAGGGCGGATCTATAAGTCTGTGACATTTTCAAGTTCTTTTCATTTTACTGAAAGGTCATCAAGGTTCATGTCAAGAGGCATCTGTCGATTGACTCCTGTCAACATCTTTATAAGCAACTTCATTTAGTTTGTGTTCATCAGACATTGATAGCAGACTACCTCGTGATTTAAGGAGAAAATTAAAAAAATTGAATTTCATGTCCCCATTAAACATTCCATGGCAAAAATCTATAAATAAGGCTACTAATTGGTCCCTCATCCGCCTTATTCTCCTTATTAAACTTTAAGTGACTATTTTTTTTATTTCCAAACCTAAATAAATGGCATGAGGCTCGACTCCAAGATTAATTTCATAACCAAATGCAGTAGGATCCCTATAACTCCTACCCCGCACAGAAAGAAAAACAAGTATCAAGTTTTTTATGATTACTTTAAGTACGAGCCGTACTCAAAAATTCAAGTATGAATAACACTTAAACGTACTCAAAACAATCTTAAATGGGATTAATTTCGAAAATCAATCCCGGAATTTCTTGAAATAAGTATTAAATTCTTAAATCAAGTAAAAAAAAAGATTAACCTTTTTGTTGTGTTTAACCCTCCGGCCTACGCATGTTTTAATTTGCTATACACATTGAAAAAAGGTCTGGCGAGACTCATGTGCAACACTAAGGGTTAAAAAGTAGATTTGAACTCTTGATTCTCATTTAGTTTATAATTTTAGTTAAATATGTACATAAGATTTCTAAATTAAAAACCATATCGGGCATGATATTGGTGTTTTATTAGTATGTAACAGCGCTGCCAGAAGTAAGATTTTCCCTTATTTTTTAAGATTTTTTAATCGAAAAAAGATTTTAAGATTTTTTCCCCAAAAATAAGATTTTTTGTTAGGTTAGGTTCAATTAAATAAAACCTTCTTTGTTCCCATTTGAACATTTTTAAACTTAATAATGCAACCGGTTTACTGGACAAAAAAAATACTTAAGGCCCAACCATAATGTGCTTAAGTTGGCTTAAGCAAATATACGAATACATGTTAATCATATGAGGCTAGCCATATTGAACTTAAGGAAACTTTTTGATAAATTTTATGAAACTGTCATTTGCTTAGGCAAGGTGCGAAACTGATCGCACATTGATTTTATTTTTGTTTTTTTTAATACATTTGAGAGACTTTTTGCTAATTTTTGACAGTACGTTAAGCAAGGCTATGCATGTTATGGGCCTTTAAAAAGCAACATTTGTTTGGCGTTCAAGGGTGATTAATCAGGTGTAAGTTTTGCGCGCTTTTTGTTTTGCAAAAGCAGAAAATATTGCAAGTCAGACTAAGGTTCGCAAAAATTAAATAATAGCAAACACATTTAATGGAAAAATGTTTAACTTAAATGTTTAAATTCTGTTTAATAGAGCATTATTTGTATAATAATTGTCATAAAATTTTTTTTATTGCAGAAATTTTATTGAAAAACGATTTTTAAAATTCTTTCGTTTTACGTTTTCGATTTCCATGACACCCCTGTTTATCTAGATTTATATAAAATATTTAGATTTTAGAGGTATTTTTAAGAAAAATCCCGCTAAATTGAATATTTAGCAGTTTCTACTGGTTTTGAAGTCCGATTTGGCGGGAAATTTTTTAAAAAAAAGTTGGCAACAGTGGAAATACATATTGATATGTTTTAAAGTTAATTTGAATAAAAAAATTAAGATTTTTTGCTGAAAATTTCTGTCAGCCCTGGTCTGTAAGATGTAATACGGGTAAGTAAATCAATCACTATAACTTTTTCTTTCTAATTTCTAATTTCTTGATAAAATCAACTTTATAATACTTGAATCAATCGCATTTTGAGATTGATTCAATCTTAGTTTTACTTAACTCAATCTCATTTTCGGTTTAACTTAAGTACGAAACGGGATTGAATATGGATAATTTAAGTATTTTGCGATTGAAAATCCGTACTTGAATCAATCTTTCTGTACTTGATTCAAGAAAATCCGTACTCACCGTACTATTAATACCGCTTCGGATTGATTTGAGTACGGATGGATGGATTGATTTTTCTTTTAAGTGCGTTAAATCGAAAATCTCAATAATTCGTAACAAACTGTTGGTCACTCAAAAAAATCGCGTTTAATCGCAATAATTCTGCGTATTTCGATCCCCTCGTAATCCGGATTATTTTTATGCCCACATCACGATAGTGGAGAGGGTATTATGCATTTATGCTGATGTGTGTAACGCCTTAAAATATTGGAATCACTTTCTGAGTCGAACTAACGATGTCCGTCCGGCAGGCAGGCTGGCTGGCTGGCTGTCCATGTAACTTTGTGCGCAAAGTACATGTCGTAATTTTGGAGATAATTTGATAAAATTTGGGACATACGTTCCTTTTGGCACAAGGACCAAGCTTATTAAAAATGGGCCGAATCGTAGGGCTACGATGGAAGATAGAGGGAAATTTCTCCATCTCAAAAACTATCAAGCCGATTTTAATGAAATTTAAATCATAGATAAAAATATATTGATATGGACACCTAAGCGATGTAGTTTTTCAAAAATAGGATCACAAGGGGAGGTAGGGCGCAATTTCTGCCTCTCACAAACTTTCAAACCGATTTTAATGAAGTTTGTAAACATAGATTAAGCCATATAATTATGGAAACATAAGCATGATGTGTTCTTTAATACTGTGGTGTAGGGTATCATATAGTCGGGCTTGACCAACTTACTTGTTTTTAATACAAAATTTCTTATAAATCTTAATTCATAATTTCTTATCATTCGTAATGCAACGCGAAAAAATCCACAGTTAAAAATAATGTACATATGCATGTATGACGTGAATGTTGACGTGAATAGCCAAAAAATTTACGTATTGTGCAAAAAAGTGGCTCCAAATGAGCCCGATAAATTATTTGAAATTTGATTCTAAAAATGATGTAATTGATTAGCAATGTATTTTACTGTTATTACAAATCAATTAAGTTTCCTCTATTCTGTCACACTTACCCTACGTTTCCACATGCAAGTAATTACTTGCAAGTAGTGTATACGTATTATCAATGAAAAATCGAGGATATAGCCGATTGGCTGAAAGTACAAAAATTGTGTGAATGTAAGTGAAAAAGTGTGAGTGTATTATGTTTTTCGAACTTGCACTTGCATGTGGAAACGGGGGGTAAGTAAAAAGACAAAACCATGCTTTGCTTAAGAGCGACAAAAGAATGTATATATATCGTTACTTTAATATAGAAAAGCCCTAACTAACGTTTTCCTTACTTTACAGGAGAAGGAAAAAACTTTATAAAAATTATAGTCTTGTAGTCGCGATTTTTTTTAACGCAATTTTTCATTAAATTGCTTAGAAAATTTAATAAAAAAACTGCGCTTAAAAAAAATCGCGACTACAAGACTATAATTTTTATTAAGTTTTTTCCTTCTCCTGTAAAATAAGGAAAACGTTAGTTAGGGCTTTTCTATATTAAAGTAACGATATATACATATGTATACAGTCATATTTGGAAGAAACTTTTTAAAACTTTTGCTTTTGTTTTATTGTTTTTTTCGATGTAATGAAAAGTCGTTTGTTTGTTCTTATAAATAAAAAAAACACCTCATTAAAACCCGAATGCCGTTAAATCGAAAATATCTGTAATTCGTACAAAATGGCTGGACCCTTAAGATAACGAATTACCAGGACTCTACTGTACGTATTTTGATGATATGACAAGTCTTATTTTTTGGTAGAGATACAAAACTTGGCGAGATGTTGGACAAAGTCTATAGAACTGAAAGAAGACTACTTAAAAAATTTAATGATTGTTTATTGTATACGTGAAGGCCATGTGCACCGCGACCCAAAGGATCTTTTGTGCAGCCCATATGTCTCACCACGTCAAGTTAAGGCTGCGTATAAAGCCCATTACCCCGCTCGGTGGGAGATCAAAGATATCAGTGGGGCCCACTGTTTGCCCCCCGAAAAATTTCCGCCTAGAAGTCCCCAAGGCGGGACAGCAGCAGAGCAGATGTTCCGACGTTTCATCATCCATCCCACAGAATCTGCACATTTTGGTAGATGAATTACCCAACTTAAACTGGTGGTACCTGAAACCACAGTGCCCCGTGAATAGGCCAACAAGCAGTCTAAGTTCCGCTTTATCAAGCAGCAGAAACCTTCCTGCCCTGTGCCGGGACAACGTCACAAATCTTTTGGACTGTCTCAATCCAGAAGTGGACGTCCATGCGTGAAGGAATTCACGCTCGGACCATTTTTATACAAAAACCTCTGTTTTATTAAAAAAAAAAAAACAAATTTTTAACTCTTAAATGCATGATGTTTTATTTTAAAATAAAAAAAATCAGTTTTGAGTTTGAAGTACTTTGAAACTGAAATGTTGACTATTGTCACCAATATATATTAAAGTGGGAAGGATATCCCACTTTAAAGTTCCGGAAATTAAAAACAACTGAAATTCTCGGGAAATCCTGCGACAGTAATCCTGGGAAAAACTCTACTAGGAGTGCTTATTTGCTTATTCTTATTTTAAGTCTTTATGTCGAATAACAATATTTATCATTAAATTGCTTTACTTTTCAATTCCGACATTTACAAAATTTTTAAAGCAGACAACATTTCTGCCAAATGTTACTAAAAAGGTCAAGGAGAAAAGTTGGGTATTAAAATACACATGTGATTTTCGTAAGAATAGACATTTTTTTATTTGTTAGTTTATTGAACTTATTTCACAGTATGTGAACCCAAATTGGAAAATAACAAGTTGTAATACGAACACAAATACATACACACCATACACATACACAAACACAAATGTAGTCTTTCTAAAAATTTTTACTTTTCTAATTCTTAAACGTTAAATATTTAAAAAAAGCAAATTGGTTTGAAAACAAAGTCAAGGTTTTCTATTGCTCTTAAAATAAACATAAAAAGACTGGTTAAAAAGAAAAATACCAGACAAAAAAAATATTAAGACACATTAAAACAATGAAATCAAAATTAACACCAACAAAATCTGGAAGCTAAATAGGAAAATTATCGCACCTACACACTAACAAAACGTGAAACCTTGACAGTGAATTCAGTTGAAAGAGAATTTTTAGTTTGTTTCTTGAATTTTTTAACTTAAATTTTTATTCTTTCTATTAGAATAGTAAAAAATTAAAAAAAAAAACACTAGAGTCTTGCTGAACGCTGTAAGAAATAAAACAAAGAGTTTCTTAATTTGTAGAAATAAACGCTGTGAACCATTTTAAACCAATTTTAGTTGGATTCATAATTCTTAAGAAAACAAGGAGATTTATATCGCCCAAGTTCAAAAGTGACTTAACTTAAAAAAAACTTAGTTTTTCCGAAATCGACTGTTTTTGACCTGAAAAAAAAAATAGTTTAGAGCAAATGTTTGGCCCATTTAGTCGAAAATCTTTACAGATTATGATCTGAAACGTATATATTTTTTTTAATTTTTATACACTAGCCCCCGTATTCATAAACGATTATTAAATTTAACAAACGTTTATTAAGGACACATTTCATAGTAAATTTGTTCTTTAAACCTTTATTAAATTTGTATTTTTTTATGAATACAAGCGTAGATAATTAATAATTTGTAGTTGTGTCATTTTTGATGACGTATTATTTGCCAGTTACCGAATTATTTTAAGTTAGGTCTCTTAAGCTGAATCTTTTTCAAGTTTTGACACTTTTGCCAAATTCTTAACTGACACAAGTCTAATTAATATAAACTCCAACAAAGATTTATTTTATCAAAAGTGTCACAATTCGAATTAAGGCTTTTTAGCACTTAGCAGTAGAGATCTACTTCCATTATATTTTCTGACACAACTAAAAATAAGTTACTTTTATGAATTGCAACTTTATACCAATTGAAACATAAGCACATAACTGCTTTTTAGCAACAGTTAACAACAACATAATACAATGATATTTTTTTTAATAGATAAACAAGTGCAATGTGCATAGTTTAAGCATATAAACCCGAAAAAAATAAAATTTTGAGTTGAGTCACTTTTGAACTAGGTGTGCGATATGCGGCCCATTGTAAGTTTTGATCGACCATCATTAAAGTTAGTACTACTCGTATAATGTGTATTCATAAAAAATTCTAAATTGCACGAAATTTTATTATAATATTATTCCCAGAGAAAACGGAAATATGATCTTTATTTGTTAAAAATATGCAAAAAAAAAAACAACAAAAAATGCCTTATTTGAAAGCAAAGTATTCAACAACTATAGTCGGTCAAGCCTAACCATTGATACCCTACGCCACAGTATAAACAGAAATTTTTTTGAGAGGGTACCTTATTTGGGACCCATGGGAAATCATGTACACGGAAAACAAAATTATTTCATGGACTTAAAATTCATATATGAGTTCTTTGTGCCGAATATTATCTAGATATCAACATCTTTATAAGATTTGTTCGCCTTAAACCGATTTTAGAGAGGGATTTTATATGGGACCTATGGTTAGTTCTGGACCTACCAGTACAAAATTGTCATAGAAGCTATTATATGAGACCAAACTCGTTGGCTGAAGCCATGGATTTTTGCATCAAGGAGCAAAATATCTACTATCAACAAGGGCCCTCTCGCAACTTTTCTAATAGATATAATAACCAATATAGGCAAAATAATTACCCATATCTAAGGGATCGTTATTACAATAGACCAAGTTACAGTGGCTATCAATATGGGGGCTAAATTTTATGTCAATACCAACATTTATAAAAAAGTTTTGGCATTTAAAACTAATTCCGAAAGTGGTGTTTTAGTAGCAGGTATGGTCATTTATGGACCGATTTTAAAAAATCTTGGTGAGATGATGAAGGTGTTAATAAGATTTTATGAGCAAATTTTTTCTAAATACCAACATAATATGGCAGTTTTTTGGCACAAAGACTCTATTCCGGAAAAAAGTTTGTATGTAGGGCTATCAGAAAAAATGAACCGGGTATCACCATTTTCAAAAGCTTTTGTCATTATACCAAATAAGACGAATGTACCGAATTTCATTTAGAAGAATACATAGAAGGGAACCAGCCATGGAACCAGATCGACTCAGAAAGTAATTTTAAGCTGATCGGTATACTAAAAGGTAACTCTAGTCCCAATATTTTTAAGTGCCATACACATCAGCACAAACTCTCCAATATTTTGGTTTGGGTATAAAAATATAAAAAGTAAAAGAAAAAATTAAAAAAATTAGAGCCAACTCTCGCCAATACACTTATACACCGATGTGGTACACTTAATTTCAACTTAAGTTTCTATTGTATTGAGAATACTCAGGAGAGACTTAAGAGGGGTCTCAATGCCTACTATGCTTGCAGATCATCGATAGGTAGGAGTTGGGGACTCCGGCCGTCAGTGGTGGGATGGCTGTACACTTCGGTGGTTAGACCCATTCTTACGTATGGATGCTGTGTTTGGTGGGAGTCATTGAGATTGGCTAGTCGTAGGAACCTTCTTTCTAAGGCTCAGAGGTGTGCTTCAATGGGCATGACAGGTGCCATGAGGAGTACTCCTCAGGCGGCCCTGGACGTCATTCTACATCTTCTGCCTATTGAGCAGTATGTGATGGGAATGGCGGCCAGGAGTATTCTTAGACTGAGGGAATCGGGACTGATGGGGAATGTCACTCAGGGTCACTCACGGATCCTGAGTGAGATTGAGGCGTGTGGCTATTGCCTGGGACCTCCCGGATCCACAGATTATGTGGGCACTAGGGTGGATTTTGGGCGGCTGCCGGAGGTAATAGTTCCTTCTAGGGAGAGCTGGTCAGATAGGGGCAGATTATTTAGTGGATTTGCTATTTTCACTGATGGCTCGAAGATGAGGGGCACGGGTGCGGGGGTCTACATTGAGGATCTGAACATCAGAAGGTCATATAGGCTTCCTGACGACTGCAGTGTTTTTCAGGCGGAGGTTCTGGGGGTCATGAGGGCCGTGGAACTGATAAGGGACAACATTGAAAGGGGCTCGGAGGTCACTATATATGTGGACAGCCAGGCGGCTCTTATGGCCGTAAGGGGCTGTTATGTGAAATCCAAGCTGGTTGATGATTGTAGGAAGGCTCTTGGGGCAGTCTTAGGGGAGTATTTGCTAAGGTTGTGCTGGGTGCCGGGTCACTGCGACATAGTCGGCAATGAGGTTGCTGATGGGTTGGCGAGACAGGGCTCGGAGATGGAGGATCCTAACTGTTTGGAGGCGGTTAGGCCTCCAATGGCATTCTATTTTGGAAGAATCAGGGAATGGATTGTGGGCGCGACCAATCGGGCCTGGGGGAATCGAACGGACTGTCGGGTATCACGGACGCTGTGGCCGGTGCTTAATAGGTCCGATTCGGTTTTGCTGATGGGCAGGAGTAGAATCTGCGTTAGGACCATGATAGGAATGATCACGGGCCACTGTATGATAGGCAGGATGGCGGTGAGGATGGGATCCGGATTGTCGGATATGTGCAGGTTGTGTGAGGACCCTGAGGAGTTGGAGACGGTGGAACACATTCTGTGCCACTGTCCCAGGTTGCAGGGCAGCAGGCAGAGGTGGCTGGGCAGTAGATTCCTGGGCGAATTAGGGGATGTCTCGGAAGCACAATTTTTTGTTAGGTATTTGGATAAAGAAGCCGGTATCCAGCAGCACGTCTTAGTTTTGTTTTTTAATATATCTGTCCAATCATTCAAATATTTTGGGCAACAACTTTTTGTATTGACTCAATAAACTTGTTTGTTGACTAAAAATTCAATAACTATACCTTTAAACTTTTTTTTTTATCAATACCACAAAAATTATCATCGCGGAAAATTAAAAATGTTTTTAATCAAATATGCGATTTTCGTATTCAAATATGAAAATTATTTTTTTCTGTGTACATGATCAAAATGCCTAACAAGCATGTTTATAGTACATATAAGTAAAAAATTTGATTGTGGATGAAAATCAAACCAGTTTAGATGTAACGTCAAACACACGTACACGAGTTTAATATGAAGAATTTTGATCGTGTATAGAACCCTTAAATACGTTCGCTTAGATGCTGATCGTGATACCGACATTGTGAGCTGTTGATTTTCCACCCTTCGCCCTTTATTCTGATTTGTCGTTGTTAGTAGATTGTTTCCCGAACGGGTCGCCTTAAAATTGCTCGGCGATAAATATTTTAAGACCAATGTTTCTAGATAATTTGATTACATTTTTTTGTTCGTTAATCAAGTTATCGATGTTTCAGTAAACAATATTACGCCTAAAGCACGTTTGTCTGTATCTACGGGTTGCGTTTTTGTCATTTTCTTATTTTTTCCATTAAACGTCGTTGTAACGTTGTACGTATCATTTAACATCAAGAAGACAAAAAGATATTTTGCTGATTATTTTTCTTATTGTTTTTTTTTTTTTTGGCTATAAAATCATTTTGCAGTTTGCCAAATGAAACTAGTTGAAATTTAAAGCTGAGTGAGGCGAAAAAAAGAACAAAACGCTAAGTGTTAAAAGAAACAAGTAAAAAGTCATTAAAACATAGTGACCAATAGACCAACCGGTGTATATTTGAGTGCCCTTCAGCCATAACAACAACTAGCAACTTGTAGTTTATACTTTGCTCTACTATTTGTCGTTGCTTTTTAATTTCCTGTGCTTACACATACAAATTCTCTAACACACACACTGTTTTGTTTCTATCAGAGTATTGTTCGCTGTAAGCAGCGAGAACGCATCAAGAGAAAATGTGGTGGCGTTGGTGGTGGCAACAACAAGTAACAAATGTACAAAGAGTTTGTTTGTTAACTATTGCAATAACAGTTATTTGTTTAAGTGGCTTTCCAAAGTGTCAGGCTCAAGGTACTAAATATGGACTTTGGACACCGGAGAAATCTTGTCAAGATAGTGGCAGTGTAGTACAGTGGACTGGAGGTCAATTTGAATTTCCTTGCTCCTCAACAAAGTCTTTGTTTAAAAGTTCGGGAAAATACATATCGAAAAATGTTATAGCCACTAGAGCTCAGTTAATAAGGGATACGATTTTTCTGGCTTTGCCGCGCTATAGAAAGGGTGTCCCTGCCACATTGGTGAAGTCCACTATCCAACCGGGTACCTGTTCCACTACTTTGTCTCCATTTCCATGTTGGGACATGCAAGAGGAAGGCAATTGCAAGGCTTTACAATCTGTAGTAGATTTAGTAGTTGATCAAAACGAGGTCGTTTGGGTTTTGGATACGGGAATTGTTAATACTTTGGAAACCCCCATACTTAAATGTCCTCCCAAAGTCGTAGCCATTTCGGCTAAAACGGGAAAAATTTTAAAAACTATTGACTTGGGTAGTTTAACTTCATCTAACTCACGTTTACAGTATTTGGCTGTGGACTATGCCCCTGATGGTGGCTGTTTTGTTTATGTTAGTGATGCTGCCAATCGTGCCATAATAGTGTTCAATATTCAGGCTGATCGTGGTTTCCGTATTGTTTTACCAAAAGCAGTGACCACTGGTTGTCGTTTAAGGGATGTCCTCTATATAGCTTTAATACGTCAAGATTGTGGCACTACAGAGTTGTATTTTACCTATTTGAGCACAAATAAATTGTTTTCACTGAAGTCGGAGTACTTGAGAAGTGGAGTAGCGGATGGTAAGATTATGGGTGAGTAGAATTTTACTGGATTTTCATTTAAAGATTAACAGAATAACTGCCAATTTCATCAAGTTAAAACTTACCATTACTTTAACTTCCAGTTAACAATATGTTTTTGGCAGTTATACCTCATTGTTATTTATAGCTCGACTTGGTGAAAGTGGCCGTAAGATGTTTTTTTTAACTAAAAATCAGATTTTTATTTTTTATTTTCTTGTTTATGATCAAAAACTGATTTATATCTGTATTTGAGTTTAAAACTTTTAATTGAACTTAATGTTCCATTTTTAATATTTATCTACCATTGTCAATGTGCAATAAGTTTGTGTCTAAATTTAATCATCTTGGTTCATCTTTTTTGATTTTTGACTGCAAAATCCTTTTTCAGGCGATCATTATATGTAGAGAAACTAGATATAATAACGAACCGATTTGGCCGATCTTTAACACTTAGCGGTTAATGTTTGTGCAAAAGTTTCTTCTCCTCGTCTCGATCCAGTGGCATTTTTAAATAATTTATTTTCGGTACGACCGTCTTAAATTAGATCTCTTTAACAAGGAATATTGTTGACATACTTGTTCTTGCTGGATCTTTAGATTCAGATGCCTGTTTTTTTTTACCGGGCGGTATTTGAACTGCTTCATTTTTGGTTCACAACCTTAATACACAACCAGTACATGCGATATGTTCCAATATTAAACCAACCTTGCAAATTAGGGCATTTAATAGCGACGAAATGTGGGCGCTGCAAAATATGGCCCCAAAAAATAAATGAAAATTCACTTAAAATTTGGGACTATTTTTCATAATGCAATATGACCCCGTTTTTTGATGAAAAATTAACCCAAAAAATGAAAAAAACCCTAAAAATAAACTGAAATATGAGCTTAAATTTGGAGTAATTCTTCATTATGAAAAATCACCTGAAAATTTATAATGAATTTTAACCCCAAAAAAGAACACAAAGAAAGTTATATTAAAAATTTTGGGTGAAGTTCATATGCCCGAAACTAAAAATCCCAAATTTAGAATCCCGATTTCAAAATCCGAATAATTATACAGTTTTGGGTTTAAAATCATACCATTGATAGCATGGTTGGGTTTTCGCATGGCCGAAGGATTTTTTCCTCTATGGTATAACGAACACTGGCTTTGCCTACTTTAGGTTCACGTTATAGCCGGCCTTCGGCCGGGTGCAAGGATTTTCTTCTCTATGATATAACGAACACTGGCTTCGCTCAGTAAAGCTTCTCTAAACACCGGCTTCGCTAACTGAAGCATCTCTGCATAACCGGCGAGGATTTTATCCACTTTGGTATACTATCCCTAGAAACTTTTCCATAAAATTTGTGTAAAAATGTTTGGGGTGATTTCTCAATTCTTAAAATTTGCATTTTTTTATTAGTAAACGAAAAATAGCCGCAAAGTAAAAATTGTGATTTTATTTGGGGCCATTTTTCATTCCTTGATATTGGGGACATTTTTCATTCCACTTAAAATGCAAAAACAACATAACGAAAATATGAAAAATAACCAAAAAAAAAAAAAAAAAAAAAAAAATTCCCCAAAATTGCGTGTTGTTGTGTCTCATGTAAAATTTTGGGGCCGTTCTTCACTTTCCTTTTGGGGACATATTTCCTGGAGTCATTTTGCGTACCGCCTGAAATGTGATCTTTAAAGAATACCGTATTTTAGCCCCTAACAAAGCCTTTGTGAATGAATGTTTTTGATATACGCCCACAGAAGTGTCGCTTTACGCCACTATGCAACTAGCCATGCATTTTAGACCCATGTTTACATGGGTTAACAATTGTTGAAGCTTTTCCTCTCTTTCATTTAATTGCGCTTCACACACTAAAATACAAAAAATTAAATAATATATAAGTTATTTTTAAACAAACAATTTAAAATGCTTAGTGGCGTAACGTGATAAAAAGTAGACATTACTGCGGAAACATCCATATATAAAAGGAAAAGAGAACAGACGTCCTCTTTTTCGCAGGACAATCATTTGCGTCCTCTTTTTCATTATCAGTCTCTTTAATTAAAAAAACATCATCAAGTCAAAGTCAAAATTGTATTATCAAGTTTAAGGATCCTTAGTGCACTTTTGGACAGATGACATTGTAAAAGCGAACTGCTTTGCAACTGACGTTTTGGCCTTCAGACATTGAATTCAAATAAATCTTTTGCAATTTTTCCTAAAGTTATTTTTTTTCTTTTCCAACATCTGGTCAACAAATTAGGTAATTTTCACTATTTCAATTTATTTGTAGTTACACTTCTTTTTTGTTTTTCTTCATTTTTTTTTGTAATAATAACAATTACAAAATTATTATTGCCCAGAAAAACCAAACTTGTATTTAAAATTACCTCGTTCTCGCTTAATCACTTTAACAATATATTTTTGTTTATTTTTTTTTTTTACTTTTTCAAATCTAGATCTTGGCAAAAAGCCATCACGTATGGTCATTATTGGCACGGATAATGGTTCAGCCATCTTTTTCCGTAATGAAGGTGACGCTGAAGTATTCCGTTGGGATACAAACACCCCATTTGTTGAGGCAAATTTCAAACCAGTTTATCGTTCGCCCACCTGTCAGTTGGCCACACATGCCGTGCCCGATTACAAGCGCAATACAATGCGTGTGTTACAGAGTAATTTCCCTGATTTTATGCAAAATACTGTTGGTTGTGGAGCCATACAACAATTGACAATGATGCAGGGCTGTTGGTAAAAAAAGCGCACCAAAAAAACGTGAAAATCAAAAGGTTTATGGAGCTAGAAAACAAAGGAATGGTCAAACGGTTGTTATGTCTTTTTTGTTACAGAACTTTGTAGGTGGGAAGGTGTTGTGTTTTTATGTGTTATGAGATAATATGACCTGGGCGCTAAGGCAAAAGAAAGCCTAGTCTGCCCCAAATAAAAAACAGCAACAAACACACACATTCAATTTGAGTTGTTAAACAAAAAAAAAAACATACACACACACACAATTTTACTTTCCAATTTTACTTTGAGCAATTTAAATTTTTAAACTCCAATTTAGTATTAAAATTGCAGTGTGGCATTTAAGTTGTTTCAAATAGAGTTTTTTTTTCTATTAGCTGCATTTTTTTATACCATGTGTCAATTTAAATTTATAACTTTTTTATTTTTCTCCCCTTAAGCATAGAAAAGGTTTTTGATAAATGACTCGGTGGTTATTAGAGAAAGAAAAATGAAGCATATTTAAGTTGTAGTACAAAAAATTGTAAAAATAGTTTTTAAAGACTTAAATCCTTTTGATTTCTTTTTGATATTTAATTTTAGTTTTAAAGAATTTTTTATACTTTTTTACATAGTTCTTATTTCGGTGTGGGGTTTCTTGTGTAAGTTTTATTTATTAAAGATAATTTAAGTTTTATGGAAAAGTTATTCTTATGTAACAATAAATCGTTTAAGCAGAAAAATATGGCTTAATAAGTTTAAAATTAAATTCAATTAAGTAATGGTTAATAAAGCCGTAATTTTTTTTAATATAAAACTATTATGAAAATTTCGCATTAATTATTAAAAAAAACTAAAACTACCTTAAATGGCAGTTCTTGCACACTGCAAAGAAACATCAATACATAAGTACTTAAATCAAGCTCAGGAGGTGTTAACAGTACTGTAAGTACGGGTTTTCCTAAATCAAGTACAGAATGCTTGATTTAAGTTCTGATTATTCAAATGCAACGTACTTAAAATAATCTGAAAACGGGACTGACTTAAGTAAAGGTGAGATAAAAATTAATCTCAAGCTGTGCTTGTTTCAAGAATTTTGAAATACGTAAGTTTAATCCCGAATTCGTACTTGAAATAACACGAAAGAGTGAGATGGGACTCTAACCTAAACACTTATCCCAGAGAACCAGGGAGAGCAGGGCTGCCAGAAATTTTCAGCAAAAAATCTTAATTTCACCAAAAAAAATCTTATTTTGGAAAAAAAATCTTATTTTTGGAAAAAAGTGGCTTTTTTATTAAAATTAACTTTAAAACATATCAATATATATCTGTGGTTTTCATGGGCAACCGCGTATGTCAATTTTTTCGATTTTGAAATGTTGATGCCATATTGCTTAATTTTAAGCGATCTTTACATGGTTCTAAAATTTTTTGAAAACAGATAGACCCATTCCGATATTTTTAACTTAATTACAAAGTTCAAAAAGTGCAATACCTAGCCCATAGTTTGATCTAGAATGGTTTTTCGGCTCTCCTAAAAAATTTTATTTTAAGACATACGCGGTTGCCCATGAAAACCACAGATATTTCCACTGTTGCCAACTTTTTTTTTGAAGATTTCCGCCAAATCGACCTTCAAAACCGCTAGAAACCGCTAAATATTCCATTTAGCGGGATTTTTTTAAAAATATCTCTAAAATCTAAACATTTTTAAAAGTTTACTTATATAAATCTAAATATACAGGGGTGTCATGGAAATCGAAAACGTAAAACGAAAGAATTTAAGAGTCGTTTTTCAATAAGATTTCTGTAAAAAAAAAATTTTATGACAATTATTTTACAAATAATGCTCTATTAAACAGAATTTTTTAAGAAAAATTGTAAAAATTAGATTAAAAGTTTAATAAAAAGAACTGCCAAATTCTTTGGTTTTACGTTTTCGATTTCCATGACACCCCTGATAAGCTGCTTTTTCAAAGGTATTTCGATACACTTAAAATTACCTTATCGAATTAAACATTTTTCCATTAAATGTTTTTGCTATTATTTAATTTTTGCGAACCTTAGTCTGACTTGCAATATTTTCTGTTTTTCAAAATAAAAAGCGCGCAAAACTTACACCTGATTAATCATCCTTGAACGCCAAACAGAGGTTGCTTTATTAAGGCCCAACCATAATATGCATAGCATTGCTTAACCTCCTGTCAAAAATTTACAAAAAGTCTCTCAAATGTATTAAAAAAACAAAAATAAAATCAACAAACATTTGATTCCGTACGGAATGTGCGATCAGTTTCGTACCTTGCTTAAGCAAATGACAGTTTCATACATGTATTCGTATATTTGCTTAAGCCAACTTAAGCACATTATGGTTGGGCCTTTTTTTTTGTCCAGTAAACCGCAAGGTTGCATTATTAAGTTTAAAAATTTTCAAATGAGAACAAAGAAGGTTTTTTTAATTGAACCTAACCTTCGTCTAGACAAAACAAAAAATCTGGTTTTTGGGGAAAAAATCTTAAAATCTTTTTTCGGATAAAAAATCTTAAAAAATAAGGTAAAATCTTACTTCTGGCAGCGCTGAGGGAGAGAGAGAATATGAATATTATTGATAACTTACCCCTTACACACATGGTGAAATAAACAGGTGGCAGCACTACGCTAGATGACGATTTTTTGCTCTTGCATTGTTTGTCTAGGTTTATATCAAAGTTTTGTTTATGTTTACAAAAAGTCCACATTTTGTGCTGTGATAATTGTATTTAATTAAAATAAATAAGATATTGACCATAATTAAATAAAAATTTGCTAAAAATTTATTTATTTCATCACGTGCAGCGGCACGCTTTGATTTTTGTTTAAAGCATTTTTTGACGTAAACGGTGATGTAATTTCCATTTTTGTTGTAATGTTGTATTTGTTGCCGTAACGATGCCACCTGCTTATTCCACCATGCTCACACATGGTTTTTTTTACTTTTGTTGTATTGCCTTCTTTGACTGCTCTTCTTTTTCGACAGACAGACGGACATGACTAAATCGTATAGGTAAGATTTACACAAGGACACAGAATACAAATACTTAATGGGGTCTTAAAGTTAAACACGGAATGACAAACTTAGTACACCCTCATCACAACTAGTTGTGTTGGAGGGTATAAAAACTACAGGTAATCTTATAAAAACAATGCATGTATGTATGTACAATAGACCAGGTAGACCTCCATACAAAAATAAAGTTGTGCCAGTCACACACTAGAATGAAAGATATGTCAATGAAGTTTCTAAAACAGGAAACATTTTTTTTTATCACGCCCCCAAATACAGCTTTTTATATTTTTTTTATACAGCGCTGCCGTTTAAAGTCCGATCTCATCATGTATGTGAGATAGATAATAAAAAAATATATTTTCAAAGCTTCAAGCAAAATAGAAATCTCATAAGCTTTAATCATAAAAAGAACTTAATAAGCTGTAAAATGAACGCTTAAGCTATGGAGAGGTAGAAACAGATAGAAAGAGAGAGCCAGAGATACAAGTTTTAAGACAGCCAGTCAACTTAAAAAAAGGTTAATTAAAATTTAGCATATAAAGCAAAATTTTACCCACACCTTAATAGCGGAGAAGGTATTAGGCTTTTAAGTATACCGATCGACTCAGAATCACCTTTGAATCGACTTAACCATGTCCGTCCGTCCGACTGGTTAGCTGTCTAAGTAAACATTATGCACAAAGCATAGGTCGCAATTTGGATCAAGATTATTGAAAATGGTAAAAATCGGTCCATAAATTAATTTATACCCCATACAAGCTTCCGGTATATAGTCTTAGTGCTCATAAGATATACTGATATTTAGATTAAATTTGCAATCTAAATCATCTTACCAAATTTTATTGGAATCGGTTTATATTTGACCATAGATGCCATACAAACATTACTCGCAAAGATAGCTTTTAATGTCATAACTTCCTTATAATTGTTGGTTTTTTCAAAAAACTTGTCAGCAGTTACTTCAACGAAATCGCAAAAAGATGAAGATATCTGAATAATATTTGGCACAAATTCGCTCTCAAATAGAGTACACTATCGAACATTTGTCTCTAACTAATGGGGTGTACGGTAGTTTATGGCCGGGCTGGACCGCCTACACTCTCTCACTTGGGGTTCAACTTAATTTATGCAAAGCTTATTTTCGTAACTTTCTCTTACTCATTTAAATTGCGAAACTTTAAACAAACTTTGTTTACCTATTTTTAAACGTTATGCTCATGACGACAAAAATATTGTTAAGGTTTTAGAAAATATTCTTTTTTTTTAGGCACCTTAAATTTAACGTACTCAAATGTTTGTTGCTATAAAAAGTAAAAAGTATTCATAAACGATTATTAAATTTAGCAAACGTTTATGAAGGCTAATTTTCATGGTAAATTTGTTCTTCAAACCTTTATTAAATTAAAAAATTTTTTATGAATACAGGCATAAAATGAAAAAAAGTATTAGTTCTTATTTTCTAAAAATATTATTTTTGATTTTGGTTATTTTATGTGTCTTTCATGAGTTAAAACTTAAGATTATTTTTAATTTTATGATTATTTTTAATAAAACTTTTTTCTTATTTGTAAAAGTCTAATTTTGTAATTTCTTGAAAAGAAAACGAAGTGAATTTTTAATTAAACCAACTAGATAGTTATATTCGGCTGTGACGAATCTATAATACCCTAATAGCTTAGAATAAAAAAAACTTGCCCTTACATTGAAGCTATGACCAAATTATAAAGTCTAAATTTACACGTTTCATCTTTTGATGCTCAACTTCTTTTCAATTCCCTTTTAAAGATGCCAATATAATCACACGCAGCAACGGGTTTCAACTTTTTACGGTTCAAAACAACAATAATTTTAATAACAGCAAATCAAAGAAAAAAGAAAAGAAAAAATTACACGCAGCCATCCAGTGTTGCCGTTAGGATACGAAAGATACATTTTTCGTATCTTTTGACTACTTCAGGTATCATGTATAATCCTGACATTTTTCGTATCTTTTGAAACTGTACGCAAAATGTACAGAAACAAAACATTCGAGAATTTTTAGCCAACTAAAACTTATTAAGACTCATCATCGTAACCGACTCAATATTAATACAATAGCAGCCAAGGCGCATTGACTAGAAGGTGAAGTCAACTCTACAACAACATAAAAAATTAGTGCATACACACTTTGACAAGTCGACCACCGAAAAAAACACCATATGTTGATTTGACCCCACCTTCTAGTGAATTCGCCTTGATAGCAGCTTCAATAATGGTGAAAGAAAACATTAAGGGGTTGCAACATATGATCCACCTAAATCGATGATTACTAGTAGTGCGAAGTTGTTCTGAGGAAATATGAACATCTTTTTTATTTTCAGGAAATTTATATGAACGTTGATATATCGCCTTAGTGTAAACGCCTTAACTCGTATATTAATTTTTACAAAAATGAATTTGTTTTGATAACATCCAAAGATAATTACATATAATTAATTTTAAAGTTTGCTTACTGTATTTTTTAAAAATTACATATCGTTAGCTATAATGCAAAAAGGCGTAACTAACAAAAAATTCAAAATTGTGTTTTAGATTGGTTATTATGAATGTCATTGAACTACATGTCTTGACAAAGTTTTACACTTCTTGCAAAAAACAAAAGGACGTAACTACAAGAGTATTTATTTTATAAATGCAAAATTACGTAGTTACCCATTTTTGTTTAACAAAATATAAAGAAATGGGTTCCTTTACTTTAAAAATTGTTTGAAGAGTTCCATGAACGACTTATCAATGCATGTGTTCTGACATGTTTGTAGCTTTCATTTTAAAAAGTTTTTGTTTCTTCTGTAAAATTATATTTATGTTAGTTACGCCTTTTTTATTTTAGCTAACGATATGTTCCTAATATTTATGACTTAAATAAATATAAAAATAAATTTATACGAAATCATTTTCTTTACAATAATCATTCAAATATAAAATAAAAATGTTATGTTAATAAATGCTCAACGTTAAAAATGGATTTTCAAATTTTTTTCAAACGTATCTTTTTGGAAAAAAGTGTATCTTTTTGGAAACTAAAATGTATCTTTCTCGAAATTTCACTGGCAACACTGCAGCCATCGTTGTGCATATACCAACGAATAAAAACACAAAGCGTACTGACCGAGTACAGGCATCTCCGTACTAACCCCCTTTCTTCTTTCTTCCCTCACCTAAACACATAGGAGTTGAGCATCAAAAGATGAAACGTGTGAAAGCAGACAAACAATTCTTGTACATTTTTACAGCATAGTTTTTAACCTTACAAAACTTATTTGTGATTTTCGCTTAATTCGAAACGATTTTATGCCAAACTTTATAACTGTACCGATATTCGTACTTATATTGACATTGAATACATGTAAACGAATTTATGTGGTAGGATGTTTTGTTTGCAGTTACGCCTAAATATGGTCCACAAAATTGAAAGTGAACCTTATATAATAATATAGAATTATTGGGTGTACGATTTTATTTTAAGTATTGTCAAAATACTTTTCAGTTTTAGGTCAAGAACGTATCAGGCCAATTAAGTACCATATTCTTAAGTGAAACGTATTTCAAAGAGGGCGTTCTTCGTCGATCATCACAAAATTAATTTTTGCAAAATTTTTTAAATATTGTTTATGTTGTAATTTATCGACTGAACCCATGAACTCGAGCTTTGTGGTGTATCCAGTATATTACAAAACTAAAAAAAATTCAATTAAGTCTTTCAACATTAGGTGTGAACCCGTATGAGAGCTTTTAAGAGAATAATAATCTTCTACTTGCACGAAGTAGCCCGAACTTTTTCTTTGGGCAAGTCGATAAAATTGTTAAACAATCAGCTGTGTCAAAAATAAATAAAAAAACTGCAAGCAAGTTAACCAAAATAATTATTATAAGATATATTTATAAAATAAACAATAGAAAATGTTGAAAAATGTAAGTAAAGCTTGAATTTTAATTTTATCCACTTTACTGTGTCATTTATGTATTTTTTAAATTGTATTAAAATATATTTCATATTAACTTTTTTTTTTGGATCAGAAATTTGGTTTTTATTGTTCCCGTAGTCTAGTACATTTTTGTCTATTAGTGAGAGAAATTTTTGTTTACTCACATTTTACCGAACTTTACCCAAATAGTACGGGATTTAATAATAACTAAGAAAACATATACATACATATTTGTGTCGCCAACTTTTAAAACCACAAACAGCTCTGGAAATATATTTTAAAGCTATTTTAGGGGAAAGCATTTTTTTCAACCGTTTTGGACAATAAAATATCGTTAAAACAATGTTTTTTTCAGCATTTATTTTATAAATAATACGATATGATGAAAAATTTCTACGTTTTGAAGATTATCAAAATTATGTCCGATTTTCCCTATGCTTCTATTTTAGTACCAAAAATACCTCCATGTAGGGATTTCCCCTACTTCTGGCAACACTGGGTGTATCGCACAAGTAAGTTGTTGGGTCAAAGAGAAACAATCTAACGCCAGGACACAATTTAATGACAGTTTGTCAATAATGACAGTCATTAATGACATTTTGTCATTAAGTTGAGTTACACATGTTTTTTTCACTTTGTTTACAGACTCTCAATTATAAGACATCAGCTACATGCCCGATATCGTTTTAGTAATCATTCTACTTTGAAAAATTATTTTTTTTAACTAAATAATTTGAACAAATAGAATATGGAAATTTTTACTTCTTATTTTAACCTTTAAACATAATAATAAAAAATATACATAGCATTGTCATAGCATAGATGACGCATAAAATATTAAAATATTTGATGATGTCATTTTGATATCACAAATGTGATGTTAATATTGAACAATATGAGAATGAATTTTTTTATGAGTGTACGCATTCTCGGCATTTTTTTGGACAAATCAAACACTAGAGGAAGAAAATATACGCCACGCGAAATTCAAGTTGCTGAAGTACCGAACATAATCCTCAGGGATACAGAGATCGTGAAGTGGAGCGAAATGAAATGAAATGAAATGAAGCGATTGACAGACATGAACGAAAAGCTTTTGTTAAGGATATATGTTCCTGTGAGAATTAAAGGATTAAAGGATGCAGAAAACCGAGGCATTTTTTTGATTAAATTCAGAAAATTGTTAAGAAAACAGTGTGGACTCAAAATATACAGGCATTCAAAATTACTTGAATAATTATATATTATAATATTTCTTACCACAATTGTGTGTGGTATAGGGTATAAACAATAAAGTAGACCAGTATTGTGTTAGGTTAGGGTAAACAAAATTTGGTAAAAATATGAGCTCGATCGGTTGAAAATTGCCTTCCGCTCGCGCATTGAAATCTGTGAGAATGAAATTCGGGCTAAATGGAGAGAAAAACGCCCGTAACTACTGAGTAGTCACACCTAGAGATGTAAAATGTATAAGCAGCTCCCATTATTTTTGCATCCCCAATATTTCTCTAGAACAAACTTATCCTCTATCTCCAACCCTTCATATGGTCCCCATACGAAAAATTTAGTTTTCTCGAAAACCGACTCTAGAACAGACTGACGGACAGCTAGACGGACATGAGTCCAAGATTAAAAAAACGGAATTGGATTGGATAACATCCTAATAAACAAGTACATGTCTTAAATCCACTGAATCTCTTAATATCCAAAATACTACTACGAACTAAATCTTAATTATTTTAATGAATAGAGATTCAAAGACGTTAAGGTTAAAAACCACTTTAAACAAAATTTAAGAGAAAATGTTTTGTAGAAAATTCGTAGACGTTTAAGTTAAAAAACAATTAAAAAAATTTCAAGGGAACATGTTTTTTAGAAAATGTATTTAAGTTTTAGGTGGAAAAAAAAACAAAAAGAAATGATATATTCGGCTTAGACGATCTTTAATACCCTTCACCTAACGTAATGCAGCGTCTTAGAAGACTTACCCACTAACAAACATTATCAAACAGAATTATAAAAAAAATTATGTCGAGTATATTTTTTCGTTGAAAAATGTGTTCGAAAATAAACAGAACAGTATTTATTGTTCGGCTTCCACACACAGAAATAAATATCTTAAGAAAATTTTTAACAACACTGTTCGTGAGTGAGTATAAAGATAAACTCACTGTTTATAATTGTGGTTTTTGTTTTAGATTTGATATTGTTACAGGCAAAACTGGGGTTTATAATTCTTATTCGCTTAACAGTTTTATTTGTATAATATCTTTAGTTTTTCTAAAATATTTGGATAAAGTTTCCTGACGATCTGGCCTAAGCAACCAGTGAAATGCGCAAAGGAATAGCTTATCCCATCAACAGTAAATTTCAGTTTATCAATAGTATGAAATGGGAATTTAGCACATTTAAACGAGACCTTGTTAATTAATTTTTTGATTCCCAAGAAAAACTTTGATTATATTTTAATGTTCTACAGGGTTGTTAGGCTTTTTTCTTAAAAATCGTCAAAAGTTTTAACAAAATTCGTCAAAATCGTTACGAACATTTAACAAAATCGTCAGATATTTAAACTTTACAAATCAGAGGCAATTTTTTGCACTGATTTTTTATTGATTGGTAAAAAAATATAAATTTTTAGAAATAAATTCTATTTATGATAAAAAAAAAGTGATATGGTTACGTTTAATTCTATTTATTTCAGCAAGTGGGCTTAGATATTATAAAAAATAAGTAAAAATATATTTATCATTTGAAAACAAATACATAAATATTAAATAAAAAATAAGATCTCATTTATCTTTAAATGATTAATTTTTAGCGCTATCTCTTTTGGAAATTGTTTTTACTGCCTTTTCACCCGACTTGAAATGTTTTATAACATTCAATTTTAGTTCCAAAATATTGCATTTTCTTTTCTTTCTACTGATTTTTCAACACAACAACTTATTAAGAACTAACTTCTTACTTCCTAACACGCAACTATGCTTAGAATAACTTACCTAACAGAATTAAATGGGAATTCGTCTTTTAACAAGCAAATAGAAAAATTCTTTACATGTGATAATGACTTCAGTGAAAAAATCCAATCGTATGTAGCGACGCAAATTGGAATTATAAAAACGTAAAGCAAATTTAACCAATTTTTAAAAAGTGACGCAAAACGAAACGAAGCAATTCGGGGCTCTTGTGTATGTTTTTTGCAGTGTCGATACCATTCATATAATTGTAGAATTCGAATTACTTATGCTTCTAATGAAAGCCACCTGTAGTGCGATTCACTAATTTTTATAACGATAATCGAATCGTTAAAATAAATATAACGAAAATTTATCGAATATGATATTCAGTAAAATTTTTAACGATATTCGCTGTCGTCTAAAGTCAGCTGTTACTTTAAGCAATTTTTTGACGTTATTTTAGCGACAATAATTTAGGTTGCGTTTATTTAATTGATAAAATGTATTTATGTTTAAAATAGCTTACATACATACAAATATATATGTTTATATTTATATGTATGAACAAAAACAAAATCCTAAATTTAAAATTTACAAAAAAAGCAAATTAAGAACAAAAACAAAATTCTAAATGTAAAGTTCACAAAAATATAAAAACCACAAAAATCCATGAGTCTGACCAGACCTTTTTCAATGCATTTTTACAGCCAGGCCCACGATGTCACACGTTAACGTTCGCATAGAAAATTACATTTAAAACAAAAACAAATTTTAGAAATTGTTTTTGTTTTAAATGTAATTTTCTATGCGTACGTGTGACATCATGGGCCTGGCTGTTAATGAAAAAACATGTGTAACACGGGGGGTTAAGAACAATTTCATTTGTTTTTATTTTATTCTCTTGTGTGCTAGACAGAGATGTTACAAAAATACAGCTGTTAACTATCGTTAAAAAAAAAATTGCAGAATCACACTATCGTTACTTCAAGCAAATATTCATGTCGACAAATATTACGATTGTCAGTTCGTTAAAAGTTAGTGAATCGCACCGCACCACTGGTTTGTGATGGGGGAAGAATTTTTTTTTTTTTTGTTAAAATTCTAATAATTTTTGTATTTCGAAAAATTTATTGTAACGATGTGGACTGTTCCCAACATAATTGCAAATATTTCTTGTAAGTGTTTTATTGATGCCAGAAAATCGTTATAACACTTTTACTTTTAGTAAAAAAATCGTCAATATACTGTATTTTCTCAAAAAAATCGTCAAAATGTCGAAAAATCGTCACATGTAATAACCCTGATGTTCTATTATGCTTCTTTTTTTCCATTGATAAAGAAATGAACACACAAAAATTTTTTTTGTTATGCTTGTGTAAAATTATTTTGCTGGCTTTGTGTTTTTTTTCTTATGTCTATTTTATTTTTGTAAAAAATTTTTGGTTAAACACAACAGAAACGAACGAACATTAATGAGCTGAACCGAACACAATGAAGTTTGAGGTTTAAAAATACCGAACGGAATAAAATGTTCTCATCTTGTTGTTGAGTTGGATAAGAGTACTATTTTTGTGTTCGTAAGATGACATAAAGTTATTTTTTTTAATAATTTACTACACAAACACTATTAGCGTTTGTGTTTTCCACAAATCTAGCAACCCGAACACTAAGGAGTAATATTTTGTGTTTATTTTCGAACACTGGTTTAAAACACATATCTCTGTTTAAGCGGAGAATCATGTTTATATGTATTTGTCACTTCTCCAATCCCGCCCACATTTTGACGGATGTTGTATATTGATAAACAGGATGCTTGTACGTAATTTAGAAACTTTGGTTCTTGCCATTCTTCAGATATACAGAAATCCTAACTGCTTTTGTATGAGAAGTGCCACGCTAACTTCACTAATCCCGCTCACATTTTTTCGGATGCTGTATGTTGATTACCAAGATGGTTGTACCTAGTTTGGAAACTTTGGCGCCTGCCAGATATTTCTGTATGTACACGCAGAGAAAAAACATGTTTAAATATGGTTACCTCCAACAATACTTTGTTTAAAGAAAATTTTAACCATATTATGTTTCATTTAACCATATTTTTGTCACCTACAACCATATTATGGTTAAATTAGTCCCATATCAAGAAGCCACAACCATATTATGGTTGCCTTTAAACATGTCATGGTTAAATATGACAATAATTTGTTTTTAAATTAACAATAATATTTTCCTCTTTTTCAAGAGCAACATGCTATGGTTGAAAACCAACTATGCTATTATAAGTGTTTAACATATTATAGTTATTATTAACCATAACATGTTCGGAGGCAACCATAATATGATTGTGGCTTCATGGAGGACTATTTCAACCATAATATGGTTGTCGTTGACAATAACTTAAACATAATATGGTTAAAATTTTCTTTAAACATAGTATTGTTGGAGGTGACCATATTTAAACATGTTTTTTCTCTGGGTGTAACAACAACAAGAAATATTTTGGTAAAATATTTAATTTATTGAATTTCAGTAACAAAACTTAACGGGGCATATGTATCAGAAACAACAACAAAAGAATAAAACAAGTTCCCATAATTTCTGAGGTCTTCGGAAAACCTATTTGAACAGAAAAACGGACTTCGTTAAACATCTTCGCTAGAGTCTAAGATACATACGTACTTAAACTCTGTAATTTAAAACTCTGTAATTTCATTTTATTTTCTACAGAATTTTTCACTCAAATTTCGTGCCCTCTTTAGTTAGATCTCTTTTTACCATAAAAAAGTAAAACAGCAATGTTTATGTGTAAAAACAGTATGAAAGTAGAAAACCCATATATATATCTAACTTAAAGGCTCCGTCGCTTAGGGAAGGCGTGAAATGACATATGAATTACAATTATGTCAAAAAGAAAAATTTTAGCGGGTACCGTGTCAACATTTTAAAAATAATTGACACTGAAGTTTTCTCAATATATTATGCATATAACTTTTACCTGTGGCAAACGGTTTACTAATTAAAGTAAATAGAAGGTCCTTAAGCAAATAAAATATACAATGTTAAAATAAAATTTTTTTTTAAAAAATCTTTAACTGTAAAATCTTAAAATCTATAAATAATTTATGTTTAAGAATTTTTATATAAAAATTTATTAAGTGTGATTTTAGTCACTGCCATTAAGGTCCTTTTACAATTTTTCTTTTCTTTTTCTTAAAAGAACCAAAGTGAAAGTTATTTGCCATAAATTAAAAAAAAGTGCACAACTGTAAATTATGTTCCTTTCACTTTGCTTTATTTATTCTCAATTTTTTCAACGTTCAGCATATGCAACAATATCATAAAATAAATGGACAATGTGTAAATGACAGTGCTAGTGACTGTTATCACTTGGCCAGACAACTCTCCCTATAGACTAGGGATGCCAAACGGGAAATCCCGAATCCCGAAATCCCGGGATTTTTCGGGACTTACAAATCCCGAATCCCGGGATTTAGTTTTATGAATCCCGGGATTTCTCAATTTAACAACTTTTGTGTATCAAAAATTTTTATATGTATAAAAATATTCGTTTAATTGAATTTTTATACTTTCTAATTATTCATTGTTTTATGGCCGTTTTCTCATTACGCGATTATCCTTTTCCCAACGAAAAACTGCACATTAAAGAAATTCGCTTTTCTCAATGTCTCATTTGCTTTCTATTCTGTCGCAAAGCTAACCTGCATATTACACTATGCCACAAAAAAAAAATTAACCTCAGAAATGAGATATTTTCTAAGCTAAATTGGTGCTGCTGAACACGAATATGCCATTTATTTATTTTTCCCAAAAACCGTTTTCGAGATATACGCGAAAATCGGGTTTTTCTGCAGTTGTTTAAGGTATTTCGAAAAATCTTGAGAACTGTTTAACTGAATTGAACAAGATTTAACATTTTGCATAGATATCTCGTTCAGCACATATCTATACCGTGTGGGTCGGATAAAGATTTACTGAGCTACAGAACTTTAAACTTGAAAAAAATGTGATTTTTTTAATTTTTTCCAAATTCACATTTTTAATTCGCTCCAGTAATGCAATAAAAAAATTAAAATTTTTTTTTTTTAACATGTATCTTAAAAAATATTTTGTTTTAAACGTAGTAAGCGTAAAATTTTAATCGTCGCACAAAAAATTAAGAAATAACGAAATAATAAAATTTGTATATAAAATGAATTGTTTTGTTAAGTTTTCTTTTTTAAAAACAAAAAAAAAAAAAAATATATATTTTTTAACTTTTGTTTATAAGAAAAAGTTGTAAAAGAATTGTTCTGTTAATTTTTCTTTTATAAAATTTATGTTGTGCAACCTCCTCTATTTTCAAAATAACGGTATATCTCGAAAACAAGAGCTAGCCTAAAAAAACGGTGGGCACCATTGGATTCAGCGTACCCGAATAAAAAAAGTGTAAATTTCAAGCACAGTGTTATTAATAATTCATATTATATTTATGAAGATTCAATAAATATATAATGAAAAAAAAATATATACAGTCTATTTTTTGGTATGAGAAGGTTGGCTTAAATTTTCATATGCCCTTTAATATAAAATTAAAAATTGTTTTGCTTCTACTGAATTTTTGAGAATCAATGAAAAAGTTAGTTAGGGCTTGCGTTTTATTTCAAAAGACGTCAAAAATTTTTTATTCAAACAGGGGAAATTTACGGCATTCGAAATCGATCAATATAACAATACATTTTAAATGTAAATTTCTTTACAACAAGCACGCACAGTGGTAAAGTACAGTAAGTAAAATGGTTAACTTAAGTAAACAGATTATTGAATTTTTAGAAATTCAATCTATAATATAAATCACAAAGCTCTTAAAGCATGGAAAAAAATTGATGATAATGACCAAAATAAGTCGTCATAGAGACGCCATTTTTATAACAAAACGAAAACCTCTATAAACATTTTAAGTTTTGGATATTCCAAAAAATAATTCAAGCCTTAGAGAACTTACTATTCTTTTTCTTTCAATAGCGGCCGAAAAAAATAAATGACATAAATCCTTTTTCTTTTATTTCAAATAAGATTTAAAGCCCAACACTTGACCCACGTTTCAAAGTTTGTGTCAATGAAATTTAAAACTTTATTGAAGAAACGTGTTGACTTAAGTTTTCATTGTTGAGGGATGGTTGGCAGAAAAACATACACATAAATCGTTTTAAATTACTGCTCAAATAAAAGCGTAAGCTAGTTTGAATACCAAATAAAGAACAAGTAAGAGTGCTTTATACGGCTATGACGAATCTAATATGCCCTTCACCATGGTGCGACAAGAACAGAATGTAATATTAATACCGTTTTTTAGATATAAATAAATCTATTTTGTGCCACGCCCACTTCTTTAATCCCGTTCACATTTTGTAGGATGGTGTGTATTAAAAACCAGATATTTGTAGCTAATTTGAGAAAAAGAAATTTTTCACAAAAATGTACTTTAAATGGCTGTAGTTCCTTAAAAAAACGCAATCGAGAAAATAATGTTTATCTGTGATCCCTCACATTTTTCGTCAAAAATAGATTTTTTCATACAAAAATATAAAATATAAAAACAAAACAGCAACTCGTGAATTTCTAAAAAGAATTATATCGTTATATAATCTTACAAATAATCATTCGAATAAAAGCGATCCAAGGGTTGCGGGTTCAATTCCTACTATAGCCTCTATCTAATCTGTTTCACTAAAACACACAGAGGGATTTTGGCGGCAAAAATGCAATTACTTTTTAAAAATCTAATGATGCAGTATTCTTGGGGAAACTGTTCTTGATGGTTTTTGTAAAAAAGTCACATTTTGGGCTAGAAAAAATCTTGTGAAGTAACTCAAATATTTTACCACAAAAACTGTTGAAAATTTTGTTGCAAAGCAGTAGCTTTTGCATGTATGATATTTTCACTGCTTAAATTTTAATGCAGTTTTTATTGAAATACAGCACCTTTTTTTAATTAAAAAAAAAATTAATTAGATTGTACATAAAGCTGGGTGGAAATGACTGTATTATAATTCGGCCTTACAAAATTCAACGTTTCCATTTTTCCTTGAAAAATAAAGAAGTTTTCTTCGGCTAATTCCGTCTTTTAACTGGAACCAAATGAAGGATAAGGGTGTATTCTTTGAATTTACCAAAAAAATTCTCCGACTTTGGCTGATCGCTGAACAAAATTACATTTTCTAAAAATTTCAGTAATTCAGGGTTGTAATAAAATATGCTGCATACATCTAGGCTTAAAAGTTTTAATGATAGTGCAGTAAACTATTTATTCATGGGTTTTTTTTTAAGAGCTATAGGAAAGTTAAAAAAAAACCCATAAAATTCAGAAAAATGCATGAAATCTTTATTTGAATCGATAGTACGGTCCATATAATTTAATGTTTGAAGATTATTTCATGCAAATGTTGACCGTGACTGCGCCTCAAATGGTCCATCCGCTTAGTCCAATTTTGGCATACTCTTTCCAAAATTTCGGCCGGTATCTCATGAATAAATGCTTCAATGTTGTCTTAATAGTTGTCTAAAGGCGTTAAATCGCACGATCTAGGCGGCCAATTGACCGGTCCCGAACGTGAAATAAAATGTTCACCGTACTCGCCTCTCAATAAGTCCATTGTTAAGCGTGCTGTGTGGCATGTGGCACCGTCTTGTTGAAACCACATGTCATGCAAGTCAAGCTCTTGCATTTTGGGCAAAAAAAAGTTGGATATCATCTCACGGTAGCGCTCACCATTCACAGTTACGCTACGATTCGCATCATCTTTGAAGAAGTACGGTCCAATGATGCCACCAGCCCATAAACCGCACCAAGCTGTGACTTTTTCTGGATGCATTGGTAGCTCTTGCAATGCTTCTGGCTGATCTTCACTCCAAAATCGACAAACTGCTTATTAACGTACCCATTGAGCCAAAAATGAGCTTCGTCGCTGAACACAATTTTTCGATAAAAAAGTGGATCGCATTTTGATAATAAAATTCAATAATTTGCAAGCGTAAGACGATTCATGGTTAAATTATAGACCAAACTGAAGATGTTTGACAGTGAAACAAAACACGAAACTTGCGTCAGCTGTTTAAACCAGTGTTGCCAAAAAGATAATAGCTAAAAAATCACCCGATATAGTAACAATTTTCCAATAAAACATTTTCTTGTTTTGCGAAGCACTAACAGTAAATTTTAAAAAGAAAGCGCACATTTATGCGCTACGCAATAATAAGTACAGAGATGCAGTAAGGTAAGTGAACGCATTCTTAACAAATTAAAACAAAACAAGTTAGAGTGCTATATTCGGCAGTGCCGAATCTTTGATACCCTCCACCGCCAGTTCGAATATTTCAGGAGTGATATCTATATGATGTCTATTTATTATCTTTATAAAAACAGACATTAGCATTAAAATTGGTTGCGGCTTAGACCTATATAAAATTACTGACCGACAATCTGGAGTAAAATATCATGATTCGTAAACAGTTTACGCCGAACTTAAATGATTTTCAGGAGGAGAATTTATATTGGAGACATGATAAGTTATGTACCAATCATCCCAAAATTCAGCAGTGATTTCTTCTGGTATTAAAAAACATAAATTTCAATAAATTGCAATACAGTGGAGAAATTAGTTTTAGCGTTTACAGTAAATTTCAGAAGGCTGCTAAATATGGGATCTAAGGCAAATTATGGACCGTGTATCACAAAATTGCATGACATTTTTTCTGGCCATATGAAACTAAGTTGGAAGAAATTTTACCATAATAAATATATCTGCTACGATTTTAGGGGTATTTAATTAATTTACCAGAGTGGGCTTTTTATGGGGCGTATAATAAATTATGGACCGATCATCACGAAATTTTTTAGTACTATTTCTAGTCCTATAGAACTGTGAAGTATTCAATTTTATTCTGATAGCGTTATTTATTACGGTTTTGGGCGTACTAAACTGTTTTTCGTTAGTAAGGTTTATATGGGGCCTAGGGTAAATTATAGACCGATCTTCACGAAATTTTATAGTGTGATTTTCAGTCGAATAAAACGAACTTTGGCGAAATCTCATATCAGTCCGTGCACTGTTGCACTATTTATGTTAGTTTTTGTTACAAAATTATCAATTTTTTAAAGTTTTTAAATTAAATTTTTTAATTCATAGCTCTGATCCTTCTGAACCGGTTTCGGATTTCAATCCCAAACTGCTTAGGATAACTACAAGCGATTTTACATCAAGTATGTTTATTGCTTTTAAGTTTTTCGAAAGTGAGCGTGTTTTCAACAGACGGACAGACGGACTCGACTAACGGCCAATTTCACCGAGTTCGGTTATAATTAACTGTCGGTTATAGCTGTCAAAACATATTGGTAACCGGAACTTTAATCAAAGGTTAGTTTTAACCGAACTTGGTGAAATTGGCCGTAAGAACTACTCAAGGAGCCGGAATATTTATACTTTATGAGGTCTGCGATAAATAATAAAAAAGTTTTACACGGAATGACAAACTTAGTATACCCTCTTCACAACTAATTGTGGTGGTGGCTGTAAAAAAAAAAATATATATCATTTGAAGCAGTGTTTGAAAATAAAGACTAAATATCTTTAAAAAAATAACGTTTCCCGGTTTGTCATCTTTCAAACACAAAAATAAAACGGTTTTTGTTTAAGTCATCAAAAAGATATGAACATTTAATTCCGATCGGTTTTTTTTAAAACCACATTTCACCCGGAATTGAAACTAGCTAGATCGATTCAAATTATATTTATATGGAGTTAAATTGTGAATTAAATTTAAGTTTCAAGAAAATACCAAAACATATTAAAGATGTCATTAAAGGCTGGTTTACACTTTTATACTTTGTATTAATACATGTCAGAAACTCAAGTAATGTGAGAAAGTGTGAATGCAATGTGTCATGAAAATGACAAGTATTACGAAAAACAATTTATATGACTTCATCCTTTTTTGAAATTTTTCAAAACAATAATACTTTTCATTTGATCAGGGTTGCATTTAAACAAAAACATATTCATGTGTGACAAACTGTAATGTTATATTCGATTGTTTGACAATCGCAACAAAACTCATTAGATTTCTATCTCACAAAGTGTTATGGAATTCGTAAGACTTGTGTGATAGTGTAAACTAGCCTTTAGAAGTAAAATTGAGAATTTAAAAAAATATACTTCTAGAAAAAGTGCCAAAAATACGTTAAAATTTGTTTCCTTTTTAGTCAGAATTTCAAAAAAAGTTAGTAAATGTATTAAATAAATTAATTGAGCCGTATTTTGAACAAGAAATCGCTCGAAATTGAAAGACAATCGTTTCGAAATCGATCGAATTTTAATACATACCTGAATATGTACATTTGTGGTCGATTATCATTTACCTTCTCTAAAATAAGACTTTAAAAACAAGTTAAAAAGGTTTCAGCTACTTTTAACGCATGATCACGCATGCTTGCAAGAGGAAAAAATTACACACCCTTTCGCACGTGAAATTCTATATACAACAAGTTTTTTCTTTTATTTATTTTAAAACTTTTTTAATTTTATTTATTTAGAAATTGTTTCAACATCATTGAAAATGTGTAAATTCGTTTGGTCATTTGTAAAGCCGTACTTAGCGATAATGGAGCTATTCCTCCAATTGTTATGCCTTTAGCTTGCTGCGATTCCCTTAGCATGACAAGAATCATTTTTTGTTGCGAGACATTCAGATTATACCAACAGGAATTATAGATCATAGCAATAACATCTTCATTCTGCAAAAAATATTATTTAAATAAAATTGAATTTGAAATTGCTTAATAATCTTACCGCAGTTTCCACAATGTTACCCAGGGCACAATAAAAATAGAACAAAAGCAACGAGTATAGCAGAAAAACAGGAGCTGCAGGCCAGACGCCCAAAAATATGCAAACAATTGTACATACAATACTTACGAATTGCATGACAACTTGTACAAAAATTACCCAATAGAACAAATCTTTAACCGAATTACAAAATCTAGTAAATAGGGAAGCAATTTAATTTCATTAACTAATTTTTAAAATCGAAAGCTTACATAATATACTTTTGATGCCACCTCAAAATATCCTTCAATAAATCCTGAATTTTGTTTATTTCCTTTGGGACAGTTTCCGAAAATTCATCCAGTTCGTTAAATTTGCTTTGTAGCACATTTTTTACGAGTGCTATGTGCGAGGCGAATATAAAACACCACAAATCATTTAAAAAATTTCCTAAAACCCCAAAAAATACACAAACTACATGAAAAGTGGATGTCATATAGTAACCAAAGTTGGTGTTGTAATCGATATAGGGGAAAAAGAATGGCATAATAAAGGTACGTTCATGATAGATGAGCTCATAGATAATGGGGGTGCCAATGATGGCTAGTATAATCAAAACTAGAATACTCGATAAAATAGCAATTAATTTCTTAACCAACGAAATACTCTCCTTAAGCAGTTCGTGATATTTCTTCGATTTTTGCCCACAGTTTGTATAAATACCAATAATTTCCCTTTGAAGAAAAGGAAATAAAGGTTGCTTTTTCAAAGCATTTATTAGTTTTGCATAAGCCTTAACGTACATTAAATATAAAAATATTATTAAGATAACCAAAGAATAGTATTTAATAATTTTACATACTTGAATGCCAGTGGTAAACATGCAGAGACATTTCATCACTTCGATCCAGTCATTATTGATAGCAACTCCCACATACATTGTGTAGAAGGTAAAAGCAATGGCAAAATTTACTAAAGCTATCAAACTCCATGTTATCCAATTCATGCGATAATCCTCTCTGACCATATCCGCTCCACATAATTTTGAGAAAATTCGTGTAAAATTGAAAATTCTTTCGTAAATATTAAGATATTTCGAGCTCATTTTATTTAAGATTACGGTTTCTTTTAAAATAATCGGAATGTGTTTAAAATCACTTCTATGTCAATGACTATTTTTTTTTTATTGAAATTAAAGTTATTATTTTCAATATTTAAAATAATTATTCAAACATTATATCAATTTTAATATTCTTTTCTTAATAATAATTCATCGTTTAATGTGTTGAAAGGTTATTGTCAGGGAAACCGGAAATTTGCTTTAAAAAGTGTTTAATGCGCATTAAATATACAGTAAAACCTGAAAATATGCCCTCCAAACTGGTAAAAACATGTCGCAAAAAAAACCTTAAATGGCTTATTTGAAAACAAAATATTTAACAATAAAAATATTTTCATAAAAAGAACAGGTAAGAAAGTAAGGCTGACCATACACCACAGTATCCAAACACAAATGTTTGAGAGTGTACCCCATTTGGGACCCATAAGAAATTATGGACCCACCAGAGCAAAATTATGCTATGGGGCTTAGATTCATGTAAATGTTCTTTGCGCAAAATATTTTATATAGCTTTTTTTTAGTCTAATGTATTTTGAAAAAAAAAAAAAAAAAATACAACCCTGTCATAATAAGTTATTATTGTTTTTTTTTGAAAATTTTCAAACAGTTCTTAGATCAGAGATGCGTTTTCTTTAAAACGTAAGACTTGTGCGATAGTGTAAAACGGCTTTTATATATATCTTAATCTATATCAGATTTGCTTTCCTTAACCCTTGAATGCCTGATTTTCTTAATTTAATTAAAAAAAAAAAAAACAATGTGATTATTTTATTCACCAGATAAAAGGAAAAAAAATTAAATAATAAAATTTATTTTTTATATATTTAATTGCAAAAATAAAGCAAGTTTTAATTTTGATACTATTAATATTTTTTTTTATTTTGATTATATTAAAAAGGTAATGATTGCAAGTGCACAATTCCTGTGGCCACACGATCAAGTTTTTCTTGACAGTCTTTTACATATACTGCTTGCCAAAATTTATATAAATTGAAAGCTGTGACGTAGGCTGCATTCAATTTGTAAGCTACAATTTATAAAAACAAACTTGTAATCAGCTGTTAAATTAAAATTAAATTTGCCAAACAAATGGAAAGGTGAAATTGAACGCAATCGTTTGGTCAATTTAAAAAGTGTGGTTGAGAAAAGAATTGAAAGGCTAAACTTGATCGTGTAGCCTCCAAGTTAAAGTCCGGTATTAAATTTGAAACTTCAGGCATTTAAGGGTTAAGCGCCCATCCATTATACAATACTATTATGTATGTTTGTTATTCGCCATATTATTTCCATTTTGCAAATATATAAATATTGTATAATGTTGCCTACACATTTCACAGTAGAAGAAGTTGTGTAATAAAAATCAAAAGTCCTTTGATTGTTGCCAATATATTGTGCCACCTTAGAATATCACATGCATATTGGTAATATAATTGTACAATAAGAAAAATTGAACAATTAAAAGTGTGACTGTATTTAAGTGATTTAATGAAGGTGTTTTTTATAGGACCTTTGGTTAATTCTGAACCTACCACTAAAATCTTTTTACATGACATACCCTTTACATGACATAGACGTAAATAAATACACTTTTTATGATATTTTTTTTTGTATTTAGTAGTGCTACCATGCTTTTATCTTAATTAAATAAGACTGTTTAAACAAAACCCAAAAAATAAATCTGTATTTAAATACGATTTAAGTTTATATGAAAATTAACTTAATATATATTTAAATATTATCCTGAAAAATGGGGCATAAAAGTAATTTTCGGGGATAGAATTTTATGAAAGCTATGGCCAAATATAGACCGATTCAAATAACCAGTGGATACTCATGGGCTCACCTACACAAAGTTATGTTATGAGGTAAAAATTCATATAAGAGTTACTTGTATCGAATATTTTCTAGGTACACCATCTATTAAGTTGGCAACCCTGAAGTGAACATTGTTTATTTTTTGTGCTTCTTAAAAACTTTTATTTTAATTTGGATTAAATTTGTTATTATTAAAATAAATTAACTAAATTTTGTTTGTATCGGTTACATTACCATACATCACATTTCAAATATATAAAGTATGGCAGGAAAAGGCCGTCGTAGTCTTAAAATAAATAAATATATTTGTGGCCAATGTAATATTGAAGTGGAGGAAGAAGAAGAATTTATTCAGTGCGATAAATGCAAAAAAATCTTCCATGTAGTTTGCACACAATTAGACAAACCGAAATATGAATACTTGCTTAAGAATGAGAGAGAAGAGTATATTTGTCATCTATGCAATGGTAATAATAGTAACAACAACATTGCAAAAGAACTTAACGAAATAAAAACAAATTTAAAAAAGCTTGATCAGCTATCTGATTTAACAGAATCTGTAAGCTTTATGTCAAAACAGTTTGATATGTTATTGAAAAGTGTTGCTGAAAACAAAAAAAAAGTAGAGTCTGTTGAAAAAGAAAACAAAATGTTAAAAACTGAGGTTGAGTCGTTGAAACAATCTGTTGCTTATTTAAATAATCAGAGGGTAAAAAATGATTGTATTATAAGTGGAGTAGTTGTACCAAATAATCAAACTGCAGTTGATACTGTTGTGAATCTCTCACGTGAAGCTGGTGTTGTTTTGGAACCAAGTGCCATAGAAGATGCGTATTTTATCAATAAAAGAAATAATTCAGTTATTAACAAAGATGAAAAAAGAACGGTTGTTGTAAAGTTCTGTTTGAAACAATGCAAAGAAAAGCTAATGTCTGTTAAACCTAAGCTAAAGGAGAAAGGTTCTTCAGTATATATCAGTGACTTCTTAAGCAGGGAAACCCTGAGTTTACTAAATTATGCCAGGACCCTTAAAAACGTTGGTTATCGTGCTGTTTATGCTGCTGGTGGAAGAATTTATTGCAAGAGAAGTGAACTTTCAAAGCCTAAAATCATTAGAAGTGAAAAAGAAGTTGATAACTTGCTGCTTGAAGCCTCAACTAACAATTCTAGAGGTCGTAGATCCCAAGCTGCTGTTGTTGATGTTGATGATGATGTATATGAATCGCCTATAAAAAGTACATTTTAAGTTGTTATACTTGTATATTGTAAACATGGTTGTTATTTAATATTACTTTTTATGATTAATACTCATTATTTTAATGATTTAAAAACTTTTGAAAACCACTTTAATAATATTTCAAGTTCATTTTTTAACGTAGTTTCTATTAACGTCCGTAGTATTTCTTCAATTGAAAAATTTAATAAATTTAGAGAATTAATTGTAAAGTTACCGCGACTACCCAATATTATCGCTGTCCAAGAAACCTGGCTAAATAAAGACCTGATTCAGTTGTATAGCATCGCTGGATACAATGCCGTACATTGTTGTAGATCTGACGGTTATGGTGGTACTTCAGTTTTTGTTGATAATACATTAAAATATAAAGTCGAACTTTGTGAGAATGCAAATTTTATTGATGCAGTTATCTTGTCATTGGACGAAGTTAAGCTAAATGGTAAAGCTTTAAAATTTTTAACATTTTATAGATCACCAAAATGTGATTCCAATAGCTTCTTGGTATTTTTAGAAAATTCACTTCTTAAATATGGCCGTAATCCATGCATTTTTGTTGGTGATTCCAACATTGATGTTTTGAATAAACAAATATCAGAAGATCTATTAAATTTGCTCGTATCATATGATTTTACCAATTGCCACAGCATGATAACACGTCCTGAAAGTGGAACATCTATTGATCACGTTTATAGTAATGTTTTCAGTGATGTGTATGTAGAATCAGTAAAGTGTAAATTATCCGATCATAACTTAATTTCTTGTCGACTTGGAGTAGAAACATGTAGCCATAACGTTAGTGAAGAAAAACGAATGTATTGTGATTACGATCGTGCTAAAAATTATGTTCAAACCGAATTGGCACGGATACAACAAACCGATGATCCATCTACAAATATAGCCTTATTAATATCATGTCTCGAAAGTGCTACAAGGAACTCTACACAGGTGAAAACTGTAAAAAAAAATTACAAAGGTGATATTACACCTTGGATTAACGGTAACCTGCAAAAATTAATCGTATATAAAAATAAACTGTTGAGGGTTAGAAGGAAAAGACCTGATAATGTAGATGTAAAGAAAATACTTAAGAGAATCAGCGTCATAATAAAAAAGGCATGTAGAGAATCTATGAATAACTTTTATAAAAATGGTTTAGAAAATGTTAAACAAGATCCAAAAAAAAGTTGGAAGTTCATAAATGAAACGCTTGGTAGAAGTTCACAACGGTCTATTCTCATTAAACATGATAATGGTGATGATATTTCTGATGATTTGGAAAAATCTGAGGTTTTAAATAAGTATTTTGTAGAATCAGTGACCAGTTTAAGGTCACTAATTCAGGTCTTGCCAACTGATTCCATAAATTCTCTTAGAACACTTACTCGATGCACAACAAGGTTTGCATTTAATTTTACAACACTAGTTGAGATGGAAAGTGTTATATTGCAATTGACACCGAATAAAAGTTGTGGTTACGACAATATTTCAGCAAAAATATTGTTAAAATGTGTAAATGAAGTAACACCTTACCTTGTGAATGTTTTTAATAGTATTATAAGAACAAGCACCTACCCGAGTGTCCTAAAAATTCATAAACTTGCTCCTGTACCTAAGGGAAAAAATCCAATAGCAGCCAGTATGTACAGACCAATAGCAGTTCTCTCCATAATAAACAATGTTTTTGAAAGAATTTTATATAACCAAATTTCATCGTATATGTATAGCAATAATTTACTCAACAACTTCCAATATGGTTTCAGAAAAGGATGTGGAACAGAAGAAGCAGTCGTTAACGTTGTTAATTTCATTTGTAAAAGTTTGGATGAAGGACAAAGCGGCGTAGCTGGCATTTTTTACGATTTAAGCAAAGCTTTTGACCTCATTGATCATAATATTTTGATTCAAAAACTAAAATTCTACGGTATTTGCGGGAAGGACTTGCTCTTATTGCAAAGTTATTTAACTAAACGGCAGCAGTTTGTACAAATTGGTGAAGTTAAAAGCTCATTACGTGCAGTTTCATATGGAGTGCCTCAGGGTAGTGTACTCGGGCCCTTGTTGTTTACTATTTTTCTCAATGACTTACATAACCTTGACCTTACTGGTAACATATTTATGTATGCGGATGATATTTGCTTATTTTATCCATATAAGCACGAGACGGTAGTAAGAGCTTACATGGAACGTGATGCAGCTTTGATATCTGAGTTTACACGGATAAACAAACTTGTTTTAAACGCAGATAAAACGCAGTTACTAAGATTTAGGCCCACCCGTCAAATTAACACCTTTTCAATGTTTGTTGATGGTAGAGAAATTTTTGAAACCAGTAGCATAAAATACTTGGGTATAATTTTACAAAGCAATCTCGCTTGGAATGAACACCTACAATTTTTAAGGAAAAAAACAGCTCAAGCTGTTGGTATTTTGTATAAATTCAAAAATAAGTTTGATAAAGATACTAAACTTTCAGTCTATAATGCCCTAATTCAAAGCCATTTGAATTATTTAACCATTTGTTTTGGTTATAAAAAGAGTAATGACTTTAAAGCCCTTCAACGTATGCAAAATAAAGCTCTAAAGACTGTCTACAATTTGCCAATAACATACCCAACTACATCGTTATATATTGATAAATGTAAAACAGTTTTGCCTATTTATGGTATTTACAGGATGCAACTTCTAACATACGTATTCAAGTGTCTGCACAATATTGGACATCACACTATACATTTCATGAGGAATAATCATGCGATAAATACAAGAAATAATGACGACTTAAGAATCGCTTGGTGTAGGTTGGAAACAACCAAACAGCGTGTGGAATTTATGGGTAGTCGTGAATTTAATAAATTACCTCTTATTTTAAAAAATGAAAACAGAATTTCCGTCTTTAAAAGACTTCTTAAAGAACACATTCGGCAATATATAAATGAACTTTTTATATAATGATATCAAATTAACTGATCTCAAATTATTTTAATTAACTTTTTTATACATTGTTTTTTTTTTCTTTTTTTTCTGTATTCAATATATAATTTTTATGGAAAATATTATTATGCCAACTTGTCTCAACAATGCCTTTAAGGCGCTGAGACCAACAATTTGTTATGAATTAATTTGTAAATAAATTTGAAAAAAATAAAATAAAAAAAAAAAAAAATATGAGTTTTTGTACCCCCCCACCACTAGTGGTGTTTTCTTTCGTGTGAAACTTTTTTCTTTCGTGTGAAACTTTTTTATAATTCATCTCAGACCATAAAGTTATGGTTCCTTGAAGTAATTCTAAGTCTGTTCAAAACACGTCCACTTTCGAACAACTCAAAAGAAAGAACAATGTTGGTGTCAAATTGCTTGTATTTATCCTAAGCAGTTTTGGATTGAAATCCAGCAAAATCGGCTTAGTAGGACAAATTCGTTCTATATGACTAAAAATCAATAAGTAGACAGTGTCAAATTTTGTGAAGATCATTCCGTCATTTACCATTGGCCCTATATAAAGCCCACTCTTAAAAAAACACTTTAGTGCGCCTAAAACTGTAAAGAATAATGCTATTACAATAAATTTTAGAGTGTCCCAGTTTTACATGAGTAGGAATTGCACTTTATTTCGTGAAAGCCGTTCACATTACATTGATTAGGAAAAAAAAACAAGAACCAAATTTATTTTCTTTAAAGTATTAAAAATGGATAAAAATCTTCTGATGAAAAGTTATCAGAAAATTTTTTTTAAACATATTCATGATGAAATTGTGAAAATTTATGAATTATTTAAGGACTAAATAAAAACATTAAAAGGAAACAGGAAAAGGAAAAAACAAGAACCAAATTTATTTTCTTTAAAGTATTAAAAATGGATAAAAATCTTCTGATGAAAAGTTATCAGAAAATTTTTTTTAAACATATTCATGATGAAATTGTGAAAATTTATGAATTATTTAAGGACTAAATAAAAACATTAAAAGGAAATCGTGGCCGGTTGTCCACGTGAGGGGTAAGTTCTTGGTGGCCGATTCCACATTATACTCAGTTTGAGGTATGTTCAAAGGTTTCTATGTGATCATGCCAATTTGGAGTGATTAATAAATCACTTAAATGTATGGGTAATCATCTCGATTTTGATATGTTAAGAGCTCAATCAAGTTCGAGTTGCCTTAAAGCCCACTCCTAAAATATCCCAGCTGTCGGTGGAGGGTATCTGAGATTCGGCACAGCCGAATATAGCGCTTTAACTGGTTTTTTGAATAAAAAAAATTAATTTTTTGTTCACTTTAACTTGAATTTAATTAAATTCTTTGTTTTTTAAATCTTAATAATTAATAATCAAAAAGTAATTTCAATTTTTTTCAAAAGATTTTGTTATTCGTGCTTAATTTCCAGTTTTTATTATTGATAAAAACACTTGAAATTTATTTTTGATGGGATAAGCTATTCCTATGCGCATTTCACTGGTTGCTTAGGCCAGATCATCAGGAAACTTCATCCATAAAGATTTCAGAAAAACTAGAGATATTAAACCAAATAAAACTGTTAAGCGTATAAGACTTATAGCAACAGTTCTACTTTCGAAAGTGAGCGTGTTTTCAACAGACGGACAGACGGACAGCCAGACGGACACACAGACGGACATGGCTAAATCGACTTAGAATTACTCAAGCAGCCAGAATATATATACTTTATGGGGTCTGAGATGAATAATAAAAAAGTTTCACACGGAATGACAAACTTAGTATACCCTCTTCACAACTAATTGTGGTGGAGGGTATAATAAAAACTGGGAATTAACAAAATCTTTTGAAAATAATTAATAATATCAATTTACTTACTTGAGTTTTGTTAATTCAATATGCTTATCGCTATCGTTATCGCCGATATTTAATTTAGAGTATCGATATCGCATCGGCAAAGAGGCGTATTGTTACATTCTTAGTTAAAAGAGCCAAATTTTAACTGTAACGTATTCGAGTGTAACCATAGTATTACAGTGGCTTCTATTATATGTAACAATGATATGGTTTTATTAACTAAAATATATTTAAAATTTTTTCGTTAAAAATAGGTTCTTTTTAGAAGTTACTATATGAAAAAATATGTTTTCTTTGCGTGTACACATGGGTTTCTGAAACCCCTTTACTTTTTTCAGTCACAGCTTTTGAATTTCGTAAAAAAGGCCAAATCAATATTCGTTAATAAAATGGGGCAAGTTCGGAAGAGTCTAAAGGCAACAGCAGACAAAATAATAACTTGATATTTTAAAAATACCTTTAATGATAAGAATACATAGCTTATAGGACCTAAAAGAAAAAAAAAAAAAATATTTAAGATAAGAAATAATGCTGACACAGAAAGAAAAACACTTGGGATAAATTAAGTTTTTGATACTTACTTTAAGTACGAGTCGTACTTAAAAATTCAAGTACAAATAACACTAAACCGTACTCAAAACAATCCTTAATGAAATAACTTTCGAAAATCAATTCCGGAATTTCTTAAAATAAGTATACAATTCTTAAATCAAGTAAAAAAAAAAATGTTACACTTTTCGTTGGTTGTGCCACTCTGAGAGTAAAATTACAAATTGATAGTTTTAATCTCATATAAGTTATTAGTCTCATTGCTTATTGGGACATTATTTTCATGTTTTAAAAGTAAAATTGAACTCTTGCTTCTCATTTAGTAAAAGTAAAAACCATATCGGGCACGATGCTGGTGTTTTATCATTCTGTAAGGTGTAAAACGGGTAACTTATTCCTTCATAATAATTTTTTTTTGGGATAAAATCAACTTTATAATACTTGAATCAAGCGTATTTTTAGATTGGTTTAATCTTAATTTTACTTAAATCAATCTCATTTTCGGATTATTTCAAGTAAGAATTCGGGATTGAATATAGATAAGTTAAGTATTTCGCAATTGAAAATTCGTACTTTAATCAATCATTCTCTACTTGATTCAAGAAAATCCGTACTCACCGTACTATTAATACCGCTTTGGATTGATGTTTATTTTGTTTTTTAGGCCTAATAATAAAACCCATATAACAACGTTTTCGTTTTAAAACAGTTATCGAAGAAAAATGTTGCTTATATGATTTTGCATGCTGGTAAGAATCTCTGCCATATCGATTGTTACTCGTTATTGCTTAACTTTTATTAAATCCAAAATTCTAATTACTTCAACAATCCACAGGTGTAAACGATTAAATTTATTTCCACAATTTTTTTTAAAATTATTTAAATGCAATCAAAACCAAATGTAAGCTGTATGTGTAAAGTAAAATAAAAAATAAATATAAAATGATAACTTATTTATTTGTAATAAAAAAATAACTGTCACCATAAGAATTAATAACTTAATTATTAAGGCTTAATATGTAGCAACAATGGGCCGAAAACTCGACAAACGTTAATAAAAATAGGATTTCAGTATGAATACTATCTAATTTATTTAATATTTTTCTGTTTTTAGCTGGCCACATAAAATTATTCTTCAAACTTATTATTTTTACAAAAACTGCCGAAGAATCGGTTCATAACTCATCTTAGGTTCTATATAAAATTCATTCTCGAATAACACTTTAAGGAATGTATTTCATGGGTTACTCTAAAGAGAGTCAATGCAAAATTTACAAATTCTCAGTAGAGGCAAAAAACTGCTTTTATAATAATATTAAAGCTTAGATATTTACAATGAAACCAGTCGAAAACAGTTATGGCATTGTAAAAAAATACGGGAAAGTCGTATATAACGTTAGTTGTTCTTGTAATTTATTCGGGGATTATCGAAAAAAATCAAGTTTTTTGAGTTGTTCCCATTCATGTAAAATTTGTTCATTACATAGTGGTGTCGTTTCATAAATATAGAAACAAAACGATATATAACAGCACAATAAATTTACCTATAGCAACTAAAGAGTGACAGCACAAAATATAACATTATCAATGTAAACCGTTGTGACATAAACACTAGCGCAACTTTAGATATTTCTCTTTAGTTGAAAAAAAAAACTGATATGAATTCAGCTTACATTTGGGGACAACTCAAAATATTTCTCTTTAGCTGACTCTGGAAAAGCAACTTTTATACCAAGAAGAGGAATACAACTGTACTTTTTTTGGTGAAAGTGTAGAGAAAATGATGTTAGATTTTTACAGTGGGTAGATATGACCACGGTACATCGATTTCTTGTAAAAAGCGAAAATTTAAAAATTTTGAGTTGACTCTCTTTAGACGAACCAGTGCGATATGTTAATTCGAAAATCATAATTCGTTCACACTGTAACAATAATATTTAACGATTTTTTAAGGATAAGACCATTATTAGTGATAGCTTTCTAGAAGAAAAAAAAAAACAATATAATGTGGCTACATAGTAAAAATCTTCACTAGGGGCTGAAATTATATGCGTTTGCATACTTTTTCTCGATCTTTTAAAATAAAATTTACCTAATTATGTATACGACTTAAACTTTTTGCTGAGAAATGGCATCGCTTTGTTGTGCATATTTTTGCATCTTTCATTGTATATGCAATTATTTGACATATTTCTAATTTTTGTAAAATCAAAAAAACAAACACATCTTCAAATGCAAATAATTGTTAACACAAAATAATCCAAAAAAATAATTATCTTATAAAGCAAAGATCCAAAGATTTCTGTGTAAGATCCCAACAATCAACCTTTAATCTTTAAAACTTGTCAATGCTTATAATTTACTGCCTTAGGATGCAGTAAATTAGCCTCTTTCATCCCATAGTGCATTAAATTAACCTATTAATGCCTGCCAATGGATCCGCTCGTACAGTTTTAATTACATTTTAAAGTATGTACCTGGAGGTCCGTATAAATTACTTGGAGTGAAAAAAAAATTATCTTTTACTACCCCTGGGATAGGACATGGGTATTAAAATACGCAACAGACTTTGATGTGTATTTCTTTATATTGGGTAATTTTTTAAGAGCTATAGGAAAGTTAAAAAAAAACACATAAAATTCAGAAAAATACATGAAATCTTTATTTGAATCGATAGTACGGTCCATATAATTTAATGTTTGAAGATTATTTCATGCAAATGTTGACCGTGACTGCGCCTCAAATGGTCCATCCGCTTAGTCCAATTTTGGCATACTCTTTCCAACATTTCGACCGGTATCTCATGAATAAATGCTTCAATGTTGTCTTCCAATGCGTCAATTGAAGCGGGCATGAGTGTATAGACATGAGCTTTAACATAGCCCCTCAAAAAATAGTCTAAAAGCGTTAAATCGCATGATCTATGCGGCCAATTGACCACAATTTTTCGATAAAAAAGTGGATCGCATTTTGATAATAAAATTCAATAATTTGCAAGCGTAAGACGATTCATGGTTAAATTATAGACCAAACTGAAGATGTTTGACAGTGAAACAAAACACGAAACGTGCGTCAGCTGTTTAAACCAGTGTTGCCAAAAAACAATAGCTAAAAAATCACCCGATATAAAGGGTGTCCAAAATTGAGGTATCATCGGTCAATGGAAAACACTACAAGGAGATGATCCAAAGCATTTTGTGGCGACTTAGATGTAGAGAATATGTGGTTGCCACTTGCTACACAGCAAGAGAAACAATAGATCTAGGTCCGAAAATCGTATTATTTCTCTGAGAGGAGGATTTAACTGGCCACCGAGAACGTGCGATTTGATACCTTTAGACTATTTTTGTGGGATTTTTTTAAATTGAAAGTGTACAGAAATAGTCCCACAGCAGTTCAAGAGCTTAAAAACAACATTATCAAGCAGATTTTAACCAGTTTATTGAAAAATTTGATTGAGAATTTTTGTAAAAGATTGGGAGCCTGCCGAGCCAGTAGGAGGGTCACTTGAACGACATAATTTTTCATTTTTAACCAGAACTAAAATTTCGAAATTTTTTTAAAATTTATTATTTTTTGCGCAGTTTTTTTTAATTTATTCAATTAACTAAACCGTTTTTCAGGTACGCGAAAATTTGTTGTGCAACCTTCTCCATTTTCGATATAACGGTAAATATATTCGTAATATTTCATCATTCTATTTTTCCCTTAGTTATATTTTATTATTATTATAATATATGCTAATCATAATAAGTTTAGAAGTAATCATATTTTTATCATGTAAATCATAATAAATTTGGAAGTAATCATATTATGATAAAAATTTCCCTAGCGTGGTGGAGCAAGACCGAACAGGTCAAAGCTAGAGGGATACTCGGTAAGGTTAATCGCCTGGTCTGCGTGTCAAGACCTGTCCCACCTTAGCTTGGGAGCTATCATGCACATTTCTCCGTTGTACATACCTGTGAAAGAGGAGGCCTGCAGGATGTCGCGCACTGCTGAATACTTTTATAGACTTTGTGGGTCACATGCGGATCCTTGAAATTCTTTGAAGTGATCCATCCATATTTGTTTGTGATCATATGGTGCCCAGTCTGGTATTGAATAGGAACTTTAATGGCCTTATACCTGATAGGGGCACCAGTGGGCAGACCAATCATGGTGACGCGGTTGCGCGGACTAAGTCTGGTTCACTGACGGTTCGAAACATACGAATGGTGATACTGGTTAATCAATGTGTACTTTCAAATAAAAATGTTAGTTGCAGCAGTCATCTTTTATTCGGCCTTTGCTAGGATTTTATTGCTGTCTTAATTTTTTTGTTTAATTCAATACTCATTAGGCAGGGATGGGTTAAGTTATTATTAACCATTGGAATATAACAGTTGAGACTTTTTCACACCGCAAGAAAAAAACTTTAAACATCATTTGTTCATAGTTATTAAAAGTTCAACAATGACCACCAGATACTCAAACAGTTTTGAAAAATTTTTCAATTTTACTCGATTGTTATCACGAATATGTGGAGCCGATGTGTTAAGAGATGATTATCGCATGACTTGGATGACATGGAGTTTAATTGCTTTGGTAAATGGAGCCATTGCTTTTACTCTCTACACCATGTATGTGGGTATTGCCATCAACGATGATTGGACTGAAGTATTAAAGTGTCTCTGCATGTTTTGTACGGGTTTACAAGTAAGGCATATTAGTAAATTGAACACTTTAAAATTCTGAACAATTTGTAATAGATATTTGAAAAACAATTTTCAGGCCTATGCCAAATTAGTAAATGCTCTTAAACAGCCTCAAATGTATCGCTTTCTGCATAACGAAATTGTTGGTATTTACAGAATCTATGAGCTGAAAGCTAAAAGTTATCATTTGTTGCTGAAGGAAAGTGTAAAGTTAGTGAAAAAACTTATCGCTATTTTACTAAGTACTGTAGTTCTGGCTGCCCTATCAGTCATTGGTGTTCCAATAATCTATCAGATTGCCTTTAATCAGCGCATCTTTATTATGCCTTTCTTCTTCCCCTACTTGGATTATAACACCGACGTTGGTTACTATTTGACCTCAACTTTTCATGTAGTTTGTGTTGTTTTTGGCGGTATGGGGAATTTTATTAGTGATGCTTGGTGTTTTGTCTTTGCTGCTCATATACCTTTAATTAAGAATATACTCAAGGCTAAATTTAAGGAATTGGATAAAGTCTTAAACGAGGAATCCAAAAAGGAGAAGGATGTCAGGGAGTTGCTAACGGATATTTTCAAGTGGCATCAAAAGTATATAGTGTAAGTGGTTTTGCAAAATATCAATCTCTAACTAACAAATGTTGAGTTTATTCTGCAGCTTTTGCAATACGGTAAAAATTCTTTTCTTTTGGGTAATTTTTGTTCAAGTTTCTATGGAATTTGTCAGCATTGTTTCCACTATTGTCTGCATATTTATGGGTGCATGGCCTGCAGCCCCTGTCTTTTTAATTTATTCATTTGTTTTGTTTTATTTGCATTGCGCTTTGGGTAATTTGGTGGAAATATCGGTAATTTTGTTAAATCATCCTTTTGTATATTCGCGTTAAACATTTTTTATGTGTTTTTAGAATGATGACGTAATTTCAATGATTTACGATTCTTGCTGGTATAACTTGACTGCGTGTCAACAGAAAATGATTCTTATCATGTTGAGGGAATCCCAGCAGGCAGAAGGCATGTCGATTGGAGGGGTTGCTCCTTTAACTTTGAACACTGCACTTCAATTGACAAAAACAATTTACACTTTTTCAATGATGTTGAGAAATTATTTGGACTAAATTTTTAATACGTACAGTGCTTGCTAGTGTGCGCGTCATTGCTTGTGCAAAAACTTTTTTCTTTGATTCAGCAAAATTATTTTTAAAAAATTTATATGAATTTCAGAAAACTTTTTGTTTGATTCAGTAAAATATTTGTTTGAAAAAAATCAGTGTTTTTTTTCAATAAACGAAATGCAAATAAATTGTTTGAATATGCGAATTTGTTTGTAGGACCGATTTCAGACAAAAAATGTTTTGATTCTACAAATTTTTTGTTTGAATTGGAAAAATAATTTTTCCGTGTACTATTATATTTATGTAACTTATTGTGGTTTTAGGTAGTATGCTTTCATGTATCGGTCTATTTCAAGATACTAGATGACTTCATAAATGCATTGTTGCAAAGCATCACTGAAAACGAATGCGTTGACAAAGCATCACAAGAAAACAATGCACAAATTTTGCAGCCGTTGTGCAGTTAAGATGGTTACCATTCAATAATGAACTCAAGGCATTGCTTTTAGAAAAGTTGTCTATGAATTATATGCCTTTCAGTGTTGCATTGCAACACCGAGTTAATGAAGTCAGCCACTGTCCCGCTTTTTTTGTTTTAATAACTTAAAAAAATTTCTAAATTAAATTGTATATTTAATATGTAAATACTAGGGTATTCATTCGGTTAACCGTTAATTGGTTAACTGATTAATTACTACCCGATTAACTGATCGGTTAATTTAAAATTGGCAATTTTCGATTAACGATTAAACCGATTAATTTCAGTCGATTAACCGATTAACCGATGTAACAAATATTTTTAGTTTTTTGTAGTATTATAACATATTTTTTCCGTTTTTAATAATTTGTTTCGTCTCATATAAAAAAGGTAAATGTTTGGAAAATATTTTTTCCTAAAAAACAGAAACAAGGGGTTCGTATTTAATTTTTTGCAGAATGTTCGGTGCTAAGCTTTGCCAGGATGAGTCAGATGATGACCTGACAATAGAAGAAGCTCTCGATTGTAGCACAAACAATCTTTTACATAATTAGCCGAAATAATGGCATAATGGAAGATTTTATATGTTGAGAGAAATCCTGGAAAAGGACAAAGAAACCAAGATATCGCATTCAGCTTTTAAAAATGAAATGTTTCTGCGCATTTACGTCTCATCAGCGTATAAGTACAGCTAAAATATAGAAACACAAGCAAACAAACATGTGTATAAAATGCTAAAGTGACGTCATATGAAACAGTTCAATTTTGTTAACATGTGCAATGCGTAATCTTGAATCTGTATTATGGGTTGCTTCCGATTTCTCAAACATCTTCGATAAGTGAAAGAATTGTTTCTAAATCAAGTTTTATCAAAACTAAAGAAAAGAATCGCTTAAATTCTAAACATTTAAACCAAATTATTTTTCCAAAAGATTATTTTATAAAATTTCAAACTATTGAAATAATTAATAAAAAAATCTCAAATTTTTTTTTTTTAATAAATACATACAATTATTATGTATAAATTATAAAATGTGTTTTTCATATTATTACTTTTTTGTTTGCTCGTTTTAGTTCAAGAATTGTTTTGTTCGTTATGTTATAATTTTTGCATTTTTATTTATTGAAATTACCTAATTTATAACAAAACTTTATTAACCGGTTAACCGATCAATAACAAAATTAACCGATTATTAACCGATTAAACCAAAACCTCGGTTAATTAATAGAGCGATTAACCGATTAAAGCAAAAGCCCGATTAAATGAATACCCTAGTAAATACTCAGTTGATAACTTTTATTTTGTTTGTGGTCTGTCTATATTATTAAAAAAATTGTCCGAAGAAAGTTTTGGAATGTTGTAAATTTTATGTTCGGTATTAAGCCAGATTTGTCAATAAGCCATGGACTCGAAACGTATTTTATTCTACGTGTTTTGTTAAATTAACTAAATTTGGAAAGGGCATGAAGGAGTATTTTTCATCCGCTGCGTCAGTTGAATCGAGGGCTGCAATTGATCATATGACTGATTGCTATATATACATGACCAAAGTGCACAGCGGATAAAATGGCTATGTTATTTATCCGGATATAAATAAATTGATCTTCATTCCCAAAACGAAAACCCCCAGCATTAAAAGTAAGATCAGATAATGAAGAAGTAGATTTAAATCTGAGTTTTAATTCCATAGGTGCTACGAATATTAAACATTGAGTCAAAGCGCACTTAATGATTTACATCGTGACTTAAACTTGTCAAAAGAGAACTCGAAATTACTTGCTTAATGTTCGAGAGAAAGAGGATTTGTAGACACAGAGATACGCGTTCTTTTACTATCGAAATCGCTCCAAGATAATATAGAGTTCTTTACAGAAAGTAGTAAGTGGATTTTTTGGAAACAACAGAAGCCATAACGATATTCACCTTATTCCAAATATGATGGAAGATTTTTATGCCATAGGTGTATATCAAATAAATAAAAAATTAGTATTATTTTTAGTCCAAATGGGTTTGCTGTAATTACAGGAGCACACATGTCATTGAAAATGCGTTTTCTTTAACACATTTTAGACTTCTTTCATTGTTACGAACAATGTAAAAGATTTCACCGAGGTCTAGCAGTAATGGAAAAGCATTGTTAGCGCCACAAGAATCAGACCATGATTGGTAAATACTGCTGAATGCAAGTTCATGAAACGTCATCGCAACATAAAAGGATACATCAAAGAGGAAAAAATAAAATTTTTGACCAAAAATAAAATTATGTAAACAACTTAAACTGTCTCTTAACCAGTGTTCGAAAATAAACACTAATGGTGTTTTCTTTTCTACAAAAAAAAATGTGACATTTTATTTAAAAAAATGCAATTTGGTGTCTGTTTCTTAAAATTTTTGCTCCCGAAAAAGATGAGTTTTTTAGAATAAAACAAGCCACCCTTTTCGGGAGCAAAATTTTTAAGAAACAGATACCAAACTGCATTTTTTTAAAATAAAATGTCACATTTTTTTTGTAGAAAAGAAAACACTATAAATATCTCTCCTAAGTGTTCGGTTCGGCAGATTTGTGGAAAACACAAACAATAATAGTGTTTGTGTAGTACATGACTTAGAAACAAGTAACAAGTAAGAGTGCTATATTCGGCTGTGCCGAATCTTTGAAGCCCTCTTCCGATCTATATCTATATGATCTAACTAAAGGATCTATATGATATCTTTTTATTATTTATCTGTCTTCTTTTTTTCTAAGTAGTTAGAGCAAATCATAAACTTTAAATGCGTTTATCTTGAGATGGATTTTTTTGAGTTATGCCGGTCTTGCAGCAAATAAGCGATATATCAAATTATTGACCGACAATCAGAAAGTTTTATGATTTTTTTCAGCAATTTTAACTAGCTTCAGTAAAATACCATGATTCGTCACTGTTTAAGCCGATCTGAAATTATTTTCAGGAGGGAATTTATATTGGAGCCAATTCACCCATCTTTGAACGTGTGACTGCAAAATGTATTAAAACGCTTTTCAAACCCTTTAATCCTTAAAATTTATTTATCTTGTGCATATCCACGTAAAAATACCTTTAAAACGATATATGTTTCATTAAAATCGGTGGACGATAAGATAAATTGTTCCCGTATTTATATATAAGATTTACCAGAGTGGGCTTTATATGGAGCATATAGTAAATTATGGACCGATCATCACGAAATTTTTTAGTGCTTTTTCTAATCCTATAAAACTGTGAAGTATTCAATTTTATTCTGGTACCATTATTATTTACGGTTTTAGGCGTACTAAACTGTTTTCCGGGAGAAGGGTTTATATGGGGCCTAGGGTAATTTATGGACCAATCTGCACGAAATTTTACAGTTTAATTTCCAGTCGAGTAAAACGATTTTTTGCAAAATCTTATATCAATCCGTTCATTGTTCCACCATTTATAATAGTTATTGTAACAAATTAATCAATTTTTTAAGGTGGTGGTTCCACATTTTGATGCATAGCTCTAATTGCTGGATTTCAATCCCAAACTGCTTAGCAAGTTGATAGCAAGTTTGTTCATTGCTTTTGAGTTTTTCGAAAGTGACAGACAGACAGACGGACATGGCTAAATCTATTTAGAATTACTCAAGGAGCCAGAATATATATACTTAATGGGGTCTGAGATGAATAGTAAAAAAGTTTTACATGGAATGACAAACTTAGTATACCCTCTTCACAACTAATTGAGGTGGAGGGTATAAAAATAACGTTTCCCCGTTTGTCATCCTTCGAACACAAAAATAATACTGTTTTTATCTAACTCAACAAAAGATGAGAACATTTAATTCCGTTAGGTTTTTTTAGAAAACCACAAATTTCATTGTGCTCGGTTCGGTTCATTAATGTTCGTCGCTTTTGACTGGTAAAAAAACCAAAATTTTTTTACAAAAACAAAATACAAATACGAAAAAAAACAAAAAGCCAGAAAAATAATTTTACACAAACAAAATATATACACAGTACACACAAAAGCTGTTCGTGCTGCGGTCGTTGCTAAAATTTTTTGGTTGTTCATTTCTTTTCAAAGTAAAAAAAAAAAAACATTATAGAACAATTGTTCTGTTTTTTTGACAAAGAACAGAACATTATTTAATGTTCGGCGCTTTACTGAAAATAGTTACGTGCGGTATTAAGGGTCGTGTTCGTCTACACAATCACTAAAAAAATAGATATCGTTCTTGGGTGTGTGAACCGAACCCGAAATAATGTACTGTTTATTTTCAAACACTGCTCTTAACACTCAATCCTTATCTAATCAACACAACAAAGAATTTAAAATTTTTTTATTGAAAATTTTAATTTGGATGTTTTTGCTAATTATATTGCAACTTTCTTATTTTTTGCTCGATGATAACCACTTTGTTACAAATATGTTTGGAAAATTAAAAATTATAAACTTTTTTTTTTGAATTTTGAAAAAACGTAGAAAAAATCCATTTTTTCCAATCTTAAGGCTCAGTGAATTTTTGTCCGATAAACTCAGTAAAGATATCGGCTGAAAGAGGAAAAAGAACTCTTTGTAACAGTTTAAAATTTGCGTAATTAAAAAAAATCGTTCGCAAGATTTTTGAAAACAGCCGTATGAACTGCAAAAAACAGGTTTTCGCGTATATCTCGAAAACGCTTCTTGAGAAAAATATATGAATGCCATATTCGTTTTATCCGATTTATCTTAGAAAAAAATCTTATTTTTAAGGTTATGGCAAAAAGTTAAAAATTTGTGAACCAGTGTTATGGACCGATTACACTGATCGGCAATAAATTGTTCCATTTCCTTGGTCGCAGACAAAAAATAAAAATATTTTAAGACAACATAGTGGAGCAGCTAAAAGATTCAAAATTTATATAGCAAAGCAAATAATAACTGAAATAATTTAAGCGGAAACTAACCGTAAGGGGGAAAAATATAATAAACGACTACAACACAAAAATATATAGAACACAAAAAAAAAAAAACATTTGAGCCATATCGTACCGAAGTATAAGATACTTTTGAAGATAGAGAATACAAAAACAGAGTTGTGGAAACCTACACAGAAAAAAATATCTCAATAAAATTTTTAACAACACAGTTTGTTAAAAATAAAATTTTAGGTCAACAAACTTTTTGTTTGATTCAAAGAAAAAATTTATCAAATTTACACTTTGCAAAATAGCACCCAATAAAATATATTTAATAATGAAATAATTAAATATTTCTTGATATTCAATAAAAAAAATATTTCAATCAAAGTAAAGACAGTATTTTCACAACTCTGTGGTTTTCATGGGCAACCGCGTATGTCTTAAAATAAAATTTTTTATGAGAGCCGAAAAACCATTCTAGATCAAACTATGGGCTAGGTATTGCACTTTTTGAACTTTGTAATTGAGATAAAAAAAATCGGAATGGGTCTATCTGTTTTCAAAAATTTTTAGAACCATGTAAAGAGCGCTTAAAATTAAGCAATATGGCATCAACATTTCAAAATCGAAAAATGGACATACGCGGTTGCCCATGAAAACCACAGAACTCTTGTCCATTTTTAAAAGGCTCATAATTCTCATTTGTTTTACAGTTTTATTTGAATAATATATTTAGTTTTGCCAAAGTCTTTGGAAAAGGTTTCTTGATGATCTGGCCTAAGCAACCAGTGAAATGCGCATAGGAACTTACTTATTCCCGCATAATAAATTTTAGTGTTTTTATAAAAATATAAAAATTGAAAATCAATGACATCATCAATAATAAATAAAAAAATAAAGATTCGATTAACATTTTGTTTGATTTATCCAACATTTTCAACAATTTCTTTTAACAAATCAAGTAAAAATTTTGTTGAAAAAAATTATTTTGGGCAACAACTTTTTTTATTGACTCAATAAACTTGGTTGTTGACTAAAAATTTAACAATTATACATACAAACTTATCAATACCGCAAAAATCGTCATCGCAAAAAATTCAAAAATTTTTGTAATCAAATATGCGATTTTCGTATTCAAATATGAAAATTATTTTTTTCTGTGTACTTACTTGCCGTTGTTTCTTGCAGCAATATCTATCTGCAGATTCAAAATGATTAAACCCGTATATTACGAGCAAAAACTGCTGCTTTTTGAGATATTTGGACGATGCTGATTGAGAATTTGCGTCAGAGTTATAAACCAGAGAACGGCTTTGTGTGATTGCAAAAAATCGCATTATATGAACACTACAAAATACACTCTCTTGCTATCATCCAACCAAACTTGCTCAGCCACACACATTCGCAGCTGGTTTCAAATCATTTAAATAATGCACAGCGTGTTGGCTTTGCCATTTAATGCCTAAATCAAGCTAGTGATTTTTGCAGTTCTCTGTTATAAACCTTCTGAGGGCATCGCGTACGTACCCGTTTAACATAGTTCATGTTCATTTAAGCGCGTTTAAGCAAAATGTTGATTTAGCTAATCAAAACCGTTCACATTACATTCGAGGTGATTAAGATGACATATGATTAAGAAAAAAAAACACAACAAACAAATTTATATTTCTTTTAAGTATTAAAAATGGATAAAAACACTTTTATAAAGTTAACAGAAGCTTATTTTAATCATTTTAATGATGAAATTGTGAAAATTTATGAATTATTTAAGGAAAAAAATAAAAACATTAAGCAGAAATCGCGGTTGTACACGATCATGTTGGCGATTCTACATTTGAGGTATGTTCAGTGGATTCTATGTGATTTATGAAGTGATTAAGTTGTAATCATGTCAATTTGAAGTGATTAACAAATCACTTCAATGTATGGGTAATCATCTCGATTTTGAAGTGATTAGAGCTTAATCACGTTCGACCTGATTAAACGCGTTTAAGAAGCCAAATGTGACATAGCATAAGCCTACAAAATATGGTATCAACATATTTTGGGCTTGCGATGCATAAAACTCTTGCCTTTCCATGCAAAAGTGTACAGTAGTAAGCCATAAGAAGTCGTGCTTCAAGCAAATGTTGGCGAAAGAACGGCTTAAGATCTGTTTTTTCTATACAAAAACAAACGGTTTCTGACAGGGAATATACAGCCACAGAAAGACAGGTGCGTCTTGTGCTTTACATGTTTTTATTGTTTGGTTGTATAATTTTATGTTTATTTGGATGCTTTGTTTTAACGTTTACAATTTTATTTTAGACAAGCATAAACTACAAATTTTGCTTTAAGCAAAGACGCATCATTGTGCTCCGATTTACAGGAAAAATGAAAGCTGTAGTTATGTAATCAACTATACACTTAAAGCCTAATGTAGAATCTCCTTTTGCTGCTTAACCTAAAATTTTTACATATTACAAGAAAACCAAAGGAGGAGTTGATAATATGGACAAACTTTTAAGCGAATATTCCAGCAAATGCAGAACAAATCGATGGACAACCAACCATAATGCACGATGTTAATTGTGAGTCACACCTTCACGTGAAGTTTTTTGTCCAACTAAATTTGACATTTCTTTGTTTCAGTGTTAGACAAATTCAACCATGGAGAGGTACACAATTGAGCAGAGAATTAAGATTGTTAAAGCCTTTAATTAAAATGGGCGTTCCAATCAAAATGCATTTTGTGATTTTTTTGGCCAGCATAATCGAATAAATGTGTCCACAATCGGGAGTATTGTACGCAAATTTCAGTAGACCGGGTATGTAAAAAAGTGACTTTTTGGTGCGGTTTATGCGGGTATAAGGTCGGCCAAGAAATTACTGTGAATGGTGTAGCATATCACGAGATGATAACGGTCTTCTTGTGGCCAGAAATTGAGGATATTTACCTGAACGATATGTGGTTCCAACAGGATGGTGCCACTTGCAACACAGCCAACGGAGTAATGGCTCTTTTGTGATGATGTAGTTGGCCGCTACGATCATGTGATTTGACAAAATTGGACTTTTTTCTGTGGGGATATTTAAAAGAAAAAGTATACGTCAATAAGCCAAGAATAATTCAAGAGTTAAAAGATGAGATAATTCGGCACATTAGCGACTTTGAGCCTCAGTTATGTCTCAGAGTCTTTGAAAATATGGGCCATCGGATAGAGGTATGCTAGTGGCATAATGTCACCGAAGCCTTGGTAAGCATTTGGCCGATATTTTGTTTCACACATAATTGTCATAGATTCTGTTATCATATTAAAAATATTAAGACAATTCTCTGAAAACTTCTTGTTTTATTTACAATTAACATCGAGCGTTTTGGTGGAACCACCCTTTATTATAATACTATAGGTTTAGCAGCATTAACATCTACATATATACATTAGGGTGGCCGTTATTTTTTTTTTTTTTATTTCTTATATTCTCCCCCCCTAAATCGGTTCAGTTTTATGTAAAAGAAAATACAAAAAAATTTCGTAGCGATAAGTTGTGTTTTAGGGGGGGCGTCCGTCCCTCAAAGTTTGCCATCAAGCCATTTATTCAAATGTAATTTGTTTGTATGACTATCTTCTAAAAACAACATTTTACAAGAATATGATATATGGCAATATTTTAGCTCTTCTAGTCAGCAATATAAGCCTCTAAGAAAGTTTTTTGCTAAAATCAATATTTTAGAAAATAATTAAGAAAATAAAAACAAAATACCAAACATTTTATATGCGTTTTATATATATAAAAGGGGGATTTAATGTCAAGTGACCCAATTTTGAAATAGATGTCTTTCGATTTAAATGAAATTTACACCAATTAGTACTGTTAGATAGTAGCTTAGACACAAATTTTCAACAAGATCGGTCGAAAAGTTTCTGAGTTAGAGGGGGTCAAAGTTTGACATTTTGGCCATACAGGTGTTCTTTCTCATCCATGTAACTTATTACCAATTGGTGCAAGCAAAATTTGTCCCAAGTAGCTTTTTGATCAAACTTTTTAAAAAAAATTTTTTTGTTTTTTTAAATAATTTTTTAAATTTTTTTTTTTTTAATTTAACACTTGGCTAAAAAAATAAAAAAAAAAGTTTTAAATTTAAAAAAAAAAATTAAAAAATTTTTAAAAAAAAACAAAAAAATATTTATAAAAAAGATTGATTAAATATCTATCTAAGCTACTTGGGACAAATTTTGCTAACACCAATAGGTAATAAGTTACATGGATGAGAAAGAACACCTGTATGGCAAAGTTTGACCCCCTCTACCTCTGAAACATTTTGACCGATCTTGTTGAAAATTTGTGTGTAAACTACTATCTAATAGGACTAACCTTGGTGTAAATTTCATCCAAATCGGAAGACATCGATTTTAAAATGGTGTCACTTGACATTTAATCGCCTTTTTATATATATATATAACGTATATAAAATGTTTGGTATTTTGTTGTTATTTTCTTAATTATTTTCTAAGATATTAGTCTTAGCAAAAAACTTTCTTGGAGGCTTATGTTGTTGACTAGAAGAGCTAAAATATTGCCATATATCATATTCTTGTAAAATGTTGTTTTTAGAAGATAGTCATACGCAAACAAATTACATTTGAATAAAAGGCTTGATGGCAAACTTTGAGGGGCGGACGCCCTCCCTAAAACACAACTTATCGCTACGAAATTTTTTTGTATTTTTTTTTACATAAAACTGAACCGATTTAGAGGGGGAGAGTATAAGAAATCAAAAAAAAAAAGTTCTCCATACAACTAACGGCCACGCTAATATACATATATGGACAACCACATACAATTGCGTTCCACAGTCCGTCGTAGACAATTTTTGAAAAAGATAAGGATTGAACTGTCTAAGGAGAACATTTAACAAAGCATTTAAAACCCAAAAGTTATCTCCCAATCATCAGTCAAATCTGCAATAATACAGAGTGTGTTTGGGAAAGATTTTAAAGTTTCAACGTCATGCATTTCAGGGAGTTTTTCCATGTGCACGCTACTACGTATGAAGCAAGGAAAAACATGTTAAGCTTGTCTTCTTTATACACATATGAACATTAGGGTGGCCCTTATTTAGGAAATGATCGAATTTTTCTTCACGATCGTTCTAAATACAATCAAAATGAACAAAATCCATAGAATTCACAGATTTTGAAACCAATTAAGTTAGCAAAAAATCATAGGAGACCTTTTCTGTAGAGCGCTAAATTTGCTACTTGAACACTGTGCTAGTTGCAAAATTAGACAAGACGGGCAAATGGCGTTTTAGCATAATTCGGGTACGCTGAATCCAGTGGTGCCCACCGTTTTCTTAGGTTAGCTCTTGTTTTCGAGATATACCGTTATTTCGAAAATAGAGGAGGTTGCACAACATATATTCGCGTAACTCAAAAACGGTTCAGTTTATTGAAATAACTAAAAAAATTAAACTTCCTTTAAGAAAAGTAAAACTTTTTTTTTTAATATGAGCACTCGTTTTAGAAACATAATTTTTTTTTTTTTGGGAAAAAAAAATAATTTTATTTTAAAAATTTCGAAATTTTTGTTTCTTAAAACTTCATAAAAAATTGGAGAATGCAGCTAGACATATAAAAAACGAGGCTGCAAACAAAACAAGCTATAAAATATTAAAATCCGTTTACAACTTTTGTTTTTATTCACAAAAGTCGACAATTTTTAATCAATTTAAGAATTTCATAAAACACAGTATTTGTATGGGAGTCCCCCTAAGAAGTGACGATAAGGGGAAAGTATGTCTCGAGAAAATGTTAAAGACAAAAATCTTAATGAGGTCGGTCATACATTTTATCCCACTAAGGGCGACTCCTGGGCATTTATTTACTTACTTACTTACTTACTTACTTTTTCTTCAATATATCTCTAGTCTGCATTGAACATTTTGTATGGGAGCCCCCTTAAGGAATGGAGATAGCACATAGGTATGTTAGAAATAGAAGATTGAGATGAAAAATAAAGTGGGGTTGGTCATATATTTGACCCATCTAGGGGCATCCTAAGAACGGTGGGCACCAATGGATTCAGCGTACCCGAATTATGCTAAAACGCCATGTGCCCAGCTTGTCTAAATAAAGTATCAATTTCGAGCACAGTGGAACTATCATCTGCCGATATGATCCGTTCATTAGTGCATAAATTACAAAATTCAAAATTAATAACCGAACTTTTCCATGTTAATCCCACTTAAAACTTTGGCTGTCGTGGGGGCCGGGTTAATTTCTAAATTAAAAGCTGTAATTTGGTACGAATTCTTTTTGTTACATTTGGAACCTATTTAGAACGATCGTGAGGAAAAATTCAAACATTTCCTAAATAAGAAATAAGTACTTTTCTCACCAAAAAAAGTTTTTATCTAAAATATTCTTAAAGACTTTCTTTAATTTTATTTAAGTAACATTTCACTAAAAATATAGTTTTAATAATCGTTTTTAGATATTTAATGTATAAAAATACCCTGCTATCTTGCCATACCGTTGACGGTGTAAGATGAAAATTGGTCCACCACGCACAGTGTCGTGTTTTCATATAACGAGCGGCCATAAATAGAAGACGTTATTGTAAAGAGTTGAAATTTGGCACAAATGTTTTAATTGATAAAAGATAACAAAATTTCAAATTTCTAAAGTTTCGGAGCAAGGATTCATGTCCTTCCCATATATCCTGAAATTAAAAAATGTCATAAAAGATAGACAAAGAGTTCAAACTTCATGAAATTTCGCATAGTCATTGGATTTGATACACTCAAGGAGTTGACCAAATTTTATCCAAATCAAAACAAGGACACGCTGAAAAATGTCCTTTTTCAAAAAATTCAAAAAAAAAAGTAATAAAATAAAAATTTCTTAAATTAACTCCGTACACAAAAAATTGTATTCCATTGTTTTTATTTTTTTATTTTATTCATATTCAGAATCACTTTCTTCTGACACATCTATTAAATTTTCTAAAAGTGAATCCTCCTGATATCCAGCATTTTCTTCAATAATGAAATTATTTATCTCTTCATTGCTCCTTTTATTATAACTTCCATTTTCTTTTGTGTATATAGATAAGTTTGGTTCAGATTGTAAAATCATTCTTTCTATTATGTCTTTATTAGTATTAACACGACTGTTTTTTCGAGTATGGTTCAAACGAATTTTTCTAAAAACTTTATGAGTGGCTTCTATAGCTTCCTCAGACAACATTCCTACTGGAATCGTGGAGTTTATTATAAATTCTGCTCCATGCACAAGTATTTTGTGAACAGTAACAGGCATAAAATACCAGGAATATTTTTCAACATATAAAGTCCATGTTTCTCTAAGCAGTTTTTGAAAATTTGAAATTTTTATTGTTTTACTGCTCGAAATTGTCTTTAAAATCAAAGAGAAGTTTTTAATTAAAGTTGGATCAACTTGCGTTATTCTAGATGATACTTCAATATTGTTGAAAAACCGTCTCGCAGTATTTCCATCGTTTGTTGTTCCAAAACCTGTTTTAACTTTATCTACAATTAATCCGAGTTCCATTTTAAAATCTTCCTGAATTTTAGATTTTCTTTCATTGACAATTTTTTTGTCATCATCTTTTGAAACTCTCCAAGTTTTCAAAGGCAGCCTGTATGCTATGTGAAGTATACATTCAAAAAATTTTATCCATGCATGTAGAGTTGATAACCCGTGTTTATGGAATTCTTCCTTTTTTATAAGACCCCTTTCTAATACTTCAACAGAATTATTTCCGAGGGTTTTGCACCGCAAACAAAACAAGAAGAACTGCTTTTGTTATCAGATAAAACATTGACTACAGCTCCATCAACCATTGTTAATCGCATATTAAAGTGGACGTTTATGTTTCTCTTATCAGATACATAATTAAATGTTTGTAAATTATCTATTTCCTGTTGAATAGTAGACTGTGTAGTTTTTACTAAATCTGAATTTTCTTTTTCCATGTAATAGCATATTGGACGACAATATTTTATTGATGAGTGTTTTAAATTATTCCATAAAACATTTTCTGTACGAAAATCTATAAACCTTAATGGAACAAAAGAAGCCACAAATAAATATTCATCCCGAGAATTTGGATCACTGAAGTTTTGTTTGTAATTACTATGGCCTGAACTTCCATCAAAGCCCCATTTAATTTCCAAATTTAAATCATTTTGGGATTCAAAATTATTTAAATCTAAAATACTTTTGGCAGTCATATTTAGAATAGATTGCAATGGTATTTTAACTGAAGTTTCAGTTACTAATATATTTTCGGGAATATATTTTTTCTTCGCTTTTTGTACACTATAATATGTCGGGAAGCAGTTCTTGTGCACATCATTTACAACAGTTCGCATCTTCTCATACTGCCTATATGATAGATCCATGTCTATTAAAAGTGCTAAAGCCTTTTCTACCGAAATGGAAGTTTCGTCAGTTGCTCCGGTAACTCTCCGAGCAGCACTTTGCAATTGATTTGGGCATACAGAGTTTACGAGATTTTCCACTTTTCTTCTTTTGGTTCTTTCAGAGCTCTCATCGAATTCCAATGTTGGTCTTCCTTTACGACTTGTACTTGGGATCTAATCAAATTAAACAAAATTTGCATATATATTGTTGAAAATAAATATTAGATTATATATTTACATTGCATATGTGTTCTTCTTTGATATTGAAAATTGAATTAAGCCACGAACTGTTTTTTTTTTCAAACAGCTCCTTCTTTCTGGAGCACTTTACCCATTTACGTTTTATGTTTGCTAAAATAAAATTAAGTCTTTTATTTGTTTCTTTTTCCACTTTAGTCTTAAATTTCTTTTCCAAAAAATTTATTATTTCCATATGGGCTGCTCTGTAAGAAGTATGTTTGAGCCAAATATTGAAAAATTCTCTAATTTGTACCTTTGATGACACTGAAAAAATGAAAAAAGTCGTATTTTCGCAACGTTTCGCAAATGTCACATACTTTTTTATAATATACATACTTTTATTAATATTATACTTAATTATAAAAAAAATAGTTTTTGATAGTTTTTTTTAATTGCCAGGTAAACTTGCAAGTTGTAAATAATTATTACTTTTTTTTGTTCACATTCAGAATAACGGTAAAACCCATATGATAGCTAAATGGATAAAAAAAGTGCGTTACCATATTTTAGTAATATCACACTATAATATCAATGCAAATATTGCCGGCTTTATCGACAATTTATATTATGTTAAACCTTTAGCATTTTCACACTATTTTACATTTTTCTTTGCATGCTGCACATTCACCTAAAACATTCAAATTTAATTAGCTCTAACTTTTGTATATATTAACATATTTTAAAACTTATTTTTGATTATTGTTATTTGAAATCTATATAATAAAACTGTATCAATCAAATTTTAAAATTATAAAAAATATTATTTTCATTTTTGGCCGCCCACACCACACAGTGCCACGCACCTTCAAAATAATTTTTAAGCTAAAAAATAATGATAATTTAAAATTAATTAAAAGTAAGGAGTTCTCAAACGTTTAAAATATGTGGACCATGTCTTTCTATAAAAAATAGGCTGAAAACATCAAAGGTACCCGGGTATCTTGCCATTCACACGACGGTTAATACGGTTAAATGAAATCCGTTTTCAGTTTTTTTTCTATTACGTTCATTTCTTTTTATGGGAGAAAAATTGCCTATAGGTCATTCACATAACCTTTTTTGCTTTAAACTGTTTCGGAGTTATTCCGAAATTAGTGGCGATCATTTTTTTAATGCAAAATTGTTAAAACTTTTTGTTATCAAAAATTCATAAAAACATTATTTGAACAAAAATTATACATTTTTTTATCATTTATCGGAAAGCCAGGTATATAACAAACATAACCATGAAAATCGGCGTACAAAGGTTGATTAATTTTTTATTATTCATTACACAGTGCAACAAAAAACACGGTTTGGACAGGATAAATTCGATTGTATTACGGAACTACACGAAAAGCTTTTTTTCGGCGGACTCTTAGCTATACTATTGTCATATATGGTTAAGCAGTATCAAGAAGTCTGAATTAGTTGTTGCCCAAAAACGAATGAATCTCTTTTTTGAGTGCCCACCAATTTTCAGAATTTTTGGAGGCCTGGTAATACAATCGATTTTATACTGTCCACTCAGTGTGATTTGCCAAAAGTATTCGTTTGACGCATAGTGTTAATATGGGATAGACTAATATAAAAATTAAAAACAATACATAATTACGTCATTAAGTGCAATAGAATCAACTTTGTTTTGTTTTTTGCCGACCAGTGCTATGAAAAAATAGCAATATCGATATTTGTTACGGTTTTGACCGATCTTACAGAAATTTTGTGGCATGATTTCTAGTCTTATGAGACTAGGATGGATCTAATTTTATAACAATAGCGTTATTTTGTACGGTCAACTAATGAGTTTTCCGAGTGTTAGTTTTATATTTGGCCTTTGTTAAATTATAGAGCAGCTCTTCCGAAATTTCTTCTCTTATGAGGCTCTCGTGGATTAAATTGCATTACAATAGAACAATTCGTTTCACTTTGTGGCGTACTAATGGTGTTTTCTTTTCTACAGAAAAATATCACATTTTAAAAGGTGCATGTATAAAATGTCTTGCCTAACATGTAATAATGCAATTTTTTATTTGACGAGAACAAAACACAAAATTGGATCGCCCTGTTTTAAACAGCTGACAAAAAGTTTGTTCTTCAATATATAAAAAAATATGTACATAAATCAAAAAGTATGTTCTTCAAAATTTAAAAAAATATACATAATCCCAAATTTGTTAATATATTGATATTAAATAAATAAATAAATGAACAAAATGAATGACCAAATTCCAATTTCTTTAGTTTGTTTTTTATAAAATATGTTAAAAAGGAAATACCTTTGCCAGATTGCTACTTTATTAACACCAAGTTTTTACGATTTCTTGATTTGACGCTTTTTTTCAAAAACAATTTTATAACACCGAATCCATTTACTTTTTATATCACTGACAACCTACCATTAACAATGTTATGCTTTCTTTTGTTTTTACTATAAAATAATAGAAAAATTTACTATTAAAACTTAAAATTTTTACTATTGTGATTAGAGGCGACTTTTTCCCAACTTCGTCTGGTAACCCTATATATAAACAGAAGCCACCTTTTTACAGGGCATTATCAACACTCTCGATTTATACGGGGCGTAAAGTGCAATGCCTTATGACATTCAAGGGTGAATTTTTTTAGAATAGAACACGCAACCCTTTTATAGAGCAAAGCATTTTCAAGAAACGAACACCAAATTGCATTTTTTTAAATAAAATGTGACACTTTTGTAAAAAAAAACACAATAAGGTATTTTTCGAGAGCGTACTTTATTTTAGCTTCGTTGCTTCGAGTCTTATCAAATATGACCGATCAAATCAAAACTGATGCTAAGAAAAAAAAAAAAAAATTAAATTGGGGAAACGTAGTTTAATATTAAGGAAAACCAAATTAATATAAAATAACCATAAATACATAGTTTTATTTTTATAAGGCAAAGAAAATTATGAGCTTATGAATATTTAAAAACCAAGTATATAAATTTATCGCACACTTAATCATAAACTGGCACAATTCAAAATTCAAAAATGTTTAGGAGAGGCAGAAAACCGGGTTGGAAAACAGGGTTGCATTTCTTTATTTCAATATGTTGTTAATCAAACTGAAAAATGGGTTATTTTTGACCCCAAATTTAACCCTTTAAAACTATACAGGATCTGATAAGCTCGAGCAGGTTGATCTTATTTTATTTTCTCTATCATTTGTGTAAATTCCAAAGAAATCATTATTTTCAGTTGGGATACCTTAACTTTTAGTGGGTGTGGGCGTGGTCTTATTAACTTTTTTTGTTTTTTAATTTATTTATATGATATGGCCATTAAATTTGCATAAAGTAAAAGCTCTGACATGATTATTTTAATTTATGCCAAAATAAGTCGATTTGGAACCATAATGTGGCGGGCAGTTTTAATATTTATTTATTTATTTATTGAAATCCTGCTCAACAAGATTATATCTTATAATTATAGAGCAAGAGTATTAATGTAAATAAAAAATTAAACAAAATTAAACGTACAAGATAAAAATTATAAAGTTTTATAGTTTATTTCTACATTAGACTCTGATACACAAAATTTTATTACAAAAAATAATTTGTTTTGTTTTTAAGGTGTACTCAAGTATTTTCCGAGGAGTACTACGAGAGAGTTATTGGACCTATGGAATATTATAGATCGATCAATCCGAAATTTAGAAGTTTTATATTCAGTTATATAAAACGAGTTTAATAAGAACCGGCGCATTACAAATAATATATTTTTAAGGGTGGTTCTTCCACATTTGGGTTTATAACTCTTTTCCTACTAAATCGATTGTGCTGGACCTTAATCCCAAGCTGGGTTAGAGAACTAGAGCCAATTTGACACCAAAAAACTTTTAAAATTGAGCATGTTCTGATAAGATAGACGGACATGGCTAAATCGAGTTAAAATTATTCAAGGATTGAAAATATATACACTAGGGCGGGTTAATTTTTTTTTTGATGAAGCGTATAGCAAGAACGTAATCTATAGGTGATTCTGAGAAATTTTGCTCAAGAGACCATAGCTCTAAGTCGGGTTTGGAGCCCCCCAAAATTTTAAAATAGATATTTTTCCATATACATATACACAGAATTATTTAATTAAATTCGTCATAAAAATCGGATAGAATTATAGTAGATTTCTCAATCTGGGCTCGTTTGAAAGGTATTTTAAGGAATGTTTTGTCGAAAAATAGCTTAAAATGAACTTTAACTAATAAATTCTGAATTTTCTTCGATTTTTTTCGAGATTTTTTTTTTGCAGATTATGAATAATGAATGATATGAACGAATAATGACGTTACAAAATAATGACGTTTACCAACACTAAACGTTGCCAAACTTGCTTTTTCTTCTTCCTTAATCGTTCATCGTGCAATGCGCACGCAGTTTGCCAAAATACTTAAATAAAAACTCGGTTATAACAATACCAATATTTTTATTTATTTTTAAATTTAGTGTGGAACAGAAAGACATGTACAATTATTAAAGAGTGTTTCAAAACGAGTTATAAAAAAGAATCGTGAAGGAGTTATGGCAGTGATATTAGTAAGTCTTAAGAAAACTCCTCTTGTATATTATACACCTAATTGGGTCTTAGATGAATATTAGAAAAGTTTTTTAGACGGAATGACAAACTTAGTATATTTTCTGGTTGGCAATATATGAAAGGAATTCAAACATTAAAGACCCTTTAATTTTTTTTTATATAACATATAGACACGACTACTTCTTTAGTATGTGTTTGTGTGAAAGAAAACAAAATTAAACAGTTAGTTTTAAAATTGCACTAGAAACCCCCCTTCTCCCATGTTCATGGGTAGTTAAATATTTGATGTGAAACAATTGTTGCATGCATATGCATTTGATGGGTTAATCGATATCGGACAAGTCTAAATTAAAAAAACACTTTGAATAAATAATTTTTATGATAACATTTTGACTAAATTAATATGTGTATTAAAACAAAACATAATATTTAGGTATGTCACAGAATTTGTACAAAAGCAAAAATTTGCACATTTTTTATTTCGTACCGTTTTTGTTTTCCTCTTTTTTATTAAAAATAGAAAACTTTTTGCGTTTTACATTTTCTAGAGCAGGTAAAAACGTTTTAGGTGTCGTACGAATTTGGTTTCTGTGACACACCTGATTGTTATTATTTATAGGATATACATATATATTAGAGCGACTCACCAAAAAATTTGGGCACCGTAACATTACGTTTGGTTCATCCCACAGCGCCCGCTCGATGTACCCTCCTAAAAATGAACCTTGGACTTTTTTAAGATGACATTTTAAATATTTCGGGTCCAGCTTTGACCGCTCGTGAGCTGGACCATTTTGAAAAAGGCTCTATTTTTGCATGTTTTGTTAATTTGAGAATCTGTTTCCTTACCAACAGATACAAATTGGATATCATAAAAAAGGTTTTAAGGCGCGTCACACTGTATATACAATTTGTCCAAGGACGATCATCCATGTTCTTTTTTTTTTAAGGATTTTCTGTAAAAAACGGGTTTTGAATTTTTTGTTCGGGGTTGTTTGTTATAAAAAGGCCAAATTAACATATTTTAAACTTTAGTCGATTTAATTAAATACGTGTCTCAGCTTTTTTTGAAATTCGTGCTAGTTCGCGTTTTGACAAAAATGCAATGGGTTGGTAATCCTTGGTTTTAAATAGGGCAATATTGGTATCAAATTTTTTCTTTTGCCAAGTACATCACCTTTGTATGTAAATTTAAGATGCATTTTATACGGTGCTCCAAAATATATATAAATGCAATTTTATAGTAACTCTAATATGATAGCGGACTTAGTTTCTAGATCATGTATGGATGAAAAAAGTAATGAAAGAAAGAAAAAAAGAAATGATCCACGACTTAAATTTTTTTAGTTTGCGAAAAAAATATGCCGTCAAAAAGTCGTGGATCATTTCTTTTTTTCTATCTTTAGTCCTGTTTTAATCCATACATGATCTAGAAACTAAATTCGCTATCATATTAGAGTAACCACAAAATTTTATTTCAGTATATGGTTTGTAGCCCCAAGTATTCTCTTTAAAATGACATTAAAATCATCTTCGTATGTAAAGTAGTTTTCGAGATATTGAAGAAATAAGCTCAACACATTCGGCTAATTCGGCGATATGACATTTGACATTTTGAATATGACATAACTTTTGAAAGAAAAATTTTGAAATTTTTTTTCGTTCATATGTTCCTTATAAGATAAAAGGAACCTTCTCATCAAACTTCATTAAAATCGGAAGGGGTCGTGTCCCATTCTTGGCCGTTTTGACATGGAATTACCCGTATAAAATGTATAAAATGGACTTAGCAGGCTTACACTTAAAGCCGACGAATTGAATAACTACGAAGTTTGTATTTGTTCATGTCGAATGTTAAATGCCCACCGCAATAAGTTCGAATAAAATGTTTTAGAATTCGTCTTAAATAAATTACAAACTGTCAAAAATTTTAAAAAAGATATCGATCAAAAATGAAGTTATGTAAAAAAAAAAAAAAAAATGTAATATTGTTCAAGGCGAATTCAACTACAGGTGGTGTCGGAACTACAACAATACAAAAACAACAGAAACAACATAGGGGTTTTTCCATTGCATTGTTAGTGCCATTAGCTCGAAATGTAAACCATTATTAGCTAAACACTAACAAATAAAAACAAATAAGCTCGAACTGTCAAAATCAGATGCCGTTTCGACACCAGCTGTAGTTAATTCGCCTTGAACAATTTTACATTTTTTTTTACAAACTTCATTTTTGATCGATATCTTTTTTAAAATTTAGCGGTTTAAGGGCAAATTCAGCGATTTACCGCTTTTTGTTTGTTTTGTTTTTATGTTTCTCATAAACAAAAAGTTGAAAGCATTTAATAAAATAAACAATATCATAACAAAAGAAAAACTAAAAAAATAAACATTTGATCAAATAGAATCTGGGAATTTATTTCTCATGGTGAGTTACATTTATTATAAATTTTTCATATTATTCGAATGTGTATTCTATGTCAAATACATTCCTGTGAAATAATGAAGGAATGAGACTATTAAAGTATAAAAGCTTTTGAGGAATGTATTTGACATAGAATACACATTCGAATAAATAAACATTTGTTTACATTTTTTATAGTTTGCTCTTTCCAACATATACTGTTTCTTTCTATCAATTCTATATAAATTCAATGAATATAAAATGTATTGTCATAAGGGCTTTATATAAGCTTCTTGTTCTTGTAACAAAAGCCAAAAACAATTCAAAATACTACATACTTATAAGGTCTTTAATCAGGCTAAAGTTCATTCAATTTAATTTTCATTAAATTATTTTTTATTAAGAAAGGAATTTTTACAACATGAAATTAATTAAAATTTTTTTGATATTTTTCATTCTTGGCTGCCGCGGGAATCAAACCCAATTAAATCATTTAAATAAAATCATCATTCAAAGCAAATTTCGATCTACCAAAGGTTAAATACAATTTGGTTTAAAGATTTATGTTTGACTTTTGACTGCCAGCAGTCGTCATTGGCTGTGAGAAAAATGTAGGGGTAACCTGTCCGTTAAGGCCTGGTTTCGATTCCCGCCTGATTTAAATATCAAAATTTGGATAAAAAACCACAGTTCCATAAAATAACCACAATACTCATTATTTTTAAAATATTGAAATTGAAACAAATTTTCATTATTTTTTGTGCAAGAAGCTTAAAAAATGGTGCAAAAAATATAACAAATTTAAATTTTTTATTTCAAAGTACCGCAAATTATTTCAAAAACTCTTTAAGCATCATTGACAAAGTATAAATGGTCTTGGTCAATTGTAAAGCTGTATTCAGTGATAAGGGCGCAACACCACCGATTGATATGCCAGAGGCCTGCTGTGACTCTCTCAACATTACTAAAATCATTTTCTGTTCTGCAACTGTCAAATTATACCAACAGGAATCGTAAATCATGACAATTATATCATCGTTCTGAAAAAAACAAAAAAAAAAAAAAAAAAAACAATGGATTAATTTTTGCTTTAAACATTAATGTATTTAAATACGAAACTTACCGCTACTTCGACTAAATTGCCCAAAGAGCAATACGCATAGACCATGGCTAATAAATAAAACAGAAAAATCGGGGCAGCTGGCCATATGTCCACAAAAATACAAACAATGGTGCAAACAATGCCGAAAAATTCGGTGGCAATTTGAACCAAAATTACCCAAAAGAAAGTACTTTTTATGGTGGCGCAAAACCTTAAATGAAACATATTTATTACCAAATAACCAAGTTTTATAGTTTATTGTATGGCGATAAAAAATCCGGTCGCAAAATTGCAATACTTGGAAATAATTTTGCTTAACAGACCACATTCGAAAACCCACCCCGTATCAACATTCCATTAATCATGTTGGGTATTTTTGTGGGTCTATTAAACAAAGGAAATTAGTTTAAAAAAACATTTTAAAACAGATTTTATTTCATTTGTTTTATAAGAACAGGCTTAACATAATATAAAAAAAAATATAACCTTTAATTTTACTCACTTTATATATTTCTGATGCCATTTAAATATGTCAGTTAACGAATCTTTCGATTTCGTAACATCTCTAGGATTTTCCTCCAAAATTGCATCCAGATCATCAAATTTACATTTCAGAATATTCTTTATTAGCGGTATATGAGCCACATATATAAACAGCCAGGAATCAATAACCAAATTGCCGAAACCCGCAAAAAATACACAAGTCACATGAACAACTGAAGTGAAGTAAAAACCAAAATCTGTTTCGTAATCGATGAAGGGCAACAGCACCGGTAAAATCTCGACACGCGTATTCAAGGCTGCCAACATAATGATGGGCACTCCAATTAAAACCATAACGGTTAAACTAATAATCGAAAATACGGTAAAAAGTAATTTCTTGACTAAGGAAATGTTTGCTTCTAAGCATTTCTTGTAGGCAAATGATTTTTGTTCATATGTCTTATACATTTCAATGATTTCCTTATATAAAAAGCAAAAACCATCCCGCTGCACGAGAACATTTATAAGTTTGACATATCCCTATAATTTAAGAAAAGTTTTGAATTTTGCAAAGAGTTTATAAGAATTGAAAACTTGCTGCTTACCTGAAACCCACTTCCCAATACGGAGTATGATTTCAAAAGATTAATGTGATTTTCTTTGACGACCACTTCTATATAGTTGGTGTAGAAAGAAAAAATAATTGCCAAATTTACAAGTACAAAAACAAAAGCTGTTTTCCAGTTCATTTTAAAATTTTCCTTTATAACATCAGTGCCACATAATTTCGAAATTCGACGAGTAAAATTAAAAATTTTTTCAAAATCTTCGGAATATTTTTTCGTCATTATTGCTGATTTTTTTTTTTTTTTGAGATATTTCTTGCTAATAAGGACTTTAAAGAAACTATTCTTTGTTTACAGTAAACATTTCTTTTTATGGATAGAAAATATAATTATTGCACTATGGGGCCAATACTGAATCTTATTTGTACGGTTGTATCGAGTGATGAAAAGAAAATGTGTTAAAAAATTTTATTTTTCGACACGCGTCGAGAAGGGAATTTTTTTTTTGTTGAAAAATGTGAAATTTTTCTCTAAGAAGGCGGAAAGATTTGCTTAATTTCCTGAACTAAAAAACGAGCAACTGAACCACATAGATTGCTCAACGAAGCTGGCCAAAAGTGACGATTTGTTTTGACACGAAAGACAAAAACCGCCAAGGTTAAAGAAAATTAATAAGAATCGGTTGATTGATGTTAAACCCAAGAATTAATTCAAAAGCTAGGTTGGAAACAATTTTGGAAACGTCATAAAAAAGGATTTTTTTGATAATAAAAAAGTAACACATAAAAACTACAAGTGCTCAAGCTCTGTAACTCCCACCTCGAAAAACTCTTCGATTGAAACGTGAGATATGAAACAAAAATGCCGTAAATTAAAACATACAAACAACATTTTTGGCGAGTTATAGCTGTCACGTAAGGAAATTACTCGCTAATTTACAGAAAAAGTGTGTCTGTAAAATTTTTGTAAAAAGTTCTCGCTTTGAACTGTCAAATATACTCAGGAATAAAAATTGGATGCGAAAAAATATTAACACAAAAAATATATGGATTAAAAATGCAAAATGCAATGAATAATAACACGGAAGAGAACGGTATTTTCCTCTAGGTTGATTTTTCATTGTTTAATTATTTTGCTTTTAACATTTTTGAAAAATATGCGAATGTTTTCAAAGCCATTTTGTAAACAACCAACATTAAAGTCGCATTTTACATTATTTGGTATAGCCAACGGTTGTTACTTCGCGGCCGTCGTTGAACATTTTTCAATTTAAGTAAATTTTGGCCGCCGCACACTGGTTCATATTTTGAGAAGGCGGCCAAAATTATTTTTTTTTTTGTTCTCCGATTTTAAAATTTTTTTATTCATGTGAAAGTAAATACTAGTGAACCTCGGGAGCCAAAAAATTAAAACCCTATTTCAACTATTTCATTGAGAACAGGGTGGTCCGAAATGGACTTTCTCAATATTTGGTTATAGTTTTGAATTTCTGAGTCAATTTTTGAAGTTGAAATGCTCATAACTTTTTTGTTTTTTAAGATTTTTTGACAGAATAAGTTTTGTGTATTAGTTTATTTTATTAGCTATACGTGGTTTAAAGCATTAAACTCTGCGACCTCTAGAACTTTTTAATTTTTTTTTTTTTTTTTATGTCAAAATTTCCCGGAAATTTCCTACTTTATAGAGCATAAGTCCTGAGCGTCAAAATGCGTCAAAAAAAAACCTATACTCTCTTGTAGTCCAGAATCTAACCTACATTTCTATACCCCATTGTACGCACGTCTGGATACGACCTTGCGAACTACAGCAATTTCTGTGACCCAAGGTAAGATATTCGGTTCAAAAAATAAGTCCTGCAAGTAAACATTACTGAATTTAAAGAAGGTGAATCTTAAAGAATTTTAGACAAATAAAGCAGCTCAGGCCACATAAATTATCTAGCACGTCAGGTTATCAATTAATTTGGAGAAGGTAAATTTATTGCCATTGTTATGAACTTATTATGGGCGGATGCTGCAAAACGAATAGGCGACATAAATAGAATAACACGTTAGATTTCTGAGTAAGTTAAAAGGTTAAACATTAGTAAATAGCCGCAACATAAACTACATAGTTTAATTACCTGAAAATTGCAAATTAATTTAAAAAAATGGAAGAACAGGTAAATGGTAAAAAAACTAGCACGCAGTTATATTTTACGTGAAAATTACCTACATGTTACCAGTTAATTTATTGCCGGTATGTTATCCTTTTAAAAAGTGTGAAAACAGGGGTTTTTTATGTTTCAAAGAAATGCTAATAAAAGATTAAATTTGTATTTAAAAAAGGGGTTTTATGTTTTAAAGAAGCAGTAACAAAAGATCATTTAAAAAAACTTCTATCAAGAGTATAAAAGTGCATGCATTCATAATTTTACCTTCATTATTGTTTAAACAATGGCTAAGTTCAGTTATAAAGTTCTCGCAGATATATATTTTCAACAGAAAGATGAAAAAGATTTTGTGTTACACATAATGAATAATCCATTTTTTAAATTATGCAACGAACAAGAAATCAAAATTCATAAGATAAAAATTAAAAATTTTTCATTAACATTAAGAAAACGGTACCTGAAATGTTCTAGAAACAAGAAAAAGTTTTATTTACACAACGAAAAATGGCTAACAAATGATCTGATTTTTAAGAAGCTGTCAATAACCGTCAATAACCATATGCCAAAAGACATCAAGTCAATTAAGCCAACCCCCATCACAAGACAATAGTTTCAATGAAGCATACGAATTTGGAATGTCCCCTCTTCATACCAGAATTCGTTTTATGGAGCATATTCTTAAATTGGGTTATGATTTGGAATTTGGCCCGTTAGGCGAAACAGTGAGAAAAAACAAAGAAAATGTGGAAAAAAGGAAACAAACAAAAAAACAAATTCAAGAAAAATACCTTCACCTAGGCCTTATAATTGATCAGCCAAAACAAGGAGAAGGAAATTCAAATGATGGAAACACTGCAAGGAGATTCTTTTCCGATCCAGAAACTGCAGCATCTATCACAGGAGTACATTTTGAATTAATAAGACGATTCCAGATCATTTTACAAGTTATATCATGTAGCAGAAAGATAAATGCAAAAAAATTTGGGCAGTATGCAAATGAAACAGCAATTCTTTATAACAAAAAATACTCTTGGAGACATATGCCAACCACAGTTCATAAAATTTTATATCATGGGGAACAAATAGTTCAACACAATATGCTACCAATTGGAGATCTATCTGAAGAAGCGCAAGAAAAAAGGAACAAAGACTACAGATTCTTCCGCGAGCATAACACAAGAAAAATGTCCAGATGTTGTACTAATGAAGATCTTATTACTATTTTGTTGTGCACATCAGATCCATATATGTCCAGTATTCGACAAAAATGGAAATCAACCTCAATCGAATTAGAGGAAGAAGCTAAACAACTTCTCGAAAATGAAACCCAAAGCTATTTAGAAGAAATTTTTACTAATATTGTTTAATTTAAAATTGTTTATAGATTATAATTTGTTTTTGTTTTAAGTATATATTTGTATTAATGTATAAAAATAAAATACACATACATCTCTAACCAAAAATAAAAGTTGAATTACCTAAAATGTTATCGATAGCCAATAATGCTATTTGGGAATTTTTTAAAATATTCCTTTTCAGTTTTATCCTTATAACAACTCGTCTTTCCTAAAAACGCCAACCTTTGGCCCCTGTGAATATTGGGACTAAAAAATTTACAGGGGCCAAATATTGGCATTTTCTGACAGGATCTAAGTTCGACAATAAAAAATAAGTATCAGTTGTAAAATACAAGAGAAATAATGATAAATTATAAAAAAATCATATATGAAATATTCAACTTTTACACCGAAACTCAACAAAAAAATGAAAATGCATTTTGAACTCCAATAGGAGTCCAGGGGCCAAATATTGGCATTTTCTGACAGGATCTAAGTTCGACAATAAAAAATAAGTATCAGTTGTAAAATACAAGAGAAATAATGATAAATTATAAAAAAATCATATATGAAATATTCAACTTTTACACCGAAACTCAACAAAAAAATGAAAATGCATTTTGAACTCCCCATAACTTTTGCTTCTATCAGTCGAATTTTACGTTTTATAGCGCAAATTAAAGCCTAACATCGCACCTATCGAGCAAAAAAAATCGCATAAAAAAATACCGATCCAGTCAAAAGTTATGGAATTTTGGCCGCCTTCTCGTAAAATTTCCCACTGTGCGCCGTCAACGATATGTGTAACTGGCGATCCAAACGTCTGCAGTTTCGCATCGGCTTTAAGCAGAATATTATGACAGTTATAATGTAACGACGTAATCTCTTTTGAAAGTTTCCGACATCAGTTACACCCACACTTTTTTCTCACTTTTCGAAAAAAGATTTTAAATATTTTCGATGCGAGAAGTTCTCACCAAAGTAACAGAACATGGGTACAGGTTGTTTAAAATTTTTGCCACATATGCTTCGTTAAATTATGGTATTAAACTTCAGCCAAATCGGTTCATAGAATTGCCTTTAATCACCTGTTCTTGTTGTTTTTTTTTTTTTTTTATTTATTTTTCATTTAAATAGCACGGTAGGTTAGCTGGTAGTGAGTTAGTCTATCAGTGCGGGGGTTGCGGGTTCGATTGTCGCCAGATAAAAGATAAAAACATGATTTTCCGATCAAGTACTATTTTAAACAAATAAATGTACTCAATATATATTTTTTTTTCCAATTCTGCTTGATAATGCCTGTTAGTGGGTAAGTGGTCTAAGACGCCTCATAACGTAAGGAGAAGGGCATTAAAGATTCAACACATGCGAATATATCACTCTAACCATTCGAGTCTCAACAAATTCTTTTGTTAAAATTATCATAAAGTTATGCTAAAAAATCAGCTTGAATGTGTTACTTAAGGAGATTTGGCGACAATACCAAAAATTTTGTTATCCAAGGTAAATTTATAAAAGATTATTGACTACTGTTAGACTATTATATCCGAAACATATCTCCAACAATGCAAAATATGTAAGTAATTTCGATTGGGGGCATTTTTTTGCAAATAATGACGATTGATTATCAAATTTGATAACATCTTTTATATCTTTTCGTATTATTCTTCACAAACAAATTTGCGAAAGAAAGAACTAAAACTAGGTACATTTTGGGGTAAACTCATTGTTACAATTTTAAAATTTTGAGTTTTGTAGATCCATTTGACGTTTAGTAAATTATTATGTTTGATCTGTCTAAAAAAAAGAAAACAACTGGGTAGGTAGCAAATATTCGTAAAAATTCGAATTCGTGTTTAAAAGTAGTCAATAGAGGAAAAGAAAGTGAAAATATTTTGGGGTGTTCATATTATCGCGAGTGCACTGTGTATACAAATTTAAATTCCAAACTTTTTCTATATGTTAACATTTTATATAAGAAGATATAAAGGTACGTTGTTCAACCTGTTCTCTCTCTTTTTTCCCAATACTGTCTCATTTCAATCCATCTCAATGATAATAATTGAGATGGTACTAATTGCCAAGCAAAAGGGTACTTTTATTTTGTTAATTTCTTATGATTTTAAATCTTGCAAATGATTTCTTTTTTCCCAACAAATTCCGATAGCAACACAGGAAATATCAGGAAACAAAAGTTTGACAGTTTTCTCAGTTTTCTTTTTAATGTTATTTACTTTTTTCAAAAAAAAAAAAAAAAAAAATTTTTCCCTTTTTTTAATATTTTATTCCTGGAAGATCCGTCAACAGACGAATTCAAAATTGATCGTTTTAAATTTCTTTTGCTCATCTGGAAACGAATTCAATAATAATGGCACTATGCTATTGGCCCTACTAGCAATATTATTTCAGGCTAGATTTTTAAACAAGGAAGCATAAAAAGAAAGAGCACTAAAACTGACGTTGGGCTACCGTGGTATTTTGAAGATGAAAAAGTAGTGAAAATAGTACAAAAGTAATGAATTTTTCATCACTGATCTATCTGCCGATTAGCAAGCCCACTTTCCTAATTTTATGACTCTTACTTAAGGAGTTGTCAAAAAAGTACCAAATCATTAAATTTTCCTTTTTGCCCAACTATCTGAACATCCTTTTTTTTTATTAGGAACACTCTAAAGTTTAAATTTTGTGATACGGAAACACTTGGGCTGGGCGATTGTGAATCATCCTCCCAATACAGATTCAATTTGTTTAAATAATTAAGTTAAATACATAAAAATTTATAATGAGCATTATCCACCTATAACATACAAAGAATGCTGACGAAGGCCGTAGCAGGCCAGAAAATGCATTACATTCTGCTGGTATGTAATAGTTGTAAATGTAGCCAGAGGATAGCTAAATAAAGCCTCGTAACAGAAATTTACCAAAAATTCTGTTAGTGCATAGAAAATATTCCTGGAAAATATTTAAGGAATAAGACTATTAAAGTATGAAAGCTTTATAAATTGTAATTTGAATGAGAATACACATTCGAATTAACATGAATATTTCTATAAAACGTATTTTGTTTTAATTTTTTTTATTCTTTTAGCATGTTAAACATTTCGTGAATACCATTGTGCATAATAAATAATTGTTTAGCAATTAATGTGTCAATTAGAAATGTTTTTCCAAACAAATAAAAACAATATAAAAAATTTATAGGAATTGAATTTAAGTAGAGAGTTCCATAAAATTATATTAAATCTTTTGCAGGAAAGAATAACCTCAACAGTTTTTCACAAAATTGTAAAAGTATTGTGGTTATTTTGTTGAACTATTTATGTGTTTTAATCTAAATTTTGATATTTTAATTAGGCTAAAGTTCATCAAATTTAATTTTCATTAAATAATTTTTATGAAGAAGGAATTTTACAACATGAAATTAATTAAAATTTATTGATAAGTTTTCATTCTTAACTGCTACTGGGCTCGAACCCAGGCGGACAGGTTACCCTTATATGTTTCAATTGTAACCACTCAATCTCTTCAGAGGGTTTTGCCGTTTAACACTCACAGCCATTGACGACTGCTGGCAGTCTATTAAACATCAATCTTTAAACCAAATTGTATTTAACCTTCCGTAGATCAAAATTTGTTTTGAATGATTATCTATTTTAATTGATTTTACATGTTCTTCCTTACTTCTGGTTTTTTGTACTTTTTGTCAAGAATTCTTCTTGAAGTCCAAAGTACATTTTTTTTTTGTTTTTTCATCTTTTTCAAAAATATAGTATATTATTGAGGATTTTTTGCATAAAGCTCATTCTGCGCCACCCTGTTGTTAACTTGAATTAATTTAAAACGCCGTCTTTACATAGTATCGAAAACGAATTTTATCTCAATTAATTGGTTTAAAATCCTTGGATATAACTATATGATACAAAGGACCCTCGAGGTAGAGCTTGTGAGGGTTTGGCCATATTAATCAAATCAAATTTTTCCCTTTTACATAACAAACATTTGTATTGAAAATTGCAATCAAAATCTAGAAATTTCATTATAATGCTGCCCACCTAGATTTTTAAAATCAGAAAACCAATATCATAAGTATTATAAATAACTACGCCCCTGTTTTCTGTATGTTGGTGATTACAATGCTCCACTAGGGTGGTCGTTAACTGTATGGAGCATATTTGTTTTCTAATTTCCCATGCTCTCACCCCCCAATTCGGTGGGTATTGATAGAAAACGGCGAAGGCGTAACCGTCCCTCACGCCCGCCAAAGTTTGAGAAATATCGTTAAGTCCCAACTTTATGCCTCATAACTTGGAAAATATTAATTTTACATAAAAATCGTTTACAAAGAAGTTGTTATTTGAGAAGTTTCCAACAACTTTTGTCTAAAAAAGTTTTCTCTAAATCTCATATTTAACCAAAAGTAACCAAAAAAACAAGACCAAACAGCAGCATTGATGCGAATTTTTTTTAGAACTATTTTTTCTTATACGTGTCAATTCATCTTCAATATTTGCGTTTGTGTGCGCTTGCTTACAAAAAAACAAAAAAAAAAAAAAAAAAATTGTCAAACGCATACCATTTGTTTCTATCATACCTACCCGCTTTCTTCATTTCTTAAGGGGGCTCCCATACAAAACTGTCAATACAGACTAGAAATACATTGAAGAAAAAGGCATATAACTGCCAAGTACTCGGACCTTCATTAGTTTTTATGCTTAACATTTTCTTAAAACATACTTGCAATATATCTCCACCCATTAGGGGGTTCCTATACAAATATTTGGTCCCTGCAGCTCCTAGCATGCCCTTGGATGAGTCAAATGTACGACCGATCCCACTTTATTTTTTAACCCCATCATTTGTTTTTAACATACCTACCCGCTTTCTCTACTCTTTAGGGGGCTCCCATACAATATTTTTAATACAGACTAGAAATATATTGAAGAAAAAGCCCCACAACTGTCAAGGAGTCGCCCCTAGGGGGAAAAAAAGAATGACCTAATGGAGGTTTAGTTGTTTGTTTTTAACATTTTCCTTAAACAAACTTGCCCTTTATCTCCACTTTTTTAGTGCTTACGACACTACTATTTATATTCATTGAATTGATATAGAATTGATAGAAAGAAACAGTAAATGTTGAAGCAAACTATAAAAAATGTAAACAACAATTTCTTCTTATTTTTAATTCAAGCTCAAGGTCAGGTTATGCAAAAAAAAATATTTATTTAAAGTTTATCCAATATTTCGCTGCCACAATGGACAGCTTCTTCAGGGATCTTTGGTTTATAAATTTCAAACAAATTTTTAAAAAACAAACAAAATTTAAATTAAATAACAATAATTGTCAACATGAAAAAATAATACACAGGAAACAAAATTATTCTATTACATTTTTGAAACTTATTCAATTTCCTATCTTATTCTTATAAATTAAATGTCTGTAATTTTGAGCTACATTGTCTGTATCGGTTTTAAAATTAATTCTTCGTTCTATTGGTGTGTTGATTATTTGTAGCATTTCTAGCATTAAGCGTCGTTTGTAGTTTGTTTCTGTATTTAAAACTGTTGTATTTTCAAAATCTGGTGCATGATTAAAATTGGCACAATGTGTAGACAATTCCTTGCAAGGGTAAGGATAATGAAATATGTAGTAAGGAATATATAGGTACTACGAAAAACAAATTAAAAACTAGACTAGCAGGACATAGATCTGATCAAAAATACAAAAATACATCTTCTCAAAAAACTGCATTGTCTACACATTGTGCCAATTTTAATCATACACCAGCTTTTGAAAATACAACAGTTTTAAATACAGAAACAAACTACAAACGACGCTTTATGCTAGAAATGCTACAAATAATCAACACACCAATAGAACGAAGAATTAATTTTAAAACCGATACAGACAATGTAGCTCAAAATTACAGACATTTAATTTATAAGAATAAGATAGGAAATTGAATAAGTTTCAAAAATGTAATAGAATAATTTTGTTTCCTGTGTATTATTTTTTCATGTTGACAATTATTGTTATTTAATTTAAATTTTGTTTGTTCTTTAAAAATTTGTTTGAAATGTATAAACCAAAGATCCCTGAAGAAGCTGTCCATTGTGGCAGCGAAATATTGGATAAACTTTAAATAAATATTTTTTTTTTTGCATAACCTGACCTTGAGCTTGAATTAAAAATAAGAAGAAATAAAATTAAAAGGTCGAAGAATATAAACTAAATAATTTGTAAACAACAATTTTTTAGTTTTCTTTTGTTATGATTTTGTTAATTTTATTAAATGTTGTCAACTTTTTGTTTATGATGCTGGGTTCAGACAGTGCAATCTACATCAATGCAATCTCAAAATATCAATACGTTTTGATGTTGAAGCAATCTGGAATGAATGAAAAATGAACGAAAATGAATTTAATTTGCTAGATTGCGTAAATGCATTGCATAGTGTTTACAAACAAAAGCGGTAAATCGGTGAATTTGCCACTAAACCGCTGATTCAGCAACACTTTTTATATTTCAAATAAGAAATGTCAATTTTAAGTTGAATAATTTTACATTTTTTTTGACATAACTTCATTTTTTATCGATAACTTTCCTAAAATTGTTGACAGTTTGCTTTTTATCTTAATACAGCTAAACTCTTTGCACTTGGTCAATTTTTCTATTACATTATATTTGCACTGTTCACCAAAACTTGAACAATGCATTAAAAATGTAATGTCATATGGCTTTTAGGGAGGTTCCCATACAAATATTGCGTTTTAAGAAATTCTTAAATTTAATGGACAATTTTGTGAACATATTTTAATCACTTAAGGCTTTTTTTGTTTGCAAATTAAATTTTTATATGTCTAAAAAAAATTATGAGCCCAGCTGCATCCTCCAATTTTTTATAATTTTTTAAAGAACAAAAATTTTAAAATTTTGCTAAAAAATAATTTTTATTTGTCAAAAAAAAAAATCAAAAAGCTTTTGGCTTCTTTTTTGATTCAATTAACTAAACCGTTTTTGAGTAACGCGAATATATGTTTTGCAACCTCCTTCATTTTAGAAATAACGGTATATCTCGAAAACAAAAGCTAACATAATAAAACGGTTACCACCACTGGATTCAGCGAATAAGGTTAAAACGCTAGGTACCCGGCTGGTCGGTTTTTTTAAAATAAATAATAAAAATTAAAGATACGTTCTTCACAGAAAATGCGTTACTTTAATAAATTAAAAATTTGATTTTTAGTGGCTTATTCGATATTTTTCAGTTTATTTCAGTTTTTTTTTTGTGTAATAAGAGATTAAGGAAAAACTTGTTGAGAACTATTCTACAAAATTAATATTTTCTAAGTTATGAAACATAAAAGTCAGATTACATGTAAAAATATAATTTTCTCAAAATTTGGTGGGTGTGAGGCTAAGCCTTCGCCGATCGTCCCAAAATGTTTGCGTTGTTTTTTTTATCAATATGTACCCACCAAATTGGCGGGTGAGACCTAAAGAAATCCAACTTTTGATTTTAACGGTTACCCTAATGCTACACATACCCTTTAGGGTCACGACTTATAGCACCATTTTAAAAAAGGGACTTAACGTGACGCCAGTGGACAACCAACTTCCTGGTCTTCTGATAAGCAGAATATACCGCCAAAAGATACACCATCTCTATTGCCAATATTGATATAAATCTAAAAATAGCTGTTTGAATAAGACGGTGCCACATTCCACACAGCTCATGAAGCAATGGACGTATTGAAGGATGAATTTGGTGAGCAGTTTATCTCTCGAAATGGCCCTGTGAGTTGGCCGCCAAGATCATGCGATTTGACGCATCTTGATTATTTCTTGTGGGGTTATGTGATGTCGTTGGTCTATGTGGACAAGCAAAACACGATTGATGCCTTAGAGTATAACATAACACGTGTTATTCATTGAATACAGGCCGAAATGCTCGAAAAAGTGGTGCAGAATTGGACCTTACGAATAGACCATTTGAACCGGAGCCGCGGGCAACATTTACATGAAGTATCTGATTGGGTGTGACTGATGCTGATGTATTTCCCTGTTATTTCGTCGTGCGGGAGTTTATGTGCTCTATCCGCCATTTTACACATTTCGAGTTAATTATGCCACTTTAGGTTTTCGACCCCAAATTTTTCAAATGTGTAATCCGTTTTCGGCTTTCTCATAAATTTTATCTCAGAAACTAGATGAGAAAGCCGAAAACGGATTACATATTTAAAAAATTTGAGGTCGAAAACCTAAAGTGGCATAATTAACTCGAAATGTGTACAATGGCGGATAGAGCACATAAACTCCCGCACGACGATTTGTGTTTCACATCAGCTGGTCTTATTTGGGCCACACTGTAGATAAGCTTGCTTGAACGCCCACATTTGCCCTGAGTTTTGCGTCTGAGTCATTATATTTAGATACTTCTCTCGGAACTATTAGCTTCTTTTTTATTGTTTTTGCTGTTTTCCGACTTATTGTTGAAGAATGCCGTTGTAGCTTTACGAATTTTAGCGATTAAATGCTCGTAAGCTTCAATTTTCGCATTCGCTTTCATAGGAAGTAATTTTTCTCTAGCCATATTGATAACAATGGACCACTTTATCAGCAAAACAAATTTGGTGTCGATGCGCTTTCTAATCTTTTAAAAAAATTAAAAAAAAATTGCAGGCGCTAACATGAAGACGCAAAAACTATTTAAGCTTTTTTATCGAAAATAAAAAAAAACAGAATAAATAATGTAACGGTAAATATCCGGCACATGCATTCCAACAACAACAAGAGCAAACATTATAAGTTCATTGGGGAGGCACTCACCTGATGATGTGCAGTGTATGGCATGGGTCACAATTAAGCCCATATCGGCATGATAAATGGAGTAATTAGCATATAATAGATAGATTGCTTTATTTTGAACCGATTGTGGTGATTAATACTAATAGCGAAAATTTAAGATAAATGTAGAAGAAGTTCAAAATTATACTATTTGTGCTGTAAATATATGTCAATTAGGTTTCCATCATGGTTGTGGTTCTCAGAGAGTTGATTTCGACATACACGGACATCGTTACTTTATTCTTTTATAATTTAAAAAACGAAATTACAAACCTTTCAATATCCTTTCCACCTGGGGTTATTGGAATAAAAAGTGTACGGGACACTCTTATATTAAACAGCTAAATTATTGGCTGAGAAACAAACCTTTTACTCTCACATGTATTAGATGGATTAATTGATATTAGTGAGGTTTAAGATAATGTTACATTTTACATAAATTCCTTTCCTTAAGAATTAATATCAACATTAAACAAATCTTCGTTCATAAATTCTGTCTTTCGTTATTTCGCATGACGATTAAGAAAAAAAACCCAACATCGTATAAAGACGTAAAACAAAATTTTATTAGTTATTTACTTGGTGAATAAATACATTTTATTAATTAATTCAAAAAATTTTTAAGTATCATCGACATAGTGTAAATCGTCTTTGTAAATTGCAATGCAGTATTCAATGATAGTGGCTGAATTCCTCCAATTGATAGGCCGGAAGCCTGTTGGGAATTTCTTAACATAATTAAGAGCATTTTTTGTTCCGCGACTGTTAAATTGTACCAACAAGAATCGTAAATCATGGCAATAACATCATCGTTCTGCATTCAAATGGAAATAGTTTTCATAAAATAAATTCAAAATGTTTAACAATTTTTACCGATACTTCGATTAGATTTCCCAATGCGCAATATGATAAGACCAAGCTAAATAAATAAAGTAAAAAGGCTGGAGCTGGGGGCCAAATGTCCAGAAATATACAAGCAATTGTACAAATTATACCGAAGAACTCGGTACTAATTTGAACAAAAATAACCCAAAAAAAGGTATTTCTAATGGTGTCACAATAACTAAAATTTTAATGAAAAAAAAAACAAATTTACTTTGGATTAAAATTTCTAGCCTTACTTTATTTTACTTACTTTATATACTTCTGATGCCACTTAAATATATCATTCAATAGACCACCCGATTTTCTAACATCTCTAGGGTTAACTTCCAAAATTGTGTCCAGATCATCAAATTTACATTTCAGTATATTTTTGATTAACGGTATATGAGCCGCATATATAAAAAGCCACGAATCAATAACGAAATTACCGAAACCTCCAAAGAATACACAAATTATATGGATGCCAAAAGTTAAATAAAAACCAAAATCGGTTTGACCATCGATGAAGGGTATAATAAAGGGCATGACTTCTACGCGCCTATTCAAGACAAACAGCATAAAGACCGGTACCCCAACTATAGTTAAAATTGTTATGAAAATTATCGTAAATGTAGAAGTCAGTAGTTTCTTGACTAAAGAAATATTGTAACTCAGGCATTTTCTATATGCCAGCGATTTAAATTCATAAATTTTGTACATTTCGACGATTTCCTTGTATAAATAACGAAAATTTACTTGCTGGTAAACTACGTTTACAAGTTTGGCATAGCCCTGAAATTTTGGGAGAAAATTAAATAAACATTTAAATTTATTTTCTCTATTTACCTGTATTCCAGTACCCAAAATAGAAACACCTTTCAATAAATTATAATAATTTCCTCTGATAATTACCTCGACATACATGGTGTAGAATTGGAACGCAATTGCCAAATTTACCATCAAAAATATAGCAAAAGTCTTCCAACAGATTTTAAAATTTTCTTTAATAACATCTGCTCCAAATAGTCTCGAGATTTGCCGAGTAAAATTGAATATTTTTTCAAACTTTTTTAAATATTTGTCGGTTATTATTTGCATGATTATTGCAGAAATGAAAGTTTTAAAATAACTGTTAGTTGTTTCAAAGAAAAAGACAGTTTTGTTTTAAATGAAGGAGAACTTACTACTGCACTGTGGGACATTCAGTCAGTATTAAGGTAGTCAAAATATTGATTTATGAAAATTGTTTTTAAAAATATGTATATGTACGTATGTATATTTTGCCAAATATAATAACATTTAATTGTTTATCATTTGAATACGCCAGGAAGCAATAAAGTCATGATTTATAGGGTATGGCCTATCCAGTGCCATTTACAAGTTGCCCAGAGAGTTTCGTTACTGATACCAGCAGGCCAAAAGATTCGCATTAGTTTGCGAATTTACGAATGATTGGATAGCGCTTGCTGATGTGTTTCATGATTCTCAGCCATAAAGCAGTATGAACTTAACATTACTGTTAAGAATCCAATTTTAAGTTCCTGTGGAGAGTTGGGAGGAGCTCCATATCGCCTTTAGTATGACATACGCATGTTTTGCCTTTCCGAGTCTCTTCTTTATGTCCTAAGAGGAGCCTCCCGACTTCAAAATAACAGAGCCTAGATATACAAAAGACTCTACATATCGAAGGGAGCCATCAGACAACACAAATGGTTTGGTATTTTCTGTGTGTTGATCCGCATGGTTTTCATCTTAAGGAAGTTGGTTTTGAAACCCACCATAACGGTCATAAGCCATAAGTAAGTAAACAGATGTCATCTGTGTAGTCCAGATCTCCTAAGCGGCTGTGGATGCCCCAACGAATACCTCTATTTGGCTGAGTTGCTTTGGCCAAGGCGATATTGAAATAAAAGTAGCGATATCACGCAACCCTGTCTGACACGCTTCCTGACAGCCACTATACCACCGAGCTAGAGTTCAGGCTTTTAATAAGATGTGATATCTTTTCGGGAACATCCATACATCTTAATGCCACCCAAACTGTTTCGTGTGACAGGGTATCAAATGCCTTCTTAAAGGCCAGAAATTCAAGGTAGAGCGTTGAACGCTATTCCTCTTGATTGTTCCACTAACATTCTAAGACTGTTGGCGTGGTCAACGCACGATCCTGCGGGTCTAAAAGCTGCCTGTTCTGGTCTTAGATCGTCACATAGCGATGCCCTGAGTCCTGCGTTAATGATGTAAGCTATGACTGTAAATACCATACTCAACAACGTTATCCCTCTTCAATTTTCGCATTTGGTAAGGTCACCTTTTTTCGGAAGGTTGTAAATAATACCTTCTTTGATGTCTGTTGGTAATTGACCATCGACGCAGAATGCGATTATTTTCATACTTATATGTATAATAGTATACTAGTTAGAGTTGTGCCGGTCATGAACGAACTAGTTCAATTGAACGGATCAGTCAGATGAACGATGAACGGCCGTTCAGTTTCATCGTTTGATTCCGTTCAATCGTTCACTTGGGTCTTTTTAGTCATTCGGTCACTTGTTTACCGAGCAACCCAGTAAAAACTTCGCTTACTTTTTCAAAATGAATAGCTTATTTAACTCATTATTTAGTAGCTTTCTTCTATAACTACATCTATAACAGCTTCTATAACTACTTTTTTCTGGATGTATTAGAGTAAAAAAATAATGACTTGCTTTTGAATGCGTTCTTTTTGGGACATTCCTTGTTAAATTCATTGGTTCTTTCAGTAGAATTGTAAGTAGTGCTCTTATGTTTTTCTGATTACTCAACACATAATTTTGTAGGCGAAGTTTTTACTCGGAAATGATTGAAAAGAAATAACAATACTATTGTGGTGTATATGTGATGCCAGTATAATCATGGTGGAATAAGCAGGTGGCATCGTTACGGCAACAAATACAACATTACAACAAAAATGGAAATTACATCACCGTTTACGTCAAAAAATATATTAAACAAAAATCAAAGCGTGCTGCTGAACGTGATGAAATAAATAAATTTTTATACAATTTTTATTTAATTATGGTCAATATCTTATTTATTTTAATTTAAAATTATTAAAAACTTTAATAAAATGCAATAATCAAAGCACAAAACGTGGACTTTTTGTAAACATAAACAAAACTTTGACATAAACCTAGACAAACAATGCAAGAGCAAAAAATCGTCATCTGGCGTAGTGCTGCCACCTGTTTATTTCACCATGAGTATAATATACTTATTTCATTTACTCATTGCCACATTGCTTTGCACATTTTCATAATACGATCAGGGTTGTCAAGTTTTTCGGCGACCTAATTTTCAATTTGGCGACATGGCGATTTTTTTTGGCGGATTTTAAAATATATGGCGATTTTGTTGGCTATTTGATAATGCTTTGTTCACACTTGGGTTTTTAAACGCGTTTGAGCAAAATGTTATTATATTTGAGATGTACCCAGTAAAAACTTCGCTTACTTTTTCAAAATGAATAGCTTCTTTAACTCATTATTTAGTAGCTTTCTTCTATAACTACATCTATAACAACTTCTATAACTACTTTTTTCTGGATGTATTAAAGTAAAAAAATAATGACTTGCTTTTGAATGCGTTCATTTTGGGACTTCCCTTGTAAGATTCATTGGTTCTTTTAGTAGAACTGTAAGTAGTGCTCTTATGTTTTTCTGATTACTCAACACATTATTTTGTAGGCGAAGTTTTTACTGGGTAATTATGAAAGATTATTAAGAAAAAAACCCCAACAAACAAATTTATATTTCTTTTAAGTATTAAAAATGGATAAAAATACTTTATAAAGTTATCAGAAGATGATTTTATATATATATATATGAGGAAATTGAGAAAATTTATTAATTATTTAAGGAAAAAAAAAATAAAACGTTAAGCAGAAATCGTGGCCGGTACACGTTCATGTTCAGAGGATTCTATGTGTTGCTTAAACGAGTTAAAGAACCCAAGTGTGAGCATGGTATAAGCCATAAATTTGTTTTGAGACTCGTAGACAAATTTACCGTTTGTTATTTGGAAAGACTATTTCAATGGTGGTATTCCATCTAATTTAAATTAGTTTTTGAAAAAAGTTTATAGCTATAAGAATACGTCCGGTACGTACCATTTTAAAGAACTCTTTATGTGCATGTAATTCCAACTGTTAATGTCTGTGTTGAAAGAGTTATTTTTTATAATTAACTCCACTAAAACTCGCTTTTAAAATAGAGTGCAATATAAACTTCTTGACTAGTTAGAATGAGAATTATATGAATGTAAATAGCACTTTAATACCTTCACACGATATCTTGAATAAACTGAGTCGTATACATTGTTTTCCAAAAAAAAAAAAAAAAAAAAAAAAACAGTAAGAATTGCCTTGCCGGTGAAGTATATAGCGTTTTAGATATATATCCAATATTTATTTAATACTAACCACAAAAAAACGCTTTGCTGCTTTAATTAGACTATTGTAAACTATTGTACCTTTTTACTTTAATTAAACATAATATATGTCATGACGACTTTTTCCAATTTTTGGCAAATTTTTGCAATTAGGAAGACATTTATTTTTTAGGATTTATAGAAAATATTTTTAAAAATTTTTAAAATATATTTTATATTGTCAAAAACGCAAAAAAAGGCTTTGGCGATTTTGGACAATCAATTTGGCAAAAAAGATCAAAATAAATCCGACAACCCTGGCTGCTATTCAGAATTTTTCTACAATGTACATGAGCGTTGCCAGTTGTTCTTAATATAAAACCCGTAAATTCCAATTTTTTATTTCAGCAGGAAATTTTATACATATTTATTTCATTTATTTGAATAAGACCTTGAAATAAATAACCAAATTCAATATTCGACAGCCTTATTTATTAAAGCTTAGTCAAGTTTTAGAGCACGAAATTATTATGGAAAACCCACTTTTAATGCAGATATTACTTAAGCATTCGTTTATGAATAATGCCCGTTATTTCTAAAAAGAAAGATGGTCGTGTTCGTACCTAACAGTTATCTTTACCTATTTCAACAGTTATTAAGCGTAGATGTTTTATCCTTCAGTTTTCATTTAAAATATGACAGCTTTTACACCATTGATTTCTATGCAAAATTAGTTTATTAGTCCCCTTTTACAAAGTGACAGACAGAAGGCAGACAGACGAAGTTTGTTGGTAAGGGGGCGACGCTGTATGCGTAACACACTTTACTTTTTTCCTCTCTCGGCTGCAAACTTCGTCTGTCTGCCTTCTGTCTGTCACATTGTAAAAGGGGACTAAGAAACTACTTATAAATTTTAAAAGCTTTTATTTAACTTGCAATGTGTGTTTGTGGGTAAAATCTTGCAACTCAAATTTAAAGCAGATACTTCGAATCGATTTAGCTGACATTTTGTAAACACGTTCAGTTTGGATGACAACGCATGGTTAACTCTGTAAAGTTATTCTACATCCAACATGGTAAAAAACCCAAGATGGCGGACTTACTATTTTAAACGCATTCCTACAATATAAGTGCCAAATAGGAGGGCTTGCTGAGAATAAGTCGAAAAATTAAGTGACTCCAAATCTCTAAATCCAATATGACGGACTAAGTTTTTGATGCTTGCCTTCAATATGGGTATCAACTGAAAGGACTTACTGAGAATACGAAAGCGAGTTTTGGAATACATTAAAAGTAAAAAAATATTTAAAAAAAACCATCTTTTATTTAAATGCTCTTAAAAGAAAAAAATATAATTTTACTTAAAAACTTTTACTATTAACTTATAACGTCGGTACATAATTTATATGAGTTAGAGCTTGTCGCGAGATTTACTTGTGTACAAAAGCAAGTAAATTAAATAACTTGCGGCCAATTTTACTTCCAGTTAACAACATGTTTTTGACAGTTATAGCTGATAGTTAATTATAACTGAACTTGGTGAAATTGACCGTTGATGTGATTGATTTTAACTACTAAAATTCTCAAACGAAGGAAATACAAGTACTTAAATCTCGGGACAAGCTTTCATATTAAAAAAAATTGTGTATTGACAAGCAACATGTTTTTATATCATATAATTTGGTTAATGACATTATAAGTTCTAAAAACAGGCAGTAAAATTTTTTAAGTAAGTCTTTCTCTTTAAATACAGTTACCTAAGCATTAAGAATATGAGAACACCAAACAAGTATGAAAACCGCCACGTTTAGCGAGAAATCACTACATATGGCAGCCCAGATTGTACTATGAAATGTTCTAAGCAATGAGGCAAATTGCCACTGGGAAATAAACAGGTGGCAGCACTGCGCCAGATGACGATTTTTTGCTCTTGCATTGTTTGTCTAGGTTTATGTCAAAGTTTTGTTTATGTTTACAAAAAGTCTACGTTTTGTGCTGTGATTATTGTATTTTATTAAAGTTTTTGATAATTTTAAATTAAAATAAATAAGATATTGATCATAATTAAATTAAAATTGGCTAAAATTTTATTTATTTCATCACATTCAGCGGCACGCTTTGATTTTTGTTTAATGTATTTTTTGACGTAAACGGTGATGTAATTTCCATTTTTGTTGTAATGTTGTATTTGTTGCCGTAACGATGCCACCTGCTTATTCCACCATGTGGCAATGTGTTTAAAGAAACAAATATATGTAGTATACTGGTATAACATAAACACTATAATGGTATTGTTTTCTATTCTTGGGTACACTCAAAAAGTTTTACAGTAACTGAATGTACTTTACTAAAATCATATTCCGTAAAGTTAAAACTTAATAAAAATTTTGTTATTTTATAATTAAACTAATTCTTTAACTATTTTTAAATGTTGCTCCAAAAATAAATATGTTCAGTTATTTTTTATGCATAAAATAAAACGGAAATACTTAACTGAAAAGTTATTTTATTATTTACATACCTACATATAATCGTAAATAGAATAATAGTATAAAAGTATAATAGTGTAATAGTATAATAGTTTAATAGTACAAAAGTATAATAGTAAAATTTACTACGGGAAACGGACTTATCTAATTTTATTTATTTTGTGATATACGTCAAGATAACTTCTTTACGATGATATTTACGTATAATAGATATTTACTGCCGTATTCATAAAAAACTAAAATGGATTTGAAATGCATTTTAAGAAAAATTTGTATGAAAATTTTGCCTTAAAACACATTTTAAAATTATATTATTTTTTATGAATACGGCAGTTATTATTTTAATCTGAGCCATTGTTTTTGGTATTGAATTAAAGCTTAATTTATAGAATTTGATATATTTTATAAATATGAGTTCGTTTAGTACTTTGAATAGAATTCAATTCAACAAAGTTAAAAAATTTAAAAGCGGAACTATACAAATTTAAACTTTTTAAATTTATAAAACATTTACATACAATATTTATATGTTTTTAAACGCTTTTGCCCATTGTTCAATAGTATAAATTGTTTATAACACATAAAAATTCTATAGATTTGTTACAACAATTTATATATAAATAATTTAGTTATTATATTATTATAATTGTTTATTGTTCTTCACACTTAATTCTAATAGTTCTAGTTACAGTTCGTTATGCAATTAAGTTTACATAGAATATAAACGAACTACACTTAATTATTAACACCTGCTAATGGTTGGTAGCGACCATATTGTTAAAACTACATCTGTGGAATTGTCTGTCATTTATTTAGTCTAATTTGTTAATCACCGTTGGGGGATATAGCGCAGAATTGAAAAAAAAAAAAATTTTTTTTCAAAATGGGTATCGAGTACGGGCATGTTTCATCGGTAAATTATCTTCAGGAACGAGGCCCATTCCTAAATGAATGGGTTGTCAGCAAAACAAAATTTGGGGCGATACAAATCTACATAAGATTCCAGAGTGTACCCAAAAAACCACTGTTTAATGTGGATTTTGAGCTGGTGGCGAACAGTTTCGTTATTTCATATAAAGAATGGTCATAAATAGAAGGAGTTATTGCACAACGAAAAGTTTTGCACAATTATTTATGTTACAGTAATTTTGACTTAGCTGCACAATCTCCTTTGCACGATTTTTTGTGCAGATAAATCAAAAATGCAGCTATCTTAAATGCATTTACCTGCCTTTATGTGCAAGTACACAATTGTGGTTACCTGCACAAAAGTGCAGCTAAAGTAAAGTGCTTAATTAAAAAGTGGAATAAAAAATATTTTATTAAAAAATAAAAAATAGTTTAGGTTTTTTACAACAAAATAAAAATCAGTTACGTCCATCGTACAATCTTGCCGCAAAATAATTTTTTTGTGTTTGTGGATCAAAAATACATAAAGTAGACGGAAACAATTAAACAAAACATTTGCTCTGGTTTTTCGCAATGCGGTCTTATTTTGCGAAATAATTAAGCGGGTGACGCAATTAAACGGAACTCAACTAAACGGGTATTTTTACATAGACAGTTATACTGAATGATTTCGTTCCATTGTTTTTAGTGCAATAAAACGGGAAACCCAATTAAGCGGGACTCAATTAACCGAAAACAACGTACATAAATTTATACTTTATTCAAATTTTATTTCAAATAACAGATCATTTTATACATGTATGTATGTATATTTAATATAAAAGAAACATTAACAAAAACCATGAGATTTCACAAAGAACATAAAAATTTATGGAAAAAAAACAAAATAATCGCGATTTATATTTTTATAAACAGCTTTAATTTGATATTTATGTGAAAAAGTGGCCACCATATTTTTTCATGTGTGCAGCTAACTTTGATGTTTTGTATGAAAATATTTTAAAGCTAACTTTGATGTTTTGTATGAAAATATTTTAAAGCTGCCCAAAAATATGAAAAATATGCAGGTATACAAAATGCAAGTAAAAAAGGATTTTGAAGAATAATTCCAGAAAATATTTTTTTTGGGCAGTTAAGTCAAAGTGCAGCTAACTTATATTTTTTGTATGAAAATAATTTTAAAATGCCAAAAATTTTGTGCATTTATCTTAAATGTGCAGGTATAGAAGGTGCACTTAAAAAAGGAATTTGTATGGAATTATAAAGAATAATTCCAAAAATGATAAATTTTGTGCAGTTAAGTCAAAAGTGCACGTAAACAAAAGGCAGTTAAGTCAAAACTACTGTATTTATAAAAGATAAAAACACTAAAAATGTTGCTTAAAATTTCGAGTAATATATTGTATAGGGACAGAAAAATTGCTTCAACACTTTGAATGTCTTTAGATGTATTAACTATTATGATGAAGGATCGATCCAAGAACCAGCTAAAGAATTTAGTCCACTTTATAAAATTAATCTTTTAACTCCGAATTAAAAACGATTAAGTACTAAAGAAACAAGATAGCAAAAAAAAAAATTAAAAAAACTCGGTGTAAAAATCATTTTTATCAAATAATAAAATAAACCAAAGTTAAAGTTAAAGAAAAGTGGTGAAATTGCCCGTTATAATTCAAAATTTTAATGCCACAGATTTATTTTGTCCAAGGCGAAGTCACTACTGGTAGCAGCAATACCACAACAATCCACAGACAACAGAAGTTGTTTTTCATTGCATTGTTAGTGTAAACGGTTCGAAATGTCAACAATTTTTAAACAAAAATTTGTAAAACCAAAACAGTTTAGCTTTTTGCTACCACCTGCAATTGAATTCGCCTGGATTTTTTCTAAGCCAGAGATCGGCAAGCACATATATTAAAATATTTTAGTTGAGAGTATATTATTATTGGAAAATTATTGCAAAACATAATAAAATCGTTTAAATCAACGGTTCCAAAATAGAGGCTCGCGACCACTTGGGGACTGTGAAAGATTTTGTTTTTTTTTATAAAAAAATATAAAAACTTCACAAAATGGCAAAGTTGTATGCAAATAACCTTTCACACGAACAAGGTGTGAGGTGAAAAGAGAAAACAAAACACGGTGTAGGCAGTGAGGTCAGAAGTGCAGATTTATCTGCATTTTGCAGATTTTACACTCCAAAATTTCCAAAATGCAGATTTGAAGATTTTTGGTTTAAAATTGCAGATTTTTTAGCTCGGTAGAAACTTCTTTACATTGTCACTTATGTGTGTACTATTTCCACTTCTTGCATTAATTAAGGAAATATATCAACCATTCATGTAGGAACCGCAGGGGATTAGATTCATTTGTAGGAATTTTATTCACAAAAAATACTTAAAAATTCGCATTGTCTTGACACATTATATCGCCGGACTTATGTCATCTGCTTTTTAACGAAATAAAATGCATACGTACGTATATATGTTATTAAACATATATAAATATTTTTAATAGTTTCAATATTTGGTCTCTTATAGGCTTTTTACACTGATCAAAATCTTCCATCAAAGATGTAGAAAATGTGAAACACTCGTTTACATTTCTCACATCTAACATCTACCAGCAAACAAAACTATATAAAAAAAATATTGCAATAAAAGAGAAAACTTGACAAATGGTAACGCTGCTTTCAAAAGAAACTTCTTTTTGTCAGTAATTCCACAGTTATAATAGAACTATTAGGGTGTGATTAAAACTTACTGAGCCTGAGTAATTAAATTTGGAGAGATATTTTTGATGTAGAAATATCTAAAAATTATCATTCATGTTCTGAAATATTTCTTTTTTAATACCTCGAACTTGGGGACCAATAACAGATATTTACCAGGGGCCTGATTTTGGCAGTCGTGATCGAGTACTTTCTCGATTCGAAAGCAATTTAATATCTAATTATTTCAGCCAATACTAAACGATTCGAAATTATTTTTTCGGTGTTGTAAAGCATTAATTTGAAATAAAATTGCTTCCGAATCGAGAAAGTACTCAATCACGACTGCCAGAATTAGGCCCCAGAACTTCTTTTCAAACTACAATCGATTTCAAATTCCAGAATATTGCCGTATATTTTGAAATGAATTGTTATATCCATTTCTAAATATACTAAATAAAAAATGTGTTCTGACGATTTATTGAAGATTTTTTAAATCTTGACGCAGATTTTGCAGATTTTTTGATGAAAATTATAAGTTTTTGCTGATTTTACCTCTAAAAATTCTGGCAACACTGTGTGTAGCAGCGTTGCTAGATTTATTTTGACCTATTCCGCCAAACTCAATGTCAAATATCGTTAAAATCTCCAAAGTTTTTTCAAGTGGTTTTGGCGATAAAATATAAATTCTTTCAATTGTTAAAAATACTTTTTATAAATCCTCAAAAATAAATTTGTTCTGAATCGCTTAAATTCGGCAAAAATACAAAAAAAGGAGAATGACTAGTCAATAAAAAAAGTTACAATAATATTGTTACGTAAGTAGCTTTAGTTAAGAATTAGTTGTAATTATTGGTTAAGAATTAGTTATAATTTTTAGTTATCTTGTATTTATTAGTTATCTTGTATTCATAAGTAATTTTATTAGTTTACATTGTTATTAAAAATTGTTATAATTTAGTACACTTTAATCCCAATGTGCAGAAAGCCCTCGAAATGACCGTTTAAAAAGCTTCAGTATAAGTCGTGAAATTATGTAAACATAAGTGCCGCCATAAATCAAATAGAGTGGTGAATTGTAAAGCCTCGAACCTTCGAAAAACATTTCGAATGTTCTAGATAGCCGAATTGCAGTATAAATACTGTTACGAAAGTAACTTTAGTTAAGAATTAGTTGAATTTATTAGTTTTCTTGTATTTATTAGTTAACTTGTATTTATTAGTAATTTTATTCGTTTACATTGTTATTAAAAATTGTTATAATTTAGTACACTTCAATCCTAATGTGCAGAAAGACCTAGAAATGACCGTTAAAAAAGCTTCAGTATAAGAGGTAAAATTATGTAAACATTAGCGCTGCCATAAATCAAATTAAAGTGTGGCGAATAGTAAAGCCTCGAACCTTCGAAAAACATTTCGAATGTTCTAGACAACCAAATTGCTGTATAAATACTAGCGGCGACTAGCGTAATTCAATCATTCTAAGTTCAGACTTTGTCAATAACGTATAACGCTGAGAAAATTATAGTTGGTTGTGAATAAAAGCTATAATTACGGTTGTTAAAACGACTTAGTACTAAATAGAGTTTAGTAAATTGTAAATAGTGTTTAAAGTGTTTGTGTTTTATTTATTTTATTAAAGTTGCAATAAAGAACTCGAAACGGTTTATTATAAAGGAAATAAGCCAAAACGTTAACAATAGTATGTAGTAAGTAAGTATAGTAGTCTACTTAAAGCAAGAGAAAATTAAGTTTTTAGTTAGTAATGACTTTTACGATTCTCAAAACACCAAAAAGCCAATACAATCGCCATATCGAAAAGTTTTCAAATCGCCACATCTGACAACCCTTCGGTGTATTAGTTTTGCCGATGTAGAGTCTTAAGCTACGGTCACACTTATTAAATATTTGATCAAATAAGCGTAACCCCTACATTAGTTAATAGTTAGTGAGATTTAAAATGGTCTTAATATTACAAAATAAACTAATTATACTACTATACATAGCAAAAAACAGTTTTTTGTAAGATGTGGTATTTTAATCAAAATAAATATTGATATTAAGCGAAATGATTTTTTAGTTTGGTTGTTGGTCCCGTTTTTTTCGTCAAATATTTGATAAGTCTGACCTGACCGTAGCTTTAACTGATAATGAACTTTTTTTTTGACAATTTGGGGTTTTTTTCATTTCAAAGGTTTTTATTTATTATATGAAATCGAAGCACCTGTTGTTTAATTTTTTTTTACTCTTAAGTACTCATATCTAGTTTTTTTTTTTTTTTTTTGATAGCACGTGTTTCTTTCACATCATAAAAATTCTTCAAAATATTCACACTTCGAGTGCATGCTTAAATATTTTGTTCAAATCATGTTGAGTTTGGGTGTTGCCACCAAAAATGTCCAATGAATACTTTCCTTCTTGTTGAATGTTAACTTCTTGTTAACCAATCCATTACTGGACGTCATTTGTCGCGACCTCCATTCATTTGTGCGGGAATATCAGTAAATGAAAAATGTATTAAGTGTTGATAGAGTTGTCTGTAGAAAATTATTTATATTTATTAGAGTTATATTTTTGGATATTTAATTTTAGATTAAAGCAAAAACCCAAAATATCAATATTAGAAATATGTGTAGTTATTCTTCTTAGTATATATCAAAGAAATATGTGTAGTATACGAATTAAATGCGTATTGGCGTATTTAATATTATGGCAAAACAGTTAACGTATTTTTTTAACAAGTTATCTCAGAGATAAAAATAAGAAAATAAAGTCGGTCAAGCCAGACCGTACGATACCCCACAGCCACAGTATTTAAAAATAAATTTTCGAGAGATAAACTTATTTGGGACCCATGATATTTGTATGCCTCCAAGTGATTTTTTGAAGGGGGTTTATATGGGACCTATAGTTAATTTTAGAACTACCAGCACAATATTTTGTATTTCCGGAATAGTGTTTGTATCCCTAAAACAATATTATTATGTTGGTATGAGATGGTCCAAACTTATTTAGTTGCAGTTTAAATTTTACCAAATTTTATTGTAGTCGGTCCATAATTGACCATAGCTACCATATAAGTACTACTCCCCAAAACAGATTTTAATGTCATAACATTCTTACAAATCTAAACCTCCTCCTCCTTACATAACACAAACTCTCGAAAATGTGTCTCAATACCGTGGTGCAGGGTATCATATCGTCGGACTTGACGAACTATACTTTTATACTTGTTTAGTTTATAACATTTTGAATACACTGGTCTGCATTGATAATCTTCTTTAAATAAAAACATGATAAGTTTGTTTATTGTGCTTAATATACAACTGTACAACAGATCCTAATAAAACGAATTTTTTTAAAACTCATTAAACTATAATTTGGGAACGAAAAGGTCAGGTCGATTTATTCAATGAAGAACGAAAGATTCGTATTTATGTTGTGCGTTTGTGATCATATATGTTACACCTTAAAATATTGGCCTTAGATCTTGGGTTTTGTCCATCTAACGATGTCCGTCCCTGTGGTTGACTCGCTGTCCATGTAAACCTTGTACGCAAAGTAGAGGTCACAATTTTGGAGAAAATAATATAAAATTTTGTACAAATGCTCTGACCAAGCCTGTTGAACATAATAAGAATCGGACAATAATTTTAAATGGCCCACATATAAGCTTATTTCCGCAATATAGTCTGTGTGTCCGTAAGCATTCTTATTATTTATTTTTTTTTATTATTCTTTTTTTACAAAACGTTTTACACGCAGAGAAAAAATATGGTTGGGCATGGTTACGGCAACTACACTATGTTTATTGTAACAATATATTGTTGTCGTACCCAAAAAATTGTAATTTTTATTTAACATCAGCAACATTATAGCTACTGTAAATATATCAATGTTTATCGCTATTATAAATTTCAGTATTGTTATATGAAAAATAATTATTTTTCTAACAACTAAATAATGATAACTTTAAAAACATATTAAAATTTTTATTTTTATTAAATATCAAATATTTAATAAAAATAAAAATTTTTGTTTACGACAACAATATATGGTTACAATAAGCATAGTGTAGTTGCCGTAACCATGCCCAACCATATTTTTTTTCTGCGTGTGAAAATTCAATATCAATATCAATTTGTGCTTCAGCCCATTCGCTGAATTATTTTGATTAAAAATTTTAACAATTTGCACGCGATGCTCTAGGTAAGTCAATTGATAATGAAATTTCAAAGCAAACTAAACAAAAAGCAAGTATCAGCTGTTAAATGGGTGCTCAAATAAAGCAGTGTTGCCAGCTCAAAATTGTGACACTCAAAAAAACACCCTTTAATACAAAACTCAAAAGAAAAATCAATTCATCTGGTATTAATAGTACGGTGAGTACGAATTTTCTTGAATTAAGTAAAAAAAGATTGAATCACGTACGGATTTTCAATCGCGAAATACTTAACTTATCCATATTCAATCTTGAATTCGTACTTGAAATAATCCGAAAATGAGATTGATTTAAGTAAAACTAAGATTGAAGCAATCTCAAAATGCGCTTGATTTAAGTATTATAAAGTCGTTTCAATCCCGAATTCGTATTTGAAATAAACCAACAGTGGAATTAGAAAGATAATTTTATTGGGTGGTATTATTGATTCCGTACGGAAAGGACAATTCGAAGGAAATAAATATCGATCGATATGCAAATTGCAATTATTCATTCCAGCGGTATAAGCTTTCCGCAATAAATTTTTAACATCCCTGTTTTAATAATTTCTGAGTTTATATTAGCTCTGTTTCTTTACTTTATGGGTTAAGTTTGTGCAAATGAGAGCAAGCATAAATTTCTCTCATAAAGAGACAAACTTACACAAAAGTACGGGAACAGAAAAAACCAGGGACCGTAAATAACAGTTATCCGGAAAATTTTAACATAAAAACTCTTCATGTTAGCGCCAACGGAGACTTATAGTGTCATATACCAATAGATTCGAACTGACGAGCTCTTTCAGAATCTGTAGTGATCTTAAAAAAAAGAGTTTTATGTTTTCCGTCAAAAATAAAAATCATTTTAGGAGTTTAATTTTTTCCATCAAAAATAAAACTCATTTTAGGAGTTTTATTTTTTCGTCTAAAATAAAACTTACCTGAGGAGTTTTATTTTTTCCGCCTAAAATAAAACTCATTTCAGGAGTTTTATTTTTTCCGTCAAAAATAAAACTTATCTGTGGAGTTTTATTTTATCCGTCTAAAGTAAAACTCATTTGAGGACTTTTATTTTTTCCGTATAAAGTAAAACTCATTTTACGAGAATTTTTTCGTCGTAAATAAAACTCATTTTGCCTTCAAAAACCAAACGACAAACCACGAAGAAAAACACTGCAAACAGCTGGCCTTGTGAGCCCACCCCCTTACTGCATCATAATTAAAACCATGGCAGAATAAATACAAGGAATAGGTCATTATAAAATTTGTTCTTAATTTTAAAACCCATAATATTACAACAAGCGTATATGACAACTCTCCGCAGTTAACATACCTTGTACTTATTTCACTATGAGTAAAACATAACTAATTAACGAAAATATAGCGGACGAATCTGCTGGTGTTTGATAATTGAAAATTTATTTGCTTGAAAATATTTTTAAATGTCAAAAACAAATTAATTAATTGAAAAAAATCAGATTTTTGCAATGAACTTAGTGCAAAATAAATTGTATTAATATGCAAAATTGTTTCTGACGGAAAAATAAAACTCAAACGAGACGGAAAAAATAAAACTCCTGAAATGAGTTTTATTTTTTGACGGAAAAAATAAAACTCCTTAAATGAGTTTTACTTCAGACGGAAAAAATAAAACTCCTAAAATGAGTTTTATTTTAGACGGAAAAAATAAAACTCCAAAAATGAGTTTTATTTTAGACAGACAAAATAAAACTCCTAAATGAGTTTTATTTTTTGATGGCAAAATAAAACTCCATTTTTAAGAGTTTATTCGACCTTTTATTTTTACGTTGAAAAATAACTGTTAAAGATTGAGTTTTTTTTTAATTCTTAAAATAACTGTTAAAAAATAACTTTTATGATATCACTTATAACCGTTACGGTCCCTGGAAAAAACACAATAAAAATTCAGTGTTTTGACAGTGTTTAAAACACAAAAAAATTTGCGCCACTTTTGAAAAATTTTATGTTGGCTGTAGAAATAAACGAATTTTAACAAAAATAAAACAAAACAAACACTTTTACAAGACCTGACATATTGTATCCCTAATATATCAGTACAAAACTATCTATTTAAGTTCATTATTTTATTCCACAACCCTTTTTCCAGAATTTGGATCATAACTTTTAATCTTGGATTTTTTTTGTTTTGTTTTACAGCTGTTTGACAATTTACATAATTTGCACGAAGAAAAAGTCTGGGCTGTTTCGTGCAAGAAGAAGAATTTTGTTCTCTCAAACTCGCTCTCATTGGGATCCCGAGGGATCCCAAATAAGAGTAAAGAAACAGAGCTATTGTGTCAGCTGTTGGTAAAAAGAACATTTTAAACCATTTGAAATTTTTGTGAGGAATAATTTTAATTTCTGTAAAATATACAAATAATATAACAAATAATATATATAAATATAATTTTTTTTAAATAACAAAACTAAAGGTGTTTTTTTAAATATTTATAATAAGTTACATGAGATAAAAACGCGCACTTTTTAATTTTACTCTCTGAGCAGCGTTGCCGTCTTGGTTACTTTTAACCAAAATTGGTTACTTTTTTTCCAATGTGTACTTTTTTTTCCATTTTGGTTACTCTTTTTCAACACAAAAATAACCAATTTTTTGTTTTGGAAGAGGATTTACCCGCTCCGCTTTTTTGACTCTTAAAAATTGTGTGTGGTATTTGTGCAACCAATACCAATACTTTTTCATCTACTTAAAAAAGCTTAAACTTTAACAAACTGTCAACTTAACCATATGTACATATATACTTTGAAGTTCAGATGGCCATTATCTGCTACTTTTAATTCTTCATAGGTCTAAAAGAAACACTTTTCTTGACAAACGATAAGGTCAAAGTGAACGGAATTCTAAATAGGATTCTATTTCCACCGGGCAAAAAGCATCTACATATATGTGGCATTTTGACAAAACATCTTAAGTCGAGATAAGATAGCAAAAAAGTTTTTTAAAAAAACTCAGCGAAAACATAATTTTTGTTAAATATTAAAATAAATCAAAATTAAAGAAAAATTTCGCTGATAATACAAAATTTTAAAAACGTAAACAAAAATGTTTTTTGAATGAAAATTCGTATGATTAACGACATTTTTTATCAACTTTTAAAATTTGACTGAAGATGTTTTGTCAAAATGCAACAGATATATATATATATAAAAGATTTACCGCATAATTTAGTTAAATTTTCTACTTTGATACCTTAATAACACAGCAAGACCTAAAAAATTTTACTTGCAAGAGCTCTTGATATAAAAAGGTTGAAGTTTCAACTTTGTAAAGGAAGTGCACGTCAAATAGTATGTACCTTTGATAATAAAAATTTTGGTTACTTTTTTTTGCTTTTGGTTACTTTATTTTAACATTTTGGTTACAATTTTTTTTGGTTGTGGCAACGCTGTCTCTGAGTGGCACTACCTACGAAAAGTTGAATCTTTTTTTTTTTACTTTTGTTCTTATTTTTAGAAATTCCGTAGTTGATTTCCGAAAGTAATCCCATTTAGGATTGTTTTAAGTACTTTAAAGTGTTATTCGTACTTAAATTTCTTAGTACGACTCGTACTTAAAGAAAGTATGAAAAATTTAATTCATCCCTAGTGTTTTTCTTTCTGTGTATAAATTCTTTTAAATATTCCAGTTTATTTAGTTTGAATTTTTGTTTCAAAAGCTGTAGTTGAGTCTCATGAAGAGAGTTTTATTTTTTGGTTCTATTATAACTTCGGACAACTTGGGACTTTTGAAAATATTCCATAAAAAAGTACACTTAACAAATGATAAATAATGACTCTTTCTATTACATTATTTAAGACCGTAGTGGCCAAAGAACTAAGTTCGTGAGATAACTTAATTTCTACTTATCATAAGTAAATGTATTTTGCAAAAATGTATTGTGAGACCAAAAGTATCGGATATACAAAACACTTGAGTGACAGGTATTTAAAATACAAAATAGATATTGGCAATGTATTTATTAAACAAATACAAAATACGTATTTGTATTTCAAATACAAATATTTGAAATACTGTTCAACTCTGGATATATGAACATAAACGAAAGAATGAAAGATTGGGCTAAATTGTAAAAATTATAAATTTAAAACTTCTAAAGACAATCTTACAATTAATGTACAATTTAAGTACAATTTAATGAATTCGAAAAAAATTTCTTTAATGACTAATTCCAACTTTATATTGTTATTCATCTACAAATATTTTTTATCTTGTTCTTAGTATTTTAAGTAAATTAAATAGAAATTTCAAATGAAACAGACATAAAAAAGTTTGCTCATATAAATGTAAATTCATGAAAATATTAAAATAAGCTGCTTCATTTCTTAGCTTCTTCGATGTCATCAACTTAATGTAACAATAAGAAATACAATATTTCATTTCCTTTAAGTTTATTTTTAATAAGCATTTGTTTATTTATTTGAACAAATGTTTATATTATTATTTTTTACCCAGGAAATAAATTAGAAAATATTTTAATGGCTAACATTATGCTTATTTTGATTTAAGCTAAAAAAAAGAGATGGGCGTGTTATACGCCGCTTTTTTAAGCATATTGTTTTTTTTATTTTTCCTTGCAAAAGCCCATAAATTTATTTCTTGTGTATTTTTAATGCTGACCTCTTAATATTTAAACGAAAAGCGTACAATAAAATTTACAATTTCGTTTTAATTTACAATTTCTTAACAATAAAAACGTAAAAAATGGGTTTTGACTTTTATTTGTCCGTTTCATGTTTTTTTTATAGCTTTGCTTTCATTATTGCCTTAAAGTATGTGAGCAATTGTTTACTTTAACTTTTTTACCGAACACCTGAGCCAGGCAAAAATTGAAATATTTTAGTACTATTAGATCGAATAGAGATCAAAGTATTCCAAGCGGGAAAATTTGCCAGCGCTTCTACTTTTCAAGCCTTTAAAAAGGTCTACAATTGCATTCTTGATGAACTTTTACTCATTCTACTCTGCCTTCCTTGAAAAGTTCACCATTTAAACAAGGTTCTATGTGCACAAACAGTACTTTTAAGAAAACTAAGGTTGAATATTGGTAATCGCTTGACTAAGTCCGTTTCCAATTAACTTAAAAATAGTTTTTGAATAATTTCAATTTGGTCCTTAGATATTAATATCCTTTTAAAAATATCCATGCTATTTGGGACAACATGGTTCTAACTACCATATAGAACTTTGTGTTACGGTTATTGGAAAAGTTTAAATTTCGATAGTTAAAAAACTAATAAGCATAAGAATAATGCAATAAGAATCGAAATTTTTGATTACATTCATTTTTAATAAGATGAATTTTTGGCATGGCAATAATGGGATTTAAAGGCCTAACCAGAATAACAAGTTTAAACTACTGTCAAAAATGACAATGTCTTAAAACTTAATAACAAGTTTCCTTAAGTTCAATATAGTTTGAAATATAGCTACTATTTAAATGTATTCGCGCAATTGCTTAAGCCACATTATGTACATTTGGGTTATTCCTGAAAATGATGTAAGCAGGTGCTCTAGGTTTCGACTCGAATTGAAAACGAAAAATTTTTTGAATCCGCATAATAAATTGGTGTTCTCAAATCCGGCTGGGTACCCGACCCCATATTCAAAGTATCATAATATATGTATTTCAATTTGTATGTCATTTTAAAGAGAATACTTGAGGCTATAAACAATTTATTGAAAAAAAATTTTTTTTTTGAAAAAAAGATAATACCTACAATAATTGTTTCTTTGCCGTCGACTTTCAAAATAGGGTGGAAAATGTTTTAAAATTTTTCGTTAAAATTAGTTTCGTTAGAGTTAACGATAGAAAAATATATATTGTTGCCTAAAACGCAAAAGGTCCTAACTAACCAAAAATTTTTAATCGACTTTTTCATTGAAACTGATGTATCATTACCATCATCAACACAAATGTCCACAAATAATTTGACCAAAATTAGCGATTTTATTAACAAAAAAGAAGCGGCCCTATCTACAAAAGATTATATCACAAACGCTTAAAGATCTAACTAACAGTTTGCATAATATGTAACATTGTTAATTGTCAAAACAAAAGGGAGGTTTTACAGAAAAAATAGAAAAGCATTATATATAAGCGGATTAAAGTAATTTATCAATTTATCACCTTAAATAGTTGTTGCTTGTCCTGTAAAGTTTTAAAAATGTTAGATAGAGCCTTTTGCGTTTTAGGTAGCGATATATCGTTTGAGTGCAGTGATCATAAGTAGATAACACTTTAAGAGAATGGTTTATAAACTTATAAAAAAATTGTATTTGCAAACCAGTCTATTTATTTATTAAACAGACACTTCCTTTTAGGGCCAATTTCACCAAGTTAAGTTATAACTAACTATTACTTTAACTTGGAGTTAACAATGTGTTTTTTGACAGTTATTTATAACTGAACTTGGTGAAATTGGCTGTTAAAATGTTTTTTTTCTTTAATATTGCCTAAAAGTATGTGAGCAATTATTTGCTTTATTTTTTCTATTTTGTTTTACAAAGTATTAAAACAATTTAGGCAATTTTTTTAAGGCGTCTAAAAGGCTCTTTTTAATTGAATTGTTTAATAATGCTTGTATTTATTTATAAGGCAGGCAGTACAGTATCTGTCTGTCTATCTGTCGAAATGTCAGTACCTGCTTTGTCAGCAGCTTAAATTTTGCTTAAACAAACTTGAGCATTCAAAAGCTAGAAATAGAATGCTCTTATTTATATTAGAAGTTAAATTAAATTAAAAAATAAATATGAAAAACTTTTCCTTACTCAAAAAGAGGGTTCTTTCTTTAAGTTAAGGGTGCTTCTATTATTCAGTTAAACATTTTCCCTATATGATCTAAATGTTTTATTAAAAGTTTCTTTTCGTTTTTTCTTTAATTCTTTCATCCTTTTGAAATATTCTCACATAACTGACCTTATTCTTAAAGAAATTGAAATAATATTTTTCTCTTCTGCCTTAAGTGTTTTTTTGGTAAAACCAAATATTATTCTACTCACAATTAAATATTTCCTTAGTTTCATCGAAATGTTTGATTTGTCCCAAAAGATAAAGAAATTGTTGCCATTGTTTTTTTTTATCTTTATATGAAAATCAACATTCGTTTATTCTTTTCTTTTCGTCCTCCACATTTAGGGAGGAGAAAAAGAAACCCAAACAATTGATTACTTAGCAGAGATTATGTCTAGTTATTGTTTGTAAAATATATAGTCCAAATAAAAGCTGTAATTGTCCTTGTAAAAGGAAGGAAAACATTAAGTGTCATACATATGAAAGTTCAAACGTAGGATTATGGAATTTATAGATTTTTTAATTTTAGAAATTGTATTTTTTTTACAAAGATTTAAAAAGTGATAAAAAATTAAAGTAAGAATCTTACAAAAGTTCTTAAAGAAATTTAATTAAAATAGAATGGGGAAATAGCTTTGAAAAAAATCAACAATGTCCTTATCCGCATAAATTTGTATGCGGAACTTAAAAATTTACGAATAAACCCAGCATTTGAAATAAATTAAAAACTAATATTCATATACATATGTAAAATGCCGATTTCTTTAAGATGTAGAAAAGAAAAACGAAATATTGTTTAGTTTTTTTTAAAAATAATACAAGAATACACGCTTTTGGATCTAAGCCATCAAAAGCTTTTTCTAACAGTGTTCGAAAATAAACACTAAATATCGCTCCTTAGTGTTCGGTTCGGTAGATTTGTGGAAAACACAAACGTTTATAGTGTTGGTGTAGAAAATCATTAAAAAAATAACGTTTCCCTGTTAGTTTCTTTCGAACACAAAAATAATACGGTTTTTATCAAACTCAACAAAAGATGAGAACATTTAATTCCGGTCATGGACTGTTTTGCATCTCTAAACGATGTAGGAAAATACAATGATTGGAACTTGTGTTGGTTCCTCGACCATGAAGGCCATGTGGGTAACGAAAGGGCTGACTGTTTGCAAACTGGGGCGTTCGTCGTCCATTTAAAGGTCCTAAGCCTTTTTTTGGTATTCCTGTCAGTCACATTAAGGGGACGATACAAATATGATCCTTACGTGGATTCCACTGCTGGGTTAAGACTGTCCAAGAGATTGTGACCCTGTCCCGTGGCAAGGCGATTGTTGGCCTATTTACGCGACACTGTGATCTTAGATACCATCAGTTTATAATGGGAAATGTTAGTACCAAGATACGCAGATTTTGTGGGGTTGATGACGAAACGCCAAAATATCGCTCTTCTGCTGACCCTCCTGGAGGACTTCCAGGTGTAAATTTTTAAGATGGCAAATAATGAGCCCAACTTAAATGATTCTTCACTTGGCAGAGTTATAGGCATTTTATGTTGCCTGAACCTGACGTGTTAAAATACAGAGGCCGCACAAAACATCCTGTGGATCGTGGTGCTTATGGCCTTCTGCATATCGATCTATTGTAACGAAATTTGTTTCGTATAACTTGCTTGTAACTAAACGTTACTTTAGCAAATTAATTAGGGATAGGTTAATTAATGAATGATCGATGGTATGAGATACATACATATCAACTGGCCTAACATTCAATTATGTTTTTGGCGAAAAAATAAAGACATATTTTAATTACCTAAAATTTTGGAGGATAGGGGCAAGTTAAGTTACCAAAACTCCTTTGAACATATTTTTTAATTAATTTCTTTATAATTTTAATTGCTTTGCTTTTCAACAAATAAATAAATCTAGTCAAATTGTTTATACCTGTTGATTGCCGAAACAATAACAGTCATTAAATTAATACAACAGACAAATATTCATATTTATACCCAGATTTTTTTTAAGCCCTTGTCGCACTTCCGTTAATTGATTAACTATGAAGACAAAAACTTTAACAAAAGTGAAAACCAAAAACAATCCCTTATGAAAATTTAATTTTCTTCTTAAGGAAAAATATCCCTTTTACAATGCAAGAACGAGCAAGTTACAAGCAAGAAAGTATCGTCGGTCAAGCCCGACCTTTTGATACCATACATTACAGTATATAGAGGAGTGTTCGAAAATAAATACTAACTGCCGTATTCATAAAAAATAAAATTAATTTGAAATGTGTTTTAAGGCAAAATTTTCAAATTTTTTTTTCTTAAAATGCATTTCAAATCCATTTTAATCTTTTATGAATACGGCAGTAAATATCGCTCCTTAGCGTTCGGTAGATTTGTGGAAAACACAAACGCTAATAGTGTTTGTGTAGTAAATCATTAAAAAAATTAATGTTTACCTGTTTGTCATATTTGAACACAAAATAATACTGATCCTATCCAGCTCAACAAAAAGATGAGAACATTTAATTCCGTTCGGTTTTTTTCATAAAACCACAAACTTCATTGCGTTCGGTTTTTACCAAAACAAAATACATACGAAAAAAAACAAAAAGCTAGCAAAACAATTATACACAAACAAAATATATACACACATAAGCTGTTCGTGCTGCCGTCGTTGCTAAAACTTTTTGTTTGTTCATTTCTTTATCAATGTAAAAAAAAACATTATAGAACATTAAAATATAATGTTTGTCTACAGTATCACTACAATTGTTATGTTTTTTAACGAAGAACAGAACAATATATAATGTTTGGCTCTTTCTTGAAAATAGTTACGAACGGTATTAAGGGTTGTGTTCGCCTACGCAAACACTAATATATTATTTATTGGTCCTGGGTTCTGTTTTCGGACACTTATATAGAGGCTTAGTTTCGAGAGTTAGTTTGGCACTCATGGCTAATCATGGACCCGGTTAAACCAAATTTTGTTACGAGGATAAGATACATAAAAGATTCGTTTGTGCCGAGTATTATCTAATTATCAAAATCTATATGGGATTTGTTCATCTTAAAGTAAATTTCCAGAGGCGGTTTTATATAAGACCCATTGTCAATTTATTAGGAAGTATTGGCACTTTGAACTATTTTGGTATTTGTTTGAGAGATGTGGTAAAATATGAACCGATTTTAAAGAATTCAGTGAGTCGATTTATATTGCAAAAAAATTTTTTGAGTGAAATTTAATATAAATACCAACATAATAAGATTGTTTAAGAGACACAAACACTTTTCCGGAAAGTGTTTGAATGGTGGCCATGTAAAATTTTGTATCGAATTTCACTTTTTTCAATAGGCTTCATTCTTATAATAATATACAAATGTACCAAATTTCATCAAATTCGCTTCAAAACTGCGACATGGACAGGCAACTACCCAGTTGGACGGAGGGGCATCATTTTATCAACTCAGAAAGAGATTATGTGTTAATGAATATACTAAATTGTCGGCCCTTATATAACATTTGGCGCCGATAAATATAATAATAACTTCTATGTGATGGTAAATTTTGTACAGGTAAGTCTAAAATTGCCCATAGGTCCCATATAAACCCCCTCTCCCAAATCGCTTAAAGGCAAACGTTGACATTTAAATAATAATCATTACATAATTGTGCTTTGCTTGATTGTTCATGGGCCCCAGATATGGTACACTCTCGAAAATTGGACTTTGTATACTGCGGTGTAGGGAATCAGGATGTCGGGCTTGACCGACTATATTCTCACTATATATTCTCATTTTATGTGTAACATAGCTAGAAATCTAAAAAGGCCAGTTATATCTAAGCCACCATTAAGAAACTTGAATGGTAGTTGGGCAAGAAACGATATTGAAAAAGGAAATCTGTTTGTAAGTCACTTGAAAAACGTATTTACACCAAATATATCCCACGATATTGCGGTCGAGTTACCACCTGTTGCGGCTAGAGCAGCTATTCCCCTAAGATTTGAGATAAGAGAAATCGAAAAGGCTATTTGTGACTTTAACACTAAGAAATCACCTGGTATTGATAAGATCAGTAATAAAATGCTTTTAGAGCTACCTCGCATAGCTTACGCCTTGAATACTATCCTCAAAAATGGAAGGTTTCCTTAGTTACCATGATATCTAAGCCAGGTAAAGATCATACAAAAGTTGAGTCATATAGGCCTGTTAGCTTATTATCAAATATGTCAAAGCTGTTTGAGAAGTTACTAGTTTCAAAACTAACACCGATTTTAAGTGAAAATAGATGTATTCCAAACCATCAGTTTGGATTTAGAAGAAAACACAGCACAATTGAACAAACTTATCGAATAGTAAATGTTATAAGAGAAGCATTTGAAGAAAAAAAAAAAATTGCTCAGCACTCTTCATCGATGTTTCGCAAGCTTTTGATAAAGTCTGGCATGAATGCATGCTTATTACATAAATTGAAGCAAAATTTACCAGCAAACACACACAAGTTTTAGAAAGCTAATTAGTCGGTGGTCAATTTATTATTAAAGAACGAAATTTTTTAAGTTCACCTCAGCCAATTGGCGCTGGAGTCCTACAAGGCAGCATCCTGTGCCTTCTATTATACTTAATTTATACTTCGGATATGCCAACAAACAACCACACCCAAACTTCAACATTTGCAGACGTTACAGCTTTTCTAAGCGTGCACGAAACCCGTTATGAAGCATCTCGTTACTTACAGCATCATATATTTCAACTAGAAATATGTTTAAGACAATGGAGGATAATGGTCAATGAGCCAAAATGCGTACATATCACATTAACCTTGCGTCGGGACTCAAACAATAACCAAACAATTCCTCAACACTCGCATGTAAAATATCTCGGTATAGATCTGGATCGGCGATAAACATAAAAATGCCATATAGAGGCAAAATTAGCTCAAATGAAACTAAAAGCCATTCAAATTCATTGGCTTATTGAAAGAAATTCTGTCCTAAGTCTCGATTGCAAGCTTCTTCTTTACAACTCTATCTTAAAGCCTATCTGGTGCCACGGTAGTCAACTATGGGGCACTGCCTCGGCCTCTAATATCGAACAAATTTAAAGGCGCCAAAATAAACTTCTTCGAATAATGTTTAAAACTCAAACATTCATAAAGATCTCAATGTGCCATTAGTAAAAACTATGATAACAAAAAATGCAGTCAAATACTTAAAAAGGCTTGAACAACATCCAAATCCACTAGCTCGAAATATTTGAAATCATGGCGGCCACACTCGCTTAAGAAGAAGAGACACTGCAGCACTTACCCAATAAGATGAGCGATAAACACCTATATATGTGAACGGAACCCGTGATGAAGAAAATTTTTGTCTGGCACTGGCAGGACATAAATAAGGTATTAGAATAAGATTTGATTAATTATTGTTAGTTCATATTTAATATATGAAGATTTAATAAATAAATAATAATAATAAAAAAAATGTGTAACACATATCAACACATCATCACAAACGCATAATAATGGAGAGGGTATACAAATATAAACCATTCTCGGCGAAAAACATGTTGGGTTTTCGTTCAATTCGACAAGACAAAATTCCAAGCATTTACAGTCAGTCTCGCTAAATATTTTTAACAGTCGACGTTATTTAAAGAATTTACCATGTATTCAATGAACTTGCACCACATTGTGGTATAAAATTGATACACTTGTGAATGTTTTCCTTTCTTTTCATTTCACTTTTGACTTTTTTTGTTTTGTTTTTTCTTTTATGGTAGTGGCTTACTTGGATTTTAAGGTTGCCAGGAAAAATATTTCCTTGTTTTTGTTGTTGTTTCAGTTAAATTGGGAAACGATAAAAATGAAAGCATTTTAAAGGAAAAAACCAGCAGAATTTATTGTGAAGTAAAAAAATTTTAAAATCGAATATTAAATCTCTTTTGAATTTCAATTCCACTTCAATGACTTAAATTTCTTTTTAGTTCTTATTTTAGAGGTTCTTTTAAAAAATTTTTTTTCAAGAATACTCAAAATTTAAGTTAAAGGGAGTCTGAATAAGGAAAATGTTTTATAAATTGTTGACATATTTTTGAATTGATGAAACTATATGCATTAAAAACCATTAATACCATCCATTTGGGTAATTTAAGAAACTCTTTGGTAGCAACCCCTTCTTCGCAAAGTGTTAAACCAAAACTGATTATTTTTAAAAGACGCACACCTAAAATCAGTAAACTCGAATTTTTATATATTAAAAATATGCTTATTTTTGAAAACCAATGAATTTGTCTTCCCTTTTGCTAGGATAGATATATGTTAGTTAAGTCTTTTGTTCTTCTTTACCTTCCTGACCAGTTACGTTGTCTGCAAGACTGACGCGCCACGCGGAACAAAAAATATTAAAATCTTTTGATGAAATGTTAACTGATGCTGTGAGTTAGAAAATAGTTGGATATTGTTTTTTTTTTGCTTTAGTTTCTTCAGTTTAGTCTTTTAAAAATGGTCACTTAAGAATTTTTAAGTACATGGCATCGTTAATACACTATTGTTAAACAAGAGCGACATGAATTCAAAATCTTACCTTCCACAAAAAACGAAAAGTTTAAGATAGGTCGGAGAGAACGAAAAATGCAATTTTGTCTCACAAAATACATAGTGGGGAGGGTTAACTTTTTAATTGCCAATCATACGCACACCACAATAGTAGAGAGGCTATTATGCGTTTGTGCTGATGTATTTAACACAAAAATATTGGTCCTTCTCCACCTTTAAACATACCGATCGACTCAGAAGAGTTAATTTTTTAATAGATTTAATGATGTTCATCCGTCCATTAATGAAATTCGGTACACAGGTTTAGCAAGGACCAAGCCATTTGAATCATACAACCTTTTTTCGGAATATAGTTTTTGTGCCCAAAAACCATCCTGTTATGGTCGTATTAAGGTTTTATTTGGTCTAAACTTATGTTGTGGCATTCTAAATCATCGTAACAAATTTTACTGGAATCGGTGTAAATTTGACTATAGCTCCCAACATAGTTGGGGCTAGTGCACTAAATATTGCTTTAAATCAACATTGCACTCTCACTAAATAAAACTGCAAAACAATTAACTTGCACTATTTTTTATTAGCTTAAGTGATGACTGGTATTTTTTTCACTAGCACTAAAATAATTTAGTGGTATTGCAAATTTTATCACTATCACTAACGGCAATTGAATGCATTAAATCTGCACTCAATTCAAATTGTGCAAAACTGCGCATAAACATGCTCTCACTAAAATTTGAAAAATGTAAATTTCTATGTGCATGGTTTTTGATTTTTGTGATGATATGCAAAAGCAAAGGCCATCAAACAAAATAAAGTTTTGTCAATAACGAAATTAATCTTTACTTTAATGTGTAAAAAGAGCATAATTTAAAGTTGCACTCAAACTAGTGAAGAAAAAAATGTTGCAATAAACTGATAATTGTGTTTTTAAAATCTAATAATTTTTTCCAGTGCACAATTTTTTAACATCACTAACACTCAATTCACATGAGGGCTTTTACGACGTCGTTTTATATTGATTCCCTTTTAAGCCAACTTCCAAAATCTCTTCGCGTTCGTACGATGATTTTTGGTTGCATGTCTTTTTTTATTTACAGTATGGCTTTGATTATCCGTCATTCGATTCACCGGCAGCTTCAATTAACTGGAAAATAAAAAAATTTTTTGCATTGATTTAAAATACCTCTATTATACGGCATAACTTTTGTTATCCGAAATTATAAACAAATTATCTTTTTTTCGTTTACATTTGAACAATCAAAACAAATTTAAATAAACGAAGAAAGAAAATTTCCCAACGTACTGGAAGCATGTTCTGACAAAATTACTTTTTTCCTCTTGTTTACATAATAATACATTATATATTTACATAAAATAAGAAACACACCAAAAAAATAAATTTTCATAAATGCTGCCGGTCCCGTCTTTTACACAGTGCAACACGAAATTAGCCGCAAAAGTGAAAATTTTCGGAAAATATTTCACTTTTGCGGCTACATTAGCGCTACCAAAACGGTGTTAAGAATCATTCCTAGGAAGTTTATATGTTTTAGAAAGTTGTTTGCTGAGACCTTATGTACAATTTTGTAGTTGATTGTTTTCTTGAATTTTGAACGGTTTGCAACCAATGGACCTGAACAGGCGAAAAAAGGCAAAAGGAAAATCGAATTTTTTAAAGTTTTTTGCGATTTTGATCTTGAATATGAAGTTTTTTTGATTTTATTTACTTTATATATACAATTTTTGTTCTTTATGGCAAGAGCTACAGCTTTGTGTCAGAGGGTAAATCAGTATTCCGAACGGTTTGCAAGATATGAGCCTGAGAAAATGATAACTTTTTTGCAAAAATGAAACCGAGGCCCCAAATCTTTGGGGGCCCATACAAAAAGTGCATGACTTTGGGCAAAACTGGGACACACGGTCTTTTTTTTTGGTCTTTTATCACGTAGTGGTGTCCGTATATGGTTAATTTTCATGACTTAAAAAATTACGCACAGTGTTATCGATAATCGAAGTCTCAATGTGTTTTCAACCAGAAACTTCAAAGTAAGAAAAAGAATTAAACGTAAAAAGAAAAAGTTAAAAGAAAAAAGAAAAAATATAAAAAACGACATGAAAAACACAAAACGAGTCGTTTTGTTTACCCCTCTTTCTTCTCTACACCGCTCGCCCTAAAACCAAAAGAGACGTCGACAAAGCGACGTCGTAAAAGCCTCCATGTAAATTTGCTGTATCAGTCATGTTTAGTAAGATTGCTAATTTTCAATTCACCACTCAACATCAACAAAATGATTGAAATATTTTTGCACTATCACTAAGTGTGAGTTGAAACTGCAAAATGAGTGCACTACCCCCATCTATGGCTCCCAATTAAATAATACTCCCGAAATAACTTTTAAAGCCAAAACTTTCTTATGTTGGTATTGGTGACATAATATGCGTTCGTTTAATTTTCCAGTAAAATCCAGAAGGTGAGTATTATGAAAATTTTTCAAAATTTCTTTCTTTTACGATAGCTACTGTGTCATGACAAAATTATGTGCTAGTAGGTCCATATCATAACCAAGAATGTGATCCAACCCCTTTCGAATTAAATGAAATTTGGTGAGATGGTTCCTTTTATCCTATAAGGAACATATATGAACGAAAAAAGTTAAAACATTTTTTTTCAAAAGTTCTGTCATATTCAAAATGTTTATTCGTCAATATCTCGAAAACTACTTTACAAACGAAGATGATTTTTATGTCACTTTAAAGAGAATACTTGGGACTACAAACAATATATTGAAATAATAAAAAATTATTTTTTTAGTTATTTCCAGGGAAACCAAAAATATGCAATTGCATGTTTATCCTTGTGCGACCAATGAAGGCAGAAACAATATCTTTATTCGTTTTGGAGCTTTTTATGAATTTTGGCATCGATTTGTTAGTGCATATTTGACCTTTTGCAACATTTTTTTTTCATAATTTAGTTGAAAGAGCTTTTTTGCAGCATTTTTTAAGTTTTTAACGCATGTTTTGCCTTTTTGAGGCATATTTTGATTCATTTTTTTAGAAGCCTGCAAGAGCTTTCGCAACCTGGCCATGTTAATTTTGTGCGCAAAGTACAAGTTGCAATCTTGTAGATGATAATATGTTTAAATTTGGTAAGCACATTTTAATTGTACTAAGAACGAAGTCTGTGTAAATGGTGAGGAATCGTTCTGCAACTTTACATATTCCCCATAAAAACTTCTTTCCAAACTAGACTCTTGTGTCCGTAAACCATCTTATTATGTTGGTATTTAGATTAAATTCGCCTCAAAAATATATTAATGCAAATCAAATTATTTTCGAATCAGTTCACATTCGCCCAAAGCTCCCATCTATGAAAAGCTTTTCCTTCCTTTTAAATGTTAACATTAATAAACAATAATAAAAATAGGGCCGTCCCTAAAATCCCTTTCATACCAAAAATCTCATATGCATGTTAATATCTAGATAGCATTCGGCACAAATAACTCTTATATTAATTTTAACCTCTTAACATAACTTTGTTTTTTTCGAGCCGATTACTGCTTATCGTTTCCAAAGAGGGTAAAATTTCGAAAATCCGTCTGTTAATACTATAGTGCTTGGGCTTTACCGGTTATAATTTTTGGATGGTTTTTATTTAATGGAACTGTTATTAATTGTTGAATATTTTGTTTTTAAACTAGCAATTTTTGAATTTGTTGGTGCATATTTTTAACAATATTCAGGGCATATTTTCAATATTTCGGGTTTCCCTGGTTATTTGAATAAACTAAACCTTTTTTGAGTTACGTGAATACATGTTTGTTGTGCAACCTCCTACATTTCCGAAATAACGGTATATCTTGAAAACAAGAGCTTACCTAAAAAAACGGTTAGCACCACTGGATTCAGCGTGTCCGAATTAGGTGAAACGCCAGATGCCCGGCTTGTCTGTTTTTCAGCTAGCACAGTGTACTTATTGCTCAAAATTGCAATATTAAAATTTTATTTTTAGATTATTTTTTAAAAGTGCAAAAAAAAAACATATCTTAAAAAACACCTCCTTCAAGGTTTCAGGATTTTAAAAGAACAGTTTGAGGTATTTGTTTTTTTCACTATATTGTTTGTAGCCCTAAGTATTCTCTTTAAAATGACATAAAAATCATCTTTGTATGTAAAGTAGTTTTCGGGATATTAAAGCAATTAACGAAAGGGGTCGGTTCCCACTCTTGGTCGATTTGACATTGAATTACTCACGCCCTTCCTAAAATCACTTAAAGACCAAAATCTCACTCTCGAAAATCTGTCTCTCAATACTGTGGTGTAGGGTAGGTTATGGTCGGACTTGACCTACTATATTTTCTTACTCCTTTTATGATTAATAATTTGATTACACTAGTCTGCATTAAAAATCCACTTTTTAAAAAAATATAGAAAATTGTAAATTGTCTTTAGTTTTCCTCTTTCACGTACAGATCCTTATAAAAGGACATTTTTAGCTTAACCCCCTTTAAAACTCATTTAACTTAAATTTGATTGATTCCATAAAAAACCAAAGATTTGTATTTATATTTTCTTTTAAACATAAAAACGGATCTGTACGTAAAAGAAGAAAATTGACAGGCAGACATGTGTTCTGCACACTTATCTCTCTCTACCTATTAAATATAAGTATGTTATTTTACTTAGAAAAGTGAGACATTTTAAATTTTGAAACCAGTATTATTTAAGTAAATGCAATAGAAATTTATTTTTTAAATAAAAAAGAAACACATTTTTCTATTAAAAAGGTTCTATTAATTTCATTTGCGTTCAAAAAGCATAAAAGGACATGTGTTTCTTAAATTTGATTTAATGTTGTTTTTTTATTTTGTTTTTTTTTTTTGCAGCAGTGTTGCCAATTTTGTCATTTAGCGCCTAGATCTATTCGTTGTGTTTAGCTTTACAAATAAGGAATTAAGCCAATGTTAATTATTTTCCAACAATTTTTATAACGCAAAATTTCCTTTAAGTTAAATAAAAATGTTTTTACGACTTGCATATTGAAATATTTAAGAATTTTTTTATGTAAAGTTTTTGATAAAATCAAATTATTTTAAAAAGGAAATTATCTTTTTATTTGCTCATCATTTTGCAATTTTTGTTTGTAAAGAGTAAGCAACACTGTATGTAGTCATGCTTTTGTGTATTGTTAGAGAAAGCAATAATTTCTTGTTTAGATTTGGTTTTTATAATACAGTGGGCACAAAAACAGAAATAACGTTTCAGTATTAATGTAAATTAAAATTACAGTAACACTTATTCGGAGCAATTTACAAACTTTCATTAAAAAATTAAATCGACTTAAAAGCTTTGGCCATTTCGTTTTTAAATTTATTTTAATTTATAAATATGTAACAGAAATTTGATTCTATTTAACATATAAATTTTAAAAATCTTATTACACTGTAGTCGAATTTGACACCTTTTTCGAGTATGCAAAATCCAGTGGTGCTTACCGTTTTTTTTTTTTTTTTTTGGTTAGCTCTTATATTCGAGATATGTATATTGTTATTACGAAAATGAAGGATGTTGCACAACATATATTCGCGTAACTCAAAAACGGTTTAGTTTATTGCATAAACTAAAAAATCCGAAACTTCGTAATAAAGTAACCTTTATGCGAGACTTATATTTTTCTTAGGGTCTACGATAACTGCCTAGAAGTCGCCCCTAGGAGGATAAAATGTATGCCCAACCTTAACATTTGCTGATAAGTAAAATAAGGGACTTTTTCGTCTGTTTTCAATGTAATTATTTCGAGCCCCGGCCACGGTCAAGAATGAAAGATTATCAATAACAATTTTAATGAATTTTTATGCTGTAAAATTCCTTTCTTCATAAAAACAATTTAATGAAAATTAAATTTAATGAACTTAAGCCTAATTAAAAATATTAAAAATTTGGATTAAAAACCATAAATAGTTCAACAAAATAACCACAATACTAATAATAATTATTTAATTTAAACTTCGTTGATGCATCTCATTCCGCTTGAACGCCAGAAGTCTAGAGGACTGCAAAGTTCCACTTCCATTTGAGAACACATTAAAATCATTAAAATATGTTCAAACTATAAGCTGTAGTATCGCAATCACAAACAAATGCTGCAGATAAGTGCAGACGAAGAATTAACGTAAGGGCGTGAACTAGTGAAAATGGGGGTACAAAAAATACTCTCTTAAATTAACAAGGGAATAAAAAGCAATGAGACTGGGAAAAATATACACATTTTTTATTTGTTTAATGTCAGTTTGTGTTATGTTTGTACAAACTATTTTGTATGTTTATTTTTTTGATAATATTGCAGCAACAATTCTTTGCAAAAAAAATTCTATGTATGCATACGCCACATACGACACACAAGTAAACATCACAAATTCTCATTAACAATATTTTGTTTGTCGTGCGTAATTGTTTTCTTGATAAATGCACTGAAATTTATTGTTGGAAGCCAAGCCAGTTCCTATGCACATTTCACTGGCTGCTTAGGCCAGATCATCAGGAAGCTTCATCCACAAACTTTAAAAAAGCTAAAGATATTATATATGCAAACTGTAGAGTGAATGAGAACTACTTAAACACTTAAAATTTTTTATTACGCTTAAACAAAGTACCGACAATAAACAGTGAGACTGCACGTGGTAATTTTGAAATACTAGGAGTATAGGCAAAATTTTGCTTTACTGTATTAAAAGGTTTTGAAAAAAACAAGTACTGTTTGTAGGGTATTTGTTAAAATTTTTGTACCCTTACAACACTTTAAAAAGTGAGCGGTGAACAGTACCGCATAGCATTTACTATTGTGGTTTAGCTCAAACGTATTGCACATTTTTAATTTTTGTTATTTGGGTGATTTTCAAATACATTTATGCAAGCTTTTACTGCGGACTCAATCGGGATTTCTGCGGACATTGCTAAATTTTTTAAAATTTTAGGAGCAAAATAAGTTTACCTCCACGTTCCATCTTTTTGGTGGGGAGAGGACATAATATAGAAAGATATAAACTTTTATCGAAGAAGTGAATCTATTTATTTACATTATCCAGTCTTTATAAGTAATTTTTATTATTTGATTTAAAAACTGAGTATTTTTCTATTCTTGTTTTAGAATATTAACAGCCTGTTCATCGATTTCGAACGTTACAGTTCGCATAGAAAATTACATTTTAAGCAAAAACCAATTTTAGAATTTGGTTTTTGTTTTAAATATAACTTTCTATGCGAACGTTGACGTTCGAAATCGTTAAACAGGCAGTAATACTTTTACTGCAGTTATAATAAAAATGGAAAACTTTCTAATTATTATTTGTCAAGTATTTCGATTAAAATTAACTCAAAAAATGAACAGTAATTTGTTACAGTTTCGATCCGCGCGCTTGAGATTAAGTATTGAGCATGATGGAAAATGTGGATACACTTTTTTTTGATGAAAAAGAAATTTGTTTTTTTTTTTTTTAATATTTTTTTTTTATACTGAACTTTTATTTTTTTAATTTCCTAAGCTAATCCCGCGAAGCTCGTCGCTTGTCTGCAGGAAACCAGAGTCTCTGGTGGGTATCGAACCCGCAACCCTGGGGCTGATAGACTTGCACACTACCAGCTAGCCTACCGGGGTACTAGCAAATAGTGCAGAATTGAGATGTTGTCCTTAATGAAGTTCAAAAGAATTCTTTAATATAGTAATTTTAATAAAATGGAAACTTTTAACAACCAATTTTAGTTAAATTAAACAAAAGCTTTTTTTTAATTATTGTAACTCTAATATTTCTTATATTTTTGGCTTAGCAGAAAAATATAAATTTATTTAAATATAAAATATTAATGATTTTAATAAAACTTATGTTAGCATTTTAGCTAAAAATTATATAAATTTTGTTTTTGTTATTGTGAGCCCCGGTAGAGTAGTGTATCTGTGCGATGGTTGTGGGTCCGATTCCCGCCAGAGACTGGCATTTGCTATTACAATGGACTAAAGGGATACTTTACTTTTGCTCGGTTAATGAAGTTATCTTGTAATACTTTTTAAATATTTGGGGGATTCACAAGGTGTCATAAAACCATAAGTCTTAAAATAATAACATGAAAAAATACGACTGTTGTGAACAACCCCTCATAATTTAGTGTGCTATTTTGAATTTGAATCAGCTGATTTAAAACAAATATAAAAATAAACATTTACCTAAAATAAAAATATTTTTTAGTTCTAATTTATGAGTTAGTAAATTAAATTAGATCTTACCTGACTATTTTCCATTTTTTAGACGCAAATCACAAATAAATTTTATTTTGTTTGTTTACCAAACATCAGAGTCCTAAGCCGATATAATTTGACGCCGCAAGTGTTTTGTTGCAAAAATTGCTAGCCGCAGCTTATATTCGGACATAAGCCAAATAAAACTCTACCATCAACGGCGACGGCTACAAAACTAATGCGGCTCGGCTCAGCCGATCAGCGCAGGTCTCTTCAGATTAATTACGACAGCACAATAAACATCGCAAGCAAAGTTCTATTAATTTAAGACACTTTTTGTTAACAAAGCAACAACAATATTTTTAAACCATTGTAAAATGTTAGAACATTGTGACAATATAACATGATAGCACACCTTGTGAACACCCCAATTATTTATAAAAACTTTAATTTAAAATATCTTAAAACACAACTTTTTTTAATAACAACCTTAACAGTCTCCTTCTAACTGTCACTCACTGTATTGTATTCTGTTGTCTCAATTTTCAGTTCTGTACGTGCGTATCTAACTGGCGAATGTAACAAATGCAATGACTATCGTAAGTAAATACCCTCATCATCAGGACAGCTTAGGGTTGCCAGACACCAATAGTCTAATAACTGGACAATAGAAAAAATTCACCTAGATTAAAAAAAAAAAAAAAATAACTGGACAATTTTAAATGGCACTTAACTATAAGAAAAGTAAAATCTTACTTCATATTTTTTTACAATAAAAGATGAGATAAACCCACTGTTTATTGTTGATGTGTTTTGTTTAAACTTTGATATTATTACAAGTAGAACTGTTGCTATAAGTCTTATACGCTTAACAGTTTTATTTGGTTTAATATCTTTAGTTTTTCTAAAATCTTTATGGATGAAGTTTCCTGATGATCTGGCCTAAGCAACCAGTGAAATGCGCATAGGAATAGCTTATCCCATCAACAATAAATTTCAAGTGTTTTTATCAATAATAAAAACTGGGAATTAAGCACAAATAACAAAATCTTTTGAAATTAAAATTTTGTATTCCCAAAAATTGAAATTACTTTTTGATAATAAACAGGCAAGTGCACGGCCTAAAAAAACACTTAATTGACAACATCTTTTGTAAGTTGTTGTTGTTTTTATTTTGTTTTTCTTAACCTACTTACAACTACAATTAATGTTGAGAGAATTTCAACTAATTGTAGTGGGGAATGTAAGATGAGATAAACCCACTGTTTATTGTTGATGTGTTTTGTTTAAACTTTGATATTATTACAAGTAGAACTGTTGCTATAAGTCTTATACGCTTAACAGTTTTATTTGGTTTAATATCTTTAGTTTTTCTAAAATCTTTATGGATGAAGTTTCCTGATGATCTGGCCTAAGCAACCAGTGAAATGCGCATAGGAATAGCTTATCCCATCAACAATAAATTTCAAGTGTTTTTATCAATAATAAAAACTGGGAATTAAGCACGAATAACAAAATCTTTTGAAAATAAAAGAAAACATAAAAAGCAGGCGTAACATTTCAAATTCAGTGTTATGTCATTTTACAAAATTATGTTTATATCAGAGCCAATTCACTACAGGTGGCAGTGAAAAGCCTGTTCGAACTAATTTATTTTGGTTTCATAATGTTTGTTTAGAAATGGTTGATATTTCGAGTCGTTACAATGCAATGTTTCTGTTGTTTTTTTATTGTTGTAGAACGCTGCCAACCTATATATAAATTAGCTTAGGTATATTAACTTGAAGCACATACACAGTCATGTTATAGCAATCGAAAGCGAGTGAAATTGAAATTAAAGGAGATTTCCCCCTGTATTTTTTTGAAAATTACCGTAGTTTTTCCTGATTTTAAGATTATTTCTAATGAAGATCAGCTGTACCCAAGTTTCCTTTCACAAAAAATATTGCTAATTGGCATGAAATAGAAAAACTGAACCGTATCATGTAAATTGGAATGCCTTTCGGTATATACGATTTTGTTCTGTACTTATTAAATATTAAAAAGTAATTTTTCAAAACTAAATAACTTTTTTTAACTGGATAAATTGTATTTTAGATGGTACCTGGACAAGACCCAAAAAAACAGGACAATCCAGGCCGTCTGGCAACCTTAGGACATGGAGATGTATTGCAAGAAGAATAAACAAATTCGTTCACATAATAAAGTTTGTTCTAATCTCTCACAATAACACAGTTACAATTTGCATATAAACACAACCCTGCAAGCATTTTCTATTCGAAAGTAAATAAAATTAATCGCTTATTTACAATGAGAAAATATATACTAGGTGTTTTAACTGTTCACGAGTTAGATTGTGCTCAATAGCTAAATGCACGAAATTTTGATTAATAAATTAAAATTTACTAAAAATATGATGAAGGAAAACAGATATAAGAATTTTAAAGCAAAACAAATGTTAATGGTAAAGAAAAATAAAACGTTCTTTTGACAAATTAAAAGAATGCCAATTACTCGTTAATTTTACACAAATATCTCAAGTTACTGAGACAACTGAATATGGATTTCCATACAAAAAGAAACAACGTTCATGACACACATAATTTAAATGTTATTTTTGTATGGAAAGCGATATTCAGTTATCTCAGTAAATTGTAAATAAAATCAAAAGTTATGCACCGATTACAATAATTTAAACCTCATTTCATTCAAAATTATGTTGAGCTAAATGTTTTTAGACCAAAACTGTGACGTTTATCGCAATTTTATTTTTTATGAATTTTTAAAGAACAAAAAATTTGTTTGTTTTTTCAAAGTTTTCCTTTTTGTTTTCAAAAATTTAACGATATCTCTAAAACTACAGGGCAAATTTAAAAATAATGTAAGCACGGCTTAAAGATAATACTGTTGCCGAGTTTCGGATTTTTTTGTTAACTAAATATGGTCCACCGTTTTCAAGTAATTCCAATATATTTATGGTGTTTTCTTTTCTACAAAAAAATACCACATTTTAAAAGGTGCATTTATAAAATGTCTTGCCTTACATGTAATAATGCAATTTTTTATTTGACGAGAACAAAACACAAAATTGGATCGCCCTGTTTTTAACAGCTGACAAAAAGTTTGTTTTTCAATATATAAAAAAATATGTACATAAATCAAAAAGGATGTTCTTCAAAATATAAAAAAAAAATACACATAAACCCAAATTTGTTAATATATTAATATTAAATAAATAAATAAATGAACAAAATGAATGACCAAATTCCAATTTCTTTAGTTTGTTTTTCATAAAATATGTAAACAAGAAAATACCTTTGCCAGATTGCGAATTTATTAACATCAAGTTTTTACGATTTCTTGATTTGACGTTTTTTTTCAAAAACAATTTTTTAACACCGAATCCATTTAAATTTTATGTCACTGACAACCTACCATTAATAATGTTATGCTTTCTTTTGTTTTTACTTTAAAATAATAGACAAAATTTCTATTAAAACTTAAAAATTTTACTGTCCTGATTAGAGGCGATTTTTTTCCAACTTCGTCTGGTAACCCTATATATAAACAGAAGCCATCTTTTTACAGGGCATTATCAACACTCTCGATTTATACGGGGCGTAAAGTGCAATGCCTTATGCCATTTAAGGGTGATTTTTTTTAGAATAAAACACGCTGCCCTCTTAGAGAGCAAAGCATTTTTAAGAAACGAACACCAAATTGCATTTTTTTTAAATAAAATGTGACATTTTTTGTAGAAAAGAAAACACCATTAGTGAAAGTGCCTTAATTTTGGACATAACGGCATATCTTGAAATCAGCGACCTAAAATAAGTAAAAATTTGCAATAAAATTCCCGACCGAAAAATACCTGTTCCGCAGCGTAATCCTTCAAAGCAAATTTCGATCTACCAAAGGTTAAATACAATTTGGTTTAAAGATTGATGTTTGACTATTGACTGCCAGCAGTCGACAATGGCTGTGAGTGCTAAGCGGCAAAACCCTCTCAAGAGATTGAGTGGTAACAATTGAATCATGTAAGGGTGAACTGTCCATGAAAGCCTTGGTTCGAGCCCCGCGGCAGTCAAGAATGAAAAAAAAAATAACAATAAATTTTAATTAATTTCATGTTGTAAATTTCCTTTCTTTATAAAAAATAATTTAATTAAAATTTAATTTGATGAGCTTTAGCCAGTGCCAAAAAATGGCTTAAAATGGGCTAAAAAATGGCTAGAAGGTTTTTTAAATAAAAACACATTAAAATTCAATAACAAAACAGAAATTAATTTAAAGTTGTTTACACTGAAATTGTAAGTTTAGATCAAGGTATATTTACACAAGGTAGACTCATTTGGGAGTGTAGACAATTTGCTCTATAAAAGGAACCATGTTGTCAAAATTGTCTTCATATAAAACAAAAACCATTTAACGCACACATGTACAAATTTTGGCTCATATACACGCAATTTGACGTTGTGGTTCCAACTATGGGTAAACAGCTGACAAACATATGGGCCAACGAGTTTACCTTGTGTAAATATACCTTGGTTTAGATCAATTTGTTAAATAAAAATAAACGTAAATTAATATTTTGATAGATGTTTAAAAAATTAAATCATCGATAAATGTGATGTCGTTATTGTTCATCTTATAGGAATCACTCGTGCCTATTAGTTTTTAATAAGTTGAAGGTAAGTCATAATCACGACAAACTTTACCCAACCTTTTGAGTTCAGATCTACAATAAAAAACAAGTAAGAAAGTAAAGTCGGTCAACCCCGACTATATGATACCCTACACCACATTAGAACCTATGTACTAAATTTCATTAAATTATCTGCAAATTTGCGACCTGTACTTTGCGCAAATGATTTACATGGACAGTCATCCAGCCAGCCAGCCGGACAAACATCGTTAATTCGACTCAAAAAGTAATTCTGAGTCTATCGGTATACGTAAAGATGGGTTTAGGACCAAACAAACACCAGTACAAACGCACAGTACCCTCTCCACTATTGTGGTGTTGATATAAATTTTTTATTGTAAGGGTAAAAATATTTACCTAATTGATAAAATCGAATTAACGGTTGCTAAATGTAACCTATTTCTCAAATTACTTTTAACGATGTTTACTTGGCTAAATACCCTCTCTACTTAAGCATTAGACCATGGAAGTAAGAGCAACTGTAAAGTCAATTCTGAAATTCCTAAAAAAATTTTTGTTGCCGCCTGCATCTTTTTATTGAAATACTTGCAACCAGAAAGAAACCCCGATGTTTGTGTTGCTCCATTTTATAAATTTAATATTGGAATACTGTTCCTTTATTTTGAAAGATGTTTCATCATCATCGTTTATAGCGATTTTCAACATTTGTGAAAGTTGTGATTTAAGTTAAAGGCGTTTTAATTGTTAAAAATGTTAATTTTACTTTTATAAATTTTTATAATAAAATAAAAATTATTCTTTAGAGAAAATGGTAAAAAATTTATGGCTAAACAAGCTGAAAAATGGCTAAAAAATGGCTTATGGCTAAACTAATTTTTTAATGGCAAAACAGGATGAAACATGGCTAAATCTAGCCACTAAATGGCTAAATTGGCAACACGGCTTTTAGGTAGTAAACGGGTAAAACCTGTATATTGGAACTTTTTGTCCACCATCTAGCTTTTAAACCAATACGCATAAAAATAAAAATTATATACCATTTGTAACTTAATTAAAAAATACAAATGCATATATGGTACCTTTTCGAAATTCGAACGCTTAAGGGGTGAAAAAATGTACCTACGTTTGTTATTTTTTCAAAGGATTTTTTCTCCATCTATTTATCTAACATCGCACATACCTCATATCTCCTAAACTAAAAAAGATTCAAAACATTAAAACTTATTGTTGTTCATTAGAAAAATAACCGGTATAAACAGGTAAATTCGCTAACCTCATATCTCATAAACTAAATGAGATACAAAAATATTTAAAATTTTATTTAATAAAAAGCGGACAGGTGTCTGGTACTTTTTTGAGGTACGGCCTTTTTGGCCGTATTTTAATAAGACTCAAAAACTGTTCGGAATTGAGAATAAATTACATACATATGCTAATAATATCATAATTCGATTCTTACGCGTTCTGCTGTTATATAATTGTGCAAAGCTTAATGAATAATTTCCCGATGTGGCAAAGTTGGCACATTTGTGTAGACTTGAAGAAAGCACTCTACCAAATGCTTGAAGGGCATACGTCCATTGCCAAAGTCCTACACACACAGAGTCTTCATGTTCCCAGCAAATTGATATCAAATATTAAATTCAAATCAAAACTAAACTTGGCAACACTAAAGCGAAAAACAAATGCAAACATTAAAAATGGCGATTAGTTAAATTTTTACTTCGTGGTCAAATGTGTTTTGCAAGTAAACGATTTATTTCTTGTGAAAAATAATAATTATTTGTGAATAATTGCAATGATTAAGAATACGAATTAAACAAATAAAACGGGAAAGTGAAGAAATTATAAGTTTGTTGAATGATCGCGGTGCTCCTCCTCAAAATAAATGGGGACCCAGTTATTTCGTCTTTGCAAGAATTAGAGGACGGAAAGAATATTATTTCATCTTTTAGCTGTAGTGCAGAACGTTTATCTCACAGTTTATTTAAATAAATAATTAATTTTGATTAAAAAAATAAAATATTTTATTTATGATCCACATTTTATTATTATCCACATTTAAAAAACATTTGAGAATCACGCTTGAAAGCATATTGAAAACAAAGGCATTTTTCAATTTGAAAATCATTTCCCCTTTTTGTTGAGAACGCTATGATTTTCAAATGATAACACTGTGCATGAAATTGACACTTTTTTTTCGTGACAAGCCGGGCACATGGCGTTTTAACATAATTCGGGGACGCTGAATCCAGTGGTGACCGCAGTTTTTTCAGATTGGCTCTGGTTTTCGAGATATACCGTTATTTCGAAAATGGAGAAGGTTGCACAACATATATTCGCGTAACTCAAAATAGGTTTAGTTTATTGAAATTACTAAAAAAACCGAAATTCCGCAATAAAATTAATTTTTTATGAATTTTTAAAAAACAAAAATTTCGAAATTTTGATAAAAAAATTTTTTTTTAAAAAAAAAAAAAATTATGTTTCAATAACGACTACTCATATTAGAAAAAGAGTTTTACTTTTCTGAAATGAAATTTTATTGCGGAATTTCGGTTTTTTTAGTAATTTCAATAAACTAAACCGTTTTTGAGTTACGCGAATATATGTTGTGCAACCTTCTCCATTTTCGAAATAACGGTATATCTCGAAAACCAGAGCCAATCTGAAAAAATCGCGGCCACCACTGGATTCAGCGTCCCCGAATTATGTTAAAACGCTATGTGCCCGGCTTGTCTGTTTTTTCAACTAGCATAGTGTAATCAAAAGTTTGTCATTCGAGAAAACGTTTGACTTCAAATCATTTTCAATTTGAAATCAAACCTCCGGGTTTGTTGGGTATGCACGTTTTACAAACAGTACTAGATTGTCCTTTTCCTTTATTGTAGTTATATTTCACATGGCAAATATTATCACATATACTTACACCGTAGAAAATTATACACATAAGCTGTCATGTATTATTATGTTGTTGTTGGTTTTCTAAAACTGAGCAACAATAACAAAAACATCAACTTTGTTGGCAAGAACAAGGATAATCGTTTAAAAAATAACAGGCGAAAAATCACATTTACTCGTACCAATTCAACCACCCCTCTTTAGTACACAGACATAAATATACAAAGACAAAATAGGACAAAAAAGAAAAAAGCAACAACCGACAGAGAAAGTAAACAAAATCATAAATAATCCATGTAAGAGGACAACGATTGTCAAGAAATCTTTGTTTGCAACTAATCAAGTGAAGGCAAGCGGAGCGAATAGAAAAACAAAACAAAAAACAGGAAAAGAAATGATAAAATTTATTGACACAAATGTGATAAAAATACATCAATTTGTGCTGAAAATAAATACAATACGGAAGCAAAAACAATATTAATAACATAAAATCAGTTTTTTGATCTCTAGGCTAATGCGAGGGCATTGCGATAGATGGTGATGATTGTGTGATAAAATATTGCTGACGAGGATGTTTAAAACTTGGATAATTTGGTTCAATAGCAATAATGAAGAAATAATAAATAAATAATACAAATAATATCTATCAGAAAAAGAAGATTATGTCCTCAATTTCACAGAAGTTTAATCGTTATCGGTCCATATAATAAATGACATTTGAGTTAGCAGGGGAAAAATTAATCCATAAAATTAGTAACAAATTGCCCAAATAGAATTCGAATTCAAGTTCAAGTTAAGCCTACTTAACACCAGCTGAATGGTGTTTTTACCCAGAAAATTTGTAAATTCATTTGAACTTTGTTCACTTCTTTTAACTGATTGCTTGGCAGTTCGGTTTTTTATCTGAAGCTTACGCTTCACTTGGCAGTCATTTTGAAGACAAAATTAGTATCTTAATTTTTAACAGTAACTATTAAATCATTATATAAATTAAGCGTAATAAAGCATTTTATTGCTGACTGCTTTATTGGCTGGCATATATTAAAAATTTTATTCAATAAAGAAAATTCTGTAAGAAAGATCAGAGATCTAAGGGTGGAATATCAAAGAAAAGGAAGAACTTCTACTAAAAATAGTAATATCAGGCAACATTTTATGTACCCAATGTTTCCTATATAAAACTGCCGGGGATTTTTAGTTGTATAGATGGTACACAATTCAAAATTAAGGCACTAAAAAAGGACAGCCGTATGTTTAACCGTAGAAAGGGTTTATTTGGGTAGAACGCATTTATAGTAAAAAAAAATTTAATACCTTAAATTCTTAAACAAAAATTCAACAAATTTTATGTTAAGATATTTTTCAAGAATTTTTTTCAAAAAATTCAAGAATTTCAATGCCCGAAATTTCGAAATTCCGTTTTACAAACATTGCCGGGGATTTTTAGTTGTATAGATGGTACACAATTCAAAATTAAGGCACCAAAAAAGGACAGCCGTATGTTTAACCGTGGAAAGGGTTTATTTGGGTAGAACGCATTTATAGTAAAAAAAAAAATTTAATACCTTAAATTCTTAAACAAAAATTCAACAAATTTTATGTTAAGATATTTTTCAAGAATTTTTTTCAAGAAATTCAAGAATTTCAATGCCCGAAATTTCGAAATTCCGTTTTACAAACATTGAAAAAAATTTCTGGTCTTAGAAGACCCCAAGTAAAATTTGATGCAGAAATTATTTGCGGAACATTTTAACCCTCTTAACTGCTGTTTTAGTATACTTTTGTGGGGAAGTTAAAAATAAGGACAAAATTACCCCTTAAAATGAGTGTTAGAGGGTTTTTTATATTTTAAGAAAAAAATCGCCATACTATTCTACTGAAGACATCTGGAAAAGTATTTTAGCTCAGAAGTACGTTTAGTATATATTTTTTGACTTGTATCAAACGCCTTTTCAAAAAATTTAAAAATTTTAGGGGCCGATATTTCTTGAACTCGGGCTAACTTTTCCAAACCCTTTGGCAGATTTGCTCTACCAATAGTCTAGTTTCATTTCGCGTTGCAAGTATTGAGGCTGGTTTTTTTTTATTGCACAGTGTTATCGATGCGTACACAATAAGCAAACTGTACATCGCTACATTTGATTTTACATTTTGACTTTGACTCCAAAGTTTTAAGATGTTTTGGAACTCAGCCATACATATTGATTTTATGTCCAAAATTTAACAATCTTATTTTAAACAGACTTACAAAATTTATTCATAATATGTTAGAAAAACGCATCTCGACAAAGAATTTATTTCAATCCAAGTCAATTATTCCTTTTGTCATGAAATATTCGAAAAAAAACGCTGTAATACGCTATGTTAACTAATTTACATTACATTTAAATTAAGCTTTAAAAAAGCTGCAGTCAAAGTAGAAAGACTGCCATTTCTTCCACTTCTTAATTTGTCATTGGCAAAAAAAACTGTTATTTTTACCTCTGATTTATTAAATGTTAACAATTGCTGTCAAAAAAACTCAAAAAGCGACTTTGGTTTCGACTGCAGTTTTTTAAATACTGTTTTAAATATAACAGCAATATAAAAAATTGACTAAAGAATGATAAAATAAATATATTTTTAGTGGCAAAGATTGCCATTAAAGAAGTGGTAATCCTTTTGCATATTGCCTAAATATTTTGATAAAAAAAATTTAATAAAAACTAAATTCAATGAACTTTAGCCTGACTAAAATTTCAAAATTTGGATAAAAACCCCATAAAAAGTTCAATAAAAATAACCACAATACTAATTATTGTTAAAAAGCTAAGGATCGGGTTCTATGTTTACATTTGTCCTTCAAGTTGTGCTGAAAAACGTCCACAAAAAAAAAAAAAACATGATAAAGAGAAAATTGTACTTTGAACTTCAAGAAGAATTCTTGACAAAAAGTACGAAAAAACAGAAGTAAGGAGGAACATGTAAATCAATTAAAAGAGATCATCATTCAAAGCAAATTTCGATATACCAAAGGTTGAATACAAGTTGGTTTAAAGATTGACGTTTGACTATTAACTGCCAGCAGTCGTCAATGGCTGTGTGTGTGAAACGGCAAATCCCTCTGAAGAGATTGAGTGGTTGCAATCGAAACACGTAAGTGTTCGATTCCCGCGGCAGCCAAGAATGAAGAATATCAATAAATTTTAATTCATTTCAAGTTGTAAAATTCTTTTCTTCATAAAAATAATTTAATAAAAATTAAATTCAATGAACTTTAGCCTGATTAAAATATCAAAATTTGTATAAAAATTTTAATGCTTTTATATTACGATTCATCAAATTTTAATCGGTATTTACACCAGTTTGTTGGATCAATTATTTTTAGTGTTTTAGTTCTCTTTTTGAACTCATCAATTTAAAACTATCGCTGTGACGCGGCTTGAATTAAACCTTGTTGCGTTTTAAAAGCAATTTACAGATGTTGATGACTTTTGCATTACCAGATCAGATTGAAATGAAATTTCCAGGAACGTGTTTGTACGTGTTTGTCTCGTCTGTCTCGTGTGACTTACGTAATCAAGTGGAGAATACATTGAAGCTGTAAACAATGTGTCTAGGGTGCAGTGAATGCTATCAACTTTCATCATTGTATGACCCCTTTTTATAAGATAATCTGCTCTAACACTTGACCAGTAGCTGCATTGAAGCTTGCCAAGATATTATATTTATTTTGGTAGCTACATCTATCTGATACAAGGAGAACCTTTTTGTACGAAGCGCAGTAAGTTTCACTGCCTATTCCCGATGTGCGAAAGAATTCTTTCTTTCGAAAAACTACATTTTAAACAAAAAATTTTTTAGAAGTCGTTTTTTATTGTAAATGTAATTGTTCGAAAGAAAGCATTCTTTCGCATATCGGAAAAATGCTATTAATGCAATGTACTATAAAGCTTGTTATATTATTTGCTGTTACCATTCCCTCATCCCCATCTCAAACATAAAAATAAACATCTTTGGTGTTTTTAACATAAAATACAAAAGTTGAAGAGTTGAAGAGTTTAATTTGATAGTATTGTGCAGATACAAATAGCTTGGGAGGAAGCAAAATACTTTGCATATCCATCGAAATAGCCACAATTGAGAGATGAATTCTCTTACTCTTTTTAAGTAAAAAACTGGTCATTATAAGTTCTATTAAAACGAAAATTTCTGTGTATGTCTCTAGCACTTACTGCAGGAATGTTTTGTATATGAGTTATACCAAGGCGAATTCATGTAACCGGTGATGGCTTTACTACAACAAGTATTTATTTATTGCTTTCGTTGGCCGATATGTCAAAAACACAAGCAACTTTTGACATTCCTCTCTCTTATTTCAAAAAAAAGTAGCACAGCTGCGCTTTCAACGACACGTGAAAAATAAATTTGCCTGGAGTAACACAAGGCATTTTTTTTTTATCTTCTAAACCCATAAAGATATCGTAAAATTGCAAAGTAAGAGTGCACTTTTTAAATTAAGTGTGTATTAAAGTGCTTTCACTTTTTTAAAGGGGTTTGGAGTTTTAAACATATAAGGCAGAATAGTCCCCAGTATTCGCCTTCAGATTTGCTAGTTACAGTAGTCCACAAAGGGTTCCGGAGTCTTATTAATTTTATTTATTTATTTAATACAACTAGTTAAACAAATCTTTATTTAAAACTGATCTTTATTATATGACTGTCGATAAAGAATCAATAAAGTATGATTTTACGTCATCATAGAATTTAAATGACTTTTTGTTGTAAAAAATGTTAGACACACACAAATGCACATAAACACAGTTAAAAACAACCCTGCCGTCAAATGAGTAGCTAACTACAAAAAAATCCAACTTTAAGTTAGCTTGTATAGACTAACTTAAAGCCAACTACTACGCAATGCAAAATTTACATTAACCAAAGTGTATACAAACACTGCGTTGTATATTTTAAGTAGAGAGAGCCAAGTCGTTACCAAAAAAATCAACGTTGTTATTGATGTTATGTTATGACAATTTAATCTCATATTTACGCTCTTAATTGAGTAATGGCAAAAAACATAGTTTTTTATTTAAAAACTAGACTGCCCCAGTAGGCTAGCTGGTAGTGAGCAAGTCTATCAGCGCCGAGGTTGCGGGATCGATTCCCGCCAGCGACTCTGGTTAAAAAAAAGTTGAATAAAAAAAACAACTTTGATTAATAAAATAAAATAAAAGAAATAAAAGAAAATAAAATAAAAAAATAAAATTTTTTTATTTTTTTGAAAGTATTCATCCAATGAATAACATTCATAGATCGGCCTTAACTTAAACTAACTTAACTTAAAGCTAACTTAAAGTATTGAGTTTATAGCTAGCTACAAAAAGTTAACTTAAAGCTAATTGAAAGTAATGCAGAGTCGGACAATCGACTACTTCCTAGGACATCGCAATGTTAAAATAGTTAGTTAATTCCATATAAAATAAATCCAAGTGTCAACCACCACTAGTTGAGAAATAGTTAGCTTTCAGTTAGTTTAAAGTTAACTGAATGTCCGACAGGGAAATTAATACAATTAAAACGAGAGCGAAAGCAAGTGAGAATATTTAATCTCTTTTAGTGATGTGCATTAATATTGATAACTGATTGTTACTTTGTTTTGATTACATTGTTAGGGTGTCCAATACAAAATTAAAATGAATAATATAATTTTACATAAAATTATTAAATGAATTAAAAATAATCATAATACAAATAATAATAATCAGTTAAGTATAATAATGAAAAATAATCAAATTTGGTTAAAATAAGGATAAATAAAAGTAATAGTTTTAGTTAAAGCCGGATAAAACTTAAGGCTAGTTTACGCTATTATACTTTGTGTTTATTTAAGTCAAAAACTCAAGTAATATGACAAAGTGTGATAGTGTGAATGCAATGTGTCACGAAAATGACAAGTATTATGAAAAAAGTTTGACATCCCATTCATCGTTTTTTGAAAAATTTCTAAACAATAATACTTTTCTTTGGATCAGTGTTGCATCTTATTTCATGTGTGAATGTTTATACTTTGTGTGATGGTGTGAACACAGACTGTCATGTTAAATTTGATTTTTTGACAGTCTCAACAAAACTCATTAGATTTATATCTCATAATGTATTATGGAATACGTAAGACTTGTGAGATAGTGAAAACAAGCATTTAGGCTACAAAATTTGTAATATTTTTTGTGCAAGTGGCAACTCTTAAATTTGGCAGCTGTCACATATGTTTATTCCGATTATTAAAAATGGAGTGGCTTACGAAAGAACGGAGCGTTAACTATAATTGGGAAAAATACGTGTTTTTATTCTAAAATGAAAAATTGCATTCTTACTGGGACACCCTTTAGATGTTAGTATGACCAATAGAGATTCGCAATGGTGCAATTACAAGTTTTTTTCAAAATAACACTAAACACTACTTGCAGGCTGGACGACGAAATATTTTTCTATATAAATTGAAAAACTTTGTTAAATATATTAAGTTTAGGTAAAATTGAAGAATACCTTTAATAACGTAAAAAAGATTTTATTTTTTTATTTTTATTTCATCTTTCGTCAATTTTAACAAAACAAAGTTACAAAACAAAATCTTTTTTTTTTTTTGAATGGTGCAAATCTAAAAATGTTAAAGGAAAAATTCGTTACCAGGATTTAGAAATCGTTTAATGTATTACAAATAAAGGAATAAAAATGTATAAATATAGCAAAAATATATACATAGTTTAATGAATTATTAATTCAAATAAAATTGTATTTCATGCTTTAGATTACAAACGGTCATCAATCAAAATGAAGAAGTTTTTTTTAAAATTTTTTAAACTTTTCTACAGAAGAAAAAGGAAAAACTGCTTAACCAACCTAATGTAATCCGTCAAATCATAAGTACTTACATATACTTTTTTTCTCAACCCACTTCTAACCTAAAAAAGTAAGAAAGTATAGCCGGACAACACCGACCAACCGCAGTACTTACAGATACATTTTAGATGATTAGGACCAATCGGAAATCACGGAACCGGCAAAACAAAACTTTTTTATGGGGCTAAAGGGCCAAAAAAATGCTTGTCCAGCAGGCGAATTCACTCTTGCTGGACGTAATATTCGCCCTCATATTAAAATTTTTTGATTTTACGTCCAGAACATACAAACACATTTCACTAACACTACCACAATGCTTGATGAGTATTTTGATAAGTGTATTTGGGCCTTAAGATTCCTATTAAAACTAACTAAATTCATTTATATGAAATAATTTTTATTGTTTTGAAGAGATTTTAGGGAGATTTTGCTTTATGCCCTACAAGAAGCATAGCGCCTTAACGAACTGGGGCCAGATTCTGGCATTCGTGATCGAGTACTTTCTCGATTCGAAAGCAATTTAATATCTAATTATTTCAGTCAATACTGAACGAATTGGAAATATTTTTTCGTTATTGTAAAGCATTCATTTGAGTTTCACAATACTGAAAAAATAATTTTGATTCGTTCAGTATTGACTGAAATAAAATTGCTTTCGAATCGAGAAAGTACTCGATCACGAATGCGAGAATTAGGCCCCTGATTGAATTCCTTATATTGTATGATTGAGCCATACCTAAAAAAGAACGGAAGGCGGAACGTTTTCTTCCGCTTAGCGCTGAGATGCCAAACCTTAATAAAAGCGTCAACTTTAAGTCACGAAAAGTAGTGTTAATTTTCCTGTTCACATGATTAAAATAAAAAATGGAGATAAAACCGCAAAATTCACCTAAAAACAGTTAAATTTGCTATTACTTATTAATAGGGATACGATTTCCATGCAAATGCATGTTTTTTGTCGATAGTCTAAGATCGTTGTCGACCAATTATCTTTCCAAATCATTAAATTTGCGTTAAAATGGCATCGATTTGTTTTTGCATATTGTTGCATATTTTGGGGAAAATGCATATTTTTGCATATTTTGGTTTTAAATGCATATTTTTGCATATTTCAACATTTTTGTGTGATATATTTTTTTAAATTTCCAAATAATAAAAAAAGTTCTTTAGAAAATTTTCATATTGTATACAAAAAAAAATCTTCCTAACAAATTTGTAAAATCAATTAAAGCGGCCCAAACACTTGCAATAAAATTGTTCAATTTTACGTATTGTACAATTATATCGCCAATGTGTATGTGATATTCGAAGGTGGTACAATATATTGGCAACAATCAAAAGACTTTGGATTTTTATTGCACAACGAAAAGAAAGTGAAGTGTGTTGGCAACATTATAAGATTCGCAAAACGTCAGGAAAAATGAAATAAAAAAACTTTGCATTTTTATTTTCATAAATGGAGTTAGGCCTCACCAGCTAAATATATATAATAAAAAAATATATCAATACAAATTGTACAATGCTGTTTATGTTATTCCTATAGGTTGTATTCACCGTTTTTTTGAATAAATGAAATCATGGTGCGACTTATTGCATAATATAGGACAAAATGGAAATAATACGGCGAATATCATATACAATAATATTGCAAGTGTATGGGCCGCTAAAAACATTTTTTTTTGGAAATCTGCTTAAAATACAAGTTTTTCAAGATTTCGTCAAAAGATCCTTAAATTTTTAACCAACGCAGCATCTTACATGGCTACGGCAGCCAATTGGCCTAAAGCAATAAATTCAAAACTGTTACATGTTACTTGCTTGGCACATGGGTTACATCGATTTGTAAAGAAAATTAAAAGCCTATTCAGCAAAATTGATTAATTGGTTTCAGATGGGAAAAAAATATTTTTAAAGACTCCTTCACGAGTTGCAATTTTTAATGATATGTATCTTTTACCATCGGAGCCAGTATTAACAAGAAGGAGAACTTGGCTAGATGCTTTAGAATACTATTCAAAAAACTTGTTGCTACCGATGCTTATGCGATTAAAAAAGTAAAAGAAATATTAAATTTAAATAACAACAAAAGTCAATTAGCATTTGTATTTTCCAACTTCGGATATACACATGGTGAAATAAACAGGTGGCAGCACTACGCCAGATGACGATTTTTTGCTCTTGCATTGTTTGTCTAGGTTTATGTCAAAGTTTTGTTTATGTTTACAAAAAGTCCTCGTTTTGTGTTGTGATTATTGTATTTTATTAAAGTTTTTAATAATTTTAAATTACAATAAATAAGATATTGAACATAATTAAATAAAAATTGGCTAAAAATTTATTTATTTCATCACGTTCAGCGGCACGCTTTAATTTTTGTTTAAAGTATTTTTTGAAGTAAACGGTGATGTAATTTCCATTTTTGTTGTAGTGTTGTATTTGTTGCCGTAACGATGCCACCTGCTTATTCCACCATGGATATACATATTGGTGAAACTATGACTAAATTGGATGAACTTAGTTCACGTAAAAGTCAACTCAAGTAATTTGATTGGCAGAAAATAAAATAAACAATATGAAATAATAAAAAAAAAAAATCCAAAACGTTTTGAAAAAATAAAGGATTTCAGAAAATAAACAAATTTCCACTGTTTTTGACCTTGAATCAAATGTGGGATCGGAATTAGAGAATTAATATTCTCCAAATAAATTGGCATCCTTCAAGTATTCTTCAACTTCGGTTGACGTTGACAGATCAACTTTGAATAACAAAAGAATAAAAACATCAATAAAATTTTTTATTTTTTTTGATTTAAATAAAATAAAAAAACAAACGCTTTTTTATTGAAAATTTTCCAGTTCTAAGTGAATATTTTTTGTTTTTTTAATGCATATTTTGAAGTTTTTAGTGTTTATTTTATGCGCATATATTCGATTTTTTAGTGCATGAAAATCTCATCCCTCATCACAATAGCGGCCAATTGCAATGCGTTGCCGCCGCGCTATTTCTGTATGCTACATACAAATCGTATGGTCATGAGAACTTTTGACTGCTAGAAAACGCTTTTCGATTTTATTTAGGTATGGCTGTAACTTCTGCCCCTAGTTTTGTCCTCCATGTGTATGTAGGCCTTTCTCTTTTACGACTGTCTTGCGGGTTCCAGTCAATAGCATTGCATTTGATGCGACCTACGCAGAGTATGGCCGATCCAGTTCCATTTACGCCTACGTATGTCAATATAAACTGGCAGTTGGTTTGTTAAAACCCAAAGTCTGACGTTGGAAATTGTTTCAGGCTAGAAAATATTCATTAATTTCACCAGACATTGGCTTACAAATACTTGAACGGACAACAAGTCTCGTGGCGTAGAATCCCATTTTTCGCAACCATTGACAAGGGTAGATTTTACATTAGAATTTAATATTTTTAGCTAAACAAGGTGAAAGAGTGACGATGATTTTCACACCAAACGTTTGTCGTACCCTTCTTATGCGATTTGCTTATCACAGCCGGCTCCACCACTGGTGGTTATTTAGCTTCCCAGATAGCAGCAATAACGTAGTAGCTGTAATTAAATATTTTTGGGCCAAATTTAATCTGAAAGCCAATATAAGAAAGACAAAAGGCACAAAGACTCAATTTCGGAAAGAATTTTGTGTGGGGGCTGAGTGACTTACAATGCGTTTACCAGCTGCCCCGAAAGGTGAGAGCAATCAACAAACACAGGAGGCTATTTGAGTGCATAATGCATCACTCACCCCTTGCTTAGCAGCTGTAGCTATCTAACCTCCGCTGAAAGCAGCATGCATCCGGAGAACCTAGATATGATTCTTCCTAACGCCGAACTCTCTCATGAGTGGCGAAAAATTTCTCCTTTATTGGGATTTTAAGAAACTCCTCTCCCGCGGCTCTTAGTGGTAAAATACAACCACCACTTGATTCAGAAAGTATCTTTTTAACGAAGAAGCGAAACTCCCCGCACAGACAATTCTGTGAAAGACAGTAAGCATTTTCCGCAAGAAGTATACTCTCGGAGTCAGTCCGGTACCAACTCACTGGGGGCTACTGACACCCGTTGTTCCAGATAGAATTTTTGGTCAGCTGCAATCTGAAGCGATCGTGCAGATCTCTTCGGATCTGTTAATTTTAGATTTTCTTGGATCCCAGGTATTGACTGCATTTCCTCGGAAGATGTTACACCAGAATAAGAAATATTCTTTATATAATCCCTTCAAATCCCCAGGGGCGTCCTTATGACAATCAAATTGTATTCAACTTTACGACTTGTACAAAATTTACAAGGACGACAATCAGCCAGCCAGATGGAAGGGCATCGTTAGTTAAACTTAAAAAAGTAATTCTAAGTTGATCGGTTTACTTAAAGATGGGTCGCCTAGAACCAATATTTTTATTTGTTACACATATTACGAGAAATGCATAATACCCTCTCCAGTATTGTAGTGTGGGTACAAAAAACCGCAAATGCTTGTTATTTTTAAAACTATCCATAAAAATCCATTAATAATACTTACATCTATTTCAGTCTATATTGATAAACCAAAACCAATTCTTAAAAAAAAGAAAACAGAGGAGTCCATTGATGTTCTTCCTGACTTATTTTGCCCACAACCCAGATGGTACTTTTGCACTAGCAAAAAAAAGTTTTTAAAGTTTATGTTGTCTGACTTTTCTTTACATTTAAAGTTCTTGAGACTCCAAATGATTTATTTGGTACATTTAACATTGTTTAAAAATACTTCTTTGCATAAGAACATATTACTGTTTTTTTTTCCTTTTTTTGTGTGAAGGTGGAAAAATATATGAATATATTACAACATTCTTTCGTTAGTTTTTTCTTTTTTTTTTTTGTAGAAAAAGGGATAAGAGTTTAAAATTCAAAGCGACAGAGCATGAAAAAGGCAGGAGAAAAAGTGAATGTTTCAAAGGTTTTTTTCTAGATGTGAGAAATGGAAATTTGACAGGTGGAATAGATATGTTATTTATTAAGTTATTGCTGGTATAGAAAGAAAACTTTAAGCAAAACTTTTGTAAATATTTCTTTATTTTTAGACTAAAAACGTCTTTTAAAAGTATATTTTTTTGGCATCCTAATGAAATTCTTTTTATTTTAAAGACAGAATTATCTTAGAGTTTCAAAATCTAAGTCACACATGATAGATAGTAGGGTATTCATTCGGTTAACCGTTAATCGGTTAACCGATTAATTACTACCCGATTAACTGATCGGTTAATTTAAAATTGGCTTTTTTCGATTAACGATTAAACCGGTTAATTTCAGTCGATTAACCGATTAACCGAAGTAACAAAATTTTTAATCTTATGTAGTATTATAACATATTTTTTGTGTTTTTAATTATTTGTTTTGTCTCATATACAAAAGGTATGTGTTAAGAAACATATTTTTTCCTTCTAGCAATACCCTAGAGGGAAGCGAACTGACACCAAAGTAGTCCCGTGATAGGTCTTTGGTGGTAGAGACCGGTTCTAGTTTTAACACTTTCTATTAATAAGACCTATCACTTTAACATGGGGTTGTCATTGGAGGGTGTCAATTGACACCATTTGATCAGTCACAGAACTTTTCTCAATGGACGTGTTTAGTGCCAGTTACAACAATGTAGTTTTATTTCAATAAAACCAAACCAAAAGAACCAACTTTTTAAAAGTCCCAAAAAATGTGTCACCACCGGTGAAAACTGTACTGTAATTCATTACTTTGTCTACCTTTTTGTTCTTCATAAACCAGTTACATGTTTGGTTCTCCTTTCACTGGTCATGAGTTCTTTCTCTTTGTACCTGTTAAATTTTCACAACTCTCAGGACCAGTCTGTTGGACCAATTGACCCAAATTTCCCGCTGGGTACATTCTTTAAATACAGTACAAAATCAGGAAAAACAGGAAAAGAACTGAGAAATTAGATAATCTGTATTATGGATTGCTTTCGAGATTTCCAACATCTTCGATAAGTGAAAGAATTTTTTCCAAGTCGAGTTTTATCGAAACTAAAGAAAAGAATCGCTTAAATCCTAAACATTTAAGCCAAATTATTTTTCTAAAAGATTATTTTATAAGATCTCCTTTAGTTTTGAAAATTTTATTAATAAAATGATCTCACGGTTTATTTCTTATTAAATATATAATATGTATATATTATTATTTATTATATATTTATGAATTAAGCTAGATTTACACGATTGAAATTTTCTTCAAAATTGCTCTTCAAAATGCTTCAAACTCGTGTAAACAGCAAAATTTTGAAGAAATATTCAATCGTGTAAATCTAGCTTTACTTCTTTGCTCGTTTAAGTTCAAGAATTATTTTGTTTGTTATGTTATTGTTTTTTTTTTACTAATAAATTCCAAATAATAAATAATTTTTGCATTTTTATTTATTGAAACGACTTAATTTATAACAAAACTTTATTAATCGGTTAACCGATCAAAAACCAAATTAACCGATTATAAACCGATTAAACCAAAACCTCGGTTAATTAATCGAGCGATTAACCGATTAAAGCAAAAGCCCAATTAAATGAATACCCTAATAGATAGTGTTTAACTCAAAGTAAAATTAAAGAAAAGCGTGTTCATGATCATGAATAAAATTTTTTCTATTTAACTCAAGATTTTGCCTAAAATTTTGTAATTTTGCTAAGTTTTTTAAATTGAGAATCAATTTTCTGGTTGATGATATTTTCCAATAAATAAATTTTAAGGAACTATTTACATCAACAAATTTTTTTAGCACTAAAAAAATATCATTTTACTAAGTTATACAAATTAACATAATTAAGTTATAAAAAACAACTGAGAAAGTATATTCGGTCATGCCTTGTTTTTTTGGTATCGTACACCACAGTATATACACTGAAAGAAAAATGCTTCATATATTTAATGAATCGTTTTCATAAAAAAAATTTCACTGGTTAAATGAAAATTTTCACTGTCCAAATGGAATTTCGTAGTTATAATGAATATTTTCGTTAAAATCGATTAATTGGATTTCGTAATTACGTTAAAAATTTTCCTTGGATATATGAAAACTAAAGTTTGTCCAAGTTAAACAAAAAATTTTAATTGGGAACATAAAAAACAATATACAATTATAGTTTCCTTAAAAATTGAATAATTAAATAATTAAAAGTATAACAATAATATAGTATATCAATACTTCGAAAAAGCATGCCTTCATAAATTTAAATTTTCATTATGACAATGAAAAATGTCATTTTGGTAGTGAAACAAAAACTTTCAATCTATAAATAAGTATGTATGTTTTTAGCTTTCTTTAATATGTACATACCTATCTACATTTAGTATGTACTAAGTAATGAACAAATAAATGTTCTCCTTTAAAAAAACACACTTGCTTGATCTCTCGTTATGTGGTATTTTTTTATTATGTGTAGCAAAAAAAAATCAACGTTGTTATTGCTGTTATGTTATGACAATTTAATCTTATATTTACGCTCTTAATTGAGTAATGTCAAAAAACATAGTTTTTTTATTTCTAAACTACACTGCCCCAGTAGGCTAGCTGGTAGTGAGCTAGTCTATCAGCGCCGAGGTTGCGGGATCGATCCCCGCCCGCCAGCGACTCTGGTTAAAAAATAAAAAAAGTTGAATAAGTACAACTTTGGTTATAAAAAAAAAATATTTAATTTTAAAGGCAAATCGGACTGTTAACGACTTACTGAAGACGAAACTTCTATAAGAAAAGCAAGTCTTCCACAAACACAATATTTCTGAGAGACAGAAGTATTTCTTGTGAGCAGATTTCATACCTTTCACTTCGAAGGCATAAGCGTTCTAACGAGAAAATATAGCCGCTGCAAACGAAAGTATGAAGGAAGATTAAAATTTATCGACGGCCGCAGTAGTTTAAGGTCAATCCGTCTGCTAAGTAGAGGTTCTTTGCAAAAATCTTGGGCTAGACCCGTATAAGATCCAGTATTTCAATGATATCAACCAACGCGACCAGCATATGCGTCCCTCTTATTTTTGACTTCAAGGACTTGCTAATAAACGAAATTGCCCCATATTGGGTATAAACAAAGCCGCAAAAGATTCTAAAGACTCAATTGCATACAGTATAATCAGTGTTGCCAATTTAGCCATTTAGTGGCTATATTTAGCCATTTTTCACCCTGTTTAGCCATTAGCCATTTTTTTTTAGCCATTTTTCAACTTGTTTAGCCATAAATTTTTTTTGTCGTTTTTCTTTTAAACGAATAATTTTTATTTTATTATAAAAATTTATAAAAGTAAAATAAGCATTGTTAACTTTTACTATGTTGAAAATCGCTATAAACCATGATTATGAAACATCTTTTAAAATAAAGGAACAGTATTCCAATATTAAATTTATAAAATGAATCAACAAAAACATCAGTGTTTCTTTCTGGTTGCAGGATTTCAATAAAGAGATGCAGTCGGAAACAAAAATTTTTTAGAAATTTCAGAATTGACTTTAGAGTTGCTCTCATTTCCATTGCCTAATGCTTAAGTAGAGAGGGTATTTAGCCAAGTAAACATCGTTAAAAGTAATTTGAGAAATAGGATAAATTTAGCAAGCATTAATTCGATTTAATCAATTAGGTATATATTTTTACCATAACAATAAAATATTTATACCAACACCGCAATAGTGGAGAGAGTACTATGCGTTTGTGCTTTTGTTTGAAACACCTTAAAATATTGGTCCTAAGCCCACCTTTACGTATACCAATTGACTCAGAATCACTTTCTGCGTCTAATAAACGATGTTTGTCCGGCTTGTACGCAAAGTGCAGGTCGCAATTTTGGAGATTATCATATAGATGGGGTTGACCGACTATACTTTCTTACTTGCTTTTTATTTTAGATCTGGACTCAAAAGATTGGGTGAATGTTGTCGTGATTATGATTTACCTTCAAATTATTTAAAACTAATAGGCAAGAGTGACTTCTATGAGATGAACAATAACGACATTGAATTTATCGATGATTTAATTTTTTAAACATCTTTCAAAATATTAATTTACGTTTATTTTTATTTAACAAATTGATCTAAACTAACAATTTCAGTGTAAACAACTTTAAATGAATTATTTCTGGTTTGTTATTGAATTTTAATGTGTTTTATTTAAAAAAGCTTTTAGCCCATTTTAAGTCGTTTTTTAGCCATTTTTTTCCGTAAATTTAGCCATTTTTGGTCACCAAGTTTTGGCAACACTGGGTATAGTCCACCGTTTGGTGAGTTTAATACGCTGTTGGCATCATTGGGTCTTATTTCCCTAAAAGAGAAGCTGGAACTTGCGTTACGGTAAATGGAGAATTTTACCGCACCATTATCGTTGATTTCTTGTGTGAAAATATTGAAATAAAATCGGGCGAGATGTGGTTTAACAGAATGTTTAATTGTGAGTGTTTTTTTAAAACTTGCAGTTCTATGGGGCTTTAAAAAATTCCCTGTATTAAATTAAAAAAAAAAATTTATTTAAACTTTTTTGAAGCAACACACAGATGTGTGTTCAAAGAGTTCATATTATGAAGTCAAAGTTTTCTAGTATTACAACTTCATTAATCTTGTTTTCTGTTTTAACTTTCTTAACTTGAAGTTGGCTTTTTGCTTTCAACTTCATATTAAATAATATTTTTTTTTTCACCCATAAAAATCTTGCAGCAGCTGCTAAAACTTGCTCTTCTAAAATTGACTTTTCATTAACATTTTTCATTTTGGCGAACAACTCAATGAAAAAAAGTTACTTAATAAAATAGAGAGACGAGACAAAAACTATAAAGAGTTGCAAGTGCGATATGACATCTTATTTAAAAGCTTTCATTAGAAAGAAAGTTGATTTGAAAAGAATGATTTAATGCAGATTTTCGGTAAAAACTATGACACAAAAAATGTTGTTAGGTAAGAGTGTGTACTAATTGTTCTCATATGGCGAATAATAAGAATAACTGGTGAAAAATCCTTATTTGTTCTTTTGCAATTTTTGATATTCACAAACATCTGTTTAAACGAAGAAGTGGAAAATTCTAAAAACAAAACACGTAAATTGAAACAATCAATTATGTTATACAAATATTTTCTAATGGCTGTTTTACAATTTAGTACAAGTCTTAAGTATTTTGACGAAAATGCTTCCCTCGTCTAATTATAATAACAATAAAACTTTATGATAACAGGATTGCATTTACGTCAAAATACACAAGCTTTGTGCGATAGTGTAAGGCACCCTTTAAAAATATCATAATAAATTGTTATTGTATTTTAAAAAAGTTCAAGCAATAACTACATCAGTAAGCATTTTCGTCAAAATACTGACAAGTCTTAAATTATAGTGTAAAACGGTCTTTAGTCTGGGTTCACACTATGAAAAATATCTTTCAGAAAGTCTGAGTTTATTGGTAAGAGGGAAAGAGAACATGCTTTATTTTTTCTCCCTCTTACCATTAAACTAATACTTTCTGAAAGAAAACTTTCATAGTGTGAACCCATACTATATAACATTTTAACTATTAGAAATTGTTTCTGTGTAAAAATGAGCATAACACATTCACCTGTACGTATGAGTAATTTCTACATATTGCAATATCACTCATACGCGCGTACCTACTGAACTAAAAGATCCGGAATTATTAAAATGAATGAATAAGCAAAACAAAGCAGACTTTATTTATTTAAATTAAATTTTGTATTCATGTGGAATGCTTCTTGTGAACGTCATCATGCTGAAAACCCATTTATGCAGGATATTAATATACGGCATTGAACACTGGTCAATTACGGACAAAAATCTATAACTTCTTCATTTCGTTAAATCAATAGCTGAAATTTGATTTGTAATTAGCAGGGAAACCATAACCATTCAATTGCATGTTTTGCCTTGTGCGACCAATGAAGGCAGATACAATATATTTGTTCGTTTAAGAGCTTTTTATGTATTTTTACATCGATTTGTTAGTGCATATTTTACCGTTTGCGGCATTTTTCTGCATAATTTAGTTTAAAGAGCCTTTTTGCCTTAAGTTTTAGGTTAATGGCGCATATTTTGCCAATTTAAGGCATATTTTGATACATATTAAATTTTTTTAGATTCCTACAAGAGTTTTCGCAGCAAATAAAATTTTTTTTTGCGAAATTCTAGCTTTCTGTTCTCTTAAATATGGTATCGTGTTGCTTCAATTTCGCCATCTTCATTTAATTTATACTCTAAATGACAAAGCAGGTTGCCATTAAAGATAAATGTTATTTTTAACTTTAAAATTTTATGTACATATAAGCAAAAATTAAGCAAAAAGCAATTAGACAAGTTTTTGGCGATGTAATACATAGAACACTGGACCAATATTTAAGCATACCGATCAATACATAATCACCTTTTAAAGTGCTCTAACAATGTCCATCTGTCCGACTGGCTGGTTGTCTGTTTAATAAATAACCTTGTGCTCAAAGTACAAATTGCAATGTTGTAGATTATTTGATCAAATTTACAAAGTCCTTTTAAATGGTAAAAATCGGTCTATAATTTCACATTTTCCTCATTTTAAATTCTTTCCAAATTAGACTCTTTGTGTTCGTAAACAATCTTATTACTTCATATTTAGATTAAATTCGCCCCAAAAATATTCTACTGCAAATTAAACTCTTTTCGAATTAGTTCACATTTACCCAAAGCTGCCATCTATAAATGGCTTAAACTTACTTTTAAATTTTAACATTAAGAAACAATTTAGCGACCGTCCTTAAAATCCCTTGAAGACAAAAATCTCACATGTATGTTAATATTTAGATAATATCCAGCAGAAATAACTCTTATATGAATTTTAACCTCTTAATATTAATTTGTATATAATTTGGAAGTATTTGTTGATTTAAATTTTTTTATAAATTTTTTTTGTTCAAAATTTTATAATTAAGCAAAAAATAAAATACAATTTTTTCCACTTATGCCTCAATAACTCCAAAACTAATGACTAAATTAAAAAATCATATTTAAAAGACTTAAATCTGGTGTAGTTAAACATTTTTTAACGTATTGCATAACAAAATCGTGGACGTCGTTCCAAAGTTACGACAAGATGCATAAAGCAGCCTCTTCAAAAATCTCAAATTTTAGAAAAAATTAAAAAAAAACCTTACCATAGAATTTTAAATAATGATGATTTTTGCAGTTAGGTGACTATAGCGGATCAAAAAAATATAGTGGTTATTCGGGGAATTTTTGCTTGCTGCATAGTGTTATTAAATGCTTTGAAATATTGTTATTGAAGGAAAAAGCAATAGCAAGGATTTTCAGTTTTTTAAGTTGTTTCAAATAGATTTCATTGATTTTCTTTAAAATTTATTTTAATTTTGCAAAATTAAACTCTTTTGATTTTCATTTTCACTCGTGCATATCAAGAATGGAAACTTTGGTGCAGTTGTACGATTTTTCTTTGATACATGGGTGGCTATCTTTAAAAAAAAATTCTTCATATTTAATAAAAAGTCTTTTATCTTAAGATATAAATCATACTGTCTTAAAGAAAATATAAAATTGGTACCACCATAGACTCACAACTACGTTTTGTTTTTGAAGTTGGCCAAAAATCTTAAAGCCCATTTTCCATCCCTGATACGAATGTATTTGCAGCGTTGCCAATAAAAAATCCTCTCTGACAAAGATGTCACTACACAGTGCAACACGAAAAAAATAACCATATACGAACAACTCTACGTGATAAAAGAAAAAAAAAACGACCCGTGTCTCCCAGTTTTGCCCAAAGTCATGCACCGTTCGGAATTTTGATTTACCCTCTGAGATAAAGTTGTAGCTCTTGCCATAAATATTAATAAATAAATCGCAAAAAACTTTAAAAATTCGACTTTTTCTACCTTTTCCCCCTTTTTTTTACTTCGAAAATCGAATCGAAATCGAATTTTTTCAAGTTTATTGCGATTTTGATCTTGAAGATGAAGTTTTTTTGATTTTATATAGTTATATTTTATTTGTTCTTTTTGGCAAGAGCTACAACTTTGCCTCAAAGGGTAAATCAAAATTCCGAACGGTTTGCAAGATATGAGCCTGAGAAAATGATCACTTTTTTGAAAATTGACTCCGAGGCCCCAAATCTTTGGGGGCCAATAAAAAAGTGCATGACTTTGAGTAAAACTGGGAGACATGGGTCTTTTTTTTTGGTCTTTTATCACGTAAAGTTGTCCGTATATGGTTATTTTTCCATGACTTAAAAAATTACATACAGTGATCAGATGCATACAATTCTCATATCTGCAAATAAGAAATATGCTTCTCACGTCTGCCAATGACTGCCATTAGCAACAAAGACTGTTCGCACGATTGTTAGAAATCTAACAATATTGTTGTCTTACAATGGACGGACAATGCTTTTTTTTAGCACATCCCAATAAAAACGGAGGTTTTATTTCAAATCAGAAATGATTTGAAATCAAACGTTTTCTTAAACAACCAACGTTTGATAATGATTTGAAAATCATAGCATTCTCAACAAAAAGGGGAAATTATTTTCAAATTGAAAAATGCCTTTATTTTAAACTTGCTTTCATAGGTAATTCCCAATATTTTTCAAATGTGGATTATAATTCAATGTGGAATATAAATACAAATATTTTATTTGCTTAACGTAAATTCATTATTTATTTAAATAAACTCTGAAATAAACATGAAATAATGAAATGAAATAATGTAACTTAATCAATTTGGCCTATATTGGCTTACGATTATATGTGAATAAATAAAATAAATAAATAAATAAAAATAAATAATGTTCTTTCCGTCCTCTAATTCTTGTTACTACAATGATTATGAATACGAAGGAATAGCCTATTTCTGATGCGCGAAAGAATTCTTTCTTTCGAAAAGTACATTTAAAACAAATTCTAAAAGTTTTGTTTTTGTTTTTGCTTAAATGTATTTGAACGAAAGAACGAATTCTTTCGCGCATCAGAAATAGGCTATTCATTCGTATTCATAATCATTGTAGTTACTCAGAAAAAATTTTTATTTTTCACAAGAAATAAATTGTTCACTTGTAAACACATATAACCACGAAGTAAAAACTTATATTTTGTCGCCATTTTCAATGTTTTACATTTATTTTTTGCTTAAGTATTACCAAGCTTAGTTTTGATTTGAATTTAACATTTGATACGAATTTGACATCAAATTGATAAACATTTGACATCAAATGTTTAGTTTCAAATCATTATCAATTTGAATTTAAATGTTCAAATCAAACGATTAAAAAACGTTTGAGAATTGTGCTTGACGTCAAATGATAAAGTCATTTATATCAAAGGTTCGACTTCATGTTGGCTGCACGCAGAGAAAAAATATGATTGGGCATGGTTACGGCAACAACACTATGTTTAATGTAACAAAATATTGTTGTCGTACACAAATAATTGTTATTTTTACTTAATATCAACAATATTATAGTTACTGTAAACATATCAATGTTTATCGCAATTATGAATTTGAGTATTGTTGACCGAAAAATAATTATTTTTCTAACAACTTAATTATGATAACTTTCTAAACATATTATATTTCTCACAACCATATCATGATATTTAATAGCCATAACATGATAACTTTCTATACATTTATCATATTATGTTAAAGATGCAATCAAACTATTTTTACTCTAATCATTTTATGTTAGCGCCTGTTGTAAAATAATTTTAAAGAAGTTGTGTCGTTTTTTTTATTTGTGAGCGGTTAAACAATTAAAAGATAAAAATCCATAAAAAAATAAGTTTAAAGAAATTAAAAAATTAAAATATTAGCGGAGTTCATTCAAGTATTAGTGATGTAATAGTGCAAATGCAAAATATCATAGTTTTTTGTAAAATCCAACAACAAAACACACAGAGATTTCGTTATATTTTATAAAAGTGCTACGATATTTCTGTGGTTTTCATGGGCAACCGCGTGTCTTAAAACAAATTGTTCAGGAAAGCCGAAATCCCATTCTAGATCAAACTATTAGCTAGGTATTGCACATTTTAAAGAGCGTTCAAAATTAGGCAATATGGCATCAACATCTTAAAATCAAAAAAATGGACACACGCGGTTGCCCATGAAAACCACAGATTTTTCATTTGCTCTTTTGCAAGCCTTATATTGAACTCCGCTATTTGCTTAACATTGAGAAAAATTGTAAAAAGCCACAAAATAAAAAATCGATTCAAAAATATTTAAATTTATTTTGTATTTTTATGACATCTATGAAACGTGCTGTATCATAATATGATTGCTTCTAAATTTATTATGATTAACATGATGATAATATGATTACTTCTTAGCTTATTATGATTAACACGACAATAATATGATTAATTTCTTAGCTTATTATGATTAACATGACAATAATTTGATTACTTCTTAACTTAGTATGATTAACAGAATAATAATATGATTAAGGGAAAAATATTATGATGACATATTACGAGTATATTGAGTCATAATATGTTTCAATAATAATCTTAATATGGTGACTACAATCATAATTCTTATCATAATATGTTGCTCTTAGAATATGTTTACCACAACCATGTTTTTTCTTTGCGTGTGGAATATTACTGACAAAATTGTTTGATCTGACTTCCGTCTGGACGAAGCTTAAGTAACAAATAAATTTGAGGATTGAATGCTAGTGACAATTTAATTTAATGTACTTTAATTCCAAAAAATTTGTCTAAAATTAGTGTAAAACCTGTCGTCTAGGAATTTGTTAAAGCAACGTTTCCAGTTTTTGCAAGAAATAACTGCAAAGTAATGCAGCCACAAAGATATTGTAAGTTTAATTGGTTTTTTTTTTGAATGCTGAGACCATAAAATTGATAGTATCAGTTAAAATCCCACCTTAATTTAGTTTTTATATGAGCAAGCTGCTTGCTGTATTATGCTGCTAGTTAGATTCAATAATTTTATATTTCACTTTAAAAATGAATCTAAGAAAATATTTAACAGATTTCTTCAAAAAAAGTTTTCCAAATCCAAATCCTACAAAGATTTCTTTCTTCACATGTACATTGCTCATTTTTTTTATATCTCAAAACCAAAAACACGAAATGAAATCTGCTTGCTGTATTATGCTGCTAGTTAGATTCAATAATTTTATATTTCACTTTAAAAATGAATCTAAAAAAAATATTTAACAGATTTCTTCAAAAAAAGTTTTCCAAACCAAAATCCTACAAAGATTTCTTTCTTCACATGTACATTGCTCATTTTTTTTATATCTCAAACCCAAAAAACACGAAATGAAAGGAGTGTATAAATTTTTGAAACCTGATAAAAAAATCTCTATTGTTAACAAACATGTTATATCTTCTTCAACTTTTTTTTTCTGACAAGAATTCACCAAAGACGAATAGGATTTCTCTGGCATTTGTTACAAGTCAAAAAGGTATTTTTAAATTACCATTCAGCTTTTGCTCCTCTAAATTGAAAAGTTCTAAAAAGTTATGTGTGTGAATGTTTTTTAAGCCAACAGAAGACTTTTCACAGTTTAAGGATAATATTTTTGGAATTTTATGTTATTTTCTTGAATTTTTTATAAGGCGAAATATGGTTTGTAAACAAAAATCCCCTCTTTTTTTACTTTACAATTCGAAAACAATTTAATTTTAGTTTGAAATTTTTTCAAGCCAAAGTAAAAAAAACTTAACACAAGCAAAAATTTATGAAACTGCTGTAAAAATACTGCAAAATAAGTTAAAATGATATCAAAAAAAATTTTTGTAAATATTTGGTACGTTCAAAAAAAAAACAACATGAAAATACATAAAATATTTATAAATGAATTCAAAGTAATTTATATCGCAAATACACTTTAAGCCACCAACAACAGCAAAACATACACATCGTGTTGTCCAGACTTGTACAAATCAACAGTAAAAGGGACTTAAAAAAATGTTAAATAAAACAAAAACAAATCTATGCTCGAATTATCTTCCATATGTTTGGTTTTTTTTTTACATTTTTCTATAATATTTTTTGTAAGTTGTTTCTATAAGTGCCATTGTTTTAATAAAAAAAAAAAAAAAAAAAAAAAAAAAAAAAAAAAAATACAACAAATTAAAGTGGCAAAAAAATTCAGCAATTTATCAACGCATGACTTAAAAGGATGAGTATAATAAACTTAAATATGCACATTAAATTCTGTCCAGAGCAAGAGATTCTGATAAGGACGCTACAGTTATGTTGGTGAAAGTAGAGGTTTGTTAAAAACATATTAAAGTTTTAGTTTATTTAATAAAGGCTTTTTTTGTAAATATCCTTGCACTTAGACCACTCTCTTATAAATTCAAGACTTATCTCTTATACTCCATAAATATTCCGTCATAGACAAACAACTTATAATTACAATAAGTTAAGTCTAAAATCCAAAATATATTCTATCTTTTGTATGCTCAGATATACTCTTGCTTTATAAATTGATCTGTATACATGACTAAATTTTATTCGGTGTAAGAGTCAAAAATCTGAATATAAAGCAAAGTATAAAATGTTAGTCTAAATAAATATAAGACTTAATATGAGATGCAAATCTCATACTAGAGAACGTTAAGTGGCCAAGTTTCCAAATAAGGTACAACCATCTTTGTAATCATACACAACATCTAACAAAATTTGAGTGGGATAAGAGAAGTGGTCGTGGCACAAAATAGATTTATTTTTATCTAAAGAAAGGTATTAACATAACTTTCCGTTCTTTTCTCCCCATGGTGAAGGTTATATAAGACACGGCATAGCCGAATACATCACTCTTACTTGTTTTTATTATTAGTGCCTGGCAAAATATGTCTTGTATCAGTTTTTTTCTTATACAGAATACTTTTTATATTGACAGATATTGAAAAAGACATGGTGCTTTTGCTATTCTTTCTTTAAAACAGTTTTTTCTAATATGAGATGTTCTTTTTCTATTATCTACTGTTATGACTTTCATTAAAACAGGTGATTTTTTTAAGAATAATGTCCGATTAAAAAAACAAAAATACTTTTTGATTTTTTTACCAAATAGCTGACAGTCTATTGAAAAATGTAGATGACTTTTTCTTTATCAAAAATGTGTAAATTTTTATGAAAAATAGGATTTTATTTTTTTGAAAAAGGTGACATTTTCTGAAAACTTTAATTTTTGTTAAAAGAACGACTTTCGAGCAACAGTCGACTTGATTTAAAAATTACAACTTCTTTTTAAAAATATAGCCAACTAACTTTTTGCGGAAATTAGAAAATTTTTAATATTTTTAATTAGGCTTAAGTTCATTAAATTTAATTTTCATTAAATTATTTTTATGAAGAAAGGAATTTTACAACATGAAAATTAATTAATATTGTTATTGATAATCTTTCATTCTTGACCGTGGCCGCACCACAATACTAATTATTGTTAAAAGCTAAGGCACGAGATCTATGTGTTCATTTGTCCTTCTAGTTATGCTGAAAAAGGTCAACAAGAAAAAGAAAGACAAAAATGAAAAAAAAAACAAAAAATGTACTTTGGACTTCAAGAAAAATTCTTGACAAAAGTACGAAAAAACAGAAGTAAGGAAAAACATGTTAAATCAATTAAAATGGATAATCATTCAAAAAAGCAAACTTCGATCTACCAAAGGTTAAAATACAATTTGGTTAAAGGATTGATGTTTGACTATTGACGTCAGCAGTCGTCGATGGCTGCGAGTGTAAAACGGCAAATCCATTTGAAAATATCAAGTGGTTGCGATCGAAACATGTCATGGTAACCTGCCGGCCGCGGTTCGAATCCCGGCCACGGTCAAAAATGAAAGATTATTAATAAAAATTTTAATTGATTTTCATGTTGTAAAATTCCTTTCTTCATAAAAATAATTTAATGAAAATTAAATTTAATGAACTTAAAGCCTAATTAAAATTATTAAAAATTTGGATTAAAACCCATAAATAGTTCAACAAAATAACCACAATATAAATTAGAAAATTAAATTTTTTTTTTTTTAATTACGATTTTAAGAACAATTGTGATCCTCAGTTGAACTGTTAATTTTCCAATTCTAATATTTTCCAGTTAGGCTTGAGTCCATCAAATTTAATCTTCATTAAATTATTTTTACTGTTTCAAGAATCACCACATTCTTTCATCAGAATTCTTTGAGTTCTAACCTCTACACTACTGCGGTGCCTGCCAGCCAACAGTCAAACATCAATCCCTAACCAGTCGTACTGGTGGTTCGAAATTTGCTGTAATTATCATTATCATTCTTATATTATTTTTAATAAATAATGACGGGACTTTTTTTTTAAATACTTTTTGTGAAAAAAGAAGAAAGACATTTTGTAGAAAATTAGTCTGGGCTTAAACTATGAAAGTTTTCTTTCAGAAAGTCTGACTTTAAAGGTGAAAAAGGAAGAGAACAGGCTATTCATCCTCCACTCTCATCAATCCAAATCCAAACTCAGACTTTCTATAAGAAAACTTTCATATTATGAACACAGACTTTCGGCTTGTGCTTGAAAGAGACGACTTTTTGTGCAAAACATACGAATTTTTGAGCAGAAGTGACCTTTTCTCTATTAAAAAAATTAGCTTTTACGAAAAACTATGTTTTTACGGACAAAAGTGCACTTTTTTTGGAAGTGATAGCGTTTTATAGAAAAGTAGTAAAATGTACCTTCTTACGAAAGTGACTTTTTGCCAAAAAAAGTAAACATTTTTGAAAACAGTTTCTTTTTTTCGTCAGAAGTGACTATTACGAAATAAGCAAATTTTTTTTTTGTATAATAGTAACTTCTTTTTTTTTTTTGAAAATAAAAAAAAAATACTCTTTGCGGATAAATTACAAAACATTGCTTCGAAAACAGTACTTTTTAAAAATATTTAAGCCTAGAGTACACGGAATGTGCCAGGCCACATGCGCTTGTGGTTTTGACGTATTCTTGAAATCACTACAATGACGTGATGACGCCAAATTACCACATTCGAAGGTGGCCTTTCACGCTCTGTGTAATCTATGCTTTCCTTGTTTTAAAAATAGCCTAAAAACGATATCTGTTTTTTTTTTTAAAATGAATTTGTTCAAGAACAGGAAAATGTAATTTTTCGGTTAAAGTAAAATTTTATTCATGGTAATAATTTGTAATTCTGAAAAGATTAAATGTTTATAATGAGAGACGTTAACAAAAAGTTAATATAGAAAGGTTTTTTTTTATAAATTTATTGAAACAACAAGTCTAATGTTCTTTTGATAGGTCGTAGTGGAGAAGTGAAACAAGATTACGGAAAAATGAGGATTGTGTTAAGTTCGAAGTAAAAACCATAATGATTTGTCTTGGTTTTGAATGAAATGCAAAAGTGGGATGTTACATAATGATATTACCAGCGTTTAAAAAACTGCAGTCAAAGTAGAAAAACTGCCATTTCTTCCACTTCTTTATTTGCCATTAGCCAAAAAAAAACTGTTGCTTTTACTTCCGATTCATTAAATACCCTGCGGGAAATTTGTGTCATTTGGTCCAACAGAATGGTCCTGGGATTTGTGAAAATAGAACAGATACAAAAAGAAAGGACTCATGACCAGTGAAAGAAGAACCAATCCCTAAAATGGCTTATGCGGAACAAAAAGGTAGAAAAAGTAATGAATTACAGTACTGTCTTCACCGGTGCTGTGACACATTTTTTGGTACTTTCTTAAATTTGGTTCTTGAATTAAATATTAGGACTTGTTTTATTGAAATAAAACTACATTGTATTGAAATAATACTACAATTTAGTAATTGACACTAAGCACGTTCATTGAGAATAGATCTGTGACTGGTCAAATGGTGTCAATTGACCCCCTCCAATGACAACCCCATGTAAAAGTTATAGGTCTTATTCATATAAAGTGTTAGAACTAGAACCGGTCTCTACCACCAAAGACCTATCACAGGACTACTTTGGGGTCAGTTCGCTTCCCTCTAGGGTCTTTACAGTCGTTGCCAAACCAACTCAAAAAGTGAAAAGTTGTACAAAAGTTTTCGATTTTTGTTCGACAGTTTTTGGTTTCGACTGCAGTTTTTTAAACCTTGAATATTACATTAATTGCCAACTTTACATAAAGTCTATTGCACTATGCGACTGATGCTTTTATATATGTAACGAGCCGTATTCATTGTCATGAGTCAGCAACGCAGTTGTCAAGGTTACTGTAGAGTATCTGCTGTTTGTGGCTAAAATTTTTTTATAATTGTTTATGTTTTTCAGTTATTCCATTCTTAATACATTCGTAGCATTTGCATTTTTTTTACTTTACATATTTTCCGTCCGACTGCATCTCAATTTGTAGCTGAGTTTTTTTTTTACAAATTTACAGCATTTGTTCCTATTTTTTATATTTTTGGACTTATCAAAAAATTCGTTTTTGAAATGTACATCAAAAACGGTTTGACACAGATCACAAAAACAATTTTTATTTAGTTTATTTTCTGACATTAAGAAAAGAAATATAATGGGACAGTTCCATTGCTTAATTTACTTTTTGTACATAGTTTTAGTTTGAATAGCAGGGAGGTTCATAATAATATTATTACAAAAAAAATTTCATTTATGTTTATGTTTGAACAAAATCCTTTTCCTACATTATCTCACAATTGTTTCATTATTCGCTACAGATCTTTGGTACAAAACTTGTCCCATAAAAGTGGTTGCCCTTCTTATATTTAATATGCATGCTGTCAAATAATGTGTAAATATGTCAGTCATTGTTTTAATATTATTCTCAGTTCAAATCAAAATAAATATATTCATGTAAACATGTCATGTGTCAAATTATGATGTGCGAATAAAATGTATTCAAATAAATTTTTATTAAAAATTGTCTTTTTTTTGTTATTAAAAACAAAAGTTTAATTGTGTTTCTACGAAAGAATTTGTTCCTTGTGAATGCCATTTATAATAGAATATTTAATAAAGTGTTTCATAAGATTATTTAAAAACAAGTAGGAAAGTACGGTCGGTACAGGCACGACTTTTTGATACCCTACCACACAGTATTTATTGACACATTTTCGATATAACACCTTAATAGGGACCCATTGCGAATTATAGACCCGGTAAAACAAAGTTATGTTATGAGATTAATATTGATAAAACGCTGTGTTTTAGTCACGCTAAAACTCGAGAACTACTTCACCGATTTGTATGATTTTTTTTGTTTTGTTCGTCTAATCACGAGAAATGTTTAGAAAAAAAGAAAGTTCAAGAAAGCCCAAAAAAGGTTAGAAAATCGAAAAAAGCGAAAATTGTGTTTTGTATAAAAATCTTACATTGCACTATTAATTGCTGTGGATTAGTCTGCTTAAACTCGATAATTGCTTGACCGATTTCGATGATTCTTTTTTTGATTTTTTCGTCTTATCACGGCGATGGTTGCGAAAAAAGGAAGAAGAAGAAAAGCCAATAATAAAAGTCGAAAAATCAAAAAATCTAAAATGTACGTTTTGTATGCAAATTTGATTTAATACCACCAAAAGGAATTGTTTTTCTTCAGTTGGTGGCGGACCCATTGTTTGACAGCTGCACAGAAACTAACCAAACTCATTTAAAACATCGGAAAATTTCTACGAATATGCGTTATACGCGCACTTTTATGATGGTGTGTTTTCCCTATATAAAATTAATTTTTTTCCTTATGAGAATTACATTTTATCGGTATAAGGCTCTGCTTGCTCGCGTCATTTGACTTTTTTTGTATTGTCCAGCAACGCGGGCAGGGTTACTCTAGTATTATCTAAATATCCACATCTATATGAGATTTGTTTGTCTTTAAGCCAATTTTGTACCAACCAGTACAGACAAATTTTGCCATGGCATGGAAGCTATTTTCAATATTATAGCTATTATAAATAATTTATTAAATTTTAGTAGACTTAATTAAAGTTTGGCTGAAAAGGAATATACATATGTAACAATAAGGGCGTGGAATGCAAATTCGCGTTTTTTCTCGAAGGTTTAAATATTTACGTCCTTATACATAAAAATAAAACAGATTAATAAAAGGTTTTTGAAACGAATATTCCATGAACATTTTTTTAATAAACCTTTTATAAGCCCGTTTTATTTTTTATGAATAAGAGGGTAAGTCGTTAAGCCTTTTACACAATTTTTACTGAAAATTAACATCGATTTGTGCATATTTGTGAATATTGAATCGTCAAAGCATTTTTGTCATATAATGTTTAGGAATGCATATCGTCACCTGAAATGCAAAAGGTCCTATCTAACGTTTTGGAAATTTTACAGGAGAAGAAAAAACTTTTTGATATGATAAATTGATAAATTGCATAAAACTGTTTATAATTAATTGTTCTTCTACTTTTCTTGTAAAACCTACCAGTTGTGCTGCTTATTATACAAACTGTTACTAAGGGGTTTTAGCGTTTATCAAATAATCTTTTGTAGATAGGGCCGTTTGGTTTTTGGTCAGTAAAATCGCTAATGTTGGTCGAGAGATTCCAAAATTTTTTGTGGGCATTTGTGTTGATGCAATTCATCAGATTATATGAAAAATTCGATTTTTAATTTTTTGTTGGTTAAGGCTTTTTGCGTTTTAAGTGACGATGTATAATCGCATATTGTGTTAATTTTTGCTAAAATTTTTGCTTTTATTGAAATGATTTTCAATGTTTTCAAATGCAAGCAGTGCCCATGTTCTGTAACTCTTGCGGCAAGAAACTTTTTGATTAAAATGTGTGAAATAAAACCAAAATGCCATATATTGAAACAAACAGCTTTTTTCCCACTAAACTGTGTCTGTGTTTTGTTATTGGCGAGCACTAGCTGTCACGTAAGGAACTTACTCGCCAATTTACAGAAAAAGTGTGTCTGTAACGTTTTTGTAAGAAAAGTTCCCGCTTTGAACTGTGGACAATAAATTATTTAAGTCGGGGGCCAGGTTTCTTTTAAATTTAATCCCGATAGGTGGCGCTGTTGTCGTCACTGAAATATACAAACTATATTTTTAAACCAACATTACTGAGGTCAAGTTATTAACAAAATTCGCCAGTATTGAATTGCTTATTTAAACAATCCCGTGCAGGGCCGGGACCAAACAGCTAGTTTTTAATAAAACAATCTTGTGAACAAAATTTAGTTGGTTAACACCAAACATTTTATTGGTTAAACACAAAAATATTTCGTGAAATTGGACAAATTTTAATTGTAAAAAAAATTATTATTAAAATTAATTTTAAAATTTGATCATGTTTTTAGTTTTCCTTTTGTTGCTTTTCATTTATTCACAATGATTTTATTATTATAACTTTCAGGCTATCTTTGCAGATAAACACGTTTCCACATGGCCTGACTTCGGAGAGGTAAGGAATGATTTCAGCTTTTCTGTCTATCCGTCTTTCTGTCTTATGGTTCGTGCGACTTAAGTAGTTACTACGAATATCAAATTATTGATATATGTTTTGCTTAGAGCACCTTTTAGTTAATTATTTCTCTTTTTATATGAAATAGATATACGCTTTGCGATTTCCTGAATTAAATTACAGATGTCTTCTCTAAATAAGGCTCAGCCCTTATTTACGCGCACGTTGGGTATGATGTCCCCAAACGGAATGTCGTCGAGGTCAATACGCCGGCATGCCTGCCTACTTATATATATTTAAATATATTTTTTTTTATTATATTCTTTCTTCTGTTTTTTTTTGTATTTTAAAAAAATTTCAAAATTATCAAGGGTCGTCGGGCAGTTTGTGTCGAAAACTAATTATATACTAGAAACACCCCAGGAGTGTTGGTGCTTCTCCCTCGATGGATTTTTTTTTGTTTTTCTTATTTCAATTGCTTCTTTTTTCCTTATTAATTTTAAAATTGTCCTCAGCGTTAGACTTTAATATACATTATTTAATTGAACTTAAAAACTTTGAATTGAAATTTATGTAGTTTCTTTTTTTTTTTTTTTCTTGAATGTTTATCCATTTTAATTGATTTAACATGTTTTTCCTTACTTCTGTTTTTTCGTACTTTTGTCAATAATTTTTCTTGAAGTCCAAAGTACATTTTTTTGTTTTTTTTTTCATTTTTGTCTTTCTTTTTCTTGTCGACCTTTCTCAGCACCACTTGAAGGACAAATGAACACATAGAGCTCGTGCCTTAGCACAAAAAAAAAAGCAAACTTCGATCTACCAAAGGTTAAAAATACAATTTGGTTTAAGGATTTATGTTTGACTATTGACGTCAGCAGTCGTCGATGGCTGCGAGTGTAAAACGGCAAATCCATCTGAGGAGATCGAGTGGTTGCGATCGAAACATGTCATGGTAACCTGCCGGCCGCGGTTCGAATCTCGGCCACGGTCAAAAATGAAAGATTATCAATAACAATTTTAATTAATTTTCATGTTGTAAAATTCCTTTCTTCATAAAAATAATTTAATGAAAATTAAATTTAATGAACTTAAGCCTAATTAAAAATATTAAAAATTTGGATTAAAAACCATAAATAGTTCAACAAAATAACCACAATACTAATTATTGTAGTTTCTTTTTGTAACATTCAAAATTTGGCTTCTTTATTTTTTCTTTGTCAAAAAAACCAAACAAACTTTGCTTAAAAACATCTTTTTCTTATTTCTTTACTTGTAACTTTAGGATTCTATATCAGCGTTGGCCACTTGTTCCATCTATGTACTATGTACTTCTTCAGCCGCCAAACAAAGTGCCGACATTTTAGTTTTTAGCGGCCAATAAACCTAGCCCTAGTCAATATGGTTCCCTCGCCATTCAGAGCCGTTTCTTTTCCAGCCATCTTTTTTCGTAAGCAATTTGTTTTGCATGCTTTTTTTTATTTAGTTATTTTTCTTTTGCTTTTTCCTTTCAGCTGTCATAATATTTTTTGTTTGTTTTCGTGTTACCTTGAGGGAGTTTACACGATGTCTTTTCAGACATGCCTGACAAACACGTCTGTTTTGTTTTTAGGCGATCGGGGTAGAGAAGAAAGAGGGTTTGCCAAACAGACACGAAATGAGTTTTCATGTTTGTTTATATGAATTTTCATGTCTTCAATTTGTATGTATATGTAAATTAGACTATTAGATATGAAAACAGACATGTTTGGAAAGACATCGTGAAAAGACAGAAGGTTTTTGGTAGCATGTTCAAAAGAGAATGTCAAAAACAGACTTGCCTGGAAAGACACCGTGTAAACTCCCTCCTTCTCTGTTTTTCTTCTATTATTTAATTTGTGATCACTTACAGAGTGCACAAGTAACTTGTTAGAACAATTTGTTTTATATAGCTTTTAGATTTTATTAAAGCCACACAGAAAAAAATATCTCAAGAAAATTTTTAACAACACAGTTTGTTAAAAATAAAATTTTAGGTCAACAAAATTTTTGTTGGATTCAAAGAAAAAATTTATCAAATTTACACTTTGCAAAATGGCACTCAATAAAACATATTTAATAATGAAATAATTAAATATTTCTTCATATTCAATAAAAAAAATATTTGAATCAGACATTTTTTTAACAACTCTTGTCCATTTTTAAATAGCTCATAATTCTCATTTGTTTTACAGTTTTATTTGAATAATATATTTAGTTTTGCCAAAGTCTTTGGAATAGGCTTGCTGATGAGCTGGCCTAAGCAACCAATGAAATGCGCATAGGAACTTACTTATCCTTGCATAATAAATTTTACTGATTTTATAAAAATTTAAAATTTATGACATCATCATTAATAAATAAAAGAATAAAGATTCGATTAACATTTTGTTGGATTTATTCAACATTCTCAACAAAAGTAAACATTTTGTTGAAAAAAATTATTTTGGGCAACAACTTTTTTTATTGACTCAATAAACTTGGTTGTTGACTAAAAATTTAACAATTATACATACAAACTTTTTTATCAATACCGCAAAAATCGCCATCGCAGAAAATTCAAAAATTTTTGTAATCAAATATGCGATTTTCGTATTCAAATATGAAAATTATTTTTTTCTGTGTAATAAGAATTAAGTTTATTATTAAAAAATTTTATGCTTGTTAGGAAAAGTTACTTTAATGGCCAATTTCACCAATTCTATTTTGAAAATAACAATTCATACTTAAATATAGTTTTTTAGATAATTTTATTTTTATTTGATATGAAAAACGATTTTTAAACATAAATTGATATTTAAATTACTTGGTGAAATCGGCCATAACTCTATTAAAATAAATGCCAAAATAAAAAAGCAAATGCGGAAAGTATACTGTTAGTTTTTCTCTAAATAACTAATGCATATTTTATTAATTTTTAAAGCATATTTTGAATTTTTTTTAGACAAATTTAATGCGCATATGGGTAATTCCAAAGTGTTGAACGTGACAGTCGTACGCATCAAAAATGCAATAACATTTTAAACAACAAATATTTTTACGTTCTTTTAACCCTTAAATTATATCACTAAGAAAGCACTATTATCTATGCTTAAGTTTAAGGGGGGCGCGATTCTAGGTCAAAGATAATGGCAAAAGAAGTAGCGGTTCGAACGTGAAAAAAATAGAAGTAGTTTTTGTGGCCATGTATAAAAAGGCGTAATTCAGCGAAACCTGGCACAATTTTTTAGTCAAACTACTTTCAGAATTTTACGTAGCAATGTAACATTTAAATGTCTTTGGCTTGATTCAAAAATCTTCTGTATTTTTTTTTGTTTGAGCCAAAGTCTTGTTCGATACGTGACATTTCGAACGTGACATTTTTTCCATAAATTTTTAGCTGAATAATGATTAAAAAAAATAAAAATTTACCGTTAATCCGATTAACATATTTCTCTTCGAACTCTTCCTTAGATAACAGACCATGTAAGAAAATTTTGTTGGATTAATTTTTATCAAATATCACCCTTTTTAAGGAAGATAATATTAAAAAAAACATGCAATAAAACATTCTCAAAAATAAGAAATTACGTTTGCACAACTTTGCAGTCTGATTGTTCATCTAAGTGAACAGATTTATGGGTAAATTTATAAAATTGGTAAAATCTAAATACTTCTCTATAACAATATCGTTAAATAATAAGCTTTTAAAAACTTTAAAATTTTCGGTCACGGTGGACCTTTTGACGGAAATGCCCATATTGTATGATTTTTTTTTTAATTCAGCTTAGTGTTTCAATTAAGCTTATTTTTAATTTAAGCTTTCCTTTACTTTTTTTTAAATTTTTCTTAAGGTATACAATTTTCTTAAATTTTATTATATTGAGCTAAAGAAAACTTTAAAACACAAAATATTTTTTTTTTTATAAATTTATCAACTATAAGACAATAAGCAAATTTGGAAACATAAATAATATATGTACAGTTTGTCAAATAATTCTTTTCAAAAGTATAAGAAAACAAAATATTATTAAATGAAACACTAATAGCTTGTTTTAATTTTTGCAAAATTATTTTTTTTTTGCATATTTATTTTTTTTAATATGTTTGTAAACATATTGCATTGTAAAAAATTATAAGTCTTTCATAAGATAATTATAATCGAGATAAAAAAAAATTATTCAAATTTCAAAGTGTCAAAAAAATGTTTTCAAAATTAAAAAAATCAATGAAATTATTAAAAAAATATGTTAGTACATAAATATTTTTTGCCCTTAGTATTTTGTGTGTCCCCCGTGAGAATCAATTACTGACTGCAATCGCCGGCCCATTGAATGAATAAGCTTTTGTAAGTCGTATTCCTCAGGTATTTTTTCCCATTCCTCTTTAATATATTGTATCAATTGTGTTTTATTTTTTGGAGATCTTTTCCCAACTTTTTTCTTCAAGAGGACCCATAAATTTTCTATAGGGTTAAGGTCTGGACTTTGAGCTGGAGTATCAATCACTTTTTTGCAGTTATAAAATAGCCAGGATTTACAAATATACGATTTGTGTTTTGGGTCATTATCTTGATAAAATTTAAAGTTAAGTTTTTGCGGATTTTCTGGGTCAAAAAACCCAAATTTACGGGCGCTGCTGCATAAATCATTCTTTAATATATCAAGATACACTTCTTTGGTCATAATTTCATCCAAAATTTTTATCTCGCCAACTCCTCTACAAGATATACAAGCCCATGCCATAACAGACAACTTTCCGAATTTTACTGTTGGTATAATATTTATTTTTGTCAAGGGCCGTCAATGGCTTGCGCCAAACTTTTTGTGATCCATAGTGATAGTAAAGCATGAGCTTCGTTTCATCACAAAAAATTACGTCATCCCAGTACTCTGCTCCAAAACGAACGTGCTCAATTGCAAATGTGTATCTTTTCTCTATGTTGTTCGCCGAAAGTAACGGTTTTTTTCTAGCTGTTCTAGAGAAGTATTGCTGTTTTTGAAGCACGTTCCGAACAGTCTCATGTAAAATAATAACTCCAAAATCATTATATATTTCGGATGCTATTCCTCTGGTGCTGGAATGTGGTTTTTCCTCAACTATTTTTATTATTTTTTTTTCAATGCGCTTGGTCACCTTTTTTGGTCTGCCAGGGGAATGTTTTGTTCAAGCCTTTTTTCTTTTTCGGCGCGGTTAATAATGTTGTAGACTGTCCTTGATTGAGGGAAAACATTTCCGCGATTTCTTTGTGCGATTTGCCTTTATAATGATTAAAATACACTAACTGGACAATATCTTTGCTAACACGTTTTCCGGGCATTTGTAAAACTTAATTTTATAGTCACTTGTTACAGAAACGACAACTATTTGAAGAATAAATATAGTCCACTAATATGTTAACATAGTAACATGCATTAATTTCACTAATGTTTATTAATTACACAAAAAAATAACGGTCAATCTCTTCTTTTTTTGTTTTTGAAAACATTTATTTGACACCATAAATAAAATGTTCTCTTACATTTTTCTTTTTGTTTTTGTACTATGCACTCCTCTGTGTTATATTTTGGCATCATCATATCTCACATAACCAAGATAACAGAATGTGCAAAAAATAAAAAAAGTTTAAAATAAATTAGCAAGTCGTATTTCGAACTGAAATTTTTTTGCATGATTTTTTCTAGCATTGAAAAGAATTATTTGACAAACTGTATGTATAACAAAAGCTATGTAGTCCTTGAGGGCATATTCAGATATTATTAGGAAAATTAAATACATAATATTTTTTACCATAAATAAGTTATTTGCTTAATTCAGCTGCATAGTTGAAATAAAATTTAGCGAACATTAAATAAACATTAAAAAAATTAATAGTTGAGCTTTTTTTCTAAAAGTTAAAATCTGTTTCTTGATATTTAAAAAAACCAGAAAGAAGTTTATTTTTTCCCACATAAAATTTTCATAAAGCTAAATATTCTTACTTATGCGTTTCAATATTGCAAAAAAAAAACTTAAATTTAAGCAAATCAGCGAACATTACTTTAATTTTGATCCATATGTTACACTAAATCAAAACAAATAAGATTAAAGCTCACCAGTTTGGCAAACGCAAACAAAATTTGCTTAGAATGTTCGTTCATGGGAAAAATTTGGAGCACGTGGTTTCTCAAAAAAAAAAAAAAAAAAATTTATTTATCAAAATAACAAACGAAAAAAAAAAATTAAGACATAAATAAATTCCACAATAGTTATTTACATAACACAACATGACTTAAGAGACAGAGTAAAGGAAAGAGAAAATGTTAATGAAAACATTAACCCATTGTGTTAGTGCTTTGCAAATCTTTTAAAATATTTAATACCATAAAAAATTTACATATTTTTAATCAGGCTAAAGTTCATTAAATTTAATTTTCATTAATTTACTAAAAATGTTAACCCTTAAGTGTATACCTGGGCCTAGCCAGGCATTTTTTATAATTATTTAAAATATTAGAACGAAACTTTATGTATTCTTCAAAGTGTTTTTGCAAGAAAACGAAAAAAGTGTTAATATAAACACCGTGGGCGTGTCATTTGTCCAAATTAAATGATTTTGTGCATATTGTATCCACCTGGACCTGGCCAGGCCCTGCCCTATTATATGTATACTGTAGTAAATAAAATCAAAAGGAATCGTATTAAAAAGCGTACACAGCACAATAAGAATTCTATCATTACTTTTATGTCGAAGAATTATTCTAGTTGACAACAAAATGTTCTTGCTATAGCCATAAAACTCCCTACAAATAAAAGCTGTCCCAGCCAGGCCCAGGGGTTTTATGTATGAATTCATACCTCAAATCGTTTCAAACCTGCTGATTGGATGCTGGTTTGGAGGACTATTTTCTGCTGACAATAAGCGCTTCTTTTAACACGCAAACAAAGCAGTCCTAAAGTGCTTTTTACAGGGCTAACTAAATTAACATTTTTATTAATGTTTTGCTTTTACTTGTTTAAATGCCCTTTTCGATCATTTTCGTAAACCATAATATATTTTTATTTTGTCAGCTTTAAAACCTTCTTCGTTGTCAGCACTAATAAAGCCGTTTTTTTTATATATTTTATTCTTTATCATTTACTGCTGTATAAGAGCTCTTTTATTGAAGCGCTTTTTCTCTTAAGTGCTTCAAAAAACCCAAATTTTTTTTACTGGGACACACACAAGTTAGGTGTCCACTTAAGAGTTAAATATAATGTTGAAATATTTAGCCATTTTATTCGAATTTTCGTTGAAATTCAGCCAGATCGGTCCAAAAATAGCGGAGGTAACAGCAAAAAACACGACTGCCTCCTATTTATATGTGTTGAATTTTTAACATATTTTTATACACAATGACCACGTACATAATTTGTCTCTTATAACGGATTTACACTATCTCACAAGTCTTACGTATCTTTAAAAAAAATGCAAGCCTGTCATGATAAGTGTTTTTAAGGGGTTTTGGGTTTAAGGGTTTTGGGTTTGGGTTTGATAGTGTAGAACGAAAAGAAAAGTGTGTTTTACGAACAACCGTATTTAACATTTTTTATTTTAATGCTTTTTGGGCAATGAGCGTTAGTGGCTGGGGGTCTAAGGTACCACGTTAGACACGCTTTCTACTGGTTTTGACCCGGCAAAAGTTGTTCTGCCATACAAATTGAGTGAACGATATTTTTTTAGTCCTTTTTGAGCCAACACAAATAAGCTTGTTGGTTTGCCCTCGCGAGAACATGGTAAGTATAATTGTCCGTGTAAAACATGGTGTGCCGGAACAGAGATCGTTCGACCTTGCGATTTATTGATTGTCATTGCAAATGCCCATCTTATTGAAAATTGAACGCATTTGAATTCAATTGGCAGGTTTTTAAGAACCATTTAAATTCGCGGCAGAAAAACAATTTCAATAACATTTTTCATCAATTTTTAATGAAGCGATTACCAATGCACAGTCGTTGTGGGCTTAAATTACAAAGTAAAATAACCGGAGATCCAACCTTGAGTCGTAGATGGTGTGGTGACATGCCTGGCAAATCTAGTGAGTTCGAAAGCTGTGGTGGATAATGTATAGCTTTTTTGACATCATAAACTATATCGATCGACCTTTAAGACAAATTTTTTTTTTTTCTTTGAAGACAATTTCTTATTAATAGTCGTAGATATTGATAGATAATTTGAATTATTCAACACTTCTTGAAATAACGCGATATTTAAAGTTAAAGACATCGTTAAAGTTGTCGCATAAGGTTTTTAAAAATATAAAAATTAAGTTCGCCAGTAAACCACATTTTTATCTGCCGTAACTACGGTTAGAACTCTTTAAACTTTAATATTAAATATTTCTGCAAGTTGGCATTACTGTCCTCCTAACAGTGTATGAGCATTTTTTTCTTAGCTTCCACAAATCAAATAACAGAACATGCGTAATAAACCGTTCGATTTTAACAGTATGTTTTTAAAACACGTACACAATTAAATGTAACTGTTTATTTCGTTGTTAGACTGTGTGTTAAAAGAAGCAACATATGATTTCTTATCTAAATACAAGTACTTTTACTGTAGCTCTTAGACGTGTTTTATTTTTTTGTGAATAGGACAACAAAACAATATTTGAGGTTTTACATAACTGTTATTTTCTAACATAGCAAAAAGCCTTCATTGTCTGGCCATTAAGGGATAATGGGAGAGAAAAAGTTCTAAAACAGGCGGTTTGAATTTCTCAAAGAAAAATCGGGGGAACAATTATGAAAAATTAATTTTAATATTTAAATTCAAAATCTAGTTTAATTTATTGAATATTAACTATTTAAATAAGCGAAATGCGAGAAACTAGTACTTAAACTACAATAAAGAAACATTTTTTATAATGCTGAATTGTGTTCAACTTTAACTAATTAAATTATATTGATTTAAATTTAATAGTGGGAGTTAAAATACATAAAATAATATAATATTTTTTATCACCTAAATATATATGAAGCTTTAAATTAATTTTATTTCTAAAATTCTAGATTTAAGCTACACAGAAAAAATTATCAGTAGTATTTTATCAATTAAAAAAATTGCTTAAAATGTATTTCAATATAATTAATGTGATAATTGGATGAATTATTTTTTTTTTGTTGAAAGAGAATTCAAAATATAATTTTGATTCAATTAACGTTGTTTTTAAATAAATTTTTAATTAAAATATTAATTAAATAAAACAAAATTTTAATTGATTTTTTCGTTTAAAATAATTCAAACTTGTAGAATTGTTGTTGGGAATTGTCAAAACCTGATCTTAATTTTATTTAATCAAGTAACAAATTGTTTGAAACACCAAAGTTTTTTGATAACTTTTTTTAATTAAAATTAAAAATATGAAATATTAAAAAAAAAAAAATCATAATATAAAATTTTTACAATTTTTAGTAATCTATGAAATGCAAAAAGGCGTAACTAAAAAAAATCCACGTACGACTTATCAATGCATGCTTTCTGACATGTTTATAGTTTTCATTAAATAAAGTTTTTTTGCTTCTCCTGTAAAATTATGTTTTTGTTAGTTACGCCTTTTTTGCATTTTAGCTACCGATAAAATCATTTTTCTAATAGGTGCAAAATCAACAAATTGTTTGCTTGATTCTACGAATTTGGTATAAATTTGGTGATTAGAGTCAATTTTTAATTTAATCTGTGTACTGGCTTATATATGGGGCATTCCACGCCGAACCGGAAGAATTTTAAAATTTTTTCGGTTACTCCCTTAAAGGACTCTTTTTTTGGTTTTTTTTATAACTTTCTTAATAATGATCCAAATTGAAATTGAAATATTTCAAGTTTTTTGATTTAGATTTTTGTATATGAAATTTTAAATCGTGTTTTTGAAAATTAGTGTATCCTTCGATTTTCTTGAAACTGTGTAATTTTAGACTTCTAATCACACAACAGCATTTAAGACCGGCCTCCGAACACGTTGTGGTTATTAATAAAAAAAAATATGTTTAACGCTTATAATATTCTGGTTGTTCTTCAACCATAGCATGTATCTCGTAGAAAAGAGGAAAATACTATTGTTAATTTAAAACAAAACTGTTATTAGTGGTAAACAAATTATTGTCATATTTAACCAAAATATGTTTAGAGACAGCAATAATATGGTTGTGGCGTCATGTTGGAGAACTAGTTTTAAGATAATATGATTGCCGGTGAAAATAATATGGTGTATTAACCATAATATGTTTCCAAATAATCGATAAAAATAGTTATTTTGCTGCTAATCACCCTAAACTCGTAATTTTTACCTAGAAACTGTTAAGGTTACAACGACTATTATTGTAGATTTATCCCAATTCAAAATATATCACAAAATAATTTTTTTCCGCATTCACATTCGCCATTCGATGTTTCATGTGGCCTCAAAATTTCTTGTTCTTGAATTATGCACACTGCCGTTAAAAAAACCGGATTTGTCGTTTGTATTACATATTAACAATATTTCAGTTATTTAGTTTGCCTCTGCATTATTAAGCTTCAGTGGCCTGGCTAGCTGTACTTTATCGTCAACACCCAATATAAAATGTTCTTCTTTTGCAAAGCACTAATATTTAGAAAATTTTAAAAAGTAAGCGCGCATTTTTGCGCTACGCAATAAGACATTCAGAGATGCAGTAAGGTAAGTGAACGAATTCTTTACAAATTTAAAAAAAATATAACATTTGAGGAGCGACCACATTCCCTTACTACGAAGCTGGTAACAACAAAAAAATCAGTGTGTAAAGCCGATCGTTAAACCCACCAATTTTTTTATGTGTTGAATAAAGCGCTTTTTGTGTCAAGAATGTATTGCTTCAAAATGGAAACTCGCCTTATAAAACTCATGTCCTATCCCACAAAGTCTTCGGTTTTGTTCGATAATGCTTCCATGATATGATAAGAATATTCAAAGAACAATAATAACTTATCACGGCAGGGCTGTATTTTCTTCAAAATACGTAAGACTTGTGTGATAGTGTAAAACAGCCTTAGGCGAGATGGTAAGCAATATGTTTACGTTTTTCCTTTACAAACCTGCTGCTTTGGAAGCCCAATTTTTTATTGAGCATCAGAATCTCTGTTATTAAAAACATTTTTACCTAGTTGAAGGACAATTTCATTGGCTTACTTAACAAGATTTCGTTTAACTGTGCTAAATTCCAATTTCATACTATTGACAAACTGAAATTTATTGTTGATGGGATAAGCTATTCATATGCGCATTTCACTGGTTGCTTAGGCCAGATCGTCAGGAAACTTCATTCAAAGATTTTAGAAAACTAAAGATATCATACAAATAAAACTGTTAAGCGAATAAGAATTGTAATACCAAAGCTTAAACAAAAACAACAACAACAAACAGTGAGTTTATCTTTTCTTACATTGATTTACATTTAATGCATCTCTTACGATAATATGTATTGTTATATTATCTAAATTATGCTTAAATCAATACCTGTTATTGCCACTGCGACGAAATTTTGGCTGTCGATTATCATTTTATGATTCGTATAGCCAACTATATGGTTATCAAAGGAATTTGAGTTACCTTTGCAACCTGTTTCTATTAAAATATAGCAAAACAGGCATAATGTTATCATTTAATTTTAATGTTATGTCTTCTCAAGGCAACAACGCATGTGAGTGTGAGCAACCATAATATAATTTTGGTGAACATGTAGAGTATGATTTAATTAAGCAGAATAATTTTAACTTTTCGCTTCTCTGAGATGTATGTGATTGAACCCAAATTTTGCTTTAGGAGTGGCGGCGAATTTAAGAAACTGTTTTATTTACGTTCTTACTTACTAAGCGAATCTTTCGTTCAATTTTATTGTAGAGAAATGGGCAGCTTCCTAACAACTACAATGTCTAGCGAGATGAAAACGAGTTTTGGGACTTCTTTAGCACCCATTTAACCATTAACTGTGAAGAGGTTATACTAAATTTATCATTCCGTGTGAAACTTTTTTTAATATACATCATGGACCCCATAAAGTATGTATTCGGGGTTCTTTAGTAATTTGCAGTCGATTTAGCCGTGTCCACATGTCTGTCCGTCTATTGATATCACTCTCTCATTCTAACGACTCAAAAGAAAAGAACAATTTTATTAAACTATTTCCAGTTTTAGTCGGCTTAGTAGAAATAGAGTCATGAATCAATATATTGATATTGATCTTACTAAAACTATCATAAATTGGCAGTTGTTATTAAAATTTGCACAAACACGTTTTATATGACCAAAGATCCCACTTCTAAATTTCGTGAATATCGTTCCATAATATAACATAGACCCCATTAAAGTCCACTCTTAAAAAAAAGGAACATAAGTATGTTTAGAAACAAAAGAAATGATGCAATTCTTTTAAATTTTGGGCTGTCATAAATTCAGTAGCTTGGAAATCACACTTCGTGATGATCGTACTAGAATTTCCAAACGATCTCATATAAAGCCAATTCATACGCTTATACTCGTAACGAGTAGCATTATTATAATAATATTTCATTTAACTTGGCTTCATATGGATAGAAATAACACCACGCAATTTTGTAATTAAAATTTGATCGATTTTCGTTTTTCTCTAATACTAGAAATCACTGTACCGAATCTTGTAATGATTGGCCAATAAAATATTACAGATCCAATATAAAATACCCTCCTGCAACGAATTGTAATACAGTGAGGTTATTTTTTATAAACATTAATTCTTAACTTATAGATCCCATATAAAGCCCACTTCTAAAATACGCTTACTTTCGAGATGCTTGTTTTATTAAGCGTACTTTAAACTACCCCACAAGACTTACGTATTTTGTGGAAAATACAGCCCTGTCATGACAAAGGCTGTTTTACACTATCATACAAGTCTTCCTATTTTGAGGAAAATACAACCCTGTCATCATAAGTTGTTATTGTTTATTTAAATTTTCAAATAATAATAAGATCAGGGAAGCATTTTCGTAAAATACGTAAGACTTTTCTATACAGCTTTGTAATTTTACTAAAAAATATTTGGAAACAACAAATTAATTCAAAGCCGAAAGTTTTTTCATGCTTTGAATCTCAAACAGAACATATTTCTGGCTTGATGGTTTGAAAACATCCCAGCGGGAAAATGTAATCAATAGGAATCGGGAAAGTAAAACATATCTTATATAATATTTGATACCAGAATTCATTATTCTTAACACAGACCATGCCATAGGATTGTAACAAATTAATTTAATGTATCCTGCAAATTAATTAAATAATTCATCCTTGATAATTCAAATTAGTAGACGACATAAAAACAGCAAGAAATAACGGATTTTTATTAGGAAAATATTCAATAGAAAAACGCGAATAATACTCACGAACGGAAACCATTCATTCCGTGTTCTGTAAATGTGGGAATGTACGTGGTAATCAATTCATATTTATTTTGTCTGATAAAATTACCTTCTCGATTCAAATGAATGCAGTATTATTCTTTCGAAAACAATATATTATTTATTTAATTATTTATGTAATCAATTCCTCATTTTCCCGCTGGGATAGATCAGCCAAAGAAAGTCTCTTTTAAAATTTCTTGTGCCGAAATAAATTTTTACATCTAAAATGTCAGATTCCCAACGAACACTTCATTTGATGAGTTTGTATCTTTAACAGTGTTGCTAGTGTTAACTTAACATACTAACTTAACATTGTCCTGTTATTTTTTGTTATTGCTTGTTTTTATTGTTGTTTTTGCAAAAAAATCATTTACATTGTGGTTTTTCTTGAATGTATGTTGTTGCTTCTGTTGTATGTATGAATAAAATTTCATTCATTCACAATTATTACTGGCGCACATGGAGGAACACATATTTTTGTTGGCCTCCAATTTCGCCAACAGTTTCCTTTAAGACTTGGCGGTGTTTGTACGTTTAAAGCGGCAAAAATTCATAAGTCGAAAACTCTATAGATACAATTTCCTTTTTTAACAAAAAAAATTACATAGATTTTATTTTCGGCTTTTTGATTCGTATTAGATATTAAAAAAAAAAAAATTAAAATTTGGTTACAAAGAAATACAAATATTTATTTGTTAGTTTAAAATAAACAAACGAAAAAAGTTTATTTTGTTTCAATTCTTCCACACAAAGTTTTATTTGTTTTGACAGAATTTTGGCTAGAAAAATTTGCAAATTTTGACAGTTTTTTTATGGAAACATTTGTTTAGTTTTTATTTAAATTGTGGCATGTAAAATGAATGAATAAATAAATAATTTTTAATGATAAAAAAAAATTTAATAAAATCGAAATAGAAGTTTTAATTAAGAATAAAATAAAAAAAGAGAAGAAAATAATTGATAGTGAAATTGTTTTAAATAAAATTTAAAAAAGATTTTAATGCTGTGATGTGTTGAAAAAAAAAAAATAAATAGAAACAAGTTTTTAAGTTTTAGTTAAATTTGAAAAGTTAATTTTTTTTTAATTGTTACAACATGGATTATAAAATAAATTTTATATGAAATTTTTAATAATTTCTTTACATTTCTGTTTTGTGGTAAGTGTTGATTCAATTTTTTTTTTTTTTTTTAGAAATTTTCTTTCCATTTCAATTTATTAGACATTTGAAAAAATTTCCGAAAATCTTTTAACAAGACATAAATTTTGCATTTTTATTGTACAAATCTTTAAAATTCTATAAATAATTGCAATAAGATTTTAAATTATTAAAATTTCGTATAAAATAAACACACTTTTCTGTAAAAAATCCTTTCAGTTAGAAAATATTTTAATAAAAATTATCTAAAAATATATGCATATAAAAAAACCCTGAAAGGAAAACCCAAAAAAACAATTAATTTGGATAAAAATTTTAAATTAGTTTCTAATAAAATCGGGGTTTCAGTCAAAAAGTAAAGAGTTACGATTTAAAAAGAATTATGACATATTATCAATTTAGTTTTTTTAACATTTTCCCATAGTTCCTAGTTGAAATAAAGGGCCGTAAAAAAAATTCCAATTTTTTCTATCTTATCATTAGATTCTATTGCTAGATACTTATTTTCTCTTCATGTGCTATCTGCAACTAGTGCTTCTGCATTTTCAAGCCATCTCCAGATATTTGCTGGTCTACCCTGGCTGAGATTCATGATTGTAGTCACCATAGTACGATTATTATTGAATCATATTATGACCAAATATATTCGTAATATTACATCATAATATTTTTCCCTTAATCGTATTCTTATCCTGTTCATCATAATAAGTTAAGAAGTAATCATGTTATTGTCATGTTAATCATAATAAGTTTAGTTATAGTTGAAAGGTATCGTATTATAGTCTGAAAGAACCATATTAGGTTCAAAAGGTTACAGTAGTTTATCATAATATCGTTCTTACGACTATTTGATTATTATTACACATAGTAATCTCTTTGTCGTAGGTTGCAATTATTTATAAATTATTTTATAGAATTTTAATTTTTTTTTTCTTAAAATATTTTTGGACTTCTTTCACAACAATAAGAAAAATTAAATTTTTTTCGCATCGATTTTTTATTTTGTGGCACTTTACAATTTTTTTTAATGTAAATACAATTTTTTTATTTTTTTAGTTTCTTTAAACTTGTTTTTTTAATGGGTATTTTTTTAATTGTTTAACCACTGACTAAAAAATAATTCGATAGGCATATTTTAACAAACGACACAACTGTTGCAAAACAATTTTACAAATGGTGATATCAAGATATTATTAGAGTAAAGATATTTTGATTGCATCTTAAACATACTATGACTACACGTATAGAAAGTTATCATGTTAAATAACATTAAGTGGTTGTGAGTAATAAAATATGTTTTCAAAGTTTTCATTATTCAGTTGTTAAACAATTTATTATTTTTCGGTCAACAAAACTCAAATTTATAATTGCGATAAACATTGAAATGTTTAAAGTAACTATAATACTGCTGATATTAGATAAAAATAACAATTTTTTATATACATCAACAATATATGGGCAAATCCTGCGTGACGATCGCTACATTCGCACGCGTTTTCTGATTGATATATAAACATTTTTGGCCTTTCAAAAGAGATAGCTTCAACTTATATATAGTATTTAGTGAAATTTAAATGTACTTACAAATAGCATATATCATAATATCTTAGCAGGTATTTGTGTTTAGTTTTGTGACGAACGCCACAAAAAAAAAAAGAAGTAACTTAGAAAGTTGAAGTGTGTATTCCTAATTTTTAGCGAATTTTGCATCATAAGCTACATATAAAATCTATACCTAAAAAAAGATGACAATAAGAGAATTCTAAAATCACTTTTTCGCAGCCAAAAAATGTTGTGATTTTTTGACAAAAGCCGTGAATTCTTTGTGACGCACGCCTCACAATGCACGATACAGTTTTTCCCGTACTTAAAATTAACCCAATTTAATTTATTTTAACAAAACAAATCTATGTTCTTCATTTTATAACTCGAGAAACACTCAACCGATTTTCAAACGAGTACATGCGTTGGAGAGGGGTACTTTCACTGATGGTTTATAAAAAAACTCCCGATAGGTGCCGCGGTTGTCGTGATATTTAAATTTATTTTTATTGATGGTAGATAGCGCTGGGGTCAACTTATTAGAAGAAAATCCCGAACAGCGCCGAAACCAAACAGCTAGTTATATATATAAACTAATTTTGTGATTATTAAGGAATGTATGAATGAATATCAATTTTTTTTTAACGAAATTTATGTTTTGATAAGTCTGCTGTAAGTGCTATTTTAAGCACATAAAGTAACTAAAATATTGTTAAATTCATGTATAAAATTAATAGATCAGGGGTGGGGTAGGATTTGCTAAAAATTATTGTATTAATGATCATCGAAATACTTATTTTTTAATATAAAAATAAGATTATACACCTAGTCTTATATTGCATTAAAAAAAAAAAATTAATTTGAAAATTTTTTGGCTAGTTGACTGTTTCTGGGATTTGCCCATATTGTTACAATAACAATAGTGTAGTTGCCGTAACCTTGCCCAACCATATTTTTTCTCTGCGTGCATGCTTAAGCAAATGGCAGTTACATAAAATTTAACAAAAATTTTCCTGAAGTTCAATATGATTTGAAACATATGACTAACTTGTATTCGCCCCAGGCCCATCTGTCAGGTCTGCATACTTGTACAAAAACAAAAAACGACATGTATTTTGTTTGTGTAAAATTTCTTTTAAACTGTCAAAAACTTACTACCACATATACAATTAAAAGGAAAAAACGTGTATGTGTGGAAAAAACTATAAACGCAAACAAACATATAAATGCACATGTAAGCAAAAAAAAAAAAACAACTTTTGAGAGCTCAAAAGAGTAACAAATCATCAATCCCGGAATTTCTTAAAATAAGTATAAAATTCTTAAACCAAGTAAAAAAAGATTAAACTTTTCGTTGGTAGTGCAACTCAAAGAGTTTAAATTGCAATGTGAGCGTTTTAATCTCATTTTATTTATATTTAATTTATAAGTTTGTCGCAAACACTACAACAACACCCCACAAGTAGTTAAAAAACAATTTGCTAGTTGTGAGAAGAAACAGCAAAAACAACAGAACAAGACGAAAACAGATTCAGCCCAATTATGAATAAAAATTCCCCGGAAGTTTTCTCACTTCTCCAATTTTTCCTATGTAAATTTAATTGTAAGAATGGGAAAATGAAAAAAACTCCCGGGGAATTTGTATTCATAATTGGGCTGATTATTTTCATGTTTAAAAAGTAAAATTGTGAACTCTTGCGTCTCATTAAGTTTATTTTTTCAGATATAAATGAACATTAAGTTGTTAAAGTAAAATCCATGTCGGGAAGGATTCTTGTGTTTTATAATTCTGTAAGGTGTAAAACGGGTAAATAGATTAATCATAATTACGAATCCGGGGCGCATTAAAAGAATGATTCTATCTTAGATTCTTAAGTCAATCTCATTTTCGGATTATATGGATAAGTTAAGTATTTCGCGATTGAAAATCCGCACTTGAATCAATCTTTCTGTACTTGATTAAAAAATACCGTACAAACCGTGTACTATTGATTGATTTGAGTACAGATGGATTGATTTTTCTTTTCGGTGCACAAAAACCCCTTCTTTACTTTTGGCATGTGATATTGGAAAAAACGGTTTTCAGATATTCAAATGTGATACAGTATCCTCTTTTAAGCAAAGCTTTGACAAAATTTTTGATATGTTACGGTGGCAAAAGTACGTTTTATTTTTTTTTCCAGAGCTTTGTTTATGACATTATCTTGGTCTAGCGTAAAATTGACTCTCTCCTGCCAATCTTTTCGGGCATAGTTTTATGTCGCGCTCGGCTGTCCAATTTGCACAAAAACAGCAAGAACTTGTGTATCCTTGTTGCAAACCAGTCACCATGGCAACAACTTTTAGATCGGTACAGATTTTCCAGTTATGCTGTTCGTATTCTTTAAGACCCAGTAATTTAGACATGGACTCATACAATTCTTAGACCTAAACTGCGTGCGTCACTGGAATTGAGCTTTGTTTGGTGATTTCTTTTAAAAAATTCAATGTTTGCAATATTAACAGCGTTCGTTTAGCAAACTCTGCGTAATTACTTCCTATGGGTTTTTGATTTGATAAAAGTTTGAATAGTGGATTTATTCAGTAAATCTTCTGTAGCTTTGCAATTTTTGCACCAATCTGGGTCTTATTGGGCGCAAATGCATTATGTAATAAAACTTTGAATTTTTTTATTGTTTGCTAAAAAATAACTTTAAAATAGCAAAATAGCAAAAAATCGTAAAATTTTAACTTTCGGAAAAAAGGAAAAAGAGCGCATTTTCAATAAATTGTGTAAAAATACGTTTAGAAATTAAATTTTTATATAAAATAGCATTTGAATACAAATGTAGTAGTTTTTAACAGAAACTTTATACTATGAGTCCTTACAGCCTGACAATATTCAATATTCGGGTTCTTTTCTTTTTTCGTAATTTTGCTATTTGCATTCGCACTCACATTCGCTAAAATGTTTGCGAATATTCAAAACGAATATTTGATAAATGAAATTACTACATAGAAATTAATTTTGTACTGAGAACAGTGCTGCCAATTTAGCCATTTAGTGGCTAGACTTAGCCTTGTTTACCCATTAAAAAATTAGTTTAGCCATTAGCCATTTTTTTTTTAGCCATTTTTCAACTTGTTTAACCATACAATTTTTTTTTTTTGTATTTTCTTTTAAATTAATAACTTTTATTTTCCTATAGAAATGTTTAAAAGTGAAATAAACCTTTTTAACAATTAAAACGCATTTAATTTAAATCAAAACTTTTACAAATGTTGAAAATCGATATAAAGGATGACGATAAAACATCTTTCAAAATAAAGAAACAGTATGCCAATATTAAATTTATAAAGTGGATCAACACAGAATTTACGAGTTTACTATAAAGTTGCTCTCACTTCCATGGTAAAATGGTGAAGTAGAGAGGGTGTTTAGCCCTGTAAACATCGTTTAAAGTAATTTGAGAAAAAGATTACATTTAGCAACCGTTAATTCGCTTTTATCGTATTAGGAAAATATTTTTACCATAACAATAAAATATTTATACCCACAGCCAGTGCTTAAAAAACTGCAGTCGAAACCAAAAACTGTCGAACAAAAAACGAAAATTTGTGTACAACATTTCGCGCTGAGTTGGTTTGACAGCGATTGTTCACATTAATTAAATCAGAAGTAAAAACAACAGTTTTTTTTATGGCAAATGAAAAATGAAGAATTGGATGAAGTTGCAGTTTGTATACTTTGACTGCAGTTTTTTAAATGCTGCCATAACCACAATAGTGGTAATAGTGGTAGTAAACCGATCGACTCAGAATCACTTTCTGAGTTCAATTAACGAGGTCCATCCGGCTGGCTATCCATGTAAACCTTATGCGCAAAGTGCAGGTCGCAATTTTGAAGATAATTTGATAAAATTTCTAATGTGGTGTAGGGTATAATAAGACGGATTTGACCGACTATACTTTTTTACTTGTTTTTTTATTGTAGATTTTGACTCAAAAGTTTTGTTAAATATTGTCATGAATATGGTTTACCTTCAAAATATTTAAAACTAACAGGCACGAGTGATTCCTATGGGATGATCAATAATGGCATTGAATTTATTGATTTTTAAATGTTAATAAATAAATTTACGTTTATTCTTATTAAAAACGTCCATTACGTCTGATAGATTTGGACTACAGCACCAGAATACCTGCCAAGTATCCAAACACCTTGCTGATATTCCCCGAGAGAACGCCGATTGCGTTTCAGGGCCTATGGAGTGTATAGGGTATCTTCGGGACTTAGCGCTAAAATATCAACCAAGTACTCAAACAACTTGGTGATATTAATAAGGCTGAAAAGAGAACAAGAAAAAGGCACAAAGATTTAAACGAAAGAAAAGCACTTCTTACCATATAAAAACAATTTCCTGTTTTCCGAAAACATTATAAAGTTCCATTTATTTATCTATTGAAAACAATTTAATTAATTAATTTATAGAATTAATTTACAAAAATAAACAATTAATTCTTTGTCTTGTTGTTAAAAAGTGCTTTTATTATAATATGCCTGTTGCTGAAACAGAAAATTTATATTGTAGGTAAAAGTGTGGGGAAAATTTTTTTTGGTTGTAGGGAAAAAAGGGATTTTTGTAGACACGTAGGGATTTTTAAAATTTCTCTTGTCATCACTGACTGCAACTCTGTCATTTCTTGACCAAGTACTCTTATTATATTTCATTAAAAAAAAAAACTAATCTGCCTAATATTTTTGAAGATATTTGCATTTAAGCGACATCACGTCAACGTACTCAATTTGAAAAGAAATTTAAATATTAATTATAAGAGAATTTCTTCTCCAATTGTTTCCCTATGTCTGACAAAAAGCAAACTCCTTAATTTGGAGTATTTGGCTGCAAATGGCTGTGTCGAGTTCTTAATTATTGAATCTTACCTGCACAGAGAAAACAGATTCGTGATCACAACCGAATTTGGCGCCAACCGAATTTCGGTTACAATTTTTGATAGCAACATTTGAATTTTAGTACACTATCAGTCATAACAACAGACATTGTTAGTTGTTAGTATGATTATTAGAAACAAAATTGTGCTTATACCCGAATATATGATAGCTGCAACTGAATTAACACATAATTGGTGTTCATAACAAGAGATTTGATTGTCGTTATCAATATATATTTTTTTTAAACGGTTGCATAAACCTTTTTCCCGATATATTAGATAGAATATCAAAATAATTCCAATAAACTCCATTTTTTTAATGTATATTTATTTTTTAGAATATTTATTTATAGTTTTTAAATTATTTAACTTTATTCAAACACATTCAACACAACATTTGGCTGCACTTTCTTTCATCAATGTCGTCTTGTTTCAGTGTCTGAAGTAAAACAGAATAATTAACGTGTAGTTTCCCAATACGAACAGTGATTGAAGCTGTAAATTAAAAAACTGAGCGGTTTTCATAAATTGTATGCATAACATATTTGTTTGACCAATGTACACGCGGAGCAAAATAAAAACAATATGTTCATACAGTATTGTACGATTGTGTTTATATATTCAACTCCTAAAAGAAGCTTCTAATGATTATCTGACGAGTAACAATAATAAATTGTTTATTTATTAGCTGTTTATACATTTTCTGACACGCTTGTCTTTTAATCTTAAATAACAATTACTGAGCTACCAAAAAAGGAGCGTTTTTAAAACATACAAATTTATTTATTGTCAATAAAATTTTATTTAAAAAAACCCGACTTAAGGATCTACCACATAAGATTTTCCAACAGGATGGTGTTTAATTCCAGATCTTAAAGTTTCTTTCGTATAAATTGTATGAAAGTTAAAATTTTCTTCATTAAAAAGAAGCTTGGTGCTCTTGTTTAGGTGGCTCAGTTTTTCTAAGCATTCCACGAGTTGTAAGGGCATTCCTACATGAGTCTCATAAGCTTCTTGATGTTCTTTCTAAAAGATTCATCAGATAATCTTAACGCAAATCTTAAACGAATCCGTCTACGATTAATATAAGCGTCTTTCGCTGTGTTGTAGATGTATCTCGCTCGTCGACTTTCAAAAACGCTCTTCATGAGATTTCCAGTAGATTCTTTCGATTAAAAATTCTAGCTGGATACATATGTATGTTTGTATTGCCCTGAAAATAATGCGACTAGTCCATACACACATGTCAAATGTTCCCCATAAGGGGCAAGGACTGGTCCAAAGATAACCCCAATGAATGGAAAAAACATAGCTTATTTAACACTACGATGTCCTAGGCCATGACCATATAGCCCAGCTTGCATTACAAACTACTTCATGGTATACTCCAGAGGATTAGCTTTGAAATCGTTTCAAAACGAAAACATGTCGTTAAAAAAGGAAGACATGTCGTTTCACTGTAAACTCTTTTTAACAATGACATGGTCCATACATGCCTTACATTGGACCAGCCCAGGATCAAAATGTTTCAAGTAGTCCAATATAATTTGCAGGGTATAAAAAAATAATACGTACATACATATGTACGTGTATATGTACATACTTATAAGAATACGTAAATTACTTACCCCTATTTGTTAAGTTTTTGCACATTTTCCGTTTTTGACCGCAAAGATATTTTTTAAATATAAAATTAAAAATTATTTTAATCTATTAAATGTTTTGACAGAAAATTTAGTAAGCTCCTAACTACTTTTTGGTTGTGAATTCCGAATAATTATATTTTCATTTGTTGTACTCGAATTGAAACTATTCCAACAATCAATAATCCAACAATTTAATTATTTATTGCAATGACCAATATTCAGTATTGCCCTGTATTAAATTCGGTTGTGATTCTAACTATTTGTACTAATTTTAAGAACTAAATTAAATTAGTTATCATAACCAATAAAAGAAAAAAAAAAATTGAAAGAATCATATTTCAGTTAGAACAACGTTTTAATAATCAAGAGAGTTAAAAATCAGTTAGAACTACACATTTTTAATAGTTGCAATAATAAATTATGTTACTTGATCAATATATTATTACTGCAACCGTTTCCCAACCAATTTTTTTTTTCTGTGTGTGCTCATATTTTTAATAATTAAATTGAAAAAGTCTAAAATAAAACACAAAATGTGCTCCAAAAAAATTTATTTTAACCCTTAAATAATTTTAATAGCCTTGATATTTGATATAAAAGCCAAAACATATTTTTTACTTAACAAATATTTTTCTTGTATAAAATTGTTTAAAAATGTTCCTGAGAATTAACTGGAAAGCAAATAAAAGTCTCCAGCGATTTGAAGGGCCTTTTTCAATAAAATTTAATTGACTATTTAAAAATGACTTTTGTTGTTTTTGCATTGGCGCGAGTTAAGTTGAACAAATTGTTCGCCTTTTGCTTTTGCTTTCTAAAAAAAATTTAATTGTTTTAATAATCAATGTTGTTTCTGTACTCATGATTTTATTTAATCAAAATTAAAAGTAAGTTTACTTTTTAAACCTTTATTTGGAAAAAAGAAAAAACTTTTAAGGTTTTTCTTAAAAAAAAAAGAAAAAATAAAAACAAACGAAAACAAAAAAAGGTAGAAATGAAGAGAGACCTTTAAAAAAACTGGCAAAATTCCTAATTATTGTCTGTCAACTACAAAAAAAAAGCAAGAAAGAAAAACTTTCAAAACATTTTGTCACGAAAATTAATTAGAAAAAGGAGCTATTGACCTCAGATTTTCTTTTTTTTTCTTTTTAATTTTTTATAATTTATATTAAGGACACATTTTGTAATTGTTTGTTTGAGTATTTAGCTGGTGTTTTTTTTGCTACAAAATTCTTAAAGTTACAAGAAAAAAAAAATATATATATTTAATTAAAATTTTCGCTTCTTTTTTACAAAGGGTGGTCCAACCATAACGCACGATGTTAGTTGTAAAACTTTTAAAATTTTTTTAGTAAATTATTTTAATATTTTTAATATGATAGAAGGATCTATGAAAATTATGCGTGAAACAAAATATTGGCCAAATGCTGCCCACCGCTTCGATGGCATTCCACTATCCGATTGTCCATATTTTCCGTAACTCTGAGACATAATTGAGGTTCAATGCCTTTAATGTGCCGAATTGTCTTATGTGGGGTTTTGCTAGTTCCCCCATCGGGTGCCTCCCTTCGAATGGGGAACGCCTCCCATGAATGCCTGTCATCCGTGGGTGGTATCAGGGAAATGAAATACCTGAGGTGGAGAAAAAACTAGCAACGGTTTGTATCCATTATATATATAAACTCAATACTTTAAGTTAGCTTTAAGTTAAGTTAGTTTAAGTTAAGGCCGATTAAGGCCGATCTATGAATGTTATTCATTGGATGAATACTTTCAAAAAAATAAAAAAATTTTATTTTTTATTTTATTTTCTTTTATTTCTTTTATTTTATTTTATTTTATTAATCAAAGTTGTTTTTATTCAACTTTTTTTTTAACCAGAGTCGCTGGCGGGAATCGATCCCGCAACCTCGGCGCTGATAGACTTGCTCACTACCAGCTAGCCTACTGGGGCAGTCTAGGTTTTGAATAAAAAAACTATGTTTTTTGCCATTACTCAATTAAGAGCGTAAATATGAGATTAAATTGTCATAACATAACAACAATAACAACGTTGATTTTTTTTGCTAACGACTTGGCTCTCACTACTTAAAATATACAACACAGTGTTTGTATACACTTTGGTAAATGTAAGTTTTGCATTGCGTAGTAGTTGGCTTTAAGTTAGTCTATACAAGCTAACTTAAAGTTGGGTTTTTTTGTAGTTAGCTACTCATTTGACGGCAGGGATGTTTTGCATGTTTTTCATCAACATTTTCACAAAAGAACTTGAAAATTTTTCCCACAGTTGTATTTTTTGTACAAACGAACACAAAATGTAGAACATGTAACATTAATGCAACATTTTTCTCAGAAAAGAAATCGCCATAAATTTTTGTGCTTTATTTTTGGTTTTAATGGTAAATTGTTTTGTTTTTTGTGTTAAATTAGGTTTTTTGAAAAAGTTCAGTAATTTAAGACTATTATTGAAGTTACCATATCTTCAGCAGAAAATATGGCATCTTCAAGTTCTTAAAGCTCACTTGTAAAGTTACCATGAGGACAAACCTGATGTTAGCTTATCAGTCACTTTTTAGGTTAATGTTAACTTGTAATAACCAAAAACTATTTATCTGTCAGATACATCCTAAAAATAACTATTTGTAAGTTGTAATAATGGCCCTTAGTTTATCAATAGTAATAATTGGGAACTTAGCACATTTAAACAAAACCTTGTTAATGAACTATTGACTCCCAGGAAAAACTTTGAAACTAAATAAAGTTTGTCATTTCGTGTGAAACTCTATTAATATTCATACCATAAAGAATATAATATTCTCGATCCATGAGTAATTCAAAGTTGATTAAGCCATGTCGGTCTACTGAAAATATTGGGGTAAAATTTTTCCAGTTCCAGGGTTGTCAGATTTTTTTGAGCTCCATCGCCAAACCGGATGTCTGAAATCGCTAAAAATCGTCAAACGTTAATTTTGTTTAGTTTCTTAAATTTTTGTTTGTATAAATTAAATTCTGCATTCAATAAAAGCTGGTATAATATTTTTGTCAAAAATCGCCAAAAACTGAGAAAAAATACAAAAAGTCGCCGAAAGTAAATTTTGTTTTGTTTCTGTTATTTTTTTTTTAAAATAACATAAAATAGAGATCATTTATTCAGTTAAAAAAAAAAAAATAATAAAATTAAGTATACAAGTCTATAAAATCGTACACTTTAGCCTCATCGATTTCATTACTGGTGTTTTGACCTGCATACATACTATTAGATATAAAAAGTGGCTGAATATAAAATTCACTTAAAATGATAACAAAACAAAAATCATGTGAAAAAAGTTGCCAGTTTTTTTTAATGATAAAAAAATCGCTGAAATAATATAAAACGTAAAAATAGCCAAGTAAATCGCCAGTTATATCAAAAATCGCCAAATAAGTCGACAGTCGACAAATGGAAAATCCCACCGCCAAACACGTTCGAAGTTGCCATGTTTGGCGAGAAATCGCTATATATGACAGCCCTGTCCAGTTCTTCTTAGGAGCTTGGAATTGAAATGCACCACAATCGGATCAGTAGGAAAATAGTTATAAACCCAAATGTGTTAACAATTCTATTAAAAATTGGCATTTTCGTTATAAAAAATAACCTAAATTTATTACAGAATGCACTGATACTCTGCCAAATTTTGTGCAAGCTTTGGGTAAATGTGAACCGATTCAAAAAGAATTTAATTTACAGTAGAATATTTTTAGGACGAATTTAATCTAAATACCCACATAATTAGATGGTTTACTGACACAAAGAGTCTAATTTGGAAAGAAGTTTTTATGGGGAATATTTAAAATTAAAGACCGATTCTCACCATTTACATAGAATTTGTCCTTAGTGCAATTGAAATGTATTTACAAAATGTTCGAAAAGATTGCACATTGTACTTTGCGCACAAAATTAACATGGACAGGCAACCATCCAGACGGACGGATGGTTATCGTCATATCACTTTGAAAAGTGATTCTAAATCGATCGGTATACTAAAGGATTGGTCCAGATTTCCGTGTTTTACAAACATTTCCAAAAACGTATACAATTGCTTTTTGCTTAATTTTTGCTTATTCATATATACATTTTTAAAGTCTAAAATATCAATAATGAGAATTGTGGCTACTTTTGTTCAACTGTTTATTGTTTTTAATCCAAATTTTGATATTTTTAATTAGGCTAAAGTTCGTCAAATTTAATTTTCATTAAATTATTTTTATGAAGAAAGGAATTTTACAACATGAAATTAATTAAAATTTATTGATAATTTTTCATTCTTGACTGCCGCGGGGCTCGAACCCAGGCTTTTACGGACAGATTACCCTTACATGTTTCAATTGTAACCACTCAATCTCATCAGAAGGTTTTGCCGTTTAACACTCACAGCCATTGACGACTGCTGGTAGTCAACAGCCAAACATCAATCTTTAAACCAAATTGCATTTAACCTTTGGTACACACAGAAAAAAATCAAGTTAAAAACGTAGAAAACAAGGTTGATTTAAAATTTTTCGTTGGTGATTTTGCTTTATACGTTTTTCATGTTAATTCAAACTGATTTTACAACAACTGCGAACAACATTTTTTTTCTTTTAAAATAACTATTTTTCATGTTAATTTAACATTGCAGTAAAGTTAGAGCAAAATGTAATTTATATTGAAATAACAATCCGAATCACGTTGAATGAAATTATTTCAAGTTGAAACAACGTGAATTTCATGTAGAATCAAATTGGTTTGAGTGTGTTATAAGAGTGTAAAGAAGCTGCAGAGACAACATATGCATTTATTTAAGAATAATTCAAAACACTTACCGCTGTAACACATGTTTCACTTATTTTGTATTCTCCTTTGTTAATAGAAGCATCAGCAGAATGGCCCGATATGGGTTTCGTCATCATTCTACTTTGAAAACTTGACAAACTATTTTACTAAATAATTTTAACTAAAAGAATACGGGAATTGTCTTCTTTTTTTAACATATTTTAAAAATGAAAACAAAAAATGTTCATACTTAAGTTTGTATGCATGTTAATTTAACAAGATAAACTTTTGATTTTAATATAAAACAGCTTTTTATGGATTCAATATTGAATCCATATTTATTTATATTTTAATATAATTTTTTTTTTTATTTTAACAGTGAATAATAATTAATAAACGTGATATAAGGTTATTTTATTTAAAATTAATATGAAATAATGATACATTTGAATAAAGGGCATACTTTTGCAGAAAATTACTATGATTCTCAATCAACATTTTTCCATGTTAATTTTACATTGGTATTTTTTTCTGTGTGTAAATAGAAATGTGCTTTGAATGATTATCTCTTTTTATTGATTTACATGTTTTTCCTAACTTCTGTTTTTTCCGTACTTTTTGTCAAGAATTCTTCTCGAAGTCCAAAGTACATTTTTTGTTTTTCATTTTTCTTGTTGACCTTTTTCAGCACAACTTGAAGGACAAATGTAAACATAGAGCTCGTGCTTCAGCTTTTAAAATATCATTTATCCTTAATGACAACCTGCTTTGTCTTACAATTTTCGAGTAAAAATTTAATTAAAATGGCGAAATTGAAACAACAAGTTCTGGTCTGGTCTGGCTCTGGTAGGCATCTAAAAAAAAATTGAACATGTATCAAAATATGCCTCAAGAAGGCAAAATATGCCCTGTAAACTTAAAAAATGCTGCTCTTTTAACTAAATTAAGCAAACAAATTCTGCAAACGGTCAAATACGCAAAAATATGCACTAACAAATCCATGCCAAAGTTCATAAAAAGTATAATTAACCATAAGTCCCATACAAGCGGCCTTCAGAAAAAAAATTATATAACTGTTTTGAAATTTGGTCTAATTTAGAATTTTATTTATACCAGAAATCATTCTACAGAATTTTGTGGTGAAATGTACATAATTTACGATAGGTCCAATATAAAATCTCCTTCTGAAAATCACTTTAATACGCCTAAAAATATTTTTGAAACAAATCATGATATCCTATTTAAGTTAGGCAACGACCTGACCTGACAGGTCGGCAGCAGTATTCTGTAAATCGCTTAGCTAAAGCTAAATCTCGATCGCTAAAATTCCTTAAGCGCCTCAAACACTTGCAATAAAATTGTTCAACTTTACGTATTGTACAATTATATCGCCAATGTGTATGTGATATTCAAAGGTTGCACAGTATATTGGCAACAATCAAAAGACTTTTGATTTTTATTGCACAACGAAAAGAAGGTGATATGTGTTGGCAACATTGTACAATGCTGTTTTTGTTATTCCTATATGTTATGTTCATCTTTTTATTGAATGAATGAAACCATTGTGCGACTTATTGCATAATATAGGACAAAATGGACATAATATGGCCAATATCATACACAATAATATTGCAAGTGTATGGGCCGCTTTAGAGAATACAAAGCTTAACAATTTTAGCGATGACAATAAAATCTAAAATTGCGGCGAATTAAATTTTTTATGGCAGAATACGGCTGCAGTTTTTAAAAAGATTGGCTTATATTTTATACATCCGATAAAAAGCCCACTCCTGAAATATTTGAACTCTCTGTGGAGGGTATTAAAGATTCAGCGCAGCCGAATATATTACTCTTACTTGTTTTCCTTCTTCTTTTTTTGATTATTGCATTTTCTTAAAATACCTTTCAGACAATAACACAGAGAAGTTGTCTGTAAGTGTGTGAATTTCAGTTACAATCAATAAGTACTAAATGTATTTACATAATTTATTGAAAAAGTTCAATAAACTTTTGCAAACACGTTATTCGGGGTAAGTTTTTTCTATTGAATTAGTTCAAATGAAATTTATAAATGTCTTAATAAAAGCTACTTTCTAAAGGGAAAGAAAGCAGCAAAATAAACTTAAAAAAAACATGTTTCGTATTATAAGCTCGATTAAATATTGTAAACTTTTATATCGCACTTGATCAACAAGAGGGTATTAACTCGAAATTTAAAAGTTTTAAGTAGAAGCAAGAAACTTTTTATTATTAAAGGCATGTAAAAGGGTACATATTTTTAAACCAACCATCCATAAATTAGACAAAATAGCACCATATTTTTACAGCGAGTAGAATTTTTGCAAGGAGTGAAAGAAAAAACATTTTTAAGTTAAACTTGTAATAGCAGCATTTTTTTGCTCATGTTTGTAGCGCATAAAAACAAATTAAGCTTCGATATTCAAATTATGTAGACTGCTAGACAAATCGTCATATTTTGAAAAGACCTCTGCTTGCAAACAGTGCTGTGACGCTTATCACAAATTTACAATTCTACCCCCGTATTCATAAACGATTATTAAATTTAATGAACGTTTATTAGGGATAATTTTCATAGTAAATTTGTTCTTTAAACCTTTATTAATCTTGAAAAATTTTTGTGAATACAGGCATAAAATTTTAAACGTGCATTTGGTTTTTTTTTTAATTTATTTGATGTTTACTTTTCACGGAATGCCCTGTATTTAATATGTTTTGTCTGAATTACGCGTATTTATTGTACTCAAATGAAAACTTAATTTTCATAGATTTTAAATGTTAACCATACAACAAATTGTAATTTTTTTTTAGCACTTAAGATCTATGAAAGTTAAGCTTTCATTTGAGTACAATAAATATTTGTTGTTTGTCAAGGCTAATTTCGGTCGGGTTCATAATACATTTTACTTTAACTATTTTTTGCTGGAGATGATATTTTTTTATAAAACATAAGCTATGTTTATTAAAGTAAAGTGTCGGTGTATGAAGGGGAAAAAGTCATCCAATAGATTTTGAGTACCTTCAGAATGTTTCATCTACCTAATTTATATACAAAAACAATTTTCTTTCTTAAACAGTAGTCCCAGCCAGGCCCAGGGGTTCGTTAGTGAGAGTTTTCTCGATGGCCACAAAAACTTCATACAAAATGCAAGTGGTTCTAGCCAGGCCCAGGTTGCAATTTGTGCCACACAAATTAGGTGTCTACTTAAATGCTAATTATTTGGCTCAAATTTATTGTCATCGGTTCATATTTAACAATAGCTCCAGCACAAGTACCACTCCCGAAATCTGCTTTAAATGCCATAACTATTCTAAAAATGATGGCATTGATATAGCATTTGGTGTTTGTAATTTTTTTAATTTGAATTTTGTAATAGTAAGTCCAAAATTGTCCATAAGTCGACTTATCAATTCATGTTTTTATCTTCGCTTTACAAAGGTTTTTGCTTCTCCTGTAAAATTTTATTCTTGTTAATTACGCTTTTTTGCATTTTGGCTAACGATATATATAAAAAATTTAATTGGTGAGGTATATATTTTCTTACAATTATGCTAACCCAGCACCTCTTCAATTTATCCTGTCATTCCTGTACACATAATATCCACTGTGTCTTATAGATATATCGGATTTTAACCCCGTTTCAGTAACTGAACAAACGTGTATAATATTAGAAAATAAAAATTTTAATAACTCTAATCGTGTTTTCTATTCAAAAAAATAATAATGCATTATAATTGTGTAATATATTTATCAGGTTACATTCACCCTTACAAAGTGAAACATTTTTCTAAATTACAATGGAACAAAATAATATTTACGTTTTACACTAAACACTAATGTGTATTTAGCGTGTCAAATATTGAATGCATACTAATATACTAATAAGCGATATTGACCACGGTTAAACCGATTTTCAGCATTATATTTTCTTTATTATGCTGACCAAAAAAATCACCAAGTGCACGAAATGCATTTTGATTTAAATGCCCACTTTCGTAAAAGGCTTCCACAATCTTAACGCGCTGCTCAATTATGTACCTATCCATGGTTTAATATGTCAAACACTGAAACAAAGAAATGTCAAATTAAGTTGGGCAAAAAACTTGACGTTAAGGTGTGACTCATAATTAACATCATGCTTTATACTTGGACCACCCTTTACTAAAACTTGCTTATTTTACTTTATCTTTAATCTTATTATATTATAAAAAAAAGTTTTCAAAACTCTTTAAATTGCAGTTTATCTTTGTTTTTTTTACTAAGCGAAATTTTACTAATATCACAGTGCAGCACTAAAATCATGAACCAAATGAGACCTCCAAAATCTGATAGCTTATGATGGTAGAAGAAAAACCCTAGCTAGGTTTTGAATTGTTAGCTAATTTTTTTTTTTAATTCATTTTTGAAGTTTTCGACTGGGGGTGGATTTTAGTATAATTTAAAAAAAACCTGTACTGATTCTTAAGTCTGTATCTCGCGAACTACATATTCGAAATATTGCTTTTCTCTCTTCGGCATATGTTTAGCTCTTAATCAGATCTAAAAATTTTACCTTGAGATAAAATCAAAAAAACAACAACATCCTTCTCAAAACAGCAAAACTGTCAACAAACTTAAAATTTCGTCATAGAGTTTTATTCTTGATGATGGAAAATATAAGGACATTTCAAATTTTTTAAAATAGATACTTAAAAAAATTGATGATTTTGAAAAACAAAAGATATTTACAAATAAAAACTTAGTTTATACCGAGTGTTTTTCTTTCTGTGTACACACAGAAAACAAATTGGTTGGGAAACGGTTGCAGTAATAAAATATTGATCATGTAACATGATTTATTATTGCAACTATTAAAAATTTATAGTTCTAACTGATTTTTAATTCTCTCGATTATTAAAACGTTATTCTAACTGAAATATGATTCCTTCAATGCTTTTATTAGTTATGATAACTAATTTAATTTAGTTCTAAAAATTAGTACAAATAGTTAGAATCACAACCGAATTTTATACAGGGCAATACTGAATATTGGTCATTGCAATCAATAATTTGCTTTCGTCAATAAATTTTGTAATATAAATGTTAATTCATTTATTGCAGCTAATTATTGATTGTTGGAATAGTTTTAATTCGAGTACAACAAATGAAAATATAATTATTCGGAATTCACAACCAAAAAATAGTTGGGAGCCCCAATTGCTTACTAAATTTTCTGTCAAAACATTTGATAGATTAAAATAATTTTTAATTCTATATTAAAAAAATATCTTTGCGGTCAAAAATGGAAAATGTGCAAAAACTAAATAAATAGGGGTAAGTAATTTACGTATTCTTATAGGTATAAACATATACACGTACATATGTATGTACGTATTATTTTTTTATACCCTGCAAATTATATTGGACTACTTGATCCATTTTGATCCTGTAATGCGTATGGACCATGTCATTGTTAAAAAGAGTTTGCAGTGAAACGACATGTCTTCGTTTTTTAACGACATGTTTTCGTTTTGAAACGATTTCAAAGCTAATCCTCTGGAGTATACCATGGAGTAGTTTACAGACTTCTCCTTTGTAATGCAAGCTGGGTTATATGGTCCTGCACTAGGACATCGTACTGTTTAATAATCCATTTTTTTCCATTCATTGGGGTTACCTTTGGACAAGTCCTTGCCCCTTATGGGCTACATTTGACCGGTTAAAAAAAATATATTGATAACGACAATCAAATCTCTGGTTATGAACACCAATTATGTGTTAATTCTGTTGCAGATATCATATATTCGGGTATAAGCACAATTTTGTTTCTAATGATCATACTAACAACTAACAATATCTGTTGTTATGACTGATAGTGTACTAAAATTCAAATGTTGGTATCAAATCTATTATACTAAGCAATGAAATTTTCAGTAATTGGAACCGAATTGTGTGATAGTACATGCAACCGACGAAATTCGATTGGCGCCAAATTCGGTTGTGATCACGAATCTGTTTTGTGTATTAAAACATTGTCGGTAAATACCGCGTTGTGTAGGGTGTCAAGAAACGAGCTTGACCGAGTGTACTTAATTACTTAATTTATTTTTTTACCAAAATAAAAATAAGAAAATTTCTTAAATTTATTAAAATATTCTTCAACCCTTTATTGAGATTATTTAACTTTCTGAAAGCTTCATTTATTTGAATAAATAAAATATTATTCAAAATTTCTTTTTGGGGGCAGATCCGTAAATTCTAATCTTTTCTAATCATTTTACTACTGAGAAGGATAGCATGTCCGTCTGTCTGGCCTGTCTTATTCGCATTGATTTCTGTTAATTTTTTTATTATTTTTTTTTTTTGAAAAAGATTTTGTTTCTTTTATAAAAGTTTGAAATGGGTGTTAAAAATACATTTTGGGTTAAATTTGTTTGAAGAACACAGTATCTAAATTGTTTATAAAGAAAGAAAACTATTTATTTTGGTTTGACAAGTTTGGAAATAAATCATGTTGAAATTTATGTTAAATATGGTTTAACAAAATGTTTTATTAGGTTACAGATATTCTTTTGTTTATTTTTATAAAAGAAAACAAATAAATTTTGAATACATTAAAGGAAACATTTCTTTTATTTTTTTTGGGACATATTTTAATTTATTTATGAATATATGTTTGTAAATATTTTGTAAAGAAAAGACGTAAGAGCTTAACATAACCTGTTTCAAAATAAAGAAACAGATTTAAATTTTTCTAAAAAAAAAAAAACAGTTTAATGATAACTTTTTTTGCCTTTTTAAAAAATTGAATTGAAAATTATAATAAAATAAACTTAACAAATGGGGTAATTGTGGTTTTCTAGGCGAATAGAAAATAGTTTAATGTGCGGTTTTTACAATATAACTGATTTATTGTATAGACAAGTTTATTCGAAAAGCACTCAGCTTGAGTTCAAATTGAAAATATGTACATTGAATTTAGCATTCGAATTTTTTAAAAAAATATTCAGTATTTTTAATTTTGAAGAATTTTTAACAATTTGTCAATCACAAAAACTATATATTTTTTTTATTATTAATTTCTTCCAACATTTATATAAAAACAAGTCCCCTAATTAATTCGATTTCGTAACTTTTGGGACATTTTCGAAGAAAAACTCCAAAACAAAGAAGAAATTAAAACGTTATTGACTTTAATTTTTTTCCTTATTTTTTTAAAATGTATTTGAAGTCTTCAAGGCACCATTACAACTTGCACAATCTCTGTTTAGGAGTACTAAACAAACATTCAGACAATATTCTTCAATCAGATATCACTTGCTTTCAATTTGTAAATTTTATCAAATTTTGTTTGTTTTTTCTTGATTCAAAACCTAACAATTGTGCCTTAAAGATTTATTATTTTAAAGAACCCTTAAAGTTGTTGGATTTTTTTTTATGTTTGGAAGCCTCTCATCTTGTAAAATTTATATTTTTTCCTTATCTTTTATTTTAGTTTTAATTTTTAATAGGAAACACAATGGAGAGTGCAATTAAGTAGGCAGAGAGCATACTTATTTAAATTTATTTTTGTATTTTTTCATAAAGTATACGTACTGTATAGTAAATGGAATCATAAACGAAAAACAGGGATAAATATTTTATCATAAAATATTTTTGTGTGTATTATTAAAGATTTACAACCGTATTCAAAACGAAACTTTGAGTCAGCGTTGCCAGAAGATTTGGAAGGAAAATCTTCATATGGCCAAAAAAAAAAAATCTTATTTTAAAGAGGAAAATCTTAAAATTTTTAATAACAATGGCGAAGAAGTAAAAATGATTAATTTTTTAAAAGGAAATACTTCTTATTATGGAAACTATTTAAATTGAAATACATAATTGCGGTATTTATACAAAATTATATTGTAGGCTTAAATTATGTTTTTAGTTGTATTTTCCATAAAATTCTTTTTAAAAATATACTTTAAATCCATTTGTTTTCTAATAAATAAGAACGTAAAAAAGTTCATATAAATAAAGAAGTTTCTTTGGAAGTAATTAAATTCTAAAATTAGAGATATATAAATTTTGGGCAAGAAGATCATACATCATATGAAGTTTTAAGGGTTCTCAATTTAGTATTATATTTGATACCGTTGCAACGGTACACACGCGTTGTGTATTTAATAATTATCAAAAGCTTCTTTACCCTAGGTAACTTTTTACCACTTAGGCCTCCTCTTGGTCAGGCCTGACCCCAATTAGAACAGCGAAAAAAAACCCCAATTAAATAAAAAGTAAATAAATATATTTTTTATTAAATTATTATTTTAGATAACACCCCTGTTCTTGAAATCGAAAAAAAAAGAATTTGGAAGTTGTTTTTAATACACTTTTAATCAAATTTTTATAATGTTTGTTTTTAAATTCAGTTTAATAGAGAAATATTTGTCATAAAATTCATTTATCACAGAATTCTTATTAAAAAACGACGTTTAAAATGTTTGCCTTTTCGATTTAAAGGACATCCCTGTATACGAATTTATTATATAATTTTAATATTTTATATTACATGCAAGTCATCGAATATGTAGTGCCTTTTTTTGCACATTGATTTTTCGCAACTGAGTGAAACGAGTTTTCCGCTTAGTTTTTTTTAGTTAAATTATACTTAGCTCATAACGGGCCGTAGTTTTCTGATTTAATTCGAACTTGATTTATTCAATTCAAAACATATCATTTATAGAATTTACCTTTCTGTTTTTTTTATATATTGTTCTATATGAAAAATATTGCAAAAAAAAAAATTTGGTCCGTCCCAGAGGGTAATTTCATAGACTTTTACATAAAAATAGAATTTCACCCCACTAATCTTGCTCCAATCAAATCCAAATTAGTTTCATTCGATTCAGCACACATCATTTATAGACGCCCCTGTTTTTTTTTTTGTTATATTCGAAAAATTGCAATAATTGCAAAACACAAATTTAGTCTAGCCAGACCAAGACGGTAATCCTAGGGTTAAGTTCCATTAGTTTTACCTTTTGGTACTAAATACATCAACTTTTTTGTTCTTTAATATATTAAACTTTATAAAAATACGGGTTTTCTTTTTTCAAATAATTTTTTTTCATCAATATTTCCAAAATGAACAACCGCTAATTTTTGTGTATGCTAGACAATGGGTACAAAATTATGCATATCCAATAGACAACAAGCTGATACAAAACCTCATTGTTTTAAAAACTGACTGTTTAAAAAACAGCAAAAAATTATGTTAGTTGTACAAACTTAAAGTTAAGAATTTTTATTTCTAAAAAAAAAAATCTTAATTTGAGAAAAAAGATCTTCAAATCTTAATTTAGTCAAAAAATCTTCAAAAATAAGGTAAAATCTTCATTCTGGCAACGCTGCTTTGAGTACTCCGACTAAACTCCGTTCATCGAGTGAACAACTAAAATGTTAATTAAGTTTAATCACCACTTATTCATGAGTTTATTCAAAACACTTTTAAATCGCCCGATTAAGAAAAATTTGTATATTTCTGTTTGAATGACAAAATTTTTGTTTTGAATACGGGTGTTAAGGTTTTGACAGTATCTAGTCGTCAACAGTTAATTGAAACTCAAATAGAAATTAAATTGTGCTTTATAATAATCGAGTTAAATAGTTAATTGCCAAACTACCAATTACTCTTGTTTTTGTCCTACAAAAGTGGGCGGGGTATTTAGTATTAGCGTTTTTTTACGTTACAAACTATCAACAATTTTAGTCCGATTGGTGATTATATTATTTTCTTAGTCGTTTCCATCCGCACTGGTTAGGCTGTACCTCTGAAAGATGTTGCCAGAAAACTAAGCAGTTTATAAACAAATCAGAATTTTCCCAACACGTCAATAGAGGGGTTTCCTTCTGTCTTTCAGACAGATTGTCTTTGCGAAAGTAGTAAAATACCCACTAAAGGGTTTATTTTTCCACACTTGTGGGATAGTCCTGGCTTAAGGAGAACTATTCTTAGGTGCTGTTGCGCAACGGATTATGTTAACATTCTTCCAAAACCAGAGAGACTTAGATAGCTCTAGTTCCTAAATAAGAAGCGTGGTGGTTAAGGTTTAGAGAACGGTCGATATCGCTAACTATGGCTTGATACCTGAGAATGTCAAACTGAGTTGGCACTTCTATTTAGTACACTCAAAAGAAAAATCAAATCATCCGTACTCAAATCAATCCGAAGAGTTATTAATAGTACGTTGAGTACGGATTTTCTTAAATCAAGTACAGTAAGATTGATTCAATTGCGGATTTTCAATTGCGAAATACTTAACTTATCCATATTCAATCCCGAATTCGTACTTGAAATAATCCGAAAATGAGATTGATTTAAGTCAAACTAAGATTGAATCAGTCTGAAAATGCGCTTGATTCAAGTATTATAAAGTTAATTTTATCCCAACCAAACCAAACCAAAACCAATAAATAAATTAAAAAGAGGAAATTATAATAATTGATTTACTAACCCGTTTAACATCTTGCAGAATGAAAAAAACACCAGCATCATGCCCGATATGGTTTGTACTTTAAGAATCGTATGTACATATTTTACTAAAAACATAAACTAAATGTGAAGCAAGAGTTTAATTTTACTTTTTAAACATTAAAATAATATCCAAATAAGCAATTTTGCTAGAAATCAAGTTCAAAAAAATTGGTATTCCAGATCGAATTTCAAGTTTCAAGGGTGGAGATATACTTTTGTTACACTTTATTTCAGTAGCATTCTCCAGTAAAATGGGAATTTGAAATCAGGTGAATACTAGTAAAATATTTTGATACTTGAATAGCATTAAAAAATACGTTTGACCTCCAGTTTATTTCCAGTTAAATTTTAAGCACTTGAAATTTAATTTTTGAGAGCTTATTGGGATATCTTTTTCTTCTTGTTCTGTTGTTGTTACCAGCGTTGCCGTTTTGATTACTTTTAACCAAAATTGGTTAATTTTTTTTCCAATGTGTACTTGTGTACTTTTTTTTCATTTTTTTTACTTTTTTTCAAGACAAAAATAACCAATTTTTGGTTTTGGGACAAGCTTACCCGCTCCGCTTTCTTAACTTTAGAAATGTTTATGGTATTGGTGCTACCAATACGGTTTCTATCTACTTTAAAATGATTTTTCTAGCATATTATTCTGTAACAAACTATCAGCTTAAGAATGTAAAGCGCCTATTAGACGCCCATACTTGGTATGCGAGAATGGTATCCATCATACCATCAAGCTCGTGTAATAGCGAAAGTACACGCATTACACGGGTTTGATGGTATGATGGATACCATTCTCGCATATCAGTTTGATATGTTAAAATTAAAAATTTTTGATTTTTATGTATGCCATCATACAATCGTACTCGTGTAATAGCAATTCTGTCATACTCAGTAAAAATATAATATGAACTTTGCAAGCAAAGGGTAACGACTTGGTTAGAGCTCACATTTTTAAACGGTAATATTTAGAAATATGATCTATATTTTCAAACTTAAATAAAACACGTAATAATTGACACAAAGTTTTCTTTAGAGCATTGAACGATAGAATGCAAATACGGATCTTATTTTATAAAGAGTATGTCACCCAGATGTCTTCCGTCGAGTTGAACACACTATTCGAAGAGGAGCCTTGTTTTTCGAAAATTTTGGAAAAAAAATTATACAGTTATCTCATGCGTGGATAAGGCACACCCTGCGGCAATGCAATATTTTGATGTTTCAATCGAGGGTTGCAAGTTCTTGGAGACCAGTAACGGCAGTTTTGCTTGTTGACGTGGCCGTTAAAGTTAAAATGATCCTCGCCGCTCCAAGAAAGGGATTTACAGTACGAAAACGCTCCAACATCGTTTCACAAAAATTATTGCGTAAATCAAAGTCACTTTCTTTCAGTTCTTGAACGATTAAAATTTTAAAAGGATGGAACTGCAGATCCTTTTTACAAATTTCCTGAATAATCGCTCTTGGAAGTCTCAGTGAGGCTGCACTTTTCCGTATTAAAAGTCACGGATTTTTACGTTAAGATCGACTGAGACCTGTCCGCGGGACATTCATAGTCGCAGCAGTTGGGCGGAATCTCTGCGCCCACGAACGAATTAAATTTACACTCGGCTTGTCACGTATTCGCCGAATACCGAACTTCGAACAAAATTGTCGACGAACAATTACTCTTAAAAAATGTGTGCACAGCGAAAGCGCGATGCTCACTCGAACACAATCGATAATTCCAACGGCGCCACCCTCCCTCCGCACCGTTTATTTCTTTTTGAAATAAGCGTATTTAAAAACATAAATTTGCCACCAGACACCCTGTATATACAACATTCACTACTTTTAATGCTTCATAGGTCTAACTGAAATAATTTTCTAGGAAAAACGATTAGGTGAAATATCTTTCCAAATCCAGCCCGATTAATATGATTCTTACTATTTTCACTTGGCTGAAAGCATCTATATATCTGTGCTCACAAGCAATAACAGTTGAAGTCGAGTTAGGAAAAATTTGAAATGCTATAAAATTGCTTACAACTATAAGCTTAATAAAAATTCACTGATTTTTGCCAACGGGTTTTCAATTAAAAATGCTCTGCTGAGCACTTGCCGAAATCGAGTTAAGATAATTTAGCTCAATTATGCGCTTTGATACAGGAAGGCTACTTTTAATAGCTACTTATAAAAAAGGTTGAAAGCTCTAGCTCAAAAAGTTTTCAAATAGACGAAAATAAGTGTTAACTTGGTATATGCGATGCCACGCCCACGAAAAATTATATAGCCTTTTGTTTTTTCCCGACCATCGGTAACATAGTGTCAAAATTTTATGAAAATCGGCACAGCGGCTTAGGCGCATTTAATACAAAATAATTTTGGTTACTTTTTTCGCTTTTGGTTACTTTTTGATTTGATTTTAGTTACAAATTTTTTTTGGTCGTGGCAACGCTGGTTGTTACACACAACAAGCGAATCGTTTTCTTCCAACTTAAGTGGTGTTGTTGTAATTTCTGCAATAAACTCTGAAAAACATACGCGTATACACGCATAAAATAATGCAATGCTGAGAGATGAGACTAACAAATTTTTATGAGATTAAAAACCTCACTTTGTAATTTTACTCTCAGAGTGGCACTACCAACGAAAAGTTCAATTTTTTTTTACTTGGGTTTAAAGTCTTGTACTTATTTTAAGAAATTCAGGGATTGATTTTCGAATGAAATCCCATTTAGGATTGTTTTAAGCACGTTTTAGTGTTATTCATACTTGAGTTTTTGAGTACCGCTCGTACTTAAAGTAAGTATAAAAAACTTAATTATTGGTAACTTTTTTTTTTGAAATGAGCGAAAAATGCCGTTGCGTTGAACGGAGAGCACTATGGAGCCATGCTGGCTGAATTTTTGTTTTCAAAATTTAATCAGCTTAAGCTACGGTCACACTTATTAAATATTTGATCAAATAAGCGTAACCCCTTCTTTTGCTAGTAGTTAGTGAGATTTAAAATGGTCTTAATATTACAAAATAAACTAATTATTCTACTAGACATAGAAAAAAACAGTTTTTTGTAAGATATGGTATTTTAATCAAAATAAATATTGATATTAAGCGAAATGATTTTTTAGTTTGGTTGTTGGTCCCGTTTTTTTCGTCAAATATTTGATAAGTCTGACCGTAGCTTAAGCATCAACGATATTCGGTTAAAATAGATGGCGGAACTTGCCAAAGAGCGGGCTTAAAAATCGATTTTTTGCAAAATTAATTTTGTGACAAATTTCCTGTCCTGTTCACTGGCTTCGTTCGTGCGATGTAACGCCTCTGAATTACTTTTTATGGGGCTATGTTAAGTAATTGGCACTATGCCGACATACCAGCAACTCCTAAAGTATAGGAAGCCAATATTCAAGCCACCGTTGATGCCAAAAATCCAGATTTATTAGAACAAATATTCAAAAATTGGACCGATCGGTTGGACCATGTAACTCGTAGCCACTGTTGATACATATATCCTGAAATCAAATTTAAAAAATAAATTGCCATGAAATTATTTGCCAGATTATTATAAAAAAATTTCATTAAAACAATATTTCTTTAAATGTCTTTATCATTTTAATATCCAGCTCAGCTTAAAAAACACCCTATGTTTAGGATGCCGGTTATGTCCGTATTGTCATAGAGAATGGACAATTAGAAATATAAAAGCTCTGTTAATTAAATTTTTAGGTTCGTGAAAATGAGAGTAAGAATACATTTCTCTGATAAAAAGACAGAACTACGGGAACACAAAAAACCAAATTGTTTTCTCAAAGTAGAATGTCGAAGTTTTTTGATATGTTTTTTTACTTCAATTTATTACATTTTTTATTTTATTTTATGAATATCACAATTTGCACAAAAAAAAGTCTGGACTGTTTCGTGCAAGAAGAATTTTATTCTCTCAAGACCGCTTTCATTTCCACAATTTTAAAGAACGTGCAAATTAGGATCCCAATAATTGAATATTTGAAAACAAATTAAAAAAAAAAAAAAAAAATAAACAACGATTTGATATACGGACAAAATCAACTTTGCAACTCATAACGACCCAGAATGAATATAATTTATTGGGTCTTAGAACAATATTATGGAAATTACCAGCGGAATGGCAAACTTATATATTTCCTTTCCAACTGTGAATTCCAATTTTAAGCAAACCAAGAAAGTGACTAAAAAGTATTCAACAACTCCAGAAAACAAAACAACAATGATTTTTGCTACTTTAACGGTTTACAACTCAACTCTAGTTCAACTGAAATTTATCTCTTTTGCTTTATTTAAGGCATCAAACAGACGAATAAATACATGTCGTTGCGAAAAGCCTACTGCCTTTGAAAGTTTAGAAACAACTTTTTTTTTGACATTTTTTTGTTAAGAAATGCTTCACATTTGGTGCCGAAAACGGTAACAATGCAATGTAAAAAAACCTCTGCTGTTTCTGTTATGTTTGTATTGTAGTATTGCTGCCACCGTGCATATAAATTTCAATAGCAAACTACCAAGTTCCCATCCTATCTGGGATCTTCGGAAAACTAATTTCAACGTACTCACGGACAGACGGTCACATCAACTTCGCTTCTCATAAGGACCCAAAGTACATATATGGTATAAGATCAATATTGTAGATTTAACCGACGGAATGACATACTTATATATAAAACCTTTTAGCTCCTATAAAAGGTATTAGAATTAACTCTTTCAGCAGTTTCCACTAATTTTATTAAAAAAATAAAACTTTTTTCGCCTAAAATGAAATTAGCAAATAAGTTTTCAAATTTTACTACGAAAAAAGTAAACTTTTATAAACACAGACGAACTACAGGAAACTTAAAACATTACAAAAATATGAAAAATATTCTAAAGCATACGAAGAAGTTTTGTCTGACTCAATTTCAGCTACACTTTTATGGTTGTGTATTTTCCAAACTTGCGCTTGGAAAAGTCAATGACAAACTTTATGGAAATTTTATTTCGTTTCACTCCATCCCATTCCACGATGCCATGTGACTTCTAAGTATTAATTAATTGAATTTTTCAGAAAGTGTACGACACTGTTAAACCCTGTCGAGACATTTGAGTGTGTCAACCCACACTTTTTTTTTGTTTTGGAACAAACATTAAAATTTTAAACAAACAAAATTGTACGTAATTTTTTAAAAACGCATAAACATAAATCATAAAAAATTTATTTATTTATTGTTATTACTTTGTTTTGTAAAGAAGTATTATGTATTTTTACCCTTTTACTTCTAGTTTTTTTTTATTTGGTTTTCTCATGATAGCAATTTATATTAAATTTTTTTATGTTTTTACACGTATACTTAAAGGTTGAGATGACAAATAATATTTAAGATAACAGAAGGACTACTTAGGAAGCTGAAAAGATTTAAATTTTGAGGCAGGTCTAACTTTTTTTTAACATTATAGTTATTTTTTTTAAATTTTGCATATCAAATAAATAAAATAATTTTTTAATCCAAATTTTTTTAAAATTTTAGTTCATCAAATTTAATTTTTATTAAATTATTTTTATGAAGAAAGGAATTTTACAACCTGAAAATTAATTAAAATTGTTTTTGATAATCGTTCGTTCTTGACCGTGGCCGGGGCTCGAACCCTGGCCGGCAGGTTACCATGACATGTTTCGATCGCAACCACTCGATCTCCTCAGATGGATTTGCCGTCTTACACTCGCAGCAATCGACGACTGCTGACGTCAATAGTCAAACATCAATCCTTTAACCAAATTGTATTTTAACCTTTGGTAGATCGAAATTTGCTTTTTTTAATGATTATCTATTTTAATTGATTTGACATATTTTTCCTTACTTCTGTTTTTTCCTCACTTTTGTCAAGAATTCTTCTTGAGGTCCAAAGTAAATTTTTTTGTTTTATAATAATTTTTGTGTTTTTATTTAAAATCTTTAGCCATTTTTTCAATCACTTTTTTAAACTGTATGCAAAACGACTAATTTTTTTTTAACAAAATTATATATATTTGTTAGTTACGCCTTTTTATGCATTTTAGCTAACGATATATCGCTCATTTGCTGCAACATTATCATAACTAAATATTAATTTTACAGAAAACGACTTTAAAGCAGCCTTTAAAAAAACTGCAGTCAAAGTAGAAAAACTGCCATTTCTTCCAGTTCTTTATTTGTCATTAGCAAACAAAAAAAAAAATGTTGCTTTTACTTCTAAATCATTAGCTCAAAAAGCGAGAAGTTGAACACAAATTTTCATTTTTTTTCGACAGTTTTTGGTTTCGATTGCAGTTTTTTTAAATCTTGAAAACTATTAAAATCCGTTCACAAATGACCGAGCTATTGACAAATAACTACTTTTTTCTTCAGGGAAGTGCAATGTTTCCAATAAAGACATTAACGGCCCATAAAGACATTACCGTTGAGTTAAAACTTACTATTACTTTCACTTCAAGTTAACAGTTTTTTTTTGACAGTTATAACTGGTAGTAAATTATAACTGAACTTGATAAAATTGGCCGTAAAAATGTTAAAAAATTAATATTATTAAAATAGAAACAAATTTCCAGAATATCAGGCTTGTTGTTAAAATCACAAGATTTCAAATCACAATTAATATTTGAGGGTGTTTTGAAACCATTAAAGTTTTAACTTGGTTTAGTGATGGAAAATATAAAAAGATAATTAAAATCACGATTATGAAAACAGTTTTTTTCCAGATTACCTTTCTTGTGCTTTCAAATTACTTAAACAAATAGTGATTTTTAGAAAATGCCTGTATAAAAAAATAAAGTGAATTTCAAATACTTTCACAAAAAGTGATTTTCAGAAAATGCTTGTATGAAAAAATATAGTATGCAAAGCTTTAAAATTAGGAAAAAAATATCTCAGGAAGTCTTATAATACAAAAGGTTTTCTCAGAAAAATCTCTCGCTTTGAAAAAATATAATTTATTTTACAATAAAGCACGAATAACAAAACTCTATTGGTTTCAAGGAAAATAAGATTAATGTTTTTATTATTATATTTAATTTTATTTGTTTTCTACTAAAATGTGAATTATTTATAAAATTCGGCACAGTGTTTCTTGCCCTTTTTTTGTTAGTGTGTAGTTTTGGCTTTTTTTTTGATTTGACCAATTAAATATGTACCTACATCATTTCAGATTGTTTTTTTCTTTTTTTTTTTGCTATTTTGTTTTTGACCTTCAGTTTTCATGCACGTGTAAACACTTCTTATCGATATTTACTGTGTTTTTCAAAGTACTAGTAACAACAAAAAATGTTGTTTTTTAGATTTTTGCCGTTGTTTGTAGTTAATTTGTTCTACAGGTCTGCATCGAATAAGTTTTTGTTGTACATGGGAGCTAATTTTTTTCGAGGAAGTACATACACTTTTTCTTTTTCCCTTAACGCATACAATGAAGAGAACCGAGCCAAAATGTGTTCCTAAAAAAATTCAACTTATAAAAATGCGAACATACAAATTTGATGTTCTCAAAAATGGTTTCTTTTCGTCGTTTGCTACTTCGAGTAAGTTGCCATGCCTTTCCACTACATGAGTACTACACTCACAATATTCTGTACGTAAAATGAACTGAAATTGTAATATAAAATAAGTAAAAATTCAGTTAAAAACCGGTCTACTTATTTTTCATTTTTAACGAAAAGTTCATTTAATATTTACTGTCAAAAATTCAACACCATATTCCGTAAAAACAAAGGAATATTCAGCCACCTGTCAGCTTGTTTTGCTAATGAGAGAGAGAGAGAGAAAGAATATTATTATTTACTTACCCCGTTACACATGTTTTTTTTTTACTTTTGCTGTACTGACCACGGTTGTCAGATTAAATTTGACCTTTTTCGCCAAATTCAATGTCAAAAATCGCCAAAACCGCCAAGCCTTTGTTTTTCGGTTTTTGACACGAAAATACATATTTTTAGAATAATTAAAATTATTTTTTATAAATTTAAAAGATTTTGTTATTCGTGCTTAATTCCTAATTTTTATTCATGATAAAAACACTGTTATTTATTGTTGATGTTGATATATCAAGAATAAAAATTGGGAATTAAGCACGAAAAACAAAATCTTTTAAATTAAAAATTTGTATTTCCAAAAATGACTTTTGATATTTTTTATAAATTTTAAAAAAGAAATTTTTTCAGTATCGCTAAAATACGCCAAAAATTTAAAAAAAGTCGCCATAATATACATATGTTTTGTTAAATATTTATTTAGAACACAGTAAAAATAGTTAGTGTACAATGTTTACCATAAAATAATTTATAGTAGTGCTTTTAGTTGCAGTTGGGTAATTCTATGTCAAAACGACCAAGAGTCGGACACGACCCCTTCCGATTTTAATGAAATTTTGGGAGCAGGTTCCTTTTATCTTATGTCTTATGTCAAGCCGAATGTGTTGGACTTATTTCTTCAATATCTCGAAAACTACTTTACATACGAAGATGATTTTTATGTAATTTTAAAGAGAATAAGAGAATTTTTTTTTAATAATCTAATATCTGCAAAATATTAAATTTTTTTCAATATATTGCTTGAAGCCCCAAGTGTTCTCTATAAAATGAAATTAAAATATTCTTCGTTTGTTAACTAGTTTTCGAGATATTGAAGAAATAAGCTCAACACATTCGGCTAATTCGGCGATATTATGACATTTTGAATATGACATAACTTTTGAAGGAAAAATTAAAAATTTTTTTTCGTTCATATTCATATGAAGGCGAGTTTTTGTGGAGTTCATAATTTCAACACCGGCAATACTTGTTGTAAATACCAGTATATAAAATTTGAATTAAAAAATTTGATATTTTTTTAAAAAATTTGATATTTTTTTAAAAAATTTTAATTAAAAAAAATAAAATTTTTAAGTTTTTGAAACATTTTTATTTTTTATTTCTTAAAAGGGTTTGTTTTGAATAATTTTAGTTTCAATCTTGGTTTCTAACTTATTATCAGTGATTAAGTCTAGGTGGTATTTATATTCAAAAATAGGATTTTAAAGAGTTTATTAATTACAATTTTGTATCTTTCAAATAATTTTACAGTTCATATTTACTGCGCTGTGATTTCAATTCTAACGTTTAATGGAGAAAATACGGACTTTTATACCACACAAAGTGAGTGACTGTCGGACACGTTTTGGGCTGTAGGGTCAGTCACAATTTATTTTACTAATACATATTTTTTTAAATAACTTACCTCTTTTATTTCAGCATTTTAAAATTATTTGTTTCTTGAACTTTCGATAAAAAAAGAAAGATTACTGAAGTTTAAAAACACTTCCTTTGGCATGTAGTGTCAGTCATATATGGAATTGCCCTTATGATTAATAGCAAACTTTTGTTTTGCCACTGTTGTTCAAAATACCTTGCGTGTGCCATAAATGTTCTAAAAATATGGGTATAAGGATAATATTTTTCTTTAATGCAAATCAAAATGTGATCTCCACTCCTCTCACTTTTTTATTCCACTCCTCCATATATACTGCTAAAATTTGTTGACCCATCTTTTTATAAATTATTCAAAAATTATCGAAATTAATTAAAGAGAGAAAATGGAATTATATCGATTTGTTATGAAACTCCTCATAACTGTTGGAGTGTTAATTTTTGCTAACGCTAAAAGAATAATTTTCATTTTCATAGCACATACAAGTTCAGATTTTTGCTTTCTTATATGTGCTTGTAAGTTTTTATAAACTAATCTTCTCATGCTTCAGGAGCTTTTAAAATAAAATGTTACATTTTAACATATTTGCAAGATGTAAAAAGGTTGCCTGATTTAAAGTAAAGTAGCATTAGAAAAGTAATTTTTTTTAAATAGTGTTTTTTTTCTGATTAAATTTAGTAATAAAATATGAAGAATATTTCATATGTCAAATTTAGAACAATGTGATAAAAATGTTTGGCTAAAAAAAAACTTTGTTGTTCCAAACTAAACTTGAAATTATATTACGAAATTTCGCGACTCTTAAATTTAAAAGAAATCGATAAAAATTTATAACATAAAACCTAATAAAGCTAGAAGATCAGTAAAGATATTGTTTAGGACCTTATAATATTGACTTTCATTATGATATGTTCTTTATACATTTCTTAACCCTTAAATAGTACAATGTATGCAATGTATGTAAAACGGGTTTTCGAAAAATTCAAAAATTTCAATGCGTGAATTTTGGTCTTAGAAGATCCCTAGTGAAAGTTGATGCAGAAAATATTCGTTAAACATTTTAACCCTTTTAAGTGCCGTTTTAGTATACTAAAGCTAAAAAAAAGACTAAAATGACCCCTTAAAATGAGGGTTAATATATTCTAAGCAAAGAATCGCCATATAATTCTACTGAAGACATCTGAAATTATTTTTTAGCTCAGAGGTACAGTATATTTTTTTGACTTTTACCAAACGCCTTTTCAAAAATATTTCGGGAAGCCGAGCTAACTTTTTAAAACCCTTTGGCAGATTTCCTCTACCAATAGTCTTGTTTCATTGCACGTTGCAAGTATTGAGGCTGGTTTTTTTTTGTTGCACAGTGTTATTTGAAAGTCTGTTCAAATGGAATTGTGCAGGCCTCTCACTGTAAAGTTGTTTGCAAATGAGTGTGGTTTTTAATATACAGATAAACAGACACGGCTTTATCGAAATAGAAATTTTTAAGGACCCAAAATGTAATGTAATCTCATTTTGGGGCCTTAGACTCAGAAAAAATTATCAGTAGTTTTTTATCAATTAAAAAATTATTTAAAAAGTATTTCAATTAAATAAATGTGATAATTGAATCAATTATTTTTTTTGTTGAAAGAAAACTTAAAATATAATTTCGGATAAATTAAAATTTTACATAACAACAAATCTTAATTGATTTTTTAGAATTGTTGTTGGGAATTGCCAAAACCTGAGCTATATTTAATTAAACCCATTAACACATTGTTTGAAACGGCAAAGTTCGTGATAATTTTTTGTTGAAAAAAAAATATTCGCAATTTCAAATTTTTAGTAATCTTTATAATCATTTTGGTAGTAGGTGCAAAATCAACAAATTGTTTGCTTGATTCGATGAATTTGATATGAATTTGGTAATAAAAAATACTCTTTAATTTTTTCTGTGGTTTTTGGTAGTGTTTCACACGAAATGGCAAATTATACAATCAATTTAACACTAGTGGTAGAGGTTAACAAAATAAAAAGAAATTCACGATTTTTTTTGTTTTATAAAAAATTTTTATTAGTATGAAAATTTACCGGTATTTTTTTTTTTTTTTTTTTTTTTTTTGGGATTTTACAGAATTTATACGAAAGTGAAAACTTACATATTTTTCAATTCTTTCCGTTTTTGTTTTGCTTTTATGAATAAAAACTAAATTTATTTTTCATCTTACGTTTTCTAGAGAAGGTAAAAACTTTTTCATTTTCACTTTCGTACGAATTTGGTTTCTGTGACACAACTGATTTTAAAATACAACTTTTAAAAATTGTTACTGACAAGATCACAGAACGCCCTTTTGACCTTTTTTTAAGAAAGATTGTCTTCATTCTTAACGCAATTTTAATAAATTTTAAATGTTAAATGCTAAAACATTTGGAAATATTTTAAGTCATGTAACCGCATCTTTGTTTTTTTTTTGCAAATTTTAACCTTTAACTCGGCATTTTTAGCCTTAAAGTTTAAATAATTTTAATAATTGTGACTAATCATTTGTGAAAAATTTTATTGAGTTTCACAAAGGTCATGTGATTTTTTTTTTCTTTTTGTTTTTATATGATTTTTAAATGGTATTTTCTCAGAGTTGATGCAACAAATACTGTGCACAATTTTTTTTTTATTTTTCACTTTAATTGTATTGATTGCAATTTTTGTTTAATTCACATAATAAAATCACTAATCTATATGCAAATTAAAATGTGTCTGTAAATTGGTTTTACGAAGTTGATTGGGTTTTGTTTTATGGGCTGTTTGATGTTTTATGCATCACTGAGTTTTCTCACAAACTGATTAGAAATTAGAGTTAGAAATTACAATTTTGTGGTTCAGTATTTTGCTATTTTTGTTTGTGGTTACGTCATTAGCTTTTGCTATGCACATTTGAAATGAATTACTTATTATATTAGTGTTAAACAAAAAGACCATGTTGTATCAATGGTAGTCGTACCCGCTCTGCTTTTACGTAAAAAATTAACTGATGAAGAGATAAAAGATAGAGATGTGTGCGTGATGTGGATTTTTCTGTTACGTGGGATTTACGCGGTAATAAAGCGTAAAATAGTGAGCGGATTGTAATATAAAATTTGTGTTCGTAATCGTGCGCTAATAAGATTTTTATATAACAAAAACTTTCTCACACACTCACATAGTCTTTCAAAAATAACTATTGAATACATAAGAAAACCAAAACTGTTTTAATTAAATTGTCTTAATTTTTACCCCCTTTATATTGTGAATTTGCTAAATTTTTAGACTTTGCAAATGATAAGTAAGCCCTTAAGAGACCTCTGCATTCGTTTCCTTTAAGCAATTGTATTTTTCGCAATCTCAAGAGTTGCTCTTTGCTAGCAGACGTCACTTTAAAAATATCGGGAAGAAAAAATCAAAAGGGATCGATATTTCACTTAACCCCGCTAGGAGTGACTCTGTTTTTTGTAAATATTTTGTTCGTTTTGCTCCCACTTTGAGGTCGATGGCCCTCCCCTTCATCATATCCTATACTCCCCTTTTTTGGTTCATGCATTTTTTTCGAACCTTTCACAACTATCAGCCCAATTATGAGTAAAAATTCCCCGTGTGTTTTCTCCCTTCTCCCTTTTTTCCTATGTAATTGTTAAAATAGGAAAGGGGAAAAACTCGCTAGAATTTGTATTCATAATGTACACATACATACTAAAGACCTGCGCGAGTATATCTGTAAGTACCCAGCGGGAAAAAGAAGGAGTAGTAAGGCCTCTGTACCCCTTCTTTTGGATGTACAAGGTCTTCGTTGTCATTGCGGAGAAGGCCTTCCGCTCTCGCTTCTTCAGCAGGTACATAAGAAGGGTAACGGGACCAAAAACAATTTATTTTGCTTTTGCTTGTGCAAAAAAAAATACAAAAAATATTACTCCTTTTCTACTCCCTTCTCATAGAAGCGAGTGTGGAAGGCTTATCTTATCTTTTATACGAAAGAGCCGAGGCCTTCTATGATACCTTCTTTAGCAGTTAGATAAGAATAGTAATTGAATCAAAAAATCTTTTAAGCAGGCCTTTAAAAAGGCCTGAAGTAAGAAGGTCTTCTGAGTTTTCCCGCTGGGTATTGTTGAAACAGATACACCAGATATTTATCTGTTACTACTGATATAAATGAGAGAATGAGTGTAACTGATATTGTATGGTTTTGCTTTTGCCCTCTCACCATATCTTAAAAACAAAAGTAGTTGCTTATGGTTTTGGATTGAGTATGTCATAATACATTTTTTTTGCTTACAAATATCTGTTGTCACTATAAGTATTTCTACAATATCTTTGGTTATCTGTTGTATATTAAAATATTGTTTGCGAGTTGATGAAAATAAGAGAGTTTATAAAAATTTGTAACCGATCTCAACTAGGGGTGTCAGATGGTTTTGGTAAGAAATCGGCATATTTTCGAAAACAAATCGGAAATTAAATTAAAAAAATTTGCAAATTCAAATAACTATTTTAAACACAATAAAACATATTTTTAATGACAAAAACAACAAAGCAAAACAATCAACCATTACCTAATGCTTTAAAAAAATCAATAAAAATAAACGTTTTATAAATTAATTTTAGTTAACTAAAAAAAATATATGAATATTTTGTACTTAAGAGGACCGTAAATAAGAGTTATCCATACAATTTTAGCTTAAAAACTCTCCATATTAGAGTCGACGGAGACCTATACTGTCACATACCTAAAGGTTCGTCCTAAAGTTCTCTTTAAGAACTTATAGTGATCTAGAAAAAACGATCTCAACTTCACATCATTTTTCAACGAAATAATAAAAGTTCGGATGAACTCTTAAAAAAATAGTTTTATTTCGCAGTCATAAAATATTCGGCCTTAAATAAAACTCACTTCGCCGTCAACAAATAAAACTCTTTAAGGATTTTTATTTTTACGTCTAAGATAACACCCATTTTGTTTTCCTTCTTTTTTTAATGACGATTAGTTTAATTGCAGTGCAAGCTGATTAAATAACACTGCTTTTAAAATTGTAGTGATCTGACAAGCTTTGGGTGTCAATGTACAAAAAATTAGTTTAATTAAATGTCGCTTAAAATCAAACTCCTGAAATGAGTTTTGTTTTTGGACGGCTGAATAAAACTCTCGTTTCAAGAGCTAAATTTGATCTTTTATTTTTACGTTGAAAAATAACAGTTTTATATGGACTTTTTTGTTTTTAATTAAAAAAAAAACTCAGGGACTGAAAATAATTAGTATTATTATTTTTTGTAAAGATCGTAATTTTTTGGTTTCAAATATCTATTGGAAAAATTATTTATTTTCCTGGTTACAAATTTCCATTTTAGATAAACAATTTAATTTGTTGGTTACAAATATTCCATTTAAACATATAAGAAAGTATAGTCCGTCAATCCCGACTCTACACCACACCACAACATTTAGACAACTTTTCAAGAGTGTACCTTATTTAGGACCCATGGGCAATCATGGACCCAGGAAGCAAATTATATTATAAAGTTAAGATTTAGATCATTTTCACCATTTGCCATTGGCTTGATTCTTTGGACAAGTAGAACCTATGTACCGAATTTCAGCAATTTATCTTTAAAAATGCGGCTTGAACTTTTCGCACAAAGTTTAAATAGACAGCCAGCCGGAAGGGTGGATATCTATATATCGATTCCCCTTGCGCTTTAAGCACAATACAAACACTGCATACCTATATGGAATAAATATAACCATTTTTTTCCTTTAGTATAAGCGCTAAATTATTAACAGTTGTCTCTTTGTAGTGTAAAAAGTTACCGAAAATTAATAAATTATATAAAACAAACCAACAATTACCGTGTTGTTAGTGTTTATTAAAAAATAGGCACTTTGATAATTTAAAGGCAAAAAGTCGTCAAAATGCCTATAAATCGCTAAATATGGCAGGCCTGATCACAGCTTCTTTTATTTTTTTACAAACACAAAGTGCACGTGTTCAGTTCTTTCAGAACTTTTTTATACCATTCACCACAGGTGGAAAAGGGTATATATAAGTTTGTCATTCCGTTTGTAATTTCTATAATATTGATCTTAGACCCTATAAAGTATATATATTCCGGGTCCTTATGTCCATCTGTCCGTCTTACGTTTGATATGTGTTTTCCGGATACTCCAGACATGATAGCGGCTAGGTTGTTTTACATTTATGTCACATATAGTCCACTATTATGAGCAAAAAACCACGACTACCTCTAATTTTTTCCAAAAATCCCTTGTTGTTGTTGTATTTTGAATATTTTTTTCTGTATATCTGGAGAACGTCAAGAGGCAAAGTTTCCAAATTAGGTACACACATTAAGGTTATCGGTACACAGCATCCCCCATGTGGGCGGGATTGGAAAAGTGGGCGTAGTACCTCGAGTACAAAAAATATCAAAAATTGTATAAAAACCTGATTTTTTCCACTGTCATATGACCTATGGTTATCCCTTATATATCAAAAGATCGGAAATCTTTAGTCAAAAATATTTTTTGAAAATATCGGGAAAATCGGCTCAGATAAAAAAAGTTATGACCAAAATTAATTTTTTTTTAAATCCCCACTTTCGGGAACCATAGGTCTTCCCGAGGCCAATCTTTATAATCCAACTAACTGGTAAATTTATTCTTATACAAGTCGGTATATAAATCTGTCAAATCGGTTAAAAAATGGCTGAGTTATAATCAAAATACTGAAATCCCAAATATTACTCTTTTTTATAATTAAGTTTGTTTTTATTTATTATTTTTATAATTAAGTTTGTTTAAATATATGTATGTACATATATATACATATATACATACCTATAACCCTATTTAATGGTAATATTATTATTAAGCACGTTGGTATATAAATCTGTCAAAAAGGTTAAAAATGGTTAAGTTATGAGCAAAATACTCAAAAAAGGACTAAAAAACATTAAATTTTTATAAAAACTAAAATTTTAGAGCTGTAATATGACCTATTCATACGTTTAGGATATCATAATATCGGAAATCTTTAGAAGAACATATTTGCTAAAATCTCGGAAAATCGGTAAAAAAAGTAATGCCAAAAATATAGTTTTTTTTTAAATACCTATTTTCGTGAACCATAGAACTTCTCGACTCCAAGTTTTATCACCAAAGTAAATGGTAATTTTATTTTTTAAGATGTCGGTGTAAAAATGTGTCAAATCGGTTACAAAATGGCCGAGTTATGACCAAATACTGAAATTCGATCAAAACTAAACTTGCTATATATTAACCTTCATAAGGTCTTCAAATTTGCTGACGTTAACGGTCTTCGGGTCAAATAGAAAATTTTATATAAAAACTCACTTTTTTCAATTAAGTATGTTTGATATTTTATTTCTAGACTTATTCAGTATATTGAAGCTGTATTTATTGTTAACATTTATTGCGAATAGAAAAGTACATTTAACATAAAGTGGTTGTATATGTTTTATAACATAATTGGCACCGACTTATTTTTGACTGGTAAACATATTTTTTCCTAGGTTCTGGTTAAAGATGACGGGTGCTGTTCCTGCTCAGCTTCTACATGCACTTTTTTGCAATTTTTCGTAAGAATTAGTCTTTGGGTAATGTTTTTGACTGCTTGATATAGGGCGCGGCAAGTTGAAAACCTAAATTTTCTAAGAAATGTCGACGTTTGGCAAAACAGTTTTCGTTTTAGTCATGTTTAGCTGATGTAAATGATAGCCTTTAGTTGCAAAAAGCTCTCGTGAAAATTCAATCTTGTTTTTACATATACATAATTCCTACTAAAGTAAAACAATTATCTACAGTCATACAATATTTCAAACCAACTGTCAAATCAAGAACTACATGCATACATTTGTTTATTTGTAGGAAAAGTTCCTATTTATTTGCCTGTGTATGGTTGTATATTCCAGGCATAACTAATCAACCCACAGATTCCAAAGTTCACGTATCGGGGCAAACTTCTCTAAAATTTGGCCTTCACTGCGAGTATCCTTGTTGCCAAATCTTAGTACCCTCGAAAGGTTTTTTAATCTGTTCAACGGCAAGATTGCTCCAAAAATGGGGGTTTATTCCACAACATCCCACAATTTGACAGTAATTTCATTTTACGATCTATACAATTCAGCTAACTAGAGAACCAATAAATGCGAAATTTTGGTGTCGCCACTTCAGTCCAATCAATACCAAATACACATTTACCTGTATTATTAGTAAACTTCAAAATAACGCATGTCACAGGAGGTGAAAAAATAAATAACAACTGAAAATTTCTAACGAAAATTCAAGAATTTTGCAAAAAATTTTATAAATCTTTTTTTCGCCAATATTTTTTTCTGAAAACTTAACGTAGTTGTAGCCATTTAATATTCAATAAAAGTCATTAAATATAAAAAATATAAGTCACTCACTCTTAGAAAAAATTTAACTTTTATTTTAAAATGGGTTAATACCACGCAAACATTAAATAAATAAACTAAACGATATATATATAATATAAATATACATATACATATATATATATATATATATATATATACATATATTAAGATAAATATATAAACTTCTGTTCTTTCCAAACCATGGTGAAGGGTATATAAGATTCGGCATATATCACTCTTACTTGATTTTTCAATAATTTTTGAAACTGTTTGCCCTAAAAAAAAAAAAAAAAAAAAAAAAAAAACCAATAAGCACATTTTTACGACCAGCTTTGTTATTTTTTTACAAAAACAACTACATGTGTTCAGTTCTTTCAGGATTTTTTTTTACAACATTTTTTTGTTCTTGTAAAGTTTTTTTTGTTTGCCTTTTTTGCGATCGAAACACATCACGCAAAAATTATTGAAAAAAAAAAATAAATGATCATATGTATGTATTTTGAGGGTCGGCTCTTTTTCGTTGAAAAATAATTGAAAATAACGGCATCGTACAATAAGTAACTTATTGTATTCCATCAGTATCCACTAGTATCTACTTTTGCGAAACAGATATAAGCAGATATGATACTCTTTTTCGCTTTTTTATCAACCTGACATCCACTCTTTTACAAATCATATCAATATCAACTCATATCAGAAACACAAGGCCACTCATCCATACGCATCCACTTTAGAAAACACACAGAAACTTGCACAAACAGATATATCTGTGCAGGTCTTTAATACATACATATGTAAAAATCAGGGTTTAAAAAACTACAGTCAAAATGAAAAAATTGCTTTTTCTTCCACTTTTTCATTTTTCATTGAACAAAAATAAACCGTTGCTTTTACTTCTTATTCATTAAATGAAAACAGTCGCAGTGAAGGCAAAAGCAAAAAACGGAATGTTGTACACAACAAAGAACATTGGCAGTCGTCATGTTAGAAAGTGTTTGATTTGACAGATTGAAACTTTTAATAAATCCCGAAGTTAACGAAGATGGGACGTTGTGTTCAATGTATATATATGAAAGCGATGATGTTATTTACAGTTTTATTTAATTTCAAAAAATTAAAAAGATTTGTTAAGCTTAAAAATAATAAATATGTACTTATGTACATATTTATGTTTTTATGAACGCATGTATTATTAAAAAAAATATGGAAAATAAAAACACAAACACAACGTCCCATCTTCGATAACTACGGGATTTTTTAAAAGTTTTGGTCTGTCAAACCAAACACTTTCGAACATGTCGACTGCCGATGTTCTTTGTCGTGTACAACATTCCGTGTTTTGCTTTTGCCTTCACTGCGACTGTGTTCATTTAATGAATCAGAAGTAAAGCCAACAGTTTATTTTTGTACAATGACAAATAAAGATGTCGAAGTTACGGCATAATCTTATGACTTTTACTATCTCAACTGCAGCTTTTTAAACGCTGGTAAAAATAAACTTTAAACGTTCAAAAGTCTCTGTGTTATTTTTTGTTTTGATTCTCTTAAAATGAGAATATGAAAAGCAAGTTGTTATATCTCTCTTTAGTAGTTAGTATTTGAAGAAAGAATTGCATAACACATACATATCATTGTTTTAACTGTACATAAATATATAAAATTTCAAGTGGTCGAAATTTGAAGTTTTTACTTACTGTGTAATTGAATCATTAATTTCGAAAGGGGCTCAGCTACAAATTTTTGAGTACCCCGGTAGGCTAGCTGGTAGTGAGCTTGTCTATCAGCGCCGGGGTTGCGGGTTCGATTCCCGCCAGAGACTCTGGTTTCTTTCCTGCAGACAAGCGCAGAGCTTCGCGGGGTTTAGCTTAGGGAATTAAAAAAAAAAAAAAAAAAAAAAAAAAATAAACCGTTCGTAAAGTAATAAAATTTATTGTGGGATTTGCCCTTCTTTAAACCAAAAATAAAATGACATTTTGAAAGGTGTTTGCATTTTATGATATTATTTTTGTGAAATATGTTGAAAAGTAATGACAAAAATGTTTTATTTATAACAACGGACATGTTAAATACATTTTACTATTTCTTTTTTATTTTAGACAGCCAATTTAAAGTTATATTGATAACACTGGTTTACACTGAAAATGTACATTTGATGAGATGTAATTTTTCTTATGTATTTTCTTCCGCTGAATTCAAAAATCAAGGTTAAATTTTTTTTATGGAACAGTTTTTGAGATATGGTCATTTTCTAATTTTTTCGACCTTTTTCCACTTGACAAATTATATCTCGAGCTAGATATGTCCTATTGGTACCAAATGGAAGGTATTGAGATGACGAACAAATATGTATAACTGGATCTTTGATTGGTAAAGCGGTTCAAAATATATTGATGAAAATATGGCACATTTTCAAAAAAAATAAAAAATATCAAATGTACATGAAAAAAATTTCATTTTGTAAACTAGTGTAATTATTTAAAAACAATTTACATGACTTAAATGAATATGTTCAGGGGCAAATGCAGATATTCTCTTTAATTATTTATTAAATTATTGCAACTAGTTGTTCTTTTTTTTTTGTTTAAAACAACAAATTATTGTTCAAAAAAAAAAAAAAAAATAAAATAAACAAATCATAATAATAGTGATGTTAATAAGAAGTAAACAAACTTTTTATTTGAATACTTTCTAATAGTATATTTAAAAAAGGTTCAAACAAAAGTTTTTATGATACCTTTCGGAAACATTTTGTTCAGAAACTAAAATAATACGTAGTTTTATTTGATAAGAATAATTTTGAAGGTCTACAATTAAAAAAAAAATTTTTATACAGAATATCATGTAAACCGAATAGAAGTTTCAAGCATCATTAACAATAAAATGGCAGCCAAATATCTATAAAGAAAGTTGCCATACTTAAACAGAAAATCGCTGCAAACAGTTAATAGTAAAAAAGCTGTTAATGTACGTTTATGAATAAAAATTTTTATAAGAGGTTTATAAGACAAAAAGCGTTTAATAGTTATTACATACTATAAGCTTAAAATAAGAACTTTTAATGAATATGGCTGTCAGTGTGTAAAGCTGATCGTTACATCCAATAATTTTTATATGCGCTGAATAATGCGCCTGATGTGTCAAAAATGTATTGCTTCAAAGTGGGAACTCGCCATATAAAATTCATGTCTTCCGTAAGCGCAATGGAAAGCGAAACTTTTATGTTTCTCCCTTACAAACCTGCTTCGTTGGAAGCTCCATTTTTTATTGGGAGGTTAATTAATATTAAAAATATCATTTTTCGAAAAATATATTCAAAATTTTAAATTTTTACAATTTTTAGTAATCTATGTAATAATTTTGGTAATGGGTGCAAAATCAACAAATTGTTTGCTTGATTCTATGAATTTGGTAATAACAGACAATTTTTAATGTTTTTCTGTATGTCTGTCTACTTTTTAAAGCTGCACTATTAGTCATATTTTATGAATCTTAAGCCCATTGTGACAATTATCATTAAAAGACCAAGAAGTTATTAGCCGCGTCTATATTAAATATTTCACACAGTAGTTTTCCTTAGCTTGTTTATTAACTATTAGTAATTTGTATACAATATTTGTAAATTACCACCCATTAAATTCCATATTTACTGTATTTAATAAATTGTTTATTTAATTAACAATCAATTGTATAATTTAATGTCTATTGTCTGTTTTGTTTAAAAACAAATGCCAATTATTATGCCTTTTATTACATTTCATTTACATCATTTTATGGTTGGCTCATACAGTTCTGGCTATAAATTTAATATTCTAAAATAATATTTTGTTTTAACTTACTTTCTCTCTGGAAGAGAACGGTTTAATGAACGATTGTAAAAAACATGTTATTTTATTTTTTTCAATGTTAACACACATGACATATTTGATATTCGTCCGATTTTAAACTTTAAATGTGATTTTTAATTTTATTTTATTCGAATAAAACTGTAACTTCTCTGCGGCCATAGTTTCTTTTTAAGTTTTTATTCTTAAATTTTCCTAACTTCACAAATCGGAAGTGTACTTAAGTTCTTATTCCAAATGTTTCATAGCTATTTATAAACCGATTTGGCTTATTTCGAACATTATACTTTTCAAAATCTTAAACGATCGATCATACATATCTTGGCTCCGCAAACTTGACTTCAACCGACAGACTGACGAAAATTGTAAAGTTAGCTTTTCTGCTCACAATAACCCAGAGTATATTTACGTTTTAAAGTAATGATTAAAATTGAGAAACTACACCGTAAAAAGCACAAAACAATCAAAGTAAGATTGGGCTTATCATAATATGGTTGTTTGAATAATAACATGGCTGAAAATATCTGTTCGTCATACTTGTAGAGGTAAAATTAAGTCCTTATACTGAAAAACTCTTAAATATAGAAAAAGCAATATTTTCCAAATTTGTATATTTGTAACTTATTTCTAAATAATTTTACATTACATAGTGAAACAAAATTCGAGTCATCGTCGCCAGCCTCAATACTTGCAACGCGAAATGAGACTAGAGCAAATCTGCCGAAAGGTTTTGAAAGGTTAGCGCTTGTTTTCGAAACTTCGAGCCTTGAATTTTTGAATTTTTTGAAAAGGTGTTTGGAATAAGTCAAAAAAACTATACTAAATGTACTTCTGAGCTAAAAGAATATTTCAGATGTCTTCAGTAGAATTTTATGGCGACTATTTTCTTAGAAAATACTAATCTTGTAACACTAATTTTAAGGGGTCATTTTTGTGTTTTTTTTTTAACTTCCATTTTAGTAGGCACTTTAGAGGGTTAAAATGTTTCACGAATATTTTCTGCATCAAATTTTACTAGGATTCTTCTAAGATCAAAAAATCGTGCAATGTTTGTAAAACGGATTTTGGAAATTCCGGGTCTTAAAATTTTTAAATTATTCGAAAACTCGTTTTACATACATTGCACGAACTTTTCGTCTTAGAAGACCCCTAGTAAAATTTGATGCAGAAAATATTCGTGGAACATTTTAACCTTCCAAAGTTAAAAAAATTACAAAACTTACCCCTTAAAATTAGTGTTACAGCGTTAATATATTCTAAGAAAATAGTCGCCATACAATTCTACTGAAGACATCTGAAATATTCTTTTAGCTCAGAAGTAGATTTAGTATATTTTTTGACTGATACCAAACGCCTTTTCACTTTAGGGACCGATACTTCGGGAACCCGAACTAATTTTTTTAAAACCCTTTGGCAGACTTGCTCTACCAATAGTCTATTTTCATTTCGCGTTGCAAGTATTGAGGCTCTTTTTTTTGTTGCACGGTGTTATCAGGGATGTTCTGAAAATCGAAAACGTAAAACGCAAAAATTTGGAGGTTGTGTTTAATACATATTTAATCGAATTTTTATAATTTATGTTATAAATTTCTATTAAATAGAAGTCTTATTAAAAAACGACGTTTAAAATTCTTGTGGTTTTCGTTTTCAATTTCCAGGGCACCCCTGTATGTAAAACTTGCTTTGTTCTTAAGCAACATAATTCTTTCATTAATGTTCTTTCACATATCTGGGAAATGCGTGTTTGATTATAAAGCAGGTTCCTGCTTTTAATGAACAATTATGAAAACAATAAATTCCAATAAATATTCGATTTTAGAACTTCCTTTCTCTTATTCTTATTTCATTTTATAATATTTTTTAAACACAAGTATGAATTTATAAGATTCTTTATTATTTTTTATTGTTATTTCATCAATAAATTTGTTTTTTTTTGAAATGCTGCCAAATCTTAAATTAAACAATATTTGTCGTATAATTTCCAGGTTTGGTTTTATTTTCCATTCTATAAATTCGTTTTTTCTTTTTTCATATAAAAATGAATAAGGCGTTGCACAGTGTCGTCATTCTATATAACGAGTGGCCATAAATAGAGAAGTAATTGCACAACGACAAAATTTTGCACACTTATTTATATTCATAAAAAATAAGAACACTTAAGATATCCAGCATGTCGGAGCAAGGATTCGACTTCTTTCCATATTTTCTGAAACAAAAACATTGTATAAAAGTCAGAAAAATTGCACCAACTCTTTGAAATTTTTTGCATGCGTTTAATATAATGATATTTGTAGCCCAAAAATTTTTCTGAATTCGGATCAAGGATAAGCTTAGCTCAAATATGTCCTTTTGAAAAAACCTTTGAAAAATTAAAGCTTTGATTGCATATATTTAACTCTCTCTGTAACTGATATATTTGGCATGTTGCGAACTTAAAAATCAATGTAATTTGAAGCGACTGAATATCCTTTTTTAAAATCTAAATCTATCTTTTTATTTCTTTAGTGATGTATTTTATATACGTTTACTTTTTTATAATTTCGTCTTATTTGAAAAAAATGACAAGCGTTGTAGGAAATCACTAAACGTTTTATATGTTTTTTTGCGTCGGAAGTCTTCTAAAGTATCTTTAGAATACTAAATTTTCATTGGATATATGAAAACTTAAGTTTGTCCAAGTTAAACAAAAAATTTTAATTGGGAACATGAAAAACAATATACAAGCATATATTCATAAATATATTCATAAATTATTACAAAATTATAGATAGTTTCCTTAAAAAAATGTTTAATTATTAATTAAAAAATATATGATTTAATTATTTCATACATTTTATCATTAGATTCTAATGTAACATGCCATTAAATTTAAAAATCAAATTTTTTTTATAAAAGCAACATATTTCAAAAATTAAAAAAAATTATTCTTAACATTCAAATAACTCTATAGTCTCAATAATTAAAAGTATAAAAATATTTCGAAAAAGCATGCTTTCATTAATTAAAATTTTCATTATGACAATGAAAAATGTCATTATAGTAATGAAACAAAAACTTTCAATCCATAAATATGTATGATTTTAGATTTCTGTAATATGTACATAACTACCTATGTTCTCCTTTAAAAAAAAGCACACCCTTATTTTAAACTGTTGTCAACCGAATAATGTTTACGAAAAAGCTTGTTCTCTCTTTATGTGGTCTTTTTTTATTATGCGTTAGCAAAAGACAATCAACGTTGTTATTGTTGTTATGGACAATTTAATCTCATATTTGCGCTCTTAATTGAGTAATGGGAAAAAACGTAGTTTTTTTTATTCAAAAACTACACTGCCCCCCGGTAGGCTAGCTGGTAGTGAGCTAGTCTATCAGCTCCGAGGTTGCGGGAGTGATTCCCGCCTGAGACTTTAATTCCTGCAGACAAGAGTAGAGCTTCGCGGGATAAGTTTAGGGAATTATTAATAAAAAAAAAAAATTTAAAAAAAAATAAATAAAAAAAAAACAATAAAAAAAAAACATAAAATAATATAAAAAAAATAATAAAAAAAAATTTTTTAACTTTTTTGAAAGTATTCATCCAATGAATAATATTCATAGATCTAATGTAATGTTTCATTAAATACATTTTAATGAAACAGGTTGCATTAATCCAACGAAGCGCTGCATAGGTTCCTTTTAATGCAATTTTTCAAGGGATTAATCTCAAAATTCATTGGTATTGTGAAGAAAATATTTTTTCAGTATAGATGCAAGATTTACCGTAGGTTCCTACGTTTACAAAACTCTCTCGTTACAAAACTAAAAATACGAGATGACAATTGATTCTAACAGTTCTTTTGGCGCTTTATGAGAATAATATAGAATTCAAAAACCTCATCTTTAATGGGTCATAACTTCTAATCTTCTAATAAAAAAATGCCTAGAATGTTCCCGTTCATTAGCTGTTTTTTTCTTCACACTTTTATGGGGCTATTACGGGTGGCAACTAAACTGAAGTTGAGTTAGGCAGCACCTCTCATGTTAACATACAACAAAAAAAGTTTTGTATCTTTTAACATGAGCTAATTTCGCTGCTGGCAACTCAACTTCAGTTGTGTTGTCACCTGTGATCGACCCATTAGTTTAACCATTTATGGCCACCCTCACATCACTGTGCGTTCTAGCAGTAAAATTTTAATTTGTCTTCCATGTTCATATTTATTATAATGACTATAATACAGTGGGAATAATGTAAAATAAAATAAATTATAATATTAGAGGAGGTAATTTATACGTATTGCTTGCATGAACAGGTATTGGGTATTTATGACAGTAATAAAATAAATTATACACTGTAAAATAAATTATACACTAAAATAATAAAATTAATTGGGAGGAAAAGCTTGTTTCGTTAGTTTAAGGTTTATAGAATGTTGCGAAATAAAATTGGCCCATAACTCTAGTCAAACAAAAAGTCGGTTCATTTTAAATTCAAGTTTAAAATAAAAACCTATTTTTAAATATCTTGCTACAATAGTCATGATTACAGTTTGTTTTAAGTTAAACTGACTTTAACTAGGTGCCACTTCAATTGTAGAAATTTTTCATACAACATACAAAATGGGATAAAAGTCACCATGGGGTTGCAATTTAACTGCAAAACTTAGACATTGCCGATGATCTGCGGGCTTAAATTTCTGCACCAACTGCATATTATATGGGAAACAGTAAATAAAATGAGCCGTAGTGAGGTACGATCAGTTCCTAGCTGTGCAGAACGCCTTCTGGTAGATATTTCTGAAGTTATGTTAACATTTTGCTCTACATTTTTAATAAATTTCACCATACGAATAAAACGGTGTCTACCGGGTTGAGGGAAATCTCTAACGGTGCCATGTTGTTGGTGACGATTAACTAAGCAAACTCTGATGTTAAAATGTTTGGCAAAGAACAGCTGATGCAGTTGTTGAATAAGTTAAAAACAGCTTCAGCTAATTTTATATTTAAAGTTGACTTTATCGTCAAAAGTATATAAGTATACTATAACTTGTCTATGAAAGACCTTAATATGACTTTTAAGTAAAGTCGATTTTAGTTCTCTTAGGACTGGTTTTTTTTAGGTTATCGTAGATTAACGTAGTCTGAAACTCGGATTTTTCCGGCGAAATGTGATGTATTTTACTATTTCATTAAAGACAGGGACCGTAAAAAACAGTTATCCAGAAAATTGTAACTCAAAAACTCTCGATGTTAGAGTCAACGAAGACCTATACTGCCATATACCAATAGATTCGTATTGAATTGCTCTTTCGGAAATTTTGTTGATCTTGGAAAAACGAACTCAGCTCCATAGCTAAGACTTTTTTTCAACGGAAAAATAAAACTTCGATTGAAACTCTTAGAAAAAGAGTTTTATTTTTCCGTCATAAAATAAAATTCTTTTGAGGAGTTTTATTTTTTCCGCCTAAAATAAAACTCACTTTGTTGTCAAAAAATAAACCCAACAAACAAGAAGTCAAACCTTTGATATGAATGAAATTTATCATTCTAAAGCGTTTTTCAAATGTTTGATTTTAACATTTAAATTCAAATTTATAATGATTTGAAGATAAACATTTGACATCAAATGTTTTATCAATTTTAATGTCAAATTGGTATCAAATGTTAAATTCAAATCAAAACTAAACTTGGCAATACTAAAGCAAAAAATAAATGTAAACATACAAATGGCGAATAAAGTCAAATTTTTAATTTGTGGTTGAATGTGTTTTACAAGTTAACGATTTATTTCTTGTGAAAAATAAAAATTATTTGTGAGTAAGTACAAAGATTAAGATAAAGAGTTAAAAAAAATAAAACTGAAAAGTTCGGAAATTATAAGTTTGTTTGTATGATCGCGGTGCTACAATCCTTACAATAAAAGGGAGCCAATTTGGTCTTTGCAAGAATAAGAGGAACATTTCACCTTTTGGCTATGGTGCCAAATGTTTCTCTCACAGTTTATTCAAATAAATAATGAATTTAAATTAAATATATAAAATATTTTTATTCATGTTCTACATTGTATTATAATCCACATTTGAAAAATATTTGAGAATTACGTTTAAAAGCAAGTTGAAAATAAAGGCATTTTTCAACTTGAAAATAATTTCCCCTTTTTGTTGAGAATGCCATGATTTTCAAATCATTTAAGAAAACGTTTGATATCAAATCATTTTCAATTTGAAATCAAACCTTCGTGTTTGTTGGGAAACTCTTTTAATGAGTTTTAGTTTTTTGTCTAAAATAAAACTCATTTTGCATATTTACCTTTTTTTAATGTTTTTTAATTAGTTTAATGCTGTAAAAATTCCTTTCTTCATAAAAATTATTCAATGAAAATTAAATTTGATGAACTTTAGCCTAATTATTGAAAAAACTTGGATTAAAAATGTCGACCTATTTAATTACAATACAAGCTGATAATGACCTTCAATTTTAACGTTGTTAATTTAAAAACAAATTAATGTCATGGACAATAATATGGTTAAATTAAACATAATATGTTTAAAATTTTCTTAAAACATAGTTTTGTTGGAGGTGACCATATTTAAACAGGCTTTTCTCTGCGGGTAGGACACACAAGTAATTATTACTAATTCTCGCACACGAGATACTTTTAAATTACTAGCAGTATAAGCAAATTTTTTACTTTATTGAAAGATTTTGAAAAAAAAAACAAATACTGTCCGAAGTGTATTTCTTCGAACTCTTGTAACTTCACACCACAGTTTATTGTGGTTGTACACACATTTTATGATTGCGTTGAGTAGTATATTGTGTTTTTACATGGTCGGAAAAAACAAAGCTTTTATAAAACTTCCGTATTACTCCCATACTAAACTATACGCAGGAGTAATATTTTAAACTATTCCAGAAAAACAATTCTGAGATGAATTTTGATTGAATAACAAATTGGAAGTTTCGAAAAAAGAGGATTTAAATTTTAAAATTAAAAGCAAAGCGGTATTGTTAATATATAAAATTAATTTTGTTTATTACTTTTGCCAAATTGACAAAGTTTTACAATACTCTTATTTCTTACTAAGAATCTAAACCAGTCCCCTACCCAATACTCATGTGCATAGCAACACATTTCATATTCGCACGCAGTTTATTTGCTTTCAAAATTACATTTATTAATTTATTCTCATATTTTTAAATAGAAAGAAGTGTAGGAGCGAAAAGATTTTTTATTTTGTATTAAATTTTTTCCATCCAGCTTTTTATGCAAACATGAATTGCTAATAAATAATTTTAAATGACATTTTTTCTAAACATAATGCCAAATGTAATTTTATACTCTATACTAAAATTTTTAAATTTTCAACACAGAAATAAAGTTAAGTGAAATCATTAACATAAATCTTAAATGATTGTTGTTTAAAAGTGATCCCTGAAAAAAAAATTATTTTTTTTTAATTTAAACCATAAATAAAAAATTGAGCCTGAATTGTGGAGGGGGCTTAAAAGAGTAAAAATAAAGAGGATAATCAATTTAATCTTTTTAGAAGCTAAAAATTTTGTATATTATAAAAATAAATTGCATTTTGCAATGTATTTTATTTCAACAGGTGAACGAACACCAAGTCTCAGAAGTGTTTTCAACTTGAAAATATATGAATAGCGATGACGACGACGATGCAATATTAACAAAGTGATTTATGTGTATGAATTTTTTTTTTTTTTTTTTAATATTATTTCAACTCAATTGAAAAGTGTAGTAAACGAGTAATAAATTATGTTATTTTTATGGAAGAATATTTTTCAAATATGTAAAAAATTTCCTGCAGCTCAATATTTTGTTATGTTTATAACATGATAACTTCTTAGTTTTTTTATGCATTAAAGAACTAAAAAGTTTTAAGGAAACAATATCAAAGGTCATATTACCAACAAAAATAAGTTGATTAAATATTTAGTTAACTTAATTAAAGTTACTACTATTTTTTTCATATTTATTTAATTACTGGTTTTTCACATACAAAATATAAACAAACAATAATTAATTAAATCATATTCTAATTGTTTATCTTACGTCCTGGCCATAGCGACCAAAATCGTTCACCTTTATCGTTTCTATTTTCTTCTGCTAAGTCTTATGATATTTGCTCTCCTTAGGCGGGTATGGTCATCATTACTTGGAAAATTTCAAGCTTGAGGATTTAGGTGGAGTTCAAGCCTTTCATTATATGGGCACTTCCAGCGAAAAGTCTACTTTTTGTAACGTAACGCCAGAAGTAATTTAAATTGTTTCTCAAAAAAAATTTTATATGTATAATCGAGTAACAAAAGGGAAAACATTTGAACAACATGGTCCTTATTTAAATACAAGCTTATATGCCTTCTGGCGTAACAGTACAAAAAGTACACTTTTCGCTTGAATGCCCATATGTACCTTTAAATATAAATTTATATACATAAGTAAAAATGACTTGTTCAATTCGTAGACTTATGCAATTTTTTAATGCAAGTCAAAACCCACTTCTTTTTTTTTGTAACATGACGCCAGCCAAAAGTACTTTGTTACTAACCTTATCAATACTTTCTTGGGGTTCAAATCACAAATAGCTTTTTCGATTTCTCTTATCTCAAATTTTAGGGAAAAAGCTGCTTTAACATTAACAGCTGTTAACTTGACTGCTATATCGTAAGATATATTTTTGGTTAATACGCTTTTTAAATGTTTAACAAACTGATTTTCTTTTTCAATATTATTTCTTAATTCATTTCCTTTCAAGTCTCGTAATGAGGGCTTAGCGATAACAGGTATTTAAAGATTTCAAGTTGCACATCATAATGACTAGCCTGATTGCCATTTATTACTCATTTCTTTCAACACAAAAGTTTTTGTAAAATTTAAGAATATTTTCAGTCAGGTATTGTTAAACTACAAAAACTACTAAATAGACTAATAAAAAAATACCTCCTTCATAAAAGATTATTAAATTTAACAAACGTTTATTAAGGAAAACTTTCATAGAAATTTTGTTTTGTAAATCTAAAATTTTTTTGTGAATACGAGCAATATTCTTTACTTATTTGCGAATATTAAACAAAATTTTTCACTGAATTAAATAAAGGTTTTTATAGTACACGCAAAGAAAAAACATGGTTGTGGAAAACATATTCTAAGAGCAACATATTATGATAAGATTCATGATTGTAGTCAACATATTACGATAATCATTAAGTCATATTATGACCAAATATATTCTTATTATTACATCATAAATTTGTCCCTAAATCATATTCTTATCCGGTTAATCATAATAAGTTAAGAAGGAATCATATTATTGTCATGTAAATCATAATAAATTAAGTAGTAATCATATTATGATACAGTACCTCTTTCACAACAATACAAAATAAATTTATTTTATTTTCATAAATTTTTTATTTTGTGCCACTTTATAGTGTTTTCACACTTAAGGTTTTAACACAAATTTTGGTTTTAACGATAAAACCAATCATTAAAACCTGGTTTTACCATACAAAATAATTTTGTAAAAACCAACTTAAAACCTTTTTTGATTTGGTTTTAAGTAGATTTTATGAAACACAACCATGTTTTATACTACATTTACACCTACGCAAAATCTAGTACTTACGAGATTTCGAGACAAATCTAGTTGTTTTTGACTAGATTTCCCATACAAAACAAAATCTACTTCGTGACAAGATTTCGACGAAATCTTCTCAAAATCTAGTAGTACTTAATGATGCAACTATGGTTTTTACAATATAGCACTAAAAAATATTTCCCTGCACAAGAAAAAATGACATTTAAAAAAAAAACAAAACAAAAATTGTTAAAAAAAATATTAAAAATTTTTATAAAAATTGTAAAAAAATTAAAAACACGAATAATATTGATAAAATAAATATCGTTGATTATTAAAAAAAAGGTAATGCAAATTTTTTAATGTATATTTCTTTTTGTGTTTGTGTGTGTAACGAAAAAACTTTAAGTCAGCTGTTGTGTTATAAAAACAAAATCTCGCTAATGTCAAAAAAGTACAATGTAAACGCACTAGATTTCGAAGAAGATTTTAAATCAAATCTACAAGATTTCGGCCTAATGTAAATGTAGTATTAGATGTACTAAATTCAGTGCTACCAAGTTAAAAAGATTGAAAATAGCTGAAAGTGTTAAGTCCCAGCAAGCATTTTTTATCACAATCGAATCTGTTAGGAATCAGCTTCACATAACCGCATTTTTCGATCATAAATTATACTCTTGTTGTGAAAAAATGCTACACTACCGATTTATCACCTCAAAGAATTATTCGTAATGCAATTTTCGGATTCTTTTTTGTGCATTTTAATGATAGTTTTCATAATCATTAGTTAGTATTTTTCGTCTCAGTTCTTAATCGTAAATTTATACACATGTAGCTTTTAATTATATTTTAAATAATTTTTAAATTTATTTTCTCTGATAAAAGTGCCCATTGATGATATAAAAATATTTTATTTTAAACAAAAGTTATCGGGTTCTCGTAAATGAAATAAGAAACCATTCGCACTTACATTTATTTTCATTAATTGACAGTAATGATTGGGCTTTTTTTAGACAAACCTTTAATATGTTTGGCTGACACGAAAATTTATATTTTTTTTATCTTTGAATTTGACAAGACGAATGAACAAAAATACAAAATATTTAAAAATATTAAGAAATCATTATTTTAATATATTGACGATATCATATTATATATTATGCACACGGTTAGTTTGGGCTTTTAGCGTTAATCATTTACACCCTTATTCATAAAAATTTTTTCAGTTTTATTAAAGGTTATTAAACAAATTTTCATATAAAATTTGTCTTTTAATCTGTTATAAGCATGGAATATTGTTTATGAATAAGGCCTTTAATCTTTTGTAGATTTGGTTGTTTATAAAATCGCTAATTTTTGTCGGAAGATTCCAAAATTTCCAAATTTTGCGTACATTTGTGTTGATGCAATACATAAGAATCAATGATAAACACGATTTTTAATTTTTGGTAAGTAAGGGCCTTTTGCGTTATAAGTAACGATATATGAACTCTTTCAATCGCTCAAGTGATAAATCAGTTTTTCATCATCAAATGGGATCTAAGAAGACTCATTTAGGTAATATACACAAAAAATTATTACCCAAATGCTAGCTGGGATGGCGCTCAATAAAAATAAATAAATTTAAAAAAATAAAAAAACGTCAAACCGATGAAATATTCTAAAATTTATTTTTTATATAAAATTTTTTTATTCCCAAGCATTCACTTCATTCTTTTCTTATACAAATTTACTTAATTCTACAAGCAATGAATTTTATTTTGCAAAAAATTATTAGACAAACTGTGAGTTAAAACCTGATTTAATAAAACTTGTAATGTGAACGCAAAATCAGCTGTAAATAGTTTTAATGTTAAAACCAGGTTTTAACTTTAGGTGTGAAAACACTATTAAAATTTTTTTTAATGTAACTACAATTTTTTATTTTTTTATTTTCTTTAAACTTTTTTTTTTATGTAAATTTTTCTTAATTGTGTTTCAACAACTTACTAACAAATAATTCAATACGCATATTTAAAACAAACAACACAACTGATTTAAAATTATTTTACAAATGGCGCTAACATAATATTTTTAGAGAAAAGATATTTTGTTTGCATCTTAAGCATAGTATGACTACACGCCAGTGTTGCCAAAACTTGGTTACCAAAAATGGCTAAATTTACGGAAAAAAATGGCTAAAAAATCGCTAAAAATGGGCCAAAAAATGGCTAAAAGCTTTTTTAAATAAAAACACATTAAAATTCAATAACAAAACTGAAATAATAATTAAACTTGTTAACGAGGAAATTGTTAGTTAAGATCAATTTCTTAAATAAGAATAAACGTAAATTAATATTTTGATAGATATTTTAAAAATTAAATTATCGATAAATTCGATGTCGGGATTGTTCATCTAATAGAAATCATCCGTGTCTATTAGTTTTAAATAATTTAAAGGTAAAACATAATCACCCAACCTCTTGAGTCCAGATCTACAATAAAAAACAAGTAAGAAAGTATAGTCGGTCAACCCCGTATACTACCGATATACCCTACACCACATTAGAACCTAAGTACCAAATTTCATTAAATTATATGCAAAATTGCGACCTGTACTTTGCGCACAAGGTTTACATGGACAGCCAGCCAGCCGGACAAACATCGTTAATTCGACTCAGAAAGTTATTCTAAGACAATCAGTATTCGTAAAGGTGGGCTTAGAACCAATATTTTAAGTTGTTACAAACATCAGCACAAAGGCATAGTTTATATTTTATTGTTATGGTAAAAATATTTACCTAATTGATAAAATTGAATTAACGGTTGCTAAACGTAACCTATTTCTCAAATTACTTTTAACGATGTTTACTTGGCTAAATACCCTCTCTACTTCAGCATTATACCATGGAAGTGAGAGCAACTTTATAGTCAATTATGAAATTTCTAAAAAAACTTTTGTTGCCGCCTGCATCTCTTTATTGAAATCCTGCAACCAGAAAGAAACACCGATGTTTGTGTTGATCCATTTTAAAAATTTAATATTGGAATACTGTTCCTTTAATCGTTTTTAGCTATTTTCGACATTTGTTAATGTTGTGATTTATATTAAAGGCGTTTTAATTGTTTAAATGTTTTTTTTACTTTTATAAATTTTTATAATACCATAAAGATTATTCTTAAAAAAAAGGCAAAACAATTTTATTGCTAAACAAGTTGACAAATGGCTTAAAAAATGGCTAATAGCTAAACTAATTTTTTAATGGCTAAACCGGGTGAAAATTGGCTAAATTGGCAACACTGCTACACGCATAGAAAGTTATCATGTTTTGACTATTAAATATCATAAAATGGTTGTGAGTAATTTAATATGTTTTCAAAGCTATCATTATTTAGTTGTTAGAAAATAATTATTTTTCAGTCAAATATACTCAAATTTATAATTGCGATAAATATTTTTTGTGTACGACAACAACATACAATAAACATAGTGTAGTTGCCGTAACCATGCCCAACCATATTTTTTCTCTGCGTGTACGTCGTTTACATACCTTTCTTGAGTTCTACACTCGATGCTCTTTCCCTTTTTTACATTATTTTTTTCTCTTCAATATACAACAAATGCTACCAAATTTATTAAAGTTGTATTTGTGCACCGCACAGAGGGTCGAACAGTACCAAAAACGAGGATTATTTCAAAAATAAAGTTATGGTGTTTTCTTTTGTACAAAAAATGTGACATTTTATTTAAAAAAAATGCAATTTGGTGTCTGTTTCTTAAAAATTTTGCTCCCGAAAAGGATGAGTTTTTTAAAATTTTTAAGAAACAGACACCAAATTGTATTTTTTTAAATAAAATGTAACATTTTTTTGTAGAAAAGAAAACACCATTAGTTTTTCGAAAAATAATTACCATATAAAATTAGATAAAATTCAACAGGAATAACTGTAAAAATTGTGGATCTATATTTTTTACTTTTTTTTGTTATACGCTGCCAAAGTTTAATAATTTTTTACAATAATAATTGCGATTTGAGAGAATAGAAAACACTATTTTTTTTAAATGGATCAACTTTAGGTTTTTAACTAATTTATTAGTACATTTTTGTAAAGAAAAATATTGAGGAAGTATTTTTAATTTTTTTTAAATTGGTCAAAAAAAATTAGTTTTTTTAAGGAAATGTTGATTTTCAAAATGTTTGTGGGAATACTTGGGCAAAACTTTTTATATATATTTTTAAAATATGGTATTTTAACTTGCATAATCAAAAAAAAAAATCTTGCCCGTTTTTGCCCCATTTGAAAATATTTGAGATTTTGTGAAACACATTAACTTGTTTTTTCTGTTTGGTTTCGTTTAAATGATTTCACCACGTCAAAAAATTTCAACAAAGTCGTGACCAAATAAATCTGACAGCTATTTTATGTAAAGTTTTCCCCTGAAACCGAATATGAAGTTAGAATTGTCAAAAGTAAAACGGTTTTTGAGATATTCCAAAATAACCGTTATTTGTGATTTTAAAAAAGATGATGTGAATGAAATGCTTTTTAGTGAAAGGTAAAAAAATCTAAAATAACCATGGATTGCTAGTGAAGATAGGCCAAGAAATGACAGAGTTACAGGGGACAAAAGTTCAAGCTTCATTGAAAATTTTATGATTTTGTTCAATTTTGCTCTTTTCAAGGTTTTTTTTTTTTTTAAACCAATGATTAAAAAATGTTAATGTTTTATTGAATGCGACACAAGATTATTTTAATATAAACATTTTGCGCTCAACAATACATAGATTGGTACAAAAATGAAAAAGGTACAGAAGATTTAGTAAATTATGATAAAAAACTACATAATTTAAATTTACTACAAACAGCACTTGATTTGCTTATTCTGCTAAATATTTCCGATGTTGATGAAGATTATGATTTTGATGAAGGTGAAGATAATTATGAAGATGATGAATGTTCCTTGTTAAAAAAAAATATAGTGTACGAAATTACATTGATTTTTTTTAAGTCTTTAATTTATAAAAAAAATTAAAATTCCACTAAAATTTTACAACTAAAGTTTTTTTTATTTAATCAATATATACAGAATCCAAAAAAAAATGGTTGTCATAAATTACAGGCTTCTCTGACTTAATCCTCGTTTTGCATATGTTTCACCCCACTGTGCACTGGTTATTAAACAAAACTCTACCAAACTAAAGTTTTTGCCAATTTAATCCAGTTTAAAATTGCTTACGAAATTTCGAATACATATTTATAGAATTGCTTAATTTTTTCTATGTAAACGAAAACTATTAGCCCTTGAAGCATTTCAAATGTTGAAATGTTTTGTTAACGAACAAAAAAACTTGCCAGTGGCCTACAAAACATTTTACGAAAAGACCGTTTTCACAAAACAGACAAAAAAAATTTGTTCCACAGTCCAGCAGTTTACAATTGGTAGAATTCATAAAAAAGTCCTGCTGAAATTATAAAAACATTTCATTTTCAAATTTATTAGTTCAGCAGCAAACATGTGTGTATCTCTAAAAAAAAACAAAACTTTTTTTCATTTACAAAACAGTAAAATTAAGCATTTAAAAATAAGTTGGCCAGATGAAGGCTGTTCTCAACTGGTTCGTTCTTTTTCTGTCTAAAAATGTTAATATCGACAAAAAAAAAAAAAAATGTTTTCACATTATATGTATGTATGTATGTATGTGATATTCACATTAACATATAGTTTTCGCAAATATATTCTGCTTTCATATAAATACTTTTTTCCTCCATAATCTTTGAAAGTCAGTTTCTTTTGTATTCAATTGATATTTTTAAGATAAAATATGTCCTTTTAAGAAAATTACATTTTAATATATGCAGAATGTATTTTGAGTATTTGTTGGGATTTTTTATTTGCCGCTAGCTTATTGTAGTATTTATGGTTTGAAATTTATTTAATTAAATTTTAGTTTTTATTTGTCTTCATATTTTAGCACTGACAGAATATTATTACAAAAAGTTTGAGATTTTTATAACTTTAATAGATTTTTGTTTAACGCAAATTTAAGTTTTTATATTGGAATACACCTGCTATTTGTGCTAAATTTACGCAAAAAGAAACTAGATTCTTGGTAGAGCCAAAGGGTTTTGAAAAGTTAGCTCGGGTTCCCGAAATATCGGCCCCTTAAGTTTTTGAATTTTTTGAAAAAACGTTTGGAATAAGTCAAAAAAAAATATACTAAATCTACTTCTCAGCTAGAAGACAATTTCCGATGTCTTCAGTAGAATTGTATGGCGATTCGTTTCTTGGCGTTTATTAACCCTTTAACACTCATTTTAAGGGGTAATTTTTGTTCTTTTTTTTAACTTCCACACAACACTTTAGAGGGTTAAAATGGTCGACGAATATTTTATGCATCAAAATTCTCTAGGGGTCTTCTAAGACCAAAAAATCGTGCAATGTATGTAAAACGGATCTTGGAAATTCCGGGCCTCGAAATTTTTGAATTTTTCGAAAATTAAAGCAATAAAATGAGAGAGAGTTTGAAGTAACTGCCAACGTCTTAATTATTGGCTTAAGGTTTTTCGCTTGAAGTTCAAGACTCAATTCTGTTTGAACACTTACTAAAAAACAAAAGATTTGACGAGCAACTCTCTAACCACATTTATTAACATAAGATCACACATTCGGCGCAAACAGCTCAATCTTTTTTTGTATTGTGATTCATCGATCTTCTTTTCTACTAGGGATGCCAATCCCGATACTGAAAAATCCTGGGAATTTAGGGATTTAGCAAATCCCGAATCCCGGGGTGTTAAAATTTTTTTATCCCGGGATTTTTGGGATTTAGTCAATCCCAAAGTTGTTTGCTTAATTTTTTTGTTTTACCTCTTTTATAAAAAGAAATTCATCATGACATTGCCCCTTGAGAGTATAGGGAACACAGTATTGACTTTTTACATTTATTTGATTAACTTTGTTAATACTGTCATTGAATACGAAAGAAAATAGTGAAATTCGCTTTGTTATTCTTTTCAAGCGTGTCCAACAATTATAAAATATTTTTAATGTGAGAAGTGCTGAAAAGAATTAAAGAAAACAATGCACAAAACATTCCACTGCTGCATTTGAATTTAAACTTTACTCTTTACAGGGTAAGTATTATTAAAGTGTTTTCCGATAGTGGGCATAGGACCTACGGTAATTTATGGAGCGATTTCAAGAAATCAAGTAATATATTTGTTGGTGGGTATAAAAATGTGTTTTGGTAAAATAAGATTTTTATGTTTAACTAAATAATTAATTAATTTTGAATTCAAATTTTAATTATTCGTTCTATTTAATATTATTAAAATTTTTATAGAATCTTAAAAATCAATCAATTACTAGTTTGCTCTATTTAATTACAATATTAATTAGTTTTTTATTTTCTTTGAATCAACAGATGTAATTAAATAAAATATTGATTTTATGGTAAATTTTTTAAGATCTTACGTTGGTTTTTTTTTTATCATATTTTTAATTAAATTAATCATTTAAAAATTTTAATCAATATTACATTATATTTAACTTTAAAATAGTAATCCAGAATAAGAAAAGATAAGCTCACTGGTTGTTGTTGGTGTTTTGTTTAAGCTTTGATATTGTTACAAGTAAGACTTTGAGTGTTTATAATTCTTATTCGCTTTAAAGTTTTATTTGTGTAATATTTTTAGCTTTTCTACAATCTTTGGAAAAAGGTTTTCTGATGTTCAGGCCTAAGCAACCAGTGAAATGCGCATAGAAACTAGCTATTGAAAAAAATTTAAATTGGGAATTTAGCACATTTATATTTTAATTTTCAAAAACAACGAATCCATATCCTGAAAAATCCCTGAATTCCGGGATTTGATCTCTTGCAATTTCGAATCCCGAGATTTCCGAAAACCAGTCCAGCTTGGCATCCCTAGTTTCTGGATATTGCACAATTTATTTTTGAGCGGTCTCATAATCGTCGCACATTGTGACGATTTTTTCAGTGCTTATTTGCTCAAACAAAAACGTGACTATAATTTGTACGATATGGTCACACTATAATGCCTTATTTTTATTTATTGTTCACTAGTAGTCATAAATTTAATATTTCCTAAAAGGATTGCATTTAATATATAAAAAAAATAGTTGTGGCCATATACAATACTGCTTCCAAAGCCAAAACAAAAAAACCACAAAAAAACAAAGTATTTGAGGAAGAGAATGGTTAGAAAAAGTAAGTGCACATGCATGGTGCATATAAGCAAACTTTGTGCCAATTTCGTAAAGTCGACAACCAACATGTACGGAAATTCCTCAACAGCTTGAATTAGTTCATTCGTTGGCTAACGTGTCCAAGATGATGTAATATGCATCTTTCTCTGCTTGCTACGTGGTAAAGTGTTTACAATTAAAGCAGCTTAAACAATTTCAAAAAATTCATTGTTCAAATTGAGCTTTAGAAAATTCCCACACTTAAAAACAACACACAGAATCTTCACGTTGATGTTTTTTGTTTGTTTATCATACAGATGTTCAATTATATTGCCGCCAGTGTTGCTAGTCTGTGTGTACACGCAGAGAAAAAACATGTTTAAATATGGTCACCTCCAACAATACTTTGTTTAAAGAAAATTTTAACCATATTTGGTTTAATTTAACCATATTTTTGTCACCTACAACCATATTATGGTTAAATTAGTCCCATATCAAGAAGCTACAACCATATTATGGTTGCCTCTAAACATGTTATGGTTAAATATAACAATAATTTGTTTTTAAATTAACAATAGTATTTTCCTCTTTTTCAAGAGCAACATGCTATGGTTGAAAACCAACTATGCTATTATAAGTGTTAAACATATTATAGTTATTATTAACCATAACATGTTCGGAGGCAACCATAATATGGTTGTGGCTTCTTCATGGAGGACTATTTTAACCATAATATGATTGTCGTTGACAATAATATGTTTGAATTAAACATAATATGGTTAAAATTTTCTTTAAACATAGTATTGTTGGAGGTGAACATATTTAAACATGTTTTTTCTCTGGGTGTAACTACAAATATTCTGTGTAATTTCCAAATACTTGCGTGTGTTGCCCATGAGTAATTAGTTTCATGTGTAGTCTGTGTGTAATTTTACTTTAAGTTCTATTTTTTGTTATTAATGTTAAACAGTCAAGTTTGGCTTTTCAAACAATGATTTTCTTTTAATTGTTGTCAGTCTTCATCACAGTCAAATTTATTTTTCAATCTGACTACGAGCAATATACTAGTGAATAGTTATGCACAAATTTCATTAGCAAACATCATCATATGCCCATGTGAAGACCACAAAAGTATCTATTTGCACATATACTTAGATATAAATATATTGCGAAAAGTTGTGCAAACAAATTTTGAGGAAATAATTTTTAACATAAACTATCAAGTTTAATTGTTTTTTTTTTATCAGCATTTGTTATTTGCGCGTATAAAATAAGATTCTTTAGATTTAGGAATTTAAGACGTAAGTTTCTAATGTTTTATTAAACATAAAAAAATATATTTGTGAAGTTTATTAAAAAAATATCGAGTGGGCAATGCAGGATGCCTACAAGTCAATAAATTTTTTCGCATCAAACAGGACCATGCACAGCCAATTTTAAAATGGAATGTTGCTTAAGCTTGAATTGTGTTCTTCTGCCGACGTTAAAGCTTAAATTTGTTCGGAAATAACCCCCGGCCTACACAAAAGATATATGTCACAGCGTTTTGACAATAACGTCGGAAGAACAACAGTGCAATAGGCTCTTTCTTAATAAAATTAAAAATGGATGTTTTAAATTTCAGGTTTATTAAACAAATACCAAAATTATTTTAAAATTTGGCTAAATTCTAAAAAAAAATTTGACAAATATAATTTTCTCTGTGAATTTGTTCAGACAATTTCTATAAGATTTCACGGGTAACAACAGTTTTATTGAGGGGAAAAACGATTTTAATTTTTATTAAGTTTTTAATGATTTTTTTTTTTTTTTAATATTATTATTTTGTTTAATACAATGAAACTACTCTAGTGCCCTGTATTAGAAGTTTATAAAATATTGATCTGAAAAAGTCAAACAAAATATATTTTTTCTTTTTATTATTATAATTAACAACATCGTTGCAAATTAAATGAATTTATTTTTCTTTTTCTAAAAACAAACACAAAATACATTGAACTTAACAAAAATTTTATTACACTTACTACAAAGTATTAAATTACTAAGTTAATATTTAAGCAAGTGAACAAAAATAATAACATTTAAATCCTTTAGTGAACTAAGTACATAAATTTCGCCCACTCCACTTCCATATGGCAAACAACAACTGCTTTTAAGTACATAAGAGTGTATGGAAACATCCGTCGGTAATGGAATGGAAAAAATTCTATGCTTCACAAATTTTAATAGGAAATATTATACAAAAGGCACCCAATTCAATATTTGTGATAATTGAGTGTGAAATTAAGAAAACAAGGTATTTATACTTATAACAACCCATTTTCCTTTGAGAGTTTTATAGGAAATTTCATAACTATTATGGTTTCATGCATAATACTTTAGAATTGCTTTCTAAAGTTGTCGAACAAATATTGATACTGTTAGGAAATGTGTAAAATAAAATCACTTTTATGACTTTTTTTCTCTACATAAAAAAACAAACATAAGTTTTCAGTAAAAAAAGAAAGATTTTAAAAACTAGAAAACTGTTAAAGGTCAATATGATTTTTTTTCTCAAGAACTGAGAACATTTGAATAGTAAAAGAAAAATTAATAAAATAAAAATCTTTTAAATGTAACATGTTTCTTGGTAATATCCTTTATAAATTTTATAGGAGAACATTTTAAAGGAATTATGTGGTTTTATGTTTCTATTTAACTCATTAGCGCCCAATGATTTAATTTGGGAACATACACAAATAATTAAATAAATAATAATTGAAAAAAATGGAATAAATAAAATTTTGTTTTTCGAAAAAAGCTTACAATCTATAAAATAAAAATTGGACACGATTTGGTTAATAGCCACATATCGCTCATTTGCTGCAAGACCGGCATAACTCAAAAAATGAAATTTTGGAGTTAGAGATGCAGAATTGTTCGCTTTGTTTTTCTTTATATTGTGTATTAAATTCATCTTTATATCTTTTATACTTTCCCAGTTTGAAGAGAATGTGTCTTCTTTTTTCTAAGTAGTTAGAGCAGATCAAAAACTTTAAATGCGTTTATCTCGAAATGGGGTTTTTGAGTTATGCCGGTCTTGCAGCAAATGAGCGATATGTCTTTAATTTTAATATTTGTGTGCAAAAAAAATAACTTTGTTGAAAATCACATAAAAGTTATTGGAAAATCTTATAATAACAACCTTTTTAGGTAAAAGAAACAGAAATATGAGAACTGAAACTATGTGCCGATAAAAAAACTTTTGCTTATATGTGACCTTCTCCGAGAAAAGGGACCTAGTGTGTCAAAAACAGGTTTGGACTTAAGAGTGGATTCTGGTACCTAAAAGGGTGAAATGAGTTAGATTTCTGATAAAAATGTATTTACCCCATAAAAACGAAGAACAACTGAAGGTGTGTTCACAGTGATAATGCGTTATGAGACTTTAAATGCGTTCTTCTCAAAACTTCATTTTCACACACAAGGTTCTTTTTCTAGGAGATGGTCACATATGGGTGCTTTTGGTTTGCATTTACCCTCTAACCAGCAAGACCGTCTCAAGACGGTCTTCGATTTTCGGGCTATAGTTCTGTATTATGTTTTTGTATTTTTAAGTTTTAACATAGTGAAAATTTCCTAAATACAACACTTTTTTATATTTGTTAAATTTCCCAACACATTCTAACAAGTCATTTGTCAGCTGTGATCAATCGAGTGTAAAAAGTCAGCAAATTAGCATCGAAAATTATTTCGCAAATTTAGTTTTTTGTAACTAATAAAAGGCATATTTAGAGTAAAATAATTTTACGGTAAGTAGATATTATAAATGTTAGTTTTATAATATATTTAATGTGAAAAAGATAAAAATATCGTGCTTTTAAAACGAAATAGTGAAGACTTTCTGCAGACGTTCTTGCCGGTTTATGTGTACAAAAATGTCCCCTTCTTTTTCATTGTCATTTTTATCTTTTGTTTATAAAAACACAATTGTTTGCTTATTGTTTTATTATTTGCACCCTTTTAATTCACTGTATTGTTAAATATATCGATCTTACTAAAGGTTCTTATAGGAAAAAGACCAATTTGGAGCAAATGTCTGATGAACATTTTCTTGATTCTCTATTCTCTAATCCCGAATACCGAAATCCCGGGATTATTCTAAAAATTTAAGTCCCGAATACCAGTATTTTTACATAAAAATCCAGATATTTTGGGTTTAAGCCTGGTACTCTGTTCAACATTTGCGGAATATCTATGGAATATCTATGAAATAACGTTGTTAGAGTTGTACTCTGTTCATTTTGTGAAAAAGTTCCGAAATGTTTCTGGTAACATTTTTTCACAACTACGAAACAATATAAGCTGCGCTTATTTCACGTGGAATTTTAAGGAAAAGAAAAAAAGTGTGAACTGATTTTTAATTTAAAAATAAAAAACAGTAACAGTTTTTTATCCATATTTACTTTATATTTTATTAAATTTTTTATTAAAAAAATGTCGCATACTTTGCAGGAATAAAAACGTCAAATTGTACAAACTCGCAAGATAGGTAACATTGATACATGACAAAATTTTCGTGTGAAATAATCAGTGTTGCTCAACATTTTTCACAAATTTGAACAGAGTACTAGGCTTTAGTAATAATGTGCGAATTTTTTTTAATAAAACTATATTTAAATAAACGTGAGACACCCTGTTAAAAATTACTTAAATAATTGAATATTAAATCATACTGGCAATGAATTTAATTTATAACTGGTTACAAAAAGAAGTCACAAGTGAATAAATGTTACAAGCAATGCTTTTTGTACAACAGAAAACAAAATCAGAAGATAAAGTTCGGTATGGTCTTTTTTCTAAGTGAATGAATGAATCATAGATGGGGGTAGCGCACTCATTTTGCAGTTTCAACTCACAGTTAGTGTTAGTGCAAAAATATTACTGTAGTGTGTTTGACAAGTCGTCGTTACCATACCTTCTGTATGTAACACGAGCTTCACACTTTGTGTAAGCAAAAATGTCCACACACATCAAACCCATCAGTGAGAATTTGCAACGATGCATATTCTCACTGATTTAATAATAAATTATGCTGTGTAAGCATTATTTTATAAGTAAAAATAAGTTGTTAGTTATTAAGAATAAATAATAATTATTAATAAGAATTGTTCTATCAAAGCGGACAGTCGCACAAGCGGCTGTCCCGCAAGTAATAATTAAATTAAATAATAAAAGAAATCAATTGTAAAACACAAGCAAGAGAAGAACAGTCGCACAAGCGGCTGTTCATAAATCAAATAATAAAAGATCAAGTAAATTAAATATTAATAAAAATACTTAGAGTTTTCGTTACCTCTTTACATTACTTTCATTTTGTTGATGTTGAGTGATGAATTGAAAATTTGCAGCCTCACTAAACATTAGTGAAAGTGATGTTAAAAAATTTGGCACTCAAAAAATTAGTTTGATTTAAAAAAAAGCAACCATCAGTTTATTGCCACTTTTTTTCTTTACTCATTTGTGTGCAACTAAAAATGTTGCACTAAAATTAAAATCAAAAACTTGTTTTTTCATGATTAAAGCCAAAATTTATACCGCTATTGACAAAATTTCATTTTGTTTAATGTTTTTTGCTTATGCAAATCCTCAAAAACAAAAAATAAAAATCAAAAACCATACAAAGTTAAATTTTTTTAAAATTTAGTTAGACAATGTTTGTATAGTTACAACATTTTTGATTGCAAGTCCAAGTTTTGTACTATTTGAATTGAGTGCAGATTTTTGCATTCAATCTGCGTTTAGTGATAGTTAAAAAATTTGCAATATCACTAAATTTATTTGGCGGTATTTTAAAAATAACAATCATCACTTAAGCTGGTGAAAAAGAGTGCAAACTATTTTTTTGCAGTTTTATTAAGTGATAGTGTACTGTTGATTTAAATCAATTTTTAGTGCACTACCCCCAACTATGATGATAATAGAACTGTGCACGCAAAATGCAAATTTTGCAAAAAGGTATTAAAAACTTTAAAGGGTTCTACCAAAGGTCCTTTGACACATATTTGCTTAAGTTTATTTTATTAGATTAATACTTGCATATATATTTGAGATAAAATAAATTAAATAGTGTCATGTAGCATATATGTAGCTGTTTATTTACGATACCTCCCAGCAGTGTTGAATGCGAGCATTGGTTTCGTCAGCATATGTTTGCAATAAAAAAAGGTATCGATTATCAGACGTCATTAATTTGTTTTAGAAGCTTTTTAAAATATAAGTTTTAATACATAATATTCCTTTAAAAGAATATATTAAACTGTTTTATTTTGTAATAAGTTTAATTTTCTTCATGAATTGATTTGTTTTAATACTTATATATAAACATTAAATTATAATTAAATGAATTTAAAAAATTGGCTTTTATATATGAGATCCCGAAAAATTCCGATCCGTCCCGGGATCCCGTTTGTTTGAATTAAAAATTACGATCCCGGGGTTTCAAAAAACCTGGTCACGTATGACATCCCTATTGTCTATTGTTTTGATAGCGGTGACAGCTTGACTGATGCCACCTATGTTTTGGATAATAACGAGACCGATACATTGCCAGAGGATGCAGAGCAGGCCACAGAAAAATGCGTTCAAAATATGGCAATAGCCCGACAGCACGAAGGTTTTGTAGGGGCAATTAATTTTTCACTGAATTTTAGCGCAATGGCTGATGTAACTTTCGCTGAAGATGTAGTAGCGCTTTAAACCACTGCGACATAAGAAGTGTCCTCATCCACTGCAACCACAACAAAAACATCCTTTAAATGCAAAAGCGACTTAGTTCAACCTAATCCTGGAGGTATTAAATCTTTCCTATTTATTAACAGCCTTAAATTAAATATCTTTAAACTCCAAAGAGCTCTCCTAACTTGTTTGGCGCAAACGCTTGATGTGCTTACTTATTTATCACTTCCATTGGCCGTAAAAGAGCTCAAACACCAATGGAATTCTTCACTTACTTTATCAATGATGATATTATTGCATTGACCCCTGTAGAGCCAAATAGTTTTGCTCTGACAGAAAATATAAACACAACGTCTACTGGTCAGTATAGCGCTTTTCTTATTTAGAAAGTTACTGGGGGGAAAATTTGATTTTTTTCTAATGCAGAAGTGTATGCCATCGAAAAAATGTTTTGCCATCAAGAAATATTTTTTATTTCAAGATGAATCAGAGCAAAAAAAGAAAGGTGAACCGGACTATGATCCATTGTTCCGCATCGATGAATTAGCTGTGTTATGGAATAATAATAAATGTGTCCACCTGGCATCGACATACGTCAGTATTTAACGTTTTGAAAGAACTAATCTTGATGAGCAAAAAGGCTTATGTTTCCAACAATGTATCCAATGAAGAACCATTCTTACCGCTTCCAGATTTTCGTGAAAAATAGCTGCTGGCAAACATTGCAAGAAATCTGACAGCTAAGTCGTTTGATCCAAATGCGACCTCCACTTTTGCGGTCAGATTACTAAAAACTGTTTCTGGGTGGCAAAATAATATTGTTACGTTACTGCCTTTCAATAACGTTTAGTTTATTTCCTTTATAATAAACTGTTTCGAGTTCTTTATTGCAACTTTAATAAAATAAATAAAACTCAACACTTTAAAACACTGTTTACACTTTATAACACTTATTTATTATTTACACAACAATATTTAGTACTTAGTCACTTTAACAACCGTAATATACAGCTGTTATTAACAACTCACTATAATTTTCTCAGCGTGATGCGCCCTTATCTTCACAAAGTTTGAACTTAGAATGATCTTACTATGCTAGCCGCCGCAAGTATTTATACTGCCATTCGGCCATCTAGAACATTCGAAATGTTTTTCGAAGGTTCGAGGCTTTACTATTCACCACTCTTTACGTCTATTTGATTTATGGCGGCACTTATGTTTACATAGTTTCACCACTTATACTGAAGCTTTTTTTAACGGTCATTTCGAGGGCTTTCTGCACATTGGGATTGAAGTGTACTAAATTATAACAATTTTTAATAACAATGTAAACTTATAAAATTACTTATGAATACAAGATAACTAATTAATACAAGATAACTATAAATTATAACTAATTCTTAACCAATAATTACAACTAATTCTTAACTAAAGTTACTTTCGTAACAATATGTATTTAAACTTTTTTGTTCCTTTGTCTTAATTAAACTTTTTCTATAAATAAAATTTACTGGTGATATTTTTTTACATGCAAACCGGCAAGACCGTCTGTAGACGGTCTTTAAAATTTTCCACCTGGCGACCGTCCAGATTGTTTTTTTCACCTGAAAATAAAAACTAACGCTTGTTTTGATTATATCTACTTGCAAGAAAAATATGAGCTTCATTAGAACATTTTTACAATATTGCCGGTTGGAGGGTTAAATAAAATTTTTGTCAAAATCTTTTGCAGACGTATTTATTATATCGTCGGTTTAATATGCACGCCTGCTACATCCACTTTTTACGACTCGTCGACCATCATGCAGTTTGTCTTCGATTTGAGTCTTGAAGTCTGTACAACCAACTATATTTTTGGCTTTCCTCTCAAGCTGCAAATATGAAATAGAAGAAGCTTTTTATCTTTCATGTAAAATGTGTGTGTGTGTGTGTGTGTGTGTATGTTCCTTTAGGAGCATAGAGCCTTAACGATTGTATTCCAGTCTTGTTTATATGCTGCTAGTTGTCTATGCGAGTTGTGATACGGACGACCTTTCCTACAGAGAAAAAATAAAAATTGATTTCAAATAAAAAATTTTTGATATTAATTAAAAAATTAATTAAATTTGCACCACTGAACTAATTAATAGTATCAATTTAACATTTAATTCACTTGATCAAACGTGTAGTTCACTTGATTAAATGTTTAATTTAATTGATAAAATTTTTAATAAAACTGTTATTTATTTATGATTAATGCTTCTTCTGTGTATGTGTCTGGTGATATCAGGTGGAGGTCTTCACAGGGCATGCCCAGTCTACCGCCATTTCAGTTTTCTGAGTTCAGCCACAATTGTGATTGGTGTTTCGCCAGATCATTTAAATAATGAGACGAAGAGAACGGTTGATAAACACTTGTATAGCATTGATATCGCATTGATTTGACTTCCACTACTCGCAGCCATAAAGCGGAACTGATTTCACGCAGCTGTTTAAGGTTATAATTTTGATGCGCATGGAGATTTGATGGGACTTTCACACATATGGTTAAGTTAACCATAAGCTTGCCTGGCCCTTTGTATGCGGTTCTCAGCGTCCTTTCACGAGCCTTCACTTGTTGTTATTATGGGCAGCATATACCAAAAGGATTTAACGACTTCGATCTTCTGTTTTTGTAATGTAAACTGTCGCATCACTATTTTTTGTGTTGCTTCCGATGGATTTTTTGGACGTTAATTCTGAGATCACAAATTGCTACTTCCCTTGCGGGAAATTTGTGTCAATTGTTTCAGCAGACTGGTTTTGGGATTTTTGAAAATAGAAGAAGTACAAAAAAAAAAAAAGATCTCATGAAGGAGAACCAATTATTAGACTGGTTGGTATATGAAGAACAAAAAGGTAAATAAATGAATTACAGTACAGTCTTCACCGGTGGTGTCACACTTTTTTTTGGGATTTTAGTAACTAACACTTAAAACGTTTATTGAGAATAGTTGTGTGACTTGTCAAATGGTGTTAAATGTGAAATGACCCCCTCCAATGACAACCCCATATAAATTAATAGGTCCCATTCATATAAAGTGTTAGAACAAGAACCGGTCGCTAACACCAAAGATCTATCAAGGGACTACTTTAGTGTCAGTTCACTTCCCTCTAGGGTCGTTTTCGATGTTTTTAAGTTTTGACTGCATATCTAATATATCAACTCTATGTGAAAGCAAACATATACATTGCTTTATCTTCGAGGCGGACGCTTGTAACTTTTGCCATGATGCTGTCGATAACAACGTTAAATAGCAGGGGGAAGGAGGCAAAGCTACCGCTTGGCTGAGTTCCGAAACTTCAGTTGCAATACAACTCGCTTTATTAATGTATTCTATGTTATCTGTTCGAATACAGACACAATAAGCAAACCGTGTGTCGTTAAATTTTATAATATATTTTTGACTTCGACTACAGCGCATTATGTTGTTTTGGAACTAAGCCATTCATTGACATTATTTTGAAACTGATTACGTCCTTGTAAAGTGCCTTGATAATTGTAATAATTTTTTCTGGTATTCCCTTATAGAGAAGTGCTTAACATATTTTATTTAATATTTAATTCAATTAGTTTAAAGTTTTTTTTCCCCAAAACTACTTGAGGGTCTCATATTTGAATACACATATTTGAATATGGTTTGCTTTTATCAAAATATAAAATTCTAAAATTCTTAATTGAAAAAAGATTTTTATATAACAAGTACCAATATCGTTGTCATAGTTAAAAAAAAGTTATCTCTGGGTTTTGCTTTTTTTTATAATAATTTCCATTTGTTTTTTAAATAATCATAATGTTTTCCCACCCATTTCCCACACGTGAAATATAATCCTTGAATATTATATAACAAACTTTACCAAACGTGTAGGGTATTGTTTACCAAATTTGTAGTTTGTCCCCTTTAAAAGTTTTGTCCCCTAAAATTTGTGAACATTTTAAAAATAATTATTACACAATTTTATTTTAATATTCTGTGAAAATATAAACTTTTGTTTAGTGGTTTAAGTGAAGACTGTACAAAATGTTTTTATATTTTTTCTAAAAGACAGCTTTTCATAAAAAAAGGATTGTTGTCATTTTGTCCCCCATGAAATGGTTTGAACAAAAAGGGGTTTTATGTGGTTAGAATATAATAATACCCTTTTCTTAATTCTATGAATTAGACTTCTACTTATCCTTTTATATATATATATTTAGTCCTTTAAAATTCCCAGTTGGAACATAGGCCCATTACTTATCCTTTTGCTGTGTATTAAATATGTTGATATATTTTTTACTTTAATTTTGTAAATTTTTATTTTACTGCAGTTCTCGGTTGTTGTTGTTTGTTAACAGCTGAGTAAAAGGTATTGTCCTAAATTGTTTAATTGGAATACAGAAACTGGGAATAAATTAAAACTAAATCTACAGAAAGTTAAATTTTGAAAGCTGAAATTTAAGTTTAAAAACAAAGGGCTGTTGTCAGAAAGATTTATATATGTATCACACAGAAAAAATTATTAGTAGTTTTTTATCAATTAAAAAAATTATTTAAAAAGTACTTAAATTTAATTAATGTGATAATTGAAACAATTATTTTTTTTGTTGAAAGAAAATTAAAATAATAAGTTTTATTTAATTACCATTTTAGTTGTTTTGAAATAAATTTTGAATTAAAATAATAATTAAATAACAAAAAATTATTTCTTTTAAAATAAAATAATTTAAACTTGTGAAATTGTTGTTGGAAATTTTCAAAATCAATCAACACATTGTTTACAACGGCAAAGTTTTTTGATCATTTTTTTAATTAAAATAAAAAATAACATTTACTGAAAAAAAAAATATTAAAAATATAAAATTTTTACAATTTTTAGTAATCAATATAATCACTTTGGTAATAGGTGCAAAATCAACAAATAGGTTGCTTGATTCTATGAATTTAGTATAAACTTGGTGATTAGAGAACATTTTTAATTTTTTCTGTGCAGTTTCAGTTAAAAGGCCCCTATGGGCAAAAAATTAGTTTTGGAGAAAAACGATTTTGAAAGTAACAAGTTAATTTTGAAACGCCTGAACGCTTTTATAGCTTATCCGTTGTTAAGGGGGTTTTGGGGTCGCTGATTACGAATCTGGTATTGGATTTTGAAAATTCAAAATAGCGGATCTAATATGGTAAAATATTTTTTGTAATGTTATTGGATTTGTTTGAAACAAGAGGATTTTGATACGCCTGAATGCTTTTATGGCTTGAAACTCGTTACCTGGTTGTTTTTGGGGTCAAAGATTACGAATCTGGTATTCGATTTTAAAAATTCAAAATGACGGATCCAATACGGCGGACTATTTTTTTGTAATATTTTTGAATTTGTTTGAAACTCGACACTCAGGATTTTTCGGGGTAGTCAGCGTTTTCAAAAAACACTCTGCCATTTAGAATTTTTAATCAATTTCAATAGTCAGCCATATTGGATTCGCCATTATGAATTTTTAAAATCTAAGAACAGATTCGTAATCTACAAAAAACCCCCGGATAACTAGTTTCAAGCCATAAAAGCGATCAGATATATCAAAATCGAATTGTTAACTTTACAAAAAAAGTCCGCCATATTGGATTTTGAATTTTCAAAATCTTATACCAGATTCGTAATCGCAGGTCCCGAAAACCCCTGAAAGGCGAGTTTCAAGTAAATTAGATCAATTACAAAAAATTTTGTTACATCGGGTTCTTTTCTTTTTCTTTTCTTATCAAAGGTGTATTTTAAAGCTTACTTATGATAAAAGTTTGCTGCAGTAGAATTAGCGTATTGTCTATTTTAAGAATCAACAAAAAAGTAAAAATCGATTTTTTCATCCATAGGTCCCTTTTAACTGAAACTGACACATATAAAAATATTTAATAGGTTTTTGAAAAAAGCAGTTAAAATTTAAAATCGAACTTTTAAAAACATCGAGTACCGGTTTAGACTCTTCAAGTTTTAATCGTCAAGGCTTGAATTTTTAGGAAAGAGAAGGAAAAGAAATGGCATTCTCTTTTCGGGCGGACATGGCTTTATCGACTACGAATTAAACAAGAACACAGAATTTACATACTTTATAGAGTCTTAGCCCTTTCAGATCTATGCTTTTTATTGCTGAATTACCCTAAATCATTTAACTTTTCCTTAATCATAAAACTAAAAATAATTGTTTTTGTATTTTGTGTAAGGGGTGTGGTCATACCCCTGTATTTTCTGATGCGATGTCCTTTATGCAAAAAAGACCCTGTGGAAGGAAACGCTCAAACCTAACGTCATCAGGAGCATCTTGTGGACGATATTTTGTTTTGTGATAATAATCACCAAGCTCGAGTGTTTCCTTATGCTAAGGAGCTCCAAAGGAAGCCGCTAAAACAGTTCCTAATTCCATTTTGAAGACTAAAAATGATTCTACTTTTGTCTTTGGCAATTCCAAAAGTTTAGAATCACTGTGAGTGTATTTAAACATATCAAGTGATAAATAAGTTTTTAGTCATCAAAAGTGATCTGAAAAGACTTATTAAGGTGATTTTTATAAACAAATATCACCCAAAAACTAGCTGGGGCAGCATACAAAAATATATTGGTACGAGGGGTTCAGTGTTGCCATGTTGTAAAATTTTTAAACTTTTATACTTCTATTATATTCACAAGTGGTGAATAAGAATATACTTAGTTTGTCATTTTATGTGATTTTTTTTTATATTCATTTAAGACCTTATAAAGTATATGTTTTCCCTAGGCTCCATATAAAGCCCACTCTCGAAAAACACTTTAGTATGCATAAAACCGTACCGAAAAATGGTAATGGAGTAAGATTTAGTCTGTCATAGTTTACTCCGCCAATTTTCGTGAAGATCGGTTTATAATACAAGTCCCTTATTAAGTCCACTCTGAAAAGAAATGACAACTTAAAGTTTATTAATAACACTGATTAACAAAAATGAACTTTTATTTTGTCACACGAACTTTTTTGGTTATTTTGACTTCCTAAACAGAGGAAAACAGAGGTAGAAAAAATTTGACACCCATTATTTTTTTTTTTTTTTTTTTGATAGAAATTTTATATTTCATTAAAAATACTGAAATGTACTTTACATACATTTATACATGATAAAATGTTTTTTTAAACTAAAAGCTATGATTTTCTGGAGTATTTGACCTGTGGCTGGTCTTTTGCAAGTGTCCAACAATAATCTGCCAACATTGGAGGACTCCATTTGCCCTGGTATCGTTTTCGTGTTCGTCGATAACGTCTCCTAGGTTTTCGGGAAAGAAATCGAGGTGGGAGTGTAGAAAGTGTATTTTGAGTGACATATTACAACCCAATGCTTGATACGTCGAAAGTAGTTCTTCTATCAGATCTTTGAAGTTACTTGCTTAGTGGTTGCCCAAAAATTTTTTGCGACATTTTTTAAACTTTTCCACAAACTTAACTTTTTTTCGAATATGCTATCTTTTAACCATTCCTTGATCTGAGGAGGGCCGACGAAAATTCCCTCCTTTATTTTTGCGTCGCTAATTTTAGGAAACTTTTCTCTCAAGTTCGTAAAACCTAAGCCGTTGCGATCCATGGCTTTGACAAATTTTTTATCAAACCTAGTTTAATATGTAAAGGTGGTAAAAGTTATTTAGTGGGCTCGACAAGAGGGGTATAAAACATGTAACACTTTTTTAAATGAAAACTTGATGCAATTAAACTATACGTACAGTAGTATTAACGGAAAATAAGTTAAAATCATAAGTTGGTGTTACAACAAATCTGTGCATGACAGAAACAAATATGTTTGTGTTTTGCATTTAGGGTATATAATAAAGTAAAATTTAGCATACAGAATCCGTGTGGCAAAAACCTTGTTGATCAGTGTAATCGGTCTATAATTTACCATAGGTCTGAAATAAATAATTATATTTTATATAAATTAGCCAACGAATTATTTTATTGTAATGCCAGGTTTTATTAAGATTGGCTTATATTTTACAGATACCATATAGCGGCCACTCCTGAAATATTCGATCTCTCGGTGGAGGGTTTTAAAGATTCAGCACAGCCGAATATAGCACTATTGCTTGGGGTTTTTATATTTGTGTGAAAAAAAGAATCGTTAAATAAAAGTAGATGTACCATGTTTGTGGAAAAAACTTAATGCAGTTTAATACAAAACAAAGTATTTATTCATTAGAGGCTACAATTACAAAAACAAATTATATTCTTACTTCATATACAAGGCCGGTTTTAGTGCCACAGCCCAGAGCCTTTGGCGGAATAGAACCAGCAACCCTTACAAGCCTACCAAGAAATCAGTTTTATAAATGTTTTTAATGAAAAAATGTAACAAAATTCTTAAATGCGTTAATCATTTTAATATATATATCAAGCTGAATTCGGGGAAATAAACAATATTCTATTATCGTTTCTGTACACTCAACATTTGCAAAAAGACGTGTACACAGCATTGTGGGTATTAAAATGCGGCCAGAGGTTGGAAAATTAAAAATGCAATAAAACAAAAAAAGGATGTGGGTTGAAATTTAGAAAATATTTTTTATTACTGCCAGCTATCATGAAGAAGAAAAAAACATCCTCTGTAAAACATTTAGTTTTATTTTAAATTACATTTAACACTTTTGGGTTTTTGTGGGAATTTTAAGCTGTGTAAAAAGGTATTTGCAAACATGATTTCCACTCATGGTTTGAGTTGATAACGTTTAGATAAATGAAAAAAGATTTACAATTGGTAAGAACATTATTTTAAATTAGTTTAATTAATGTTTATTATCATAAAATTATTGCTAAAAGGACTTTAAAGAATGTTCTAATAAAATAAATTTATGTAAATGCTTTAAGAGGTGTTAACCAGAGAATGACAATAAGTTCTCTAAAAAAGACTCTCTTAAATATTCTCTATATCTTTTCGTTATTGGGTACAAACTTACTTGTAACACACAGAATGCACACAGAATATACACAACAATTTAATTATTGTGAAACTGTATGTGTACACTTAAAACCTATAGGAAACATACACCAAAAATTTTAAATGCTGCTGAGTGGCGGTAGCACTCTTTTTTTATAAGCACAACATACGAATAGGTAAAAGAAAAAATTAACAATATTAATGGCTAATAAATCAGTGAATGTTTAAGCGCTGGTTTATTCGAACGAAACTTAAGTTTATGTGAAGCTTAAACTAAACAGCTAAAAATCAGTCTCCCATGTATTATATAGGTATTTCCACAGAAAAGTCTACTTTTTGTCACGGTACGACACCGACCATTTTTAATTGTTACTCAAAGAATAATGAAAATATTATTTACTTTTTTGCATTTTGGTGAAAAGCGCAACTATCTTTACATTTAGTGAAAGAGAAGAAAAATTTGAACAACATGGTTCTTAAATACAAGACGAATTGCTTGGTGTCGTAACGTTACAAAAAGTAGACATTTCCTTTTCCCAGAAATATTTTCTATGCAATTTACTTCATTACTAGCTAAAGGATAGCTAAAGTAAGCTTCGTAACATAAATATACAAACGAAAATTCTGATCGTGCATAGAAAATATTCCTGGAAAATATTGAAGGAATAAGACTATTAAAGTATAAAAGCTTTTGAGGATTGTAATTTGACTTAAAATACACATTCGAATAAATATGAAAATTTGTATGATAAATGTTACTCACAATGAGAAATAAATTCTATTTGTTAAAATAATAAGGTTAAATACATTAAATTTACAATAGGCACTATCCAGTTATAAGATACAAAGAATTCTGACGAAGGACGTAGCGGGCCAGAAAATGCATTACATTTTTCTGGTATCTAATAGTTGTATAAATTGTCTGTACCATTTATTTTATTGCTAGCCAAAGGATAGCTAAAGTAAGCTTCGTAACAGAAATATACAAACGAAAATTCTGATAGTGCAAAGAAAATTTTGAAGGAATAAGACTATTAAATTATAAAAAAGCTTTTAAAATTGCAATTTGAATTAGAATAAACATTCGAATAAATATGAAAATGTATATGCAAAAAATTAACAAAAATCTGTTTTATACTATGTTTCCACTATGAGCAAAACAAATTATTTTGGGCAAAAAGTGTCAAAGTGTTTCCTTTATGTAAAACTGGTGTTGGTTTTCGAATTTTCGAAATCAATTCGACAATTATGTTGTAAACAAACATGAAAGCAAAAAAATATGTGTTGAAAAAAAATTTTTTTTTCTTTAACACGAAATTTCTTTTTTTTGCTTTTTAATACACCTTTTTATTAAATTATTTTTATTTACAAATAAAGTGGCTGAAAATTGCATAAACCTATTTAATAAGTCTTGATATTTTGGTAAATATATCACTTTTTTCGAAATTGTCAATCACCAATAATGGATAACCCAGAGTTGTATTCATGATTTTCGACATGTTTTGGAGCAAAACTAGTTTTTGTTTGAGTTTTTCGAGCATGAAAAATGTATGGGAAAACAAATAGCAAAACAAGTTTTGTGGCCCAAAACAAGTAAGTGGAAAAGTACTATTATTATTAGTTAAGTCTTTTATTAAAAACTAAAAAAATAAAATATAAAAATTCTTTTTCTCCCTAAAATTCGATAATACAAATACTTTTCTTGCGTATATTACATATACTTTTCGTCATTCTGATTTTAACGCTCTATTGGTCCTTTAATACAATTTTAGACAGATTCTAGTCGATTGGGTATTTTATTTAGAATTTTTCCCTAATTGCAGACCTTCAAGGTAGGTGTCTCGAATTTGAAGATTTAATGAAGATTTTTCAGATACTGTCGTCGGTTTTTGGGTTTTCGATCTTTATGGAACATATTGTGAGTATATATGACGCTGTTAACAAAAGTAATATTTAAAATTTCAAAAAAAAAAGACACAAAAACTTATACTAAGGTTACTCTTCGTCGTTGCGACGAGTATACTCCTATGAATAACAACTTTAAAAAAATGAGGATCCAGCGTACGTCTACTCACTACAAGCTTTCGTCATTAGCTAACATTTTTGACAAGAAGGGCGTTATGTGAACACTCATAAAAAGTTATAATGGGTGATTTTTTAGCTATTATCTTTTTGGCAACACTGGCGCACGTTTCGTGTTTTATTTCACTGTCAAACATCTTCAGTTTAGTCTATAATTTAACCATGAATCGTCTTACAAACGAACATCGTTTGCAAATTATTGAATTTTATTATCAAAAATTATCAAAAAATTATCAAAAAATTTATCGAAAAATTGTGTTCAGCGACGAAGCTCATTTTTGGCTCAATGGGTACGTTAATAAGCAGAATTGTCGATTTTGGAGTGAAGATCAGCCAGAGGCATTGCAAGAGCTACCAATGCATCCAGAAAAAGTCACAGTTTGGTGCGGTTTATGGGCTGGTGGCATCATTGGACCGTACTTCTTCAAAGATGATGCGAATCGTAACGTAACTGTGAATGGTGAGCGCTACCGTGAGATGATATCCAACTTTTTTTTGCCCAAAATGCAAGAGCTTGACTTGCATAACATGTGGTTTCAACAAGACGGTGCCACATGCCACACAGCACGCTTAACAATGGACTTATTGAGAGGCGAGTTCGGTGAACATTTTATTTCACGTTCGGGACCGGTCAATTGACCGCCTAGATCGTGCAATTTAACGCCTTTAGACTATTTTTTGTGGGGCTATGTTAAAGCTCATGTCTATACACACATGCCCGCTTCAATTGACGCATTGGAAGACAACATTTAAGCATTTATTCATGAGATACCGGCCGAAATGTTGGAAAGAGTATGCCAAAATTTAACTAAGCGGATGGACCATTTGAGGCGCAGTCACGGTCAGCATTTGCATGAAATAATCTTCAAACATTGAATTATATGGACCGTACTATCGATTCAAATAAAGATTTCATGAATTTTTCTGAATTTTATGTGTTTTTTTTTTAAACTTTCCTATAGCTCTTAAAAAATCACCCCTTATAATAAAAAGTAAATAAGCTTCGTCAATTCGACGAACATTTCTCATCCAGGGCTACATGGTTTATATGTTTACTGATTTATAGATTTGTTGGTTAAAATAAATTTTTAACCAAAACGAGAGTTTAACATGCTCTGATTTATTAGCCTAAGAGTAGTATAAGAATTTGCCATACTCCGAGTGCTTGTAGGAATTAATAATATAGTATTAAGCCTAGAGTACACGAAATGTAAAAAGCCACATGAGCATGTGGCTATGACGAAATGTCACTGCAAAGCCACAGTGGTAATTACGTGTTGTGTGATGACGTAAAAATGACGTCGGACTCAGATGCACATGTGGCTTTTTACATTCCGTGTACTCTAGGCTTTTGTCTATTTGTGAACGTATGTTGTGTGCAACCACTTAAAAAAGCAAGTGTAAGTTGGTTTGTGCAGGTCTCTAAAACAGATGCAGGTGTCATTGTGTTTTTTGCTCATTTATTGTTTTGCTCATTTATGCTCTTTTTGTTTAATGTTGAAGAAACACACGAAGTACATATATATAAAGTTTTATTACCCTGATACTCGCTCGGTTATTGTATCTTTAAGTGTGAGTATAATATGAGCATAAACAATTTCCATTTACAATCGTTTACAATGCATACAAAAAAGTATATGAACACGTATCATTGCCTACATTTGTAGTCGTTGGTGTGAAATTTGGCATGAATACGTTGGGTGTGGTATTTTTAGGAATATTTTTATGAGCTTTCCTTACAGGCTCGTTTTCAAATTTTGTGTGATTTTAAATTCACTTCATTTTGCTTTTTCATTGCCATTTTTAAAATCTTTCAATTTCGGTCTCATAATATCAGTCAAGTCGCTTAAAAATGGAAAAATATTTTAATTTTGGTCTACTGTGGACTGCTTAAATTTCATCCATTTAAAAAATAATGAATTTGACATAATTTCTTTTGCACAATCTCTATCTTTTTGTCACAAATCTTCTGACTATTAACAGAATGCATTTTAAGCTTCTTTAAGGAAAACTATTGTTAGTTGTTTAGTTAGTTTTTTTCTCAGATTTTTTTTTTTTGTAAATTCTTTCTTGTGAAGCTTTTGCCATAAAGTCTCGACAAAATTTTATGTCGTTTAAGTTTTCATTGTCTTTTGTTTTCTTTTTTTTTTGTTTTTCTCATAAAAAGTTTTTGAATGAAAAAAAGATTTTATTTCATATATTTTGTGCAAAATTTGTTGTTGAAATTTATTTAATGTAAAACGTTAGAGTAAGTCCACACCCGTATTATTAAAATTTATTATTTTGTTTTTCAACATATAACATTTTTTTGGTACTTTTTATCTTTAAGTTTAATAATGGGACCAAACATTTATTAACAGTGCCAAATATCTTTGTGAACGTGCTTTTAGCAACGCGATAATTTATTCAATAAAACATTTATTCGAAAAGCGTTTATAGAATTTAAACAAAATATTAAAAGTTTTTTTTTTTAATAAATAAATGTACAGTTTTATTAACTTTTGTTTTTATGACGTTATATTCATGATCTTACCACAACTTTTAATACACTTAACACTTTATATTTCTTACTTGTTAAGAACATGCAAGTTTAAAAAGGAAAGTTTAACACATCAAGTGATCAATTTTTTTTTTTTTTTTGTTTAATAAATGTGATTTTTTATGAATTAAGTTTTTCGGGCTGGCAGCACTGGTTGGTAATTGTGTCCAAGCTACATCTGTGAAAGGGAAAAGGGTTCAGTATACTTTGCCATTTCATCATGGAGAAACTCACAAACGAGCAACGACTGCAAATCGTTGAACTTTATTATCAAAATTGTGCTCTGTGAGAAATGTCTATCGTTTGTTACATCGAAAAATTGTGTTCAGCGATGAGGCCCATTTCTGGCTAAATGAATACGTAAAACGAAAAAACAACAGTTAAGTGTGGCTTATGGGCTGGTGGCATCATCGGTCCATTTTTCTTCAAAGACGACCGTGGAAGAAACCTTACCGTTAACGGCGAACGATATCGAGCCATGATACGCGACTTTCTTTTGCCCTTATTGGCTGAGTTTGACTTGGTTAATATGTGGTTTCAACAAGACGGTGCCACATGCCACACAGCTCGTGAAACGGTGGCATGTCATAACGTCAAGTGTCATAGAGTCCATGGACACTATGACACTACAAAACACTATGACATTTTTAAAAGTGTCATAATGTCCGCGGGCACTATGACACGTTGCAAATGGACATTATGACATTTTCAAAAGTGTCATAAGGGGCATAATTACTAAAGAAGTTGAATACAAAAAAAAGATCTACATACACGCAGAGAAAAACATGTTTTATTCAAACAAAACTATTTTTAAAGAAACTAATTTAACCGTAATATGGTTGTCGGTGACAATGATTTGGCTAAATTAAACATAATATGGTTAACATTTTTTTTAAAAATGGTTTTTCTGCTTTTTCGCTGTGCGTATATATTAAATGTATAACGAAAACACTTTTGGGCGCAACGATTTTCTTCTCTATGGAATAACAAATATATAAAGCTTCTCTGCGTAGGCGGCCTTCTTTCGGAAACAAGGCAGATTTTAGAAGCTTTACTAAGCGAAACCGGTACTTGTTATACTATAAAGGAGAAAATCCTTGCGCCCCACAGTGGTTGAAAAGTTGAAATTAATACTGAATTTCATGTTTTCCGCTCATGATGAAATTTATTAATTTCATTAAAAACATATTGAATATCATGTATCTGAAATGCTAGGGCGATATTTTCATTACTTTTTTGTAGGCGATTCCTCAAAGTGTGCCAAGTCTAACACACAACATTTGAAAGAAAATCCTAAAAAATAGTAAGAAACTTAAAACTCTTGGAATGACTTCTAATATGTATTGTTGTTGTGTATTTTCCCATAATTTAGGTATTTAAGATGAAAATTAAAAAAAAAATATTAAAGAAAAAAATTTTTTGTGACAAAAATTTGCTTCATCTTAGGAGTCTAAAAATTATTATTTTCTTCAACTTTGATGGACTAGAACTTTGGTGCGCGGTCGAGCGCGGTGCTCTACCTTATACACAATGAAAGCTTGAAGTCTAATTTAAACAATAAAGTTATATTCAGCTGCTAGTTTTTGCTAGCCTTTGTCTAGTAAACGTTTAAATAGAAAACAAGCTACTTTTTATTGCTTATTACGCATTCTCTCGTTATATTACGTTTGCTGCTTGCTCGCTTGTTGCCATAGCAACCATACCTCTTGTTATAACAATGAATGATGATAAGAGCATATCTATTTTATTAGAAATTAGAGATTTAATAATCTTGCTTATCAATAATATTGTTGTTTTTTTTTCTCAGAGAAATATTCAAAGATATATATAAATAAAAAAATACAAGAACAACTAATGCAAATTTACTTGCAAATCTGTTTATTTAGTAATTTGCCGTTAGTTTTTTTCTCTATTATTCTTTTCAGTTTACTTTAGAAATTTATAAACATAAGCAAAGTTTATTTCGAGATAAGTGCATTGATTTATAAAACATGGATAATTATCAAATATCTAATGGTGAAATTGTACATCTTCAGCAATATTGTTCGAACACTGCCCAATTATATGTTAGGTTGTAAAGCTGGTACTATATGCCAATGACCGTACATAAAGTCTTGATATATGGAGGAAAAATAATAGCAGCAGATATTTTACCTATCGGAATGTTATCAGAAGAAGCCCAGGAAGCGAGGAATCGCGATTATCGTGAATATCGAAGGTATCATGCCAGAAAATGTAGTAGGATATCAACAAATGAAGATGTGATGCACTTACTTTTAGCTTTTTCGGATCCTTTTATAAATAATTTTCGAAAAGTTCAAAAAAAGCAGGAATTAGATCTACCTGAAGATGTTAAGGAATTGTTGGTATAATAAAATATTAATTTTATATATACATATGGGCATTTCCTGGGGTCCCGAACGTACGTTCGTACGCTTTTGATGTACAAATAATATAGAAAACAAAACTTTTCCTAGCTTTTTTTTTGCGATTCGATAGCATTTGGGTAGCTGTATGTTTAGTGCAAAAGATGAGTTTCATCGAGTTTAAGTTTTCATAATAATAGTTATTAACATGTGGTCGCGAACGTACGCAAAATAGAAGTCAACTTTGGCTGACAGCAGTTAAATGTAAAAATCTGCGTAATGGAACGGAATATTCAAAAGTGATTAATTTATTTTAAAAGTGTGTTAATGTAGGTCTCCATGAAGTATTTACCAAAAAAAATATCTCTTTTGGTTTTTGTTTAATTGGCTTAAGTACCGGTCGCGAACGTACGGGTCGCGAACGTACGATTTTTCCATATGTTTTTTTATTATTATCACATTGCAGTTTCCCATTAATGTCTTCAAATTTCCTTAACAAACAACTAAATACTCAATTAACAATTGATTGTAATGAAAAGATTATGAAGAAAGAGTGTAAACATAACATATTTTTGCATGTAAAATAAGCATATAAAAATGTCTTTAGAAGTAGAAAATATAAGAAAATATAAAATTTTCCAGTTTCCAGTGCAATTTCCTCAAGTAAAACAGCTGAGACATGCTATGAAACCATTCTTTTATAACAACATAGACTTTTTTAATAATAATAAACAATAAAAGACGATGATTATCAACATTCTATTTTTTCATCCTGGTAGACCATTCTGGGGAAATGCCCATATTTCATTTTAATGTTTTTTTATTATTACTAGGTTACATGTTAATTTTCTAATTATTTAGAAAATTGATGGGGAAAGTTGGGGTATTAGAGGAGGGGTGTGTATGGAAGATTTGGATATGATATTATTTTTAATAATCCTATGAAGTTTAGGGATTGTAGCATTGATAACAAGGGATATACATCATATTAAAAAATTTTGTTATATGGGAAGCAGGCGTGGTTGTGGGCGAATTTCGTAAATTTTTTAGCCATTGATTTGAATTGCTACAAAACATATATATACCGAATTCGGTTGAAATAGCATAAATTCAAATGAAAATATTGCCATTTATATATTTCACTTGTATGGGGAGTGGGCGTAAAAGTGGGCGGACATATTTTATTCTTCATATATTTCCTAATGATGGTAACAAAAGCATCTGTAACAAATTTGGATGTTCTACGATGACTCCTTCTATTTTTTTCCATTTCTACTATGACGATAAACCACTGTGCGCCCGGCCGAAGGCCTTCTGTGCAGAAAAGCTTTAGTTAGCGAAGCCGGCAGTTGTTATACCATAGAGGAGAAAATCATTGCGCCCGGCTGAAGGCCGGCTATACAGAGCCGGTGTTTGTTATACCATAGAGGAGAAAGTCCTTGCGCCCGGCAGAAGACCGGCTGTGCAGAGAAGCTTCAGTTAGCAAAGCCAACCAATGGCAAACTTAGAATTTTTCGGTACCAATTACCACAGTCTTTATTTCTTTTAGCTAAATTTCCAAACTTTTGACCTCTGCGTCTTAGAGCTTGGCATTGTAAAAAATTTCTATCAATAATTAATATTTTTTTTCTTAAGTTGTGATAATCACTTGAAATTTTAACGGTATTTAAAAACAAATTTTGCACATTTTAATATTTTTGGTTATAAGTTAAGTTGTGGACATCATGACACTTTGCAAAGTGTCATGATGACACTACTTTAATGGACATTATGACACTTTTAAATGTGGACATGGACACTATGACACTGGACGCTATGACATGCCACCCATGAAACAATTTACATATTGAAGGATGAATTTGGTGAGCAGTATCACTCGAGTTGGCCGCCAAGATCATGTGATTTGACGCCTCTTGACTATTTCTTGTGGGGTTATGTGAAGTCGTTGGTCTATGTGGACAAGCCAAACACGATCGAAGCCTTAGCGTAATAATACGTGTTATTCATGGAATACAAGCCGAAATGCTCGAAAAAGTGGTGCAAACTTGGACCTTACGAATGGACCATTTGAACCGAAGTCGCGGACAATATTTACATGAAGTTATTTTTAAAAAGTAAATGGCAAAGGCCAATTTATCGATTCCAAGAAATATTTTGAATTTGAGTATTTTATAAGATTTTTAAAAAAACTACGCATAAAAAATCACCCATTACTAGACGCAAATTAAATATTTCTGTGGCATTTTGACAAAACATCTTAAGTCGAGATAAGATAGCAAAAACGTTTTTAAAAAAAACTCGAAAAAATAATGTTTATCCAATAATAAAATAAACCAAAATAAAAGAAAAAATTCGTTTATAATACAAAATTTTAAAAACGTAAACAAAAATGTTTTTTGAATGAAAATTCGTATGATTAACAACATTTTTTTTCAACTTTTTAAAATGCCACAGACAATAAAATTGGTTTTTTTGTACAAATAAGTCTAAACTGAATGGCTAATTTGGCAACACTCACGATGCACGGTGGTCAATTCCGGCCAAAAATTCATAACTTCTTAATTTTTTTTAAGTAAATGACTATATACAATGTATAATAAATATGTGTCACATCCTTAAGCTCTTGAATTGTTCTTGGCTTATTGACATACAAAAGAAAGAACTCCAACGGTGTCAAATCACATGAACGTGAGGGCCAATTAACATCGCCACGACGTGAGATAACACGGCCATTGAATTTCTCGTGGAAAAGAGCCATTGATTCGTTGACTTTGTGGCAAGTGGCACCATCCAGATAGAGCCACTTATCCTGCAGTTCCATGTCCTCAATTTCATCAGCATCGGTGATGTTCGTGATTTGTTCAATTGTTGGAAGAGCATTTTCTACAGACCCGGTTTGCTGAAATATGCGCAGAATTCTCCTGATTGTGTACACATGTGGTCGACTAGGCTGTCCAAAAAAATCAAAATGTACACATTTTGAAAAAACTACCATGCACATGTCAATTTAATTTTTGATTCCGTTATGATATTTTTTGAGTTTTCTGTTAGATCACGAGATATAAGGTTACCAATTTTATCCGTTGTTGCCCATTTCTCCCAACTTATTTTATTTACACTTTGGGAGGGGAGTTTACATACGAAATGTCAAGCAATTGGCTTAAGTTGTTTGGGCTGGGTGATGATCACCCAGTCAGTCACGCCAATCTTATATAAATAGATAAAGTCACTCAAAATGCTTTGGTTACTAGGATGGCACGTGGTGACAGCTGAAATTTATAATACTTACTTTAGATGCTTAACAGATGTAGACGTAATTAGCTTTTAACCTCCTCTTGCCCCAACTTTTTTGTTATGGTCTTTTAATCTTTGGTTTGGTTATGCTTTTCTTCACTTTTTGGTCGGAGTTGAACAGAACTGAATATCAAAATATGCATTTACATGCATTTTTTATAAATCTTTCAAAATATTGAAAAACTGTCCCTGGCTATCAGTTTTCATTTTAAAGGTCAGTTAGCAATATAATTTTTTGATCTCGCCATTAAATTTTTCCATATTTATCAACATTCATCATCGTCATCTTTTTTATTAAGATGTTAACATTTTTTTTTTTAAATAATAAAGAGAAGTGGATTAAGTGCTAACCCTCACCTCTTTTTTATTAGTAATTTCAAACCAATTTTTATATTGCGGTTGGTCATTGTTAACATTTTTCAATCAGTTGTACGAAACAATTTTTCTTCGTCACTTAATAAAAAAAAAGATTGAAACAGCGAAATAAAAGAAAATTGTGATTTATATAGAACCGAAGCAAATGTTAAGAAATCATAAAAATATTTTTTTTTATCCCCAACCCTTAAGATTCCATCATAATAAAAGTTTATTGAACACTTAAATGAGCAGAAAAGAAAGCGCGTGGGACGGGAGTTATTAAAAACAAGCGATACAATTATTTTCCAAAATTATAATCATACAATAATAGCAGGATATTCAAGTGGAAGTGGGATAAGTCTGCAAATAAAATTTGCTATTGATTTCATTATATCTGTGGCAAAAACGAATAAGTGCTTAAGTCGACTTAAGCAAAAGTTGAGTTAATGGCTCCTTTAAAATCTGCAACTTTAAAAGTACGCATGTACGTAGTTTAAATTATTTTGTACGATTTTTTAGGAAGTTGAAGTAAAATCACTTTTTGCTTATTTTTTTTCAGTGTGCACTAACATTTGGACTAAAAACTTAAGTTAACTTCCAATTTGTGATATTGGAAATATTTTGAAACAAAAACTTTCAAAAACTACAACCACAGAGATTTTATTAGAATAAAACAAAATTTTCAAAAATTATCTTTTAAGTATTTCTTTCCTAGAATACTTAAAAAAATAGACTTAAGCACTTTTTTTCCTAATTGCTACAGATACATTTTTTTATTTTTTTTTATTATTTCTAATAAGTATTGTGGTTATTTTGTTGAACTATCTACGGTTTTTTTTTTAATCCAAATTTTCAATAATTTTAATTAGGCTCAAGTTCATTAAATTTAATTTTCATTAAATTATTTTTATGAAGAAAGAAATTTTACAACATGAAAATTAATTAAAATTGTTATTGATAATCTTTCATTCTTGACCGTGGCCGGGGCTTGAACCCGGGCCGGCAGGTTACCATGACATGTTTCGATCGCAACCACTCGATCTCCCCAGATGGATTTGCCGTTTTACACTCGCAGCCATCGACGACTGCTGACGTCAATAGTCAAACATCAATCCTTAAACCAAATTGTATTTTAACCTTTGGTAGATCGAAGTTTGCTTTTTCGAATGATTATCTATTTTAATTGATTTTACATGTTCTTCCTTACTTCTGTTTTTTCGTACTTTTGTCAAGAATTTTTCTTGAAGTCCAAAGTACATTTTTTGTTTTTTTTTTCATTTTTTTGTCTTTCTTTTTCTTGTTGACCTTTTTCAGCACAACTTGAAGGACAAATGAATACATAGAGCCCGTGCCTTAGCTTTAACAATAATAAGTATTGTGGTTATTTTGTTGAACTATCTACGGTTTTTTTTTTTAATCCAAATTTGCAATAATTTTAATTAGGCTCAAGTTCATTAAATTTAATTTTCATTAAATTATTTTTATGAAGAAAGAAATTTTACAACATGAAAATTAATTAAAATTGTTATTGATAATCTTTCATTCTTGACCGTGGCCGGGGCTTGAACCCGGGCCGGCAGGTTACCATGACATGTTTCGATCGCAACCACTCGATCTCCCCAGATGGATTTGCCGTTTTACACTCGCAGCCATCGACGACTGCTGACGTCAATAGTCAAACATCAATCCTTAAACCAAATTGTATTTTAACCTTTGGTAGATCGAAGTTTGCTTTTTCGAATGATTATCTATTTTAATTGATTTTACATGTTCTTCCTTACTTCTGTTTTTTCGTACTTTTGTCAAGAATTTTTCTTGAAGTCCAAAGTACATTTTTTGTTTTTTTTCATTTTTTTGTCTTTCTTTTTCTTGTTGACCTTTTTCAGCACAACTTGAAGGACAAATGAATACATAGAGCCCGTGCCTTAGCTTTAACAATAATAAGTATTGTGGTTATTTTGTTGAACTATCTACGGTTTTTTTTTTAATCCAAATTTTCAATAATTTTAATTAGGCTCAAGTTCATTAAATTTAATTTTCATTAAATTATTTTTATGAAGAAAGAAATTTTACAACATGAAAATTAATTAAAATTGTTATTGATAATCTTTCATTCTTGACCGTGGCCGGGGCTTGAACCCGGGCCGGCAGGTTACCATGACATGTTTCGATCGCAACCACTCGATCTCCCCAGATGGATTTGCCGTTTTACACTCGCAGCCATCGACGACTGCTGACGTCAATAGTCAAACATCAATCCTTAAACCAAATTGTATTTTAACCTTTGGTAGATCGAAGTTTGCTTTTTCGAATGATTATCTATTTTAATTGATTTTACATGTTCTTCCTTACTTCTGTTTTTTCGTACTTTTGTCAAGAATTTTTCTTGAAGTCCAAAGTACATTTTTTGTTTTTTTTCATTTTTTTGTCTTTCTTTTTCTTGTTGACCTTTTTCAGCACAACTTGAAGGACAAATGAATACATAGAGCCCGTGCCTTAGCTTTAACAATAATAAGTATTGTGGTTATTTTGTTGAACTATCTACGGTTTTTTTTTTTAATCCAAATTTTCAATAATTTTAATTAGGCTCAAGTTCATTAAATTTAATTTTCATTAAATTATTTTTATGAAGAAAGAAATTTTACAACATGAAAATTAATTAAAATTGTTATTGATGATCTTTCATTCTTGACCGTGGCCGGGGCTTGAACCCGGGCCGGCAGGTTACCATGACATGTTTCGATCGCAACCACTCTGAACTTGAGCCTAATTAAAATTATTGAAAATTTGGACTAAAAAAAAAAACCGTAGATAGTTCAACAAAATAACCACAATACTTATTATTGTTAAAGCTAAGGCACGGGCTCTATGTATTCATTTGTCCTTCAAGTTGTGCTGAAAAAGGTCAACAAGAAAAAGAAAGACAAAAAAATGAAAAAAAACAAAAAATGTACTTTGGACTTCAAGAAAAATTCTTGACAAAAGTACGAAAAAACAGAAGTAAGGAAGAACATGTAAAATCAATTAAAATAGATAATCATTCGAAAAAGCAAACTTCGATCTACCAAAGGTTAAAATACAATTTGGTTTAAGGATTGATGTTTGACTATTGACGTCAGCAGTCGTCGATGGCTGCGAGTGTAAAACGGCAAATCCATCTGGGGAGATCGAGTGGTTGCGATCGAAACATGTCATGGTAACCTGCCGGCCCGGGTTCAAGCCCCGGCCACGGTCAAGAATGAAAGATTATCAATAACAATTTTAATTAATTTTCATGTTGTAAAATTTCTTTCTTCATAAAAATAATTTAATGAAAATTAAATTTAATGAACTTGAGCCTAATTAAAATTATTGAAAATTTGGATTAAAAAAAAAAAAATTTTTATTATTTCTTTATCTGCTCATAAAAAATTTTCGTGATGGGGTGGATTATCAATATAAGTATTTATATGCAACAATTATTATTTTTCTTATTTTTATCCTCATCTTTATGCTTATTTTTTTTTACAAAAAATCGAAAATAAATGAAAAATCAAGCCATTAAAATACCTTTATATATTTATCCTATATTTAATCAGTATCTAAAGATTTGTGGGAAATATGAAATTTGTAATTGAATTTGAATGGAATCAAAGAAATTAATTTAGATGGAAAGGACTAAGAATGAAAGGGACTAAAAAGGGGGAAAGTTAAAATTTTGATGTTGCATTCAATACACTAGTATTGATACCCTATCATATGAAACCCTTCACCACTTAAGGTTATAATGGTGATAAGTACTAAAGGCCGTTATACACTATCCCACAAAGTCTTTAGTAAGTTACAAAAATGCAACCCTGTCATGATAAGTTGTTTTTGTTTTTTAAAAATGTTCAAAGAATAATTAGATCAGGGAAGCATTTTTGGAAAGTACGTGAGACTTTGTGGGATAGTGTGTAACGGCCTTTTGTAACTTTTGAGTGATGTTGTAACAATTTAATATTATAATGGATGGTACAACTATAATGCACAATGTTAATTGTGAGTCACACCTTAACGTCAAGTTTTTGCCCAACCTAATTTGATATTTCTTTATCCAGTGCACTGCAGTGTTTGACAAATTCAACCATAGAGAGGTACCAAAATGGGCATTCAAATCAAAATGCTTTTCGCGCACTTCGTGACTTTTTTGTTAAGCATAATCTACCAAATGTGACCACAATCTGGAGAATTGTGAGAAAATTTCAGCATACCGGGTTAGCAGGAAGTGTGAAAACACCTGTTTGGTGCGGTTAATGGGTTGGCGGCATTATTGGGCCATACTTCTTTGAAAATGAGTTCGGCCAAGCATTAAACGTGAGTGGCATTCGCTATCGCTAGGTGATAGGGGACTTCTTGTGGCCAGAATTTAGGGATATGGACCCGGACGATATGTGGTTCCAAAAGGATGGTGTCACATGCCACACAGCCAACGAAACAATGGCTCTTTTGGCGCGAGAACATCAATGGCCGTGTTATCTTACTTCGTAGCGATGTTAAATGGCCGTCACGATCATATGATTTTACACCGTTGGAAAAAAAGAAAAAGTGTATGTCACTAAGCCAAGAATAATTCAAGAGCTAAAGGAAGAGCATCGGATATGCCACGGCATGCCACCCAAGCCGTGGCGTAGTTTTGGCCGAAATTTTGTTTTACACATAAGATGTATTCCTAACCACCAATTCGGCTTTAGAAGAGAACACAGCACAATTGAGCAAACCCATCGTATAGTAAACGCAATAAGAAAAGCCTTTGAAGAAAGAAAATATGGTTCCGCTCTCTTCATCGATGTTTCTGGCATGAAGGCTTATTACATAAATTGAAGCTAAACTTACCAGTAAACACACACAAGCTGTTAGAAAGCTACTTAGTCGGTCGAAAGTTTATTATTAAAGAAGGTGATTATTTAAGCTCTCCTCAACCAATTGAAGCTGGAGTCCCTCAGGGAAGCATCCAGGGCCCACTTTTATACTTAATATATACTTCGGATATGCCAATAAACAACTACACCCAAACTTCAACATTTGCTGATGACACAGCTTTTCTAAGCGTGCACGAAAACAGTCAAGAAGCATCTCGATACCTACAGGATCATATACATATTTCAACTCGAACTGTGGCTGAAGCAATGGAGGATAAAGGTCAATGAGCAAAAATGCGTACATGTAACATTTACCTTGCGTCGGGAAACATGCCCCCCTATTAAAATCAATAATCATTTAGTGCCTCAAAATTCGCATGTAAAATACCTCGGTATTCATCTAGATCGCCGTTTAACGTGGAAAAGCCATATAGAGGCAAAATTATCTCAAATGAAACTAAAAGCCATCCAAATTCATTGGCTTATTGGAAGAAACTCTGTCCTTAGTCTCGACTGCAAACTTTTACTTTACAACTCCATCTTAAAGCCAATCTGGTGCTACGGTATTCAACTATGGGGCACTGCCTCGGCCTCTAACATCGAAAAAATTCAAAGGCGCCAAAATAAACTTCTTCGAATAATCACAGCTGCCCCTTGGTATGTTAAAAACTCAAATATTCACAAGGATCTCAATGTTCCTTTAGTAAAAACTATGATTACAAAATATGCAGTTAAATATTTAAAAAGGCTTGAACAACACCCAAATCCACTAGCTCGAAATATTTTAAACCATGGCGGCCACACTCGCTTAAGAAGAAGAGACACTGTAGCACTTTCCCAATTAGATGAGCGATAAACACCTATATAAGTGAACAGAACCCGTGATGAAGAAAATTTTTGTCTGGCACTGGCAGGACGTAAAATAACGTATTAGGTTAAGATTTGATTAATTATTGTTAGTTCATATTTAAAATATGAAGATTCAATAAAAAATAATGAGAAAAAAAAAAAAAAAAAAAAAAAAACATAATTGTCACAGATTCTTCTATTATAATAAAATATATTGTGATAATTCTCAGACAAGTTTTTGTTTTATTTACAATTAACATCGTGGGTTTTGGTTGGACCAACCTTTATATTATAAAGAGTAATGTGGCTTTCGCTCAAACCTGATACAAATACTGGCTTTTTTAAATTAATTCTTTATCTACAATCTGTTTAAGGACAACAAGTAAATCTGTTCAGTTTTATATACGTCACAGTGGCTTATTAACTCCAATCAGATATAAAGCAATGAATCAAATCAGGAGTAAAAAAGTTTTGTAAGCTTTTGTATGAGGAATTTGCGTGTAGCGCAAAACAGTACTTAATTAACCTTAAAATACTTGACATATATAGCAAAATTAATGCTTAGTATCTCAGAAACTATAAAACATTTTCTGAAACCGGTTTTTGATTTGGTTGGTTGCTTAGTTAACGTGATAGCATGCACAGAACTAGGCGTGCTGCAAGTAGAGTCAACAGTGACTCCGTTTTGACCCCACACAACTCATCAAGAATTGGAACCCCCAGTCAAACTTGACCCCGGGGCAATACTGAGGTGGCTAGAGCCAGCCCGTTGCGTTGAGATACTTCAGCAAGTTGCTGAGTTTTACCCGCGATATCTCCGAGAGTCCTTGTAGAAGGTAATTCCAAAATAATCCATGTCGTGTTGAATTAAACGCTGGGAAATCACATAGAAGATAAAATACTGTCTCCTCAGTTCCAGGTTTCCCGCAGCTGCGGCAGCATTCATTAAAAGGAAGGCCGAGTCTCATAGCGTGCTTACCGACCGTCCAGTGACCAGTAAGTACGTATATAAATCTCGACACGTCTCACAGTGCGGCCGATTGCCAAAATCTGGCCAAAATTCGAAAATTGAAGTAATTCACTCCAAAATGGAATCTTGGGGGTTTTTGGGGTCGCTGATTACAAATTTTTTATTTCACCCCCAATCGACCACCACCTGGGGTGTAATATCATGTATTATTTATCATAATTCAGTAACATATCGTTTTTCGTGATTCTGAGTCGATCGGTATACTTTAAGGTGGGTCTAGAACAGACATCAGCACAAATGCATAATACCCTCCCACTATTGTGGTGTGGGTATAAAAAGACTTAACAAACATTTGAAAATTTAAACAACACAAATATTAGTAGACCAAGGGCAATAAGAATAGGGCCAAATCTTTTTTTTATTTATTTAATGACATTTTTTTTATTAAATATTCCACCTCGTAAAATAAAATATTGCTTGATTGTTTTGCTTCTTTTTCAATTTCATTTGTTTATAAATATATAAAATTATATAACACAAAACAAAATTCTCGCATTTTCTTCTTCTTTTTCACGTTAAGAACAGTAATTTGATGACAATTTTTAGCATTTGTTTTAAACTGCCATACTTATACATAAAAGTATTGTAAATTCACATGGCAATGATAAAAGCTTTAATCTTTCACTCAAAAACGCCAAAGAGGATTAAGGCTAGATTATATTTATTATAAGATTAACAAATCTTACTATTGATCCTGGCTTAAGCTCTAAGTAAAAAACCTGCTCTTAAGGTCTAAAAAATCAGTGTAAGTTAAACTCTCTTTTTGGTTTAAAATGTGTTTTAACCAAAAAATCAATATATCCGTTAACATATAAACCATCTTTAAACGCATAAAATTGGGCGTTTAAACTACCAATACAGACCATATGAATTTGACAACATTAATCGTAGTGCAGTTACATGCTATTTTATAACTACAGTACTTTTCGCTTATAGTCCATTCCGCTTAAAGGCCAAAAACGGATATAAGCCAAAACTGTCATATTCATTTGCAGGTTTTTTCGAATTTCATGCAAATTATTTGTTCTAAGGTCCACTTCGCTTGTAGTCCATTTTTGTTTATAAGCCACATTTTCTTTGCAGGCATATCTATGTGGGATCGGATGGCAGCGGGCATATTACTAGAAGTGGTAACACTTATTAAACATGCAACTCTGCATGTATACGACTCTGTATTGACAAGTGGCGAGATGTTTGATAGTGGCGAACTGGTAATGTGGCGAGTTGCGACTGAGACAAGAAATAGTTTTTAGGACATAAGACAGAGTATAATTGGACATCGAACTGAATACAACTTAAGCTAATCTCTAATTTAATATTATTTGAATAAACGTTTTATTTTCTTTATAATTCAACAAAATTATAACGGAGTTTTATTTATAAAACCTACATTTTTGGGGGCTCGTCCGAGATTTTGCCAAGTGTGTTTTAGTTCGAATTTTGTGATATTTATTCTGGGTGAATAATATGTGAACTCCTAAGAGAACCTTAAATTCTGAGTGAAAGTAAGAACAATGTTTAAATAATGGAAATTAAAAATTCGTGAAAAATCTTAAGGTGAATTTTTTTTAAATAAAATATTCTGAGTGAACTTAAAAAAAAAAAAAAACTATTATTCTGAGTGAATAAAGATAATGAGAAACTACAATGTGAACCTTGAATTAAATTCTGAGTGAATTAAAAGAAAAACGTTCTAAGAGTCGAAATAATAAAGTAAAAAAAAAAGAAGTTAAGAGATTCCTGGGTGGACTTTTTAAAGAAGAATTCTGAGTGAATTAGAAAAACTATTATTCTGAGTGAATAAAGGAAAGTAATCAGTAAACGTTAAATAAAATTCTGAGTGAATAAAGGAAAATATTGAACGAAAAGTTTTAATAATCAGATTCGGAGAAGAGCAAAGATTTATGAAAACTTGTTAGTGGACTTTTTAAGAAAGAATTCTAAGTGAATTATAGCTTTTGGAAAATCTTAATGGCAAAGAAGGGAAAATTAAATTCCTGAAAGTGATTAAAACTGTGAGAAAAGAAAAAAAAAATTCTGAGTGAACAACAACATTGAAACAAGTGTATAGAAATTGTATGATGAAATAATATATAAAAGTCGTTATTTTGAAAAGAAACAAACTAATAAAAAAAGTGCAACGAGTGCCGTAAAAAAAAAACAACGAAAAAACAAATCTGTCAAAAATATAATAGAAGTGTATAAGAAACTGATGATGCAATAATATACAAAAAAAAAAGTCGTTATTTTGAAAAATAAAGACAATTGTGTAATAAGAAGAGCAACGAGTGCTGTAAAAAAAAAACAACGAAAAAACAAATCTGTCAAAAATATAATAGAAGTGTATAAGAAACTGATGATGCAATAATACATGTATAGAAAGTCTTTATGTTGAAAAAAAGACAACTAATATAAAAAACAACAACGAGTGTCGTGAAAAAAAAACAAACAGAAAAAAACAATGCTGTTAAATTATAACTGAAAATATCAAACACTGCAACAAGTGTATAGAAAAAGTTATGCTGGAGAGTTGAACGTTGAAAACAACAATAACAACAACAACAACATTATATGTGCGTGAAAAAAGGGTTGAAATTGTGTATTGCTAAAGAAAAGAAGTTTGCCGAGATAATTTGCTTTGTGGAAGAGAAAAAGAAGGCGGAGCTTATGCAGATTGAAGATCGTTTATTGATAAGTTATTTACAGTTTTTTTTTTTTATTTAGTAATTTTTTTTGCTTGCTTGTTTTTGTATGGAAAGAAAACAAGAGCAACGTGAGTTACATTTACTTGGATTTTATGAAATACCGTAGGTAGTTTGATGTTTTGTTTAATTTTGTTTTTGTTTTGAAAAGAGTAAAGTCGGGTTGAAAATAGTTTCTCGATTTTAAAATTAAAGGAAATTTGTTTTTGTTTTAAGTAATTGAATTTAACGTAAAACTTGTTGCTAATTCATTTTTTTTTATTTTGTCATTGTGTGTAACGTATTTCATGTGAATTTAATTTTTGATATTAGATATAACGTAATTTTAAATTGTTTGTTTTTAGTTAACAGGAACTAAATATGTTACAATTGTGTTTCTGAAAATATTTGATTGAAATTCATTTATTTATTCATATACGTATATAATATTATTTTGATATTCTAATATGGTAATTACTTTTAAGTGACAATGGACAGACAGGGAATTTTGGGTATGAACGTTGATGGTTTGAGGGGTAAATTGGGTGAGTTAGGTTTGAGTACAGTGGGACGGAAGGAGGATCTTAGGAAAAGACTTATGGAACACTTCGGCCTGAACGCGGTGGATTCCGGCTCTGAGTACGATGATGTGGCATCCCATCAAGGTGCTGCTGCTGTACAGTTTGGTGGAAATGTGTTCACACTGAGGGATATTGAGGATTCACTTTCAACATATTGTGGTTCGGGTAGTTTGGAAATTCTCAATTGGATCGAGGATTTTGAGGACAATGCTGAGGCTGTAGGGTGGACGGACTTACAAAAGTTTATTTACTCGAAACAATTATTGAAAGGGGCTGCTCGAATGTTTATTCGTAGCCAGAGTGGTATTAAAAGTTGGAGTTCTCTTAAGGAATCATTAATTGAGGAGTTTGGCACTAAATTACCATCGGTTGAGGTACATAAGATGTTGAAAAATCGCAGAAAGAGGAATAACGAAACCTTTAGGGAATACCTTTACACACTAATGGAAATGGGAAAACCTATACGTTTGGATGAGGATAGCTTAATACAATATTTTGTGGATGGGATTCCTGACTCTAAATTTGGTAAAAGTATTTTATATCAAGCGAAGGATATAAATGACCTTAAGGATAAATTAAGGACATATGAAAAGATTCGTGGATCGGTTCAACAGGCATCAACCTCCAAACCAATCCCAGAATCTTCTAAGGAGGAAAAGATAAAAATCGACACAAAAGGAAAAAAGAAATGTTACAAATGTGGTGGTGAAAATCATTTTGCAAAGAATTGTGGATCGACGAGTGTAAAATGTTTTAAATGTGGAAGGCTAGGACACAAATCGTTTGATTGTAAGCAACAGACCAATGACATTGTGAAATCTGAGAATAATAATTCATGCATGGTGACTGATTCCAGCGAACCTATACGAAGCGGACCATTAGCACATCGTAATTTTAAGGAGATAGAAATAAATGGTGTGAAAATTTCGGCAATTATTGATTCAGGTAGCGACATATCGATTATACGACTTGATGTTTTTCATACAATAGGTGACGTTAATTTCATAAAGAACGAACAAAGTTTCATCACGGCTGGAGACTACAAATTGTTATGTACCGGGTATTTTGATAAGACGATAACTATAGATGGCAGTGATTTCAACATAAGATTTTACGTGGCTAAATATTTTGTCTATCCGGCGGCAATCGGAAACGACCTTTTACGAGAAGCGGATATAATAATGACTTCGAGTGGGGCAACAATTGTTAAGAAAACAGATCGAGTGGAGGATCTGAAGAGGAAACTTGAGAGTATCAACAACGAAGCCAATGAGTTCGAAAAGTTTTGTTCAACGGTAGTTATAGAGAATGATGATATGGAATTCGACTTTTCGCATATGAGTAAAGGAAGAGGGGCAGAAATTCGAGATTTAATAAATAACTACGCTCCAGATAGAAAGGAAACATCACCAATTGAAATGAAAATTATTTTATCAGATGATACTCCCGTATTTCAGAGACCTCGTCGGTTATCGTATGAAGACCAAAATATTGTAGAAGAACAAGTAAAAGACTGGTTGCGCGAGGGTGTCATACAACCGAGTACTTCGGCGTATGCATCGCCGGTAGTACTGGTAAATAAGAAAGATGGCAGCAAAAGGTTGTGCTGTGACTATCGTAAGCTGAACGAGAAAATTCTGAGGGATAACTTTCCCATGGTGTTGATCGATGATGTTATGCACAAGTTACAATCAGCGAAGATTTTTACAACTTTGGACTTGAGAAACGGATTCTTTCATGTGCCAGTGGAGGAACAGTCAAAGAGGTTTACGTCCTTTGTTACGCATAACGGACAATACGAGTTTTTGTATGTGCCATTTGGTATTTGTAATTCACCGGCAGTATTTTCTAGATTTATATTTTCGATTTATAGGGAACTGATACAGAATGGTACTATTATAGTATATGTCGATGATATTATAATCCCGTCACTAAACGAGGAAGAAGGGGTCATCAAATTGAAGAAGGTGTTAGAAGTCGCTGAAAAACATGGATTGCAAATTAAATGGCAGAAATGTCAATTTTTACGGAGGCGAGTAAATTTTCTAGGCTACATAGTTGAAAACTCTACGATTAAGCCATCGTCGGAGAAAACATCTGCAGTCGCTAATTTCCCGACCCCTAGGGACAAAAAGTCGCTTCAACGATTTTTAGGTCTCACGTCGTATTTTAGAAGATTTATGTGCAACTATGCCATGATCGCTAAACCATTGACTGACTTACTGAAAAAGGATGCTATTTTTAAATTAGGAGAAATGCAAATGGTTGCCTTTAATCAGCTGAAGCTGGGTCTTACGAATGCACCAGTTTTAAATTTGTACAACCCCAGAGCGATAACTGAAGTACATACAGATGCAAGTATGTATGGGTACGGTGGTGTATTACTCCAGAAAAACGCAGAAGACCAACAATTGCATCCTGTAGAGTATATGAGTCGTAAAACAACAGATGCGCAACAGAAATATCACTCATACGAGCTTGAGGTTCTGGCTATAATTGAAGCATTAAAGAAGTGGAGAGTGTACTTAATAGGTAGTCAGGTAACGATAATCACTGACTGCAATGCTTTTGCCATGACATTTAAAAAGAAGGAAGTACCGTTGAGAGTATCTAGGTGGGCAATGTTCCTTCAGGACTTTGATTATAAAATAGAACACCGATCTGGTACAAGAATGCGTCACGTGGATGCTCTAAGCAGAGTTTCTTGCCTTTTGGTAGAGGATTCTATTAGACATCGGTTAAGAGAGGCACAGTTAAGAGACGAACGGATGAAAGCTATAAGAAAAATTTTGGAAAAGGATGTTTACGAAGATTTTTATTTAAAGCACGATTTACTGTACAAAGATTCAAATAGAGAACTTATTGTAATCCCTAATAGCATGGAGGAGGAAGTCATCCGAATTGCACATCGTGACGGTCATTTCGGCAGTAAGAAGACTAAGGAAATATTGGAAAGGGAATTTTATATACCAAATGTTACAACGAAAGTGGAGAAAGTAGTACGCAGCTGCATCGAGTGCATTATAAGTGATGCAAAAACCGGAAAAAGCGAGGGTTTATTAAACTCTATTGATAAATCAGATAGACCGTTAAGGACATACCATATTGACCACGTTGGTCCAATGGAGCAAACAACTAAGCGATATAACCATATTTTAGTAGTGGTGGATTCTTTTTCAAAATTCATGTGGTTATACCCTACTAAAAGTACCAATGCAGAAGAAGTAATCGAAAGATTAAAAAGACAAGCAGCTATTTTCGGAAATCCGGAGCGGATTATCTCTGACAGGGGAACTGCTTTTACCTCAAATGCATTCAAAGGATATTGTGAGGAGCAAAATATACAACATCTCTTAATAGCAACAGGAGTACCAAGGGGCAATGGCCAAGTAGAACGTATGAATAAGACAGTTGTTTCTTTGCTTTCAAAATTGTGTGCGGAAAACCCTCAGCAGTGGTACCGACATGTTGAAAGAGTTCAACAGTGTCTTAACAATACCCCACCCCGTAGCACGAAAGTTTCTCCGTTTAAAATTCTTACAGGCTTGGAGATGAGAACCGGAAGTCATGAGGATATACGGAAACTAATTAACGAGTTTGCTATAATTGAACTAGATACAGAAAGAAATAAAGTTCGTGAAATCGCTAAGGAGAATATATCTCAAATACAGGAAGAGAACAGGAAAGGTTTTAATAGAAAAAGAAAGGAGGCACCTGTCTATAGAGAGAACGATTTAGTGGCGATCAAACGAACCCAATTTGGTGCGGGCCTCAAGCTGAAACCCAAATTTTTCGGTCCATATAGAGTAATTAGGCGGCTCAACCACGATAGATATGAAGTTGAAAAAGTTGGGGAAAGTGAGGGTCCGAGAAAATCTAACACAGTGGCGGAATACATGAAGAGCTGGAATCCGTCGTTCGGGTCGAACGAGGGTGCAGGAGGGCCGAATGTGGGATCGGATGGCAGCGGGCATATTACTAGAAGTGGTAACACTTATTAAACATGCAACTCTGCATGTATACGACTCTGTATTGACAAGTGGCGAGATGTTTGATAGTGGCGAACTGGTAATGTGGCGAGTTGCGACTGAGACAAGAAATAGTTTTTAGGACATAAGACAGAGTATAATTGGACATCGAACTGAATACAACTTAAGCTAATCTCTAATTTAATATTATTTGAATAAACGTTTTATTTTCTTTATAATTCAACAAAATTATAACGGAGTTTTATTTATAAAACCTACATCTATTACTTTATGCAAAAACATTCGGTTATAGTCCACTCTGTTTTTTAGATATTTTTTTAACAAACTGGCAACAAGTTTTTTATTTACCTTTCTGGCAACTTTAATAAATGTCAAATTTTGGTAAAAGAAGTTTAAAATTCCTTTGAAATTATAAGACAATTTTGTCTTGACAACAAAATTGAGCAAAACATGGATTTTGAAAAAATAGAATTAGTTATTGTAAAAACTTCTTTAAAAAAAACAAACTAAAATAACAGAATTTTTTTAAAAACGTTTAACATTTCCCAATTTATAGCAGAATCTATGAAATTAATACTTATGTTGTGTTGGATTTATACATTCAAAGAATTAAAATGATGTCATAATTTAAGCTTATGAAGCATTAAATTACATATTTACCTTTTTGTTTTTATTAAAAGCTTTGAAAGCCTTTGAATTAATTTATAATTTTTTGTTTTAACTATTATTTAATTATTTGTTTATGTTTTGAATAAACTTTTATTTTGTTTAAAAAGAGTGTTTTTTTTTTTGAAGAAAATAATTTTTATTTAGTCCAAAATGTGGATTATACTAGGATTCACTTATTGTCCATAAAACGGCTTATAAAAAAATTCGGTTATAGTCCAAATTCGCTTATAGTCCACAAAAGTTGTGCAACTATAGTAGTGGACTATAAGCGAAAAGTACTGTATATATAATGCATGGGGCACTGATTTACAGTTGTTGAGCTTAAACTCCATATAAATTTAAGTTTAGTTCAATTAAACCAGCGTTTAAACTATCACTAATTTATTAGCCATTAGAGTTGAAAAAAAACCAACCAATTATAGTCGGGATTATAAGTAAGACAAACTCACTGTTTAGTATTTGTATTTTGTACTTATTCGCTTAACAGTTTAATTTTTTTTGTAAATATGAAGAAAAATTAGTTCATCTATGTATATAAGAATTTATATGTTTCGAGCATTTATATTTTCCGTATTAGTGGATAGACTTGGCGAGCGTCCAACCTCCGGTTCATATTTAATCTTCTACGTGAGTTAATTTAATTTTGTAAGTTCAATATAAAAATCAGAAAATATCAATTTAAAACAAAAAACGTATCAAAAAGTCTCCTTTGATCTATAAAGTCATCCACTCAGGGCATTGCATGTTTAATTTCATGTTTCTATATCTAATATTAACGTAAATTAATCAAAGTACCAGATGTAGAACGGAAAAGTACTAAAAAGGCCCCTTTTATACATTCTTATTCACTCAGGACCATGCATGTTTATTTTTATCTTTGTAGGTCGAATATTAACAAAACTTCAAAAAGTACCATAATAAAAACAAAGAGTACCGACATTTTTCATCTACATAATAGGTTTTCCTTCACTCAGTAACTTGCACCTATAATATTATGTTTCTATGTTCAATATTATAGAAAATTTAAAATTATCACATGAAGCACGGAAAAGTAAAAGAAAGAAATTTATAGTGTTTTCTTTTCTACAAAAAGGTGTGACATTTTATTTAAAAAAATGCATTTTGCTGTATGTTTCTTAAAATGTTTCTACCGAAAAGGATGAGTTTTTTAGAATAAAACAAGCCTCCCTTTTTGGGAGCAAAATTTTTAAGAAACAGACACCAAATTGCATTTTTTTTAAATAAAATGTCGCATTTTTTTGTAGAAAAGGAAACACCATTAATTTCCCGCATTTCGCCCTTTTGAGAACTTTTTCACCCCATAGATTTTTGGTTGACAAACAAAGGAAGAAAGCGTTCTTTACTGTTTTTCCTGTGCCGATTTATACATAAGATTTTTAAGGTCGAAATATTCGATAACCGGTTTCTGAAAAATATCGAATAATCGACCATCCTATTTTTGTTTTATTGATAATTGAAAAAAAAAAACAATTTTTTTTATTTATGTGTTCTACATTTGTGTTAGTAGTAAATTTGAACGCTTATAACTCTGAAATTATTGAACAGATTTTAATAAAATATATATTGTGAGGAGGAAAGTGTTCTTAACCGTTTTGCCTTTGCCGATTTATGCATAGAGTTTCAGCCTGATTACGGTTGGCGTTGGCGTATACGCCAGAGTCGTTTATTGTAGGTTGTGTGTTATTTTAATCTACTAAAAAAAACGACTCACACGTATACGCCAACGCCAACCGTAATCACGCTGAATATCTTTAGTTTTTCTTAAATCTTTGGATAAAGTTTTCTGATGATCTGGCCTAAGCAAAGAGTTAAATGCTTATACCACAATAAATTTAAGTTTTATTAATAGTACGAATTGGAAGTTTAGCGCATTAAAACGAAACCTTAATAACTTGTTTTTTTCTAACAATAATTAGTATTGTGATTATTTTATTGAACTGTTTATGGTCTTTTTTTATCCAAATTTTAATATTTTTAATTAGGCTAAAGTTCATTAAATTTAATATTCATTAAATTATGTTTTTATGAAAAAAAGAATATTTACAACATGAAATGAATTAAAATTAATTAATATTTTTCATTCTTGGCTGCGGCGGGAATCGAAGCCAAGCTTTCACGGACAGGTTTCAATTTTTTCAGTTCCTACTAATGAATCTATTTTCAAGCGCTTCTTCCATGCGTGGTTGATATATTATATTTATTTATCAAAGTAAGAAGAAGAAATAGTAAAAACATAAGTGACAATGTAAAAAAGTTTCCACCAATCTAAAAAATCTGCAATTTTAAACTAAAAAACTTTTAATCTGCATTTTGACAATGTTGGGAATAAAATCTGCAAAAAGCAGATAAATCTTCACTTCTGGCATCGCCGCATTACTGAGGCGAGATGAAAATTAATCACAATCGTCTCTGCCAAAACATTTTAAAATATGAAATAAAATAAAGAATTTCTTTGCCATTAAGACACAAATTTTGTTATCTCCCTTTTTCTATTTTTGTGCTTTGACGAACAAATCAAATCAAAAATTACATATCTTCAATTTTTGTTCTTCTTTTATTTCAAGTTTTTTGTTTTGGCAAAACAACAACGTCATGTTATTGATTTAGCATTAAAGTCTAAATAAAAGAAAGGCTTCAGGGGTGTGTGTGCGTGTTGATGGGAACATGTGATGAAATTGCGTCATGGTAACCGCATAATTTTCTATTTGGTCAAGTGCACTTGATTAAGAATTTCCAGTTAAAGGTTGTCTAGGTTTTGCTTCTCATTCGTTTCATTTTTGTGAATAATTTTTTTACGAGATTAACTCACATTAAAGAGACAGTTCAACAAAAAAATGATAAACAAAACTTTTGTTACAAAATTCGTAGGCAGTTAACTCTAAGCACATAAATTACGAGGTCACTGTTAATCAGATTAATTTTTTCAAGTTCAACTCTTTAACAATTTAGTATTTTAATTGAGGGACAAGTTTGAATTTAACAAATTTAAAAAAGCAAGATATTAATATTTAAGGTTACCTGTTTAGATTCGAATAAAAACGAAATAATAATTTTCATTTTTGTTAATTTTTATTAAAATATTCAACATTTTTTTATTTTTCGAATTTATTCTATGAGTTACATTTCAGTTATGTATTTTATAAAGCTTTTTTGTAATAGTTCTATTCCTTAAATTTTTAGGAATGACTTTTATACACCACCAGAAAAATAAAACAATGTTGAATATAATATAAAGTAACCTACGAAAGGAGATAATTCCCAGTTTCTATTTTATTAAAATATTTTATTTTATGGCTGCTAAATTGTTTCAAGGGCAAATTAAGTAGACTGGAAAAATTTAAAGAAATATCGAATATAAATACGGATAAAAAACCAATAGCAACAACAGAGTATGAAATCCAACCAAAAGCGAGATAAGTCGAATCTTAGATAAAAGGTTTCTGTTTTTTCAATATTGACAATATTTATTTTATTTTAAACATTTATTATATTATTTTTAGGCTCAAATTTATAGTCATTAGTTAATTATTAGTTAACTAAAATGATAACTATCGCTTACCTAAAGTATCTTATTTACAATAATTGGTTTAGTAGAAATTTTAATCAGACCAAAAAAATGGTAACTCTATTAAAATAATAAATAATAAAAAAAAAGAGTAGTTCCCCAATAATATTTGAGGGTTTAATTAATGGTTTAGAAAAAGCTGGAAATAATGACTGTAAATTTGGGCCTTAGTGTTATTTTTTGCGTTTTTTTTTTATTTTGACGATTTTTTTGTCTAATTTTTTCACCTGAAAAATTCATGACTTTTTCAAACGATTTTTTCAGATTTTTTTTACATCTTTTTTAATTTTTTTTACTTGTTTTGACTTTAATGCAGGGGAAGAATTTTACGTTGTCGAAGATTTTTTTTCGGTTAAAATTTATTGACTGCATAGAAAATGTCTATAAAAAGCACTCAGTTTTAAAAATTTCGAATTGCATTCTATTATTTTTTTTATATTTAAAGAAGTTGTTATTTCAGTTTTCATATCATTTGAAAATCTTAGAGATTTTTTTAGATATTAATGTTATTCCTCAATTTTTTTATTTAAAGTTCGCACTAGTTTTAAAAAGATTAAAGACTAAAGACCCTTACGTAAACGAATACGTTGCAGATCAGCTTAAAAATCAATTTTGGCAAATTTCTCTTTGCTTTTTAACACATTTCAATACGTTTACCTATTTGTAGTAACTACCAACTATTAAATCGATCGCAACGCTTACGTATCAGAAACATTTACATATGAGTAACGAATTTTTAACACAGAACTTTTAAATTCTCATTCCGTATTTTCTACTGTTTTGAAATTAGCATAATTTTTGTATTTAAGATTCTTAATGATTGTTATTTTTAAATTTTGTTTAGGGTATGAAAAATTTTTTTTATATATGTATTTTTTTTTTATTTTGTGCAAATATCTAAATAGATACCGTTTGGTGATTTTGACGTTTTTTATGATTTATGCGATTTTTTTTCTTAATTCAACTTCCATTACACAATTTATTTTAAACATTTGTATAGATTGTGGTATAAAGATAAACGTTTTTGGACAAATACCTTTTAAATTACCAAAGTGTGTCTTTTAAAGAAGTTAAATATATTTTAAGAAAATTTAAAAAGTTTTGTTTCGGTGTAAAAAAGGAAAAATTAAAAAAACAAATCCCTTAAGTTTTATGATTTCCCAAAACAATTTATTTAACTTTTTTCCAATTTTTTTTTGCCGTATTCATATTTGTTCTTTTACTTCTCTTTTTTTCTGTTTGTTGTTTTTTTTTATATTGCTGTTGTTTTTGTTGTTTTTTGATAAATGTTTTGTATTTCAAGCGTGCGTGTCTGTTTATTGAAGTTTTTTTTGTTTAACACCCCCTGAACAATTTTGCCGCATCTTAAAAAAATTTGTAGGTACTAATAGTCTGTGCAAATTTTCAAATTTGCATTTAGTGTCTTACCGAAAGTGTACGTAGAAGATTAAGAAAAAATAAGGATTCTTTGTCTGAGGAAATTTGGAAACTAGTAAAATTTGTCGGGAAAAATTGAAAAAAACATCATTTACAAATTCCAAAGCACGATGTAAATTGTGAGTCATAATTTAACGTCAATCTGTTTGCCCAACTTAATTTGTCATTTCTTTGTTTCAGTGTTTGACAAATGTAACAATGGCGAGGAAAACAATTGAGCAGCGCATTAAGATTGTTGAAGTCTTTTACGAAAACGGGCGTTCAAATCAAAATGCATATCGTAATTTCTTTGGTCAACATAATCGGCCAAATGTGTCCACAATCGGGAGAATTGTGCGCAAATTTCAGCAAACCGGGTCTGTAGGAAATGTGAAAACACCTGTTTGTTGCATTTTTTTGGGCTGGCGGCATCAGTGGGCCATAGTTTTCCGAAAATGTGGTCGGCCAAGCAGTAACTGTGAATGGAGTTCGCTATCGCGAGATGATAAAGGACTTCTTGCGACCAGAAATTTAGGACAAGATATGGACCTGGACGATATGTGGTACCAAGAGGATGGTGCCACACAGCCAATGAAATAATGTTTTTTTGCGCGAGTAATTCAATGGCCGTATTATCTCACTTCGTGGCGATATCAATTAGCCGCCATGATCATATGATTTGATACCGTTGGAAAAAAAGAAAAAGTGTACGTCAATAAGCCAAGACCAATTGAAGAGCTAAAGGATGAGATAATTCGGCACATTAACGACATTGAACCTTAATTGTGTCTAAAAGTCATTAAAAATATGGACCATCGGATAGAGGTATGCCACCGAAGTCGTGGCGAGCATATGGCCGATATTTTGTTAGGTTAGGTTAGGTTCCTTGGGCAGCCATCAGAAGACGGCTCACTTGGGTCCTCAATTGGTCCCTTTGTGATACCCGGCGCCAATGCCCATCCATTGGAGCAGTTACTCAGATGGTGTCACTGCAAGTTCCAACCACTTCGTCTTCCTAGTGAAGAGAAGGAGCGATTTTAGTTCCATCCCAGACAGATCCCCCAAGCAGGAAAACACCGGTCTCCCCAGGTATTCTTCCCTTATGCCCCGCAGTCCAGGGCAGTGACAGAGGAAGTGAAGCACAGTCTCCTCTTCCTCCTCGTTCTGACAACTCCTACAATAGTCGTTGAATTCCAGACCCATTCTTCCAGCATGGGTCCCCACCGGCCAGTGTCCAGTCAAAACCGATATCACCAACCTAATTTGGTTCCTGCTGAACCCAAGTAGAGAGCCAGTTCTCCGTTTGTCATATCCAGGCCAGAGGATCCTGGATATCAAGCAGGTGGACTCACAGGTCCACCGCATCTGCGCTATTCTATAAGACTCGCGCTCGATGAGTAATTTACAGTGGGCTATTGGAAGACCAACAAATTGATCGATGAATACGTCATCCATGCGACCACCCTGTCTAGCCAGCCCATCTGCCACTAGATTGCCTGGGCACTCCGAGTGACCAGGTATCCATATAAGCGTTACCCTTGAATGTTTCGCAATCTCATTCAAAGACATCCGACATTCTGCAGTCAACTTAGATGTCGAGTAGACACCCGCCAAAGAAGCAAGGGCAGCCTTGCTGTCAGTAAATATACGTATATCTCCCGATATGCGATGATACCTCAGCCAGTTTGCCGCCCGCCTTATAGCCGAGATTTCCGCCTGCAGGACACTACATCCATCCGGCAGACGAAAGGAAACCTTCACATCCAGTTCCTCTATGAAGAAACCTCCGCCAGCCCTCTCACCTTTCCTCGAACCATCGGTATAGACCCCCAGGGTCGGTTCCCGGAAAGTATCCAAGAGCACGTCTCCGTGCGCCACTCGTATAACAAACCCCGCACCAAAGAACGGTACCGGAGTGCAGTAGTCCACTCCATCAGGGACAATCGTACTTCTGATTATCCTGGCGTGTCCATAGTCACGGGTCGACCAACCGCCAGCCGCGTGCAGCCGTGTCGCCGAGCAAAGAGCCAACTGTTTGGCCGCTATATCCACCGGAAGCCAGTTCAAAATCGTGAACAGCGCCTTCGTGGGAGTAGATCGCATAGATCCCGTGATCATCAACGCGACAAGTCTGTATACTTTCTCAAGCATCCCGCGGTGTATGCCCTTTTCCAGTGCAGTCCACCATACAACGACCCCATAGTACAGGGTCGGCTTTACCACTGCCTCAAAGATCCAATTGACACACCTCGGGCTCATACCCCAGTTTCTGCCTATTGCACCCCTGCACGCATATATGGCAACTATTGCCTTCTCCACTCTCATCCGGACATTTAGTCCCCATGACAGCCTGCTATCCAGAACCACGCCCAGATACTTGGCACTGCGAGATATCTGAAGCTCAGTTCCGTTTAACCTCGGAAGCTTAAAGTCCTCGGTCCTATACTTCCTCGTAAAGAGTACCAGTTCCGTCTTAGACGGATTAACACCCAGACCGCATGATGCACTCCAGGTGCTTAGTACCCTCAGGGCAGCCTCCATACACTGGGACATTACGCCCAAATGCTTCCCTGTTATAGCTACTGACACATCATCAGCATACGCCACTGCCTTGATCCTCATATTGTCCAACTTTGTCAACATGGTGTTCATAGTCAGGTTCCACAATAGTGGGGATAGAACTCCCCCCTGGGGAGTACCCCTGTTCACCAGCCTCTGAACACTGGTTTCACCTATTGTAGAGCAAATGACCCTATTCCTCAGTAGATTGTCAACAAATCTACATATGCCAACGTCGATCCCCAGATTCCCCATGGACGTCACAATAGAGTCCGGGTTGACGTTGTTGAAGGCCCCCTCAATATCGAGGAAGGCCACAAGTGTGTACTCCTTGAATTCGAGCGATCTCTCAATTGTTCCAACCAGAGAGTGAAGAGCCGTCTCAACAGACCTGCCCTTCGTATAGGCATGTTGAGAGGCAGAAAGTAAACCCCTTGGGATGGTCATCCTCAAGTGCACATCGATAACCCTCTCAAGAGTCTTAAGAAGAAAGGATGCAAGACTGATCGGTCTGTAGTCCTTCGGCTCGGTGTGAGAAGCTTTACCCCCCTTGGGTATAAAGACCACTCTACACAGGGTCCATTTCACAGGGAGATACGAGAATCTAGCGCATCCCCTATATATGGCCAGCAACCAGGGTATTATCAGGGTCGAATTCCTCTGCAGGTCCGCCGGAATTATTCCATCCATACCCGGAGATTTATATGGGCTAAAGCTATCGATGGCCCATTTAATCCTGTCATAGTCCAGTGGAATGGACATTGGAGTGGAAGTCGCCTCCCACGCTGGATCCCGTGTACCCCATTGGGAGTTTCCAGGAAAGTGAGTATCAATTAACACCTCCAGTGTTTCTTGACTATTCGTAGTCCAACTACCATCCGATTTCCGGACGTATGTCGGAACAACCGGGCTCGAAGCCATTACCTTACGTAAACGGTTCGTCTCAGAGGATCCTTCCACGCCGCTACAGAAGTTCCTCCAAGCAGACCTTTTCGCAGATCTAACCAAGTTTCTAAACCTATTCAATGATGACTTATAGTCCGCCCAGTTACCTCGGCGCTTTGCCACATTGAACAATCTACGACAGTCAATTCTCGCCTGCGCAATGTCAGGATCCCACCATGGTGGCCGGTTCCTGCCCCTACGCACCCTTGGCCTACACGCCAGGGAAGTCGCCAACTGCAGTGAGTTCGAAAGCAGATCCACTGCTGCATCGATCCCTCCGATATCGTCAACCCTAGGAGGGTCAGGTAGAGACCGGACCAGAGAGGAGTATTGAATCCCCCAGTTCGTCCGTCTCCTGTTCAATATAGACATCGATCCTGAAGACCTAAGCCCTAGACTGAATTCCACATATCTGTGATCAGAGAGCGAACAGTCATTCGACACCATCCAGCTCTCGATCATATCGATGTGGTTTATACTAACTAGCGTGACATCAAGAACCTCACACCTATTTGCAACAACAAACGTAGGCTCACAGCCCCTATTTACTACTCCTAAATTATAGTTAATAATAAAGGAAAATAGTGACTCACCTCTTACATTCGTGTCCGTACTACCCCATATAGTGTGGTGCGCATTAGCATCGGCACAGATGATAACCGGAGTTCCAGTGCCCGCGGCCTTTATAACTGCATCACGGATGAGCCCATTGGGTGGGTCCTGCCCGTGGTCGTGCGCCATGTACGCTGAGACCATCCAGACTATACCGTCCGGTGTCTCAAGAGCAACAGTTGTAGTATCTTCATCACTGTAATCAGAAAGAATGAAAATATTCAACGAGTTTTTAGCTAAGACACAAGATCTTATGTTACCTGTACCTTTCGCAAATAATAGCTTATAGCCTTTGAGGTTGAGTCCGCAAACCCGATCCTTGTGAATCCAGGGTTCTTGGACCATCACGAGCTCCTCCCCTCTTTCCACTATACGGAGGAGCAATGCAGCAGATGCTGCTTTAGAGTGGTGGAGGTTTATCTGTAGCACCTTCACCATGATCCATTTTGGCGACTACAGTGATGTTGACGTCCTCCTGGTCAGACTCCAGTAGCACGTCCTCATCAACCGTGTCACCCAAGAGATCAAAGAAGTCACCCACCAATCCTGAGACAGACTGGGTGTCCTCTTTGTCGCTTGAGCCCACGGCATCGTCACAAGCCATTCTATCCTCAGATTGCTTGGCCTCACTTACTGACGGAGCCGGATTGCCCTTGTTGTCACTTCGGTAGACACGGAGCAAGATCGTACTAAAACCATAGTAGAGCTTGCCCTGTCTCTCCCTCAGTGGCTCCAAGGATTGCTGGTTGATAACCACAATCGCCGTCCTTGAGGACCCTTCAGTAGCTGAAACCTTCACTACTTTCCAGTCATGTGTGGGTAGTTGAGGGTTGCAGCACTGAATGATCTTCAAGATCTCCTCAGGTTCCGATGGTTCGGCAGGGATGGTGGCAATCGATCGCGGCCTCCGTGGTATCTCTCCAACTAGCACCACGTCGAGCCTGGCACCTTCCCAAACCTCTCCTAGTAATTGGATGGCCCGCTTTAAAAGCAGCGCTGAGCGCTCATCCGCGCAAGCCATCAGCTTCACGTGACCCTGGTGCCAACCAGCGTCATCGCATTGAGGGGGTGGCCCTGGATTCTCCCTGAGGATCGTCCAGAACACACCCATTAGTTTTTGTTTTACCAGATCCCACTTGGTATGAGAAATGGCACCATTATCGACACTTCTGTCGATGATAGCTCGTACCAGGTGACCTTTGGCCACCTCGCTGAAAGATTTGTTCATCGGTTTCGATGAAATTTTAGGACGTTTCGTCCCCGGTTGCTGTTTTACGGCTGCAGCTTCCTCCTCCGAACGTTGCCGTTTAGGCATTGTCACCTTTCCAGGGACTGGGGGAGTAGCGCTTGGCAGCCCAGCTAAGTGGGCTTTTGCCCATGCCAATGAAGCTTTTTGTTCATTGGTTAGATCTTCAGCTTTCTTGGAGCCGAGAAGATCGACGAAACGCAAGGCAGCACGCCTTGTGTTAGATGCCCTCTTTCTAGGAGGTTTTGTGCCAAGGGACTTTATGCGGTCGCCGAATTTGGCGGGGGGAGGTGCAGTTTTGGGATTGGATGTCTTCATCGCCATCCCTCCTTGCACAATGGGCACATGGGAAGCTGCATTGTTAGGCGACTTAGTCATACCCAACTTGGCAGCACCCGAAGCAGGGGTTTTATCCGTTCCAATGACGGAAAGGGCTTGTGCGACTTTGGAGGTACTTGGAGCGAAGTTCAGGGGTACCTCGTCGCAGTTTTTGTAGCAGCCGCCTTCTGGTCGGGCTGCCTTGGTCGCCTGGGCTGTTACAGCCCCTGGCTTTTTCGTCTCACTGTCAATCGTTGTCATTGTTCTCGCCTGTCCGTCATCAGTTTTTGTCAATCGTTTTTGTTTTTGTTGTTGGGTTTGAGAGGAGTTCATTTTGCTTTACATATAATTGTCATAGATTGTATAACACGCACTAAAGTTTAGTTTATAATAATCATCGCTCCAAATTTTGGAATTTTTTTTATTGGCATATCGTCGGCTTAATATGTAAACCTGCTAAATCCAAATTAAGATTTTGATGCCGTTGGGTAGAGAAATTTACGCCTTGTACACCAGCATGTAGTTTTCTTTAATTTGAGTCTTCAAGTGTGAAAAACTATATTTTTGATTTTCCTTTCAAGCAGCACATAGAAAAAATAAAAAGTTTTATGTCTCTTCTGTAAAATGTGTTGAAGGTTTGCATATTAAGCCAGCGATATCCATTAAAATAAAAGTGTTTTTAATCACTGAAAATGATTTTTTAAAAAATCTTGCAGTTTGCAAACGTTGTTCTAGCCTATTTATTACTAATTACAAAATCCGGCTAACAGCAAAACAAGCAAAAACTGTCAAATCAGCGAGTAAAACAGTACTATCAGTATTTAGTTGCTGCCCTTAAACCAAAACGCCTGATATATTAAATATAATCAGAATTATTCATATTTTTTTTTTTTTTGTGTTTTTAAAAGTAGTGGGGGCGAGAATTCCCATTACAACGGCCAATTTCATCAAGTTTACTAACAATTAACTCTTGCTATAACTGCCAGTTAACAATATGTTTCCTTGCAGTTATAAAGATAGTTCATGATAACAGAACTTGGTGAATGTGGTCGCTAGAAACACTTCTAATTCTTATCGGCACTTCTAAGACACGCTTAAAAGAGACTTCTGGAAGTGCTATTTAAGAGTCTGGTTAAGTCTAATTTGTATTCCAAAGACAACCGAAATGCTTGCAGGGTAATTAAAAGTATTTATTTTTTACCTTTGAATGTGTTTTTGTCTAAACCTCTACACGTGTGCTTGTGTTTAGGTTTGTGTTTTTTTTTTAGAAATATTTTGCTAAAAATGTTAAATAATTTTTTATTTTGTTTTTAAATTTTATATAAAAATTAATTTTTCGCGGTGTTTGTTTTTTTTATTTTTCCTTATTTGTTCATGTCATGATAAAAATATTAATTTTTGAAGCCGCCCATAAGAAAGGTAAATTTATGAAATATTTAAGTGTGTATTGTGAAGAAAGGTGTAGTAGGTCTAGAACGGCTTTTATAAGAGGGTGTAGTCAATTAGATAAAGCAATAAGAAGTTTAATAAAGAAGGCATTTTTTTAATATTCTTAAAGCTTACTTAATTAACTCTCAATTTAAAGATCCCTTCATAAGCATGTGGAGAGTTCCATTAAAAAAAAAAAAAAAAAAAGACCACAGTTTTTAGTACTTACTACAATAATGAATGCAACTCTTATTTAAAAATATATCAAAGGCCTTTAATTTTTCGTAACTTTAATGCCAAAAAAATTGGTCATATAAAGTTTAAATACTTCTGTAGCTACGAAACAAACAACTTCGAGATATTAATAAAAGGCAATAGAAATAAGTAAGATACCCAACACCACTTACGATTATCTAAGAACTTAACACTATCACACAAAAGTTCTGGCATTAAAAGCCATTTTCGCGAGTAATATTTCTTTAACGAGTAGAGCTATGCTTAAGTATGAACCGATTCCAATAAAAGATAGGCCAATGAAGATTGCAATTTAATAAGCTCGGACCAAAATTAATCTAAACACCATAATTAGATGGTTTATGGGCACAAATACTCTATGCCGGAAAGAATCCTGTATGGGGCTATCTGAAATTGTGGACCGATTCTCACCATTTCTTAAATAAATAAATAAAATAAATAAATATTTCCATCGTTAGATCGAACTTAAAATCGATTGGCGTACTTAAAGGTTGGTCTAGGGCCAGTATTTTTACTTCTTAAGCGCGGAATACATGTGCTGCCAGAAAGACGAAAAAAAGGTCATTGCAAGGACGTGGATATAAAGTGAATAAATTATTTATTCAAATCACAATTTTGGAAGAAAATGGCATCGACTTGTTTGTGCATACTTAAGCTTATTTTTTAGTTGATGCATTTTTTCACTCAGCTAATGTTTAAGATGCACATAAATTCGCATATTATGTTAGTTTTTGCTAATAAAAGCATATATTTTCTGTTTTCATTCAAACAATTTTCGTTGTTATCAAACATAAATAAAACAATTTATTTAAAAAAAAATGATTTTATTTAAATTTAAAATTATGTTATTTTAACGCAAATTCACCGTTAGATGTTAATCTGCTGTGTTGTTGTGTTTAAGAAAAATCGTCAAATTGGTGGCTTAATTTATAAAGTGTCAAACACACAACCTGAAATTAGTTTCAGAAAAAGAAAATGCTTGAGATGAAATTTCTAAAGACGGTAGATGGAATTTCTGTTGCATTTTTTTAAAAAGAAAAAATCCTTTAGGAAACTTTTTCGATTAAATTTTGTTGTTGTTAATAGTATCTAGTTAGAAAAAAGAAATTCGTTGTGCCGGCTTATATAGTTATTAATTCTAAGTACAGCCAATAAAAATTTTGTAAAAGTAATTTAGTCTCTATTAAAATATATGTCAAAATAAAACTGTCAGTTTTTCTTTAAATAATGAACGCATATTTTATCAACTTTTTAAGCATATTTTGAATTTTTTAAGCATGTTTTATGCGCATATTTTTTAATAAGAAATCCTTGAAATTCTACGCTCTAGTCACAGCTAACGATGGTCAATATTTAAAAAAAAGTTCTGTAGTACCAACATTTCATAACATAAAAGTCTTAAATTTATTTAGTTATGGAAGTCTTCATGAATTTTTAAGCTTAAAATTTGAAGACTATAAACCAGTGTTCGAAAATAACCACTTAATATCTCTTCTTAGTGTTCGGTTCGGTAGATTTGTGGAAAAAACAAACGCTAATAGTGTTTGTGTAGTAAATTATTTAAAAAAAAAATAACGTTTACCTGTTTATCATCTTCGAACACAAAACAATACTGTTCTTATCCAGCTCAACAAAGAGATGATAACATTTAATTCCGTTTGGTTTTTTTCACCACAAGGCGTAGCGCCCTTAAGGCTGGTAAAAAAAAAATCCAAAAATTTTAACAAAAACAAAAAAGCCAGTATAATAATTTTACACAAACAAAACAAGTACACAATACACACACAAGCGTACATATAACATTCACCTTGCGTCGGGAATCGTGCCCCCCTATTAAAATCAATAATCAAAAAATACCTCAAAATTCGCATGTAAAACATATCGGTATACATTTAGATCGCCGTTTAACGTGGAAAAGCCATATAAAGGCAAACTTAATTCAAATGAAACTAAAAGCCATCCAAATTCATTGGCTTATTGTAAGAAACTCTGTTCTTAGTCTCGACTGCAAACTTCTACTTTACAACTCAATCTTAAAGCCAATCTGGTGCTATGGTATTCAGTTATGGGGCACTGCCTCGGCCTCTAATATCGAAAAAATTCAAAGGCGCCAAAATAAACTACTTCGAATAATCACAGCTGCCCCTTGGAATGTTAAGAACTCAAATATTCACAAGGATCTCAATGTTCCATTAGTTAAAACTATGACTACGAAATATACAGTAAAATACTTAAAAAGGCTCGAATTGCATCCGAACCCACTTGCTCGAATTTTTTTTAAATGATAGCGGCCACCCTCGCTTTAGAAGAAGACACACTGCAGCACTTATCCAATTAGATGAGCCATAAACACCTATATAAGTGAAAAGAACCCGGGATGAGAGAATTTTTGTCTGGCACTGGCAGGACATGAAATAAAGTATTAGGCTATGATTTGATTAACTATTGTTAGTTCATATTAAATATGAAGATTCAATAAATAAAAAATGAATAAAAAAAAATAAAAAATAAAAAATCACACACAAGCTGTTCGCGGTGCGGTGCGGTCGTTGCTAAAATTTTTTGTTTGTTCATTTCTTTATCAATGTAAAAAAAAAAAAAAATTATAGAACATTAAAATAAAATGTTTTTCTACAGTATGGCTACAATTTTTCTGTTTTTAACAAAGAACAGAACACTACATAATGTTCGGCTCTTTCTTGAACATTGTTACGAACGGTATTAAGGGTTGTGTTTGTCTACACAATTACTTAAACAATAGATATCGTGTGTGAGCCGAACGCTAAATAATGTTCTGTTTATTTTCGAACACTGCTTCTTTAAACTTACTATTATGTATATTAGGGTATTCATTTAATCGGTCTTTTGCGTTAATCGGTTAGTCGCTCGATTAATTAATCGAGGTTTTGGTTTAATCGGTTAATAATCGGTTAATTTTGCTATTGATCGGTTAATCGATTAATAAAGATTTTTTCATAAATTAAGTAATTTCAATAAATATAAATTAAAAATTACTTATTTTTTGGAGTTTATTAGTAAAAAAAACAATTACATATCAATTCTTGAACTAAAACGAGCAAACAAAAAAATAATTCATAACTATGTTGTACATATTTTACATATGTATTATGTATTTGTTAAATAATAAACTTCGAGATCATTTTATTTCAATAGTTTAAGGAGATCTTGTAAAATGATCTTTTAGAAAAACAATTGGTTAATATGGCACTTTTCTTTAGTTTTGATAAAACTTGACATGGAAAAAATTCTTTCAATTATCGTAGAGGTTGGAAAAATCGAAAGTAACCCATAATCAGTGTTGCCAGTGGATTTTTAGAAAAAATACCTACACATGCTAAAAAATATCCGATTTTCCCTACACGTTTAAAAAATTTCCCCTACAAAAATCCCTACGCATTATTGTCATTTAAATAGAAGAAAAAACATTAGTAATGAAAAATAAATTTTGTTCAAATATTTATATGTGACAAAAAATAGGTAAAAAGCTTAAAAAAAATTTACGTATCGCACTTGTTCAACAATACTGTATTAACTCAACATTTTATAATTTTCAGTAGAAGCAAAACAAATTTTAATTTTTAATTTAATATAAAAGGCATGTGAAAAAGTATTTTTAAACCAACCGTTTCTTTACCAAAAGGTAGACAACATAGCTCAATATTTTTACAGTGGGTATATATGAATAATACCTGTCGATTATTTCCAAAAAGTGAAAAACTAAAAATTTTTAGTTAATACAGTATTGTTGAATAGGTGCGGTATGTATGTACTTTTAAAAATTCAATTAAGTGATATCTTAGACAAAACATAAACATACATATTAGTGTCGCCCACTTTTGAAACCATAAACAACTCTGGAAATATATATTTTAAGCAATTTTAGTGAAAAGAAAATTTTTCAACCGTTTTGAACAAGAAAATATCACTAACAAAACGTTTTTTCTGTATTTATTTTATAAATAATGCGATATGACTAAAAATCCCTACATTTTAGTGATAACAAAAAATCTGTCCGATTTTCCCTACGCCTCTATTTTAGTGTCCAAAATACCTATATGTAGGGATTTTCCCCTACTTCTGGCAGCACTGCCCATTATACAAAATTTCTAAATTCTCAGTCCTTTAACTGGATTTTTCTAAACATATCGCACCCTAAACACTAAAGGGTATTAATAAATCGACACATTATATTCATATCTACCCGCTGTAAAAATATCATGATATTTTGTCTCCATTTTGGTAATGAAAAGTTTGGTTTACAAATTCTTTTTCATATGCCTGTAATGTAAAATTAAAAATTGTCTTTCTTCTACTGAAAATTTTAAAATTTTAAGTTAATACCCTTTAGTATTTAGGGTGCGATATACAAGACTCCATTAAGCTATTAGAGTTCTGTTTTAATTTTTTGAAATTTTTAACACTTCTTATTGTTTCTGTTAATTCTGTTGTTGTGTTACTATCGGGAGTTTTTTAAGTTTGCTGGTCATCTTCTTACTCATCCTGGCAAAGCTCAGCACCGAGCATTCTGCAAACAAGTTAATTTCCGAATTTCTTAATTTCTGTTTTTGTACTCTATTTTAAGAATCAATTTCTTGAAGGAAATATATTGTATGAAAAAATATTTCTAAGCACAACTTTTTTTGGTGCACTTTGGGACCAAAAAAGTAAACTTTGGTACAGATAACATTATAAAATTTTACATGATTGCATTGTAGGATGCATTTAAAAAAGCGAGTTGGTTCGCAACTGCCGTTTTGGAAGTCACCCATAATTAAAAACACACAAAAATGTGGTTAAATACTATAAAAAATCAAAAATTTTGTTACATCGGTTAATCGGTTAATCGACTGAAATTAGACGGTTTAATCGTTAATCGAAAAAAGCCGTTAATCGGTTAACCGAATGATGAATATAATGAATAATGAATACCCTAATGTGTATATAATATTTATATGCATACGAACGCCCTATTCATATTAAGTGCTGCCCCCCAATAATAAATAAACAAATTTTTGGTGCAAATTTCCCCCAATGAATTATATCTTTGTTTAAGCAAAATAAACACTTGCTCAATTTTTTTTTTTTTTTTTTTTGGGTATAAAATTTTACTGAAGTTAAAAACAACCATTTACAGTTTTAGCATATAGTTTAGCTTAAAGTTTTGTTTTAAAACAATTTATTTTTTATAAAAAAGCAGTTTAAATAAGCACTCTATTATATAATGAAATTGAAGAGAAGTGGAGAACGTTTAGAAATATTTAGTGTAAGAGATTCACTAAATGGAACGTAGCTTTGGCAGAAACCCCTAAATGTTCCTTTTTTCTGTGTAGTTGACCCTTAAAAATTTTCAAAAATATAACATTAAAAAGTAAAAATGCAAAAAATACTTAAGGGGAATTTAATTCATTGACAGCATTGCATTTCTTGCACATTTAACATGACTGCAGAGACCCTTTAAGGACATGAACTGAGAGGAAGGAAAATGGAAGAAAAAAAAGTTAAGAAGCCTTATTTAAACATTTGAAAGTAAAGGCATCTTTAGTAGGGCAGGTTAAATTGTTGAGACTTATATTACTGAAAGGCAACAAGGGACTTTTTTAAGGAAATTTGTTTAAATCAAATACTGTCGAGTTTTTTTTATCAAGATACATTTTGAAGTTTTTCGATTTCCTTATAAAAACAAGCACCGCCCTATTAGTTTCTTGGTTAACTAAATCAATACAAGTGTTTTCTTTTTTTGTTTGTAACAACTTACACAATAAAGGATTACATTTCAAGCCCATATAAGGAACACATAATCCATGTGTATTATTTGCTCCCTTTTGTTCTGCAGAAGAATGTTTTGGGTATGTGAATCGACGTAGTCATGGCAAAAGAATCATTGAAACCAAAATCATTTAAGATCGCCTTTATATGATAAATATTAAAACATAATTAAGAAGGAAGTGCTTTTCATAAGATGTTCTTAAGTTATGGCAACAGAAAGGGTAAACGAGTTTGTTTGTAGAGCAGTAGAACACTTATAAATTCTGCTGAGTAGCTTTTAAGTACTTTAAATAAATTTCCAAACTTGAAAGTAAATGAATTGTAATCAGGGATATAACGAACTTTTAATTCACATAAAGTTGTATTTAAAAAGCATTGTTCTTGTATCTCTCTTAGTAAGGAATAAAATACCAATACATTTATATGAACAATTTTAGGGAAAGTATTTTAAATTCTTAAATAAAGAAATTACTAAGCAAACCTTGAATTCGAAAAGAGTTTAAGTTAATGTTCTTGATTCTAGCTCATTGTGATTAGCAATTTTATGCTAAAAACTATATGAGGCCGTACGTCATTATCATAATCAAGTTATGATCCTAACAACTTTGTACGGGGTCTTTTAAATGACGTAGTTGCTAATGAATCGCATATTGATGTCAGCTAATTTCAACATGATGATGCGAGAAAATTCCTAAAAGAAATAACTTCAATAAATTCATAATTAATTTGTGCGCCAAGATATCCAGGTTTTAAAGTATTGGCATATTTCTTCTTAAGTGTCATTAACACAGATTTAAATTTTTAAAAGAATTTTGCTTGCAACAAAGTTCATATATTAGTAATGATCAAGATGCGGATCAAGAGACTTACAGTGCTGTTCTTTTAAGCAACGATCTCATGCGAGTAATAACGTACGTTGAAAGAAGCTATTGGCTTATTTTGATGGCTATAAAGTGTAAAAACTTTTCAAATTTTGTATGCAGCGATCATTTTTAGATATACTGTTGTGAACTGTGTAAAGCCTTTGATCCTAATGTTCAACTTTAACCTCATCATAAGAATAATACATTTACTTTTAAAATTGTTTAAGTTTTGTTGATTTTTTGTCAAAGTAGTAATAAATTCACGTTGTTTTCTGAGTGCCCCGGTAGACTAGCTGGTAGTGAGCTAGTCTATCAGCGCCGGGGTTGCGGGTTCGATTCCCGCCAGAGACTCTGGTTTCTTTCCTGCAGACAAGCGTAGAGGTTCGCGCGATTAGCTTAGGAAATTAAAAATTAAAAAAAAAAAAAAAATAAAAAATTATAATTACAATATAATATCAAAATATTTTAATGTAAAGCATGACAAATAAAAAAGGTTTTATTAATTTATTTTTTTATTAAAATTATCGATAAAAATAAAGTTATGTCAAAAAAAATTTAAAATTGTTCAACTTAAAATTTCATTTCAAGCAAGGTATATTTACACAAGGTAAACTCGTTGGCCCATATGTTTGTCAGCTGTTTACCCCTAGTTGGAACCCAAACGTCAAATTTCGTGTATATGACCCAAAATTTGTACATGTGTGCGTTAAATTGTTTTTGTTTTATATGAAGACAATTTTGACAACTCGGTTCCTTTTATAGAGCAGCATGTCTACACTCCAAATTGAGTCTACCTTGTGTAAATATACCTTGATTTCAAGCTTGAATATAAAAAGTGTTGCTGAATCAGCAGTTTATGGGCAAATTCAGCAATTTATCGCTTTTTGTTTGTTTTGTTTTTATGTTTCTCATAAACAAAAAGTTGACAACATTTAATAAATTAAACAAAATTTTAGCAAAAGAAAACTGAAAAAAAATTTGAGTTACATATTTTATAGTTTTCTCTTTCCAACATTAACTGTTTCTTTCTATGAATTCTATATCAATTCAATGAAAAAAAAATGTAGTGTCATAAGGGCTTTATCAACAACCACGTGGGAGTTTTTATGTAATCTTCTTAGTGCAACTAATTAGGGAATATATACAGAAAATCTGTTATTGTTTTGCATTAAAAAAAAACGTAAACTTGAAAAAAAACCGGTAGATCTATAATGGTTGAAATAACAGTCTTATAATCAAAGAAAATTATGGATTGATTAATACCACAGAAACAAATAAAAATTGATTTCAATTTAAAAATTTGTAATATTAGTTAAAAACTTTATTTAATTTGCACTAGTAGACAAATTAAAAGTATTAATTAAGCGTTTAATGAAAACTGTAAACTGATTTTATTTTTGATTGTTTAAAAATTTTGGAAATTTTTTTCTGTGCATTGTTTCAAATAATTGTATTTGAAATATGAATTTGGAATACAAATAGGCATTCTGTCCCATTTTTATAATTTTTGAAGGAAAAAGATTCGGGATTATCGGATGTAGCATATAAATCATACCTAACGGAACATTTTTCTGGATGAACAATAAGTAGCAACTTTGCTTATTAATAAATCCGTTTACCCAAACATGAGCCGTAAGCCATACAAATTTGTTATTTTCGTATCTTAAAAACACGACTTAAGTGTATTTTGTATTTTAAATACATTAATGCTTGTATTTTCCCCAGTCCTGATAAAACATAAGTTCCGAATTTAAGGCCCCTATTACGGTTCACAACTCAACTCAGTTGAGTTGTAATTTCTTAATTTTTGTATTATGGTTTACAACTTTGCTGCGTTGCGGTGAACAAAAACATAACAAAAATTACAACTGATCACAAGCAGTTGTCTTAATTACAACTCAACTGAGTTGAGTTGTGAACCGTAATAGGGGCCTAAATTCGACAATACCTTCACTATAGATAAGTGATTAGAAATTGCAAACTTATTTCCTATTTTTTCAATGGCCTCCACCGTGCATTATTTTACTTTAAGGCTGATGTTAGAGTAGCTGCTAAAAGCAAACTGATGAAAGAGGCGATAATATTTGTGCTATAACTAGGCTATAAGATTTATAAGATGTGACAACTACAATGGGAATGCGATTAAGAAGGCATAAAAGCAGAAGTAGGCACAGAAAAAAACAAAAAAAAAAAAAAAACAAAAAACAAAAAAAAAAAAAATTAAACAAAAATTACAGCTTCTTTAAAACTTTTTATAGCGAATACAAGAGCAAACTTTGAATTCAGCGCACTCAAATAAGCTTAAACAATAGGGTGACCCGCTTGTTGGAAATTCCCGCTAACACAGTGTATTCAATAGAGTTGAGAAAAAAATTTAAAAATATAAAAAAAGTTAGAGTGCTATATTCGGCTGTGCCGAATCATGGATACCCTGCACGGACAGTTCGAAAAATTCAAGAGTGATATCTATTTACTATTTATTTATCTTTATAAAAACAGACGTCGGCATTAAAATTGGTTGCGGCTTAAACTTTTATAAACTTAGACCCCTTTCAGACTCGGCAAGTTAGCTGCGCAAGTTACTTGCCGACAACAACAAAGTCTGTACACAATTTTTTTTCTTTACCCCGACCTTACCGCTAACGTCAACAAACCAAGAGTTGCGCAAGAGACTTGCGCAAGTAACTTGCCGAGTGTGAAAGGGGTCTTATTGACCGACAATCAAAAATTGTTATGCTTTGTTTTTAGCAAATTTTACTAGCTTGAGTAAAATATAGAGTTTCTACGCGGGAAAGAATTGCCGGGAGTCCCGGGACATTTTTTTAAAATTAATCCCGTGAAATTTTTTCCGGGAATTTTTGGGAATTTCAAATTAAATTTTTTGATATTTTATATAAAATCAAAAAAAAAAAAAAAAAAAAAAACAAAAAAAAAACTATATTCTTTACTAAAATTACTAAAAACTACAAACAAATCGAACTATTCTTCCTACGCCAATAAACCAACGGTCTCTTTAATTGCTGATGAAATGTCTAAAAAGCTACTTGAAGTAGAAAATGAAATGTACACGATACACCATTACCAACATTAGATGATGAACTATCTACAAATTCTAAAAAAATAAATGTAAAGAAAATACAAAAGCCTGAAAAAATCTTAAATTAAGAATTTGACGTCTATGAATTCACGGGTAACAGGCCAACAAATTTATAAGCTTTCAGCCATATTCATAAAAAGTTCTTATTTTAAGCTTATAGTATGTAATAACTATTAAACGCTTTTTGTCCTATAAACCTCTTATAAAAATTTGTAATCATAAACGTACATTAACAGCTTTTAACTTATTGCAGCGATTTTCTGTTTAAGTATGGCAACTTTCTTTATATTTGGCTGCCATTTTATTGTTAATGATGCATGAAACTTCTATTCGGTTGACATGATATTCTGTATTTAAATTTTTTTATAATTTTTTTTTTAATTGTACCCCTTCAAAATTATTCTTATCAAATAAAACTATATATTATTTCAGTTTCTGAACAAAATGTTTCCGAAAGGTATCATAAAAACTTTTGTTTGAACCTTTTTTAAATATACAATAAGAAAGTAATCGAATAAAAAGTTTGTTTACTTTTTATTAACATCACTATTATTATGATTTGCTTATTTTTTTTATATTTTTGAACAGTAATTTGTTGTTTTAAACAAATAAAAACAACTAGTTGCAATAATTTAATAAATAATTAAAGAGAATATCTGCAATCATATAAATTTTTTTTAAATAATTATCAATATAACTTTAAATTGGCTGTCTAAAATAAAAAAAAAATAGTAAAATGTATTTAACATGTCTGTTGTAATATATAAAACATTTTTGTCATTATTTTTAAACATATTTCACAAAAATAATATCATAAAATGCAAACACATTTTAAAATGTTATTTTATTTTTGGTTTAAAGAAGGGCAAATCCCATAATAAATTTTATTACTTAACGAATGGTTTATTAAAGGTTCAATAGACTATTTTTCGTTTATGAATACAACTTTAGCAATTTTTGCTTAAAAACGGTCAATTAATCATCAATAAGTTTTTATGAATACGGCTGTTTGTATGATGCGCTTCTTACTATAAAACCAATGTATGTAGGGAGTTAGAGCACGTTTTCGGTAGCAGGCAATATACATATTAACAAGGATTATAAATAGAATCTCTGATGAGCTTTTAAATGATTTAATACAACTAAAAATTTCTTTCTTAAAAGAAAATTTATTTTACCAAGTTGCTATTAATAATATCAACTAAATATGAATAAGTTTTAATAATTCGTGATCTGATTTGCTGTGGAATTAATATAGCAAATTTTTTTAGACTGTTGTATATGTATATATTCTTTAAAAAAAGTAAAAACTTTTGTCTTGAACTCATTTAATGAAATCATTGTTTTATTCAAAAAATCCCGGGATTCCCGGGAATAAGATTTTTTTGTTTCGTTTCCCGGGAATAGAAAATGTCCGGGAAATTAGAAACCCTAGCAAAATATCATGATTCGTAACAGCTTAAAGTGAACTTAAATGATTTTCAGTAGGGGATTTTATATTGGAGCCATGTTAAGTTATGAACCAATCATCCTAAAATTCTGCGTAGTGATTTCAGGTATTAAAAAACATAAATTTCAATACAGCGGTGAAATAAGTTTTAGCGTTTACAGTGGACAGTCAGAAGGCTGCTAAATATGGGATCTAAGGTAAATTATGGACCGTATATCACAAAATTGCATGACATTTTTTCTGGCCATATGCAACTAAGTTGGAAGAAATTTTACCGCAATATCTATATCTGCTACGGTTTTAGGCGTATTTAATTAATTTAGCAGAGTGGCCTTTATATGGAGCCTTTAGAAAATTATGGAGCGATCATCACGAAATTAATTAGTATAATTTCTAGCCCTATAAAACTGCAACGCACCAGATTTTATTATGATAGAATTATTAATAACGGTTTTAGGCGTACTAAACTGTTTTCCGATCTTCACGAAATTTTACAGTGTCATTTCCAGTCAAATAAAACGAATTTGTGCAGAATCTTATATCATTTCGTGCATTATTCCACCATTAACGTTAGTTTTTGTAACAAAATAATCAATTTTTTAGCGTGGTGGTTTCATATTTTGATTTACAGCTCTGATCCTACTGAACAGGTTTTGCTGGACTTCAATTAGGAAAACTGCAAGTAATTTGACACCAAGTTTGTTCATTTCTTTTGAGTTTTTCGAAAGTGAGCGTGTTTTCAACAGCGGACAGACAGACGGACATGGCTAAGTCGACTCAGAATTACTCTAGAAGCCAGAAAATATTTAATTTATGGGGTCTGAAATGATTAACAAAAAAGTTTCACACGGAATGAGAAACTTAGTACTTTTTTCAATTTCTTTAAAATATTACGACAGAACTGATGCAAAATTTTTTAACAAATCGTCAGCTTAATATTGGTTTGGCGCATATAATGGTGAAATTACCTTGGTATGCGCCAAACCAATAATGAGCAGACGAAATGCCGCTCACAAAATATTATTAGAGTAAAGATATTTTGTTTGCATCTTGAGCATATCATGTTATGGCTATAAAATATCGTTAAATGGTTGTGAGTAATAAAAAAAAAATTATTTTTCAGTGAACCATACTCAAATTTATAATTGCGATTAACATTGAAATGTTTACAGTAACTATTAAATTGCTGATATTAAATAAAAATAACAATTTTTTGTGTACGACAACAATAAATTGTAACAATAAATATAGTGTAGTTGCCTTAACAATGCCGAACCATATTTTTTCTCTGCGTGGTAGTTAGGGATGCAACATCGCTCTGAAAAACATCGATGTTTGAAGACACCGATGTTTCCACGATAAGCATCGATGTTAAAAAACATCGGTAAAAAACACGATACATCGATGTTTAACATCGATGTTTAAAACTACTTTGCAATTTTACTTACGGGCTGCTTTAATTCTACTTTGCTACTGCATATCTTAAGGCCCAACTATAATATACATATGCTTGCATAAACTTTTGTCAAAAATTAACAAAAAGCCTGTCAAATGCATTCAAAAACACAAAAACGAAGTGCAATCAGTTTCGCATTGTGTTCAAGCAAATGACAGATTCATAAAATTAAACGAAAAGTTTCCATAAGTGCAATATGGTTTGACAAATATGATTTTTATGTATTTGCACAGTTGCTTAAGCAACTTAATACATACATATAGTTATGCAATGCACAGTATACATGCATGTACATACATATGTACGTACTTTGTATGGCTATCAGGGGTGTGCTGGAAAACGGAATTGTAAAACGCTAGAATTTGGAAGTCGTTTTTAATACACTTTTAATAAAATATTTTTAATTTTTGTTTTAAAATTCTGTTTAATAGAGAAATATTTTTATAATATTTTTCATTAAATTCTCATTTTACATAAATCTTATTAAAAACCGATATTTAAAATTCTTGCGTTTAACGTATGCTTTGAAAAACACTTTTTTATATTTTTAAATAAAAGGTTTAATTAAAAAATAAAAATTAAAATTGGTAAAAATTTCAAAAGATTTTGTTATTCGTGCTTAATTCCCAGTTTTTATTATTGATAAAAACACTTGAAATTTATTGTTGATGGGATAAGCTATTCCTATGCGCATTTCACTGGTTGCTTATTTGGTTTAATATCTTTAGTTTTTCTAAAATCTTTATGGATGAAGTTTCCTGATGATCTGGCCTAAGCAACCAGTGAAATGCGCATAGGAATAGCTTATCCCATCAACAATAAATTTCAAGTGTTTTTATCAATAATAAAAACTGGGAATTAAGCACGAATAACAAAATCTTTTGAAATTAAAAATTTTGTATTCCCAAAAATTGAAATTACTTTTTGATAATTGGTAAAAATATTATAAAAAATATTAAATTAATGAAAATATTAAATGGACGATGTCGATGTTTTTTAGTTTTGACGGCGATGTATCGCCGATGTATCGTAAATCAAAACATCGATATTAACATCGATGTTTATGAACGATACATCGATGTTTTCTAAACATCGATGTATCGTTTGCATCCCTAGTGGTAGTACGATTGCGGTGAACATCAGAAACAGTGCTTCAGGCAAAATATCAGTCTACAAAACTTGGAATTTTCAGCAAAAATATTTAAAAAAAAAAAATTTTAAATATTTTATTACGCAATAAAAAAATATTAAAGCGCTTATGAAATCCACTTTAAGTAACTTCGACATTTTTGTGATCTGTTTGGTTTGTCGTATTTGATCGAAATGTTATAAAAATTTTTTACTGGTACCTGGTATATTTTTGTATATTTTATGCTAAATAGTAAAATTTATCAATAAAATTTTACTTTCTTTCTTAACTATCCTATCTCTTATTAAACTTGCACTATATATTTGACAACACCTTCAATTGATTTTCAAAAAAATTTAAAAATTTAACAATCTGCTAACAAGTTTAATGCCATGCTGCGTTGAATTAAAAGCGATGTTGAAACATAAACCCTGTTTATGCTCCATTAACTTTAACTTATTTGCTTTTTACACGTTCTACACAAGAGAAAAGTATATAAAATACATTAAATTCTTAAGAAGAAGCATTTATGCATTGAACAGCAAAACTTGTAGGTATAAAATGTACCGCACAAGCAGTGTCGTGCGTAAGGTATTGTCTCATATCAAAAACAATTTTTTTTAGACATTTTACTGCAACAATAATAAACATTTCAATAATATGCCTTTTAAATTTATTGCAAAATTTTAAAGGTTGTTAAAAACGGAAAGGGATATTTATATTCAAAAGAAATATTTAATTGTACGTCTTCAGTGTTATTTTTTATTTAACTATTAGGCATAAAATTGAAAGGTGTTTGTGAACGTAGGCGTGTACGAATTGTGTTTTAAATTACATATCAAGTATACGCAGGGCTATAATATTCGGAATGCGATAAGAAAATAAATAAAGTCAAAATTATGTTGGCCATGAATTCACAAACAAAAGAATATATTTAAGTAAAACGACTTAACTCATACTATCTAGATACGTTAAAATTAATTGTAATTAGCAGGGCAAGTTTTTTTAAGTTTTTGCTTAAGAAATAGAAGGCGGCCCAATATGACCGAAGGTATTTGAAATCCTTATAACATTTTTAATAAGCTTTTTTTCTTTGTTTTTTTTTTTAAATTTTGTGGAGATGACTTAGGGAATTAAACAGGAATAACTTAAAAAGCTTCTAAGTTTGGTCTTGAACCAGGCCGACTTTACAGAGAAGTTTTAGTTAGCGCTAATTAATGCGAATATGCATAACTGACCTTCAGCTGGTCGCAAGGATTTCCTCATCTATGGTATAACAAACACCGGCTTCCCTAGATGACGTTTCTCTGGATTTTGATAAAAATAGCTCAAATTTGCCCAATAAGTTTAGACAATCCCTGATTACACTCGTCAACAAAGTTGGAAAAAAATTTACTGCAGAAACGAAGCATGTTTTTTAACCAATAATTCGAATCTAGCATAAATTATTTATTCGACAGAAGCCCACATTCAATCTAAATCTTCATACAAGTAGCGTTTAAGCATGTCAGGGAGATCGTGTGTTACTGATTCAAGCTATTTTGCTTTATGTGTGGTAAATATTTGGTTGGACAAAAAGGATATGCAATATCAGAATCATTAAAATATGCATGTTTACATCATTTTGGTTTCGCAGTCAGAAACTTGGACAAATTGTGGACACCGACAAAGATTTAATGGAATTTGATAGAAGTTATCAAGGATTTTGGGTAGGGATGCAAACGATACATCGATGTTTAGAAAACATCGATGTATCGGTTATAAACATCGATATTAACATCGATGTTTTGATGGACGATATATCGGCGATACATCGGCATCAAAACTAAAAAACATCGACATCGTCCATTTAATATTTTCATTTATTTAAATTTTTTTAATAATATTTTAACCATTTTTAATTTAAATTTTTTTAATTTTTTCAACTAAACCTAAATTTTAAAAATATAAAAAGTTTATTTCAAAGCATAGCAGTACAAAGTAGGCACGGCACGTACATATTTAGATATGTACATACTATGCATTGCATAGCTTTATGTAATAAGGGGTAGCCCCTTTTATAATTTAAAGAAATGTTAAAACAATTTTGGAGACTGCAAGTGTAAAGGCCCAACTATAATATGCGTCAAATCATACTGTACTGAAGAAAACTTTCTGTTAAGTTTTATAAATCTGTAATTTGCTTAAGCAAGGTGTGAAACTGATTGCACGTACTGTTAGGTTTTTTGTTAATTTTTAACGGAAGCTTAAGCAATCTTATGGATATTATAGTTGGGCCTTAAGATTTTCAGTACCAAAGACGAATTTGAGCAGCCCGTAAGTATAGCTGTAAAGTAGTTTATAACATCGATGTTGAAACATCGATGTATCGTATTTTTTACCGATGTTTTTTAGTATCGATGCTTATCGTGGAAACATCGACGTTTTGAAACATCGATGTTTTTTAGAACGATGTTGCATCCCTAATTTTGGGACAAAAGCTGGCTGCGAGACTATTATTGGACTTTAATACGTGAACCGAACCAACAAAATACAAGCGACGTTCAAATAACGCCACTCAATTTTTATAATTCATTGCTTTTAAATAAAATAGTCATTTTTTATGTAAGAAACAATAAAAACATTTTTTTGCATCTCGAAAACCTGATGTGATAGAGAAACACCAATTTCAAATTTGAATTCGGCTTACCAAAATACCCTAGGAAAGATATTTGGTTGCTCCAGTCCAAAACCTTGTTTACTAGTGTTATTTTTGTTTTTACTAAACGTTTAAAGTTTTATATGCTAGCATTATTTTATTTTAAATAAAATAATAATCAATTCTGGTTTTGATGTACATATTTCATAAATAAAACATATAAGTTTCATTAATTTAATCAAATATATATTCGTAGTTTTTGCTCAATTAAAAAAGTAATTGATTAAATTAGCATATTAATTTAATTATAATACTTGTCAAACTATTTTTTTAATTGTTAAAAAACTAGTGAACATTTTTTCTGTGCAGTTGAGAAAAACTTCACTGTGTGCTGCAGTTTTTTGTTCTAAAGTTTTAATTTTTTATTTATTATAGTTTTTATTACAACAGAATGTTTCATGGAACAATTTACCAATTTTAATGAATTTATATCAAGTTTTAACGTTAGTTTTTTTCAAACTACTTCATACAGTTTTGGCAAATATTTATACCATAGAAACAATAGGAGTAATACCAAATAGAATTAGATGTTTTAATTAAATTGTAGTTGAAAAACTGTTTGCATAATTAAATTAAAGCTATTGTTTTTTCTAAAGCATTTGATGAAATATACTTTTTCAAAAAAAAAAAAAAAAAACAAAGAAATAACTTCAAATAAAATATAAATGTTTACCTAAAATTGGTTTCATCAAATTTTTTGTTCTTATTAAAATTACTGAAAAACTATATAATTAATCAAAGGGTCCTACTTAAGGAATAATCAAGAAGTCCTGCTAAAAGATAAAGGCCAGAAAACTTATCTAACTCAACATGATTCAATAAATGTATAAACTACATTAGGTTACGTTCGACGGAAAATCTGGCTATGACGTCCAAAATACAAACTCTAACGACCTCAGGATCGCTCTGCTAAACCGTGATACATCAAGCTTGTAAGTAAGCTGTATAATTTAATGAAGTCTAACTTGAAAGATGAAAGCCGTAAAGTTGTGATCAAGTGTTCGGTCTCTTTCAAACCCATTCAAGAAGTATAAATAAATCTTAGGACAGAGTTATAGCTAACTTTTAACGAAATAAAAAATATTATTTTTTAAACAAACTTATTTTATTTTTCGAGACTTTAATTATGCTTATTTACATATGCACTTCCTTTTTTTTTTACTTTTCTGACACAATTTCTACAGACTTTCCTAATTAGTTGTCTGGTTTTAACTTAAATTTTCAGTTATGTACAACTGCAACTGCCATGAATATCTCTTAATTGCGCTCACACAAATTACGTAGAATATGATAAATTAAATCCTCCTTTTTTGGTTTCCTTTTTCTTTCGTCTTCACGCAATTACAAAATGTGACAGGTTTTATTCCTTGAACTAAATAGTTTATGAGCTAAAAACGTCAAAACCCCTTCCCCCTCCCCTGTAAAAAAAAAATCATAAATAAAAAGCGCTTTATTTTGTTTTCCGTTTTGCAAAATCCGAAAATTTGTGACAATTTTAAAAGAAAAAGAGGAAAAAGTTTTATGGCAGGGTGGTAAAATCTAAAATCCTTACAATGTCTTCGTATGTTAAACGTCACACAAAAAACGGAAACATACAACGACAATAACAACAACAAAAATAAATAGAAAAAGTAATAATTACAAAAAAAAAAAGAAAAAAACATATAGCCGCCCCCATTTTCTAGAATTATAAATTGTATACCATCATCAGCAACTCCTATCGGCATACATATAAGCACACACGTGCACAAACATTCATGAACAAATAAAACTGAATTGAATGAAAAGTGCAATAAAATTCTTAAATTTATGTTAAATGTTCATGTTACTATCAAAACAGCAACACAAACTTAAAAAAGAACCAAGCAAAAAGGACTTGTAGGGATTGTAAGAACAACGTAAAAGTGAAAACAAGAAGGCGTTTCAATGTTAGCACGTTTAAAAGACAACAAACAAAACTAATCTTGGCACATGAACTCACAAACACACACACAGTCAAGTCTTAACACTGGATACGTGTCTAGCAGCAGTTTTATAACAATCACTAAATCCTGTAGACTTTTTATGTTGTGCTCATGACTCTACAAAAATAAACATCAGAATGAATTTAACAACAAGTTTTTGTTTAAAATTAAGAAAACCAAAAATGTCATGCATGTGATAAATGAGGAAAGTTTTCTCGTTGACTACAACAACATATTAAACTATTATTTATCACAAATAACTATTCATATCGAAAACGCATAATTACTAGCCCCTGTATTCATAAGCGATTATTTAATTTAAAAAACGTTTATTAAGTAAAATTTTCATAGAACCTTTGTTTTGTAAACCTTTATTAAATTTCAAATATTTTTATGAATATGGCAGTAATAATTTAAATAATTTAATTTAATAATTTAATAATTTAAATTTTATTAAAAATGCAAAGTGTAAAGAAAATTTTAGTTAGAAAAAATAACAATATCTGTCTTTAAAAATTACTAAGAACTTTCCTAAAATTGCTAGCTCGAAAGCCCACATAATGAGAAAATAGGGTGTCCTTTAAGTTGGAGTTTTTTTTTTTTTTTTTTAGAAATGCAAACTAAACGCATTGTTTTAATGGGAACTGATTGTCAGCAATTAAGAACTCGTAATATTTTTGTAAAATTTTTGATTATAATTCGGAATAATTGAAGCTCTTACTAGGAATCGTTTTAAGCAAAAATATGACATGGCTTTACATTTCGCTGCACACGAGCCATAGCTCGAGTTTTCTTTTGTGATCGCGCAGTTGTCATAAAGAAAGACCGAACGAGGAATTTTTCGCCGCGAAGATTTGCCGCCAAAAGTATGACATATTTGATTATGTATATTATTTTGCTGCCCAACAAACCAAAACGATTTAGAAAGAAGTTGTAGCAAGCTTACTAACAAAAGCCTTAAGCTTAGAAAAGTGTAGTGATTACTATTATAAAAGGCTTATTAACAATTGTTTAATAATGAAAACTGAACCCTTGCGATAATGTTACTAGTCTATAATATAATGTAAGCTAAGAATTCTAACTATAGAATAAGCTTAGAGAAAAATACTTTTTCTAATCATGTTAATTAACAATGAACACTGAACTACAGTAGTGATTTTATTTATTAGAATTAGTTGTTCTATTATTTTACATAATATATTTAGTAATATTTTTAGTAATTATTTTTATTTTGTTTACCCACATATTTCTTGCGGGACTCTTGTCTGTTTTTGGCAAACTAAAAAAAAGATTTTGTGCTTTTTACAAATTCGTCCTCTCCTTCTCCAATAGAATTTGCAGAATCTGTAAAAATTAAAAAGTAAATGAATATGTTGATGCATACAATATATGAAATACTTTACTTCTAGCTACACTCAGGTTACGCGCACTATTGTTTTCAGCCGTTCTCTTCCAGCATAAATGCTCTGCCAGCTCAGCTGTCAATAATTTGCGCCAACAGTTTTTGATATAATTTGGGTTTTTTGCTACCGTAAGCAGCTCAAAATCTTCATCATTTGAAGAACCAATCTCAATAGAGCTGGCTGCAAATTCACTTGCATTGCTTCTCTTTCTTTTATTAGTATTTAAAAGTAATTCAACAACTTCTTTAGATGCTTTACGAACACTCTGTTTAAATTTATATGGCATATTAACAAAATGTTTTTTTAATTATTATATTATTTAATTACTTTTTTTAAATTGGGCACTGTTTAAAACACTTTAAATCACATCACTCTTTAAGCAAAACACAAAGACTGAAAACTTTAACTTATTATACAAAATGTATGCACGCATCAAATAACGGGACATCATTCTCAAAAACACTTACAAAACTGTAGCGAGAATAAGTCATTTGCAATCATATTGGTTGTCACGATGTAGGAAATCTCTTATGATAAACTTATTCTACAACTTATTTAAATTTTGCTCTGTTTTGGTCTGTTGGGTGGCTTTTTGTTTGTTTCGTATGTGTATTTTGTTTTTTTAAAAATGGCTAAACCTAACATAATAAAGTTTGTGGTTTTTTAAAAAAACCGAACGGAATAAAATGTTCTCATCTTTTTGTTAAGTTGGATAAGAACAGTATTATTTTTGTGTTCGAAAGATGAAACGTTATTTTTAATGATTTTCTACGCAAACACTATTAGCGTTTGTGTTTTCCACAAATCTATCGAACCGAACACTAAAGCTACGGTCAGACTTATTAAATATTTGACGAAAAAAACGGGACCAACAACCATACTAGGAAATCATTTCGCTTAATATCAATATTTATTTTGATTAAAATACTACATTTTACAAAAAACTTTTTTTTGCTATGTCTAGTAGTATAATTAGTTTATTTTGTAATATTAAGACCATTTTAAATCTCACTAACTATTAACAAATGTAGGGGTTACGCTTATTTGATCAAATATTTAATAAGTGTGACCGTAGCTTAAGGAGCGATATTTAGTGTTTTTTTTCGAGCACTGATTTAAAATAAATATGTGTACAAAACTGGCATTTTAACCGCAACTTTGTTAGCGTCTCCCTCTCTTTTGTGGACATATTTATATGCCAAAGTTTATGTTTGTGTGGTATTAACCAAAAAGTACCAATAATATTCATCGTATAGGCTCAGGACCCTGCACCCATGATTTTATGTTTCTAGGTTCAATATTATAGAAAATTAAAAAAGTACCTCTTGAAGGACGGAAAAGTAAAGGAAAGAAATTTAATTTCCCGTATTGCCCCTGTTTGATCCTTTTTTCTCCACATTAATGTATCAAATGTATCAATTTTGTAGTGTAAGCCCACAAATAAATACGTGTATATGTTCAATGAATGGAAAAGTACAAGAACAGAAACGATTTTCACTTTTTAAACTTTCGAATTAAGAAAAGTACCAAATAAATATTTTTAGTTTTTAGCAGGGACCGAAACGGTTATAAGTGATACCGAAAAAGTTATTTTATAACAGTTATTTTATTAATTAAAAAAAACTTCATCTTTAACAGTTATTTTCCAACGTAAAAATAAAAGGTCAAAACAATCTCTTAGAAATAGAGTTTTATTTTGCCTTCATTAAATAAAACTTATTTGAGGAGTTTTATTTCGCCATTATAAAATAAAACTCATTTTAGGAGTTTTATTTTTTCCGTCTAAAGTAAAACTCTTTTGAGGAGTTTTTTTTCCGTCTAAAATAAAACAAATTTTAGGAATTTTATTTTTTCCGTCTAAAGTAAAACTCATTTGAGGAGTTTTATGTTTTCCGTCAAAAAATAAAACTCGTTTAAGTCTTCTTTTTATCGTCAGAAACAAATTTGCATATTAAAACAATTTATTTTGCACTAAGTTCATTGCAAAAATTGGATTTTTTTCAACAAATAATTTTGATAATTAGTTAATTTGCTTTTGACATTTAAAAATATTTTCAAGCAAATAAATTTGGAATTATCAAACACCAGCAGTTGGTCCGATATGTTTTTCGTCTGTATATGAACTCCCTTAATGTAGATAGGGAGCATGAAGAGGAATAAAATAACAATGAGGATGAAAAAAGCGTTCTATGGAATCGAAAACTTTTTTCCAAGGCAGTTATCGATTGACAAACCTCTTTTTTAATACTGGAAGGCAAAAAATTTGCTATCCTTACTTGTATAAATTGGCAAAAACTCCTCCTCCTCCTCCTCCTCCTCCTAAAATGAGTTTTATTTTAGACGGAAAAAATAAAACTTCTAAAATGAGTTTAATTTAAGACGGAAAAAATAAAACTCCTCAAATGAGTTTTATTTTAGACGGAAAAAATAAAACGCTTTTTTTTAAGATCACCACAGATTCTTAAAGAGCTCGTCAGTACGAATCCATCGATATATGGCACTATAGGTCTCTGTTGGCTCTAACATGAAGAGTTTTTATGTTTAAATATTCCGGATAACTGTTATTTACGGTCCCTGGTTTTTATATAAGTTCCGAATGTGATATAATTTTTATTTCTATGTTTGTTGGTTTGCAAGACAGTTGGTCCGACAAAAAAGTTCCAAGATACAGGTTTCACCCGTTTACACCCCAAAAGGGACAAATTTCAAAAACGTACCGGTCAGTTGTCCGCTTATTTATACCATCGATTCACTCTGTTTTGCAGTTTCAACGCACACTTAGTGATTATGCAAAAATATTGCAATCATTTTGTTGATAATGAGAGATGAATTAAAAAATTTTGCAACCAACAAAAAAAAAAAAAAAAAAAAAATAAAATAGTTTGATTAAAAAAAAGCAATCAACTGTTTATTACAACTTTTTTTTCTTCACTCATTTGAGTGCAACTAAAAATGTTGCACTAGATTTAAAATCAAAGACTTGTTTTTTCATGATTAAAGCCAATAATTATACCGTTATTGACAAAATTTAATTTTGTTTAATGTTCTTGGCTTATGCATAAATTTTAGTGAGACAATATTTGTATGCAGCTTTTTTGATTGCAGGTTCAAATTTTCACTATTTGAATTGAATGCAGATTTTTGCATTCAATCTGCGTTTAGTGATAGTGAAAAAATTTGCAATATCACTAAATTTTTTTAGTGGTAGCTTAAAAATAACAATTATCACTATGGCTAGTAAAAAAGAGTGCACACTATTTTTTTTTGCAAATTCAGTTAAGCCCTTATGACACTACATTTTTAATGCATTGTTCAAGTTTTGGTGAACAGTACAAATATAATGTAATACAAAAATTTACCAAGTGCAAAGAGTTCAGCTGTATTAAGATAAATGGCAAACTGTCAAAAATTTTACTAAAGTTATCGATAAAAAATTAAGTTATGTCAAAAAAAATGTAAAATTGTTTAACTTAAAATTGACATTTCAAGCTTGTAATATTAAAAGTGTTGCTGAATCAGCGGTTTATGGGCAAATTCAGCGATTTACCGCTTTTTGTTCTTAGGTTTCTCATAAACAAAAAGTTGGCAGCATTTAATGAAATAAACAAAACAGGGATGGCTAAGTTGTTTCAATTGTTCTTTTTTGTTGATACTTTTTTAACTAAGATTTATAATACCAGTTATGTATTTTATAAAGCTTTTTTGTAATAGTTATATATAAAAGCTTTATAAAATACATAACTGAAATTTAGCTCATAGAATAAATTCGAAAAATAAAAATGTTGAATATTTATAATACCTTTTTGTGGTGTTTTTTATGAACATAATTGAAATTAATTTCAACTAAAAAAAAATCTTTTAGTACAATTAGGGTAAAAAACTATAATTTTTAAAGGTATTTGGTACAATATTAAAAATTCTCAACGCCATCCCTGAAACAAAAACATAACAAAAGAAAAAAAAATAAAAAACTTTGTTTACATTTTTTATAGTTTGCTCTTTCTTACATTTACTGTTTCTTTCTATTAATTCTATATCAATTAATGAATAAAAAATGTAGTGTCATAAGGGCTTTAGTGATAGTGCACTGCTGATTTAAATCAATATTTAGTGCACTACGTAATAAGTATTAGCCCTTTTTGTTTCTCTTCTAGTTTAGGAATGTTTAGTGAGTTTACCCGTCCTTACATTTTTTTCCTACCCCCTTAAAATCTAAATATCCAAAATTTTCGTTTTAGTGATTGATTTTGCGAGAGATTACATGGTAGGGTATTCATTTAATCGGGCTTTTGCTTTAATCGGTTAATCGCTCGATTAATTAACCGAGGTTTTGGTTTAATCGGTTAATAATCGGTTAATTTGGATTTTGATCGGTTAACCGATTAATAAAGTCTTTTTTATAAATAAGGTAATTTCAATAATTCAAAATGCATTAATTATTTATTATTTGGAGTTTATTAGTAAAAAAAAACAAGAATAACAATTCTTTATCTAAACGAGCAAACAAAAAAAAAATAATTCATATATATGTGATGTGTATTTTTAAATTAATACAGAATCAGAGGTGTTCTGGAAATCGAAAACGCAAAATGCAAGAACTTTTTGAACGTCGTTTTTTAATAAGATTTCTGTAGTATAAGAATTTTATTGACAAATATACAATTATTGCAATATTTATAACAAAAATTATAAAAATTAGATTAAAAGTGTTTTAGAAACAACTTTCAAATCCTTGCGTTTTGCGTTTTCGATTTCCAGAACACCCCTGAATATGTATTTATTTAAAATTGGATTTTGGATCATTTTATTAGTTATTTCAATAGTTTAAGGAGATCTGATAAAACAATTTTAGTTATATATAATAATTTTCTTTAGTTTTGACAACGCTTGACTTGGAAATTTTTTTTTCACTTATCGTGGGTGTTGGAGGAATCAGAAGCAGCCCATAATACAGAATATCTAATTTCTCAATCCTTTTCCTGGATTTCTCTAAACATATAAAATCCATTATGTCATTAGAGTCCTGATTTAATTTTTAAAAATTTTTAACACTTCTTATTGTTTCGGTTAATTCTGTTTAAAGAGTGTTTGTGTTACTATCGAGAGTTTATTCTGTTTTTGTACTGTATTTTAAGAATGTATGGCTAGAAGGAAATATATTATATAAAAAAATGTTTTCTAAGCATGACTAAGCAATTAATTTAAACACAAAAAAATTGTTATAATAATACAAAAAATTTAAAATTATGTAACATCGGTTAATCGGTTAATCGACTGAAATTAACCGGTTTAATCGTTAATCGAAAATAGACAATTTTAAATTAACCGATCAGTTAATCGGGTAGTAAATGATCGGTTAACCGGTTAACGGTTAACCGAATGAATACCCTAGTACATGGGTTCCAAATTTAAACTTCTTAGCTTCGGGTGTTTGGGCTGTACGTATGATAATGATTCAGTGAGTAAAGCAAGATTCACCAATGCGATTCGGACTATATTTTTGTCCGGAGAATATTTTTTTTTTACTGAGAGTCTTCTGTACGACGATTCACCCACTTCGAAAAATTTGCTGGGATAAAGAGCTACCACATGGTTTAGATGAGGCGATGAAAACTAGGCTTAACTTTCTACTTTTGTAAGCACCACAACTTGAAACATAGAACGAGAGTAAGGTATGAAAAACATGCAATGCAAGGAGGCAAAAACGCAGACAAATAGTTAAATTATTTGTAGCAGGTTATCGCCATAAAATAAAAACTAGAATGGAAAAAGAGAGAAATAACCCAACTGAGCTGTTAAAAAAAACCAAACTCTCTAATTGTATTAGTTAGAAATGTTTTTACTTTGTTGTTGCATTTCACACTAACAGCCATACCTGAACAAGAGTGGAAAGCAGAATGTTTTTTTCACTAAGCTTTAACGTTGATATACCATGATTTAACATACTCAACGTTGTGACACGAACAGAAGTGTTAATGTTCTAAAGTCGGCTTAAGCAAATGTGCGAAAACATGTAAATCACATGAGCAAACCATATTAAATTTAAGGACACTTTTTGCTAAGTTTTATGAAATTGTCATTTGCTTAAGCAAAGTGCGAAACAGATCACACATTCCGTGCGGAAACAAATGGTTTTTGATTTTGTTTTTATTTTTTTTTTTTAAACATTTAAGAGAGGATTTGTTGTTTGTTTTTAGACAGTAGGTTAAGCACAGCTATGCATATTATGGTTGGGCCTTTAACTTTCTTGCTAAGCAAAGATAAATAAAATGGAGCTAAAACCGTTATATTGACCTCAAAATAGCTAAATTGCCGTTATTTATTACCAATATAAATCCACATAACAATCAAACCCGCTGTCAAAATCGGATTTTCCAATTGGAAGGCGCTGCCGTCGCGCTATTTGGGAGTGCTACATTCAAATTTTATTGGCATGAGAATTTTTGCAAGCTAGAAAACTTTTTCCGCTCTTATTTAAATATAAGCTGTTAGAGAATTTTGAGAGAGAATTGTTTTGTTTTGAAGTTTTGTACTAAATAACAAACTCCGCTATAAATTAAAAAATATATATACATATTAAAGTATAATTTTGTTTATCCCCAGGCAGAAATTACGACTCTTCTAAATATTCCCAGCAAAAACTTTACTTACCAAGTAAGTTAGCAAATAATGTTGGAGAAAATAAATACTACTTATTTTTCGGCTGAATAACTACTTATTTTTGTTCGAGGTGTCCACAGAATTCAGTACTTACAATACACTTACCAGAAGTCAAAAAATATCTAGTTATTATTTAACTACTAGTAAGTTGAATTGTAAGTACTTACAATATACTTACCAGAAGCCAAAAAATCACCTAATAGACCTAATAAGTAATTATTAAGTACGTTACCAGTAAGTAAATATTCAATACTGAAAACAACACAACTAATAAGTATTTATTGAGCTGATTATTAGTAAGCAAATATTCAGTAGTGAAAATAATAGAAGTAATAAGTAGTTGTTGTGGTCATTACTAGTAAGTACTTATTAAAGTTTTCAAAATAATGACAATTATAATGACAACTACTTACCAGGTAACGTATGAAATAACTACCACCTATTACTAAAAATCAAAAAGTTTTTCCTGGGTTATGTACCGCCACAACCCTGTAAATACAAAATTGTGACTCTACCAAAAATATGGTACCATCACAACACTGTAGATACAAAATTACAACCTTAGTTTTTTAATACCGTTTTTAAAAAGATTCAACACCGGTACAGCACCTTAAATACAAATATACGACTTTAGTTATTTAAGGTCGTATTTACCATAAAACTGCACCGCTGTAACACTCCCAGTAAAAACTTCGCCTACAAAATAATGTGTTGAGTAATCAGAAAATCATAATAGCACTACTTACAATTCTACTGAAAGAACTAATCAATTTTACAAGGGATGTCCCAAAATGAACGCATTCAAAAGCAAGTCATTATTTTTTTACTTTAATACATTCAGAAAAAAGTAGTTATTGAAGTTGTTATAGATGTAGTTATAGAAGAAAGCTACTAAATAATGAGTTAAAGAAGCTATTCATTTTGAAAAAGTAAGCGAAGTTTTTACTGGGCTGTATATACAAGAATTAAACCTTTATTTCCTAATACTGTGTTTACAATAAATCTATACCGCTACAACGCTGTATATACAAAAATTTAATCTTAATTTAATAGTGTCGTATTAAAATGAAAGCACAAGAACTATTTTAGGTTAGAAAAAATATACAAATTTTTGCTTGTTTATTTAGCGAATTTACATACCCAGTAAAAACTTCGCCTACAAAATAATGTGTTGAGTAATCAGAAAAACATAAGAGCACTACTTACAATTCTACTGAAAGAACCAATGAATTTTACAAGGAATGTCCCAAAATGAACGCATTCAAAAGCAAGTCATTATTTTTTTACTTTAATACATCCAGAAAAAAGTAGTTATAGAAGTTGTTATACATGTAGTTATAGAAGAAAGCTACTAAATAATGAGTTAAAGAAGCTATTCATTTTGAAAAAGTAAGCGAAGTTTTTACTGGGTATGTAGTTGCAATATATTTAATTACACTGTGATAGTTTTTGACCCGAAAAAAATGAACTTCGATGAATCCTTTTCGAACTATTAGGTAGGAGTTTCCCGAGTGCGAAAGTACATTTGGAAGTGTCAGATTGGCTCCAGTTTTTGAAAAATCGGTATATATCTATTTTTTATGGATATTTTCTGCGCTATTTAAAAAAAATTTATTCGACTGTATTAGTTTTTTTGCCTTCTTAACTTTCTTTTACGGAATGTTTTGACTTTTTTTTTTCAAAATTTCAAGTAATTCAAACCATTAATGTCGATCAAAAGTAACGATTTTTGACCATTTTTAGCCATAGGACATTTTCGAGCACATAACTGGAAGTCATATGTTGACAACATGCTTCAATCCTTTGAAAAAATTAATGTCAACATGTCATTCAAAATACATTTTCTTCATTACCACCAATATTACTTCGACCACCAATTGCGATCAGAATCAGATGAGCATGGTGAACGATTTAATCAAGTCTTAGCTCAGTTAGAGCATTGGAATAGTGGAAAAAGTTTAATTCTCTTTTAGCAGACCTTTGCTGGAATTTGCAATTCGAGTTGGATGATGAATATTACCATGATATGTAACGGTTATTTTTAAATTTTGAGTGTTTGTTGTTAAAACAACTTATAAAAAGGACAGACTTAGACTTAGGTATATCCATGGCTAAAAATGGTCAAATATCGTTACTTTTGATCGACATTAATGGTTTAAATTACGTGAAGTTTTGAAAAAAAGTCAAAACGTTCCGCAAAAGAAAGTTAAGAAGGCAAAAAAAAAAAAATAATACTGTCGAATAAAATTTGTTTCAATAGCGCAGACTTAGCTATATCCATGAAAAATGGATATATGCCGACTTCTCAAAAACTGGAGCCAATCTGACACTTCCAAATGTACTTTCGCACTCAGGGGACTCCCTCCTAATAGTTCGAAAAGGATTCATCGAAGTTCATTTTTCGACTATCACAGTGTTATTAATATAAAAGAGTAATAGCTTTTATTTTATCATTAAATTTAGTAAGAATACATTTTTGTTTAGCCGTAAGTATGTTAAACTCAACTATATTATTGTCTAGTTTTTTGACGTTATACAATCCAATTTCTTTTGATGAAAGTGGATATTCGAAAAATTTACTAATTTTGAAAAAAAAATGTTACCTTTTAAAAAATTGGAACTATATTTTCAGTTTATCAACATTAGATCAAGATTAATATTAAACTTTTATGTTCATTGATTCAATGTTGTAAATTTATATTTACGGTTCTGTGACAATATTGAAAACAAAAGTCGGTAGACGGTTATTTGGCGTTATCATTTTAATGTTGTGACTACCTTGTAAATTTGTAAATCCAGTATTGTAGACTTAAATTAACAGTATTGTAGCATTATTAACAACAAGAGTTGGAAGACGTAGATTTGGCGTTATCGTATCAATATTGTGACTACATTGTAAATTTGGTAAACAGTACGTTGTACTGATGTTAATAGTACCCCCATCAACGTCGACACAGCGGCGTGTTGATTGTCTTTTACTGCCTGGGTCGTTTTGTTAGTACTGGTTGAGACACATAAGGTTTAGCTGAACGTGTTTTTTTTTTTTTTTTAATATTTTTAAAATCTGCGTGTACGTTCATATGCAATCAGTTTGTATTGTCAATTTTTTTGTTGCTTACCTTTACCCTAAACTTGAATTCATCTCTATGACTCACTATTATAAATATTAAAACAAAAGGAAAGAAAAATTGACGAGACTCTTTTCCTCTCTCTCATTAAAAAACACCAGCCTTGAAATTTAATAAATATTTAAATATTTAATAAATATTTAAAGAACAATTGTGATTTTTAGCTGAACTGTAAATTTTTAATTTTTGATATTTTTGGTAAGGCTTGAGTTCATCAAATTTAATTTTCATTAAATTATTTTTACCGAAGAAAGGAATTTTACAACATGAAATTTATTAAAATTTTTATTGATAATTTTTATTCTTGGCTGAGCTGGGGATCGAACTCGGGTTGAATTGTCATGTTTCAAGAATCACCAAATTCTTTTATCAGAATTCTTTGACGTTCTAACCTTTGCACCAAAAAAGTTTTAATAAATTTCATGTTGTAAAATTCCTTCCTTCAGTAAAAATAATTTTATGAAAATTTATCTATTTAGGCTATAAATGTATAAAGGATAACATAAGTCGCCTTGGCATATTTAAAATTTTTTAAGGTTTTTGAATTTAGCTTGCTTCAATTTTCAATTCTGGCCAATTTTATGGTTATTGGCTAATCCAATTTAATATATTCACAAAAAAGTACTTAGCATTGAACTGAATGTTGTATCGCCCGTAAACTTTAAACTGTTTTTAGCATGTTTTAAAATTAAACTGTCGATTTTATTTTCTTAAATTTCTTTGAATAATTTTTAAATTCTCCTAAATAAAAACCATATTTTTTTTAATAATTTCAGGTTCGTTGTAATGCTTAGAAAAAGGTAAATTAAAACATTTTTTTTTAATAAATTTACTTTACAAATATATGAATATTTGAATATTTGACACGTAACCACTACTTTCATTGTATAATTGTTTATGTTTGCAAAGCTAGTTTAAACATAATTCAACAGTGTAGAAACTATATTTTACTTTGATCTTTTTACAAAAAAAATAAAAAAAAATTGGCTAAAAAAAGCTAATAATATACGAAAAAAAAAAAAACGTGACCACTAACGTTTTTTTTTTTTGTTTTTTTCTTGAAATATTTGTTAAGTGTGAACATACCTTTAATTTAAGTTAAAATATTATTTCATAAACTTCTTAAGAGCTCCACATTACTGATTAAGAGGAGTTACATATTTGAAATCCCTTGCTGCATATGACTTAAATGAATTAGTTATAATTATCTTAATTAAAGCCACAAAAGCACGACTAATGAGATTTACTACAGATATCGAAATGGGAACATTATGCTGCTTAATGTGATTTATTGCAAATGGTTTTGTTTTCGTTTTCGTTCCCGTTCTCGTTTTCGTGTTATTTATGATAAATTAATTCAATATTAATTAAAGCATTACAATTCATACACTCGTTGTTAACAAAACAACAAAAGTTTTCGTTTAGTACCTGAATTAATTAAAAAACAATGCTTTTGTAGAAAATTGGAATATACAACGCAATATTCCTAAGGTTTTAGTTTACATATTGTATTTTTTTTTTATATTTCAATAATAAAAAAAGTCATTAAAAGTAATTCAAGCAAGAATTTTGCACAAATAAAAGAAATAACCTGAGGAAAAAATCAGCCGGAAGTATTTTTTCTGCAATTTTTTCTTGGAGCATAAAAGTTCCTTGAGTAGAAAGCAAAATGTAAATGTAAAGTGTAAACTATTTCCAAAAGAAAAAAAAAAAAAAAAAATATGTAAATTATTTTTCGCTTGATTTGTTTTTTTGGTAGTAAATTTATTTTTTGAAGCAGAAATTTTAAGAAGGGAATATAAAAGGGGAAACAATTTTCATCATTTTTATACCTTCCTTCCGTGTGAAACTTTTTTTATTTTCAATTAGGACCACATAAATTATATATATTAGGGCGGGTCGATTTTTTTTTAAATCTTATAGCAAAAACGTAATCTACATAAAATTCTAAGAAAATTCTCCGAAGAAACCGTGTATCTAAAATAAAACCCTAGTCCGCGTCTCTCTTTCCTTCTCCTCATAACCTATTTTCCTAATACCAACCAACACAATGCATTGCATTAGTAGGGGGCATCCCCTGAAAAAAAAGATAATTACATGTAAACAATTAAAATATAATAACAAAACTTTACAAAAACACTTGCTTCACTTGCTATAAGATTTTCTTTACTAAATCTGGTTTTTTGATCGTCTGTTTTTGTTTATTATTTGTCTGTACATGTGTGCAGGATTTTCTGTATCTTGTCGGTAATTGAGATGAAGTTCTGGGTCAGTATAAATGAGCCAATTTAGACTAGACTAATTTTTAGTCGGATTAATTTCCAAACTACACTGGATTAATTATTCTGGCATAAAATTGTATACGTACACGCAGCTTTGTATGTGTTAGTATTTTTTTGTTTATTTGACGTTTGGTGTTCGTTCTATGTAAACATAAAAACATTTCGTTTGTTGGCGTGACCAACCACCCTCTGTTTTTATATTCATGTTTACACGACGGCGAACAACTAACGATTAAAATCGCTCTGCAAAAAAGAAAACACTGAACCTGTTTTTTCATAAGTGTGTATGTATTGGTTTTGTTCTGCTAATGCGGGGTTGAAGCTGGATTAAAAATTATGCCAACCAAAAACGACTCTCTTCGCCTCTTTCGCCTACAAACTGTCGTTTTTTGCCAGAACAATTAGTCTAGTCTAAATTGGCTCAATGATATGTAGCATCTCAAGTGTATATCTCTTTGAGTAATTTCTCTCTTCTTGCACAGTGGGCTGCTAGCGCAGTTTTTTGCTCAATAGGCTTGTCACTAGCTTTTTGGTCAGCTTTATGCGAAGATATTCTTGTCTTAAGTTTTGTTTTTGTCGTCCCAACGTATACTTTATTACATATATTGGGCCCGTCACCACTACACGGAATTTTATACACCACATTATTTGACTTTTCTTCCTTTTTAATTTTCGATTTTGTCTAACTTAATAACTGATTCACAGTTGTTGTGCGTTCTAAATGCTAGTTCAAAATTTTCTTCGTCATAAATATCTGAGTTTTTCCATCTTTCATAAAGTCCGGAAATATATAATACGCTTTTATATCTTTTTGGTTCTCTTTCCTCCTGCTGCCTGTTGTTTTTTGCACGTTTTATTAGATTTCTAATTGTCTTTATTGGGAAGTCATTCATGCTTAATATATTAGTTATTTTTGCTATATTCTTTTTATGGAATTCCGTGTCACTTATTTTAAGAACTCGTCGTATGAAATTTAATGCTGTATTTATAATTATTCTTCTAGGGTGCTTGGAATAAAAAATTGATCAATCATCCCGAGGCTGTTGGTTTTTGATACAGGTAAATTTTAAATTAATCCTTTTTCCTATGGTAATCGCATCTAAGTATGGTAGTTGCTTATCGTTTTCCTCCTCCATGGTAAATTGTATTTGTCCGTTACACTCAGGTCTCGTTTTATGCGGATTTTTTTTATGCGAATTCAAATTTATGCGATTTTTAAATCAACGATTTTTTTTCAAATTTTTACGGTTTTGGAAATTTTGGAAACCAAGTTTGAATCACTGATATAATCGTTGTAGTTTTTTTTGTTTTGTGTTTTGTATATGCATAGCCGCTACGTATGTAAAGGGTGTTTTTTTAAGCTAGATAGAACTTTAAATTGTAAAAAGTAACACAAAAAATTAAATTTTGATGAAATATTTTTTTTTATCGTTTCAGTATACTCTGACAAATCATCATGAATAGACTCACGCTTGAACAACGCTACGAAATTATCCAAATTTACTTTGAAAATCAGTCGTCGATTCGCGCAACTTATATTGCGCCTCATCGCTGAAATTGTGTTCAGCGATGAGGCGCATTTTTGGCTTAACGGGTTTGTTAATAACCAAAATTGCCGCATATGGAGCGAGACCAATCCACAAGAGACCCTACAGACTCCATTACATCCAGAAAAATGCACCGTTTGGTGCGGTTTTCACGCTGGTGGCATCATCGGACCTTATTTCTTTAAAAATGAGGCCGGAGCTCGCGTTACGGTCAATGGAGATCGTTACCGCACCATGATCAATGATTTTTTGTTTGAAAATATGGATGACATTGATCCGGAGGAGATGTGGTTTCAACAGGATGGCGCTACGTGCCATACGGCGAACGCAACCATCGACTTATTGATATCAAAATTTGGCGATAAGTTGATTTCGAGAAATGGACCTGTCAATTGGCCTCCAAGGTCGTGCGATTTGACACCTCTCGATTATTTCCTGTGGGGCTACGTGAAGTCACTGGTTTATGCTGATAAACCAGCAACAATTGACGCCTTGGAGGCCAGCATTGTTCGTGTTATTCGTGACATACGGCCAGCAGTGCTCGAAAAAGTAGCCCAAAATTGGACGTCCAGAATGCGCTTCGTCAAGAACAGCCGCGGTGCCCATATGCCCGAAATTATTTTCAAATGGTAATGTCACGTATTGATCTTTCGAATAAAAAAAAAATTTTGATTACAATTTAATTTTTTGTGTTATTTTTTACAATTTCAAGTTCTATTGGGCTTAAAAAAACACCCTTTATGAGTGTTTTTACACTTATGAGGAGCACATATTAGTTTTACAACGAAGGCTAATTTCGGTGAAAATAGAATAAAAAATTAGGTGGAAGTTAAAAAAATTTCAATTTAAACTCGTTCTTTCCTGTCTTTTACGGTACAACATTGTAATAACCACATTTACGAGTGTAAAGAAATTTGCATACGTTTTAAACTAATAGAGGCCACATAAGAAAACTTTTACAATATGATAAGGACACTAAAGGCCAATTTCGATTAAAAAAAATAAACTAAATATTTAGTTAAAATGATTAAGCTCGAGGTCTGTTGTATGTAAAATTTTTCTTTATTTGTTTCCGATATTTCGATATTCTTTGAATATCATCATCAGGGAATGTTTACTAAAATTAACAATAACAAAACAATATATAAATACTCAGTATAAAAACATTAAATTTTATAAAAAATACTTAGAATACAATAAATATAAAAACAATGTAATGAAGATCGACAAAAACATAATTACTCACATTAAAATTAACATTTACCACAATAAAGGAGTAATAGCTCTTCACGTTTCAGCATCAAAACCTATACTGATTATGTCAAACAATTTGTTATTATGTTTTTCTCTTGGCTTTGGTTATCAAATGTCTGTAGCTAAGAGCACAATTGAGAGTATCAACTTTAAAATTCATCCTCTTGTCTGGTGGTAAATTAATAATGTGGAGCATTTCGAGCATGTAACGGCGTTTGTCTCCGTTTGTAATATACGTACATTATCAAAATCTGGATTGTGCTTGTTTTGTACACAGTGGTTTGTCAAGGCTGTTTTTTGCTTAAAATTGCTAAGTCTTAATTTTTGGTCCGATTTATGTGCGGCAATTCTTGTTTTTAATTTATTCTTCGTCGTTCCAACATACATTTGATCACAGTTTTCGTTTTCTCGTCCAGTACAAGGTATCCTGTATATAACATTGGATTTTTCCATTTTAGGTATTTTGTCTTTGGTTTTGCTATATATATTCGTCAGATTATTATCCGTTTTGTGTACAATTTTTATATTTTGACTTTTAAATAACTTTAAATTTTCAAATCTCTCCGATATCCCTGGAACATATGTTAATGTTTTGTACACAAGTGGCGTCTCAGATGCTCTAATACATTTTTCTTTGTTGTTTTGGTAGTCACGAATAAGCTGATTTGTAAGATTCATCGGAAAATATATTTCTTATTTTTCTTAAGTTATTTTTGTGAAATTCAATGTCACTTAAGTTCAAGATTCTGTGAATAAGATTCTTCGCCGTGTTAATTATGATTCTTTTTGGGTGCTTAGAAAAGAAATTCACTATTCGGCCAGAAGCTGTTGGTTTCTGGTACCAGTCCGTTTTTAAACCGTTATTCTCTCTTATTATCATAACATCCAAATATGGCAATCTTGAATTACTCTCTTTCTCCACTGTGAATTTAATATTCTGATGAAAACTATTAAACTTCGTCAAAACCTCTTCAATTGCACTGTCCCTAAGTATAAAAAATAAATCATCCACGTATTTCGTCAGTATTTTCGGTTTTACAGCCAAATTTAGTATCACCGTGTCCAGAAGTTTTTTCATCACAATATCTGCAACAATCGGTGATGCAGGAGACCCCATCGGTAGACCTTTCGTTTGTGTGTATATTTTATTGTTATATGAAAAATAACGGTTGTCCTTGATACAGAATTTCATAATTTTAAAAAACAAGCTCTTTGGAATCTTGGTGTGCTTTGTTATTTCTTCCCATCTGTCTTCTATAATTTTTAAAGCTAGGTCAACCGGAATACTCGGGAAAAGAGATACTACGTCAAACGATACCAATTTTTCATCCTCTCCTAAGTTAACGTTGAGTAATTTTTCCTTAAACTGCATGGAGTCTTTGACGTTGTATTTTGAATCATCCGTGATTCGCTTTAAAATCCCAGTCATGTACTTACAAAGTCGGGTAGAGGGAGAGTTAATGCTTGAACAAATGGGTCTTAGTTGGTATCCGTCTTTATGGATCTTTGGAAGACCATATATCCTGGGAGCAATAGCTGTTTCCGTTTTTAATAGTTTTTTCTCTATCTCAGTTATAATATTGTTCCTAAAAAGCTCCTCCACAAGTTCGTTATTTGTTTTTTGAAGTCCACTAGTTGGATCTTTAGTGGATCTTTGATATGTCATCATATCCCCGAGAATCTCCTTCATTCTAACTTCATATTCTTCCTTCTCAATAGCTACGGTAACATTGCCCTTGTCTGCATTTAGGATTAGCAAGTTCCTATGTGCTCCTAAAAATCTTTTGGCCTTTTTCGTGATGCTAAGTGTAAATTTATCCCTATTGTTGAGTTTCAATTTATTCAATTTTTGCAATTTTAAGCAAACAACAGCCTTGACAAACCACTGTGTACAAAACAAGCACAATCCAGATTTTTATAATGTACGTATATTACAAACGGAGACCAATTACAAACGCCGTTACATGCTCGAAATGCTCCACATTATTAATTTACCACCAGACAAGAGGATGAATTTTAAAGTTGATACTCTCAATTGTGCTCTTAGCTACAGACATTTGATAACCAAAGCCAAGAGAAAAACATAATAACAAATTGTTTGACATAATCAGTATAGGTTTTGATGCTGAAACGTGAAGAGCTATTACTCCTTTATTGTGGTAAATGTTAATTTTAATGTGAGTAATTATGTTTTTGTCGATCTTCATTACATTGTTTTTATATTTATTGTATTCTAAGTATTTTTTATAAAATTTAATGTTTTTATACTGAGTATTTATATATTGTTTTGTTATTGTTAATTTTAGTAAACATTCCCTGATGATGATATTCAAAGAATATCGAAATATCGGAAACAAATAAAGAAAAATTTTACATACAACAGACCTCGAGCTTAATCATTTTAACTAAATATTGAATTTTAAAGGTCGAATAAAAATAAAACTTAGGAAAAATAAACTAAGTTAGAAAAATTTTGATTTAAATTGGTCATTTCCGTTTTTGCAGAAATTTTTTTTTTTCAATTTCATTTTTTTTATTTAAAGATCAATTGATTTGCTATAAGAATAACCCAAAACTTTTTTCGTTTGATTAGTTTTTAGTTTGAAATAATAATTTAAAAAAAATTTTTTTTTAAAACGGCAACACTTTACCACCGCGTAATTCGACAAATAAACATCATAGAAATAAAATATTTCGCACACTTATTCATATCTACTAGAACTAAGTTGTGACAAATATAAAAAACTTCCAACAAAATATTTTTATGGGATTGTCCGCTTCACATATACATATTTGTCGATTTTTTTTTATGCGATTTTGTTTTGATTTTTTAATTAAAATTTGAATTTATGCGGTTTTTCAGAATTTTGGAACGAATCATTGGTTTTTATATGAAGCTAGAGTATCGTTTTACGCGAATTCAATTTATGCGATTTTTTTTGGAACGCATCTATCACATAAAACGAGGCCCGAGTGTAATTGAATTTAGTTTTTTTAAAGGTGTCATTTATTGTGTCCTATTTTAATATTACGAATAAGTCACCTTCTATCCTCGGTTTTTCGTCCATTTTATCTAGTGATATGTCCAAAAGTTGTTCCATAATAATGTTAGCTATCACTGCTGAGGCTGAAGAGAGTCCATCGGCTTTCCTTTTCTTTGTTCATAGATTTTTACATCATACATAAAATTTCTACTTTCCTTAATACAAAACCTCAGAATGTCTATAAACAAATCCCTTGTTATATGTGTATTAGTGTGTCCCAAAAAATTAGTTTTTTTGGATTTTCATGGGTGCTCAAGCATAATTTAAGAGGTTATAGGGTAAAGTATTTTTGAGATTTTTCGGAAGATGTTTAGAGGTCGCTCAAGTCGAATTTTTGCCAAAAATCGGTTCTGCCGGCCTTTTTTAAGTTTTTATTTCATAACTTTGTCAAAAACCACGATTTTCTTCACTTGTAACAATTATTATTTGAAGAAAAATGTGCAAGCTTTATTTTGGTGTACAAAGATTATCAGTTTTTGAAGTGCATTTGCTCATTTATGCACTCTACCTTAAAATTTTTCGTATTTTTTCCATAAATTTTGTAAATAGCGCTTTATAACTTTTAAAATCTTTATGAAAATGAAACAAACCAAAGATCAATTTATTTTTAATAATTTAGAAACAAATATTTCTGAATTTGCAATAAATCATTTTTAAAAAAAGCAAAACAAAACGTTTGATTTTAGTTGGTTTGTTGGGTATGAGTAATGGTATCATAAACTGGGTACAAAGCGGAAAACCGGTATAACTCAGGAACTGTTAATGCGAATTCAAATATATTTGTTTCTAAATTATTTAGAATAAATTAATTTTTTAAACTGCACAGTTGGTTTGGTTCATTTTCATAAAGATTTTAAAAGTTATAAAGCGTTATTTACAAAATTTATGGAAAAAATACGAAACATTTTAAGGTAGGGTGCATAAATGAGCAAATGCATTGCAAAAACTTTGTACACCAAAATAAAGCTTGCACATTTATGTTTTAAATTATTTTCTTACAAGCGAAGAAAATCGTGGTTTTTGCCGAAGTTATGAAAAAAAAACTTAAAAAAGCGTATAAGAATCATAAGCAACAGTTCTACTTGTAACAACCCTAGAGGGAGGCAAACTGACACCAAAGTAGTCCCGTGATAGGTATCTGGTGGTAGAGACCGGTTCTAGTTTTAACACTTTCTATGAATAAGACCTATCACTTTTACATGGGGTTGTCATTGGAGGGGATCAATTGACACCAGTTGACCAGTCACACATCTATTCTCAATGGACGTGTTTAGTGTCAGTTACTACAATGTAGTTTTATTTCAATAAAATGTAGTACTTTTTCAATAAAACAAGTCTTAGAATTAAATTTAAGAACAAAAATCGGTAAAGACTGTACTGTAATTCATTACTTTTTCTACCATTTTGTTCGTCATAAACCAGTTACAGAATCAATCCTTCTTTCACTGGCCATGAGTTTTTTCTTTTTGTACCTGTTCTGTTTTCACAACTCCCGGGACCAGTCTGTTGGGCCAATTGACACAAATTTCCCGCAGGGAATATCAAAGTTTTAACAAAAACAGTTTTATTTGGTTTAATATCTTTAGTTTTTCTAAAATCTTTATGGAAGAAGTTTCCTGATGATCTGGCCTAAGAAACCAGTTAAAAGCGCATAGGAATAGCTTATCCCATCAACAATAAATTTCAGTGTTTTTATCAAGAATAAAAATTGGGAATTAAGCACGAATTACAAAATCTTTTAAATCAAAATTTTGTATTCCCAAAAATTACTTTTGATTAAATGAAACTTTATTTGAAGAATTTTGAAGAAAATTTAATAAAATTGTATACATACATCTCAATTCTCATAAGGACGTAGGCTATTGAAAATGGTGCGAATAAGTCTATAATTTCACATGGCTTTATATAAACTTCATTCCCGAATAGTCTTTGTGCCCATATCTTAATCTTGATTTGCTCGTTTTTAGATTAAAATTGGATGAAAAATAGTTTATTTCAAACAAATCGTCATAGCAAATATTTTTAAAATCGGTCTATACTTAAACAAAGCAAATACAGCTTACAAAACCGGCTTTATCAATTCAATTCAATTCAATTCAATTTATTTTATATTTAAAATGTTTACATCTCAATTTTAAATAATAAGTTGTGAAGAGTTTAAGATTAGTATCTTTTTCTGCGTAATTATAATATATTTCGTTAGTTATTATATACATTTATATTGACAAAATTATATTGGAGGTAAAAATTTAGCAAAAACCTATTTTAGCCTCTTTTTTTTATATGAAAAAGTCAAATTTGAAAAAGGTTTTTTATATTTCCAAACTATATTCAGAAAAAAATTGGCAACAATCGACCCTAATCATTTGAAGATAAAGGCAACAATATGCACTGACGTTTAAAAAAAAAAAAAAAAAAACCAGAAGTGAATTTTGACTTGCGTTACAAAATTTCATAAGTCTGCGAATTGAGCAAGACTTCTTTTTTTATAAAACCATTTTTAGTTATATTTGGACTTATATAGATTAATTTTCCAAGTTACCCAATTTAAAAATCTTTGCTCGTTTTAAAGTACATCATCTGGAACATTTGTCTTTTTTTAGTGTGATGTAGGGTTTTTAATGGTCTGACACGAGCAACTATATATTCTTATATGTTTTTTTTTTTGTATTTAGTATTCTAAAAGTAACTAAATTGCATGAATTTCTCGATTGTAAATTTAAGCAACAATAATAGCACGTGGTAGCAGCTGAATTTTCTTAACTGCAATAAATTTTAAATTTGTTAGAACTATTTTTTTGTAAGTAGTTTTTAAAAAAAAGTAGATATGCTTAATAATTTATGTATTTGCAAATGCTGGGAAAAAAAGTAAACGTAGACTGCTTCAAAATTTAAGCAAAGTAAAACCTTGTTTTAGTGTTAAAATAAAAAAAATTCTTTTTGTACATGTAATTTTCATTAGGATTTCTAATACCTATGAATTTTATTTTTCCAGGAATGCATTTTGGTTTTTTTATTCTCAGGAAATTCCAGGAATTTAAAGTAAGAGAAATGTTAAAAGGAACTTAAAATTCTGATTTTTATAATATGATTTTTTAAGAGAATCTTATACACAATCAAACTAGATTCCTTGTTTAGCTATTAAAATTTCTGGTAGGTACAATGGTATCTTTCAAAGGTACTGATTTGTTTGAATAATTCAATAATTCCAGTTTATTCACGTAACCCCAGAGAAAAAAAGCCGAAGGCATTAAATCGTATGAGATTAAAGGGGAACTGTCCTTGAAATTTCAAAATATATTGGATCTGCAAAAAATTCGATTGTTCGACTTACTAAATGACATTTGAAGACTTCTTGGTGGTACAAACGAGAATCCTGTATACACAGAAAAAATTCTCCCACATTTTTCACCAATTAAAGCATTAATCAAAAATATAATCAGTTTTAATTAAAATTTTAATCAACTGAATTAAACATTTAATCAAGTGAATTAAACGTTTAATTAATACTATTAACTGGTTTAATTGATACTATTAATTTGTTTACTGGTGCAAATTTAATTAATTTTTTAATTAATATCACAAATTTTTTAATTGAAATCAATTTTTATTTTTTTCTGTGTACCTGAATAACGGTACACAACAATAATTCTCCAAAAGTATTAATCACAAATAAAATCAGTTTTAGCTAAAAATTTAAGCAAGTAAATTAAACGTCTAATAGATACTGTTAATTTGTTTACTACTGCAAATTGAATTATTTTTTTAATTAATATCACAAATTTATTAATTGAAATCTATTTATATTTTTTCTGTGTAGGTTTGAAATAGTTTCAATTTTGTAAAAACGTTGGCTTAATTTTAGAAGTGGGAGTGTTACATACAAAGACAATATAAATTTCGATATCTCCTGAAACGTTTAGATTAAAAGTTGCCAAAAATGGTACAAACAACTTCGTTATCAAACGAGATCTGTATAAAAACTAATTTTATTTTAATGGGGCAGCGAAGCGAACTGTTTAAAGCTAGTACTACAATAAAATAAAGCTTCTTCAATTAAAAAGCATTCAAGTGGTCAGTTTTATTTAAAGATTAAAGAGATTATCACAATTTGTTAGACAAGTACAACTACATTTTTAAATTTGATAAGACAGCTTAAGGGAAATTCCTAAAATCAAATTTTAAAACATAAAAAAAATTTCCCCGCATAATGTTTTCTTATGTATAAACCCTAATTTCATGTGTGTGCATAATTAATGATAATAGGGTGGTGCATTTTACTCAAAATTTAAATGTGAAGAAAAGAGTATTTTGATAAGTAAAGATAATGATATCGTACAAAATCTCCGTATTGTACCAAGCAAGCCATTGTTATTTTAAAGATCGAATAGTGCAAAAAAATACATAGATTTTCTTTTTTTTAGTAACCCCCCTAATCAGCACATTACGTACAATAAAAAGAGATAATCATAAAGTGGATGGATATCAGTTCGCTGAAAGGTTTTCTATTTTTTTTTTTTTTTTGTTTTATCTTCTTTGTAACTTTGAAATGTGAATCCTTGATGTGTTAATAGTGCAATAGAAAACATTTTTACACATCTATATAAACATACACTTTATCAGACCTTGCAGTTGTGAAGGTAAAGGATGCTAATGTTAGTTTTGTTTCGATTTTATTTAATATTAAATAGAATGTTTGAATCTGTTCTTAGATAGGAATGGCTTCCAAGAATAACGTTGGAAAAAAGAGTGTGTTAGATAGTTTAATTAAAAGGGAAATTTTGTTAATTAGGTAATCATTCTTTAACCCATTTCGTCCCAGCGATTTTTTTTTTCGAGTAACTTTATAAAACTTGGTGGTTGATCGATAATTTGGGACTAGAAAACACGAATCTGAAGTCCAAATTTTTTTTCTATTTTTTGTTTTTGAGAAAAATGGTGTTCGACTAATCGAACATTGGGCACTATTTAGCATTTTTGTTTTATTGCTCCTATAGATTGTAAATATAGAAAACCGAAGTTTTTTATAAACTGAAACTAATTAGTTTTATTGAATTAAAGAAAAATAGAGCAAGGGATTTATTAAAGTTAAAAATATACAGTTGAACCTCGATTATCCGACTCGCACAGGACCGGATTAATAGATATAACGGGTGATACATCGTGAGTTTTAAATTAAAATGTAAAATAAAACACATAAATTTTAAAGTGAACTTGAAATTTTTATTATTGGTTAAAAGAATAATTTATGGTATTAACTGTATGTAAATGGTATAATGGTAATGTTGGCCATGACTTTGTCTGAGGTAGTCCATTCGGAAGGTCAAATTTTGGGCGACTCATGCGAGCATAGCGACTGGTATCTCGCGAATTACACGAGTAATGTTAGCTTCCAAAGCGTAAATCGTAGCTGACTTATTCCTGAAGGTCCCTGACATTACATATCTACAGAGAAAATAGTCTAAGGTGTGATGTCATACGATCTAGGAGGGCAATTTACCATAGCAAATCATGAAATTATGTGCTCACCAAAATGTATGGCTCGTAGCGCCGTCTTGTTGAAACCAGATCTCACCGAGACCATGTGCTTGGTTTTAAGATTGCTCTACTAAAGACCTACTGTCCCTGTTATTGGAAATATGGGGTTGTTTCAGTCACCATTTTGGCGAAAGTAAGGGAATTGCTTAAGATATTTCGAAGGCGTTTGACAGAGTCTGACATGTTGCACTCTTGTCAAAACTTGTTTCATTTGGTGTCGGTGATAATTTCTCTCGATTTGTATCGAGTTTTCTCAGAGATCGCACTATACGAGTTGTTTTAGATGGAGTTTCGTCAAACGAGTTCAAAATTCATTCAGGGGTGCCGCACGGCTCCGTTCTTTCCCCTACTTTTTATATATCCTATTTTTCTAAATGACCTCCTATATCAAACTTCCAACCCTATCTACTCTTTTGCAAATCACACCAACCTTTGCCATTCGTTATCATTTGATTATGGACCAAGCGTGTCCGATGTTGGTGCTATGAGTCAGAACATGAATGATACGCCGAGAGAGCCCCTCCTTTTGTGGTCGATTGGCCGGTAAATCGTTCAATGCATTACAGCGAAAATTCATTTTTTGGCCGGAAAGTTCGTATGTGGAATCACCTTCCTGCTAAAGTCTTTCCTCTCACTGTCAACATGAATAAATTCTAGTCGAATGTTCACAGGCGCTACTACCTCTTCTCTCCTTCCCATAACCTTTTTTCCTAGTTCCAAGCCAATGAATTGCATTTGTAAGGGTAATTTCCTGAGTACTCTGATTTTACTCAAATTTACTCAAAAATTTATATTATGGTAATATGCGATGATTCAGTTAGCCTTTCAGAGAAAAAACAAAAGTGCTAAATAGCGCCAAGTGTTCGAAAAATCGAACACTGCTTTTTAAAGTCAAATAACAAAAACACGATTGAAAAACAAGCAAATGTTTTTGCTGTTGTTAAAAGTTTAATCGTTTTTCAATGGAACTACATTTTTACTTTTTTCATTTTTTTATATTTTTTACAAAGTTTTCAGTTTTTAAAATTATGCCAAAATTAAGGTTTTTTCTTCACCCTTGTTATACAAGGGAGGAGTGAAGTGGGTACGAACTTTTATTATCATATTTGTAGCTAACCACTTACAATATATAATTGTTTAAAAAAATTAGTTGTTTGTCTTACCTAAAAAAAGTAAAAAATTTACAAAAACGAGTAAAATTTACCGTTCGAAAAATCGAACATTGGGACGTTATGTTAATAAAAATACCTGTCAATAAATTGACAATTAATACGTACAGTGCAGTGTTATCGATACGACAATCTCGAATTGGAAGACTGAGGCCACTTTTCCGATTGTCAGATGCCCTGCGGGAAATATTTGTCGATTGGTTTTGAGTCACTTATCCCGTGACCACTGTAAACAGTTAATTAATAAAAAGGAACGAATTGTGAAAGGTGAAAACGTGACATATCACTTCACTGTTGATAATGTGTTAAAGGTTAGTTTCTCCAGAGAAAACGCAATTGACAAAAGACTTGCCATGTGATTAGATTGTGTCTGAGTTGTGGATGATTTTATCCAATTCTATTAAAAAAAATTAATTGTTTTTTTGAACAGTTAAGGACTTAAGTCTTAAGACTTAAGAGGTGTATGTACCTCACTTTTGAATGTGATAATGAAAAATATTTTTGTATCACTAAAGACAGATTGTGTAAATCACGCAAGACTTACGTATTTTGACGAAAATGCTTTCCTGATCTAATTATTGTAAGAGAATTTTCAAAACACAATAACAACTTATCGTGACAGGATTGTATTTTCCTCAAAATATGTAAGAATTTTGTAATAGTGTAAAGCACCCTTAAAAAATGTATGTAGTTATTTATATCTTAGAAATAGCTACCAAAGCTTGCAGAAGGGATTTAGAAAATAACACCCCTAATAGAATCGGTGATAAACATCTGAAGTCGAATTTAAAAAGTTGAAAAAAATGCTGTTAATCATACGAATTTTCATTCAAAAAATATTTTTGCCAACGGTTTTAAAATTTTGTATTGTAAACGAAATTTTTCTTTAATTTCAGTTTATTTTATTAATTTATAAAAATGATCGCTTCACCGAGTTTTTTCTAAATAACTTTTTTGCTATCTTATTTCGACTTAAGATGTTTTGTCCAAATGCTACAGATATGTACAGTCAAATCCCGATAATTCGTACTCCGATAAATCGTAATTTGCGATAATTCGTAATAAACTGGGGGTCCCTTGTTTGTTACATGAATAATTTTTATATATGCATTTTATTTTTAACAATTGTCTTTTATGTTTTTTTTTTTATCGTTTTAGTAAATAAATTGAAAAACCCCGTAAGTTCGTATTTATTTTATTTTATCCCCGTTAAATCGAACCCCGCTTAATCGAAAACCCCTATGATTCGTAAGAAATGGCCGGTCCCTTGCGATAACGAATTATCGGTAGTCCACTGTATTTTGCTTATTGACGAACCTATCGAGCTAAAAATGAGCTTCGTCACTTTAGATGATTTTGCGATGAAATTCATCATTTTGGCGCAGCTTCTCCTTCTTGTATGGGTGTCAACCCAGATCTTTATGCAAAATTCGCCATAAAGTGTTCTTAAACACACCGCGGAATCGACTGATTTGGATCGTTTCCTCGGACGCCTGAACGGCAGCGATATTTTCGTCCATTCGACCAACCCGTTGTCTCACTGGCACGGCAGCATCACACAATGAATATGTAGACTCAAATTTTTGCACTAAACTTGTTATTGCTTGTCTACTAGGGCGAGAATAACGACCCAAAATTGGAGTTAATGCTCTTAAAGTTGCGGTCACCGACTCCGAATTTCGGTAGTACATTTTTATAATTTGCATACGTTGTTCGTTCGTGTACTTTACCATGATGAATATGTTGAGTTTACTGTAAAAAAAAGGAAAGTAACAGATGATCAGCGAAATAGTGCGTTCACAAATTAAATTCAAAGTTGTCAAGTACCTATTGGAAAACCCGTTACATATGTATAATTTAACATATTATGAATCATTCCTGTTTTAGTTGTATTATTTTCGGTAGGAAGTTTTATATTCGAACTTTGGTAAGCTATGTACCGAATATTATACAAATTTTGTAGTGATTTCTGTCATTAAAAAACTAAAGAGGCCAAAATTTCAATGCAAAAATCTAATAAAATGCTTATAAAGTGCTCTTTGGAAGGCGGTTTTATATGTTACCTGTGGTAAATTCTCGACCGATTATCCCAAAAGTCTTTTGGTTTGATTTTTTAGTTTCACGAAACTAACATAGACCAAATATCACTACAATATCATTATTTGTCACAGTTCTAGCCTTGTTTAAGTGTTTTCAATAACTGAATTTTATATGGAACCAACAGTAAAATTTGGACCCATCCTCAAAAAATTACATAGTGTTATTTCTGGCTACAAAAACTAAATTAACTAATATTAAATTCAAATGCATTTTAATTTCTTAAAAAAATTTAATTAAATTAAGAAATAATTTGATTACTAGTTTGATCAAATCAATTACTTTTTATACACGTTTAATTTTCTCAGGCAATTGAATAGGATATAGATGTTTTATAAAAAAAAAACTCACAATTTTTACAGTTTCAACAGTAATCAACATAATAAATTTGGTAATAGGTGCAAAATCAGCAAATTGTTTGCTTGATTCTACGAATTTCGTGATTAAAAACAATTTGTATTTGTTTCTGTGGCAGAATAAGATGGATTAAAAATATCTGATTTGACTATAAATTGAGAACAAGTTTGAAAACACGATGAGCCTCTTTGGCCACTTAACTGTCTGTCAGTTAACCTTTTCTTAGAAGCATAATCTTTTGGTCTTATTTCCTATTAAGTCTCTGGCTTTGGAACTTTTACTTGTCCTACAGGGATCTACTAGCTAAACTTTCTCCAAACATTTAGATTCCCACAATACCAACCATTATAGCGTTACAACACCATTAAGTCTGTCAAGAATAAAATAATGTCTGTATGAGCATAAAGTATATAAAAAGTAAATTTAGATTTTTTCTTAAGAAATTTTGCAAGCAACCGAAGAAATAATTAAAAAAAATGGAATAAGGAGAGAAAAGAAAAAAAACACATACACACAAGAAAGTATAGTCGGTCCAGCTCGACAATTTGATACCCTATATCACAGTATAAAATAGCAAAAAGTTCTCGAGAGTGTACTCTATTTGGCCCCCATGGCCTATTGCAGTCACCAGCTGAATCTTAGGCCACCATACCAATGATCCGTAGGTAATTATCGGTCTGACCATCGAAAAGTATAGCCATAGTATTACCATACTGGGACTAAATCCCCAAGTTCTCCCAAAGAAGCTCTTGCTTGCCCAGAAGGCCCTAACCGCCATCTTGAGGGTTTGATCCAGGTGCGAGTTCCAACAAATCCACTAAACATTTTTGCAATGACATATTTATAAACTATAATAAAAGTTTGCACTGTAAAATTTAAGATCTTTACAAATTTTTTTTAAGGAAATTATGGCATTTTAAGCTGTTTTCTGGAGTAAGATTTGTATGGGAGAATTGGTCAAAAATGGACCGATTTAAAAAAAAAATCTCTTAGGACGATTTAAGTTGCAAAAATCATAATCAGACAGTTAAGGGCCACAAAATCTATTCCGGAAAGAAGTTTGTATATGGGCCAAGTTTAATTATATACCGATTCTCCCCATTTTCAACAAGCTTCCTTTCTATGACAACTTAGATGTATTGCGCACAAGTTTACAGGGACAGACAGCTAATCAGAACTGCCAGACTTAGGTATTTATCCCAAAAGTTTGGGATTTCATGCGATCAAAAAGGACAAAGAAAGCCTTTTGGGGATTGGAGATTTAATAAAAATAATCGGTGGTTTTTTCGGGATCTTACACATTCTAATGTATTTTCCTTTCTTTTATCATTTACGCCTATTTTTCTTTGTTTCGTTTATAAAATATGAAAAAAGTAACAAAACTTTTATCTCACTCTTATCAAGAACTTATACGTGAAGGGTCCTAATTAAAATTACAATTTTTGTTAAGTGTGTAAATTTAATAAACTTAGTTTGTTATTCTTGAAAGAATAATAATAAGAAAATAATCTAAAACCGTTGAAAACACACACAATTTTTGATTTTTTAACGACAATTTTCAAGCAAATATGTTTTCCCCAAAAATAAGTATATAAGAAAGACAATATAATAAAGTTTGGGATAAATGTATTTTTATTGTTGACTTTAAGGATGGCTAAACCCGATTGAACAAGCTCCAAATTCTTATAAATAGACTCATTCGTCTTCAAAAACAGCATATTGTTCTGCTTGTAATCCCTCACTGGAATCGCATAAAAAGGATTTAAAAAACATGCCGAAACCAGTCGCTACAAACGAAATAAAATAATTTTTTTTACTAAAAATTTTTATGTGGGGATTTTTGGGAATTTCTTATTAAAATTTGTCTTACTATTTTAAAAAAAAATTTTAAATTTGGTCAGAAAAAAAATCAATAAAAGAAATATTATTTTTTTCAGGTTATTTTTTTAAATTTGGAAATTTTTGGGGATTTATTTCTAATTTTTTGGGGACAAGGTAAGAAGTGCCTATCAGCCTTGCATCTAATCAGCTAGCCGGACGAACGGAAAGACGAACATCGTTTGATCGGCATTATTAAAGTTGTGCCAAGGACCAAAATTTTTTAGTGTTACACACATCAGCAGAAACGCATAATACCCTCGCCACTATTGTGGTGTGGGTATGAATAGAATACAACAACGTAGAAAATAAATGTCTATTTGTTACACTCAGTTGTTTTATGTATAAAGAAAAAGTTCCACTGCACAAAGTTTGAATTGCAAAATTAAGGCAAAAAAAAAAAAAAAAATTAAAAGAAAAAAGTATCAGGATGGCATTATAAGTTCGAATTGTGTATATTGTTAAATACAAAACAAGCAGGAATAAAATATGAAAAAAACATTTTTTTGAGAAGCAAAAATTGTTGAAGCGAATGGCGAACGAAGTAGAAACACGATAAAAGAATATGAATAAAACCCAGTTTTATTGTAATGAATAAAAACCTTTTTTCATACTTTTCAGCATGACTGGTAATGCAGGGTTGTTGTAAAGTTTGTATTTTTTAAAATTAAAATTTAAAAAAACTAAACTTTCTACAAATAAAACGTGATAGTTTTGATTTATATTAAAAGAGAATTGAAATAATTTGTACACTTTTTGTTTTAAAAAACAATTTGAATGGTTTGTTTTATATTTTGTTGTATTTTATACTAAGGGAAAAAATATTAATTATTCCCTTCACCACAGGTGGAAAATGGTATATATAAGCTTGTCATTCCGTTTGTAATTTCTACAATAGTGATCTTAGACCATATAAAGTATATGTCTTCTGGGTCCTTATGAGGAGAGAAGTTGATTTAACGATATCCGTCCGTCTTACGTTTGATATGTGTTTTCCGGAGACTCCAGACATGATAACGGCTAGGTTGTTTTACATTTATGTTACATATAGTCCACCATTTCTTGCTATTGAAATTCAGCAAGATCGGTCCACAAGTCCACAAGATCGGTCCGATCTAGCAGAAAATATTTTCTGAAAAACTCGGGAGAATCCGTTCAGATACCAAAGAGTTATGACCAAAATATTAATTTTTTTTTTGAAAAATATCCATTTTCGGGAACCATAGATCTTCCCGAGTCCAAGTTTTATAACCAAAATAACTGGCAAATTTAACTTCTTTAACACGTCGGTATAGCACTCTTACTTGTTTTTTATTTAATATTCAAAAGTTTAACACCGGGACTTTGTTATATAAATTACACTACAAAAAAAAAAAAGCAAAGTTGCAACGGAAATTAAACAAATAAAACTTTAAAGCGAATTAGAATAAAAAGAAGATTGTTTAATATCTTTAGTTTTTCTAAAATCTTTGGATGAAGTTTCCTGACGATCTGGCCTAAACAACCAGTGAAATGTGCATAGGAATAGCTTATCCCTTCAACAATAAAGTGCAGTGTTTTTATCACGAACAAAGATTGGGAATTAAGCACGCCAAACAAAATCTTGTACTTTCAATTAATATAACCAAATTAGTGGAAAAAACATATTTTCGTGTACTAACTTCGATTTAAAAAAAAGCGCCTTTTTTTAAAATTTTCTTTTTTGTGCTACTTTTTTTGTAGATATCCTCTTTTTAAAGTGCTTTTTAAAAATATTCAACAATGACGCCTCATATCAGCCCAACTTATCGCACTGGTTTCTCTAAAGGTGGTTAACTCAAAATTTAAAAATTTTTAGTAGAGACAAAAAATTGTTCTCTTTTTATATGTACTCTTATACTACAAAGAAGGATGTAATTGTATTTTTTTGGTAAAGTACTAAAGAAATTGATCCAAGATTTTAACAGTGCGCAGATATGACCACAGACATCGAGTTTTTGCAAAAAGTGAATATTGAAAAATATTGAGTTGACTCTCTTCAGAGGAACCTGCGCGATATAAGTACAAAATTAAAAAACACAGAATTTACAATTAAAATTGTTTAGGAAATAGTTAAAATTAAAACAAAATATCTTAAATTTCAAAAACCAAAATAGAAAATACCAAATTAAAGAGAATAACATTGAGAAAATTAGAAACATCAATCGAAACCTGTAACAACGTTACAGATTTCTACTTATATTGCTTATTTTCTTAAAAATCTCCAACCAAAGAAACATTTATTGAACTTCTGCCAAATTAAAAATTTTAGGGTATATACCATTTGTGTCATTTTTAACACTTTTACCTTTAATATTATTTATTTTCCTTAGGTGTGAATAGTGATCACAACGTCTAAAGGCGTTCATCAATGAGAAAAGTTTTATTTAGCATCCCCAAAGAAACCTGTCATATGGCGAGTTCCCACACATTCTTTTTTATTTTTAAGCAATTTAAGAATACATTTTAATGTTTTATAGCCGAGAAATTATAAAAAAATTCAATTAAATTTTATTTTTCAAATTGTTTTCATCTTAAAGGACGACTAATAAAAATATGAAGAATATATTTTGAAGCTAAAATTTGAAATTTTAGTTTAAGTTTAGATGGACTAAAAACAAAGACACTTAAAGCAACTCTCACCATTCGATTTTGTGTTGCTTTAAGACTGCGGTCGGCAAATACAGGGCACCTAGTTTTCTCTTTTCTATTTATTACGTACGTGTTCACACACACTGAAGATAATTAAACAACATTAACAAAAACATGTGTAAAATTCACACAACGCATGCAATTGCAAAATGTTATATTTAGTATAACTTGCTTATCGCATCTTTAAAATAAAATCTTTGGGCGAAATAACATCGATATTAATATTTTATTATTTGCTTTTGTTTTAAACGTAAGTTAAGCGAACAAAGTCTTCAAGGCTTCATTCGGAAATAGATGAACAGGCATAAAGACTTGTAAACAGTTTATATTTATTTTCACAGCAGAAGCAAGAGTGTTTACTTTTTGAACAAAAAGCTGTTGCTTCAAAGCAACAGCATATAGATATAGATTGCTTTTCTGCTGTAAGTTTTTAAAACATTGTTTCCAGCAATTGCAAATTGAAACCCAGCACAATCGATTCAGTAAAATAAGAGTTGTACACCCAACTGTAGAAAAACCACCCTTTAAAATGTGGGTCACTGTTTAATATAAAAAACAACCACTGTTTGTATGTTGGTGGCGACATGCACCAATACTCATTACAGTTTAAATTCGACTAGAATTCACACAACCAAATTTTCTGAAGATCTGTTGATAACACGCTCACTTTCGAAAAACTCAAAAGAAATGAACAAACTTGGTGTCAAATTGCTTGTAGTTATCCGAAGCAGTTTGCGATTGAAATCCAGCAAAATCGGTTCAATAGAATCAGAGCTATGAATCAAAATGTGGAAACACCACCCTAAAAATTGATAATTTTGTTACAAAAACTAACATTAATAATGGAATAATGCACGGAATGATATAAGATTTTGCACAAATTCGTTTTATTTGACTGGAAATCACACTGTAAGATTTCGTGAAGACCGGTCCAAAATTTACCCAAAATTTATAAGCCCTACTCCCGGAAAACAGTTTATTACGCCTAAAATCGTAATTAATAATGCTATCATAATAAAATTAAATACTTCACAGTTTTATAGGACTAGAAATAACACTAAGTAATTAAGTGATGATCGGTCCATAATTTACCCTACACGCAAAGAAAAAACATGGTTGTGGTAAACATATTCTAAGAGCAACATATTATGATAAGAATTATGATTGTAGTCACCATATTAAGATTATTATTAAAACATATTATGACTCAATATACTCGTAATATGTCATCATAATATTTTTCCCTTAATCATATTATTATTCTGTTAATCATACTAAGTTAAGAAGTAATTTTATACTTTATTAAATTATTAAGAAGTAATCAAATTATTGTCATGTTAATCATAATAAGCTAAGAAATTAATCATATTATTGTCATGTTAATCATAATAAGCTAAGAAGTAATCATATTATCATCATGTTAATCATAATAAATTTAGAAGCAATCATATTATGATACAGCACGTTTCATAGATGTCATAAAAATACAAAATAAATTTAAATATTTTTGAATCGATTTTTTATTTTGTGGCTTTTTACAATTTTTCTTAATGTTAATCAAATAGCGGAGTTCAATATAAGACTTGCAAAAGAGCAAATGAAAAATCTGTGGTTTTCATGGGCAACCGCGTGTGTCCATTTTTTTGATTTTAAGATGTTGATGCCATATTGCCTAATTTTGAACGCTCTTTATATTTTTTTGAAAAAAGATGGATCAATTACGTTTTGTAACGTAATGACAAAGTTTAAAATGTGCAATACCTAGCCAATAGTTTGATCTAGAATGGGATTTCGGCTTTCCTGAACAATTTGCTTTAAGACATATCGTAGCACTTTTATAAAATATAACGAAATCTCAGTGTGTTTTGTTGTTTGATTTTACAAAAAACTATGATATTTTGCATTTGCACTATTACATCACTAATACTTGAATGAACTCCGCTAATATTTTAATTTTTTAATTTCTTTAAACTTATTTTTTTTATGGAATTTTATCTTTTAATTGTTTAACCGCTCACAAATAAAAAAAACGACACAACTTCTTCAAAATTATTTTACAAATGGCGCTAACATAATATGATTAGAGTAAAAATAGTTTGATTGCATCTTTAACATAATATGATAAATGTAGAGAAAGTTATCATGTTATGGCTATTAAATATCATGATATGGTTGTGAGAAATATAATATGTTTAGAAAGTTATCATAATTAAGTTGTTAGAAAAATAATTATTTTTCGGTCAACAATACTCAAATTCATAATTGCGATAAACATTGATATGTTTACAGTAACTATAATATTGTTGATATTAAATAAAAATAACAATTATTTGTGTACGGCAACAATATATTGTTACATTAAACATAGTGTTGTTGCCGTAACCATGCCCAACCATATTTTTTCTCTGCGTGTAGGGCCCATATAAACGCACTCTGCTAATTTAATTAAATACGCCCAAAACCGTAGCAGATATATTTATTGTGGTAAAATTTCTTTCAACTTAGTTTCATATGGCCAAAAAAAATGTCATGCAATCTTGTGATATACAGCCCATAGATCCCATAAATAGCAGCCTTCTGATATGTAAACGCTAAAACTAATTTCACCGCTAAAACTAATTTCATCGCTGTATTGAAATTTATAAATTTTTTTTTTTTTTAATATCAGAAATCTCTTTGCAGAACTTTGGGATGATTGGTCCATAACTTACATTGGCTCCAATATAAATTGCCCTCCTGAAAATCATTTAAGTTTGGCTTAAACTGTTTAAATTGCTAAGAAAAAAGCAAAAATTTTCTGATTGTCGGTAAATAATTTAATATAGGTCTAAGCCGCAACCAATTTTAATGTTGATGTCTGTTTTTATAAAGATAAATTAATAATAAATGGATATCACATAGATCCCACTCCTGAAATATTCGAACTGTAGGTGGAGGGTAACAAAGATTCGGCACAGCCGATTATAGCACTTTAACTTGTTTTAAAGTAAATTTTTACAACTTGGAAGAGTTGTTTTAGCGCTAAGCGATTCATGTCGGCATTTCTCATGAAGCTAAAAAAAAACAATCTATGCAAACGTTAAGAGTAGCTATAGAAACACTTGTACCTGGTTATGCATTCTAGGGTTAAAAAATAGGCCAAAAAGTACGATTTGATCAAATTTTTTATCACTAGTAAATAAACAGTTCCATAGCACTCAACTTTAAATTGCTCAAAGAGCCTCAAGTCAAATTAAATCAAATCAAGAGTATCAAATCAGTTAGAATAATTTTTAATACCATATAGTACCAATAAAGTAATATTGATATAACTCTTCCTCTCTTATTATATTCTTCGGTGCTCTAAATGCCCAACTTCCATAAATTAACTCCATTTCGCTATTTATTTCCTTTGTTGATTTGACAATGAGAGATTATTATTTATAATAATTTATTAAACTCGAGTGTACTATTATTGTTGTTTTGTGGGATTTGTAATAAAATTTTTACATTATTTTCGGCATAAATATTTTTTTATGACAGAATTCAATAAAAAAAAAACCAAATTTGCTTGAAATATTAGCAAAAAAAAAAAAAAAAAAAAAAAAAAACAATTTAAATAATAAAATAAAAATTTATGAATTTAACGAGTTGTATGAAATTTACTTTTTATGGAATTATTTCCTGTTAGCGAATCCATAGATTATTTTTTTACAGTATACATTAAATCTAATGTGTTTTTTTGTTGTGATTATTGTGTAAAGGGTGTTTTTTTTCAACGAGATAAATTTTAAAAGAAAGAACAAAAAATTAAGTTTTAGTCGAAAAGATCTTTCTATCGAAATTTATTTAAATTTGATTTTAAACATTTGGGCAATGCGGCCGGCAGTGCTTGACAAAGCGCATTCTGTAAGTCTAGTTTCCGTATAACGCGAATAATTTTGGCCTCTAAGGCGTCTTTTGTTTCTAGTTTATCAAAATAACTAGTGACTTCACGTAGTCCTGCAACTCCATATTCAGTCAAAGATAAGCATCATAGCTGAACAAAATTTGGCTATTAAATGTCGGGTCAGTTTTCAACTGCTCTAAAGCCCAATCGACAAAAAAAAAAGATACATATCGAGCCCTAACCGCGAAAATAGCGTTAGCGCCGAAAATCAAATTTTACAGGAGAGAGTTTTTTTTATTTTATTTCATATAAATTTTGTATGAAATTTGTCGCTTACGATAAAACTGTTTTTGCTATAAAATCGTAACGGTACCTTATGTGACCATGAAATTTTTGGCGATGATGCAAGTGTTGCCTATAATGTCATTTATTAAAAAAAAACAAAATTTGAAAATAATGTCGCTTACGATATTTTTGCGGCTAGGGCTCGATATGTCTCTTGGCTTTAATTTCTGCACCAGCTGGATTATATTTATATGAGCGTAGGATATTCAAACAAATGTTTTCAAATAAAGGAAAGAAATAGGCCCAAATCCTGCCACTAACGATAAATTTGGTCCTTCTTTACACTTTTAATTACAGCGGCGATATTCTCGTTCTTCCTTTTTTTCGACGAGTTGGCGTAATTCCATTATTTAGAGAGCATATGGCATTAAAACTATCCACAATTAAAATATGTCCAGTTCAGATGGACGATTATTATCAGCATCATCTCTTGGGTCTTAAGCTCGTTCGTAATTCTCTTCCTTGCAGCTTTATCCTTCGCTGCTTTCTTTCAGTCTGCAATGTTTTTTCTTTTACAGACTTCTCCCACACCGTTAAGCCATCGGCATCGAGGGTTTCCTCTTGCCCTTGTTATATACGGTACACTGAATGCGGCATTCTGGATACATTGCTTGCCCACCGTGTTCTAGTATACTGATGTTCTCTAAGTTGCTTTTCCTCATGCAACTAACGTCTTCAACCCTTTCGGGTCCGTAAATCTTTCTTTTGATTTTTCTCTTAAAGATTCTTAGTGTTGATTCACACTCTTTAAGTTTTTGCGATTGTATGAATTTTACATATGTTTGTTAATGTTGCTAAATTATCTTTAATGTGTGTGCACACGTACGTAAATAAAAACTATCAAAGATGAAGAAAATGTGAAACACTCGTTTGCATTGCCCAAATCTAACATCTACCATCAAACAAAAATGTCGCCATTTTTGAAAACAAAATGTTTTTAAAATAAATAATGTTTTTTTCTTCAAAGGTGCCAAAATTTAAAAAGAAAGCACAAACATGTATTTGAAGTTCAATTTGTTTAAAAAAATAAAAAATACTTAACAAAAAAAACATTGCATTAAAAGAGAAAACTTGACAAATGGTAACGCTGCTTTCAAAACCAATTTTTTTTTGTCAGTAATGCCACAATAATAATTGAACTTATTGCCACTTTTCTAGCGATGACACTAAAATAATCGAATGATGTAGAATGAAATAAATGAGATAGGATTATTAAAGCGAATTAAAAAGAAAAGAGAAAACGCGGCGCCCTGATTTTGCCGATCGCAGGTTTAAGACGTCAAGTGTTGAGAATAGTAAAGACATAGAGTGAGGGAAATAAATGGCATTTTCTTTTCCCTTCTTTACTAAACTTGAAGAGCATGAGCCAGCACTTAGCCTTTCCTCATCTGCGAGTTTCATGACCCATGTTTGACAGCTGTATACTTGAACTGGTGATTTTTATAATTTTATTATCAGAGAACGGATGAAGGAGTTTGGTTTTAAATAGCTTAAGATGCTCATAAAAGGCTTTTTGACACTTGCAGAACATTGTTGCTGGTGATAAGAACAACCAGGTATTTCAAATCGTGCACCTTTTCAAAAGTATACTGATGAAGATGTATGTGTTGTTGCGAGTTTGTGCAATGGTTTATAGCCTTTTTACACTGATCAACATCTACCATCAATTTGCGAAGGTGTTAACATCTTTCCATAAGAAATACATAGGGCTAAAAACATAATCTTTCAACATCTTTAGAAGATGTTCCTATCTCATTTTATTCCATTCTACATCTTTCGATTATTTTAGTGTCATCACTATAAATGTGGCAATAAGTACTATTATTATTGTGGCATCGCTGACAAAAGAAGTTTGTTTTGAAAGCAGCGTTACCATTGGTCCAGTTTATCTTTTATTGCAATATGTTTTTGTTAAGTATTTTTTATATTTTTAAACAAATTGACCTGTAAGTACATTTTTTTTAAATTTTGGCACTTTTTTGAGAAAAAATATTTTTTATTTATTTATTTATTTTTTTTTATTAGTGACATTTTTGTTTGATGGTAGATGTTAGTTTTTTTTTTATTTATTTATTTATTTCACATTTTCTACATCTTTGATGGTAGATGTAAGGTGTTGATCAGTGTAAAAAGCCTATTAGAGTCAGGTGAATGCACTTCGTCTCTTTTTTTTTTATTTATCCACATTTTTCGCCCCAGTAAATTAAAATTTTCCTCTATATTCCCTACACCTTCTGATTTAAAATCTATATCATTCACATACGCGCACTTTTTTGCGATCGTAAGAAAATATGGCCACCCCAAAAATATGGCCACCCCAAGTAAAGTATTGTATGGATTAGCTCGGTTGTTCTTTTCAATGTGATCATTATTATTCTTGTTAGTATTTCTGAAATATCCATACTAGTAAGTATTGGTTCCAACAATTGCCTGTTAATTGAATCGAATGCTTGTTAAGATGAACAAAAAGTATGTATGTATATGTAAATCTTTTTGTATTCGTAGCATTTCTCCATGGTGTGTCTTGCTTGGAAAATTTGGTCTGTTGTGGATGGGGTTGGCCTTAAAGCGCACTGATATTCACCTGTTTTAGATTCTGCTACTTCTTTAAGTCTGTTATACATTATGTTTGACAGAATTTTAGATGGACGATTACGTGCGCCATAAAATCAAATAAATAACGTGATTCGGTGAGTAATTTTTAAAGAAAAATTTAATTATTTGCGTTGTTGCAGCGTTAATCTATTCACGATGTTTTTCCAGACTACAAGGATCATAAATCTTAGAAAATGAGCTCATCGCAGCTTGACAGTTTATTTGACAACTAACCCTTTCGTAAGTTCTCTTGGGCTTAAAAACACACCCTTATTTGACTTGAAAACAGGAAAAACAATCTATTGATTAGGCAAAACCAATAAATTTTATTTAATGCCTAAAACATATATTTCTGCCTCATTTCTTATGAAACGAAAAAAAAACTAAAAATAGGTGAAAAAGAATTATTTCCTAAATATCGTAATCAAATACGTTTTTTTTTACTTTTGCCACAAATAACAATTGGAGTTAAGAATTAAGCCTTGTTTTTCAAATTTTACTCATTTTCAGAAGTTGAATTTGGTTAGTTTGGATTTTGTTTGTTACATTTATTTAATGTCTATGGTTCATTAGTCTTACAAAATACTAAAAAATACATAATAATAAATTACTTTTATACAAAATAATTTTTTGTTTTATGTTTTTGTAATTCTTTGCTTTGTACTATTTTTATTTTCTTGAGATTTTTAGAGGGAGGATACAAGTTACTTTCTTAAGGCTGAAGACCAGGGAATATGTATTAAGGACAAAACAAAAAAAAAAAAAAAAAATAAAATAAAAAAATAAGAGGAATTACTTAGTTTATGTTGCTTTAGAAGCAATGAACCTTTAATATTCACTTTCATTTGCGAGCATTTGTTGCTGTTGTTTGTCCTCGTGGTAATTTTGATAATGTAATTTAACAAAATCGGATTAAAGATGTATCAGAGATGGTCACATCTTTTTTTTTTTGGGAATTCATTAAAATACGAAAACATTTTCGTTAAAGTCATGTTCGGAATAAGTACTTCAGTTTTCTTTTTTTTTTTAAGTAAAGCAAAGTAGTTTTTGGTTAAGTTGATTGAAGATCTTGTACTGAAGATATTATCAAATAATTGTTTACAATTTAATTTTAATTCGGTTTTTGTTATGGAGTCTGAATTTATTTGTACAACTTAAAGTGTGAGTTTATTTTTTTTGGAAACACTAAAAAAAAATTTACTTGAATTTTAAACATTCGGACGAAAATTCAAGGAAACAGAATTAGGAAATTTATCAAAAACGAAATTTGGTTGTGAAGGTTTTATGACATGCTAAAGAGGCGGTTTAAGTGAGGCATACTTTTGAGGGATGATTATGGTCAAAATCTGTTGTGCGATTAATTGGCAGGATTATTGGAAATTTTTTGACTGGAGGCGTTACAGATGTGTTCAGGCCTAAGCAGTATCGCAATGTTCACACAGCTCAAAAGATCGCTTCTATTAGTGAAAGTGTGGTGGATAATCCGAATTTGTCGATTATAATAACCGACTTTTTAGGCATAGTAGGAGCTACACAATACGAACGATTTTGTCTTTATTGCATGAAAATGAAGAAAGCATAATTTCACATATTGGCGACGTCAATTGGCCATACAATTGCATACAATTTGACGCCGTTACACTTTTTTGGTAGGGCTACGACAAAAACTGTGTCTATGCGGATAATACCATTTGAACATTCGTCAAGTTATCACCGAAATCGACTAAGAAAGTGATTTTGAATCGATCAGTATCAGAGAACAGAATAAATACCTTCGCTTTTGCTAATTCAATTGCCAACAACAACCTATTTTTTGGCTATGCTAACATTAATTATTATTTTCTACCAGGGCAAGTTTAAGTTTGTATAGAAAATTTAAGTATTTATAAAACTTACCCTGCTTATTACTGATTGCCTTTATTGTAATCTTTTTGTATCATTGCGTTGTATGTCAATCAACGACGTGATGATATGACACGTGAGACAATTAAAAACAGTCACACCATTCGTTAAGTAATCGTTCATGTTTATGAATAGTAATTACATTCACACAGAAAAAATATCAATGTTAAATTAACATTGCGCAATGTTGATTGAAAATCATAGTTAATTTCTGCAAAAGTATGGATATATATGTTTTGTATAGAAACAATTACAACACCTTAAAAGGAAAAACATAATTTTTTTTATTTTTATGTTTAAAATTATTTATAAAAAGAAAAAAATTCCCGTATTCTTTTTGTTTAAATTATAAAGTTAAATATCACATCAAATTTTTAGAGTAGAATGATGATGTAAACCATATCGGGCCATTCTGCTGGTGTCTTTAAATTTAAACAAAGGGAAAACAAAAAAGTGAAACATGTGCTACAGGAAAATAAATAATTATATTCTCTCTCTCTCTCTCTCTCTCTCTCTCTCTCTCTCTCTCTCTCTCTGGTTCCGAGGGTAAGTGTTTAGAATGTTTCTTGAATTAACGCATATGTTGCCTCTGAAGCTTCTTCTTACTGTTATTTCAAACTCAAACCAATTCTATTCTACATGAAATTCACGTTGTTTCAACTTGAAATAACTTTCATTCAACGTGATTCTGAGTGTTATTTCAGTATGAATGTCATTAGACCTAACTTGACGGGAATGTTAAATTGACATAAATTATAGTTTTTTATTTTGAAAGTAAAATATGGTGCTCTCAAGTTATTGTTAAATCATGGTTAATTAATATGTAGTAACTATGAAGCAAAATCACTACCAAAAAATGTAAAATCAACCTTGTTTTCGAGGATTTTATATTGATTTTGTTCTGTGTGTTATAGCTGCAGAGCTCACCTGTACATTATTTTTAGTTTTTTATATTTAAATGAAAAATTTTTAAGACATGCTCATAATTAATTTTAATTAAATAAAAATTAGCTGGAAAATAAAACAAAAACTTATCATTTAAGAAATTGTTTACAAAAAATAATAATTGAAACTAAGTAAAGTTAACTGCCTGTTCAACGATATCGAACGTAGACGTTCGCATAGAATTTTATATGGAAAATATTTTTAAAACTGAGTGTTTTTCATATAAATTTTCTATGCGAACGATAACGTTCGAAATCGTTGAACTGGCACTAAATTTTAAGAGCCGATGTTGAATATGAACCACACCTAAACGTCAAGTTTTTTTCTGCAATTCATTTGACATTTCTCCATTTTAGACTTACTCAATTTGAACCATGTAAAGATAAACAATCGAGCAACACGTTAAAGTTATTCAGGCATATTATGAAAATGGACGTTCAAATCAAAATGCATATCGTGCACTTCGTGATTTTTTCGGTCAAGTTAATCGTCCAAATATGCGTACAATCGCAAAAATCGTGGAAAAATTTGGGCAAACCGCGTCTGTAGGAGATGTGAAAACATCAGGCATGCTCGTACTGCAGAAAATATTGCTGTTGTTTGCGATAGTGTGGCTGAAGAACTGTCCTCCTCAACACGTCGTCATGCCCAACATTGGCACCTCTCACGCTTGTCGTTGATGAACATCATGCATAAAGACTTGCATTTGCACGCTAACAAGGTGCAATTGACTCAAGAACTAAAGCCTCTTGACCATTCCAAACGTCGTCAATGGTCAGAATGCTGGAAAAACTAATGCACCCACAAAGAGTGACTGTTTAGTGCGGTTTATGGGCTGGCGGCATCATCGGGCCGTATTTTTCCAAAATGAGGCCGGTCAGGCAGTTACTGTGAATGGTGTTCGCTACAGGCATCAGAAATTAAGAACCGAAAACCTAAAATTTAAGTTTTTCATTTGAAAAATTCAAAACTCATGCGTACACAATAAATTTTATTTTTCTATCAATTTAAAAAAAAAATAAGAAACACAAAAAAAGATATTTATTTTTGAAGTACAATATGTATTTTGTACATGAAAAAATATTTATCATTGGTGTTCGAAAAATATTTTCATCCGTACAAAAAAAAAAAAAAAATATTTTGTTTGAATTGTTCTTTAAAGTTCAAAACAATAAAGTTAAAAAAAAAAAAACATTTTAAAAAAAAATATTTATTTTTGTTTTTAGAAACATACATTAAAAACTCAATTTTGAAATTTTAATTGTGAATTTTAATTAAATTTATAATCACCCGTATTATGAAAGTCAACTGCACCGGACCAGTATTTGTATTTTTTGTTGTTTTTTTTTTGTAAATATGCAAATTTAAAAGAAGTTATGGGCACAAATTTTATTTGTTAATTAAACGTTGCAAAAATTGGACAAAGTTTGCTAAAATAGCGAAAATGTTTAATTTGTGACGATTGCCTAAAACTATAAGGAAGTGCATAAATTCGGTAAAAATTTCAAAATTAGCGGAAATTCGCAAAAATTTGTTAACCTCGGCATGATAGCAGAGTCTTCTATTTTTTATAAATCCTTAAGCTGTAAAGAATCAGAAACTTACAGGAAAAAATCGATTCTATCGCGAATCTGGCTAAAATAAGCAACAAAATTGCAAAATTGGAAACAAACTCAAAAATTTATTTGAAATCGCTAAATCGCAAAAAATAATTAACTAATCTTGAAATCCATCTGAGGAGATCGAGTGGTTGCGATCGAAACATGTCATGGTAACCTGCCCGCCGCGGTTCGAGCCCCGGCCACGGTCAAGAATGAAAGATTATCAATAACAATTTTAATTAATTTTCATGTTGTAAAATTGAATGAAAATTAAATTTGATTCACTTAAGCCTAATTAAAAATATTAAAAAAAATTTGGATTAAAAATCTTTATAATCTTATCTCATAATTTGTATCTTTGTCATGCTCAATTTTAAGCTTCCGGTTCTTTTTTTTTCTTTCCATGTACAAAATAATATTGTACTGAAAAAATAAATATCTTTTTTTGTGTTTGTTTTTTATTTTTTTAAACTGATGGAAAACATTTTTATTTTGTACGAAAAAATTTAATTTTCGGTTCGTAATTTTTTGTACAAAAAATTTTTTTTTGAGAACTTTATTATTTTTTTTTAACTTAAAGAAACAATATCAAACAAAATATTTTTTTCTTTTTTTGTTTTTTTTGGAGTTTTAAATATTTTTCGAACGTTTTCCGGTGCTTGGTTCGCTATCGTGAGAAGAAAACGAAGATATGGATGTGGCTGATATGTGGTTTCAACAGCTAACTAAACAATGGCTCTTTAGCGCGACAAAATCAATGGCCGTGTTATCTCACGTGGTGGCGAAGTCAATTGGCCGTCAACTTCTTGGACTTGGTTTACGTCGATAAGCCAGCAACAATTCAAGAGCTAAAGGATGAAATAATTCGGCCCATTAACGGCATAGAACCTCAATTATGCCTCAGCGTCATCGAAAATTTGGACCATCGGATGGAGGTTTGCCGCCGGTATGGTTGAACCATACCAATATTATCATAATAAAAAGAAATGAAAATAATTTCCAAATTAATTTGTGTTTTATTTAAAATTAACATCGGCTCATAAAACATTAACATCGGCTCATAAAAACTCATAAAAAAAATAAAATGGATTTTAAATGAATTTAAAAAAAAAAAAATTGTATGAAAATTTTGCCTTAAAACACATTTCAAACTTATTTTATTTTTTATGAATACGGCAGTTAAAATTTACGACAAATCAATTGTCATATTGAATACCACATTCGTCAATACCATTAACTTTGGGTTTCTAACATCAACACAAAACGGAATCTTGCCATCATTTATAGTATTGTTTGGAAAAGTAGAATATAAAGAAGACCCGTTAAAATTTCTTTATAAATAATTTAATAATAATTTAACTGACCGTATAGATTGGAAAAACTTTAGAAAAATCGCCACTTTGTTCATTCTTTTAAAGATTTAAAACTGAAAATACAGAATTTTTTATTTTATGTTTTTAACTTTTTGACACAAAATATTTTTTCTATGATATACACATTAATTTTCTACAAAAAAAAAAAAAAAAAAAAAAAAAAAAAAAAAAAACAAAAACAAATTGTTGATATGACAATTTACAAACATGTTAATTAAAAAAATTGTTAAAATATTAAAGAGATTTAACAAATTTTATTTAATAACTTAATAACTTTGTTATTTTTTTCTGTGAAGTGTTTCAGTTTTGTAAATTAAGAATAAGAAGAATAAGAATAGTATTGGTATTTATATACATAAGATATATGTTATAATGTTGAAAAACTTAAAAAAGAAAATATTTTTGTTTACAAATATCATTGACATTTAATTCAATCAGCACTATAACCATTCGTTTTCTTTTCGTTGCTATTGTGAATGTTTAATAACATTTACAGTAGACATTCAATGATAGTATTGAATTTTACTTTACACATTTTTTTTAATTGTGTAATATTTTATTGTCTCCCTTAAATGATGCGAATTGAAACTAAAATAAAAATTTTAGTCAGATTGCATTCATGAGCATCGAAAACCTCACAGTTCTCTAATCGGTATACTAAATGGTGGGTCTTAAACCGAGGTGCGGATTCAAACTATGGTTGCTTTGCTGCATTTTACTGTTAGTGAAGAGAGCAAGCTTTTAAAATTAAGCACTAAAATAAATCTAAATATGTAAAAAAATCTAAAATCTTTTCTACAAAAAAATGTGACATATTATTTTAAAAATAGCCATTTGGCGTTCGTTTCTTAAAAATGCTTTTCTCTCTAAAAGGGTGGCTTGTTTTATTTCAAAAAAATTTACCATTACTAATTGCAAAATACATTGCACTTAACGCCCCGTATAAATCGACAGTGTTGATAATGCCCTGCAAAAAGGAGATTTCTGTTTATGTATAGGGCTACCAGAAGAAGTTGGGAAAAAAATCGCCTCTTATCAGGGAAGTAAAAATTTGAAATTTTAATAGTTATTTTTTCTAGTATTTTATAGGTAAAAACATAAGAAAGCATTACATTGTTAATGGTTGGTTGTTAGAAATATAAAATTTAAGTGGGTTCGGTGTTATAATAATGGTTAAAAAAAATCGTCAAATCAAAAAATCTCAAATACTTGGTGTCAATAAAGAAAGGTATTTGCTTGTTTACATATATATTTTATGAAAAACAAACAAAAGAAATTGGAATTTCGTCATTCATTTTGTTTTTTGATTTATTTATTTGATATCAATCATTAAACAAATGTTGATTTATTTATATTTTTTTATGTTTTGAAGAACAATTTTTTTGATTTACTACTGTTTTTTATATTTTGAAGAACAAACTATTTGTCGGCTGTAAAAAACAGGGCTAACCAATTTTGTGTTTTGTTCTCTTCAAATAAGAAATTGCATTATTAGAATGTTGGCGAGACATTTTACACATTCACATTTTTACAAGGTGGTATTTTTTTTTTTGTAGAAAAGAAAACACCAAAAGAATTAATAAAAGGCATTGCATATTGCCAAAAGCGATTACAAACATGAAATTCCTTTCAAATTACATCATTGTAACTCTCTCTAAATATGAAATGAAGTCCGTGTTTATGCTGGATAATTATTTTTTAAAAAAAATTATAAAAAATACATAAGAATCCGCAGCTTGTCGCTTGTGCATTGACAAATAAATACGACGATTTTTTGTACAAAAAAATATTTTTTTACATTTTTTTAAACAGTCAATTTTAAAAAGAATAAAGTTTTGTATCAGCTTGTTGTTTATTGGTTTTGCCCAAATTTTTACCGTGTTAGCACACGAAGAAATGCTTCATTATTTATGGGCATACCAAATATAAAAAAGCATCTTAAATTAGCCGTTTTTCATCTTGAGAATATTGATTTTGGGGAAAAACAATTATTTTCAAAAAGAAACCATTTTTTATAAAGTTTCATGTATTTAAGTACAAAACAGTTTAAGTATTAAGCACTAAAAGGTAAATCTAATGGAACTCAAGAAGCTTTTAGTTTGAAAATTCCATCTTCCATGTTTATGATTATTTTAAACAAAGTATGATAATAAAAGTGCCTTAGAATATATTTTAGACGGTGTACTAACATTATTTGTAAAACTATCCTATTAGTAACTTACTTGGGAAAATCCATATTTTTTCAAGGTCTTTTTTTTTAATACAATTATCTAAAAATGCCATGGGTAAAACAACGATATCAGAAATTGTATAACATTTAATTAAAAACCCATAAGATTTCATATGATGAATGCATGTATTTCAGTTGGAATACTTTACAATGTTTTTATAAAAAAATAATAATTTTTTACTTCTTTCCCTTGTTTGATGATTTGATGATGATATTTTTTTCGCCAAAAGAAAAATTTCTTCCCAAAGTTTCAGCAACGCTGTTTATCAAAGAGAATTACAATGTGTGTGAAATAATTTCCACAATTGTGATATGGGGTTGCATCAATGCACACTGGTCAATTCCGGCCAAAAATGTTTTTTTTTTAATTTTAAAAAAGTTTTGATGACAGATTATAGCGAACACTTCAAAACATACAACTCTTTTCTTAAT